>OU611813.1:17500-2517500 GCA_914767695.1 Ptilodon capucinus | reverse complement strand
AGGGCCACGTGAAGTGACACCCATAAATATTAATTAAACGCCCTCATGTTATTTATCGTCTTGAACATTGAGTGTGCCACTGATTCTTTTATTCCGTCTCCGTTTATTGGATTTGGTGATCTGTGATCGATTATTTTGCTTTATTGTATTCTAAAAGAAACGCTTTTTTTGGGTAGAAAAATACTTGGATGAAACATATTACAGAGACAGTTTAAGCTGTATGTTTTCTGAATTTAATTAATTAGGACAAAGTGTTTATCCAATTAGTTTAACGCAAACAGGTGCCTACGGGCTTACAGCAAGTAAAAATAACCAATCTTAACGCCTGGGTTGTATATCGAAATAAATATTCAAATATTAACACTTTTACTTGTATATTAGATACCTAATTATCTTTCTTTATGTGATTAAATATTGTTATTATATACTTGACATTGACAGGACACGTATTGGTGTGAGCCATAATCCATGAAATTTAAAAACCGGCCAAGTGCGAGTCGGACTCGCGTACAAAGGGTTCCGAACCATTATCTATAAAAACGGCAAAAAAATCACGTTTGTTGTATGGCAGCCCCCTCAAATATTTATTTTATTCTGTATTTTAGTATTTGTTGTTATAGCGGCAAAAGAAATACATCATCTGTGCAAATTTCAACTCTCTAGCTATCACGGTTCATGAGATACAGCCTGGTGACAGACGGACGGACGGACGGACAGAGAAGTCTCAGTGATAGGGTTGCCGTTTTACCCTTTGGGTACGGAACACTAAAAAGAAAATCAACGTTTGCGCATGACACTACTTCTTCCGAGACTATTCGGTTAGTCAGTATGAGCCTGTTTAAAACAATGTTAGTTTATAGGTTCACGCGTGGCTACCGTTACGTTATGTATTAGAAAGTTTGTGGTTAAAAATGTAAGATAAACAATGCGTTTTTTAGCTATTCAAAAGTCTATGGACACACTTTTTGTTCTACGTCGCATCCGTGACTAAAAATTCGTTACACGCTTTGTGCTTTCCATGCAATATTATATTGCGTCCCCAAAAGCATTTAATTTCATAAACTGTTTTCGAATTTGTAACATTTTATGGCAAAAAACAGAAAGTTTAATAGCTATGTAGAGTTTTAGCTGAAATATTTTAAGTAAATGAGCGTAATAAGAAAATCTATTTATGAATGTAATTCCGCGAAATCTTAACTTGAAACTATTTTCAATTGTATTAAATATTATGAATAAACGAAAACATACCTTACACTTACGTACCGAAAGTACTTATTCATGTTAACATTTACTTGTTTATCTACGTACCTGGAGTTTGTCGTATGGTCTACATATAAAGCGTCGTAATAAACATTCGTTCGTTTAGTTCGTTTTTCTTAAACAAAAGAACAGTTAAAAGTAGTGTACACAAAGTAGGGATCAAATCAAAGTGTGCAGGTTCAAACCCCGGCTAGCACCTCTGGGTTTATGTGCGAATCTCATTTTAATTCGAGATTACCACTTGCTTGAAACGGTGAAGGAAAACATCGTGAGGAAACCTGCACGTCTATAGAAAGGCATGTGAAGTTCACCAACCCGCACTGGGCCAGCGTGGTGGACTATAGCCCAAAAATCTCCCTCGTATTGAGGGAGAATGTGCTCGGTATAATGGCAATAGGCTCGCCCCCTATTACATTGGGACCAATGCATCGGCGAAGTGTGGGCGCACTGCAGTGCACCTCTGCCTACCCCTTCGGGGAATACAGGCGTGATGATGATGTATTTGTATTTACAAAGTAGGGAAAATTGTCGCGTGAATTATTACATCAAGGTTTTTAACTTTTGCGTTTCTCTGCATCACCTGTGTTTAAAATAATGCGGCACTATCGTGGTCACTTTTATTTTTAGCTCCACTATTTATTTTGTACCTTAAATAAGCTGTTGCAGCAAAATATTTTACCTAGATGTATTTTTAGAGTGACCAGTATAATTTCCGTAAGTATACATTTTTTATCGACTTTCTATATGCTCACAAAGCTTATAGGAAACCATATGCCAAGTTTACTTTGAAACTTGTTGGGCCGGCAATATTTCCTTGTAGCGGACCAAGCTTACCTACATATCAAGAATGATAATCATGAACCTAGGTAAGTATGCTAGTAGTTAAGCCTGGTTCATGGCACTAAGTAGATGCGATTAATTTTACGTACACAATAGTATCTGTTATACCTACTAATGAACCTATCGGTGATAGACATATACACTGGAGTCAAAGAAACTGAAAATAATGAGCGCGTTTACTTTGATTATCATAACAATAATTGGTACTTTTACTCTGGGTTGTTGTAAATTCGTCACAAAGTTAATTTGCCACTGAAAAATGTATGTGTAAATTCGCCACAATTCTTTATTTTTAAGAAATTACTAATATACCAATTTTGATTATTGTAAATTCGTCACATTATTTTTGTTCGTACAGCAGAAAAATTAGTCACTGTACTGTGTTGTTATCCGATACGGCTTGCAATACATTTTCGAGCGCTAGAAACTATTAGCTTTGTATGCTACCGGTACTTTATGCAAAAATAATGTAAAAAGAAGACCTATGACGAATTAACATATATTTTTAATGGATGTGGCGAATTTACTTGCAATGTATGGAGTTTAAAAAATGTGACGAATTTACTTTGTGACGAATGTACAACAACCCGGTACTCTTTATTAAATTAAAGTCAATCATAAATCAAATAGCAGTGGTAGCCGAGTGGTCGAACGCACGCCTTGCAATCAAAGTGTGCAAGTTCACACACCGGTTCGCACCTCTGGGTTTATGTGCGAATTTCATTTTCATCCGAGATTATCACTTGCTATGAAACGGTGAAGGAAAATATCGTGAGGAAACCTGCACGTCTGAGGGAACTTGGCTAGTTCTCGATAGATGTGTGAAGTCTGCCAAACCGCACCGGGCCAGCGTGGTGGACTATGGCCTTAA
Organism: Ptilodon capucinus; assembly: GCA_914767695.1. Lineage (NCBI taxonomy): Eukaryota > Metazoa > Arthropoda > Insecta > Lepidoptera > Notodontidae > Ptilodon > Ptilodon capucinus. The sequence goes on along the minus strand of OU611813.1, from coordinate 2,514,529 downwards.
TCCCCCTCGCATTGAGAGGAGGCCCGTGCCCAGTAGTGGGACGATAAAAGGGCTGATAGTTAGTTAGTTTTATAAATCAAATAATTTTAGAGTTCAATGTTAGTTGACGAGCTTCGATCTTGCATCCTCAGTTGCGGCTTCTCTGATTGCATTCACAATAGGGCAGGCCGTCACGTGCCAGAATAGCTCTGCCAGTGGCTTGCTGTACGTCTTTACAGGAGTTCTCAAGTTCTATTTACAGGCCGTAGCCATTGCATCGCTGATGTTCGCGGACTTATTCAGGAAAACTCGGTTTAGAAATGATAAAGCCCAGAAGATAATTTGTTTGCTATAAAATTGTAGCATCGCAAAACACTTTTGTTAGTAGTAAAAATGCCATTAAATGCAGTTTGTAGATAGAATTTCTATACATATGAACACATAGACTCGCCTTATTTAAGTTATTTATTACATTCCGAAATAAGGGATTTGACAAAAATGTGCTTTTTTGTCAAATTTCAATTATATATCTAAACATATTTCTGATAATTATGTCATAAGAAAACTAGGAAAACACCAATTTGCAAAATGAAAATAATAATTACATTACACACTAATTAATGATTATGTGGCTGAATAATTCAGGCTGGCTAGCACGGGCGCCAAGATTAAGCTTATGTTACGGACTATACCACACCGAGACACTCTGTCACTTTCGTAATTTATACGAGAGGAAGAAAGTGACAAATCATATTTTTCTATTTACAACAGGGGTCATTGCAGGTTTGGTTCACTAGCCTATAAAATATTCATAAATGTGACAGCGATTATAGTCCTTAACTCTATACAATACGTAAATAGTATGTTATCAAATTCAATCTCCAGAATAGGGATGTTAATTTGAAATTCAGTGACGCCGGCGGGCGGTGCGCACCAGCCGTAAATGCAAAATCGCTGTTTAGTTCCAACTATAAATAAAATTCTAACTAAACCCTGAAAATTTACAGTAACACTATGGGGTATTAAATTTATAAGCCATTAAGAGCTTATTAAAACTAGCGTTTTATACGAACGTATATGCTCATTTTTAGAAGTGCGTGTAGGCGAGTATAGGCGCGCCTTTTGCCACACGCGCATCTCGTACAAGCGTCGACGCGCTTATATCGATAGGTTTCAATTTTTTCTTTGTCGGAATCCTCCACTCACACTCGCCACCATCAGTTCGAGCGTATACGCCGAAATAAGCGTGTGTACACGCGGATGACTTTTAAAAACGCAAAATGAAGCGCGTCTCTAAGGGCTTATGCCAAAACGACTGGATGTGCGTAAAAAAAAAGCTGAAAGCGCTCTTTGGTGGCAGAACATTGGGACATCGTTCATGATCATCAGCTGATGACGGCTTGGTCCAGTAGTTAGAGCGTAGGCAGCTCACTGCACCAGGTGGTCGAGAGTTCAATACCGATCAGCGACAAATTTTGGAAATAACCTTTTCAGAATCTCAGTATGAGTTCCTCTAGTCTGAGTGTAACTGAGATTGACCCTTAGTCCATTGTATGGTACCCATAGTACAAGTATTATAAATATTTTCAAGGAAACTTACCAGCTTAAGTATATTTATAAAATCTAATACAACAGCGAAATATCTTTAATCTAATAGAATTAGTGAATAGTTGAACCGTACGATCTGGGGACATGCAAGCTTGCTCAATGTTTACCTTACAGTACAAAATAAGGGTGAAAATCATTTAACAGTGTCGCGGCACGCGAGTTCACGAAAGTACCTACTCCTTATTGGAGCCTTCATGATTTTTTATGGCTTCAAATTTAATCAGGGCTATACAATGAACGAAGGGCAACCTAGGGTGTGCGCAGATTGAGATAATCCGCGAAAATGTTGACACCCAATAAATAGCTGTAATTTAATAATATTAAAGTCCAAAATACCGTAAACGTAGATTAAATGACCGACATTTGTTTTCAAAACTGCGTTCAAACTGATTGATACTTTTATGTAGTTTTTATACAATTGGTTTTTGAAGTGTAGACAGAATTTTTTTGCACGTACTGTCTGCGCTAGCCGTAAGAGAGATTACATAAGCACTAAATTCGTAATTGACTCTTTACTTCTAGTATTTCCCAAATTTCCTTAAACGGAACACAAGCTTTATAAGTGATAGTTATCCAGGAAACATTAATATATTAATTTTTATGTAATCAGAAGATACCCTCGTAGCGTAAGTAATTTCGAGCAAGGCGTTATAATTTGGGAAAGATTAGTGAATATTAAAGTAATATTTGATGACTTTCTATGGGTACAAAATTACGACGAGACCAATTTTGGAAAAACTAGAAATATATTAAAAACCGGCCAAGAGCGAGCTGGACTCGCGCACCGAGGCTTCCGTACCTAAACTATGAAAGCACCGAACATTGCGCTAACGAAAAGATAAACTAGACAGAGGGGCAAACTTAACATTGCAATTGGTATACTGGTGTCCCCATACAAACTAACTACAAAATAAGTTTATAATCGCAAAATAACATTTTCTAATGATAAATTTACAGGTTTCGGATTATTTCCTTTATTTGTGCTATGAGACTTTGATTCTTGCCAAATTTCATGATTCTAGGTCACCGGGAATTACCTTATAGGTTTTTGATTCCCGTCCAAATGTACTGAAAATGGAACATAAACCGCCGTATCTTTTGATTGCGCTAACTTAAAAGTTTGATTTTTAGGGCACGAAATTCTATTATAAATTTCACCTTGATACCTCCACGCGTTTCTGAGAAAAAGGGTCTTGATACAGACAGACTGACAACAAAGTGATCCTATAAGGGTTACGTTTTTTCCTTTTTAAGTACGGAACCCTAAAAGTATGGTTTAGATTCCGTACCTACACCTTTTGAGTTAATAATATAATTATGACGCCATAAAAAATAAGTGGTTATCATCAACAGTGTTTTTTTTTTAGTTTCCTTTACATTTCGAATCGGTATGAGTAATATAATTATCAAAGAAAATCCAAGTCACTGCCTTAGTATAAGATACCCATTGCAATCTATGAAGGTTGAAAACATGTTTGTCGGTATGTCCATGAGTAGGTATTTACGCTACCATTGCTCGTCTTCCGGCACATGCTACGGAAGCCGACCGATTGCGACAGATTTCCGATATCAGGTTATAATAACCACCGATTACTTTATGAAGCCCTACCCATCTACATCATACAACGACCTGAACTTACTGGGGCGAGCGAATTTACTTGACTTCTTTTAAAAATATACTCTGTGCTAATATACATACAGCTTGAATGTCTATGTCTATGTATAAGCAGTGGTAGCCTCTTGGGCAAGAACGCCCGCCTTGAACGTAAGGGGTGGAAGTTCAAAATCCCAGGCCCGCACCTCTGAGATAATTTTCATGTCCGAATGTCATTTTCAACAATGATTACCACCTGCTGAACGGTGAAGGAAAACATCGTGAGGAAACCTGCACGTCTATAGAAAGGCGTGTGAAGTTCACCAACCCGCACTGGGCCAGCGCGGTGGACTATGGCCCAAATCTCCCTCGTATTGAGGGAGAATAAGCCCATCGTCATTATACCAATGGCAATAGGCTCGCCCCTTATTACATTGGGACCAAAATACATCGGCGAAGTGTGGGCGCACTACAGTACACCTCTGCCTACCCCTTCAGGGAATACAGGCGTGATGATGATGTATTTGAATGCCTATGGCAAAAGCAAACCGATTTACTCGCGTTATAGAAAACATTGCATTAAATAATGTGCTTGCTCTAAGCACTGCGGGGCGATTCTCGCGGGATCGACATCTTCTCTATTCGAGATATATTGAAACAAAACGTCATATTGGTCATATTTATTTAGTTGTTCCGACATAAAATTGGCCGCGCGCGCATTGACGCCCTTATTTGCGCTGGGCGTTAGCGTTTTGTCGATATCCGGCTTCATAATCAGACAGTATGATTTTTTACAAGAATTTTACAAGACTTCGTTTGGCTTGTCATTCAGGGTTCCATACATGTGCGTTGCATTTGAAAAACATATAATATCATATAATTGAATGTCGTAACGATAAAGAGTTTCCGGATTCGATATTATCTATAGACATCATGTCTATAACTAATATCTCATAGTATTCCTTGGTCAAGCATTTATTTAACAATATGTGACTAACCCAAAAATATAGTTGTTTTCTTTGAATAGCCTTTCTATGTCCCACTCCTTGGCAAAAGCCTCAGGTTTTTAAAGTTAAGGTGTTTGGACCATTTGTTCACCACCCTGGTCCAACGCGGGTTGGTGAACGTTTCGTCAAAACCTTGTTTGTTACCCGTTTATGTTATTATGTGCAACATTCGGACATATAAATTCTCATCCGGTCCGGACTCTACAACGAGTGGACTTGTTTTCTTATCTTCCAAACATCAACCAATTTACAACCTTATACAGAAAGGTACCTACTAGCCTACTACCTATAATACTAATCATAATGAGATAATTTTAAGCTTGCTACTTCTATGTAACTTAAGCGTAGATTATATACCATACTATATAATTAAGCAGTAGTAGCCGATTAAGCAGTGGTACCCGAGTGGTCGAACGCACGCCTTGCAATCAAATTGTGCAAGTTCAAACCCCGGTTCGCACCTCTGTATTTATGTGCGAATCTCATTTTCATCCGAGATTATCACTTGCCTAGAAACGGTGAAGGAAAACATCGTGAGGAAACCTGCACGTCTGAGGGAACTTGACTAATTCTCGATAGATGTGTGAAGTCTGCCAACCCGCACTGGACCAGCGTGGTGGACTATGGCCTGAATCCCCCTCGCATTGAGCGGAGGCCTGTGCCAAGCAGTGGGACGTTAAAAGGGCTGTGGTTAGGTTATATACCAGCATAAGCATTCAATTTTAAAATTGGCCAGATTTTTGGAACGAAGTTCCTTACGGCAGGCTTGGAGGGAATAGGGATTTTGCTAGGCGACCGAACTGAAAAAATGTGGTAGTAAAACCGTAAGAAAAAATCCGTGGAAAAAAGTGCGTGGAATAAAACCGTTAAATGAGACATGGATGGATGGATGGATAGATTGATGGATGGATGGAACGAAGTCTGCGTGGACGAAGTCGCGGGTAGAAGCTGGTATTTTAAATGTCCCATCATATATGTCTACTTCGAAGAGTCCCACGACACCATTTAGTTTTTTTATTTCATTGATTCTTACGCAAACTTTGTGTTTAAAATATTCTCTATAACATTATTAACCTCACCTCACCTTTTAGGCAAATGTAGCCGGGTAAATACAGTATACGATATCGGTACCCACGCTACGCTCTAGAATAACATCTCAGACACGTCACAATTGTTGTCGTTTTGCGTCACCCAACTGCCGAGATTTCGGCACCTAGTTCTATGGCCATGAGTGCCCGATAACCCTTACATTGACATAAGATTGCTAAACATTCAAATGAGACCAATTTCAGTAAAAAAATATTTACCCGACTACGGCGGAGTCAATTAGAAGGGTTATGATTTTAGCAGTCTATATATGTATGTTTGTATTTACGTAGATATGTTCCTCCATAGCGCATACATTATTCATCCGATTATGATGAATAGGGTGTCAATCTATTCGTTATTATAGTCCAGGTAACATAGGGTACATTTTACCTTGTAGTTTTGCAGTCAAGTTACACTTTCTGGAACTTAAACTTTAACACTTCCAAACAAGGAACATATCCATAGATTGCATCTGATCGCAGAAGAGGAGTGTTTGACGATGACTATAAAAACATCGAACTTATGCATATCACACATTGATTACATTAGTGTATTTTTAAATAATATTGGCATTGCTTTTTAAAGGGTTTAAGCCCGCCACACAGTCCCACCACTGTCACTCCTAAGCCTAAGCCAGGATCGACAGCGGTGTCCAATGAAGACACCTATGTTTGACCCTCGGCGAGTCCCGGGGAAAGTCACTTAAGGTGTTTGGCAACTATGTAACAATACAACAGTATTACAATTGATTGTAATCATTTGTTAATAGCAGTATATCACGCATAGTTATCTGTTCGATCTAGGCAGTTGAAAGTATTGATGATCGATAAATACTGAAGCAAAACATGGTTTAAAGATAGCTCGATTGATATACTGTATATTAAAACTTTTTACAGCTGTTTATTTGAATAAAAAGAAGGTTAGGCAAAACTCTGTTATTTACTAATACAAAAAGGCAATTAACACACTATTTACAGAAAAGTTACACGTACTAAGCTGCAAATTTAAACATTTAAGGCATTTACAGTATTTTTACACAATATTTTTGTGTAAAGCACTTAAAAATATATAAAGACGGTTCGTAGATTAATCAAAATTTCTAAAAAATGGGTGATAGGTATTTTATTTTTCAAATTTATGCTTTGGCTATATGACCTAAGGCCACGTTTATGTCCTTTATAAAAGATTATATAATGAGCACTATCAACATAATTAAATTATAAATATAGTAGAAGGGCAAGAGTTTTCATATTACATCTTTTATAGCATCTCCAAGTCTTATCTTGCTCAAACTTGGTACCTAAAATCAAGCCCGACCAAGATTTTCAAGTTCATTGAAGTCGCTAAGTGCCGTTTAGCAACAAACTTGTATTACTATTTCGTCGATTTCCTGCAGACGCTTCTGTAATAAAACGTACTAGGCCGGAACCTGGCCCTCGCCTTGGGACAGCTGTAAACAACTTTGCTAATGGCCACTTAAACTTTGCGAAATCGCCACACTTGGAGAAGTCAGTTTTTGCAAAAAAAATGTCTTGACACAACGTGTTTTCGGAGTTGAATATTATTCAGAAACGCTTCTTCGACGGAGTTGTTTTAACAGATTTCTTTTTAATATGATTTAGTGGTGTCGTGAACTGAATCTAAGCAGTGTTTTTTTTGAGACATTGATTGATTTGTCTTGAACTTGAAATTTATTGAGACGTATCACTTAAGTTCTTGTTTGCTTTATTTTATGTCTTTTTCGGAGGAGCGTTGCCGTATATATATAATATTTTTGTTACATATTCAGTTGCTCGCTGCTAAGCAGAGGTCCTGCTCCCCTCCTGTCTTCACATGTCCCTGCCCTAGGTTTGCTGCAACCACGTTTTAACTGCAAAAGTGGCCAAATTGTCGCATCCTTGGTCTGCCACGTCGAGGGTGCCTTCGGTGGTCAAGGTGTTAACATGTTTGTGAATCTATGCGTGTCACGTGAACGACCCAATCCCACTTGCCGTCTTCCTGCCTACTTCCAGTAATAGTGCGCAGGGTGGCCTATAGTATTGAAATCTGTTTATTGATTGGCATAGTCACAAGCCTACAGAGGAAACCCATAGCGAGTTGACATCATTACTATATTAATACATAACTTTTAGCTTTGCACGGGATAAACGTGTTATCCAAAACGGACTTTGAGATTGTGTCCACATCCCTCCCTTTAGACGACGCTTTGTTCCCTAGGGACGTATGAATTATTTCTAAGATAAATCCTTGGAGCTACGAACAGACATTGAAGTGAAATGGACAATTAAATTCTGATTACTGAAATGAACATTGCTTTTGTTATCTCCCTGTTACTATAGAAATTTGTTGACAGGGAAACCAAAATATGATTTATTTTCGTATTAAAGGTCAAGTGCCCAGAAAATTAGGTTTTTTTAAAGAATCGTTCCACATAGAATACTAAACTTATCACTATACCCAAATTATCGATTATCTCTATCGTATATTGAACGTTTTTATAGTAAAAAGAACACATTTTTAAAGCTCCAATTTCTACAAATTTGTTGGATAGTGAAATACACTATAATAATTATATATATGTATCTTCGTAAATCTGCGTATGTTGTACATTTAGGTCAGTCCTTTATACGAAACGGCTTAGATCTCTTTACTTATGCATAAGCGGTGATAAGCTTTGTTAGTTGCGGATTTAGTGAATACAACCGCTGTAAGCGCGAACCTAGTCTAATAAGGGTTCCCGCATATATTCTATTAAAAAGGTATAATGGAGATTACCAATGGTCTCGCTAGGGTTGCGAAGGGAAGGAGTAATATCAGTAATCAGCCGCATCCCCTTAAAAGAACCCTGAGAATTACTATAAGGTTAGAAAAGGCTCTTGTCAATAGGTATTTCCAAATTATGACAATTTTCTATGCAAAAATATGCTTTGCAGTAATTTGATTAAAGAGCCATTTTTTTTTTATAAAAAGACACTAAAGTACAAATATAATTATTTATATTAAAATCTATAAAATCAGAGATCATATCAGGGAGTCGGTGTCCACTGCTGGAGCCACGGCCGAGAAAGCGGATCGCGGCAAGCGGCGGAATTACGCTTCTCTAAACATCAATTACGTATTTGTGCCAATGTTGCAAAAAAATATTTAAAAAAATTGTTTCAAAATTAATTGCCTCCACAGGTGACAGGAGGGCTGGCTCTTTCTTCGCTCAACGAATCGGCCTCGCTTTTCAACTTAGCCGAACAGTTCTTTAGCACCTATGTCCTCTGTAATAGCTTTAAGTCAAACTGTAACTTCTTAGTTATTATTTAAGAAAAATGCAGACAGCGTTCTTGCCACCATCCCACGCGGTCAATACCTTTTTTAACCAATCGTTATTCTTTATTTTTAATTAAATATAATGTGTAAATACATCATCATCACCAGGCCTGTATTCCCCGAAGGAGCAGGCAGAGGTGCACTGCAGTGCAATCGCACTTGGCCGATGTTTTTGCATTCCAATGTAATAGGGGTTAGGCTAAGTTCCATAATGTGTTTTGAATAGGTAAACAATATGTTTTAATATAAGAGAGATTATTGATGAGTAATGAGGCAATATAATTTGATTAGATTTTTTATCAAAAATGTACTCTGTGCCAGTATACATAAAGCCTAATTGTCTGTGGCGCAAACTATGCGAATAAGTTTGAGCAGGCTTTGACCGGGCACATTTCTGTTCGAAGCTAAAATATTCGTAACGGAGTCGACAGATTCAATTTTGCGCGCGCAAAAGCCCGTGCAAAGTATTTATTTAGACTAGAAAATTTATCCATTTTAAAATATCGCCGGCACTGCATTAAATCGTTACGGGCGTTACGAACGTAAATCTCGCGGAGCCCGCCGCGCGCGGCAAATAAAACGGTCCTTAATGGCGTCTTAAAGTTTTCTTTATGCGATCCCCTGGGGCCCGCCCCAGATATCATATTTCTCGGGCCCGGTTGTACCTATCCGACAACTTATTTGCAGTATATTCGTCGAATTAGCGGTACTGTTGCTGCCTCAGAGTGTCTTTTCTGTCTTTATTTATACCTTTCAACCCATTTCTGAGCAGGTTTTGCTTGAAATTGGTTCTTCTCCAGCTTATGTTAAGATTTCATTTTGGTCAACACATGCTTCGTCATTATTCTTGTATTGAATGTTTTGAATTTGAAATTGAATTGAATTAATGAGACGGACCGTTAATTTTTATAACGAACTGTTTTCTTAAGCGAGAATTCTTTCAGTTACTGTTGCACTCATCATAATTGTTACGTCTCTTTCTTGTTCCTCACTGTAACTAATAGTTGCTCTTATAGATAACAATTCGTTTTATAGGAATCTAAGTTTTTTTTTCTTACTAGCCTATAATAGTGTCCCACTCCTGAGCAAAGGCCTCCCCTTATCTCTCCCACACTTCTCGGTCCTTGGTCATATTCGGCCACGTTTTTCCCACAAAGGTGTCAAGAGGAACCTAGCATAAACATTTATATTTTTCTACCATAAAATTTTTATGAGTGTTTTACTCTCGTTAATTAAATATACTATTTGTATGGTAGATTGTACAGCGACTCCACCGGCTTCTCAAGACGCTAAAATTATTTTACGATGACGCAGACTCTTTCAAACTTATATAGGTAATTCAAAATGATTGAAACCGTTTTTTATTAAACTGTTTACTAAGAAAATCTGAAGCCCTGCACTCACAGGGGTGAGCGAATAACTTTGTGCTTATTTCTTAAAATTATAATTAAAATTAAATTATCTGTGGTAGAAGCCAGTGCAGTGGTAGTTAAGTGCAGTGGTAGCCGAGTGGTCGAACGCACGCTTTGCAATCAAAGTGCGCAGGTTCAAACCCCGGCTCGCACCTCTGGGTTCCATATGCGAATCTCATTTTCACCCGAGATTATCACTTGCTAAGAAACGGTGAAGGAAAACATCGTGAGGAAACCTGTACGTCTGAGGGAGCTTGACTAGTTCTCGATAAATGTGTGAAGTCTGCTAATCCGCACCGGGCCAGCGTGGTGGACTATGGCCTGAATCCCCCTCGCATTGAGGGGAGGCCCGTGCACAGCAGTTAAAAAAAAATATTTTTAACAAAAAACAAAAACCGACTTCAAAAACCTAGGTGCACTAAAAAGCTACAAATAACCTTACAATTCATTACATTTGGAGTAGGTGCCAATCAACGTCGGACAAGGCAAATACACACATGAATTGGCACCGACTCCAAATGTAATGAATTGTAAGGTTATTTGTAGCTTTTTAGTGCATCTAGGTTTTTGAAGTCGGTTTTTGTGTTTTGTTAAAAATATTTTTTTTTCCACGATTTTTAGTGTCAATAGTCGTTGAAAATTTGCAAATATTATCACCTTTTATCAGCCCTAAAAAAGTAAAAATTTACAGCCAAAAAAAAAATCACCCCCCCTCACCCGCCCTTTCCACCCCTTTGGGGGTGGGTTTCGATCTTTGTTAACAATCCGTATTATACAAAAAAAGATTTTTCGAAATCGGTTCACTAACGCCGGAGATATGCTGTATTCCGGATTGGACCCCCATTTCACCCCCTACATATTTTTTCTTTCAAAATTCCTGAAAGACGTGTTTTTTTTATTTTGTATGTTAAATATATATACAAAGTTTCAAGTCGTTAAAAAAATATTTTTGAAATTATGTGACCTTCAACCCCCCATTTCACCCCCAAGGGGTTAGATTTCTGATAATATTTTGAAAATGGGACCAACCTTGAAGAATTCCCTAGCAAACCTAAAAAAAATTTCGAAATCGGTCGACAGACGCCGGAGATATGCGGTAACATACATAAAAAAAAATAAAAAAAAAAACATACGGGTCGAATTGAGAACCTCCTCCTTTTTGAAGTCGGTTAAAAAGGGACGTTAAAAAGGGCTGTAGTTGATGCCACGTGAACACGGTTCTAAATTCACTCGCATCATCCATGACATTTTGTTGAAATATGTGTTTACTGTATGAGTTAATACAGATCGTTTTGATGTTGGAAAAAAAATTGGTCGTCTGTAATAGGTAAAGGGTCACACAAAACGTTACACTAAATTTATGTCTAGTTTGTATTTCATGGAATGGAATAATAAAGAGTTATCTATCTATACAGGGTGTTTCAGAAGTCCGAAATAATACTTTGCCGTTTGTATCAGTATCGGTTATACAACTGTATGGTATAAAAATGGGATCGAAATTTGACCATGTTTTAACAACTTTTTTTTCGCATCAATTTCTATAACTCTTATATCTTGAGACCTGTGTTCAATTTTAATATCTGATTTGTGAATATTGGTTCCTTCTCAAATTTAGTATACACTGCTTGATAGGATCATGGATGTACCCAAAGGCCAAAACACGACACCTGTGACAATTATTCAAAGGTCTCTAACTCGGAAACTATGATAGATTATGAACTGTCTTCACTAAGCATCCTCATATATTATGAGCTACCGTATATATACCCCAAGTATTATTTCAGACATTTATCACCCTGGATCTACCTATCATGTCAAGGACATAAAAAAATATCAAAAAACAAAAACCGACTTCAAAAACCTACGTGCACTAAAAAGCTAAAAATAACCTTATAATTCATTACATTTGGAGTACCTAAACTGCTTGGCCAACCTACCTATGTTAAATTTTTATGGGACTAAATGGCATCTATTCCGCATCAAACTAAAGAAGAATCACGTAAATCAAATCATAAATCGCAGCGTAATCGGTGTGCATACATAAAAAATAATAATAATAATATACCAATCGTAATCGTAACTAGGACCCTGTTCCAGATGCCGATGGGGAACTGTTTTTTTTATATTTTTAAATGTATTTTTTATATTTATATTTAAAAATTAATTTATAAGAAAGTTGTGAAATAACGGAATAATATACCAATCGAATTGAGATCCTCCTTTTGGAAGTCGGTTAAAAATAAACTAAAACGTTTTGTGACCGCTTCAAATAACGAGCCGTTCATATATCCCATTTAAGCAATATTACCAATTCAACGGGGACTTTTGGCAAACAGCTTTTTTCGCGTTAAAGTGTTATGTTAATCGGAATGAATGTATTTAAGTATTAACTGATTTGTTTCAGCCTTTAAATGGTTGTTGGCGACAAACGTAAATATATTTAAAGCCGTGTGTATTTTTGGGTATTTTAACGGTAAACGGATTAACCAGCTGGCAAGGACTTCGTATAAAATAGGTTATTACTAAAGGATTGGTACATAAAATGAATCCGGGTTATCGTCAACTAACAATAAAATAGATTTTAAACGTGTTTTGTTGGTTAACTATCATAGTTTCTGAGTTATAGACCTTTGAATATTTGTCACAGGTATCGTGTTCTAGCTTTTGGGTACATCCATAACCCTATTCAGTAAACTACACGTATGAGGGGCACACATAATTTCAATACACACTCGAGATATAACGAGTTATAGAAATTGACGGCGAAAAAACCGTTGGAAAAACATGGTCGAATTTCGATCAAATTTTTATACCCTTAATTGTATACCCGGTACCTTACCATAGATGGTCTTCTGAAACATACTGTATAAATTTACGTATCAATAAACAAAGACCACCGTTGTTATCAAGACGAGCATTCAACTAATTTTGCATTTTAAATTGCTATAATCACTGATCATGTTATACAAAATAAACTTTTAATTATACCAGTATTCGCTAACAAGGCCTTTAGAACAAAACAAGTCGAAAATATCAATGGTGGAAGCAACTTATATAACTTTTATTAGCTTTTCCGCGCAGTTTGTTCTCAGGTCCGACACAATAGCCCGGAGCATACAACCAGAAATTCTTGGAGTTACGTTAAAAGCCGCGATATTCGTGCCTTACTTGCTCTCTCATGTACCATAAAATGTTTTGCTTCACAGTACCCACCTACTAGAATTATTATGAGAATTTATCGTTGCTTATTTAATTTTCAGTAAAAATATGATAGAGTAATATTAAACGCGGTAAAAAATATACACGCGTCATAGAACGTACAACGACAAGTATAAGGTAAAATTTATTCAAGTTTTCATTATGACTTTTTGTACACAAAAGCGGAAAGCTTGTTATAAAATGACCCATTACATCAGTTTTTACGCTCGCAAATCTAGTCCCTATTATTTTTGTGAAGTGTTCTCATTTCGGACCGTTTTACCGTTTCTGTTGGCTGATTTTGGCTTGTTACGGATATTTAGCAGTATCATCTGCCATACAATATCTAGCTTGTAGTGCATTACCAGTAACAGTACTGTAAGATCCGTTTTAAAACTCTCTTCAAGAAAGGCGATCCTCAATTTGACTCACCGTTGACACTATATTATATCTCTTAAAGCTCTTTATCTGACTGTATCAACACTTATATGCTCTCGACCACCCATTTCAAATTAAACCGCGCCTTTATTGACTTGACGTACCAAAACCAGGAATCTCATTTTCTTCAAAACCAAAACCGTTTATTATTCGGCTTGAAAACCACAGCAAGTACGTAGGTAATATAAATAAATTGTTCCAACAAAAACACGCTCTGTACCGTGCGAGCAAAAATCATAAATATTTTACAGGGAACTTCGCTCTCCGGAGACAGTTTCGGGACATTGTGGTCATTAGAAAAGTTTTAGTGGCCATTACAGCCTGTTTTATATTACCACAACACGTTTGTTTTGCAGAATTACGCAAGTCAGCGTACCAAGGGGTTTTGGGGGTAATCCTATGGTATTTATTCTGTTTGGTGTCTTGTTAAGCTTTTACTTGTTTGTGACACTAGCGCTACGATTATAATAACAAAATCTTTACTTAAAACTGCTCAATAATTGTTCTATTACTTGAATGCTTACGCCAATAAAGGCGAATATACTTAAAATTTTCTCCAAGAAATTCATAATAGTCAGTTCATTTTTATTATTTTATTTTAAACTTTTGAAAATGAAGTGAAATTTTATATTATGTAGACACAATCTCTCGGTCAAGAGCTATCTATTGTATTGGAGCCATCAAATCTATTAAGAGAGATTTTCAATTAACAGAGGGTATTGAAGCAATTCGAAATCGATCTCGAGAGATCCTTGAATTTTTTTTGAATTGATAAAAGGAATTCTGTTTATAATTAGGTACTATTCTAAAATTGAGTGCGTAGGATTAAATACCATTTATTGAAAGGGAGTCTTCAAAAATGTTCTACCATGAATTTGGTATATAAAGAAATACATATAAATAACTTTTTTCAGAAAAAAAACATCAATGAAATCATAGACGAAGGCTACTACGGCATAGCTGTTGATAAAGAGAACAGTAGTATAGGAATAAGTACAACCGTATCTGCGCTAGTAGCATACCCGTTTGTGACAAGAGAAATTGTGAGATATGTATACTTTATCTCGTAAACTTGTATGTATAAAGACAGCGAGAGATAGTGACTCGGTGCGATATAACCTGTGATATAGTCCTTGTTTTGGCGTGCGTGGTAGCCGTGTTGAGTCTCCGAAAATAATAATTGCCTTACCACTAACAGATATTTTTTTTTGGTATACATAAACGCTCTGATATGTAGATAGGATATTGTAAATGAGGGGAAGACAAGAACCGTTCAAAGTATTTCGCGTACAAAGTGTACTAACACCAGCCATTTCATTTCAAATAAAAAAAAAAAAAATATCCTATAAAGAAACTTAAGTGTACGCGTTTGGGGGGCAATTTTCGCATGATCGAATTTATCTGTAATTCGTGAATTAGAAATAATGTCGATCAAGCGAGAATCACCCCCTTGGTCGGTCTTGGCGTCACATAGTTCGCAGTCCATTGGCGGTATCACCGGACTTGCGGCGGCTGGAGATACTCTGCCACTTGACTGCTTCACGCGTCACTGAGTTCACATCTGTTACTTTAATATTTATAGATAACCAACCAACGTACCTATCAATAATATTACTTGGTATTTTTTACTGTTGCAGATTTTATACGGTTGTAAAAAGAAGTACCGTAATAGTGGTAGCAATCGAAACTGTTTCTTATAAGTTCCATAAATACCTCTTTTAATACCTCTTACGGTTCGTTAAATGAATAATCATCACTATAACCAATAGCAATTAGTTTTTTTATAAAAAAACAGTATTAGTAGTAAAGAAATTGGGAAATAGTTATTATTAACTTCACTTAGTGCACGAAAAAAAACTAAATAATGGCTTAAATTATCAGCTTTCTTATGTCTATTATAGAATTCAGTTCTTTTACTATTTAGACTTATGTCAATACATATGCATGCAATGATTAAACAATAAATGCAACAAAAGACATCGTAAATGTAACGAGTTGTTTAGTAGACCTAACAAAATTTAATTTCATGGTTTTCCTTCCAGATAATTTACCAAGTTTGTTAGAGAGATTTCATCCTTATAATTGACCCTAACGATCGATGCAATAAGAGTGGAGGGTGTAATTTTTACAGATTTTAGTCGTTTCGATTCCCGGGCGGGTGTGGCAAGCGAATTTTCGAAAATCTTTTGTTTCTCTTTCTTTCTCTTTCTCCCTCGCACCACCAAACTGTGGAATGAACTTCCTGCAGCGGTGTTCCCGGACCGATGCGACAAAGGTATCTTCAAGAAACGAGCCTACTCATTCCTTAAAGGCCGGCAACGCACTTGCGATGCCCCTGGTGTTGCAAGTGTCCATGGGCGGCGTTGATCACTTACCATCAGGTGATACGTCTGCTCGTTTGCCTCCCTATCTCATAAAAAAAAAAAAGTATTCATTCTTTAAAAAAATAAAGAAATGTTCTCTTTTAGTACTATTTTCTATCTACAGTATTAAGAGTACTTTCAGGTGGCATTACAAAATTCCACCTTGTTTAGCTAGTAGAAGAGGATTCTTTATAAAACATTTTATAAATTTAAAATCCCTACATAAACAGCCATCTATAAATTTCAAATTTGGTTATCGTAAAATCTAAAATACTTGTACAAAAGTGACAAACTCCAAAGGCGAAAGTAAACCAAAGTTAACTTGGTATTACGCGTGCTATGTAAATCGAGATGAGTTCCGGGTTCTCGGCGAAACTTGTTGAAAGCATTGCTGAACTGAGCCTCTTAAAAATTCAGAACGCAAAAGTGATACCACTGCCAGATTTTAAGGGAAAATGTAGGTTGGATATGGTACTTCGTGGTTAGTTTCCTACAAGGAAAATATTTTCTTTTGTATAAATGGGGAGAAATACTACCTAAGCTAGACACTAATACTCATCCTTGCCTTACATAGTAATTTAAGGCAAGGATGAGTAGCTTGGGAATTCTACTTCTACAATCAGCATTTATGTTTCAAGGAACCAATCAGCTTGTAAAAAGTCACTTGTAATCTAGCTTGGTAAATGATACCTTTATAATTTATGATCCATTTAAAATGACATTGTCAATGCAATTGTATGTGTTCTGTAGATAAATTGAAATTTCTATAAATTTCAATGTCTTTTTTATTTCTACCTCAATTCTGGAATTCACAACATTCAAATTTTTGTGATTATTAATGATATCCATAAAAAAATGTTAGGTACTGGTAACGTATTTAATGACTAATAGTATACTTTCATTATATTTAAGTAAATAATCTTAGGTGTACATATAAAGTCCTGTTTGAAATCAGCTAAGAAAACTCGTCACAGCCGTTGCCGCATTCCGTATCCGACATCCCTATTTTCCTGTCTTTTCAACTTCAGCTCACGTTCACTATATCACGTGGAAACTTTTCACTTTCCGCACGAGAATTGACGCACGCTCAACTAAATGGATACTCCACACTTCGAGTTGTCTCCCGCCAACGCCGGCCAACTTTTAGCGGGAGATGTTTAAATATTTTCACAGTTTAGAAAATGAACTTTTCGTTTGGGAACATCGGAATCACACTTTATGTTTGATTTTGGAACGTATCTTGCGAAAACTTTTGTTCAATCCATTCTTTACGTTGAACATAGAAAGCGAAGCGAGATTTTAAGGACAAATTAAGCGTAGCGAGTTTCAGGTCTTTATGCCAATTATCTAGATTAAATAATTTTGCTAATGAGGTTCACTTGTCTTAGGTGATTTTGGAACTTACACCTTGTCAATACTCGTAGAATAGACTTGAAAATTGATCTGATGCATGTATTGTAAAAGGTCTGACCAACCAAATGGAATGTCAAATAATATTTAAAAAAAACTGAATAGGAATTGGGAGCGATCCTACTTGTTGAAGTTGAACTACTTGTTGACAAAAACGAACAAAACTTACATGTAAAAATACTGTGTACGTAATATTAATGACTTATATCCCACGAAGAACCTCAAAAAGGATTTAGATTTCAGTGAGGGTCTCCCATTAAATATTTATGAAATCCTATTAAGGAAAACAAAGCTAATCTACTTTTAAACTCTAATGTAACTCACTCATTATATTTTAATAATTTATAGAGATGAGTTTAGACATTCATAAGTGCTATGTCCTGATTAAATATAAGTTGAATCTCATAGTCCTTAAAGTGAGCTCAGCAAAGGATATTGTTCCCTAACTTATTGGAAGTTATTGTGACAAAATTAATACTTAGATTTCATCGGTAGCGACCAAGAGAGAAATGTGTTATGTGGGTAGCAAGGAAAGTTAAATGTGAAATTATTAATATTACAAGCATCAGCACATAAATATAGAAGCAATCTTGCTAAAAGGAAACATACCAGTATAAAATACACAATAAAAATGCCTTGAAGCGAGTTGACAAAGTGCAGTCGCATCGTATGTCGAGAGACAAACCGACGCCATTACTGCCTGGCTAGCACATGGGCCAAGACAAAACTAATGTTATAGATCATGTCGTGCCCAGTAGCCCTCTCACTTTCTTAATTCGTAGGATAGAAAGAGATATAAGGGACATGTATGTGATATAAGTATTATCTTGGTACACGTGTTAGCCTTGCACAGTACTCGCTAAGTTGTCTCTGCTGGTAATTGGGTGTGGATATATTAACATTCTAAACTTATACTATGTGATGGCGACAAAAAGGCAGAGGATTTTCAATTTCAGTCTTTTCAACAAGTCACAACAAGGTGGAACAGAAGATTGTCTGTGGTAGATTTTTTTTTATTTACAAAAAACAATTAGATGCCGTCAAAAAATAAATAACATCCTAAGCTATATACTAAAATGATGGATTAAAAAGTGGAAATGAATATGGTCATTGCTACATTGAATGACCAGTCTGCCAATTATAGCAGCACCTATCAACACTAAATGTTTATCTTTGAAATGAAATCGGTATTTCGTATCTGATGCATCATTAACCGTGTAATGCTGGCTAATTTTCAATGTGCCCGCAAACTAATTTGCATAATTAATTCAGTCGCACACACAGAGCCACGCGAACGTGAAATATTAAAATTGCGGGTTGGTCCCTTCATTTAAATTTCTAAATCGTGGGTGAGGATTGCAATGGATCGTTCCTGGGCGTTGCGCCGAATATGCCCTCTTGGTGTGTTTTTGTTTTCGTAATTGGATAAATACATTTCATAACGCTGTTGAGTAATGACTATGACCAATAAAAGTCATGGTTTATACTAATTAATTTCCCTCTTGGACTCACTAAGAGTTCAAATCTATACAAATAAATAAAATTGGAGTGTCTGTTTGTAATATCAAAATAACACTTTTTTACCAAATGCGTATGAAAGTATATACGATACCTATAACGAAAAAGCAATTTTAAAATTTTCTGTTTGTTTGGGGTAAACTTCTAAACGGCTGAACCGATTTCAATGGGACTTTCACTGACAGATAGCTGACGTTCCAAGGCGTAACTTAGGCTACTTTAATTTTAGAAAAAGCATTAGGGTTCCGTGGGAAAAACATAATACCCATATTTCCGGGTAATCTCCCAAAAGTCCACGTGGGCGAAGTCGCAGGTACAGCTAGTGAATAATAAATTTACACAGATTGTGTTAAAATTACTTTGATAGGAAACACTTCGACATTGTTAGGTCCAACTAGTGTTAAATAGCATCCGTGGCAATTCAGCCAATACAGTTACTTTTGTCTCCCGCTTTGGTTGCTTTGGCTTACATTTTTCTTACAAACTCCCCCTACACCTTTTTCGATTAAATTCATTTCCAAGACAATTTAGATTTTTCCCCGGGACTAGTCGAGGGTCAAACCTCGGTGTCTTCAATGGACACCGCTGTCGATCCTGGCTTACAGGAGTAACAGTGGTGGGAATGTGTGGCGGGCTTAGTCCCATTAAAAGAAAGTAGGTACCTCTGCGAGCGAATTCACTTGTCTTATTTGGAATCTAACTGAGCCCGGGACTTCGTACGCGTGGAATTTAGAAATCCTACCTGGATTTTTTTCCGCGGGACCCATTTTTTTTTTCTATTATAATACTAGCCTAAGTAACTCCTTGTTACACCAATGTTACATGGCCTTGGTGTTAGATAGCTGACTACCTGCCAGTGAAAGTCCTGCCAAATCCGTTTAGCCGTTTGGAGATTACCCAAGACGTTTGTCAGACAGACAAAAAAAAAGTGGTTTCGTTATAGATAGGTAACTGTATACTTTCATAATGCATTTAGTAAAAAGCTGATATTTTGATATTACAGTGGTAGCCTCGCGGGCAAGAACGCCCGCCTTGAACGTAAGGGGTGCAAGTTCAAATCCCAGGCCTGCACCTCTGAGATAATTTTCATGTGCGAATGTCATTTTCAACAATGATTACCACTTGCTGAACGGTGAAGGAAAACATCTGTAGAAAGACGTGTAAAGTTCACCAACCCGCACTGGGCCCGCGTGGAGGACTATGGCCCAAATCTCCCTCGTATTGAGGGGAAATGTGCCCGGTATAATGGCAATAGGCTCGCCCCTATTACATTGGGAACAAAACACATCGGTGAAGTGTGGGTGCACTCGATGCACCTCTACCTACCCCTTCGGGAAATACAGGCGTGATTATTAAAATTTACAAACAGACACTTTGTACTCCGTAACAATAAACGATACATTTGAATATATTAATCTGTATCAAAAGCCACATGAATTCGCTCGCGTCATTGATGATATTTTGTTGAAAAACATGCTTTATCTATGTATTAATACAGTTCGTTTCTAGTTTAAAAGCGTCCAACAAAATGAAAATGTAAAAAATGATCCTTCAAAATGAACCAACCGGTGGTAGTCAATTCATCTCGTACTAATTTGCTGAAAACCCCCATTCAGTTCGTCAGGCGAGTAAAATAGAGCAAATTACAAGCCAGATACAGCGGGCGAGATTAGCAGTAATTAAGAAACTATTAAATAAGCTACGTTCCGCGTAGAGTGGCCCTCTAGTATTAATTTTGTAGACTCGAGCGAGATTTTTAGTTTTCTCTTCTATTTTATAGTAGCGATTTTTAAGGTGTTATTTAATTCTACAGGTTTTATTCATGAAGATTTACGTTTTTTATCCCATTGTTGTTACTTTGGTCGCTAGAAAAGAATACTTGCGTAATGTTTGTACCTTCATGGGTAAAAAAAAAGTTTTTTCAAATATGAATCCCATTAGAAATATGTTTTGGTTCGTATTCCATAGATTTATCAGTATTAATCCCTTCACTTCAAAGATTCATCATTTAAAAAAAATTTACGACTTCCAGAAGAAATTGTGTTTAATAGCTACCCTATTCTCAATTGCATAAAGGCAAGCAACTGCAAACTGAATTGCAGTCGCTCTGTGCTTCCAAATGCTTACGTACGTTCTAACTACTCATGTATAACTTGTGTTCACCCCACTTTGTAGTTAGGCTCTCGACTAATCTACATTTTATGAAGCTCTCCCACAGAAATTTACATCGGAGTACTCCGCTAAAGATCTGTAGTTAGATAAAAAAAAACTCAACTGAAAATCAGGTGAATTGAGATGTTGAGTTAGAGTGGGGGAGGGCACATAAAAATAGTGAACCTTATTTTAACTTTAATAAGGTGTCAACACCATCAATAAAGGCCTATTTTTGTATTTTTTTAGACTTTAGAATAATAACAGCAAAACCTATATTCTGTCTGATTTGCCTAATTGCGTCCCAACATTAGCGACCAATAGCGATCATCTTTATTTTTGTGTGGTGTTTCAAATTCACAGTTTTGGAGTTATAGTTCCTATAGTTTATCTTATTATTATGCATTCTTATTACATATATAGTATTTATTTGTATTTTGGTTTTCAGTCGTCGGAAGGCACAGAACATTCGTACAGTGTATGTGTCGTGGATATTCTGTACGCGTTGTAGGTTACCGACAGTTCCGCGGTGTCGGTAAGCCTGACACGTATCTACCTAAAAGCCACTAGTGTTCGCAGCTTCGTACTCAGTGGCAGTACAAAACAAGTCGTAAGTTACCTTTGTACTTGACAAAGGAACATAAAACACATGAGCCGAACAAAACAAACGATCTGAATAAACGACCTGAGAGAATGTTTTATCTTTCCAACGGTTAAACGAATTTTTTTTATTAGGTACGTAGTGATATACATGTCTATGGTACCTAGGATTTTATTCCGAAAAAACTATGCCGTCGTCCAATTCTACGTTTACTTTACTAAGCTACTAACGAGTACTAGGTAAAGAAAAGATACATCCGTAATACAGTACCCTCACTAGTACGGAGATAGAATGACAAATCTCTAACTGGTTATAGGTACAAACATTTTTATATTCCATCTGCCCTTATGACTATAAACTTGTATGTAAACTTGTACTGCAAAATTGCCTTTAGTTATCAAGTTATCTTGTTTCTATGTTTAAGTAACTATTTTGTTATTATTAGTTTAGTCAAATAAGCCTCTTCTTTTTGTATCAGTTTGTTCTTAAAATAAAGAAAAAAAAACACTAGCAATATGTTTTTTTTTCTTTATTCTAAGAACACATACTCATCGTATGATTCTTTAATAAGCAAAGCGTGTTATATGGAAACCATATTACAGAGTGGGGGTGATCCCAGTTACAGCCATACCAAGGCAAATTCCGAAATAGCCATTTCCAAAATTTTACACTCGCGGGACTCGACTGGTTCAGTGAACCGTGTGGCCGACGCTAGACCAAGCCATCGCCTTCGAGTGTATAAAATATTTAAAAAACCGGCCAAGTGCGAGTCGGACTCGCGCAAGAAGGGTTCTGTACCATTATCTATAAAAACGGCAAAAAAAAGTTTGTTGTATGGGAGACCCCTTAAATATTTATTTTATTCTGTTTTTTAGTATTTGTTATTATAGCGGCAACAGAAATACATCATCTATGAAAATTTCAACTCTCTAACTATCACGGTTCATAAGATACAGCCTGGTGACAGACGGACGGACGGACGGACGGACAGCGAAGTCTTAGTAATGGGGTTCCCGTTTTACCCTTTGTGTACGGAACCCTAAAAATGATTTTACCGCATGACAAAGTCAATAACATTTGCCAGTGACATCGCTGTATCCAAAAATATCATTTAACTAACAGCTTTTAAATAATTAAGTGCTGATTTTCCATCTTTTCACAGCTCTCAATTAAGTAGCACTCAGCTCTCATTAGGGATTTTGCATGATAGCACAATTTCGTGCCACAAATAGAGAATTTTATACGTCACTTATCGTTAAAAAGTGTGTTACTTTTACATAACGAGGTGAAAAAGTTATACAACTTTGTAAACTGGGACGTTGAACAGAGTGTTTCAGCTATCCTAAATAATACTTTGACGTTTGCATCAGTATCGGGTATACAACTGAATGGTATGAAAATTTGTTCAAAATTCGACCATGTTTTTCCAACATTTTTTTCGAGGTCAATTTCTGTAACTCGTAATATCTCGAGTTCTATATTAAATTTTCATGATCTGTTTTGTGAATATTGGTAGCCGCCCTTCGTGAATGTAGTTAACACTGCTTAGTAGGGTCATGGATGTACCCAAATGCCAGAACACGATACCTGGGACAAATATACAATGTTCTCTAACTCAGAAACTATGTTAGTTAGGTATAATTTGTGTTCACTAAGCACCCACATATGAGTTACCGTATATGTATCTAAAATATTATTTTGGACCTCTGATACATTCTGTATAGTCAATAGGCTAATGGTTAGGTTAGGGCCGCCCTGGTAACCTGCCATTAAACTATTAACGGGAGCCTAGTTCCAGCACAAGAATTTAGCTCAACTGGAAGGACTAACAGGACTAAATATGCTAGTAATCCTAACAAAAGTTTAAACTTGTAAAGGTTCACAAAATATTTATGTGGTAACTTTTACAACAACCAAGGAACTGAAAATACATAGTCAATAGGCTAATGGTTAGAAGGGCCGTCCTGGTAACCTGCCATTAAACTATTGACGGGAGCCTAGTCCTAACACAAGAATTTAGCACAATTGGACGGACTAACAGGACTAAATATGCTAGTAATCCTAACAAAAGTTTAAACTTGTAAAGGTTCACAAAATATTTGTGTGGTAACTTTTACAACAACCAAGGAACTGAAAATACATAGTCAATAGGCTAATGGTTAGAAGGGCCGTCCTGGTAACCTGCCATTAAACTATTGACGGGAGCCTAGTCCTAACACAAGAATTTAGCACAATTGGACGGACTAACAGGACTAAATATGCTAGTAATCCTAACAAAAGTTTAAACTTGTAAAGGTACACAAAATATTTGTGTGGTAACTTTTACAACAACCAAGGAACTGAAAATACATAGTCAATAGGCTAATGGTTAGAAGGGCCGTCCTGGTAACCTGCCATTAAACTATTGACGGGAGCCTAGTCCTAACACAAGAATTTAGCACAATTGGACGGACTAACAGGACTAAATATGCTAGTAATCCTAACAAAAGTTTAAACTTGTAAAGGTTCACAAAATATTTGTGTGGTAACTTTTACAACAACCAAGGAACTGAAAATACATAGTCAATAGGCTAATGGTTAGAAGGGCCGTCCTGGTAACCTGCCATTAAACTATTGACGGGAGCCTAGTCCTAACACAAGAATTTAGCACAATTGGACGGACTAACAGGACTAAATATGCTAGTAATCCTAACAAAAGTTTAAACTTGTAAAGGTACACAAAATATTTGTGTGGTAACTTTTACAATAACCAAGGAACTGAAAATACACAAATTTTACGTTGCAATCTACTAACTATCGACTTCAAGCGAACTTATAAGTAATCCAGAGTTACTGTAATATGTGTGTATTGATATTACCCAAGCCCCTTCTCGGTTCATTGTTACTACTACTACTACTACAGCCCTTTTAACGTCCCACTATTGGGCACGGGTCTCCCCTCTATGCGAGGGGGATTCAGGCTATAGTCCACCACGCTGGCCCAGTGCGGGTTGGCAGACACGCAAAATAACTTAATTTTCCGTGCCTGAAATTATTGTATGCACAACAAATAATTACCTATTCCAACACGCATGCTTTGTTGGTTTGTATTGATTGCAGTGTTGTTCCTTCAAGCTATGAAACGTGAAGTTATCACGTAATCAACTATGTACTACCTAGTAGTCTTAAATTAGATGTATTATGTATTATGATGTATTAATTAATTGTACTATACAAATTATTCATTGTGTACATTGACGTGAAGAAACTAATAAGTTAATACAAATTTTGGTTTATCTACAAACGACTTGGAGTAGCTTTTAGTGAACAATGTGTTTTACAATGCGAATCTAATTAAATAATAAGTTTCTATAAATGTCACGGACCATGTTTGCTGTAAAGCAGCCGAAACGTCGGGAAAATAAAATAGTAAATGAACGCAATAAAATCCGTAAAATAGTTTGATTTCAATGTATAGTATTCGCGTAAATATAAGAAAACAATAAGTTTCTATAAACTAAGGAGTACGTTTTTAATTGCCGATGGCAATTTTTTTTTTTTTTTTTTATCCGGACTATGAATAAAAGATACCCAAAAAACATCTCTAGAATAAAAAATATTATGACTCAAGCCCTCGAAAAATGTTTACCAATATCAAAACGAAATCAGTGTTAATATGCATAAAGATTTAATATCTGTCGTATACACCACGCCACCACGTGTCAAAATTCGCTCGCGGTGTCATTTCGATGTACAATGAACTTTTTCTATGAAACAATACAGTTCATTTTGCTATAGTAAAAAAAACGCGTGAACCTTGACGCCCCAGTTTGCGGGAGTTCTTATTAAAACGGTCTGAAAAAACCGCCCAAGTGCGAGTTGGACTCGCGCACAAAGGGTTCCGTACCATTATCAATAAAAACGGCAAAAAATCGCGTTTATTTTATATTTATTTTATTCAGATTTTTTGTATTTGTTGTTATAGCGGCAATAGAACTACCTACATCAACTTTGAAACATTCAACTCTCTAACTATCACGGTTCTTGAGATACAGCCTGGTGACAGACGGACGGACGGACAGCGAAGTCTTAGTAATAGGGTTCCCACTTTACCCTGTGTGTACAGAACCCTAAAAATAAAAATAAATGTCACCTACATGGAACCTCCAAAGCAGTTTCAGCCTTATCTCCAACAAAATCCTCAATACCCGGATTACCATACGCAAGTTAAACTTTTATCATCTGTGATAAATAAAAAAAACAAACATAAATACGGCCTCTAGCTCAGGTAAGGCCGACTCAGCAACATCCGGGGCCAAGGGCCAATAAAAAGCACGCGTTGAGCAATTTTTGTGACACGCCGATACCGTATGTCGTATTTTACCTCACCGAATCCGTAATGTGGGTCTCCCACGCGACTGGAGTTGCTGGGGGCTGAGAGCGGTGATACTGGAAGTGAACACATGTTTCTATGCAAATCATATCGAATTTGTTTTTTTTTAGTTTACAGTGAATTTTACTCTGCGGCGTACTGGCAGTTTGGACACTTTTATATTGTAACTAAGTAGCAAAAAAAAACTACACAGGGTATTATCATGGAGGTTTATGATCTTGAGTTTCTTACCCTCAAATCGATGTAGATACATTTCAAAATGTATTTACCTTAAAACATTTTTTTTATAAATGCCATAGTACCATAATACGTACTTTACAGAATAGTTTTTTTTGTAAATCTGGGTATAAGATTTTGTATAACTTTTAACGATTCCTATATACACACTGTAATTATTTAAAGTTATAAATTAAATACTCTGATTTTGTTTATGTCATCCACAAATTTTTTGAACAACGGCTAATCACGGATTACTAGATTTTTCGTAAAGCGTGCCAAAAACTTTTGTGGTACGAGATATTGTCAATGTTTGCAAACAAAATTAAACAAAATAGTTGAGCGTTTTTAGGGTTCCGTACCCAAAGGGTAAAACTATTACTGAGACTTCGCTGTTCGTTCGTCCGTCCGTCCGTCCGTCTGTTATCACGCTGTATCTGAACCGTGATAATTAGAGAGTTGAAATTTTCACAGATGATGTATTTCTGTTGCCGCTATAACAACAAATACTAAAATACTACAAAAATAATACAAATAATAAAATAAATAATTAAGGGGGCTCCCATACAACAAACGTGGTTTTTTTGCCGTTTTTATAGATAATGGTACGGAACCCTTTGTGCGCGAGCCCGACTGGCACTTGGCCGGTTTTTTTTAACATAAAACCATTTCTAGAATTCCATATATCTTTAATCCCAAGCGGGTACAAAAATTAATAAAATCGAAACCGTATCTGACATCGAATTAAGCTAATGCTTTTACCAGCCAGACGTTAACCGTACGTAATTAATATGCGTGGAAAATATATGGAAATCAGTAAAAGCCTCAGCGGAATAAGCGAAAAGGTAAGCTCTTAAGTTAATTAATTAATATTATTTATCTTTCGAAGAGAGTAAAATTACTGCAACAGGATATGCGGAACGCTACCGTGTAGGTATTCCATTAAAATGCTTTGTGTGAGTAGGTACTTTATATTTAAGGTAGGTTCACATAAGTATGGAAGGTAGGTAAGGCTGATTTTTGGCAGCACAACATAAATAGTTTATTGTACTAGCAAAACTGGAAATCAATACAAAATACATCATCACGCCTGTATTCCCCGAAGGGATAGGCAGAGGCTCACTACAGCCACACTTTGCCGATGTATTTGGGTCCCAGTGTAATAAGGGCCGAGCCTTTTGCCATTATACCGGGCACATTCCCTCTCAATACGAGGAACATTTGGGATAAAGTTCACCACCCGGGAACAGTGCGCGTTGGTGAACTTCACGGTGTTTGCACCCCTTAAGGCAAGCGCTTTAGCAAATAGGCACCACTGCTAATAGCATTTATTTTGTTAAAATCATAAACTACACAAGCTAACTCACAAACAATCAATGATCGCCGTAAAATAACTGAACAAACACCGTTTAAACGCTTAACGAGCGATATTATTCTATTACGAAGCTTTTCGCCAGACGATAACGTTTCTCTTATAGATTTATACGGTTAATTAACATCTGTTATCGGCGTTTTTCTCCGTTCACTCCGTTAATGGACCCTTGTAGCAAGGGCCGGCTCAGCCGTTAAATTGAATTTGCTTGCCAATTTTCTTGTTGTCGATAGCGTAGCTATTACAATTTGGAATAGTTCTCGTGATAAAATTACTTCTAATAATTCAAATTATTTGACGTATCTATAGGTACTATCTATACTAATATTATATAGAGATAAGATTTGTATTTTTGTATGTAACGAATCAAAAAGTACTTAGTAAGTACTGGAACGATTTCAAAAATTATTTTGCAGTTCAAAGCTTTTTTTTGTTGACGGGGAGGAAATCCAGTCTTCTGTGTGGGAGAAGACTGGAATATGTGGAATGCAGTTAGAAAGCTACATTATCACTGAGTAACATAGGCTATATTTATCTATCCCAAAATGTAAAAAAAATTCTACCCATGGGAGCCGGGATGGGCCGCTAGTTATTATTAAAGTTATAAATACAAAGAATGTGAATTGTAGGTATTTAGAGATAGAGCTTTGAGCTATTTTGTTGGCAGATGATTTAGGTAAGTAGTAGCGTTCATTATACGTAAGTAAACTAATATCAATTTATATTTTTACTAGAGAAAATTATCTACGCGAAAATAATATTCTTAATAATTCATTTAGTTAAGAGTTGAGTTCACAAACTTTTGTATCAACTTATTAACGTGAAATCAAATGCGAATTCTAATTGATTAATTGAAATGTTTGCTTAAATATGGCCGTTTTTGATAAAAAAAATATAATTTTAGGTAAATTAATTTGGCAGCGAATGAGTACTTAAGAGTACAGCTTCTATCTTTTCCAAGAGTTGAAGTGTCACGGCGACTTAAAGAAGAACACTAGGCCTGCAGGTGACCATTATCACCACCACGTGTTGATGGAACTTACTTACTAAGTATATCCCTTTCAACGTCCCACTGTTGGGAGCGTTCAATGCGAGGGGGTTCAGGCCATAGTCCACCCCGCTGGCCATGTGTGGGTTGGTAGACTTCTCACATCTATCGAGAAGTAAACAAATTCCCTCAGACGTCCAGGTTTCCTCGTTTCTTAGCAAGTAATTATCTCAGATGAAAATGAGATTCGCATATGAAATTCATAGATGCGAGGGGTTTGAACCTGCTTACTTTGATTGCAAAGCGTGCGTTCGACCGGTCGGCTACCACTGTTGCTTGCTTTTTAAGGAAGAGGCTTCATACTTGTGCCTACAAGTATGAAGCCATATAAAAATACCTACATCATAAAATACCCACAGTAAAATTCAATACACGATTCCCAGCAGCCACTCCATTCTCCCAGCCTACTACGTAATACATAACGTCTGAATTTCCCATATTTTACGAGGCAGTAAAGTCGGGTTGCGACGGGTCGAGAAGGCGTGTTTGCTCCATCGTCACAACTCTAGAGAGCTGGCACAATTAGCCGGTCGCTTTGCATAAAACACACGTTACGAAGTGGACTAAATGGAAGAGCGATTACAATATTTTTTTTAATCTGGCAGTCGTTGGTGTCGATTCTATTCGGAGTAAACCAAATTAAAATTAGGTGAGCGTATTACCACCTTTCTTACGTATCAAGATACACAGACAGCAGGTGGACATTAAATACTACAAGGTGGAAAGGGCCAATTGGCTAAAGAAGGGTAGAGAAACCGAAAAGACGATGGGCCGACGATATAACCGAATTAATAGAAAAGGACTGGCAAACTATTGGCAAGGACAGAGATGGACTGGAGGAGGCCTTCACCCGAAAAGGGGTCCATATCCAATAGCAAAAACTAACTCTTACTAACATTTAGACAATAAGCAAAACATTAAAAACTAACTAAACACTAACAAACAAATAATTTATAAACAAAAAATGTAAAGAATAAGGAAATACAGGCTTTTTATTTTATTTATTTTATTACCACCTTTCTTACGGCCACATTTAATAGAATAATAGATAATTCTTTATTGTTTCATCTCAAAAATTAATACAAATTACATAAAGAAATTGAACATTGGCGGTCTTATTAAAAGTGATCTCTACAGTGTTTTAGCTTGCGAGTCAAGTGAAATGCCAATGAGCTGTAGTAAACCGATCAACCAACTCAACTAAGATTAACATTTTGATACGCCTTTCCTACAAAATAAGCGACTGTTTCCTTTGGCATAAGTATGATAATCCTTTGCAACGACTTGTTTACCAACAAGGTTCCGTTTTTTCAGCTTCAATTTTTTATTAATTAAAAAAAAACTTATCGAAATTACTAAATGTTTCAACTTACACCACACTATCACGTGCACTGATTCACGTTGATTGTAGAGCCTTTATACTATCACGCGATTGTAACTACTTCGCGACGGGGATATAGCTATCTGTGAAGGAACTTTAGTCGTAATTATGATTAAACTTAAGACATTTTAGGCCTAATTGCAACTGGATGTAGTTTCATTTTTGTTAATATTTTATCAGTAGATACGGAATAATAATTGAATTAAATATGTCCGTGTCTGTCACACTTGTTTGAGAACTACGTGTACATTGGGCCCTTAAGATACAAACCGGGCCCAGTATTTTTCTTTTTTTAAATACTGTCATAGATTTGAATTTATCTTAATTACAATGTTATTTTATGTTGGGCTTAGATTATAAGATTCGTTAAAAAGTTTATGTAACTAAATTAAATAAATAAATCAAAAACCGCACAGGGACAGCGTTACGGACTATGGCCTGAATACCTCTGGCATTGAGGGCCGCCCCGTGCCCAATAGTGGGACGTTAAAAAGGTTATAAAATTGAATCAAAAATATTTTGTTCCTATTTGATATTGATTTAAGATTTGGAAAACTTTGAATTCTGATACCAAGATCAAACAATAGACAATGTTGAATATACGAAACTTTCGATAAATGTAAATTTTTGCGTAATGGCAACAGTCTGAGCCAATATCCAAGTCTGGTTTCAATAACAACAATTATTACCATACTGTCTACAGCTATTACCATAAAATATAAAATTCAAATTACAATCCTTAAAATGCGCTATAAAGGTATCTAGGTAATAATCAGAAGGCAGTTAAGCAAATCGAACATCGCGATACAGATAATCGAAATATCGATGGTAAGATCGCAGAAGTTAACTGTATTTTAACATGCAAATACAATGAGAATCGAACAATTTATGAGCCGTAAAACAAGGTAACGAAACATAGGTTTATAATTTATGGTCTTTAAACTATTTTGCGAATTCTGAAGCAGATTCTGTTAGTACTAAATTGGTAGATTTTACGGTTATGAGCAGTTAAAGCATAGGTGCTTACATAATCTGCGATTTACATAATTATTGCTCTATGAATTTTGTGGTAAGATATCGTGGATTCGACGTGATGGTCGTATGATTATGATGATGTCTTAGGGACTATCATTATGGTCGTATGCCTATGATGATGGTTGCAATTTCATGTTTTCTTACCATGAAATTCATGGAGCGATAATTATGAAAGTCGCAAAGTCTTGCCAAGACTTTCGGACTTTCATGAAATTTCGGGTAAAGAAGTTTTACCTCACTGTGTAACTTGTATTTGTTTACTTTAACTGTAAGTACTTGAGCTGTTTTATTTATGTATGTATGTGTTTGTGTATGTATGTATGTAGGATATTATATTATATTGTATGTATGTAGGACGTTATATTGTGTGTATGTATTTATATATAAGTGTACTTTTTTAAACAATTTACTATTAATATCCATTATTAAGTACTCCCCCGCCTTAATCAATTCCCTAGATCTTGTGACACTCTGTGTAAACTGTGTGTAATATTAATACTTTTTGCGGTGGAACAATAAAGAGTTATCTATCTATCATGGTCGTATGCCTATGATGATAGTTGTAATTTCATGTTTTCTTACCACGAAATTCATGGAGCAATAATTATGATAATCGGAAAGTAAGACTTGCTAAGACTCTCGGTCTACTATCATGGTCGCTCTTAGAAGCTGGCAATCTAATTTAAGTGTTGCAAGCGACATTGCATTTGAAATATTCGGCAAAGAGCCGGGTGTGAATAGAACGAGTGCTCGTAAAGTTTTCCGAACGATTGAACGCCTCTGCCACAGTGCTTGCCGTTAAAGCGATTCTGTTATAAACTCCTCTTTCAGAAACATCTTATAAGCTTGTCAGGTTATCGTATTGTGTTCAAAGGGATATAAGAAAACTATTTTACTTCCATTTATCTCTTTCGTCGATCTCTTTCTGTTATCATACAACCAACTGAATGTTGATAGTGTTATTCCAGTTACACAGTGTGAACAGTTCATTAGATTAATAGTTATGTATATGTTTTAGTTGGCAGTAGTTATTTTACTTTGAGTCTAATAAAAATAGTCCAAAGATCGGGTAATTAAACCACTCTAAATAAAGTGGTCAGAAATAAACGACTAACAACAAATAATTGCAAATGGCTTACCTATTCCGTCTTTGGATGTACCTGAAACAAGAATGGCAAGTTAATTAAATTCATATCATTTCAGAATTGTATACAGAAGCTTCTAACTGATATAGTTCATCTAATGAACAAACAAGTCGACGCGCTAATAGCATTCGGATCCACTAAACCGCGGAAGCATTATACAAGTCTCCAGCTGGCTCCGGCACGCGACAGGATAATTGTTTTATAATTGCTATGTTTAAACAGATACAAGTTATATAACAATAGTTTGAAGTTTTGATATAATACCCTACATTATGTGACTGTAAGGGTGCCGTTCTATTTGGCTATACTGGGTGGTTCACGCACACACTTCCACCATCAGGATTACATAATATCTTTATACGCTGTGACGTTGACGAAAAAACTGGCCAAGTGCGAGTGGGACTCGCGCACGAAGGGTTCCAAAAAAGGGCTAAAAATCATGTCTGTTGTTTGGGAGTCCCACTTAAATAATAATTTTATTTTCATTTAATTATTTATTTTTAAAGGGAAGTGAAAGTATCCCTGTTGCCGTTATCAATATTGAACAAAATAATCACGTTTGTTGTATGGGAGCCCCCTTAAATATTTATTTTATTCTGTTTTTTATTTTGTTGTTATGGCAACAGATATACATCATCTGTGAAAATCTCAACTGTCTATCACGTTTCATGAGATACAGCCTGGTGACAGACAGACAGACAGACGGACGGACAGTGGAGTCTTAGTAATAGGGTCCCGTTTTACCCTTTGGGTACCGTACCTTTAAAAGTATCCCAATTGGTGGAAGCTGCTGATAGGCATCCTGAAGATGCCTACAAATCAAGAAACAGCTTCTATGTGCAGATCTGATTACTCCAGTGGAACCAATTCCTTTCCAAAACCTCCTTTGTTTCAATTTCAACCTGTTATGACTTGATAGATAAAATCAATGTGCAAATTCTATCCACGAAAGGATGAGAAGTGCAGGTATTAGTAGTGCAGGGATATAGGCTACGCTGGTCCAATACGGTTGGTGCACTCCACTCACCTTTCTATAGACGTGCAGGTTTCTTCACGATGTTTTCCTTCATTCAGCAAATGATAATCATGATGGAAAATCATATTAGCACAGGAATATCACAGAGGTGCGGGCCCGAGATGTGAACTTGAATCCTTTACGTTCACGGCGGGCGTTCTATCTACCAGGCTGGCACTGATTTGCTTGCAAATAATTTTCTACCTTCTTTTATACAAATCCCAGCGCAGTTATCTACCTAGCATTTCCTGGGAACATATGCAGTAAGCAAGGCGTTGGCAGCCGTACCCAGCACACTATTATGAGCCAACACACATCGGCCCCCGGAACCACGGGCGGGCGCGTGAGGATATTAGCACCAAGATAAGAGGAAACCGACTGATTGTCGAGGAAATGTTGGTTTGTGTATCGTATACGCCTTAATGTTAAAGGGACTAGTTATTATGTATATTATATGTATTATACTAATGCGGCTTACGGCTGTTATCTCAGTAAACGAAGTAATAAGTAATTTTGACAGACATATTTTTTTAATTTTTTTCTAATGGCCTCTTTCCATTGTGTCAGGCCCAATGTGATGGTGCCAATGTCAACGTAGTGGCGAAGACACGATGGAGATTGAATTTACAAGTATAAGTCAATAAAGACAAATCTCCAGACCACAATTTAAATATGACAAGCAGATATAAACCATACTGCAAACATCCCACACCTTCATTTATTCTAAAACCATTTTAGCCGACCCATTTTCCTAAACTGTCATATACTTTACTTTTCGGAAGGAAAGGAAGCCTCTATATCGTGCTCCTCAGTCATATCCCATTATAATATCTCAAGTACAACAAAAAGGCCCGGCCTATAGTGATATGATAGAGTACAACATAGGGCCCAGATAACTAACCCAACAGGAACTCCCCCGTGGATACAACAGGGAAAATATTTCCATCCATTACAGGTCATCGCAGCTAGAAGGTATGTATCAACGTTTATCCGGCCCTCCCCGCTTCCTGCGGCCGGCGTTCCCGAGATAAAAGTTAATGGTCCAACTTACCGCGAATTATTCCCAGAGCGTAGCATATTTTTTTCGGTATCTCAACAGTGGAAATGTTTCAATAATTTAAGCTGTTCTTTTTAACGACCCGTTATTTATGGTTTTATGGTAATTTTCTTTAGCGTCCGCCCACTGTTATGATAACTTTTATAATAAAATCGACTGTGTGTGGTGTTTGGTTCGTTGCTTTATTTTTTCTAAACGGTCTATCGCTAAAAGCCTCGTCCGTGTTTTTTTGATTTCGTTTGTGCCGAGTGTTTTTATTTCAATCGCCGATCCAAACACATTAATATTAGGTAGGCAGATATACAATATTGATCACGAGAATAGTTTCACAACGAAATTCTTGTGGTTGTAACATACCTAAATATTTTTTAATCTGTACTATCTTTACTAATATTGCTATTATAAAGAGGAAAGATTTGTATTTTTGTTTTTTTTGTATGTAACGAATTAACTTGATTTCAATAATTATTTTACCGTTAGAAAGCTACATTACCATTGAGTAACATAGGCTATATTACAAAACCGTGCAAAGCCGGGCCAGACCGCTAGTATTATATATTATAGTAGTAGTAAGTGCAGTAGGCTATTTGAAATGCATTGTAAATTCGTCCTTGTGCATAAGGCTATTTAGAATTATTTATAAAAGATCTGTTACTTTTGCGCTTACCACATATAAAAGGGAATGTCATTCGCTCGAATAAGGAATGCTACTCGTCGTGACAATATTGTCTACCTGTTAAATTACCTCATGGCTCCATGAGTCTTCCTAAAATTTGGTCTTCCTGTAAAAAATCCGCATCATCCATTATTTATAACTTCATTTAAAATTCAAAATAGTCGGACCGCCGATAACTCCCTTTATTACAACTGTCAGATTATTAGACACCGAGTAAAAATCTGTTCCGTACAAAAAGGTGGGAGACGGGGAATACGGGGAAATTCGTATTTCGCTCCTAAATCATTGTGAGACAAGGTTAATGGGGTTGAAACCCCACGGCCTCGCGGCGGTCACGTAGCTTAGACGAAATTTAATAAATTCCAACTCTATTACGATTCTTCGTCGAGCACAGCCGAAGCTCAGTACTGCGGCTTGTTTGCTTTTAATATTTAGAGGATTAAATTTAATTGAACCGGGTCGGTGTGGGGATTCCGTTATAGGCACAATGCTGGAGCAATTTGTAGTTTAAACAAGTGATATAGTTCAGTCCGATGCTTTTAGGCAAATGCATATACTCCTACCCCCATACCATAACCTGCCTTCAGCAATTTAGGTATTTCATATGACTTTCAGTTTTGATCAGTTAACCCAGTACAAAATCTGTCAAAAATTAGCACTTAGTATTGAAACAACAACACTTAAAGAGGTGGTGGATAAGATTACTTCAACAACACATTTATCAATAACTTTGAAAAACCGGCCAAGTGCGAGTCGGACTCACGCACAAAGGGTTCCGTACCATTATCTATAAAAACGGGCAAAATAGCACGTTTGTTGTATGGGAGCCCCCTTAAATATTTATTTTATTCTGTATTTTAGTATTGGTTGTTATAGCGGCAACAGAAATACATCATCTGTGAAAATTTCAACTCTCTAGCTATCAGTTTCCGTTTTACCCTTTGGGTACGGAACTCTAAAAATCATTCACCGCTGAAACAAGCGAACGTTGATAATATTAGCAAAAACTTACAAATATCTGTGGAGTTAGCACACATGTCAGACAAGACTTCTGTCACGGATTAGCTCGGTCGCTCTCTGTCTAATTTCATACGACGGAAAGAGACAACATCAAGATGTTTCGTGACATACGTCTAATCTTGGCGCTCATGCTACAAGTGCAGTAAATCACTTTTTTATGTTGTTTGTGGTTCAGCTTTGAATTGTCATACACATGCCATAGGGCGTAATTTGAATACTGTCGGAAATTGCTGTCTTCCTTAAGATCAGTCCAAATCAACCAGTGGTCACATTAGGAACATTGTTGGAAGCCAAACAACATGGCGGATTTTAATACATTTTGGCAGAAGGCAATTGAAATACGTACCTAATCAACCTACAGGTCACAATATTTTGGTCAAATGTTCAATGGTCGTTTCAATTCAATTCACGGCATTAATTGCTAACCAGAAAATCACAGGAACTGCACCGTCAATTTACTACCAACCTTGTGTTCAGCCAAGATCGATGTCCATTACCGCACAGTCCACAAGTCCGCTTTTATAAATGATTCACTCTCCATTGCTGCGGCCCGCATCAAGTTAATTACTATTGCCGTAACGGGAACTTAACGGATGATTTAGCCCGTGAGCAGGGTCGAATGGGCCCCGTGCTTGGGGCGCTTTTTATGACCAACGGTGAATGAGTTAAACCCTGCAAGCTCAGACGCGTCAGGACGAGCGCGACTTAATATTTGACAACACCAAATAGAAGAATGATTTGCCATCGTTATCACTATCATAACCCATTGTTATTTATAATGACGTGTATTTATTAACCGACTTCAAAAAGGAGGAGGTTCTCAATTCGACCCGTATGTTTTTTTTTTATTTTTTTTTTATGTATGTTACCGCATATCTCCGGCGTCTGTCGACCGATTTCGAAATTTTTTTTTAGGTTTGCTAGGGAATTCTTCAAGGTTGGTCCCATTTCCAAAATATTATCAGAAATCTAACCCCTTGGGGGTGAAATGGGGGGTTGAAGGTCACATAATTTCAAAAATATTTTTTGAACGACTTGAAACTTTGTATATATATTTAACATACAAAATAAAAAAATACGTCTTTCAGGAATTTTGAAAGAAAAAATATGTAGGGGGTGAAATGGGGGTCCAATCCGGAATACAGCATATCTCCGGCGTTAGTGAACCGATTTCGAAAAATCTTTTTTTGTTTTATACGGATTGTTAACAAAGATCGAAACCCACCCCCAAAGGGGTGGAAAGGGGGGGTGAGGGGGGTGATTTTTTTTTTGGCTGTAAATGTTTACTTTTTTAGGGCTGTTATAAGGTGATAATATTTGCAAATTTTCAACGATTATTGACACTAAAAATCGTGAAAAAAAATTATTTTTAACAAAAAACAAAAACCGACTTCAAAAACCTAGGTGCACTAAAAAGCTACAAATAACCTTACAATTCATTACATTTGGAGTCGGTGCCAATTCATGTGTGTATTTGCCTTGTCCGACGTTGATTGGCACCTACTCCAAATGTAATGAATTGTAAGGTTATTTGTAGCTTTTTAGTGCACCTAGGTTTTTGAAGTCGGTTTTTGTTTTTTGTTAAAAATAATTGCATTTGTCCTTGCCATTGGCGGAAAGGTGCAGACAGGTGCA
This sequence comes from Ptilodon capucinus, assembly GCA_914767695.1. Classification (NCBI taxonomy): domain Eukaryota; kingdom Metazoa; phylum Arthropoda; class Insecta; order Lepidoptera; family Notodontidae; genus Ptilodon; species Ptilodon capucinus. The sequence continues at coordinate 2,476,871 of OU611813.1, read as the reverse complement.
GTCCTTTTATAACATCTTACTACTACTACAGCCCTTTAACGTCCCACTGCTGGGCACGGGCCGCCCCTCAAAGCGAGGGGCATTCAGGCTATAGTGCACCACGCTGGCCCAGTGCGGGTTGGCAGACTTCACACATCTATCGAAAACTAGACAAGTTCCCTCAGACATGCAGGTTTCCTCACGATGTTTTCCTTCACTATTTCATTAAAATTTCATTCCGTAATTTAACTCTTAGAATAAAAAAAATCAACGAAATGTCATCGATGGCGCGAACGAATTTAGGCGTAATGTTGACGCGTGACATTTGCTACAGAAATTCGAACTTTTGTAAATAGGAACGGAGTGCATTTTCAAAATAATTCAAGTGAATTCACTCGCTACAGTATATGCAGAGCGTTAATAAATTGAAGTGTATAGTGATTTCAGATTAGCGTGAATGCATGTAGGATTCTTTTTGTAATTTATGCATAATATATAGATAGCAGTGGTAGCCGAGTGGTCGAACGCACGCCTTGCAATCAAAGTGTGCTAGTTCAAACCCCGGCTCGCACCTCTGGGTTTCATGTGCGAATCTCATTTTCATCCGAGACTACCACTTGCTATGAAACGGTGAAGGAAAACATCGTGAGGAAACCGGCACGTCTATAGAAAGGCATGTGAAGTTCGCCAACCCGCACTGGGCCAGCGTGGTGGACTATAGCCCAACAATTTCCCTCGTACTGAGGGAGAATGTGCCCAGTATAATGGCAATAGACTCGCCCCCTATTACATTGGGACCAAAAACACATCGGCGAAGTGTGGGCGCACTACGGTGCACCTCTGCCTACCCCTTCGGGGAAAACAGGCGTGATGATGATGTGGATGTGATGTATATAAGTTACAAGCGGCCCGTCCCGGCTTCGCACGGGTTTATAATATAGGCTATGTTACTCAGTGATAATATAGCTTTCTAAAACTAAACTAACTACAGCCCTTTTAACGTTCCACTGCTGGGCACGGGCCTCCACTCAATGCAAAGGGGATTCAGGCCATAGTCCACCACGCTGGCCCAGTGCGGGTTGGCAGACTTCACACAACTTTCTAACGGCAAAATATTTTTGAAATCGGTCCATTAGTTTTTAAGTTAATTCGTTACATACAAAATACAATTGTCAGTTGGACGCGTGTTCCTTTTTCTGCTTTTGTTATAATCAACAGGCAATTTAAAAGTAACAGCTGGTTCAAAAGCAGCGAAAGTGCACTAACACCTCAAAAACGATAGTCAGATGTTTATGATTTTACGTAATATTTGATCAGAACCCTTTTAAGTATTTTCCCATTACATTTTCACACGGGAGGATAAGAAAACTCCGATAAACCCTAGTTTGCTTGCAAATTTATAGCGTTAGCTAAAAAGATGTAATATTACACAGTTCGATTGTAATTCGAATAATGTATTTTGCAACAGAAGATCAATATGCCTTACTTGTGCTCATATGTTATACGCAAGAGCGCGCTGGGAATAGTATTGTGTGGAAAGACATTAAACTTGCATCTGTTTGTGGTTGTATAGACGTCAGCCGCAAAACTTGAACCTTTGATGTGAAAACATACGAGACTTAAAGTTGGGACGATATTTTTTATTTCTTTATAATTATGATAAGCAACCTTTTAGGTTGTTGGAGCAAGGTTCCAGAGTACCGTGAGTTTTGAGTCTTCAAATTCCAATAAAAAAAACAATTTTCGCCAATTCTTAAACAAATTGTAATAACTCATAGAAAAAACACGAGTGGAATTAGTAGCATCAGCGCGTGGTTTTTGCCATAGCCAATTCAATCTTCATGTACCTAAAGAACATTTTGAAAAATCAAGTGAATTCATTCAAGTTATGACATAGTTAATCATCCTATTTTATCACCTTCATCACCCATTTTTATTGATAACGTGTATTTATTGAATTTGTTATTTATATTATTAACTTGATACTGTCAGAATACCCGCTTATCACAGGTGCAACCATTCTTTATCTTGATCTATTTTATCACATCATTTTTTTCGTAAAATAGAAGAAGTTATAACATAGTAATAGAGGTTACGTTAGATAAAAGTCCTACAAAGTTAAAAAAAAAAAGATACAAAAAGAAATAGATAAAAATCCTAGTTGGTCCTACAAAGTGGACCCATGAAGGTTTGCTCCGAAGGAAGGTGGATGTTAGTAGCATTGGTGGCAGTGACGAGTGATCTTTAAATTATTATTTTTAAAATCCATGTAAATTATTATAAATATTTATTTAAATTTGTTAATAAATACGAGTAGCGAATTTAAAACAGGCGTTTAGATGCAGGACGCGGTGCCGTATGTTTAATGGCAAGACGCGATGGAGCCGAAGTTTTGCTAGTGTCATCCAGAGAGAAATTTAGAAATTTAGTAGCACTCCCCTATTGCTTTGGGTTGTACTTTGACATAGTATAGTCTCTCGAGTCAAATTTCGTATTTTATTTACCAGTAAACAGCTCCAGTTTGAATTTTTAAAAGTATTCTTTTAAAGTTCTCAGAACAACGCTAACTTATTTCAAAGTTGAAATGGTTGTGGCACGAATACCTGCTGTGTTACATTATGAATAGAAACACTTTGCCTTTTCATAACCTTTTGATATAACTCTAATTAATTTACTTTTTTTATAAAACTAGCTACTTACATTATAATCAAATATTTTAATGTAACAAGAATTAACTATTAAATAGATAGACAGAGTACTCTTTATTGTACACACCAAACAAATAAAATAATACAACATTCTTATTTCTAAATACAGTAGCTATGTACAATTGGGCGGTCTTATCGCTAAAAGCAATTTCTTCCAGACAACCAGTTTGGACGAGAAAACTATTCTTAATTAATTATGGGCAGCTGTTGGTGGTGTACTCAAATAATAAATCAATATATAAAATAAAAATACATACACATATACATACATTCATAACGTATATATATAATTTATAGGTGCTAATACATAGATATAGTAATAATACATGGATATAGTAATAAGGTAGGAAATAAAATAATAGTGTGAACAATAGGTGATCACAGTGTTAAGTAATGCTCTTTAACTAATCGCTAAATATTAGATGTACAGTTACTTTTTTGATCCTAAGACTCCCGTAAAGACCCCGCACACTGGAGCGTCAAAAGCCACGCGTCAAAACAAATTATGTGTCAATATAATACATCATCACGCCTGTATTCCCCGAAGGGGTAGGCAGAGGTGCACTGCCGTGCGCTCACACTTCGCCGATGTATTTTTGGTCCCACTGTAATAGGGGGCGAGCCTATTGCCATTATATCAGGCACATTCTCCCTCAATACGAGGGTGATTTTTGGGCCATAGTCCACCACGCTGGCCCAGTGCGGGTTGGTGAACTTCACACGCCTTTCTATAGACGTGTAGGTTTCCTCACGATTTTTCCCTTCACCGTTTCTTAGCAATACTCGTATATAAATATTGTATTTCTGAGATAAAAGTAACGCCTCTACGCGTCAATATTTTCTTGCCCTGGCAATGTCATTTCATTGAGGACTGAACCTTTTGTATGAGTCAATACAGCTCATTTCGCTTTAACGGGTAGCTTATCTGAACGCTTTCATAGATAAAGTCTACAGTTACGTATGAATAGAACCTAACATTGTATATTTTTATTATTTAAAGTATATCCTACGTAAACATAAACAAAAGAATACAGAAAACATAATGTGTTGTCGTCTCACAGTACATTAATTGCGGGCCACAGAATACGCGTTTGATATAATGCTGATTCTTGACATTTTTATAGTCAAGTGAAATTGTTCGCGATAATTGAGATTAACCATTGGCCGGGCGAGCAAATCAACATACTTGTTTTGTTGAAAATGTACTCTTTGCTAATATACATAAAGATTGAATTTCTGTTGTAAAAGTCACGTGAACTCGTGGTTGAAACATGTGCTTCTTCCGTGAGTTAATACAGTCGATTTTGTTATTGGCAATTGGTCGCTCGTGACTTACAACGACAACGCTTCATTTTATAAGAATCCACCACTAGCCAAAATCTATCTAGGGAGACAGGTTTTAACGGAACAATTACCTGATTACGAGATAACAAATATCTAAAGTGCACAATTTTATGGAAAAACAAATTAACTGAAGTGGAAAAGAATAACGGTCGCTTTCTTTAGAGCTTCAGAATAAGATAAGACGACAGTAATAACTAGATACCTAGATTACAGCTAGCAGTATCTAAAACAACCTTTATAGAATAAATAATATTCTTCTATTTTGAGACGAGACGTTGACTTCGAGATGTAGTGGGCAGTGGTGTTGTATTCTTATCTATACACATCATCACGCCTTTATTTCTCAAAAGGGTAGGCAGAGGTACCCTGCAGTGCATCGACTATTAGACGATGTATTTGTAGTCACAATGGGGTATGCAGCGAGCCTATTGTCTTTATACCGGACCTTTCCCGGTTCCCCCTCACGACTAAGGCACGAGTCTTCCACGCTGGCCCAGTGCGGGTGGGTGAACTTCACACGCCTTTCTATTTCTTGTTTCCTCACGATGTTTCCCATCACCGTTCAACAATTGGTTATTTCAACAAGAAAATCTTAGAGTTGCGGGCCCGGGATTTAAACTTGTACACCTTAGATTTAAGGCGAGCTCTCTATCAACTGGGCTACCACTACTTCTGTATCCTTATTGTAGCTATTTCATCTAGAACATAAATGTTATTGTGATGATGATAGATTCGATTCCCGAGATCTTCAAATTTCGGAAATTTGCAGGGCTGCCAGTCTACCCATTAGGCCATGGACGCTTTTCACTTTTATTTATTAATAAACTGAATGGCTCCGACATTCCTTACATTTTCTATTTTAATACGGCAGATAACGCCGCGAGGCGGAGTGCCAAACTAATTAGATCCACGGTCTGTATTGTATTACCGGTTTATAAACCTTTGTTATTTCGCTGTTGGAGAGATGGATCGTTCCCCTAGAAACAATGGGAAAATGCCCCATTAACAAAAGACTCAAAATTAAATCTGCAGACGCCTTCCGTTAGTGTTAAATAGAATAAAATGATACACAGACTAAGTATGGGTCTAGAGTCTCGCAAGAGTCAGAGAGTGATACCAAGTATTGATCTAAATTTCGTGTAAGAGCCTTGAAAGAGTCAGACAGTGATGACAAATGTTGATCTTAATGTCGTGTCTCGAAAAAGTAAGAAAGTGATACCAAGCCTTGATCTTAATTTCGTGTAAAAGTGTAACAAGAGTTAGGTAGTGGTTCTCAGTCCTGTTTTTGGTCCCGCAAGAGTTAAAAGTCGTAATTAGTGATGACACACAACACAAAACAACATAATGTTATGCATAAGTCAAATATTAGTCTCCAGTCTTGGTGTTGTAAAAGAGTCTGGATCTTGCATAAGAGTCTTGCATGAGACAAAAGTGGCTCATTATAATAAGGTAGTCGTGTATGTGAAATGCAAGACGAAGAGTAAGACTGATGTAAGCAACGCTAGCACGTCAAAGTATAAAATACATCATACATCATCACGCCTGTATTCCCCGAAGGGGTAGGCAGAGGTGCACTGCAGTGCGCCCACACTTCGCCGATGTATTTTGGTCCCAATGTAATAGGGGCGAGCCTATTGCCATTATACCGGGCACACAGGTTTCCTCACGATGTTTTCCGTCACCGTTTCTTAGCAAGTGATAATCTCAGATGAAAATGAGATTCGCACATGGAACCCAGAGGTGCGAGTCGGGGATAGAACCTCAAAGTAAGTACTTTAATTAAACACACATGCTCGTACTTTTACGATTTTCTTGAATCTGCCTGTCTACTATAAACTTATTATATTGCGACTTTAAATCGCAATCGTATCAATTGCTGTTCAAGTTCGGATATGATAGCATATTAACTTTGAGTATGCGCCAATGTATTTCTGTCGAAGAAACTTCTCGAGATCGAGGTTAACGTTAACTTCAAGTTGCCAACTTCGGTACGCGGACAGCCAACAAACTTGTGTCTACTTTGACAATGTAAGCTTGAATACGTTTTATTCAAAGTTACTTAAGTAATTTCAGCTCAAGATGCACTATTATTATGAAGCTTGAGTTTGTAACGACCGAATAAAAGGTAGTCATCTGTGAAATATGAAACGCTATGCGGACAGAAGCACTTGCAGTGGTGGTTATAGTTCGTGAGGAGAAATTCAAACAAACAGCCAATTTACTGTACCAACAAGGTCTCCACTACACGCCCGCATATTTGCAGGACGCTTTAAGATGAATACACTTTGAAATTTTGCAGTTAATTAAGTAGGAAATTATATTGCAAATAGTTAATTGAAAAAAAATGACCGGTAATAGCCTAGTGGTTTTAATAACCGCTCTTTAAAATATTGGGGTGAGCCGACTCCAAGCTCCTTGAGCTTAGTTGGATGGGCTAACGAGACTACTAGTAATAAACTAACTTTGTAAGAAAATGTGAAAACAAATGGTCTGATTTATTGTTGGTTAATGAAACGCATACTAAGGTACAACACAAAACAATTCGTGCATTCAGTGGCTTATTTTATTACTTTTGTTTACAGGTTTAAAGGAAGCTGTCTGGGACATCTATGCCAACCTATGTCTTAATGTTTCTCGGCGGAAGATACACTGAATTTACGTGAAAGTTTTTTTTTAAATGAACTCTGCGTGAATATACATTAAGATTGAATTTCTGTGATAAAAAACCGTGCAATCATCCCTCCAAATTCGCTTGCGTTATCGATGACATTTCGATCAAAAATGTGCTTATTAATACAGTTCGACATTATATTTAATTTGACATATATCGAAATAAAACGACCAAGTTTGTCAACTTTTTCGACATAATAATTCGAGATAATGTCTATCATGCGAGAATTAACCCCAGCTCATTGCATCATTCATTGATAATAAACGGACTACCTATATTCTTATGTGCTTTGAGCCATCTAATAAAATCATCCTTCTGAAATAAATTAAAACGAATACTAAAGTATTTTCTATATACACTTGTATGGAATTACAAATAATATGCAAACGTACATATGAAAATCTTAGAATTAAATTTAAAAAAAACCGGCCAAGTGCGTGTTGGACACGCGCACGAAGGGTTCCGTACCATTATCTATAAAAACGGCAAAAAAATCACGTTTGTTGTATGGGAGCCCCCTTAAATATTTTATTTTATTCTGTTTTTAGTATTTGTTGTTATAGCGGCAACAGAAATACATCATCTGTGAAAATTTCGACTCTCAAACTATCACGGTTCATGAGATACAGCCTGGTGACAGACGGACGGACGGACGGACAGCGAAGTCTCAGTAATGGGGTTCCCTTTTTACCCTTTGGGTACGGAACCCTAAAAAATCAAACAGTGTTTTAAATTAAACAGCTCTCGACCCCATTTCACCCTAGCGTGCGCTACTGACGTTAAGACTACCCCATGTTTTAATTTTCCCATACATTCCATACGTTTCCCTACTTTAATCATTGGATCGTTCAAAGCGAGTGCTTAGTAGGGTGTTGGACGACCAGCTTAGTTGCAATTACGTAAGAACTTTCTTCATATTTAAGTAGATTTTTAAAGGGAAATGTGCATGTTCAATCTCCGGCTTGCACCTCTGGGTTTCATGTGTCATATACATCGGCGATGTGTGGGCGCACTGCAGTGCACCTCTGCCGACCCTTTCGGGGAACACAGGCGCGATGATACATAATAATATTAATTTATAGATTTTGTTGCCTATATACGTAATCTATAACTAGTTGCACCTCACGGTTTTACCCGAATAATACTTGCAGTCTATTTGCTTCAGGATACCGGAGATAAATGGAATAAATGTCATACTTGGATTCGTTATTTCGTGGATTATCCCCTATGAAATTAACTAGGTACTTTAATTTTCGAAGGGCTAAGCAGAGGGGCTCTTCAGGGCACCCACACTTAGCTATATATCTGGCTCCAATTTAAAAAGAGGCGAGCCTATTGCTATTATACTGGGCAGATTCCCACTCGATGAGACTGCCATAGTCCAGCAACAAATATAAAAACTCTCGCAACCAATTTTTCTTCTTCTTCTTCTTGCGGGCTTTTTCCACAAATCGACATCTATTGCGCCTATTTTGTGTGACGGAGGGTGGTGGCTGGTCACTCCAGCCATACCAGTTCAGCCAGGAAGTTCCCCAACTTACGTGCGACCAATTTTTGCCAAAACGAACTGTATAGCGCATAGACAAAGCTCATTTTTCAAGGAAATGTCAAAACTATTAGACGCCTGGTCGTGAGACTTTTACCGCAGAAATTCAATATTTATGTATTTTAACACAGAGGTCTAAATGGTTATGTTATCTTACTTAGAAATCTTGTAATGTCATTCAGTGGGTAGGTATCAACTTGATTCAATTCATACTATATATTCAAGTTCTTATTTGTGGGTTCATAAATACCTGAAGGGTACTAATAGGTAGGAATAACAATAAAAATAATTTCATTGTTTGCCCGCTCACTTTATAACCCATTTTTCTTAAACGAACTACTAAATATTCATTATTTATAGCGTCGTTAACTAGTAAAAGTTGTAAATTAAGTCGATATAATCTACACAATTACACAGCTGTAGCATTTTGGGGTATTTAATTAACTACTAGCCTAGTTATCAGAACGTCCGCGTTGCTAGTAAGGAGTGAAGATTGAAACCCTGGGCGCGCAATTCTCGAATTTTTCGATTTTATGAACGCCTTTCTCTTCAAATTAAGATTACCAACTAGCTGTATTCAGAAGGTTAACATCGTGTTCCACACGCGTCCTACGCGCATTCTTACGCGTCTATAGAAAGACGCTTGAAGATCACCACCCTGCACTAGGTCTGCGTGCAAACTATTGGCTCACATCTCCGTCCCTCTGAGGGAAATGTGCCCGGTATAAATGGCAATTTACAATACAAGAAAAAATATTTACATAGGTAACTATTGCTTTTTACGTAACAATTTACAAAGACTATATCTATCTATCTACAGCCCTTTTAACGTCCCACTGCTGGGCACGGGCCTCCCCTCAATGCGAGGGGGATTCAAGCCATAGTCCACCACGCTGGCACAGTGCGGGTTGGCGGACTTCACACATCGTTCTCTATGTATGTTCGTTAACGTTCTCGATGAACTAGTCAAGTTCCCTCAGACGAGCAGGTTTCCTCACGATGTTTTCCTTCACCGTTTCGTAGCAAATGATAATCTCGGATGAAAATGAGATTCGCACATAAACCCAGAGGTGCGACAGAAAAACAGTCGAATTTAACAAAACAAAAATATATACCCCATGAGCATGTCCACGTTGAATGGCAATACTGATGTGCTGTGCGAAATAGTTTCAAGCGTTCTGATCACCGGATGTTTCGATCACACGTTTCGCAATGTCTTGAAACATCCGGTGGGCACCCGGCCCCCAGGGACCTAATGGCAGTTGGCTCGCCTTCTATTACATTGATACTAAAAATGCATCAGCCAAGTGTGTGGACTTCTTAATGTATAATTTATACTGCTACTACTTTATTAGTTACCAAATAGATATAGAATTGAACTTATTCGTTAGATTTCTTGCACGGAATTTTGTAGGAAGGCACGCGAACCAGTGGTACATAGTTTGCATGCACGTGAAATAGTTTTAAAGTTCAAAAGTATTTGAACAAATACCAGTGTAGAAATCAATAACCAAATAGGCTGCCAGTCAACCTACTTAATGTAAGTTTCATGAGGTTCTTGTATTTGGTAACACGAGGAACGGAATATAAAAAAGTAAAATCAGTATGATGAAGGCAAGTGTGCAAGTTCAAACCCCGGCTCACGCCTTTGAGTTCTATGTGCGAATCTCATTTTCATCCGAGATTGTCATTTGCTAAGAAACACTGAAGGAAATCGTGAGGAAACTTGCACATCTTGGGGGAACTTGACTAGTTTTTAATAGATGTGTGAAGACTGCCAACCCACACCGGGCCAGCGTGGTGGACTATGGCCTGAATCCTCCAGCTGAATCCTCCTCCTGAAGGCTCTAGCCCAGCAGTGGGACGTTAAAAGGGCTATAATAGTAGTAGTAGTATTCAATTGTTAGTGCCCCCTTACATTGTAAAGCAATTTTTATTCATCAGACGTTAGAGTTAAAACATACTTTTGTTAATGAAGCATATTTAATTTCTTTTTTATCGTATATTCCTCATCACGCTTGCTAGTCGACGGCAAAATGCGTATTATACAGCCACTTCTAATCATCCCATCGCAGAACCAAGGAGTTATTATAAACAGGGAACCACACTACGTGATTACCGGCAGTTTGAATGCACTTGGAACTTAAGTCGCGTTAAACTCAAACGTAAACACTCGGAAATTTGCATAAGACCTGACACCTTACACCAAAGCCTCCAAAGTTCACAAGTTGGTATCGGTTCGTGTCGCAGAATGGATCAATATTGTGGAAGCTTGATGACATGTTTAAATAACTTTGTAACCTGTAGTACAGTCAACAACCTTTCTGTGACAGATTTTAAAGTAATTTTTATAGTGAGTAGCATTATTTTGAGTTAACAGTGCTGATTTAATGCTCACCGCTTATGAGTTAGAAGTGTTAGAAGGGCATGACGTGAAACCGAAACACGTACAAGCAAAATGTAATAAAATCATGTAATCATTATTTTTTTACTATTTTCTTTATAAAAATTACACATTTGAAGTATTTTTGACGATTAATAAACTTATTAGCTCCACCCGTTCCTTCGAAGGCTACCGAAATCGGACGTCCATACGCGCAAATATTAATTAAATTGAAGCATCAAATCCTACTAAGCTGTTTCACCCCAAACATTTCCAACCTATGACTATGAAGGCTCATTCACAAGGGTTCACAAGCGCGTCCAAATTTGAGGATCTCATTGTTTTGGCTATATCAAAACGAACTGCATTAACTTATAAAGGAGCTAATTTTTAACCGACGAAAAAAAAGAGGTGTTTCTCAATTCGTCGCATATATATTTTTTAATGACAGACTTTTTCCTTTAAAATTATTTTTTTAAATGACTTATGACGACTTATAATATCAAGAACTTTGTTATTATGGTTAAATAAAAAATGTTTATTATTTTTAGTAGCAGTGGTAGCCTCGTGGGCAAGAACCCGCCTTGAACGTAAGGGGTGCAAGTTCAAATCCCAGGCCCGCACCTCTGAGATAATCTTCATGTGCGAATGTAATTTTCAACAATGATTACCACTTGCTGAACGGTGAAGGAAAACGTCGTGAGGAAACCTGCACGTCTGTAGAAAGGCGTGTGAAGTTCACCAACCCGCACTGGGCCAGCGTGGTGGACTATGGCCCAAATCTCCCTCGTATTGAGGGGGAATGTGCCCGGTATAATGGCAATAGGCTCGCCCCCTATTACATTGGGACCAAAATACATCGGCGAAGTGTGGGTGCACTACAGTGCACCTCTGCCTACCCCTTCGGGGAATACAGGCGTGATGATGTATTTTGATGTATGTATAAAATCATGTAATTCACCCGCAGAATGCAATTTGACGGAAAAGCAGTGAAGTTTCAGAAATAACGACTTCACATTCGCCATTTGTCTCTGACGGCGGCGTTACATCCCACATTTTATTGTTGGCGCAAAACTTTCCTAGAAAATTCACTTCGTAAACAATGTGGATATATAAATAACGCACAAAAGCCAGCTTGAGAAAACGGGGCTGGAAAAACCTTGCGTGCTTTTTATTATGATATTTTATTTCTGTGTGTTGTCGTTTCTCGCTATGTGAGAGTCGCTAAGGGGTAGCTTGTTCTCGAAGACATGTTGACGGCTGTTCATAACAACTTCTTATATTGGAGCTTAGTTTAAAAATAAAATGTTGTTAAATTAATATTTTTCCATTTTTCATTCTCTACCAAAATTAGGAAAAAAAAATTAAAAATGTAGTAAAGTTGAGTCCAGTCAAGCAATGCACAATTTAAACTATTATCTTAAGAAAATCAATACAATCATTAATAGCATCTATATAAATAAGTACAATTGGAGGGTCTGTTTGTAATACAAAAGTAACATCTTTTAACAAACGCATATGAAAGTAAGTATATACGATAGATATAACGAAAATGACATTTTTTTTTTGTCTGCATGTCTGTTTCTTCCGAGTAAACTTCCAAACGGCTGAACAGATTTCGACTTTCACTGGCAGATACTGGCAGACTTTCACTGGCAGATAGCTGATGTTACAAGAAGTAACTTAAGCTACTTTAATTCGAATTAAAAAAAAACTCGATTTTAAGTGTCAATCTCCTGGGCCAAACTATGTTAAATTTTTATGGGACTATTCCGCATCAAACTAAAGAAGAATCACGTAAATCGGATCATAAATCTCAGCGTAATCGGTGTACATAGGTACATTAAAAAATGCCAATCAAATTAAGAACCTCCTCCTTTTTGAAGTCGGTTAAAAACTAATAAGGGTTGTTTAATACCGCGCGTACGAAGTCGCGGGTCCAGATATTATAAAGCTGATATTTATAAAGCTGATACCTAGATGTGTCAAAAAGAGTACGTTTTAAAAAAAACTATCTTAACCGGTGTTTTGAAACGTCTTGACATAGATTATGACGTCATAGCCACACACGTGAAACTGTCAAATGTCAGAAAAAGCTCCCTCTTTGATACATTAACTCGTTGGCTGACGCGTATAGGTGAGATCACAGATAATACAAAAGTACAACTGTCAAAAGATGACAACGAGAGTAGTAACCACCAGTGTATCACACTATAACAATTGATCATCAATTGATATGGGACGTATACGTCCCGCGCAGGGTTCAAAGTAACTAGGCAGTATAGTTTTAAGTGGGCTATATCTACATAGGATCGCCCTAAGAATCACAGAAATTCTAACTGTTTGAAGTATTTAATTAACAAACAAATAGTAGTCATATCTTTTAGGTAATGTTATTTTGGTGGTTGAATTCCACACTGTTACTACGCAGTTATTGATTTGCTTTCACATTGGTTTCAACAAACTAACAGTATGGCTCCTTGAACCAATTAGAAAAGCCCGCTCTGAAACTAGCTTCACGATAATGACACTTGAATCAACACCGATGTTTTATTTGTATTAGTATGTTTAATAAGTTTTGGCGATTTTAAAAAAAATATCAGCCCACTGAGTTTCTTACCGGATCTTCTCAGTTGAGGTCGCGTTTTGATCCGGTGGTAGTACATAAGAAAAAAATTTGTAAACTTGACAATTTGTAAGTGCCCCCATAGGCCTATACAGAATAAATGATTTGACTTTGACTTTATTCTCAATTTTAATTAGTCATTAAAAACTTATTGTAGTACTGAGTTAGCAATTAATCTCAAAAATGACCAACAACAATCTCAAAAATGTACAAAGAGGTCAATTACAAAGCGAGTTACAAAGGCATTGTAGAACTTTTAGAGAAGAACATTAAGTCATACATTGGATTTATTGTGATTGACAAAAATATTATCCGTTAAGTCTTTATTTCTGAAACTTCACTGCATAACCCAACTGCAGAGCGGTGAATGTTAAAATATTTCGCCGAATATCGGAAAGCTAAAATGTTTGTGTACAATTTATTATTAAAATATTTTTATTATTATAAATAAATACATCATCACGCCTGTATTCCCCGAAGGGGTAGGCAGAGGTGCACTGTAGTGCGCCTACACTTCGCCGATGTATTTTGCTCCGAATTTAATAGGGGGCGAGCCTATTGCCCTTTGACCGGGTTATTATAACCATTAAAATATCATTTTCTTTTTTGATGTACAGAAGTAGAAAGAAGATTTATGAGACAAATATTTTTATAAGTATATCAATAATTAACAGTAGAACAAGAAGAAGAGTTTTAAAACTGTAACCCGCCTACGGAAACAGGGTAAAACCACCTCCTCTTAATGTTAAAGTCGGTAAGATATAGAGTATACTGGGCCATAATAACGAATCGCTTGACACCTTATTCATAAAACTCGGATGACTAGTTTAGGCGCTATTGAGGAACCACAGTCCAGATCTGTGGGAGGAACATACGTAAATACAAACATACTTATATGAACTGGTAAAATCATAACCCTTTGTTTTAGCTTCCCCGTAGTCGGGTAACAAAAGACTTAGTATCGATACCAAAGCCCGCAACGAGCGTTTCCTTACCACCACGCAAGCATGACGAAGTACAAAAAGCTATCAGAGCTAATTGTGTGCCGACGAAAAGAAAATTTTCGGTGGAATGAGCCAGATCTCCCCGTCGATAAGCCCCATTATAGTATACTTGGAGTGGTTTCAAAAGAAACTTAGTGGGGTGCATACCCCATATATTTCTTAACAAGTTCATAACGAATTCATTTTTATTTTATTTTCGCGTGATTGTATTTGGGAAGGCGTTTCAACAACTTTACGCCGATCTCGTTGGTAATTACCGTAATTTATGAAAGAACAACAGTTTGTGGGTAATATACAGAGTGTATCAGAACTCCGAAATGAAACTTTGGGTACGTATACGGTTGCTCATACGTGGATGCTTAGTGAAGACAGTTTATACCTAACTACCATAGTTTCTGAGTTATAGACATTTGAATATTTGACACCGGTATCGTTTTTTTTTTATGAGATAGGGAGGCAGACGTATCACCTAATGGTAAGTGATCAACGCCGCCCATGGACACTTTCGTTTTCGGCCTTAGGGTCCATCCATGTGCAAACTACATCAACAAGAGGCGACTACTAATATTCAGAAAACGGAACTTGAAAATTTCAGTTAGTGCTATAGATATTTTAAAATTCTCACCGAAAAAATAATTAAAAATCGTGATCAAATTTCGATCAATTTTTTATACCATTACACCCGATACACATTCAAACGGCCAAGTATTATTTCGGACTTCTGTAACACCCTGTATTAGTTTTATAGCTAATATTGGTTCGAAATTGTGCTCGGATTATGGACCTATAGTTTGGTGAAGTTAATCATGATCGCATATTTGTTTAGATTGGATATTGGGTAGCCATAACCAAAATGTTTGGACGATTCACCTTGGAAAGCTTTCTCGACTTGTGTAGATATTTCTAGAATGTTCAATTACATGTACCTATAAATTAAACTGTACATTAATGATTACTAGAAGCTGCATACCATAATAAGTAAAGAAAGTCCATTCTAAGTTAGTAAACTAGATTTTGAATACGCTTTTCATCCAACATTTGTACCTAATATTAGACTGCTTGAGTATTATTATTTTTCTAGTATTGAGGCAAACGTGCTGCCTGCTCACATGGCATTGCTGCTCCAAATCAAAATCAAATAATTGATTTAATATAAAATCGATTAAAATTTCTGTGCTCGATTATATTACGATGAAAATGTAGCTGGTCCGAATCGACAAAGCCAACAAGATAATTATTTATTTGTCTCACTGAAAATAATACAAATTGCTCTTAACTAAAGCTTAGCAAAACCATTACAATTTTAAAAATATATAAGAGTAACGTTGGCAGCTGTACTAGTATAAACTGTTCCACAGCCGCCAGCATCTTCGACCCAATGAGGTTGGATAATAATTTCACATTACCAATTTGTACATGTTGAACTTAATGTTATATTTGAGTTTATGGTAGCAATTATGATTTACAACACATAAAACAATTCGAGGATGTAAGAATAACCACAAGTGTGTGTATGTGTGTGGTGTGTGTGTGTGTTTAGGTGTGTATAATTCAAAAGAGTCCTGGGGGTGTTCGCGCCACGTTCCGAAACGACTACGTCTAAAAAAAGCATTGGTCATTCCGAAAGAGCCTATTCAAAAAAGTCCTTGGGTGGTTTGGAACGTGGTGCGAACGGCTAGTGGGGGGAAACGCCCCAGTGAGTTATTAACGGGTGTAAATTATTCACAAACTTGTATTTTTATTATTTTGACAAGGGACCATTGAGTTTCTTACCGGTTCTTCTCAGTGGAAACGGTATTAGTAGAATATGACTGTTTGCGAGTGATTTTGGGGCTACATCAATAAAATAAATGATTTTGGTTTTAGTTACGAGGTGGTTCAGTTTGCTTGACAATAAAATAATGTCCATACGAATAGCTTATCTCAGAAAAACTACAACCAAAACTGTACAACTCAAATATACATCATCAATCAGCCGAATCATTATTGGAAATCAGTAATAATTGTCATTATGATCATTAACAGCAGAACAATTGTACATGTCACGATGTGATGGACTCGTGGTGGTTGTACTTTGATTAATGAGTGCGTGAATGGTTGGTGACATCGGTACAGAAATAGTTAATATAATATTTGGGTGACAGTGAAAATAACAATCCCACAATAAACAGTGAGCTTAAGTCTCGTTAAAACTCAAAAGCGGCTTGATCGATTGGAGTTTCTACTTTATTTGAGACTAGCTGTGCCCGCGACTTCGCCCGCGTGGACTTTAGGGAGATTACGATTAGTATGTTCATCCCGCGGAACCCTAACGCTTTTAAAAGTAGCGTAAGTTACGCCTTTGAACATCAGCTATCTGCCAGTGAAAGTCCCGTCAAAATCTGTTCAGCCGTTTGGAAGTTTACTCGGAAAAAACAGACAGACAGCGAAACAATTTAAAAATTGCATTTTCCTATAATATCGTGTATACTTTCATATGCATTTGTTAAAATAATGTTATTTTGATATTACAAACAGTCACTCCAATTTTATTTATTTGTAAGATTTCCCTGACATCTGACAGTTTCCCAGGTCCAATTTTTTTGTGTGGTTTTGAAGTCTTCCTACGTCAGATAGTTTATTTCAAGAAAACTAGACGGCGTGGCATAAATGAGACCAATTTCGGACCTATATTTTTGGAAATTATTAAATTAACCCATAAAAAAACTATGTCGCACTTTTCACAAAATACTCCTAGAAAATCAAGAACTTAATCTAGATCCTACACTCTATGATGTCTGGTGACAGGAAAAGCTCATTAAGTAACAAAAAAACAATGCAGGAATTTGATTTTTAATGATTTTTTTATGTGATTTAGTAATTTTTACTTCTTGGAAATCTGTAAAGTAATGCACCATCCATAAGGATATGATGACTTTTTACTGGAAAAGTTGTTGATATTTTAAGGTAGGTACTTAGTGTAAAAACATCTTTCCTGTTTTTTGTAGTTAGTGAGTTTTTCCTGTCACCCGACTATGAATGGACATAAGAAATACAATGAACTCGAAAATAACTGGGTAAGCACTAATTCCTATTTGCAGTAAATATAAGATCTGTCTTAAAACTGGCACTAGGAAGCTCATGAAGATACTTTAGTGCAAACAGAGGAAAGTAAACAACAATAACAAACGATATTTCCTCAGTAGTCGGGTGCAATGGCGGCGCGAATCTGTTTTCTCTCAATGATTTGTCTCCAAAACGTACCGAATCTCTGCTGGGCGCCAGCCAAATGTGCATTATATACCTTCATATTTGTACACCCATAGCCACCGTTACGGCTTCAAAATAAGGATGAATATCCTTTGATGTAAATGTGGTTATAACTTTGTAAGTGTTACTTGAATTTCGTTGAGCTGCTAGGCTAGCGCAAAACGAGGAACTCGAGTGTCTCTTGTGATCCTTCCATGAAAATAATATTTTATTGTTGCCATTATATCAGTTTTGATTATCTTTGAAGATGTTTATTTGTTTCTGAGTGAGCGAATCAACGAAATTTCTGTCTGCTTAAGCGGGCTGTTGGTTGCTGCATGAGACGCTGCGTTAGACGCGTTGCCAAAAGTTAAATTATTTATATAAAAAGTTTTTTTACATGTTTGCTTATCGTTAGTGTACTCTAAAAACATTAACATGCCTATTAATATAGCCATTTTGCATGTTTACTAACGATTTTAAAAAGTAATGTAAAAGCGAGTGCAAAAGACAAGTTAAAATTCAAAACAATTGATGATAAAAAAGATTAAGTTTGTTCCAAAACTGTTTCTGAAATAACATATGTCTGTTACGTATCACCGTATTATTACCCTATCAAACGATATTCACCACCACCTATTATCCACAAAGCCGTGGAATTCACGATTCACTAACACCGTAATTATTATACTAGCAACTTCATTCACACGTCATTAACAATATTGTCGTTCTCAAGTTATTTAGTATGCGTTCAACATGCAACTGAAAATAAGCCTTAATGGCCTTATTCGAATTCTTCCATACCATTACGAGGAAAATAAAGTCATTTTCAGAAATAATGTTCGGTTTAGCACGCGCCGAGGCGAAATTTTTGCACGACCACAACGCGTCTAGAATTTCTGAACACCAGGTTTAATATAAAGTTGGGCATCATTTGACTCTACGAAGTTGCTTCTAAATGTTTGAAAGGGGAACCCATTTCAGTCGAAATGCAGCTTAATTAAAGTTTAGCTTTGCTGTTGAGAGGGAATGGCCCGCCCTCATAATTTATTCCTGTGGGATATAATTCGGTCGGATTTAGTAACAAACGCGCCAGCGAAAGCGTTTAGGATTTATCCAGATTTCTAAATAAACATTTTGAGAGGCATCCCCGTTCCTATCGACCGAAATTCAATTTAATGCAGCGGGAATAAAGTTTAAATTACAGTAATGGCTGCACGCTCTAAGCCTTTTACTTTTGTTCGGAAACGACTCACATTTTTCACAATTACTTGGACGTTTCCACGTAAATCTATCTTCTTTGTCTCGCGGTTGGATTTCATTTACTGAACAAATCGGGGTATTGACTCACACTGTATTCAATTTTAAACAATTTCGAACAGTTATTTTTAGTTTGGGTGTAATAACATAGACATAATCTGACTACGACAGCTTTTTAAACTTTTCTTCTTGAGGTGGAACAATAAAGTGAAACCCATCTAGATTGTATACTCTATAATTATTACTGTCAAAAATTAATAGACAGTAAGTATTATTAATTATTTAATTTGTGTTGTAATAGTATCGACCAAGTCTTTCAAGTAAATGACAAGTCAGGTCGCACATATCATACGTTACTATCACGGTTTCAGTATTATAGACCTTTGAATATTGGCCACTATTGTAGTCTTTCAGCCTTTAAAAACTATATAAAGTTTACAGTAATATTAATAGTAGTGAGATGCTGTCACTAATATTCATAAAACAGTGCATAAAAAATTCCCTATGGAATTGATATATTTGCAGGTTTCAAAATTGTGTGCACACAACAAAAAAAACATATTCGAAAATCTATCAACATTTGTACATTTTACTTGTAAAATTTTTTAACCTGCATGCATAAGTTCATATAATAATTTCTGATTATTGAAACACCTTGTACACTACTGTGGAAAATAATGATAAGTGACCTCACGTTCATAGTTAAATGGCTATATTGGGGTTCATACTTGGAACCTCTCAGTTACCAGTCTGGCCTATCTAACGATTAGGCTATTGAAGTTTTTTGTACCAAAACTTTGGCATATACTCGATCGTAACTGGGAGTGTTATTAAAATTGTCCGAAAACCAAAATATGCTTTACCAAGAGGCAGCACTGAATTTAGGGAATGGAATTAGCCACATATGTTGTATATCATATTAGGTGCCCGTCCGGGCCGCTCCTAATTTAACTGTTTATATTCATGGCGCCAACTCCGCGTTGTGTCGTTGGAGAGGCTTTGTTTATCTCGTTCACGACAAATTTGGGTGGAAAAGTTGGACCCACGCGGGAGTTCATGCATCGGTTCGTAGTACGTGGCTTTTTTATTTGGCGTCACAGAATGCTTTATTGCTTAGGTGTACGGAAAATGCTATTAAAACTTTATACAATCTAAAAAAAATTGTGTTGGATTTATTTAGAACATAGATAAATCTGTGTTTTGCTGTTGTTAAGATTTCGTGTTATTATATTACAAACCTAAATATTGAATATATCATCACGCTTGTAGTCCCGGAAGGGATAGGCAAAGGTGCACTGCATGTCAAGCTTTGAAAAAAAACTTGAACAATCAAGAGAGCAAGCTTAGCAAAATTTATTCCACAAAGACCAAAGAACATGAAATAATGTAATAAAAGAAAAATATAAACCATAAACAAAAAGTAGATTGGCAATTGAGGACATATAAAGGTAGACTGATTTATCTGAATTTAATAATCAATTAATCATGTTATCTTAAAATTTTAGCTCACAAGTATTTTATATTATTGAAAAGGTGCTTATTTATACAATAAAATAAATTAAACTTCGCCTATTTAAGGCTTAACACTTTGTTAAAACACAATTTGGACTTGAAATTAAACAACTTTCTACGGAATTGACGGTGTAAATCCTTTCATTAAAATTGTTCGGCCGCAACGTTTTATAAGATCCTGAAGACAGATTCGCAAAATAAAACTAATTAAAATTAAAGGAAGCCGAAACCTATTCGAGTTAAGTGAAGAACATTTAGAATTATATTAAAAATGCCGTGAATCTGGAAAATAGGTACCTAATATAAATTTTTAATGTTCCGTTACTTGATATAAAAATGTAGGTAGGTATAAAATAAAAAAAATGAAGCAAATAAAATTTTTACTTAACATTGACAAAACCATTGTTGCTCAGGAAATTGTTACTATCAAGTGGACTTTACATAGTGGGGTATAATATTTAATATCCGTACATTTTTGGAACGTATTGTGAGCATACAACCGGCATACCTTTGATCAGATCTGGAATTCAACAGTTTTTTGAGGGCTAAAATGGTCACTTTAAGCAATGGTCACTCCGAATTCGTTGAAACAAATGAATCTGCGCGTATTAAATAAATCGCCTCGGCTGTGTTTCCCGAAAGGGTAGACAGAGGTGTACTGCCACACATACTTCGCCAGCCTACTTTCGGTATATTGGCGCAATCCCCCTGTTCACGACGGAGATTTGGGCCATAGTCCACCACGCTGGCCCAGTGCATGTTGGTGAACTACACACGCTTTGATATAGACGTGTTGATTTCTTCACAATGTTTGCTTTCACCGTTCTACAAGTGATAATCAAGATTGCAAATTACACTCGAACATGAAATCCAAAAATTCCAGAAGTATGGGGCCCGGGATTTGAACTTGCACCTCTTTCGTTCAAGCCGGGCATTCTAGTAACTAGCCTACCACTGTTTGCGCGGGATACAGTTTTGAATAAAATTTGCAGAGTTGCTGCAGTTCGACAAACAATTCATAATGTGAATTCGTTTAAGAGGAATCGCACTGTGGCCATTATAGACCCACCGATCGGATTTCAATTACATTGTGCCGTTTCCAATCATTCGCAGAAATATTTGGCGTCATAACATTTGAGTTAAATATTTTTTTATAAAGTCATTTTGTTGTTTAATTACTTTTTCACTTGAATTCTTTTAAAGGTTTCTACGGTTGCGAAAAACGCTAACGTTGAAAATAGTAAGTGTTACTCAATAGTTGAACCAAGTTTTAGACAGGCTTCATTTCCAGTTAAGTCCCCAGCACACTGGGCGTCAAAAGTCGCACGTCGAAATGATTGACAATAAAAAAACGAACTTTGTGTTAATGTCTATAAAGATTTTATTTCTGTGGTTAAATGCACGCTTAAAATTCGTTCGTGCTGCCAATGTCAATTCGTTGAAAAATGAACTTTATCTTTGTGTTAATTCAGTTAGTTTTATTATTGGCAAATATGTTGACGCACGAGTTTTGACGCCTGAGTGTGTGGGTAGCTTTACTGTTGAGTTTGTAAAAGTATAAATTAAACACCTTTGTAAACAATTTCGACATCTAACTCGTAAGGAGTTGACGTAAAGGTAACCTTTTCAATCTTACTTGTATAGTTGAATACCAAAATCAAGAAGGCTATGTTGCCATCCAATAGCTAAAAGGCCGTGAATTGAGTAAACCTTATTTTGAGTTACAAGCAAAAATGCGAAATTTTATATATATTGATGTACGGGTAATACAGGCGTGGTGATACGCCTGTATTACCCGAAGGGGTGGGCAGAGATGCACCCACCATTCGCCGATGTATTTTAAATTAATGTATTAGCGGAAGAGCCTATTGCCATACCGGGCACATTCTCCCTCGATACGGGGGAGATTTAGGCCATATTCCACCACGCTGGCCCAATGCTGGTTGGTGAACTTCATACGCCTTTCTATAGACGTGCAGGTTTCCACACGATGTTTCCTTCACCGTTTCTTAGCAAGTGATAATCATGGATGAAAATGAGATTCGCACATGAAACGCAGAGGTGCGAGCCAGGGTTTGAACCTGCGCACTTTGATTGCAAAGCGTGCGTTCGACCACGCGGCTACCACTGCAGGACATATTCTCGCCCCCACTGCTTGCTGCACGCGTGACTATAATATCCGGCCAAAAAACAAATAAAACAAAACAAGTTTGACAACTAATGAAGTTTTTTCTTCGCTCCACGCGACAGGAATGTCGCGAGGCCAATTATCGACTAAATTGAACCATCAGGAGGCAACACCGACACGTCAACCCCACGATAATTGGCTAAGTGGAGTGTATTAGATCCAGTTTTTGTGGTCACGCGATCGTACGTGTGTGGAGTGGCTCTTAAGGGGAATATTCTCGCTCGTGTTACTTTCAAGAATGTAATCTATAAGATTTTATTTTTAATAGCAATACTTTAATGTAAAAATATAGTTAAGTTTCTACCTTATTCTACGGTTTTATTATTACCTCTTTAATGAGTACCTTTTGAGGTATTGAACGAAATATTAGAAATACCACACACGAGTCCAACATTAAGCCAGACCCAGAGGTGTGCCAAAATTCGCGGGACCTATTATTTGCTCACTCCAAAATGTAGTTTATTAACTCGTAAAAAACCATTTTTCAACGAAATGTAATCGACGACGCGAGCGATTCTTGACGCCACAGAAATGTAATCTTTATGTATATTCAGACAGAGTTCCTTTTGGTATTGGCGAAAATTGGGGCCCATGGATTTAGTAAGCTATGTCACTTTTTAATTTTACGTTTATATCTTATATATTGTAAGTTAAGGTCGATGTTTCTAAATCATTCGGTTCTTACTCTCTACATAATGTCTACTAGTTTTATGCAGTAATTTTCTTTAAAACATTGAACTTACAATTTATTCATGAAACCGCTACACGCGAATGCAAATACCTCTTTGTTATTTTCTTTTGATATAGGTATATACGATATAAACGGTACCCCTAGATACTTGAATAACATCAAAATTACATCACGCCTTCAATCCATAATGGGGGAGACAGAGATAAATGTTTGTATATGCAATAACCCTTGAGTTCGTAGTCAAGATTGTTTAGGGGACGATTTATTAGCGAATTAAATTAAAATCGTCAAATTATACAAATCTTGCTTCAACGTTTTCATTAAACCCCTGAGTGTGTCTTATTTTTTAGTTTTTTTCACTACACAGAAATTTGGTGTAAAAAATATATTACAACAAGTATTTTTCTAAGTAACTGGGCATAATATTTATTAAAAACAACTATTTACATTTCAAAATAAAATAAGTTAAAATTAATAAGAAAAAATATATTTATAAAATATGATAAACAATTGGCCCATGCGCAAGCTTACCCAAGACGCTTTCTCTTGCTGAATGGCTAGAGCTACTCGTTGAACGAGGAAATGGCCTGCTCTTGAGTCGCCGTTTGACTCGACAATTTTTTTGCCTAATAAATTACAATAATACATTACTTTTTTTGCCTAAAAAACTTGTTATATTGATAAGAAACTTCAGTTTCTTCCGTAAAGCCAAAGTCTGTAGCACCGTCAACCGACGGAAGAGCATGAAAAGATGTATGAATGTGGACGAAGCGAAAGTGGTTTGTCAGCATCGTACCATCGGTAGATTCTGCCTACCCCCGTGGGATACAGGCGTGAGCATATGTATGTATTCTAATTAATTGGAGTGCAACAAAAGCTCAACATTCGCCTTGGAATACGCCCCCGCAGCTCTATTACGAACAATCCAATAAATATTTTGAAACCAATTAATTGTTTAAGGAATGTTAATTGGGTATTTGAATACCCACTACATTACATCGACAACTGAACGAAACATAATATATCGAGTATTCAACGCGGGGCAATTCGAAGAATGTAAATCTATTATGGCACGAATAATTTATTGTTTAATAATCGTTGAGCCTAAAGAACCGAGGCAATGCGTGACCCCGCCCTAAGGGTGCGTTTAGTGACGAGAGTCAGCGGGTACCGATCATTCTCGTTAGATCTAGGTCCAATATGGATCTATTGGGAATTATATGAGGAAAATTATACTCAATACGTACATTAAAGATATAGTGAGAACGCTGTATAGCCGCTTTATTTAATAACACTATGAGTATGCCACTTGCAATAGAGTCTTGGATTACAAGATAATACAGAAAGAGAGACGTAAAAGTTACATAAAAGTAGTTTGATTGAAAATATATACTCTACATCTGTGTCAAGTTCATCTTTATATTTCTATATCGTTATAAAAAATACATCATCACGCCTGTATTCCCAGAAGGGGTAAACAGAGGTGCACTGCAGTCAGCAGTACACCCACACATCGCCGAACTTTTTGGGTCCCAATGTAATAGGGGGCGAGCTTATTGCCATTTCATTAGATATGTTGTTTGTTACTTATTAGACAATATAGAAGCTTAATTTGAAACCATGCGATTGGTATGTTTTATAAGAGAATTCTATAAAAATATGCCTTTTTTGTAGGACGAAGTTTAAACATAGATTTCTACATAAAATCTTAACTGTCTATAAAAGTGTTATCAAAACTCGAGTAGTTAACTTTACTTTGTTAATACGTTTACTTATCTGATCCGCTAACCGTACTAACTTATGCCAAGCTAACGGCGAGGGCTCTAAAAATGGTAAATGTCGAGCCATTAATAAATAATCACTTTTGATGGTAACGTAACACTACCTGTAACTCTAATGGACTGCTTTTAAAATAACACTATTTTTAGTCAACATTAATTCACTTTAAGACCTCACAAACCCGACCCAAAGTTTTAAAAACTGTTATTTTTATCGTAAGGATAAGTAATACCAATGATATTAAAAACAACAGATACCTAAATGTGCCATAAAGACGTCATAAAAATAAATAAACCGAAATTAGTCAGATTGAAGCCATGGCCATCTAGTCATATACGTCTTGACATATAGAATTTTCGTATGTAGCCTCCAAAGTCAAACACAAAATTTAATGTGTAAGATGTCAAATGTTAATAAAAGCTCCCTCTGTGATATGATAAATCGTTTATTAATAATATCAACTTCAAAGGGAATATTCAAAATCATCCCATCTACAATAAAACACTACACAATATAGAGACTTATTTGATTGCATAATGTAATGAACATGCAAACAAACGGAATTAAGTCGTGTTCATTAAATAAAATTTACTTAATAACTGAGTACTAGTAACCGTACACTGAAAAAACACATAATTTTATGGCGTCCATAAAAGAAAAACTTGCTTTTATAAATCATAAAAAAACACTCGTATAATCGCGTTAAGCACCCCATTTTAAGCTTCAAAGCCGATTATCGGGGCTTATTATCGAATGAAAATCCTAGATATTTAACAAAAGTAACATGTCTCAACAAGATCGGTTTTGTGTGATCGCTACATATTGCTTACAAGAATTTCCATATTCTGATCTGCGATCTGAATAAAACGAGGCGCGTAGCTTTAGTCTGACGCTAGTAAACCAAAAACCATCTCGCTTTTAGACTACATAATAATTGTATTGTTCTTTGTTCTAGTAAAATTGTTCGAGAATAACGCACTATTTTTTTAGAGTATTTTTGTATGCATGATTTAACTAAATAAATGTTTTCATATTTACAATAAGCGCCGGTGCTTCAGGTAAACCGTTTAATAATACATATAAGAGTCAATCGGAAGCCAGATGAGATGATTGCAATCACAACCAGGGGCAATTGAGACCGGTGCAAAAGGCACCAAACAGGCAGCGTTTTCGACTACGTAAAACAAATTAATTAAATGTTGAACGTTTGCAAAAGTTGGAAAAATACCATAGACCATTAACGTAACTTTTAATGGCCACTATAGCCCCGGTAATGGAGTGCGATATTTGGCACCCTCCAGTTATATCTTGGGCAATTCGCGCGCTAGGATTACGCGTTCCATCCCGTGCGGGCCGCAACTTAATTAAAGTTTTAATGAGCGGAGTATATGTTGTGGATTAGTGACATAACAGATAATATTAATGAGAGCTGGATATATTTTGTAACAGTTCGGGAATTGGATAGCCGTTGGATATGACAAAAATCTAAATATTGCCCGTCATGTAAAAGTGTAACGTGTGTTGCCTTACTAACGTATTATTATTTTGTTATTATTATTAAAATCAGCTCTATAGGCAACAAACTGGAGATATATTTATCATTGAATTTTTTTTTCGAAATCGGTCGACCGACGCCGGAGATATGTGGTAATATACATAAAAAACAACAGGGGTCGAATTGAGAACCTCCTCCTTTTTGAAGTCGGTTAAAAAGTATTAATTTATCACAGGATTACTATTATATTACTACTATTAGCCCACTGAGTTTCTTGCCAGATATTCATAGTTGAGTTCGCGTTTCGATCCGTTAGTAGCTTATAAGAAAAAAAATAACTTGACAATTTGTAAGTGCCCTCGTAGCGCAAACGAGCAGAAGTTTCACCTGATGGTAAGTGATCAACGCCGCCCATGGACACCTGCAACACCAGGGGCATCGCAAGTGCGTTGCCGGCCTTTAAGGAATGAGTATGCTCGTTTCTTGAATATGACTTCGAGACGTCTTAATGATATGCCCAAAATTGTGCAGTTCCAGTACTGTTTAGGTACCACTTTTAGGCATCTCTTAGTGGAATTCAAATGGGCATTACATACTGAAAACTCTACCTTTTGTGAACTACAGAATGATTTTGATTCAACTATTTACTTAAATTTATATATTTACTTTAGTGGTTTTACGTGGGAACCTATTACGTGGGCTTTGTGTCATTTAGATTCATTTCCTTTTAACTTTATATTGGGTGCACTGTGGTGCACCTCTGCCTATGCCTTCGGGAAATACAGGCGTGTGGTGATGTATTTTTATATTGGTTGTTAGTTTTCCCATATTATTTTTAAAATACAGAATTAAAAAAATAATGTAAGCGACATTTTTATAAATAGAAACATGAAATGTCTTGCTTTAACCATGTTTCTACAAAATAATACGCACACTAAATGTAATGGCATCTTAAATGTATTAGCCTGAACCTGACCATTTCTGGCGCATTGCACCCCAATTTAGAGTTTTTGTCATGTTTTTCGCTCGACTGTGAATGGTTATTTGGCTTTTTGCCTATAGAAACTTGTATCAGCCATAACGATATTTCGTCGGTTATAGCCAATTAATTTGTCGTTGTAGGCGTGGCAATAACACGCCGGTATTGCCTGCAAATATTTTAGGTTGGGAACTAGAGATCCACTTAGTTATAAAAAATCGCCAGAGAACACCCACTCCTTGTATGATTTTGAACCAAGTAACTCTCGTACTATGGGTACCTTAAAATAGACTGTGGTCGATCCCAGAAACACTCAGACTAGGGGAAATTCCATAAAGGCCATTTATGACCAAAGTGTAGTCAAATTTATATAACTCTTTGCTTTTTCCTCCTAGCAGTGGTGCCGGTAGTACAGCAATAAGTAAAAAAAAACACTTAAACCTAAGCTAACATATTGAAAGGCTTTTAAAACAATTGCACACACAATCTTTTTTTTAACAAATGACTTGATTCGTTAAACGTAAATATGGGATAGGTGTAGGACTTTATAAGAGAGTTGTGGTCAATTTACAGTGGCATAGAACACTTCTATACTAAAAAAAGACGTTTTAAGATTGATATTATATAAATTTGAAGTTATGTTTGCATGATGTTCTACCGCCAAACGTCCAGATTGTAGATATTAGTTACCTTAATTAAAAGACATATCTTTGGTACAATTACTACATATCATATCATGCCTATCATTTAACTTCCCAATTTTTAATACAATACACACAATTTGTAATCATTATGACCTTACAGTTCTGGAGATGTCGTCAGTAACATGAATAAAATAGATAGAGGTACCATTGAAATTAAAGCAAGTTTAGAAAATAAAAACATTCCTTAATATTTGATAAGTTCCTCAAAGTCCATTCCAAATAGTCTTCATACCTTTAAAAACTCCGAAGCAATAAAAAATGTATAAATAATAACAGCTGTCTCCACTCTCAAACTGCTGATATTGCACCAGCCAGAGATATCATATATTGCACCAGCCAGCATAACACACGGCACTTAACAGTTAAAGGCAATAATCTAAGAGGTAGCTGCCGGAATCAGTGCGGCTCTGGCGACGCGCCAAACCTTCGCACACCTAGGAATATATATTTAGTGTAACCTGTTCTAGCGGACACTTGCGATATTGTGGTAGTCATTAATTAACCGCGATACGAAAGCTATAAAACTCCCCTTAAACTTATGTATATAGTTATGATTCATCTACAATGGAATACTGTTTTTAATAGTTTGTAGGCGGATTCAAATTTAGGGGTTGGTGTTTGTGTGAAAAACTAATTATAGCCCTTTTGCCGTCCCACTACTAGGCACAAACCTCCTCTCAGGATGATTCAGGTCATAGTCCATCACGCCGGCCTAGTGTGGTAGGCAGACTTCATACATCTATCGAGAACTGGTTAAGTTTCCTGGAAATGCACGTTTACTCGCGAAGTTTTCCTTCATCGTTTTTTTGCGACTGATAATAATCTGAGATGAAAATGAGATTCGCACCTAAAACACGCAGGTTTGAACCTGTACCCTTTAATAGCAAAGCGTGCGTTCGATCAGTTGGCTATCAATGTTTGTCTAATAGTTCTCAATTATAACATTAAATAAGTAGATATTTAGGCCCGTGTTCGTTAGATAAATAAATACTTACCTTTTAAATATGGAGTTCAGAGTGATTTTACTCATTATTGACGTCATCTCGTAAACGCCAAAATTGTATGGCATCTCGTACAAAGCCTCTAGAGGTGAGTTAATTAACTAAGATTCCTAAACAATGCTATAATTTTACTTTAAGTGGAATTACAAAAAGGAGAGGCATACAAAAATAAACCATTAAAAACCTACAAATTGGAGTCTTGCCTGCAACTTAATTGCCCTACGCCATTTATGAAAGGGACTGAAAAAAACAAGATTGTACATCTATTATACGAAGCTGGCTGCAAGCCAACTCAGAGTCATATCCCGCCAACACCTGGACGCATAAAACCTTGAACCCACAGGCGCGTCCACATGCCCGATCTTTTAGTACCAATACCAAAATGGACTGTATTAACTCATAAGAGAAACACATTTTTCAACGAAATGTCATCGATGACACGCAGTGCCGTAAATAGGGCGGTGCCACCAGGCACAGGGCGTAGACTCTGGGGGGCGCAAGAATGGCCAGACCAGGCAGGACTATTATTTTTCCGGTTTGCCGCTGACAAGTTCCCGCTGCTCACCTATTTTTTTTTTTAAACATAATATCTAAAAAATAAGGGCGCAGTTATAGAAGCTCGCACAGGGCGCAGAAAAGGCTATTTACGGCACTGATGACGCGAGCAATACTTGAACGCAGCGTCACGTGGCATTTACTAAATAATTTTTATCTTTGGACACAGGGATATTATTGAAGAAAAACATCCAGGTGGAATTGAGAACCTCCTTTTTTTGAAGTCGGCTAATCAATCAAGTCAATATAAGAATAGAGATAGTAGAATATAAGAAAAAAAATGTAAACTTGACAATTTGTAAGTGCCCCCATAGGCCTATACAAAACAAATGATTTGAAATTGACTTAGAAATGACGATGGCTTCGTCTTGTAGTCTGAGCGTAGGCCACTCGTTACGGGTTCGATTCCACCAGCGGCAAATTTCCGAATTGCCTTTTTAGTATTTGCCATAGTACTATGCATCTAGTGGACGATCCCAGTTATACCCAGATAACTGGGATCGTCCACTGGACGCATAGTAAAAGCTTTGCTTAGATTGGGATCATACGATAAGTAAGTGTTGTTTGGCAAAAAAAAAATCACACGCAGCAGTAGCTGAAAGCTGTAATTACGTCGCACATTTCAGCTGATTGTTCGAAATGGATGCAATATTTCAATGCTATTGGTATTATCGCGTTAGAACAGCTTACCCCAGCGTTTGACGGGCCGTAATGAAAATTGTGTATGCGATGGATTTAGCTGTTAGAATTCGTAGCCTAGTCTGATTCAAAGTACTATGATACCTATTTTCTGATTAATAGTGCTTGGTTTCAGCATCAGTGATGCTGTTGTGAAGTCTACTTATGTAGAAGTGTTTAAACCAAATAGCAAGCTAAATTGGCATTCGATTTCGGTTTAAGATAATTTGCAGAAACCCTTAAGTGTCTATACAATGTCACCAATAAAAAAAATGATATATACCCCAAAACACACAAAACATGTAAAACTGCCTTGATCAAGTGGATAAAAACAATAGGATATGAAGAAGTTGATAAATTATTATTGTAAAATAAGATACACTTCTCATCAAAAAAATCGAAACACTTTCGTTTTTATTGTTTTTGTCCTAATTTTTAAAATTACTCATCATACAAAATACGAAACCTATGAAGACTTAATTTGAATTTAGAACATTAACATTAGGATTTATAAACCTCATACTACTCACTATTAAATGACATTTTACATTTATTCCTAAATATACACATTTTTCTGATAATCCTTATCAAATCATAAACTGCGAGGTGTTTCGATTTTTTTGATGAGAAGTGTATATTTCATAAACACTCACACTCCTACACAAATACCCTCACTCACTAATTTTTACACACTCACTAACACACATCCACACACACGCACATACACACACACACACACACTTGCACAAACACTCACTCGCATACACACTCACTCACACACACAAAATTAATAAATATTCTCAGCACCTTATATTATATCATTTATAAATAAGTAATAACCAAATGTAACAAACTAGCATAAGATATAGAAGAGCGGAGTGGCACAGGCATTTAATATGCTAAAAAAGGAGACTCCAACAATGAACTAATGTAAAATTTTGTGTTATTGAAATAAAATATTTTCATTTTCATTAAGTGTTTTCACTGAGCCAACGCTTACGTTAGTGAATCATATTGACAAAGGATTGTAACTATCATTTCTTTTAATAGGAATTCTATCAGTCCTCATAACGAAACATCCGGTGATCAGCACGCTGGAGACTCTTTGCACAGAATTGCCATTTAACGTGGCAATGTTGTCAGCGTTTCAGGCACCCTACCGCACAAAAGTAGTGGGGCTTTATATATTGTTTTGGTTATATTAGCCTGTTTGTTTCTTATTAATAGATGCACAATTGTAAATAGTAGTTATGTAATAAGCTGTTAATTTTTTAATAACAATATTTATCAAGCTCAAAAGCGTATATTGTCAAACAAATAGCTCCGGCGCGTGACTGCGTACGCAATCATTACGCGGCTTGACCCGCTCGTGTCCCCGCATAATTACAAGCGAGCTATCATTCATTACATCACGCCGTATAATAAGGAAACGACTTGTAAGCTATTAGGAGATATGATAATTTATAGACCACTTACATTCAAACCACTTGAGAAGGTAAACGCACTTAAAACTCAGACCCTTAACAATATTTTTATTTTATTTTATTTGTGTACGCCAAATGTACTTATAAATAGTCAGATTCTACCGAGACGGCTCGGAATGCTGTTTCCACTAAAAAACATCGTAACTCTTTTCAAGAATAAAATTTACAAGTATAAATAAATATACATTCTCAGGAGCAGCAATGCCATGTGAGAAGGCATCTTTGCCTCAATAATATAAAAGATAACTCAAACTGTCTAATATTAGATACAGTTTGTAGTAGTTAATACTGGGTTACTCAGAGCAGGCAAAATATTTGAGACGACATTTTGTTCAAGGTACATTTTGCGTTAAGTACCTACTTAAATGTAATCTCTATTGTTCAAACATTAATGTAAAAACAAGAAACCGCTATTATTACTAATACTACCTACTTAATAAGTTATTGCTTACTTATAAAGTATCCATAAACTAAAGACATAATACCTATTCTCATTTACAAACAAACCATAACTGCGCCTACGTAACTATTAAATTAGCCGGGAACCATTGAAACTTGATACGGAAGCCATAATTGGAAGGGAGTCGGTGTGAATCGATCGGATTATCCCGTAACTGTGACACCTTGCCGACCTCTACAGAGGTTCACACGAATATTGGGGAACTAGTTGAACAGATGGGCGAGGTAAGCACTTTTATATAATGCTCTATTTGACTAATAAAACTTGTTATATAGTGAACTAAAGTGTAAACGCACTCTAAAAAAACTTTTGCAGCACCAAAAGGAACTGTATTAACTACTACAAGAAGTACATTTTCAAACGAAATGTCTTCAATGACGCGAACGAATTTAGTCGTTTGGCTATCCAATCTTAATGTCTTTACAGTCTATTTAAAAAAAAATACAAATACATTCGCTAACATGACTGTTAGTCATGTCAGCCTCTGCAGCTAAACAAAACATTTTTTTTTTATTTTACCTCAAGGAATTCTTCATAGAGTTGTAGTAGTCATAAACTACTCCTGACAATATTCCATACACTCCCTACAATGCGACAACATCTAGATATTACTTTGTTGTAAGGTTGGCAGTGCTTGCCACCCTAAAAAGTATTATGTGACGAATAGTTGACACGCAATAAAATGTGAAACGCAAAAATGCCCAAGTCACGTTTGGTCAGCAAATGAAAAAAGCTTATAGCATTCCTATTACTAGGTATATTACCTACTATTCATGATATATTTCATCGCAAATGCGGGTACCAAATGTGTCCCAGATTTCTTTGAGGTAGTAAAGAATTTGTTAGTCAGCTATGAGAAGCTGACATACGCGCTGATAAAATATTATGTTTATTAGTTTGTTTGTCCAATCCAGTAATACCATTGGGTCGCTTTATATGCGGCTTATAGTGTACATTAGTGTAATAGGATGCATGATGCTTTGACACCATTATTGTGACAGTATCTTGGGGCGGATCCACTTTGTTGATTTGGGTATTTTTACATGATATTATTTGACGTCTTTGTAACTAAAGAAATAAATTAAAATGTTTCGTTAAAGTCTTGGGTCTGTGAAATTAAGCAAGTAAAAAGAAGAGTTTTAATTCATAAAATAAATTGCTAAAGACTTGGTCATTTTTATTAACTTTATTTTAGGTTTTAAACTAACTTGCTAACTATTCCTTTCCTCTAACCCATACCGTATAATGTCTAGGAAAAAATAATATTTTTCCTATGCAATTTTTTCGTGTGTTACTTCCAAGCACTCACGGTGATAATTTTTTTCTGCATCTCCCCGAGGGCTCAACACACCCGCGTCTCACCCTTTGTCTGTGTGACGTCACAGTAATATGGGCCACATAGAGCTGACCTACTTCCTGTATGCAAGCGTGGCAAGCACCTAAATAGGTGCAACATGGACCATACCTACTTAAAAGCGTAACTGAGACGATTACGAAACTGAAATCCTCAACTCTTTAAAACCTAAACTCTTTAAAGCTAACTTGCGCAATTATCACACTCTATCTCTCTCTATCACCACACAACATACACACGGATCGACAAACCCCTCCGTTTTCAAGTCATTAAAAATCTGGTAAGAAATTACAAAAAAAATCTAATTGTGTCAAAGCATTTTTTTTCATAAACATGTATATCATAATTAACTTTGTGTGTTTACGTTGTTACAAAATTGCTAAGCACATTAGCTAATTACTATAATATGTCCTTAAAGCAATCAACATTTGATATCAATACAAAAACCCTACAACGTCCCATTGAGGACCGGTTCACGGAATCATCAAAACCGTCGAATAAAATAAAAGTTAATGCTGCCCCGATGTCCATTGTGCCCTTGCAAAAAAATCCCTATAGCGGTTAAAACATCCCGACACAGGCGGGGAAAATTAAATGATACCCGTGTAATAATAAAAATGACTGTTTGCAACGCAAAGGGTGTAGCGGTATGCTCCCAATTTAGAAGAGAAATATGCTTGAGAGGTTTTCTGAAAATATTATGCAAATAGGTCGCCTCCATACTGTGTCTGAGTCTGTTATTTCTGCCTACGTTCACGCATCGTTGAATTTTGAAGATAGAACTAGAGCTCTATTTCCTACGCTTCAGCATACTTTAAGACATGTTTTGTCTTTTTTTTATTTAACGAAATGAGCGAAATGATGATATTTAATGGAATAAGATGAGGAATGGCTTCACCTGCGACTAGCGCTGGTATTTCGCCAATGTCAAGTAATTAATAGCAAGGAAATTCAATAAATACACGTAATACATAAAAATTAATGGTGACAGTGATAAAGATGGCGGATGAATCTAAACAAACTTTATGTCATCATGTTTTGTCTTATACCTGTCGAAAAGTCTGACATTAAAATAATACCGCTTTAAGAGGTGACAGACCTGCCCCTGGAATAAAAACAAATGCTAGTTGATTTTTAGGCAGTGATCATGTAAGATGTGGGAACCATATTGCTAAGTTTACTGTATAATTGTATCTAAAGACACTACAAGAACATACATAAAATCCTTTTAGAAAAGAGATATCATGGAGTTGCTTGCCGATCCGTTTCCATACAAAATGCATTTCTAATATGTGGTAAAGATCATTTTTTACTGAGATATCAAAAGTTCTGTACAAATTTACATAAAAACAAAATTTCTGATCTTGCTTTACACGTTTTCGTTTAGGATCAAGCCGTGAACAGACGCCTGCACCGAGCAAAGTTTCCGCTGAGGACACGTGAAAGATTGTAGTAAATCTATTCCATTTTTCATCCAATATGGAATTGAAAACATTAAACCGGGCCAAACGCTTCAACAGGTTACAAGCACTTACATAAGATTTGGAATCTGTCATACGTTCACAAATTGTAAAAATTTTTTAATGCATGGAATTCCGTTTGCTTATTTATTTTTATTCCAAATAGCTTACATTTTTTATTTTAGTCATGACAAAGAAATCCAGGCCATGACTACAAAAAAGATTGTTACTAGTTTCGCAATTGTTTTCCAACCAATTTCAAAGCACGGGTAAGCCCGTATATATATAAAAATAGACAAACATCACCACAATGCTTATGTAACTAGTAAGCAGAAATATAAGTAGCTACTAAATTTTTATGAAGCATAAAGTGACTCGACGACGACTGCGGAATATAATAACAGGAACAAGAAATAATAAAAAAATAGTACCTCTCTTTTTCTTTTGGTAAAGACATTTTTGTATGAAACGTCGAGAAAGACGTCAAGTTTATATGTGCACCTTATGTATTCTCGTTAAATAGGTATATAACAATAATAATAACAGTTCTAAACAATGCCCCTGGATTATTCGACTGCCCAAAGTCCTTTTTGGAAGGATCAAAGAGTTCAACATAATTGTCTTGACAAAAGATAATAGTTAGTCATTTTCACAGAATTATTTCAGGGTCTGGTAATAAATAAGACTAGCGGCAAATTGCGTCGACCTCGTCTGTTTGTTTGTCCGGCCCCTAATTCAAAGTAACACAGTTTGCACAACAGTGGCCGCGTTTATTTGTATTTGTGTTTGCAATTTACTGTACAACATGTTAGATAATAATAGCAAGTAAGGGTGTGCTCTGGAAAAATGTTCCATGATAATTTAGCTTGTATGTTTTTGGAGAAACTTCTTCACTTTTTATGTACCTAAACTAGACTCATCGTATTATCCCAAACAAAACAACGCTATTATTATGGACATAAACAAGAGTCAATTTATACTCAGACCAAAAACCCATGTTCGACATTTTTCGCTGATGGGAATCGAACCCGCTGAAATAACTAGACTATTGTTTTCTTATATTTACGCGAATACTATACATTGAAATTAAACTATTTTACGGATCGGACCGCAAACAACAACTAAATATGAGGGTACCCAGATTCAATATTAACTATGACATCAGGACGTCTAACACCTCAGTCCCCCCGTGACCATGGTTGCTGTAAAGCAGCCGAAACGTCGGGAAAATAAAATAGTAAAGAAACGCGATAAAATCCGTAAAATAGTTTAATTTCAATAACTAGACTAATTTTATTTCTTCTTGCAGAATCATCTATTGACAGATTATGATTCTGAGTCAACGAGATTCAATATTTATTTTTAAACATCGACAAGCAACAAGTCTTACTTCGTAAAATTAAATGTATTGGAAACTAATAGAACATGGAATTCAACAAGTTCTTGTTTTAACAAATCTCCGTGCTTCAGTAAAAGAAAACAAAATATAGCAACTCCTAAAATTTTAAAGCCATCCTACAGCATCTAAATATAAGCGGAGTTATTTTATGTATATAAAATATCGTCAATAGTGTTTTATAAGGTGTTCATTATAAATTCCTTTCGTAGAACATTCTGCTTAAAATTCATACTCCTTGCTTAATATTATTGAGTACCTTTGACCCCCATCTTTATCTCCATCAATCATCCGTGTCGAAAAATTCTGTTGTAGCCTCTAACAAAATGAGGTATTGCTGTGTCGAGTTAAAAGCAACATTATATTGTAGCATTTTATGCAAATGAATATTCGCTCGGCTTTCAGCTTTTCAAGGCACTTTGCTGGGAAATGTACAATAAAGTGGGAGTTACCGCGG
Organism: Ptilodon capucinus; assembly: GCA_914767695.1. Lineage (NCBI taxonomy): Eukaryota > Metazoa > Arthropoda > Insecta > Lepidoptera > Notodontidae > Ptilodon > Ptilodon capucinus. The sequence goes on along the minus strand of OU611813.1, from coordinate 2,439,929 downwards.
CTTAGCAGGGATTATTCGGAGGCGACCTAGAACCGCGTGTTTTTAGCCATCGTAATGCATTTGGCCGAGCCGCGCGCTACAGGCTTAATGATACCAAAGAGTATTGTAATGGATTTATGAATGAATCCCGTATCTGATTTCGTGGGTATAGTGGGTTTCGTGGGTATAGAGTGTGGGCTCTTAATTCTTTTAGAGCTGTAAGCTTTTAAAAGTAGTGATTAGGGATGCGTAGGGTAGTTAGAATAAACTGACCCTATTGTGTCCAATAAAACATTGTTGAAGCTTCTATTAGATTTTGACAAGTCAAAAAGACAAACTTCCACTATCCAACCGGAAGCCATCAACGCAAATCGTAGACAAACACCGCCACTATCAACACGAAAGTTTTACGTGATTCCAGAATTTCTTCGTTTCACCCAATATTGTTTTTCCTCTTCAAGAAAAAAATATACGCTTTCTGAAAATAAATATAAATAAATAATATCTAAATCGAACGAAAAAAAACTTGATCCCTCCCTTTATTATGATATCAAATACGGAAATAAAAACAGCTAGCGCGGACCGAAAGTTTATTAACAAAACTTGGAGAACTCGACGAAAAGAACAAAAGATATCCCGTAATTGACACCCGTCATAAAATAAAAAAGGCGTAGTGACGGGGAACTTTTGTTCTGGATCCAAGTCGAACCGTTTCAAGTCGAGGGTCAAACTTTTGACTCCAAGTGACAAACTGGCCCGCAAACTTGGAGTGTTCGTAACACCCGTTAGGTAGACGGCGTCGTTTGTGATTGTGGCGTGCAGGATTTGTAGGCGGGGAAGGTGCACAACAAAATAAGTTGAGCACTCCAAACTTATTGCCATATGTAAGAGAAATGTTTGTAGAAAGCCGTCTTCCCTATAAAAAAAAAAAACAATTACACGCTTTTCCTTGAAGTAGCTAAAGACATTAGAAATGTTAAACCAATTTCGACCCATCGCAAAAAATAAGACTTGCAAACGTAACAAAATATAGGTTGATACTAATTACTCTCCAAACATAACATTTTCATACAGCCTGGGGTATGCTTATTATCTTTGAATTTATAAACCAACTGTTACTTTTAACACTTATAAAACGTTCCATATTTAATTGGATTAATCTTGAAAATCGAACGAACCGAATACAATCATCGATAAACTATTTGAATCGATTAGGCCATCGGAGCGAGGTATCAAAGTCGTAACGCCCGCAAAATGCCATCGGGCCTCAAACTTTGAATCCTCGGCACATTTTGCGGAGATATCAGTGACGGTCGTGGCCTCTCGCACATCCGTTGGATTTACGAAGGTCGTGACCCAACATACGACATGCGAGTTTGTGGTCGCTTTGTTACTTTGGAAAAAGACTTTCGAAGCGACCGTGGCAAATTTGGTTGCAAAGTAGTTATATATGATTTTACAGACACGTTTGCAAGATTTTAGGACAATATTAAGTTTGATGGTATGATTTATTATCCAAAATTAGGTGCCTTAAGCCGTTCATGGTAAACATTTGTTTAGCAACATGGTTGCATAAACATGTTGCCGAGTTGACGCCCGGTCTCATAGTAATCCTGCTGACTATTTGTGTATACTTTTTAGCCTACACAAATAAAATATAAGATTAACTTGATAAGTTTGCAATTAATAAAAATGTATTTATTTTGTGCCTTAACGAGAACGTAACTTGATTTTGATAGATATAATGCAAACACTGAGAAATATTCAAACACATAGTTTAGAAGCATGCGGTCCAAATGGATAATGACATTAAATTGCGAAATGAAACAGAAACAGCGTTTTTATCTTTGCATATTTAAATAAACTCCGTAGAATTTTACTCGGCGCGTGACTTGGCATAAAATTCTGATAGGCACGTACTTTGCCATTCAGCACTTTTTATTCGTAGACTTAACAACACAGGAACATAATCTTTTAGGCATAATTTATGCAGTAATTTAAGCGTGTCATAATAATGCTTTTATATATGAGCGTTATCGCAGTTTAAGTGTTTTTTACATTGCAGAAACTTAACTATGAATGATTATTTATTCGAAGAATTACAAATATTTAACTGACTTCCGAAAAGGAGGAGGTTCTCAATTCGATCTGTGTTTTTTTTATGTATGTACACCGATTACGCTGCGAGTTATGATCCGATTTAAGTGATTCTTTTTTTGTTTGATGCGGAATAGTTGCCATTTGGTCCCATACAAATTTAAAATTGTACGGCCAAGCAGTTTTCATTTTATGAACATTCTTATGTTTATTATGATCATTATTTACGTGGATGATGTAGTTGTATACGGCTTTTTAAGGAGTTTTCATTTAGGTTGATTATTAGTTTTTGTTTAATACGGATTGTTAACAAACATCGAAACTTACCCCCAAAGGAGTGGAAAGGGGGGGGGGGATTATTGATATTAAAAAGCGTCACAAAAATATTTTTTTAACAAAAAACAAAAACCGTCTTCAAAAACCTAGGTGCAGTAAAAAGCTTTTAAAATTAGTTTTGTTTGAAACTTAAAAATTTATAAAAATAAGAATTATCTAAAATCACGGGCAGTCGGTATTATAGTTTATTCAGAGTAACCTGGCTTGTTCCCAATATATTTTTATTGCAGTAATGTCACCGGCACCCAGATAAATTCGTACATTTTTGAAGAGAAGAATTTGCGGCGTATCTTGCAAATTCCACCCCAATTTAATTTATTTGCTTCGGCCTCTGAAACATTCCCATCGGGCTTACCAAAGTTTCTAGGGCACTCCGAATCTATTACGTTCATGAAAATAGTTCTGACGACAGCAAATTCAGTGCTCCATTAATTCCTTCTGTAATAAAAAGTTCTAAATCATGATGCAGAATGTGATTCTATATTCTCTTGCATTTTCTTAGTTAATATATCTTTAGAACGACTCTCCCCGTTGCCGTTCCAACGGTGTTATAAATTGTAGTCCACTCCTTACAACGTACTTCAGCCTCTTTATAGAAGACTATTAATGCAATGTTTTTAAAACGGTGACGTAGTGTCTATATTATTACTCTATGTATGTATATATGTAATAGTACAATACCTTTTAAAACGGTAAATTTTACACTATCTATCTATATACAATAAATATGACAAAAGAGCAACAAGATATAGACCCAAAGTCTAGTTTGTTTCGCTCACAAACCATGTTATATAGTTAGTCTTCTGACATAAATTGTTTTTCTTATCTTACTACTACAGCCCTTTTAATGTCCCACTGCTGGGCACGGGCCTCCCCTCAATGCGAGGGGGATTTGGGCCATAGTCCACCACGCTGGCCTAGTGCGAGTTGGCAGACTTCACACATGTATCGAAAACTAGTTAAGCTCCCTCAAATGTGCAGGTTTCCTCACGATGTTTTCCTTCACCGTTTCATAGCAAGTGATAATCTCGGACGAAAATAAGTTTTGCTCATAAATCCCAGAGGTGCGAGCCGGGGTTTGAATCTGCACGTTTCCATTACAAGGCGTGCGGTCAACCACTCGGCTACCACTGCTATACATAATACCTTTTAAAACGGTAAATTTTACACTATCTATCTATATACAATAAATATGACAAATGAGCATCAAGCGACAAATATAGACCCAAAGTCTAGTTTGGTACGCTCACATACCATGTTATATAGTTAGTCTTCTGACATAAATTGTTTTTCTTATCTTAGTATCTATTAATCGTTGCTCCAAAATATTTACCAGTATTTAACTGCCAGATATGTTCAAAAACGGAGAAAGGATAATATTGTCATAATTTCCTGTGTGAACATAACCTTAGGTACAGACAGATGTCTCATAGTTACAATTATGGAAAAAAAAAACTAGGATCCGATACATAAGTATCTAATGTCTAGACTAGACTCGTATTTGCATTTTATGATGGGTAATACATTATAAAATTCGAGATATGATAGCAAGTCTGTTCTACTTGGGTCTTACTGCCACACCCTTCGTAAGTATTGTTTAAAATTACTTTATAGTTCTCAAAAACAGTACACCAAAAAGATGGTTATAACCGGTTCAAAGTGGAAAACACTTCTAAATTTTATATATATACCGTGGACTGTATTGGATACTTGGGACGCAAAAGAGGTTCTATTGGTGCTAATGTTGCACATTAAAATATACAAATCACTACCAAAAATAATTTATTGCTGGGTTACCAGCAACACTACCAACTTTCAAATGATTTAAACCTTGAATTTAATCACGAACACTATTAAAACTTTTGTTATTTTCTAAGTTATCAATTTTAGCATTAAATCGATTCGAATGGTTGGAATGGCGACTCGGGAAATATGAATTTTGGAACAGAATCGGTAGTGGTCACAGATGGCTTTTACAGCGTCAACAGTAGCGAATAAGGGCGGTCAGACGTGTAGCGCTTATTGTATATGCAATTGAGTTTAAATTGGAACCATTTTATTTCTAAAATATTTGCGTAAAAACGATGTACGTTCCATTGTTTATTTTTGAAAATGTACCGTGTCTCAATGTACATAAATAATAAATTTCAGTGGTAAAAGCCATGCGTTCACGAGACTAAATTCAGTCGCACCATCGATGTCATTTTGTTGAAAAATGTGCTTTTTCTCTGAGTCAATACAGTTTGTTTTCGTATTGAGAAATATTATTGCACGCGTTTTGACAAAACTAGTCATTTTAATATTGCAATCTACCTCCACACTACAATTACTGCTATTAATAACTGGTTTTCTTTTATAGTGTAAGCACTTTTCCAACAAAAAAAAAGCTATCTTAAAAACGGTAACGGAACTTCGACAACAATAATCGGAAAAGGCCACCCTTAGAAATATATCAGTGATATTACGCGGAAACATTTTATGGACCTATTATATAATGGGTGGTCCGACATATTTTATTCTAATCCATAAATGTCCATCCCTGCCAGTTACTTCCCCAGTTCCTATGTAATAGAGACTAAAAAAGCCGTATTCTGGTTCCGCACAAAAACTTGTTGATGAAAGTTACGGAGCTGGCTTAGTGGTGTTTGTTCGTGGGTAGGTACTTTGAAAGCGCGCTTTAATCATGTGGAGCTCTTTCGTGTGACTGCTTTTATGAGTGTCCTCGTGCGTAAACCGGCATGACGATCAATCTGGAGTTGTTTGAGAATTGGGGAAATATTGAAAAGCTTTTTATTTAGTACTTACGTAGTAGGTACTTAGAGTGTAACGGAACGTATTTAAAAAACACTACATAGTTCAAAAATCGAATTTCAAAAACTTAAATTAAAATACTGCAATATTTTGAAAATCGAATTTTAAAAAATACAGTCAACTGATACGAATAGAACAAAATTTAAAAAATAAACATTTGATTATAAACCGTATTTACGACCAATTCAAATAAAATTTGAATATAGAAACTACTATGCCATTGTTTCAAGGCGACAATCAAAAACATTTTCAAAATTTCTAAGTTACTGAAAAAACAATTTTATTGAATAGGTACTTAGCTTCACTATCGATAATGTGGTAATAAGTCTATTATTTTTTTGCGTGAAAACGACCCTTCAACGCTAAAATATTTTTATTGCCACTATAATAAATTTATGTTGCACTTAAATTATATATATTTTAGTTATAGAAACAATTTTATGCGCACGTAAGCGGCCATTTAAATTCAAAATGTTAACATCGACAACTGCGCGAATGCAATCCATAGGAATTTATTATGATTGCAGTGTAATAAAATTTCATTTTTTTATAACACAGCAACATTATACTAAATTGAATATTGCGACTATTATAATATGATTAATGTAGATATGCAGGCTGTTTCAAACGTCCGAAATTATACTTTGAAGTTTGCATCAGTATTGGGTATACAAATGAATGGTATTTGATTGAAATTCGACCATGTTTTTTACATATTTTTTTTCGTCGTCAATTTCTATATCTCGAAGATTTGCATGTTCTATTTTGTGAATATTGGCAGCCGCTCCTCATAAGTGTAGTTTACACTGCTGAATAGCTGAATAGGGTTAAGGATGTACCCGAAGGCCAGAACACGATACCTGTGACAAATATTCAAAGGTCTTTAACTCAGAAACTATGAAAGTTACTTACGAACTGTCTTCACTAAGCATCCACGTATGGGCTACCGTATATGTACCCAAAGTATTATTTCGGACTTTTGATACACCTTATAAACAAATAAATATATTTATGTCTATTTTTTAATGTCAAATTAACTGATTTTACTAAATGCCATTATACCGGGCACATTTCCCGCTCAATCCGAGGGAGATTTGGACCATAGTTCACTACGATAGCCAAGTGCGGTTTGGTGAACTTCACACGCCTAAAATATGAAGTTTACATCAATTCGTTCGAGTTTAAGCGTGTAACAAGTAAAGCCATTTCGTTATCAAACAAATCGCTTTACAGTTGATAGATGTACGAACGTGTTCTCAAATCAAGTATCTGGGAAGCACTCGCAGCCGCCGGCAGCCTTCAAAACTCTGTATATCAGTGCGGCTCTACACCGAACCGAGAAAACTTCGAACTTCGGCCCCTCTTAAACGGCTTCAACACCCTGCACTTACAGAGGCGAGTAAATCAAATTTACTCTCTTTAAAAATGTTCTCTGTATCAACATATATAAAGATTGAATTTCTTTGGTACCAAGCATGCAAGCAAGTGTCAAAATTCCCTAGCGAAATCGGTGACATTTCACTGACAAAATCTTCTATATATATAAAAATCAATGCCACTTTTCGTTGTAAGCTCACTCCTCCTAAACGGCTGGACAGATTTGAATGATTTTTTTTGTATGCGTCTGGGTAGCACCCTGAATGGTTTAAATTCACAATTGGACCCGGTAGGTGGCGCTGCTTTCGTATGTCACTCATTCTAAGGCGGTACGAAGTTCGCACGGTCGGCTAGTCTGTTATAAGTTCTCCTTCTTCCTTTTAACGAAATGAGTGAAACGATGAAATTTGATGCAATAAGATTAGAAATGGTATTTATGCCAATATCGAGTAATTAATAGCAAGGAAAATTTTAAAAAAAAATGGTGATGACAGTGATAAAGATGGTGGATCTCTTTTATGGTTAGTACATTTTGTTTCGGTCGCGCGCATTTAGATGTCTGTGAGTGCAGGGCTTAATACGAGTTCCGTTGTATTCACGATTCCATCGTTATTAAAGTGACGATGTATTTTTTTCGATCCACTTTATTATAACCGGCGTGAAAACACACGTTAACTGTCTTTAAGTCTTACAAAAAGACAAGCCCCTAAATTTATAAGTACTATGGATCAATATACAATGTCTGCAACTCTTCGTCATGTTCAGTATATTGAGGGGTAAATGCTGTTTCCTAATATGTATATCCCATCTAAAACATTAATGTAAACTGAGAGCCAAGTTTAATATTATGATATACTAGCTGTGCCCGCGACTTCGCCCGCGTGGACTTTAGGGAGATTACCCGGAAATATGGGTATTATGTTTTTCCCGCGGAACCCTAATGCTTTTTCTAAAATTAAAGTATCCTAAGTTACGCCTTGGAACGTCAGCTATCTGTCAGTGAAAGTCCCATTGAAATCGGTTCAGCCGTTTAGAAGTTTACCTCAAACAAACAGACAGACAAAAAATTTTAAAATTGCGTTTTCGTTATAGGTATCGTATATACTTTCATACGCATTTGGTAAAAAAGTGTTATTTTGATAATTCAAACAGACACTCCAATTTTATTTATTTGTATGTATGTATGTATTACAAACAGACACTCCAATTTTATTTGTTTGTATGTATAGGTGTATAGATGCCTTGGATATCGACTTCAACGACAAAAGATGTGAGATCTAAATGGGCGCCAAGTTCAGTGGTCAGTCCTGAAGTTTATTTATAACGACATAAAATATTTCATATCAACTTAAAATATAATTTCTTCTTAAAACTTAGGATCATATATTGGCCTAAGACCTGACTAAAATATTTCTGACTTCTTGAATTCATCTAGAATAAGCTAGAGAACCTGTATTTTAAGGGCCAGTATACCCATTTTGAATCACAGTGTGCAGAGTGACATTAGCAAATACTTATTATTGCAAAAGGTCGCTGTAGATTGTATGTGAATGGATGAGAAATTTATTTGAAATTGAGGGTAAATCTCACGCTGGCAGTGTAAACATCCCCGAAATTGGGCTTTATATCCTTTTTAAAAAGACTTTAAGGTGACAAGGAGAGCTGTTAGTGTCATTTATAAGCTAAGTCTATTAGTAAACTTACGTCAGGAGCAGTGGGGCATCGGAGGTAGACAAGGTTTTAACTTGAAGTCTCTGGACTTGCAGGTGACCTTTTTGACCTAGGTTTTCAGCGTTTTAGCGTTTGCTACGTGCATTCAGTAATATTGATTAAAGTTCACATTGAACCTTAACAAATAAGTATCTTTTACAAGTACTCTAAAACCCTTTCATTCAAAGGCCACTTTTAGATAGATAGATAGAGTACTCTTTATTGTACACACCAAACAAAAAAATAAATTTTTAACAAAAAACAAAAACCGACTTCAAAAACCTAGGTGCACTAAAAAGCTAGAAATAACCTTATAATTTGAAGACATTTGGAGTAGGTGCCAATCTACTTCAGACTAGGCAACTAGGCAAATACGCATACATAAAAAAAAACATACCGGCCGAATTGAGAACCTCCTCCTTTTTGGAAGTCGGTTAATAAAATAATACAACATTATTTTTTCGAAATACAAAAGCTATGTACAATTGGGCGGTCTTATCGCTAAAAGCAATTCCTTCCAGACAACCAGTTTGGACGAGAAAACTATTCTTAATTAATTATGGGCAGCTGTTTTAGTGTACTTGATGGGCTGTGTTAGTGATAAGCCCGCCCATTGTACAACTTTAGATTCGTATATGTAATTTATATTACATTCCTATTGTAACTTCTGTTCAAAAACTCCGACATTTTAGTAATAACAAATAATTAAACTTATAATTAGAACAAAAAATTAAATTACACAGGGGCTACTAAATTAATTAGATACCAAAACGACTTAATTAGAGAATGGGAAGCAGTACAGTGGTCTCAAGTAGCCTTATGGTCGAAACCAATATATTTTTTGACATAGATAAGCGATAGATAAGGATAGCAGTGGTAGCCTCGCGGGCAAGAACGCCCGCTTTGAACGTAAGGGGTGCAAGTTCTAATCCCAGGCTCGCACGTCTGAGTTAATTTTCTTGTGCGAATGTAATTTTCAATAATGATGACCACTTGCTGAACGGTGAAGGAAAAAAAGGCGTGTGAAGTTCACCAACCCGCACTGGGCCAGCGTGGTGGACTATGGCCCAAATCTCCCTCGTATTTAGGGGGAATGTGCCCGGTATAATGGCAATAGGCTCGCCCTCTATTACATTGGGACCAAAATACATCGGCAAAGTGTGGGCGCACTACAGTGCACCTCTGCCTACCCCTGCGGGGAATACAGGCGTGATGATGTATTTAGATAAGCGATGGTTAGCAAACTGGGAGCATAAAGCTGGAAGGCTTTTTAGCTGGTGGCGAAATTCACTCGTGCTGTCTAGGTCATTTGGTGGAGATTGAACTCTTTCTTTGAGTTAATAAAGTTCATTTTGGTAATGGCAAACAATTTATCGCACGGATCTTGACGCCCCAGTGTGCAGGGACTTGAGTTGGAAGTTTCTATGAAAAACCAAAATGTCAGTGGTCATCAAAATAATATTTGGAACGATGGCTCTATCAGCCCTATCCTTGGTGAAAGGTAAACTCACATGAATGTTCAAACGCAATACTAGAAAAAAATCAATACATTTCACCGAGAATATACAATAAACAGAGAAGACAGGCAATTTAGTCATTAGGCAATTTTTAAAATGTACCGTTTAGGCATAATTTAGCACTGGGCCATTGAGAAATGTGCATGGTTTAGTCGCAACAGGCCCGCATCCTATTACTTATAGACCAAAATACATGGGCACAGTATGGGTGCACCTCTGCCTACCCCTTTGGAAATATACAGGCGTGATGATGTATTTATTTATAAAAAAAAAACAAATAGACTACACAGAGAAGACAGACAATTTTGTCATTTGTAAGGCAAATCCACAGATTGGGCAGAATTTAGGTTTCCGCTGTTAGTGTATTGGAGGAAAATAGCTGCGAGGGTACAAAACATTGAAATCGGCCCTCACCCGCCCTCCACGCTTGATGGCTTTAATGTCGTGGCGAGTTCAGTCGCGCGGGATGCTCCGAGCCGGGCGGTCGCCTCGTTCTAAGCTCGAGTCACCACGGAACTTTCTATTACGTCATACGTGTACCCCGTATACCCTCAGGGAGAAATCGTGATAGCAAATGATAAGTGTACTAAACATAAAATACGGTTTGTCGTTCAGTGTTTCAGTGCGGTACCATCATGAGGTTGTGTACGATTTTTTTGTGGTTGATCACCTGTTTTAACGGTAAGTTTTGTGACATAAGGGTCAAACTGCATTGAAAGGGGTTGCCGGTTAATTGGTCGCGGTTCGATGGTCGCGACCGTTGTAACATTTCGACCTTGTCCGGTTTATTTTAGTATCATGATACATAATGTTCCAGAAGTCCTAAAGAATACATTATGTGTATATATGGTAGCTCATATGTAGATGTTTAGTGAAGACAGGTTGTACCTTATTATTATTTTTACGGAGTCACATCCCTTTGAATTGTCACTACTACCTTTGAAGTATTTATTAATAAATAATAATAATAATACATCACCACGCCTGTATTCCCCGAAGGGGTAGGCAGAGGTGCACTGCAGTGCACCCACACTTCGCCGATGTATTTTGGTCCCAATGTAATAGGGGGCGAGCCTATTGCCATCATACCGGGCACACAGGTTTCCTCACGATGTTTTCCGTCACCGTTTCTTAGCAAGTGATAATCTCAGATGAAAATGAGATTCGCACATGGAACCCAGAGGTGCGAGCCGGGGATAGAACCTGCGCACTTTGATTACAAAGCGTGCGTTCGACCACTCGGCTACCACTGCTCAAGTATTTATTAATATAGTTAAATTAATAAAAATAGACATTAAAAAACACATAACTGACACACATAACCGAGATATTACAAGTATTTCAAATTTCCAGCAAGAATAAAAATCTGCCGGTATTTAAGAATATGTATGAAAAAATAATTTCGAATTTCAACCAAATAATTATACCATTTACTTGTAAAATCAAAATCATTTTTTTTTATTCGTGTAGGCCAAAAAGCACTTACAAATAGTCAGATTCCAACTGACTATTTGTAAGTGATTTTTGTATAATACTCATGGCAACTTTAAAGTATCATTTCGGACTTCTGAAACATTCTGAATTTTTTTTAATAATCTTCTAGAATGCGTATGTTGTACTGGTAAAAAAATGATTGCCGGGTCCTGCTGTCATTTAATGACATATGGCTATGGACACTCAATATCTTAAAGAAATACTAGTTAGGTTTCTCCAAGCAGGTGGTAGTCGCTCCGTTTTATAGCAGTAATCATCGAAATCATACTACAACCAAAAATCAAACTAACTTCGATCATAATAAAGCTTACAATACCATATTAAATTTTAATTAAAAAAATTACAGTATTCTATTTTCAATTTTTTTATTTTATTTTTAAATAAGTGTTTATGTTTTGTCAGCAGTTACTTAGGTCTATGTCGAACTTTTACAAACAAAAAAACATTGTTAGTTATAGATAGGTGAGATCTTTCGAAGTAATTTCGCAACTTGCTCTACAAATATTTACGTAAGCGCCTATAACTAGTAACGTACGTAAAACATTTAGAGCTTTAGATATTCTGGAAAGCCTATATAATCTATTTACTATCGTACAATAGACAATCTCCGGTGAACTGTCACGCATTAGATTTAGTTAATCGAATGGACTTTATGCTAAGACGACGAAGGCCCCTCGATAAAGATTACGTTGTTCAGATATCACGCACCATTGGTTTGGGCTAGGCCGAAATATGTTACGGGTAGGTATATTGTAGCCATATAATATCGCACTAGTGATAGTGTGTCAGTGTTAAGAGTATTATTTAAAAAGAAAAATAAATTCTCTCTGGTCTGGGTGTAAAAGTCAAATGCCAGCGGCAAATTTCGGAAATAGCCTTTTTGAAATCGGCTCTGGTCTGAGTACAAATGGGAATCAGAATTAGATTTTTTTATTCATAACAAATACAGGTTCTTATGAAACGGAAATAAACAAAATATATTAATAGTATCTCTACCACCCGTTTGGAATACATTTCCTATGGAGAAGAATGGGCAAGAAACTCCATGGTTTCTCTTTTCCATTTTAGCGTATTTTTCTACTTTAATAATTATAAAGTACGCAATTAATACACCTATATACACCTAAGAACGCCCCCAGTCCATTGTATGGTACCCATAGTACAAGCTTTGCTTAGTTTGGGATCAGACGTTGAATATGTTGGCTGGCGATATTTATTTCCAATATTGGATTAGATGTTCCAGAGAATGTAAGATCAAGGTCAAGGGTAGCAAACGATTTCGAAGGTCGGAAGGACGGTGAGGAGTTGCAATCTGTCCCCAGGAATCAACCAAGAAAGATTGTTTTTTTAAGATTACGTTGGCCCTGTAAGATATTGTAAGCTTACTTGGGTCCCATCGACACTGATAACATTTTCCTTATTGTTAATAGGTTCGACGTACTTGCGTATACAAATTGGTTGGGACTAGTTAAATAATCCAATTAATTAAGATTTCATTAGACATCTATTCTCTCGCAGTTTATACACGCCTTTTCGGAATTCGGCCTGGATTCGATTTTCGTTTGATAGACATCAATCTCTATTAGAGATATGTCGAAACAAAATAAAAAAATACCATCTACCAATTTGCCGTTTCGTCTACAGATGGATGTCGATCGCACGAAAATCGGGTAGTGTTGTTTACACTGTTAAATAGGGTTATGGGTGTACCCAAAGGCCAGAACATGATACCTGTGACAAATATTCAGAGGTCTATAACTCAGAAACTATGATAGTTAGGTATAAACTGTCTTCACTAAGCATCCACGTATGAGCTACCGTATATGTACACAAAGTATTATATCGGACTTCTGATACATCCTGTATCTTCTTAATGATACATCCTGTATCCTCTTTCTTCTGTACGTGTGTATGCCACTAAACTCCTCCTAAACGTCTGGACTGATTTGAATGATTTTTTTGTATGCGTTTGAGATTCATTCAGATTGCGTTTTAGATTCACAATTGGACTCGGTAGGTGGCGCTACTTTCGTATGTCACTAATTCTAGGGCAGTACGAAGTTCGCCCGGTCAGCGAGTATAAAGGTCAAATAGTTTCTTAGAAATATCGAATCGTGAATTATCGGAGTACCTTAAAACATGGGAGTGGTGTATGTACCTACAATGTAAGCATTTTGTGAATAAAATATTAGTCGGGCCGATCTAAACGACCGCAACCCAAATCGGGTCCCATCGATCAAAGAAATCACATCTCATCTATAATGTAGGTACCACAGACTACGGAACGGTTAAATCACTGCGAGTGTGGAAACATAAAGCAGGTAGGTACTGCGGATACTGATCAAACGAATATACCTACATTTTCCTAATCAATTAGACTTAACAAGCAGCTTTACGAATCGAAATGGAATTACATTACTAAACACTTTTCTACTGAAACATTTCGTTATAAATACTTTAAACAGCAGTTGTAGCATAAGCGCCAAGAGTAGACTGTCACGGAATATATTGATGTTGTCTCTTTCTCTCGTATCAACTAAGACAGAGTGCGATAGAGCCAATCCGTGACAGAGTTCTTGTCTTGATATGCGTGATAACACCACAAAGTGTTCCAGAAGTCCGAAATAATACTTGTATTGAGGGGGAATGTGCCCGGTATAATGGCAATAGGCTCGCCCCCTATTACATTGGGACCAAAATACATCGGCGAAGTTTGGGCGCACTTCAGTGCACCTCTGCCTACCCCTTCGGGGAATACAGGCGTGATGATGATGATGATTCAAATATCGCGCCTCAAAATGTTTGCCAATGCAAAAATAAGCTTTGTATCAATATACTTAAATATTGAATTGCTGTGTAAAGCCACGCCTCCACGTGTCGACATTCGCTCGCACTGTCGATGTTATTCAATGAAGAATGAACTCTCTTTTTGGCACAATACAGTTCGTTTTGGTATTGAAGAAAATTGAAACGTGTCTTATGACGGCCTTATCCGTAATCGGAATAAGAAACTCGTGTATTATTACTACTGGAGTAATCCGCCATTTTTATCACGTTCATCACCCATTGATAATTATAATGTGTATTTAATGCATTTGTCCTTGCTATTAATGTCTAATAGTTTCTTGCCCATTCTTCTCCATAGGAAATGCATTCCAAATGGGTGATAGAGATACTATTATTATTATTTATTGACGATTCATAAGTGCCTGTATTTGTTTATATGAATAAAAAATCTGATTCTGAATCTGAATTACTCGATATTGCCATAAATATCGCTAATCGCAGGTGCTGCACCTCATCATATTCCATTAAAATTTAATCTATTCGTAAAAGAAAAAAGATTATTACTGATTAAGATTATTTACAAGTGAAATGTAAGGAGCATCGAAGGTTAAAGCCACGTTAAAATGCTACTGCATTTTTTACTGAAACTCTGCTACGGTTGAAAGTTACCATATTTCAGCGGCTCGGTCATTAACGTCAGAAGCAAGATGGCCGTTCCACAAAATATGTTATTATAATGCCTTCCAAAGGCCACTTTTATCAACGACCGGTCACTTTACATACTCGTTAGGCGATAGATATTTTGGGTTTCAAAGACATCATAGTATGGCGTACCCTATATCTCGCCACGAAACACAACTACCGCCAGTCGCTACTAGATGGCGCGACTGTAGACACATCGCAATTCTACGCGTTCAAGAAATTATCCGCCATACAAAAAGTACTATGAAAAATCCTAGCTCGCGGTACTGGTGTGTTCGACGATCTGAACTATATATACAAATTCCCCGACAACATCAACGGGGGCGTAGCAGACCCCGCCAGGCATACCACCCGCCTGGCAGGAAGATCTTCCCTTTTCCGCCAAAGTGGTGACCCCTACATCGAACACCGAAGCAACAACACCTTCTGCAGCTACAACGTCGAGGACCACCAGCATCAAACATCATCACCCTTCCACTAGTACCAGCACCAGAGCGTCACTATCAACCGAGAGCCACACATCATCCAGCCGAGCATCACCGACGTGTATCTGAACGGATCACCACAAGCCGACTCACCGCGCTTCATGATCCTGCCATACACGTCGCACATCTGCGCATACAGTCTCGACTCACTGCAGACTCACGCAGACTTCATGGCACCGTGCCCAGTCTCGACTCACCGTAGACGCAAGCATCATTCCTGGCTTCAGCATCATGAAATTCGACCTCTGGTCTCGGAAGGGAGTCCTGTGGCGTACCCTATATCTCGCCACGAAACACAACTACCGCCAGTCGCTACTAGATGGCGCGACTGTAGACACATCGCAATTCTACGCGTTCAAGAAATTATCCGCCATACAAAAAGTACTATGAAAAATCCTAGCTCGCGGTACTGGTGTGTTCGACGATCTGAACTATATATACAAATTCCCCGACAACATCAACGGGGGCGTAGCAGACCCCGCCAGGCATACCACCCGCCTGGCAGGAAGATCTTCCCTTTTCCGCCAAAATAGTAAATGAGGGAATTATAATTTAGCTATTTTCGGAGTACCCTCCTTGAGAATTCAGCTTGGATTAGGCTCAGTTTAGACATAATGATCCAGGGGTCTAATACCCATTTTCAGTCACACTGGGGAACTATCAAACACTAGCTCAGCCACTTACATAAGTAATGAATATTATCAACAAATTCAATAAATACACGTCATCTATTTCGCTTAAACACAAAAACTACTAGACTGATATGATTTTTGTAGTTTGGTTAGAAAAAGAATGAAAATAAATTTGTAGAAGATACAAAGTGCGCCGGATTTTCTAGTTATATAAAATGGGAAATGGAGTTATAAAATTGGCCGAACTGTAATTATTATTTTGTAAATTTGGAAAATTAAATATTGGGATTCAATTAAGAAGCATCTTCAAAAACATTTTACTGAATAAAGAAGCAACACTGACTTGATAAAATACACATTTTCCAAAACAAGATAGGTACTCTTCAATATGCATTGAAATCAATATGAAATTGCTTGGGATATATAAAGAATATCAAGATTCGACGCCATTGAATGAATATTTTCAAAGGACGCTCCGTACATTTAAAATTGAACACTTTCTGCGATGACACGTGACTTTTTATATGTCGGAGACATCTGCGGGGAACAGCCTTCAGCTGAATAATAAAACAGTCCTTTATTATACATATGTATAGCTGAGTCACGGACGCAATACATGATCCATAATCCATTAGGTATTATAACACAATAAAATCGGTCAAGTCCGTGTTACAGAAAACATCATTGGTTCCGTAGTTGCGACATAGTTTTAGTCCCAAAAAATAAATTATCGCACACAATTTTTGTTTTGTAAATCCCCGCGCAAAGACGCACGCGGTATTTGTGTTGCCAATATCATAACGAACTGTGTATCAATACACATAAAGGTTGGACTTCTGTGGTAAAAGTCACGCTCCACGCGTTACAATTCGCTTGCTTTGTCAAAGCAATTTGGTTGAATAATGAACTTTTCCTCTAAGTCAATGGACTGTTCGTTTTGGTATTGACAAATTTAATATGAGTTTTGACGCCCTTGTGTAGCCGGGGCTTCCAATTAAAAATAATATCAATATTTTACAGTGCACCTACCTTGTTTTCTCTGCATCACCCTAAGGTTGACTGTTAGAGAATGCCTTTGGCATTAAGTCCGCCTTTGTACAACTTTGTGCTAAAGTCTTAATAAATAAATAAAAAACAATCCATATGAACCACTAACAATAACATTTTCCTCTAAAAACCGCTAAACTTAAGCATTGTTTATACAAATTTGAGCATCACGATTCTACTAGAATCAAACACAATAGTGGTAATAAAAAGTAACAGTAAGAAATTACGATTTTCCAAGAGCTTTATACGGACTACGGAATCCTAATAACAAAATAATAGCTTAGTCTAATATATATAACTATGAATATGAAGTTTCGATGTCAATTTCGTAAGTACTTTTCAATTAAGTTGACTTAATGTCGTGTAGTTTAAAAGCAGTATATCAAATCCGCCATATTTTATCCGCATCTCTATCGTCTAAATACTCATAGTGAACGTATTTTTTTTATGGTAGAGCTACTAATTTACGTCATTTGAAACGTAATGGACCAACCAACACAATTATGAGCTCTAAAAACATTCGACAATCGGGAAAATTGTATTGAAAATATACTCTGTGATAATAATAATATACATAGAGCTGGAATATCTGTGGTGAGAGACATGCGACCACGTGACTAAATAAGCTCGCGTAATCGATTACAAAGCAACGAATGGCTTCATATTGCTATTTGTTGTTCATTCAATGTGCTTTATTTATAAGTAAATAAGGTTGGATTTGGTTATAGCAAATTAGCAAGTAGCACTCTTTGTGAAGTGCTCGTTAGCTGAAAGCTCAAAAGGTGGACGCGAGTGATTTCTCGTACACTGAACCCGAAAACCACCCTTTGAAACAAAAACATGCAAAACGGGACAATCTATTTTATATTTGTCCAAAAAAAGTAGTAAAGATAACGTACCCGCCGTTTTTAATGCCGCGCCGGATACACACGCATCCGGCATGTTGTGCTGGCGTTAACGCCTCGGTGGCCTCGGTCCGGTACTGTTCCGGCCTTTGCCCGATTTTATGTGGGGTATTTTTTTTATTTTAGGTTTTTTAGCGATGGTCGCCAGTTGCTATAACAAGAAATAAGAGTACGCTCGCACTACAAAGTTTTATCAAAATTGCTGATCTCATCCAGTAGTTTTCATTCATAATTTGTGAAATATAATTTTTTAGTAAAAGCACAATTTTTCAACGGAATACATGAATCTGAGCGTGTGGCTTTTGCCACAGTCATAAACAATTTACGTTTTGAAAAAAGGCGAATTCGCTCGCGCGGTTGTATCTAAATAAGAGTGTGTAAACGCATGGTATATGCATACGTTTAATTTGCAACCGACTTAAAAAAAGAATGAAGTTCTCAATTAAAAAATAATCAATCAATCAATAAGTAAATTAAAAAAAAACTGTCAACTCTCAACATTCGTTGTAACAAGTTTTACAAGTTCTATTTAGAAGACTCCTTTATTCTGCTAAATAACCATGTTTTCATGAAACCTGGTTATCTAAAAGAGTCAGTTAATTATCGGAAAGTGATACATAATTCGAATAGCGGTCATTGAACCAAAATAGCGTTGAAAGCCTGCCTAACTATGTTTCAGTAAAATCATCAACCCCATATATTTATAAAAGATATAATCCATTTCAGCGGCAATAGAGACTACATTTTTATTAAAAAAAAAATGCTATTGTGTCCTTTTAATCTACATAATCGAAGGATTTAATTCGTTTTAATATTAAAATACAAACCATGGTTAAATTATTCAGTCCCCACCTTAGTAAGTAAATAAACAAATGATCACAAACATTTACAATACATTAATAACTCAACACCCATCACCATATTTTAACGACTTCCAAACTGGTCACGGCGATAAAGCGAGTGATATTTTATGATTGTAGAGCGTTTACATGGTGATAAACATGTGAACTCTTCACCTATTGCTTCACCGCTTGTTATGCTCAATGTTTCACCATTGATTTTTTAACGATTACTTGTAGTATAGCCGCGGTAGCCGAGTGGTCGAACGCACGCCTTGCAATCAAAGTGTGCAGGTTCAAACCCCGGCTCCCTACTCTGGGTTTATGTGCGAATCACATTTTCATCCGAGATTACCACTTGCAATGAAACGGTTAAGGAAAACATCGTGAGGAAACCAGTAGGCAAATTCTCGTATTTACAAATAATCCAAGCGTCGCCGCAGTTCCGACCCCGCTCTATCGTAGATCTATCCAAAATTGGTATTCTTGTTATATCAAAACAATATCCTTTGCACAAAATAACGTGATTTTCGTCGAAAAAAATTAAATAAATTACTCTTAAAATCATTAAAATAAATATAAAATATAAATTGAAATTAAAAAGCACTATTTGTCATGATTAAGCAGAAAGATGCTAAATGGATGCTAAATTTTTATTTCTTTATTTTGTATATTTTTATAATTTTCCTTAAAAAAACATTCTTTTTTTTTTGTCACTTCTACAAGACTTTGCCTTCAAGAGTTTGTTTGCATAAAATAATAATAGATGGCGGTATAGTTCGTAACATATTTTAATTTAAGTTTTAAAATTTTCCTAACGTATTTTAGGTTTCGGAGCTCTTTTTAAGCTCCGAGTCTTCGTAATCGTAAAAACAGCTTAAGTTGGAGCACATTAATTATATTTTTCACGAGAACATTACATGTAATCGTCGCAAATAACCTACGAGTGTTCAACGGCATTTTGATTGCGAAATTTGACAGATTCCCGCTAGAAAGTAATTTTGTTGAGCTATGAGAATACCATCATGTCAATGTGGTGGAACGATTAGAAAACGATCAAAGTTTTTGCGAACAAATTCAACGACACTTCGACGAAAGTACTAAAAAATCGGTGCCGTTCAAGCTCGATAGACGGATGAGAATACCAAAAGGGCTTGAACGACTAAATCGCTACGATTTTTATTACAAAAATCAGGGCACACGTCTTTAGGCGTGTTAAGTTCACCAACCCGCACTGGGCCAGAGATGGGCCAAAAATCTCGTATTGAGGCAGAGTGTGCCCGGTATGTTGTATTTTTTGTTGTACTGAAATATAAGTTTGTTTATTTACACAATTTTTGTATATTTTGAATCGTTACCTAATCGATAAACGCCATATATACACATGAGTGAACAATAATGCCGGCACGTAACTGTATATTCGAGGATCGCCATTAGGGGTTAATCACCAAACACAGGGACGACGTGTCACACACTGATAAATTACACAAAATGCGCCCCCGCTTATCGATTATCGATTAATATATGACACGTTTATTGCGATCGTTATGTTTTAAACGAGTTTTTTTTAACGTTATGTTTTAAATATTGTTTCGGTGACACAGTAAGACTCCTTCTTTTTAACGAAATAAATAAACAAATAAATATCGCCAGATAACACACACTGATCGTATAATCTATACTATAACAGAATCAGAATTGTTTTATTCATGTAAACCAATACAGACACTTAGGAATCCTCAGTAAGATATAAATAATATTGATAGTATCTCTAACACCCATTCGGAATGCATTTCCTATGGAGAAGACTGGGCAAGAAACTGCATGGTTGCTTTTTTCCAATAAGGATTTACATTTTTGTGTGTTTTTATAATTAAAAATATAAAGTTAATGAGGCTATACATTCTCAAAACTCAAAATTAATTAATTCGCTCAACGAGTGGCTCTAGCCATTCAGCGAGGGAATGCAGCCAGCGTCTTGGGTACGCTTCCGCATGGGTCAAATTTTTTACATATTTTATAAATAAAATTAATTAATTAATTATTCAATATATATAATGTACTAGTATGTTTATGATGTTTATGTTTAAAGTTTTATATGCTAAGTTTTGAGGTTTAACGTTCGATTCAAAGTATCTTTGTTATTAAGTTTCAAAGAGCCCTAAGCTATTCGTTTCAGTCGCTATTAATTTATCGTAGTTGTAATTCAATGTTTACGATGACCCCGCAGTTCCGAGTAAGCTCGCAATTTCATTATTAATCTGGCAGTTACGTGGAGCGCTTTTCATTACATTATTCATTTAAAAGTCAGCTTCTTGCTTTCACAGCCCTTGAATAACGTGTGAAATATTGTAGGGTGACCAATATGTTAGGTCGCTAAGGAAAACCGATATTGGTCGCGAATATTACAAGACCGGAACTTAAGCGAAAGTTTTGATATTGTAGTTAGTTACAATGTGCGTAAAGATTGAATTGCTGTAATACAGGTCATGCGATCACGCGGCAAAAATCGCTCGAGTCATCAATAACATTTTCTTGTAAAAACGGGCTGTTATTAAATTGTTGAAACAGTTTATTTTGGTTCTGTGAAAAAAAAATATCGCGTGCGTTTTGATGTGTCTGTGGGTTTAAAGGTATTTATAACGTACGTGAATTTCCATAATATATAGCCAACAAGCATTGTTAGAACTGTTACTTCTGACACGACAAAATACGTGACAAGTCAATATATAACTAAAATGCTATTTTAAACATTTTTTCTGTGTGTCTGACGCATTTAAGACGGATTTTGTACTAAAAATGCCATTATAGGTGCCTTTGTAGATGGATTACATTTTCTAGAAATTTGGAGGTTAAGATTTTTCACTGCGAGTAAAATGAGATGGAGAGTGTTCCGAGGAATTGTTCGGTATTATACCTGCCGCTGAATTCCACCATCGCACGGCTCGCCACAGACTGCATTACTATCCTCACCATCTGGATGAATGGCGTTCCAGTACAGTGCGATTTACCAGGAATTTTCTCCCTCGCACCACCAAATTGTGGAATGAACTTCCTGCAGCGGTGTTCCCGGACCGATGCGACAAAGGTATCTTCGAGAAACGAGCATACTCATTCCTTAAAGGCCGGCAACGCACTTGCGATGCCCCTGGTGTTGCAGGTGTCCATGGGCGGCGTTGATCACTTACCATCAGGTGAAACGTCTGCTCGTTTGTGTCCATATCTCATAAAAAAAAAGATGAGGGAATTCCACATAAAAAGTCAATCGCGTGGTCACCCTTCTAGAGTGTAGAATATGTTTCACGTTAGCATATGATGTGTATGTAATTACTTAGAGAGTTGAGCACCGTCATGCCTTGTCATTTCAGCTAACGCCCGTCCGCGTTGACGGTAAGGGATTTAAGTGGAGTCGTTTGTAATGTAAGCGCTGAGTACTGACGTTTTGAGTAGTTTTTGTGTTGGTTCCGCGGCGTTAGTTGCTTTTGTAACATTTTCTTCCTCGTAACGTTTCTAAGTTAGAATTTAATGGAGTGGATTGTGACGTTATTGACTTAGATTTTGTTTTATAGTCTGTTGTTTTCTTGTTTTCTTATCTGTACGTATAGCCACAGATACGGTTACAATTTATGAGCAACGAGGATATCAAAGCTTTTCCTAACATTTGACAGTTCCCTGGTCCAATTTTGTTAGTGACTTTGACGTTTACGTAGGTCAGATTGTCTAGGTCTATAAGTATAAGACTAGACAGCCGTGGTATCAATGAGACTCATTTTGGTCCAATTTCTTTTTATGCCTTTTGACACTTATTCTTTATAATCATTATGTATGGCAATTTCGTACGACGTTTAACATTGTTAGTGTAGCCTAAAATAATATTAACATACAGTTGACTAGGGGCGATCCCAGTTACATCCAGTGGAGTTAGAACGCATGACAAGACAAGACCTTTGTCACGGAGTTCCTCGCTCACTCTCTGTATAATTAAATAGGAAAGAAAGCGACAACATCACGATATTCCGTGACATACTTTAGTCTTGGCTCCCATGCTACAACTACAGATATGAGGAAATTCCGAAAATTACATTTCCGAAATTTGCCGCTGACAGAAATCTAACCTGGAATTACCCGTTGCCGAGTGAGCCGAGTGGGTCAAACCACTGAATAAATTACGTATATTCCAATTCAAAAAATAAATCTCAACTAATAAATTTAATAAATAGCTTTACTATACAGGGTGTATCAGAAGTCCGAAAAAATACTTTGGTTACATTTAGGTACAGTAGGCATATGAACTACCGTAAATGTATCCAAAGTATTATTTCGGACTTCTGATACACCCAGTATATGAACAAACAAGCTAAGATCGCAATAAATACTCTCAGTATGTACCTTAATCCTTAATTAAAAAGGTATAACGTAACGAGTCACAGACAAAAAGGGCTCGTTATTTCGTCGAAATGAAAATAAGCATGAATACAGTGAATTTCGGTGTTATTCCAAAAAGTCGGTGTTTTGTCTTTGTGGATTACAAAGGGATTTTTTTAAGCCAATCAAAATGATACTCGCGCGTGTTAATGATTCCCGACAGGTTTAAAATGCATCGCAGTTTTTGAGGATTAATAGGAACATTAAAATAAATTCATTTGCAACACTGTTTTCACGAAACGGAAACGATAATTTAATTGGCATAATAATAAGTTAACAGTCAGTGGTAGCCGAGTGGTCGAACGCACGCCTTGCAAATCAAAGTGTGCAGGTTCAAACCCCGGCTCGCATCTCTGGGATTTATGTGCGAATCTCATTTCCATCCGAAATTATCACTTGCTATGAGACGGTGAAGGAAAACATTGCGAGGAAAACGTCTGAGGGAACTTGTCTAGTTCTCGATAGATGTGTGAAGTCTGCCAACCCGCACTGGGCCAGCGTGGTGGACTATGGCCTGAATCCCCCTCGCATTGAGGGGAGGCCCGTGCCCAGCAGTGGGACGTTAAAAGGGATGTAGTTAGTAGTCAGTTCATATTTAATAAGGTTTTTTTGCAGTCAATAAGAAATCCGTACTATTGACCTAAGGGTTATTCAGGTTACGAATAATTGACAGATACACTTAGTATTTATGTTGATTAGCGTTTTATGATTTTGTTACGCTACGTTGGCTTTATTACTAATCTAATTTATTTTCCTCATATCAAATATTATGTGTATCAATTTCATCTCATAAAAATGGCTGTTTAACACTTTGTTTTTCATAAAAGTTAAAATTGTATATTTGTGCCAGTAACAAAAAACATCATAAATTATCATGATATTTTTTGTTACCGCCCCAAATATTGCAGCTAGTTAAGCAGCTGACAATTCATATTATATTCTTCAATTTTGACAGGAGAGTATTGAAACGGTATATGAAACAAATATGTTTTTACAAAACCCTACTTGTGGGCTTAGTTTAACAAACCACCGTCATCCGGTGGTATCAAATGCTCAGACTGAACAAGATACGGCCAGCTTAAGGTAAACTGGCCCCTGGCAAGGATGCTGGGTACACCGCTGACATTTTCATAAGTACTTGTTAGGTTTTATTCTTAGAAGAATCTTGGTAGGTGCTATAGAAAACTAAAAATAATTTAAATTGACATAAAATTACAGCGAAACGAGAACCTACTTAACAAGTTTCTTGAAATATGAACGCTGAAATTGTTGAAAAGCGTTTTCTCAGAATTTGTCATCACTTTTCAATATATTTATTTATTTTGTTGCGAGATAGATGTCGCCACCTCCGAACTAAATCCTGCATCGCGATATTAAAGTTATCCGAGCGATTGAAAATACAGGGTGTTTCAGAAGTCCGAAATAATACTTTGACGTTTGCATCAGAAGTTTGATCGCAATTCGACCATGTTTTTCACACTTTTTTTCGTCCACAATTTCAATAACTTGTAATATCTCGAGTAATGTAAAATTTGCATGTTCTGTTTTGTGAATATTGGTAGTTGCCCCTCATAGGTGTGATTTACACTGCTGAATAGGTTTATGCATGTACCCAAAGGCCAGAACACGATACCTGTGACAAATATTCAAACTCAGAAACTATGATAGTTAGGTATAGACTGTCTCCACTATACATCCACATATGAGCTACCGTATATGTACCAAAAGTATTATTTCGGACTTCTGATACACCCTGTGTATACAAGAACCCGACAACAACCGTCGCAGTAGCCCACCAGACACAACACCCGTCTGGTCGGAGGATTCCGGACTCAATGGTGGATGAGGAACTTAACACCCTGTACCTCACACTCCGCCAAAATTTATTTTTGGAACGTTTGGGTAAAATCTTTTTATTTTTGTCATCCTATTATGAATTGTAGTACGTAATAATTGTATTTCCACTGTATTCGCAACCATTTCCATCGTGGGGGATCAGAACTGTCTCTCACAGAACTGTCAGAACACAGGCTATTATCATAGCCTAGCTAGGAGGCCAGTACTAAACCCTTTTCTTTAATATTTTATAAAAACCGCATATATGTAATCCTTTAATGTACCTACTGCAAACTATTTTTGGCAAATAAATTATTATTTTTGTATCTTTCTAATTGTACTTTAGTTTCTTTTTTAGGAACTAAGCGTATTGTATTGACATACAAAGTGATTTATGGGTATAACAAAAAACCCTCCATCACGTATGGTATATAAAACATCTTATATGGACAGAATTTATATGCCATATTATTTTTAAGCAGTGGTAGCCTCGTGGGCAAGAACGCCCGCCTTGAACGTAAGGGGTGCAAGTTCAAATCCCCAGCCCGCACCTCTGAGATAATTTTCATGTGCGAATGTGTTTGTTAACAATGATTACCACTTGCTGAACGGTGAAGGAAAACATCGTGAGGAAACCTGCACGTCTATAGAAAGACGTGTGAAGTTCACCAACCCGCACTGGGCCAGCGTGGTGGACTATGGCCCAAATCTCCCTCGTATTGAGGGGGAATGTGCCCGGTATAATGGCAATAGGCTCGCCCCCTATTACATTGGGACCAAAATACATCAACGAAGTGTGGGCGCACTATAGTGCACCTCTGCCTACCCCGTCGGGGAATACAGGCGTGATGATGTATTTATTTTCTTGTAGTCGTAGGTGGGTTTTACGCTCAATATTTTGATTAAATATACGAATATAATTTTTATATGTGTGTGTAACCAAAACGAACTCTCTATCAATATACTGAAAGATTAAATTCATGTCTACACGAATATAAAAAAATGATTTTGATTTTTGTACAAGCCACGCAACCAAGCATTACATATTTTTGAAGAATGCGCTTTATTTATGAGAGAATACAGTCCGTTTTTGTATTAACAAAAGTGTCATCAAAGGGTTCGTTTGATAGATAATATGTGTAAGTACACTAAACATTTATTAATGGTATTTTTTATTTATAAAAACAAGCTTTTAATTTATTTCCCTTAGTTTTCGTGATCTCCTCAGCAAGCCTTTTCATTTGATACTGTGGTAGTGCAGAAAAAATAACTATTCCGCCATCTTGGATAATCCGCCATATTGGAATTAGAATGTCGTCACATAGCTAAGCATGCATTGTCATCCAAAATGAGCGTGTATACCAAATTTCAGCTCAATTGGTTAAAGATAACCGATTTAAAATTCAGTTGCAAGATTCCACCCGGACATACATAGATTGCAAGTTAATATAAAGCTTGGAATAATTATAGGGGGCAGTCGGGACGAAGGCTAGGTGAGAACGCCACCAAGACTGAAGACCATTAAAAATATCACCAAATAATAATTTATCACTACACGGATGTTATTTCAAAGTAACATTTTGTTCCATAACGATAATACTTGACACTATGACCCTAATAATCTCAGTTTTGTATAAAAAATAAATGTATGTATCTATTTCCCCTTATTAACAAGGTAACGCATTGAACTCACTGGGGAACAGAAGTACACTTGACTTTAGTTGAAAATGAACGTTGTGATAATATCAATAAAGATTAAATTTTTGTGACAGACCAAGTGACTAAGTTTACTCGCGTTGCTATGATATTTCGTTGTAAATTCTGTTTTTTTTTATGAGTTAATACAGTTCTTTTTGTTATTAGCAAAAATAGGTCACGCGAGTTTTAGCGCACCTGGGGCTTATGACTCAATCATTACATTTTGAATGGGAACGGATGTACAGTGACAGAACATCATGTATAGAAGCACACGGCGCTTAGGACTCAAGTCTCATTATCTTGCAGCCGACATTACCGTACGATAAGAGCCTGTGATTATTACATACTCGATAACAGAGGGTAGAGGTCACTTGTTGCATCATTGTAATAAAATAACATTACAAATAAATACATTGATAACATTATCACAGTGTAGGCATGTCTTGTTGCCTAAAGGTCACTGTGATAAGACTCAAGTTGACCTTTTCATCATGATATGTTTATTTATAGATAACATTTAATTTAGTTTTAATATAGAATAAACATCTTCGCATAAACGCACGCCTTCGAATCGAAGTGTGTAGGTTCAAACCCCGGCTCGCACCTCTGGGATTTATGTGCGAATCTCATTTACATCCGAGACTATCACTTGCTATGAAACGGTGAAGGAAAACATCATGAGGAAACCTGCACGTCTGAGGGAACTTGACTAGTTTTCGATAGATGTGTGAAGTCTGCCAACCCGCACTGGGCCAGCGTGGTGGACTATGGCCTGAATCCCCCTCGCATTGAGGAGAGGCCCGTGCTCAGCAGTGGGACGTTAAAAGGGTTGTAGTAGTAAACATCTCTGTGTAAAATTTCAAAACAGTAATGATTTAGAATAGGTATAAGAAACTTCCAACTTCATCCTTTCATTTTATGAAGAAAGAATATCTTTCTTTTTCTTCGACAAAAGTCTAAAATTATCTCTATGCTTTGAGAATCGTATGATCAGTTTGGAAGCTTGTACCTTCTACTGGGTTAATCTTTAGATCATGGAGAGTTCAAAAGAAACAGTTGATTTAAGAGCTGTGTAGCGCCGAGTTTTAAGAAACCTCTTTTAACGAAATTAAAAAAGATACTAAAATATTTCTGACTTAATGTATTCGTTAAGAATAAGCTAGAGCAATATATTAATTTCATGTATTATTTCAATCCTGACAAAAACTGTTCTTAGAACTTAGATTTCGATTATTCAATATAGTAATGAATTATAGCCTATATTTTATTCTGGTGTATAAACAATAATACTGTCAAGTTTCACCAAAAACGGTTCAGTAGTTTTTGCATGAAAGAGTAACCTACATCCATCCATCCAACCTCACAAACTTTCACATTTATAATATTAGTAGCATGACATTAGTGGGATAGGATCAGTAAAACTATGTTATGTTTGGAACAGGCAAAGATGTGTGTGAACAAGATGTTCAACTGGTTTATATTATGTACTCCACGACCAATTTCGTAGCCAATCGGACAGAAGTCCGAAATAATACTTTGTGTTTGCATCAGTATCGAGTATACAACTGAATGGTATAGAAATTCGATTGAAATTCGACCATGTTTTCCAACTTTTGTTTCGTCGTCAATTTCTATAACTCGTAATATCTCGAGTCCTATGTAAAATTTGCATGTTGTGCTTGTGGATATTGGTAGCCGCGCCTCATAAGCGTAGGGCTGTAGGGCACTGCTGAATAGGGTTATGGATGTACCCGAAGGCCAGAACACGATACCTGTGACAAATATTCAACGGTCTATAACTCAGAAACGATGAAAGTTAGGTATAAACTGTCTTAACTGAGCATCCACATATGAGCTACCGTATATGTACCCAAAGTATTATTTCGGACTTCTGATACACGCTGTATAATAAGTACATAATCATCACCGAATAGATTAACTGCAGACGATATTATGAATTCGCTTTGATTGTTAATCCGATTCGCAATCGACACGGAAAGTAATTTGCATGATCGCTGTTTCATGTAATGTTGATTATAAAATTATGCATAACTGTATTTTTATACTTTGTTGTTCAGATTTGTTTTACTTTTCAAGTAAATGAGAGTTACATAGTGTTACAAAGTTACATACAAATAAGTAGGACTGGAATTGGAAGTGAGGTATTGTCTCGAGCCGTTCAAATATTATTTGCAAAGTGTGCTACTGCTAACTGTGCTAATTGTATATCGCCAGACAACACTCACTTGTCGTCTGGTACCAGTTACAGTCCAGCCCAGACCAGCCAGGCAATTATGTAACTTTACTGGTACATATTTTTTAATTTGAAACCAAAAAACCTGGCAGCTATTCCATACATTTTGACAGAAGGTGATTGAAATCTAATTACATTATCAACCTGCAGAGCTAATTCATACCCATTACCGGAATTTCAATCAATTCTTTGAATACCAATAAGGAAACCAAATAATTTGTTAGACTAAATGCGATACATTCGGAGTCATGTGTCGTCGATTTTAAGAGATACCCTGACACGCCTAAGATTACTTTTTTTTGTTTAAAGTTAAGTGTGTACCATTAGATCGGCAAAAGGCGCTTATCTTGAAATTCTCTATTCAAAAACCACATTTCCCCAATTACGCTTGCCATTTTCCGCTTAAACGACAGTTTTATATCTTTGGGAGTTACATGACAGCCTGACCTATATTCCGAACTCATTTTCAACTAACAGACGCAACAATTTTACGCGGTGGAAGCTCACTTTGTACGGGCACTTTGAAATTTAATTAATTAAATTAATTAACGAGAATTGAATAGGTTCAACTACAGCTTTGCATTTTGTGCAAAATAAACTTTAAGGTTTTTTTTTAACTCCCTCCTTTCATTTTATACTAGTGCTACTAGTCTAGTAGCCAGGTCTAAGGAGTCTTTAACGAATTTATTTGTTTTAATCCTCGGCGAATCCCAAACAAAAGTCTAACCCTTAAAGCAAACCAATTGTCAGATGTGTCCATTAAAACAAAGATCCTGAGATTTTTTGGCCCATTAACAATTGTATTCTGTAACAGCGTTGATATAAAAATGTCAGTAATAGTGCCATATCTCACATCGGCAACAATGGTCACTAGAAAGCCGTGCCGCAACTCTAGTTCCATTCAGCTGACCTCACTCCGACTTCATTTGAATGGGACAAATAGGCGTCTCGTTAGTGTGAATTCTCAAGTCCCGAGGAAACAGCAAGGGTACTCGAGCTCCATGACAAGACTCAGCTTTTGTAACGTTACAAAGAATTGGTCTTTTGAACTTAAGTCTTATTCTATTATTAGAAGAAACATTCACTTAGTTGTGAGAGAGGAAGAAAAGACTTGACATTGAGACTAACAACTACACTCAATAAATTAAGGGATCATTAGGTCATAGGAACAGCAAGGATTATTATAAAATAAAAAATGTTACTAAGTCAGTAATTTGTGCGAAGTTCCAATCCAACAGGCTCCGTTGGGGGATTTAAACTTTATTTGCCATATCACGTAAAAGGACCAATTGGATTTCTTGCTGGCACGTTTAAAATGCAGTCCATTCTATTAAAAGTTTGATACGCAGTATACCTTCAATGGTCTCTAATGTCTACATCTTAATACCTATCTATCTTATGCATTTTGAACAAAATCACGTTACATAAAAACACGTTAAGGAGTTATCCAGATTTGAGAACGAATTGTTTCACGTCGGATGCAAAACAGATTGTTCTCAACCCAAAAACGTTCCGCAAGTGAACAAAATAATACCAAATACGTCTGCCTCTCACCTTAAGTGCTCGCGCTCTTTATGAATTTGTTATTTACACCCGAGCTTATTTACTCAGTATCTGATGAAAATTTAAGTGCGTCCGAATCAAATTTTTAGATCGCGCCTACTTTCACGCAGAAGTGGGGATGAATTTAAATGTGCTTTCAACGGGACTGACTTGGAATTGCATAAATATTAATGGTTTGTGGACTACGAGACAGATGGGTATGGATTAGCTGGAGTTTTCTTAAAGTGACACTGGAGCTGACTACGACGAATTATTTGTCGTCTTGTGAATATTAATCAGTTACAATGTTGATAAGCTACGGAAGTGAAATTCATCGCGTAGCTAAAGAACAAACAAATCCAAATAAATTTCTTCCAACTGCCCAGGGAGGGAATGAAACTGACATTATTAAAGATAATGTAAAATCATCAATAGCCGATAGATTGATCGAGCCTTCCTGGTAACTGATAGGTTTTGAATTTCATCCCCTATCTGGCTAATAAACTATTGACATGAGACCACTTCTAACTCAAGCAATTAGCTTAACTGGAGAGGCTAACGGGACCACTTGTAATATTATAGTAAACTCAAATGACGAATGACTTTCAAACATCCTTTTTCATTCTCAATGTATCTGCCACCGACTACCTTGTACTAGCTCAAGTGATATATATAATAATAGCTAGCTACATTCTAGGTGTCTGTTTCAATTAACTGCAAATCACAGTTGACATTTACAAGCTCGTGACATAGCCATCCCCTTTGTGGAATATGGTCTCTGATGTAATAATCCTGGGTGCATTAATTATTGCAATATCATCACGGCTTTCAATAAAGTTAGCCGAAACGAGCGGAGGAGTTTGTTAACCAATTATAAAAGAAGTATAAATACGAGTAGAGGGAATTATTTTAGAACATGTTGAGTGAGTTTGTGCCTCGCGACTGGACAAAATAAAAAGTTTATCACAAATTAGAAAGTTGAAGTAAAGTTGAAATAAAGTTTGGTTAGAAAAATATCGTCAAGCACTTATTTACAGATCGCAGGTCTCTTTTAAATCTGTCTGGATGTCAATTAAGAAATACGTTGCAACTTTAAAGGGTGTACAAAAATAAATATTCCATTTTATTTCTGTATCAACTTAGATCTTCTGACAAGAAGTATATTATTGAGTGCAAGTTTAGTACCTTTAGCGGTAAAGGGGAGATCTTCGCCACATATCTATAAGTTTAATATAGTTACATTACTAGACTAGGTTTAATGTAATTTAATTTGATGAAAGATTCATTATGGAAAATGTTCTCTAAACTGGTACTTAATATTTCATGATTTAGATGATGTAAATGGAATTGATACTTACTACAATATTTATAATTGTCTATATATTATATTCCTCATCCGATTCCAATTAATTACCTATTCAACTAAGTATATATCGTTTCAATCTTTATCTAAATAATCCTAACGCCTCTTTTCCCTTGTTTCAGGTTTGCATTCAATTAAAATAGTGAAAATAACAGTGCCCGAAATAATTCAATACGGTGTGCAGGACTCTGTAATATTAGACTGTGACTATACGTACGGTGAGAGGACTCCCGGGTTCATGGTGAAGTGGTTCTTCAAGAGCAAAGCGAACCTCGTGTACCAGTGGATCATGTCGCAGCCGCCGCAGGACGTAGGCGCGCTGCGCGGCCGCGTCGACCTCGACTACCGGGCCTCCGACGACCCCATGAAGATGTACAGAGCGATACGCATAGTTAAGTTAGATACGGACTTGTCGGGTGAATACATTTGTGTAGTTTCAAGTTTCATTGACGAAGACTACAAGAGCAAGAATATGACTGTTTTTGGTAAGTTTGTATTTAATGCATGTTAAGTTGTGGTTGACCCAGGAAAAAGTGGTCCGTTATCTGGAGGAATGAGCAGATCTGACAGGAGATGACTGACTGACTTTCAAACATCCTTTTTCATTCTCAATGTATCTGCCACCGACTACCTTGTACTAGCTCTCGTACTAGCTCTCTTGTACCATGTGTGGAGGAGAATGTGGAGACCTTTGCCCAGCAGTGGGGATAAAATAGGTCAACGTTGTGTAGAGACTGAAAGTTAGGCTGAAGACGAATAACATGGTGAAGTAGTAATACTATTCAATTAAAAAAAGTTGAATTGATTGTAAATCGAAATAAAAAAACACGACGTACAAAAATCTCCAAGGACAAACTTACAACGGTAAACCTACTTATTAAATTCATCTCCTGACTTACCATTTCCCCTAATTTATTCTTAGAATACAAAACTAAATGATTAAACAGAGTCAGAGAGATAATATTGGAATGAACATAGGATTGATGATATTTACAAATTTTCTTCTAATAATTTCACTTTTCTGTGCACTTCATACTCGTTAATATCAATATTCTAATCGTTACCTCCTGTATTTCGCACACGTTCTATACTATTGTAGGTTCACCGTATTTACCGTTTGATAGGATAATTTCCTAAATTTCATGCCGTGCAAAATACGCATCTAAATATTATCTTACTGTAACTAAATTTGGATCATTTCATTTCTACACAGCGTTCAGTATTCTATGAAGCGGTTACCCACAGCAAGTGTGGTGTTGTCGTTAGTTCATGTGATATATTATATCCAATGAGTAATCTATGGCCTACCAACTAACCTGCTACTCATTTAATTTGTGTACGTTTCAAGTGAGTTCCACGACGAATTAAAATAAAAAATACTTGAGAGCCATCGTTACCACACCCGTGTTTCCCAAAAGAGTAAACAGGGGTACAATGTAGTTCAATTACTCATGTTCCCGATGTAATAGGGGCAAGTCACATTATCTCTCAATGCGAGGGGCATTCGGCCACCAGGCTGGCCCAGTTCCTCTTGGCGTACCTCTCACATCTTTTGATAGACGTGCATGTTTCCACACGATGTTTACCTTCACCATTCAGCAAGTAATAATCGTTCCTTTCAGATTAGTAAACATATTTGTGTGGATCTGCTTCTCCGGGTTTAGTCTACGTTAGAATGTTTGAACATCAGAAATGGGGTGTTAATTAGATTAATGTACAGTTTTATCATTATGTGACTAGTCTGACTACATTTTTGAATGTAACAGTGCCCGAGACCAGCTTCCGTCTAATCCAGAACAAGACTGACGATGACACAGTCAACGTGATATGCGTGGCTGACGGCGCATATCCAGCTCCCAACCTCACTATAGCAACACCAGAAAAGTAAGTTTCAACCCGAAAGTTACAGACAGTAAGATCGCTTTTCGTCTAACGTTATTTTTACGCGTATAAGCTTGAAACAGTGGAGGCCAGTGTCAGTAACAAAAGGAGTTATCCAACGAAGATACAATTGGAACATCACGGCTCGCATTTATACGAGCTTATTCGCATCTTTAAGCGTATAGAGACCTAACTCAAAAATAATGTTGTTGAAAAATGGTCGTTAAGACGACCCTCTAAGATTTACAGTCGAAATCCTAAAATTCAAAATGGGTACTTTTAAAGATGGGAATATGCGTCAACGCTTGTACAATTTGCGCGTGTGGCCAAAGGCAGGCCTATAAGCGACAACACGCATTCCACAAATCGGGCCTATAAGCTCGTTTAAAACGTTTGAAAAAGTTCTTATAATTTATTAACAGTGGTAGCCGAGTGGTCGAACGCACGCTTTGCAATCAAAGTGCGCAGGTTCAAACCTCGGCTCGCACCTCTGGGTTCCATGTGCGAATCTCATTTTCATCCGAGATTATCACTTGCTAAGAAACGGTGAAGGAAAACATCGTGAGGAAACCTGCACGTCTGAGGGAGCTTGACTAGTTCTCGATAGATGTGTGAAGTCTGCCAACCCGCACCGGGCCAGCGTGGTGGACTATGGCCTGAATCCCCCTCGCATTGAGGGGAGGCCCGTGCCCAGCAGTGCGACGTTAAAAAGGGCTGTAGTAGTAGTAGTAATTTATTAACAACTGCATTATAACACACTATTGAATTGAAATACTATTGTAGTTTCCAATGTATGGTTCATCTATTGGACTTTTATGTTTTAGAAACAGTTGAGACAACTATAATTTTCTGAAGCTTTATTTATACAAAGTTGTAATTAAAGTACTCCATATACGTATTATATGGAGTAAGGTGCAGCCGTTCAAATTTGTTGTTGGTTAGTATCATTAACTTTTAAAATAATAAAACTGTCTCAAGTAGACTTTTATCAATGAACAGAAAAAGGGGGAGATGAATGAAAAAGTTTATAAATACTCACGTTATATGCACCGTTAGTTCGTTATAACATAATATGCAAAACTGGATACAAATTAACTTTGGCACGCCATCATAATAATATTATGTATTACCCAAATCCAAACAAATCGATTATAATCATATCTCTGTCAATATGAGATATTTATTCATGAGATTAGTTTCATATTTCAGTGGATCCGACATTAATATCCCAAATGATATACTGTTGTGATTAAAGGATATCTATTTTATTACAGAAATTTTAACTTTATGTATATTAAAAAAAAAACCGGCCAAGTGCGAGTCGGACTCACGCATGAAGGGTTCCGTACCATTATCTATGAAAACGACAAAAAATCACGTTTGTTGTATGGGAGCCCCCTAAAATATTTTATTTTATTCTGTCTGTTATCGCGGCAACAGAAATACATCATCTGTGAAGATTTCAACTCTCTAACTATCATGGATCATGAGATACAGCCTGCTGACAGACGGACGGACGGACGGACAGCGAAGTCTCAGTAATAGGGTTCCCGTTTTACCCTTTGGGTACGGAACCTTAATTATCACATTCAATCATCACATACATACACGAACACATACACACACATACACACAATTGTATAAACTCACCCTCTTAAACCTGCATACCCCACCTCTGTTTACACATACATGCGCACTTTCTTCATACCACATTTTCATACCTATTAAATTTAATACACTTATGTAACACACACTACTTATTGCATAAGATAATGTATCTAGTTTTAAAATTATTTGTAAACATTGTATACTGACACCCAGAATAGAGCGGTCCTTCCCTAACACAGATATTATTACTTAACAGGGCAGGATCATACTTTATAATATTTCATATGACTTACAAATAAAGAATTTGAATTAAGAAAGAGCACGTTTGCAAACAAAAATCGAGTAAATTTGCTTGCCCCAGGGCGTAACTACATCATTTTTGTGTGGATAAAGTACAGTCGCAACCTGTTATGCCACTTCAACGAAAAGATTTACACGGAAATCACAATATACAATGACAAAATTAAATGAGTTTTGAGTCATAAGGGAATACCCACTAAATAGCGAAGAATAAAACCCTGCTCATACTGGGCTAGCGAAATATTTTTTTCTTTTTCAAAAACCTACTCTGTGTTTATATACATAAAGATGGAATTTCTGTGGCAAGAGTCAAGCGACCACGCGTTCAAATTCCCTCAGGTGATCTATTACATTTTGTTTGAAAATGTTTTCTTTGTTGATGTGAAACATCTAATGGCGCGCTTGGCGAGTGAGAGCAACTGTTGATGCCGTGATGCGAAAACTTCGAGCAGATCCGTGGCTTATTAGTTCTTTCCGCCACTTAAACTCCGCCCACGGGCTGACTTCGCTCAATCACCGCTACGACGCTTCTCTCTCTCTCTACTCTAAATTACTTTATGTTTCTCATCTGCCAAGCGTCCCGCGACGCCTACTTTTTATGTTAAGACAGTCCGTTTTGATAGAATATTTGCCAAAGAAATTCAAGCTTTGTGAATATTGACAAAGAGCTCGTTTTGGTATTGGCAAAATATTGGTGCGTGCGTGGTCCGACGCCCCAGTGTACCCCAGGCTTCACTCAAAGTGCAGTTTCTTGAGTTATAAAACATTTTCTTTTGATTAAATTTTGTTGTTATAAGACATATTTCTCCTGGGAAAGCAAAACTTCATTGTTCAGTGCAAATATGTGGTCGCCGCTGGTAATGTTGGTTGCACAAAGTTAAATTAGAAAGTTGAGTGCTTTCGTTTTAGTTGCCGCGTCATTCTATTAAATCTCGTTTTTAGACGTTCTTTTCAAAGTCATGAAGTATGTTGGGACATCTCTAAGAAAAATAAAGATATTGTTAAGAAATAAAAATGTTATTACGTATAATATTATTACTTCGTCTGCCTATTGACCATAATTAAAATAACATATCACCTGCTTTTAAGTAAGTTTTCGAAATGATAACGTTTGTTCCCAAATGCAAGAACTATTATAATGCAGATTGTATCAGAAGTGCTAAACAATATTTTAACGGTAATGTTTGCTACGCAACAAATGGTATATAATTTTTTTTTTTTTTTTTTCGTCTCCAATTTTTTAAGCTTGTAATATCATAAGTCTTATGCGACATTTCTATGTTCTGTTTTATAAACATTAGTATCCACCCCTTAACTACATGTACAGTAGTTAAGACCGTTTAATAGGGTTATGAGCGTGCCCTTAAACCCTTATACGATACCTGTGACAAATATTCAAAGGTATCTAGCTCCGAAACTATGATAGGTCGGTTTAGTCTACATCTAAATATTAGCTACCATACTTGTACCTGAAATATTATTCCGGACTACTGGCGCAAAAATGGCCTTTTCGGAATATGCCCTAGATTAGGTGTAACTGGAATCGTCCCCAGTCCATTGAATGGTACAAACACAAGCTTTGCTTAGTTTGGGATCATACTATGACTATGTGCTGTCTGGAGGTAATTATTTATTTGTTTACTTTTCTTTACTAGGCACTTAGAAGGAGTTGCGCACAGGGTATCAGTAGTGAACGGGAGGTACTCAGTGGTAGCTTCTGTCACCTTGAACGATGCAGACCTACCCACTCCAGCTGAGTTCATCTGCACATTGAGGATACCACAGGCGAAGTACGTCGTTAGAAAAGAAGCCATTTATTACCCAGGTAACTATTTACGACAGTTCCTAGAAGATAAATCGACGGTTAAAAATGCGAATTTACTCAAGCGCCAAATGGTAACTCCACCTCGGGGAAAGTAGCAGAGTTATGTGGGAGTCCCGGCAGAAGGCCGTATACCCTCTAAAAACCGACGGTGTACCATCTTCCGCTTAGATCGGGGCGCCACGCGATCGCTTTGGCATGCACCGCGACGCACCAGCGGATAACCCAACAATGGCTGGGTGTCCGGCGCTGAGAAGAGACGGCCTGATACAACCCCGACCGTCTCCCAGACCGATGACCAAATGGTAACTTGCACTCTGTCTTTAGACGGAGAATAATTCGCTGATGGCGCGATGACGTGATGACATTACTCTTGGGTCACTTCGCCCTTTACCCGTCGTTATGATACAGATAGTAAATTTGACCTCAAATTACATTGACACCGCGAACGAATTAAAACGCGTAGGGGCGTGGCTTTTACCACAGAAATTCAATCTTTATGTGTATCGACACAGAGACCGATTTTGTATTCGCAAAAGGGTGCGTCGTTATTTTTTCAAGCTCACTCTGTGCCAGTGCACTTAAAGATTGAATGTCTGCATAATCCACGCTTCAATATACGCTCCCGGGTTCGACGACGCTTCTTTGAAAAATGGGCTTCTTCTACATGCTAATAGAGTTCGTTTTGGTATTGGCAATAGATTAGTCACGAGCGTTTAGTCATGTCTTATGCCTGGAAGGGCTTGATATCTGTCATGATCACCATTTATAAGATTGGTATAATTAAAAAAAACACTTGCTTTATAGTTTTCTGTCCGACTCAGACAAAAATAATTAAGATACTTTCTCACTTTTATTTTTTTTACATTACGAATTATTTTTTATCTCGAACATTAATTCGCGGGAACTGAAGCCGGAAAGACCAGGGAGCGGTTATGAAAACCGCAACGGCGAAAATAATAATTTCGCATAACAAT
This sequence comes from Ptilodon capucinus, assembly GCA_914767695.1. Taxonomy (NCBI): domain Eukaryota; kingdom Metazoa; phylum Arthropoda; class Insecta; order Lepidoptera; family Notodontidae; genus Ptilodon; species Ptilodon capucinus. Next base: position 2,401,505 of record OU611813.1, on the reverse strand, counting down.
TTCTCAAGAGGGCCACTTAAGCTTTTTATCAGTGGAAAGTTTGTGTATACAGCTTTAGAAGCGTTTCCTGCAGTCCCCTGAATAATTGTATGCTTCGTTAACTCCATTGTGGTGGGTAAACGCGTTTAATAGAATATCGGTGGCCGCTTGCCTACATCCTATATAAGCCTAACAAAGAGTCAACAAGACCCATTTTTTTTCTTATTCCGTGAATATATTTTAGATGTTGAAATTAATTAAGAAGGATAAACTTTTCTTAATAAATTAGTAAAGAAAATTAATCGTCAAGAAACTTAATTCAATTATAATTATTAAGGAAAAGTAGGTAAGTAAGTAAGTATTATTTTCACGAAATGTCGCGAATTGGTTCAAAGAGAAATTTCTTTGAATATCTTATTGTTGAACAAAATGTATAATAGTTCCAAGTGTAATTATTCAAATATCGAACTTTCTTGCTATGTATTGACTTTATAAGCACACTTTCTTATAATTTTATAATAACAAACCCGACGGCAGGAAAACCATAGAAATGTTTTTTTTTTCTTTTATAACCACGCCAGAAATGAGAAAAGTTTTTATAGGAAAGTAAGTTCGAATATTTATATTTCGAATATAATTTATTCCATTCATTTTTTTATTATTAAAGAGCTGGCACTTTATATAAGTGGCCAGAAACCAATTAGTCCATTGATATCACTGTGAAGATTAATTAATCTAAACGTGATAACAAAAAATAAATAAAAAACAAGTTCTTTCATAAAAAGTCATTTAAACTGTAAATGTATTTTTTTCTGATAACAGAATAGCTTTCAGAGTTTCCTTAACTAAAACAAGATATGTAACAAAATCAACCGGACATGCATGAAAGTCTAAACTTTTGTTATCCATCCATATGGCTTAGGCTGATTTTCGCAACCCGACGCCGAATATGTTTAAGACGGCCCTGCTTAACTTAATCCTAAATATTTTCTTGTTCACCAGGTCCTATAAGCACCACGCCAGAGATGCCAACGGCTGCTGACATGCAGTTAGCAGCAACGGCTAATGTTAGAGGTAAGAAATTAAACTAATAAAATACTACTAATGACTTATGTAATATAATATGTTTTAAATTTATATGTTTTTAATTTTAAATAATTTTATGTAATATCATATATAGAATCAGTTATTCTATTAAGTCCCACTGCTGGGCAGAGGCTTTCCTCCATTCCTCTCTATTATGGCCTATAATGTACAACTATTTTTCGTGATAGTCCAGTTCATCTGCTCACCTTGAAATCTGCCGCGATGTCGTCTGACATTTTTGGAGTCCACTTTGTATTGTGATTAATTTTATCATTACTATAATATATTGTCCTACAAAAATTATCAAAAAATCTTAAGTATGTTAAATTTAAATTTAAAGCAATTAAAATGCCTCCCCCTTGAAAAAAAAACGTCGTTCTAATTCCAATATGGCGGTACATCCAAGATGGGGGATTAGTTATTTTTTCTGCACTACCACAGTATGGGTATCAAATGAAAGGGCTTGCCGAGGAGAACACGAAAACTAAGGGCAATTTAATAAAGCTTGTTCTTAAAAAGTTTTTTTTTGTTCCAGAACCCTGCATTTATACCATCATTATTATGGCCTTTTTGGTGTTCAGACGACTTCTCATCTCATAGTGTTTATAAAGAGATATAATTAAGTATTTTTAGAACAATTCAACTCAACTACATAGTCTTAAGCCCCCGGCACACTGAAGCATCAACGCTCGCGCGCCAATGTTTGCCACTACCAAAACGAACTCTGAGTCAATATGCATAAAGATTAAATTTCTGTCGTAAAAGCCACGACCCCACGCTTTAAAATTCGCTCGCACTGTCAGTATCATTTCGTTGTAAAATGAACTTTTCACAAGTGTCAATACAGTTCGTATTGCTGTGACAAAAAATTGTCGCGCGAGCCTTCCGCATACTGGTAACTCCGTAAAAACGGACTTATGTATAAATTTTGTTACTAAAATAAATAGCTCATATTACAAAGTACTGTCGAGGCACTGTGCAGATGTAGCAAGCTATACAAAATGATTTCTAGAAAATTGATAAACTATTTGTACGACACAGTTCAGTTAATAATATTTTATTTGTATGTATTTGAAGCTTTTTTTAATTTAATACTTTATTTGGAGATAAACCTGATTATACTCAAGCTTTTAGCTGTTGTCCTTTTACCGGATATCCTCAGAAGATGGTTATGATTTCCAAGCATACCTATGTTTGTAGCATACCTATGTATGTATATATATATGGCATTTTATAATTCAAATGTATTAATTTTATAGACGAGTATTTCACTGAAACTGCACAGTGTATTCCACAATTCTGCATGTACTAGTCATATCCAAAGTAAATATAACAATACCAAACGAAGTAGTTTTAATTGAAGAGACAATTTAGACAGATCTTTTTAAATTAATGTCATGCAGAAGTATGCTTTATGTGTAATATAATAAAAATGAGTTTTGGACACCAAAAATTGTACAGTATAGATAAGTATCTAGATAATGATGTAAATAATTTTCTTGGAAAGAAAATGTACATAGGACGGTTAGTGTGTGGTCTTAGGCCAGCGCATTCCAATGTTCAAGACTATAAATTGGCTACTTAAGAGTGTGATAAGTATGTGGCTGGAAGGGTTTGTAAAAAAATAAATTTAATCTTTTTGTGTAAAAATTAAATGTTGAAATATAAATTATGGCAATCCTTATATTTTACACTAGTAGGTGAATTAAATGCAAACGCCAATGTTACTTGCACTCAATTATTGAAAGTTTACTGCATACAGACCTTCCACAGTGGACAGCCTTGCAAAGTTGCAATCCCTTGTTCTATTGAGACGCATCTTAAATGAAGCAAATGCTCGCGTTGCCTTGTCCAAACGCGATAGACAGCACTTGAACGAGGCGCTTAATGAAATTGGTCTCACTGTCAATGTCACGTGACATGGTTGGTGAGGGCTATGCTATCAATCAGAACATACCCACGTGCCACCGTTAAAATGGCTGTCGCAGGTAGCTTAGTTAGACTGGGTAAATCAATAGTAGCATGGCAATAATAAGAGCATGTGCACTATATTAGGCAAGGTGTGGCGATCAAAGGTAAGAAACTTATTTGTGATCCCGCAGGTAGTCTGAACTCCGCTCATATTCGTCCAAATATAAGCATGACTAGAACCTGAAACAAAGACAAATGTACATTTGAAACCAAATAATAAACCCATATATCGCGCCATATTACGGTCTCATTAAGCTAGGCTAATTGAATGCCATTGATAATATTTTTTTTTTTTTTGTTGTAATTATAAAGTATCTACGTTAATTTTAATTGCAAGGAAGGCTCTACCTTCATAAACAGGGTAACAAAAATCATTTTCAATATTTAGGATTATTAATACCTACGAATATGTAAAATTGAAGTTCATACTATACGTAAATTATTTTCAAAGTAAATATACATCATCATCATCACGCCTGTATTCCCCGAAGGGGTAGGCAGAGGTGCACTGCAGTGCGCCCACACTTCGCCGATGTATTTTGGTCCCAATGTAATAGGGGGCGAGCCTATTGCCATTATACCGGGCACACAGGTTTCCTCACGATGTTTTCCGTCACCGTTTCTTAGCAAGTGATAATCTCAGATGAAAATGAGATTCGCACATGGAACCCAGAGGTGCGAGCCGGGGATAGAACCTGCGGACTTTGATTGCAAAGCGTGCGTTCGACCACTCGGCTACCACTGCTATTTTCAAAGTCTATCCAAAAATACATGTACAGTTCAATATTTATGATAATATTGCTCTATTTTCTTTTTCTACACGGCGGCACAATAAAACATAATGGTTTTGTGTTTGAGATTTTCATATTTTGCTAGACAGCGAGTCTATAATATTGTTATTTCTATTTAAAAAGCGAACTTTCTTGTTTTCATATGGAGTTGTTACCGAATCAATATATAATACTCAATGTTTTTAGAATAATAATTGAAATTAAATATGTTTATATAAATAAGCGTAGTTGTAAATATTGATATTAACTATAATTTTATTAGAAACAATAATGTTTTATTTGTCATATTTGCTGTGCATAATTATTGTGGTTTATGGATAAGATCCAGTCAAGACTTTTATTGTAAAATTTATTAATATAAATAAATAAAAAAGTCATTGTGTATTTGTGGTTTTATTTATCCTTATCAACAACACAAATGACGTCTTAAATATAAATGAAATAACTGAAACTTATAATAAATATACAGGATCTTTCAGACGTCCGAAATAATACTTGGCGTTTGCATTGGACCTGATTTTTTCATTTTTCTTTCGCCGCCAATTTTTAATATTTAAATATCTTATAGATGACCTTGACACCTTTGTGGCAAAACGTGGCTGGAGGTTGCCAAGGACAGAGAAGTGTGGAAGAGGAAAGGGGGAGGTCTTTGCCCAGGAGTCTGACACTATTATAGGTTAGTTTAAAAAAAAAACCGGACAAGTTCGAGTCTAACTCGCGCACGAAGGGTTTCGTACCATTATCTATTAAAACGGCAAAAAAAAATCACGTTTGTTGTATGGGAGCCCCCTTAAATATTTATTTTATTCTGTTTTTTAAAAAGTTAATTATTATTTTTTTAAGTGGAAAAAGGGAGGGGAGGCCTTTGCCCTGCAGTGGGATAGTCAAGGCTTGAAATGAAATGAAATGAAATGAAATGTTTTTTAGTATTTGTTGTTATAGCGGCAACCGAAATACATCATCTGTGAAAATTTCAACTCTCTAACTATCACGGTTCATGAGATACAGCCTGGTGACAGACGGACGGACGGACGGAAAACGAAGTCTCAGCAATAGTGTTCCCGTTTTACCCTTTGGGTACGGAACCCTAAAAATATATCTCTAGGCCTACAAAATTTTCTTGATCTGTTTTCTGAATATTAGTAGACCCTACTCGTTGATGTAGTTTCCACTGTTAAATAGAGATGTCGATGTGCCATATGGCCCCAACATGATACCTGTGGTAAATATTCAAAGGTCTGTAGCTTAAAAACTGTGATAGGTAGAATCTACCCTGTCTATTTATCTACATATTTAGCCACCGTATCTAAAACATTATTTCGAACTTCTGATACATCCTGTGTTCCCTGTATAATTTACCGTTCCAGTTTTTCAAAGCGGAGAAAGATAAAGAAAGCAAATATCTTGATCTGGCTCACGAGATTGTCGACATGTGGGACATTGACTCGGCAATACTTGTACCGATAGTCGTTTCCGCCCATGGCCTACTAGCCAAGAGCCTCGGCAAACATCTGAAGAGGCTCGCGTTAGACGGCTGCATCAATGGACAGATTCAGAAGGCGGTACTTCTGGAGACGGTGCGCATAGTGAGGAAGTTCCTCTCTCTGGAGCCCTAACCACTGGTAACTAGAACCCTGTTCCAGATGCCGGTGGGAAACACCTCACGTTCATTGTACGACCCTAAACTAAGTAACAATTATCCTATGGGTACCAGAGACAAACAGTGGACCAAGATACGATCCCAGTTGTATAATTGGGCCCGTATCTGGGTCACTACACCGAGCAATTTAACGTACGAATCCCGTCAGAATATAAATACACATCACGCCTATATTCTCCGAAGGGGTAGGCAGAGGTGCACTGCAGTGCGCCCACACTTCGCCAGTGTATTTTATCGCCATTATACCGGGCACATTCTCCCTCAATACGAAGGAGATTTTTGGGACATAGTCCACCACGCCGGCCCAGTGCGGGTTGGTGAACTTCACACGCCTTTCTGTAGTCGTGCAGGGTACCTCACGATGTTTTCCTTCACCGTTCAGCAAGTGGTAATCATTATTGAAAATTACATACACATGAAAATTATCTCAGAGGTGCGGGCCCGGGATTTGAACTTGCACCCCTTACGTTCAAGGCGGGCGTTCTTGCCCACGAGGCTACCACTGCTGCTTTAGGAACACATCAAAATACTGATTAAAAAATGCTTCGCTCAGCTATCCAACTAAAAACTTTAAATTTTCCACGTATATAACCAAAAAAGAAACAAACTTGACTTGGCGGGGGCACTTCCATGTTTCCATTAAAACTGGAACAGCCCAATGAGTTTCAAACTTTCCATTTAATAAATAAGATATGCGCGCCCGGCTCACTCTCCAACGAATTATACCTACCCAGCTGAATTATTAATTGGTGCGCTAACTCTGACCACTAAAGGGGCATAGACATAAAAGCTGTCTAGTTTACGGTGGATATAACTTTAATCAAATACTTTCATGCATAATATATGCCATACCATAAAAAAACCGGCCAAGTGCGAGTCGGACTCGCGCACGGAGGGTTCCGTACCATTATCTATAAAAACGGCAAAAAAATAACGTCTGTTGTATGGGAGCCTCCTTAAATATTCATTGTATTCTGTTTTTTAGTATTTGTTGTTATAGCGGCAACAGAAATAAATCATCTGTGAAAATTTCAACTCTCTAGCTATCACGGTTCATGAGATACAGCCTGGTGACAGACGGACGGATGGACGGACGGACGGACAGCGAAGTCTCAGTAATAGGGTTCCCGTTTTACCCTTTGGGTACGGAACCCTAAAAATATCAGTGATAGCCGAGTGGTCGAACGCACGGCTTGCAATCGAAGTGTGCAGGTTCAAACCCCGGCTCGCACCTGTGTGATTTATGTGCGAATCTCATTTTCATCCGAGATTATCACTTGCTATGAAACGGTGAAGGAAAACATCGTGAGGAAACCGGCACGTCTGAGGGAACTTGACTAGTTTTCGATAGATGTGTGAAGTCTGCCAATCTGCACTGCGCCAGCGTGGTGGATTATGGCCCGAATTCCCCTCGCATTGAGGGGAAGCCCGTGCCCAGTGGGACGTTAAAAAAATATAAAAAATAATGTGGTTACATAATTTTTGATATATTTTTTATTGATAATTTGTAAATGCCCAAGTATTCCTATATGAAATAAATAATTAGATTTTTACTTGCAAATAGTGTTTATGTAATTTAATAATAATACAAAAAACATGTTGATAGTTAAACTTTAACTATTTCATGGTCACCATTCTAAAGGAGTTTGGGTTGAAATGACCTGAACCCTCCTCGCATTGAGGCGGGAATGTAGTATCATGGTAAAAGCCTCGCCTCTTCTTCCATAGAAACCAAAATGTATTGGCGACGTGTGAGTGCACTTTCTGCTCAATACAGGCGTGATAATTAAGTGTTATTATTATCATTTTTATACAAACGCTTTTTTTAAAAGTTGCGCATACTTTTTTAAAATATAAGGTTGCATCACCTTAGGCCGAATAGGAATACCAAGAATTTTCATCCAATTAATTTATTAACTAAAGTTAGATCTCAGAATTAATAATACTTTTACCATCACCTGTTCAGCTGTAGGTATTAATTCAATACGTTTTACTACCATAGTCTGTCTAAAAGTGAAAGTATTATTGAAATAATACTACATTAACAGACGGTGATGCGGCCCGGAGTTGCTTGTCAGTCTGGAATTAATTCAGATTTGTGTTGGCCTGTCTAACTTTTGATGCTGAAACATAACTTTTCGTTGCTAAACATTATTCTTAGTTTAATTAAGGCCAGAATTAATCCTTGAAATGAGTTAAACAAATGATGAAACGTAACTTCGAGAAAGGCAGAGAGCGAAAGTGGTGAGCTGTGGTTTGTATTGAATTTCTCAGTTGAAAACGGGAATAGTTTAAATTAATTTCGCATTGGATTTTCTGCGTCAGTTGAGAAATCCAATACCAGGTTCTGTTATTTGAATTATAAATAGGTTCGCTGTGAGTAACTCCACTATGGGCATTATGCACACTTTACTTACAATAGTTGAGTGACATACTTTTATGGAGAATTGCTACATCGTTTACATCCAGTTTGTGGTAAACGCCTTTTGCTACAGGTGGTACTGAGATCAGTGGTGGTAGCCTCCTGGCGTAGCCTCAGACGCAGTGGTAGCCTCGTGGGCATGAACGCCCGCCTTCAACGCAAGGGGTGCAAGTTCAAACCCCAGGCCTGCACCTCTGAGATAATTTTCATGTGTGAATGTCATTTTCAACAATGATTACTACTTGCTTAAAGGTGAAGGAAAACATCGTGAGGAAACCTGCACGTCTATAGAAAGGCGTGTGAAGTTCACCAACCCGCACTGGGCCAGCGTGGTGGACTATGGCCCTCCTATCTCCCTCGTAATGAGGGGGAATGTGCCCGGCATAATGGCTATAGGCTCGCCCCCTATTACATTGGGACCAAAATACATCGGCGAAGTATGGACGCACTGCGGTGCACCTCTGTCTACCGCTTCGAGGAATACAGGCGTGATGATGCATTGTATTAGGTACTGAGATCAACAAAATCATCAAAAACTAAGAAATTTACACAAATGCTAGTGTTTAGCTAGTCCATGCAAACGTATGAAGTCATGGAGCTACAGCTGTTATTTTGTTTCTTGGGTATCAGGGCGACCACTAGAAAAATTGGACATTGGTTGTGTCAAATCCTACTCTCAGTGACATCTTCTTTTTGTTTATGAAAATATGAAATTTTTATGGAATCAGATGAAGAATGGCTGCACCTGCGATAAGTGGGTATTCAGTCAATTGCAAGTAATTAATAGCAAGGACAAATTCAAAAATAGGTATTGCAGGTGATAAAGATGACGGATGAAACCGGGAAATAAGACTTCGCTGTCCGTCCGTCCGTCCGTCTGTCACATGAACCGTGATGGTTAAAGTGTTGAAATTTTCGCAAATGATGTATTTCTGTTGCCGCTATAACAACAAATAGGTACTAAAAACAGAATAAAATAAATATTTAAAGGGGCTCCCATACAACAAACGTGATTTTTTTGCGTTATTATACATAATGTTACGGAACACTTCGTGCGCGAGTCCGATTCGCACTTGGCCGGGTTTTTTATTCGACGCGACAAATGTCACGATATATCGATTTAAAGAGTCGACATCTAGTATTGTACAAATCTTTGAACACTACCATGAAAGTAAGCAAGCATATATGTGAGGGCCACTACTACTACTACAGCCCTTTTAACGTCCCACTGCTGGGCACGGGCCTCCCCTCAATGTGAGGAGGATTTCAGGCCATAGTCCACCACGCTGGCCCAGTGCGGGTTGGCAGACTTTTGACTTTTGTGAGGGCCACTAGTCGATTGAAAAATACAAAACGAAAACTAGAGGGATATAGAAAACTTAATTAGCGGGAAATTATTCCATAGGATGTACAGTGGGTACAGAGTAGCGAGTGCACTGCTTCTTTATGGAGATCACTTCACTTTGTCCAGCACCTTCGATACTTGATGGGACGAGGTATAAGCACCAGAATAATAGCGGCGAGGGCTTACACTGATAGCTCCGTGGTAATTTCTAAGAGCCTTAACGTGTTGCGGGATTTGAGTTCTATTCCAGACTGTCCGTATAAACGAACAGTGCGCGGTGCAGCAGAAAAAGTGATATATACAAAAATGAGGGTACTAACACAAATAATAAAAGTGAAATATGCCTTAATTGGCGTAAACAATATATTTATCTCGATAGATCAAAGGTTATTTTATTATATCGACGGTAGAAAGCGGAGATATCGTACCTCGAAAATTGGCCTAAATGACTTATCAATATAGAATTGATCAGAAAAAAAGGCCACGTCGAATGGTCCATGTCTCGTCTGCCTACGACGAAAAATAATAATGGTACAGCAAAATAAACAATATTTGCTGAATTGTTTCCGTTAGCCTTTACGCACTGGACATATAAACGCGAGTGATTACACTTTTTTGAAAATATACTCTTTGATAATATGCATAAGGCTTGAATTTCTGTAGGTTACTTTAACGAGATATAAGTAAAAGGTTTTGATTAATATCAAAACCTTTTAATCTAAAGTAATATTGTCTAAAGTTATATTGCTTTAATCTAAAGTTATATACATTGAGGGTGGGACCAGTCGATGGTTTCATTTACCTACCTATTTACCTAAAGACACACATGCTCTAAACACCTACATCTAAAAGTAAATACATTAACGTAATGGTTTCTCATCTGGTAATTGAATTCCAAAAAAAGTAAATTGTGTTTTCGAGTAAATTACTTAACAATTTTAACGTGTCTCTGCGCAAAGACGCGGCAAACGCGCGCTACAAATTTTATTTGCCATGAATTTAAAATGAACTACATTAAATTAAGATAATTAATTATTAATTCAAAATGGTTAATTTCACTAATATATGTATTATTTACTTATATTTACGCGAATACTATACATTGAAATAAAACTATTTTACGGAAACGTCGGGAAAATAAAATAGTAAATAAACGCGATAAAATCCGTAAAATAGTTTTATTTCAATAAAATATATATTCTTAAGCTTATATCTACTACATTCTGAGGGAACTTGACTAGTTCTCGATAGGTGTGAAGTCTGCCAACCCGCACTGGGCCAGCGTGGTGGACTATGGCCTGCATCCCTCTCGCATTGAGGGGAGGCCCGTGCCCAGCAGTGGGACGTTAAAAGGGCTGTAGTTAGTTCGTTATACTACATTAACTTACAGAAATCGCTGTCATCGATGATGAGAGCGAATTTAGGTACACGGTTTCTTGGCTTTTGCCACAGACATTCAATCTTTATATATATTGGTACAGAGTACATTTTCAAATACAAGGCGAATGAATTCGCTCGACCTGTATGTTCAAGGCGTAAAAAGTGAAGGTTTATTTACGCGACGGCGGAACCAAGTCAACGACACAACGACAGCGCTTGTACACAAAATTATTCACTCGGCTCACTTCATTCGCTCCCCTTGACGTACAAATTGTATTCGTAAGCTTAAATTATTGCGTTACGGCGTGCCGCATACGAAATTATAATTGTGTACTTACTGCGGCGATTCACACGGTGCGAATATTGTTAACGGGTTCTGTAGCTTATGTATACAGTTCGCTTTTCAAATATGATACAACATTTCTGCTGCTCGATATTGAAACATCGACTTCTGTATCTAGTAGAAAAACAGTGTTATAGCATCTTAATAGTAGAAGGAAAACATCGTGAGGAAACCTGCACGTCTGCAGAAAGGCGTGTGAAGTTCACCAACCCGCACTGGGCCAGCGTGGTGGACTATGGCCCAAATATCCCTCGTATTGAGGGGGAATGTGCCCGGTATAATGGCAATAGGCTCGCCCCCTATTACATTGGGACCAAGTGTGGGTGCACTACAGTGCACCTTTGCCTACCCCTTCGGGGAATACAGGCGTGATGATGATTTATATATATAGTATATCAGTCAACAGATTCAAGTGAGGTTTCGATAGATAGGAATATGTTTGGAACATTTCAACTCTCTATCTTTATTAATTAATGAGTTATGAATTTTTTAAATCATTTTTCTGCTCTCCTGTAAAGTTGGATTTTTCGAGATACGACAGTTCCACTTTCTACCGTCGATATGAAGCATTTTTATTAAAGGACGCTACCTAATGTACAGTCTAGGCAGTAAATAATACATTACGAATCACAGCTTTAAAAAGATATAATCGACAGCATTATTTCTGTCTCAACTGCTGTCCGCTTTTCGCACCAAAATGCTGAGTATCACATATGAGTGGCAAAAACATCGCTCTACGTCACTGAACCTAGCTGGGGCCTCCTCTTAAAGTACGTATTGTTGTTTACTAACTGTAAATTTAGACTAATATTGTTCTGAATTTACTGTCAAAAACAGAAAGTTATATGAAAAACGTAGCTGCCAGACATAGCCTGCTTGTGGGAAGGAGGCTGGTATCCTTTTAAAGCTCACTGTGTAATATTTAATGCTGAATATTGTAAATTAATTAAGATTAAACTTCTCAAACTCATTAAGATCGCAGTAGGTAATAAGTTTACTAATTAACTGTACCAAGTCAATAAGGGCAATTATGAAAAAAAAACTGATTTTATCTGTCTTTGTTAGGAATGTATCACGATTCTATTTTTTAGCTGTATTGTACCAAAGAAGGTGGATGGTGAACTATTTTTTTTTTTGGCCAGTACTCCGATCAGATGAAATAGAATAAAAAATGAATTAATTCCAAATTCAAAAGTAATGAAAAAAATGTATCATAGTTTGAATTGGATTTTAAAAGTCGGCAGTGTGTAACGGTCTTACTCGTTGGCTTATTTGTGTGTGAAGGAAAATTGTCGACTCTTTAAGCTCCTATTTCTGTTTCTTATTGTGAAAGAGAATATTTTACTCGAACGTTCCCGTCGGTAATGTAGTTTTGTTTGTATATTTCATAGATGCGGGGAAATATTCACCGTATTCATTATTTTTTATCGTCGTAAATAGGTTGTTTCCAGATATGTTTACCGTTAATATAAATCAACCAATAACAAATATTTTATTCCTATTTATTTACTATTATGGTAACGTCAATTTTATAACATTATTTCGTAAATTAAGAAGAACCATTAAGTAAAAATACAGATATAATTATATGTGTATAGTTAGTAGGTAGGTAAATAAGTCACAATTCGAAGACTTTGGATCTTCGGGGCAACATCCTATGTCTATAATACAACCACTACTTGTCAGACGTATAATAATAGAATGGAAATAACACAGACATTTTCACAACGCGTTCCGTACGCGTATGTTACTATAAAATCAGCCTAACGGAGTACAAAGTTATGTGCGAATGGGTGTGTCGTGTACAGAGGCGTAAATCGTCCAAAATGAGAGCTTCATGAGTGCAGATAAATTACATTAGACCTGAGCGCTTAAGTTCCGGAAAATTCGGTAAATTGTACTGAAGTATCTCGTGACGAGCTTCGTCGACTTGCAAATGTGGACCGTAATTACATTATCATAGAAGTGTCCAGTTTCGTGTCTTGTTAAATATGATAATTAAAAAAATATTTATTAATAATAATACATCATCATCATCATCATCACGCCTGTATTCCCCGAAGGGGTAGGCAGAGGTGCACTGCAGTGCGCCCACACTTCGCCGATGTATTTTGGTCCCAATGTAATAGGGGGCGAGCCTATTGCCATTATACCGGGCACACAGGTTTCCTCACGATGTTTTCCGTCACCGTTTCTTAGCAAGTGATAATCTCAGATGAAAATGAGATTCGCACATGGAACCCAGAGGTGCGAGCCGGGGATAGAACCTGCGCACTTTGATTGCAAAGCGTGCGTTCGACCACTCGGCTACCACTGCTATTATATACTGCTATTATTATATTTATTAAATTGTAAGTAAATAGTGGTGTCTATTCTGTTGGTACCAATCCTAACTACGTCAAACTGAGGGTATTGCCAGCCTTCTAAAGGCGGTAATGTATGAGCCTAATACGTTAATATTGTGCCCAAGAATAACACATTCTTAGACAAACTCGAAAAACAACAATTCTTCTGGTGCCGTACGGTAAGGCTATACAATGTAATTCAAAATGGGTATATTATACTTAAAATATAGATTGCTTAGCTTATTCTAAACGAATTTGTGGAATCAGATTTTTTTTTGTATATTTTTTAATGATATTTTTGACCTGCTCCAGGCAACTCTAAAATCAGCTTTTACTTTGAAATAAAACTATTTTACGGATTCTATCGCGTTTATTTACTATTTGATTTTCCCGACGTTTCGGCTGCTTTACAGCAACCATGGTCACGGTAAATAAACGCGATAGAATCCGTAAAATAGTTTTATTTCAGTGTATAGTATTCGCGTAAATATGAGAAAACAATATCAGCTTTTACTTTTAAACTCCCTTTGATCTAAAGATTAAAAGTAGAAGGTACAAGCGACCAAAATAGCTGTGTCTAGACTGGTAAAAGTATAGAAATAAATGAATATTTCAATTTAGTGGGAGAAAATAAAGAGTTATAGGTGTTCCGTCTTGATACAATGATTTCATATACCAGGCATGAACGTTGTACGCTTGCCATAACCATTCTTAATCATATCGAGGGGTGAACGCCTACTTATACAGGATGTTTCAGAAGTCCGAAATAATACTTGGACGCTAGCATCAGTATCGTGTATAAAACTAAATTCGGTCATTTTATTCCAACTTTTTTTTCGTCGTTACTTTCTGTACCTCGTAATACCACGAGTCCTATGTAAAATTTGCATGTTCTGTTTTGTGCATATTGGTAGTCGCGTCTCATAAGTGTAGTCTACACTGCTGAATAGGGTTAAGGATGTACCCAAAGGCCAGAACACGTTAACTGTGACAAATATTCAAAGGTACTCGGAACCTTTGATAGTTAGGTATAAATTGTCTTCAATAAGCATCTACATATGAGCTAACGTACATGTACCCAAAGTATTATTTCGGACTTCTGAAACACCCTGTACACATATTTAGAATCAGCGATTTTTTCTGCGTCGAATGAGTATGCTCTCCTGTAAAGTTAAAATAATGTCACTTAAGTCAAAAAGCCTTCACCCCTCGCTATTGTATACTTAGTTTCAAAAAAGGAATTCAATATTTGCACAAATACAGTAAAGTATAAAACACAGAAACTACCTATTTGGTAGTATTCTACTTATTGCATCTTAAACCTGTGTGTACGGGTAGCAACGTCTCTCGTTAACTAAACTATGTTGCACATTTGCCCCATTTGTTCAGTTCGTCTGCACCACTAAACAAATCCAGCTCTGAGCTAATACGATTCTCAGCTCCGTTGCACTTCAATTTTAGAAACAGACCTCGAGTTTAAAATGTCTGTCCTGTCCGCTTTAGTTGCACAGCTGTTGCATTATATTTCTCTTAATACTTAGTGTCTGATGCTGAAACCATTATCTATACAAATAAATAGAATTAAAGTGTATGTTTACAATGTTAAAATAACAGTTTGTTACTAAATATAAAACAGAACAGCAGTGGTAGCCTCGTGGGCAAGAACGCCCGCCTTGAACGTAAGTGGTGCAAAATCAAATCCCGTGCCCGCATCTCTGAGATGATTTTCATGTGCGAATGATATTTTCAAAAATGATTACCTACCACTTGCTAAACGGTGAAGGAAAACATCGTGAGGAAACCTGCACGTCTATAGAAAGGCTGAAGTTCACTAAACCGCACTGGGTCAGCGTTTTGAGTGGGAATGTGCCTGGTATAATGGCAATATTCTCGCCCCCTATTACATTGGGACCAAAAATACATCGGCGAAGTGTTGGCGCACTGCAGTGCACCTCTGCTTACACCTTCGGGGAATACAGGCGTGATGATGTATTATTTTGTTTGTGGTCGTAATCCATCTTCGCATTATTGCCTTTCTAATGAAACCGGCCCCTATAGACATATTTTTTTGTGTTTTATATGTAAAGAGAGATTATACACGACTTATATCGTAGATGCGATTTTAAAACATAAAATCTTTATGTACATTGACATGGAGTACTTAAAGAAGTGTGTAACCAACATAGTTTTAAGATAAATTCGTACAGCTTTTCTAAGGGTAAGTTACTTTACTAACGTTTAAAATAATACTAGAGAAACTATGTACTATGGCCTATTCCTTCAATACATCATACATCATCGCGCCTGTATTCCCTGACAGGGTAGGCAGAGGTGCACTGCAGTACGCCCACACTTCGCCGATGTAGTTTGGTCCCAATGTAATAGGGGGCGAGCCTATTGCCATTATACTGGGTACATTCTCCCTCAATACGAGGAATATTTTTGGGCTGTAGTCCACCACGCTGGCCTAGTGCGGGTTGGTGAACTTCACACGCCTTTCTATAGACGTGCAGGTTTCCTCACGATGTTTTCCTTCACCGTTTCATAGCAAGTGATATGAGATTCGCACATGAAACCCGGAAATGCGAGCCGGGGTTTGAACCTGCACACTTTGATTGCAAGGCGTGCGTTCGACCACCTGGCTACCAATGCTATTCAATTCCGACAAAAACTTTATTTATAAAGTCCCATTAGCAAGGCCGTCTTAAGCATATTCGGCGCCGGGGTTCAAAATTCAGCCTACAAAACCTCATGTCTTGAGTAAAACAGATGTAGGTATACTGAACTAGCTGTACTCGTCGCTCCGCACGCGTGGTGTAAGTGGTGTAAGTACTTATCGAATTTTATGGCGGTCAGCTTGCGCCCTCTAAGACTCAGCGCCCGGATGCACCGCACCCGGGGTAAAGACGGCCCTGCCAGTTAACCTATTTAACTAAGCTAAATGGGATAGAAGTGAGCTAGCATCAAAAGTCTTCTTACAGGGCAGGAATCGAATCTGGAATCTCTTATTGACTAGACCATTGACAATTTTCCTTATTTTTATTTTTCAGTGATCTCAGATTGCTTTTAAAGTGGTTATCACAATAACAGTAACCATTTTAGACATCGTATAGTCCATACAAAGTCGTTATACTGGTAGGATGATGGTTAGTCGATACTCGTTAGTGTGGAGTGCAATACCTGATATTGCTTCTACTTCGGCTAAGCCCGCAGCATGGCCGGCTTTTATGCCGTCGTACCTAATCCACCTTGATACAGACGGTTGTACCACTCTACCTATCTTTAGTCTACGCATTAAAATGTACGCAGAAGCACTTTGAAATATAGTTTTTTTCAAATAAGTAAATTTACTTATAGTAACAACAGGTGTGATTTCTGAGCTCTCTTAGATTTGTGGTGTAGGTATACTAGTCCCTAGATTATAGGTGCAATAGCAAATATTTGGCAAACAAAAAATATGATTTCACATTATTATTTTATTTTAATGACTCCTAGCAAACGTACAAAACTTTCGTAAAAAAACATTCAAGTTTTTTTTTTTATAATTTGAAAATGGATTGCCAATTCGAGTTGGAAGAATTTGTGATATTCAAATAGGGTTGTACCTACTATGATATATGTATACAAAAAAACAGAAGTAAATTTGACTATGCACCCTACTTTATTATTTATTAGGGACTGTATTATAAAGCAAAAAAAAAACAATAGCACTGTTTATGAAATTATGAACATATTTTATGCTTGCACCGTACAAAATAACTTTAGCCCTCCACCGTCTTCGGGGAAACATAATCCATGGGTTGAAAAGCCATCTCGAGAGAATGAATGTCTACGTGGCATATTTTCGTCCCGAAGATATGTGCCTCATAAAGATCCGTGAAATATTTTCTGTAATACAGTGTGAGAATCAAGTGGCAACATATAGTATTTCCTTTGCTACGATACTATATTCATACATCTTGTAAAAACGTAGACGAAATATTAAGTCATTCGCCATCTTTATCACTTCCTTCACCCGTTTGGAGTAATGTAATATTATTTGCACTATTTATACATACATCATACATCATCACGCCTGTATTCCCCGAAAGGGTAGGCAGAGGTGCACTGTAGTGCACCCACACTTCGCCGATGTATTTATACATTAGTTACATTAAAATATTTATACTAAAATTTGAATAAATAAAAACATAAAAATTTAACAAAAGATAGTGACAAAACCTGCACGTCAAAGGTGTGTGAAGTTTACCAACCGGCACAGGGCCAGCGTGGTGGACTATGACCAAAAACTTCCTCCTATTGAGAGGGAATGTGCCCGGTATAAGGGAAATTAACTCGCCGTGATTACAAAATACATGGGTGAAGTAAGATAAGACGTAAGGGTAAGACAGACGTCTTACCCTTCAAGAATACAGGCGCGATAATGTATGTATTTACAAAACAAATTGACGTTAGTTAAAATAAACATTACTTGTAATAAGAATGTGTCCAAAAAATCTTGCAGTCAATAATATGTTACAATTAATGTATGACGAAAACAAGTCAATAACAAATAAATAACGAGAAAAGGGTACAACGTCAAACAATCATATTTTATTTCTACGCCATTTAATCTTGATATATTATCTCTGAGATGACTATACGTAAAATGGAACGTTACGTAGAAATAATATTGCTGTTATGTAATGCACATAATATTGTTTTAGGACTATTACACATTACACACTCCAATAGCATAAAAACTTTTGAAATCAAAAATTCAAAATCAATTTGAAAAGATGTATACCAAAAGGCCAATGCAAACATAAAGTAATGAAAAAACCAACGTTTGAGAAATGGGCGTTAAAAGCAGGAAAAATTCGCCATCAATTTTCTGGGAATGGCATTCGGTACCTAAGGAACTTTCTAAACTTAGAGAAAAGAGTTAATAAAGTTCTGGAAACTTTTGGAATGTTTGCGAAGAAAAACAATTACCGGATTGGAGTTTAACTAATTCCCAGATGCCGCTCGTTTGTTTAATTCTAAAGGCAGGTTCTCTTTAAGATTGAATTCGTGACTTAAGTACTTACGAAGTTTTTTCTTTTCCAAAAGGAGGCCATGAATACTCTTTAACATTAAAAAAAGGTTAAAAAAAAAACATAATTCTTAGATCAAATTTTTAAATCAAACCGAAAAAATAAATAAAAACAAACGTTGCTTCCTTTTTTAAATATATCAGGAAAAGCGAGATAAAGTTTCGGTGAAATCAATAAAGCTACCGAGATAATTTTCAAATCAAATAAAAAGCACGGAGTCCATAAAAGCCAACCCGAGCAATCCTACTCAATTACTTAAGTACCCAGCTCGATCCAGCCAAGAAAACGATGAGAATACGCAGTAAAGCATAAAGTTTTTTGGCACGAACAAAATGCCCATTCAGTTGAACCCGGAGTATTGTTGAACCGAAGAATGCCGCATTTCCTTCTGTTCACTTGGAAAATATTAAAACTATTCTGGCGCACGGCGAATTGTTGCGAAGTCGAAACACTGTCACCATTATTTACTGTCATTGTTAAGTGTTTCAGCGGCATACATTTTCTTAAGTATTTATTATAAGGTACATAGAGTAGAAATTTCTATAATGATGTTCACGAAGTACAAACAACAAAATATTTTTAAAATTTTGTTTTTACTACGAATTTAAATAAAAAGGTCGAACTTTACGATATTCATATCACGTACTCTATGCATCTCACCCTTATTCAAAGAACATTTTAGGTTATAATTAAAACGAATTTATTAACACTGACTACCAACCAACAAAAATGGTATTTAACAGCTCAAGAAGTGTTTATAACGCCTATACGTACATCATGACTTTATATAAATTTTGGGAGTAAAGCTACATGCGTGATTACAATTTTAAATCGTTAGCAAAACAAAAAAAATATTTTATAGCAACAATAGCATCAAAGAGTAATCAAATGATGATGAAATACGCAAATGTGGGGAACCACGTCGTTTCAAAACATTTTAACGAGACAAGACCGAAGTAATGGTGCTCAAAGATATATTTTTCTAGAGACTATTTGTTCCGTATCTTTCACTTCAGATCATAGAGAACTCAATTTCTGACTATTCGACGACGGCTTGCTAATGGTTTGAGCGCCGCTTGGTACGAGTACACTGCACTAGGTGGTTGCAGTTTCGATCCCCGTCAGTGGCAAATTTCAACAATGGCCTTTTCGGAACTTGTCGCGATCTGCTTAGCTTAGTTTGAGATCATACGATGGGTATGTGTTGTCTGGTGATGCTTACTTTATTTAATAAATCAAATGTTCTTCAAAGTAATTACGGATGTGTCAAGAACTAAGTTTATAGACCCCTGGCTGTGGCGTCTGCCTAGAAACTTTCCAAAAATCGCTACACCACAATCTATTGAATTATACTTACCGAGACTTAATGTCAAATACATATATTTTAGAGTAACTTCTGTCAGAAATTCTTTTTGATAGTAGAATTAGATTTTTTTGTATATTTTAAAGAACAAAGTTGTCATCTTAGAACTACGATCTTGAAACAACTACCAAGCAAAACCAACTCTACATTTTGCCTTAATGTTGTAACTACAACAAATAAAGTATTAAAGCAGAGAAGAAACTTTACAAAACTGGAATCGCAAACAACGAGAGCTCTGAACACAACTGATAATCTTAACCAAGATTCCTCTGAAATTCGTCTCTGCATTCTTCAGATTTTTGAATGTTGAACCGTCAAGCGAGTTTCAGTCGCAACAATATGAATATAAGATCTCTGTACCGCATTGCGACGGCTATTCGCCCACACCTGCCCACCTTATGCTAATACTGTGATGCATGTGGTGAGCTGCAGCGGTGTCTAGGAAATACATAGGAAACACTATCTTGTGGATTGATAGAAGCAAAATGACTAGCACATGCGCCAAGATAATATTTAAGTCATGGATTGTTTCGCTCTCACTTTAATACATCGGTGTAGCGTGGGTATGCAGTGTACCTCTGCCTACCCCTTCGGGTGTTACAGGCGTGATGATGTTGTACTGTGCTATTTACTGGATCTTATCAACTATGGTCTGCTTAGGTTGGCATAGATGTTCGTCAACGAAAAATATATTTTAGATAGAATTTCTCGTATTGTTTTAATTTTAACTTTATTGTACCTTTTAACTTGAGGCAGATGACAAATGCAACGACGAGGCGTTGAAAGGAAATACTTTTATTCAAAAGTCGACGTCCAAACCGTGACCAGTTTATAACATTATTTATTTTAAAATTCTCTATTTTGCAAGAAAAATCTGTAGCAATGTTTTAAATATAAATACAATGTGTTTATTCAAAATTACATTACAAGCACTTATGTTTTAAAAAGTCTTCTGTATCTAAATAGCTATGTTGCTTCTGAATATTTAGTTTATAAATTTATTTTAAAGTGGATGTTACCCTCATAGTTGAACATATCTTATTAATGTCGATATAATTAAACGATGTTCCAGATGTCAGAGGCAACAACCTGAAAATTTTGGTTACCAAACAATAATTTCACCCCATATTTACTGTAAACAGAAATTTCAAAAGTTTGTTTATGTAATAACGGCGTAAACTTTGCGCTTAAAATCAACTTTATCACAGCGTGCTATTAAGTTCTCCGCAAGGAAATAATGCTTCATTAAAATTTTAACGTCTCGGTTTAATTTTCTATGCGAATAAGGATTTTAATGAACAGTGCTGGGAGACAAGAGTTTTAAGCTGCACCGTCACCAGGCAACAACAAATTGTGCAAAAAGTTAGCCAACACATTGCCGTGATACCTTGGCAACATGTAATACATCATCACGCCTGTATTCCCCGAAGGGGTAGGCAGAGGTGCAACTTATTGCACCTAAACTGTGCCGATGTATTTGGGTCTCAAAGTAATAGGATATATTGCCATTATACTGGGCACATTCCCCTTGAATACGAGGGAGATTTGGACTATAGTCCACCACCCTGGCGCAAAGTGGTTTAGTGAACTTCACACGCCTTTTTATAGACGTACAAGTTTATTCACGATGTTTGCCTTAACCGTTAAGCAAGTGGTGATCATTATTGAAAATTACATTCCCACATGAAAATTTTAGAGATGTAGGCCCGGGATTCAAACTTGCACCACAACCACTGCATATCATATTGACAATAATATAATATTATTTATGACGCTCCAAAGAGTATTTATCCATCAGTGAATTCGATCTGATGAATCAAATATATAGCCTATAAAGTACCTTATCTGTGCGGGATCGTTGATTTATTTCATCGGCCCATTAAACGCGATTTAACTGAAAATGCCAGCTTTTAAACTGAGCCCGTGCGGATCGCAATCAATTGGGCCAATGAAAATATTTGCCGATAGAGTAGCGCTTCATATTGGTTGTTTATAGTTCATAATATTGCGAAGGTTTTTTAAAAGAACGTAACCATAAGAGAAGCTTTCAGATGTTAAACCTTAGTCAAATAATATTTCAGGAGCGGCTACGCAAGACTTATTCTAAACAAGCCTACGTGCTGCTACGCTGGTGACTACAAGCTGCGTAGCGCTACGAATATAGAGCTACGGATGCGTGCGTAGCATTCGTAGTCCAAATTATACGAAGTAATACTACCCGATTAGTAACGTTTTTATTACGAGTTCCTATACCGTCTTTATTATAGGATACCTATACGATTACTACCTAGTATGGAGTTAGAAGAATATCCTAAACAGAGCCTCCAAACCACTATTCCACGGACATGCGAAACCCACACGCTAGTACTGCCTAATGAACTAAAGCCTAAACTCATTTTCGGACGTGCACAGTGCAACATTGTATTGATTTACCAAATTAAACTCTACAGCGTTAAACTTAACGATCAATTTACTGTGCCAAATGATTGTACAATTAAAATGTTCAGTCCCACGAAAGTGTCAAATTAAAAATCATGTTTATTCTGTTGGTACCAAACTATATGTATTGTAGTCCTTATTATGGTGGGAATGGTTGAGCAAGACAGCAATATTTATCGTAGTTTGCAAACAGAATTGATATTATTATCAAATTTATAAGCGTTTACTTCTCAAGGTTTCGCACTCTGCTTGATTGAATATAAATTAATCTGTTATATTACATGTATTAGATACTCCGTATAGGATACTCGGTATTAATTAGATGAAAGCACGAAGCATCTATACAAATAAATAAATTGGAGTGTCTGTTTGTAATGACAAAATAATAGCTTTTTACTAAATATGAAAGTATAAACAGTACATATAACGTGAAATGCACGCAAACGTCTTTCTGTTTGTTTGAGGTGTACTCCCAAACAGTTGGACCGATTTTGATTGGACTTTCACTGGCAGATAGCTAACGTTACAAGGAGTAATTTAAATTTATTCTATTTGAGAAAAACGATTAGCGTTTCGCGGGTAGAAATAAAAGTTTTCGGGTAAGGGTTCCCCAATTCCACCTAGACGACGTCGCGGGTTCAGCTAGTTAGCTACAACTACAGCTCTTTTAACGTCCAACTGCTGTGCACGGACCTCCCCTGAATGCGAGGGGGATTCAGGCCATAGTCCACAACGCTGGCCCAGTGCGGGTTGGCAGACTTCACACATCTATCGAGAACTAGAAGAGTTCCCTCAGACATGCAGGGTTTCCTCACGATGTTTTCCTTCACCGTTTCATAGCAAGTGATAATCTCGGATGAAAATGAGATTCGCACATAAATTCCATAGGTGCGAGCCGGGGTTTGAACCTGTACACTTTGATTTGCAAGGCGTGCGTTCGACCACTCGGCTACCACTGCTAGTTAGCTCATAAACTGTATTAAAGTACTCTTTTGTATGATCTGGAGGATTTATTACGCTTTTGCCTTCAGAACTTGACATGAAAAGGCACTATATGGGTACAATAAACGAATGTTTTTGTAGGGTATCTTTCATGTTTTGTGCAGAAAATGGAGCTTGGAGCGCAGCCGTGGCGGCGACATTATTCCGTTTATCTCTTCGATATTGTCTCTTGCGACCGTTAGACCTTCAGAAGATAATAGCATGGATATTAAAAAACCGGCCAAGTACGAGTCGGAATCTCGCACGAAGGGTTCCGTACCATTATCTATAAAAACGCCAAAAAAATCATGTCCGTGGTGTGGGAGCCCCCTTAAATATTTGTTTTATTTTAATTTAATTATTTATTTTTAAATTGAATTAATAATTAAATATTTTGTGAATATATCAAGCGTCTACCTGTTGTCGTTATCAATATCGAGCAAAAAAATCACGCTTGTTGTATATGAGCCCCCTTTAATATTAATTTTCTTCTGCGTTTTATTTGTTGTTATAGTGGCAACAAAAATACATCATCTGTGAAAATTTCAACTATCTATCTTACTATCATAGTTCATGAGATAAAGCCTGATATCAGACGGACGGACAGCGGAGTCTAAGTAATATGGTCTCATATTACCCTTTGGGTACGAAACACTAAAATAAATGATTTAAATAATTAGTGTATCCTTCGTGATTACATCATTGTGGTGAACAAAATAAGTTAACATAATACATTATCTGGCCTGTGTTCCCCGTAGGTGCAGGCAGAGGGGCGGGGCGAAGTGTGGGTGTACTACAGTGCACCCACACTTCGCCGATGTATATTGGTCCCAGTGTTATAGGGAGCGAGCCTATTGGCATTATACTGAGCACACTCTCTCTCTCTCAATACGAGGAAGATTTGGGTCATAGTCCGCTACGCTGGCCCAGTGTATTTCCCTAGTGATATTTTCCTTTCAAAAATAGTTAAGCAGTGTTAATACTCCTTTCCTAAATACATATGTACTGTAAATAAATTGTGGGTGTACTGTAGTGTGCATCTGCCAAGCCCTTCGGAGAATAGGCGTGATGACGAATGTACTGTGAATGCACAAGTGAAATTAAAATATGGTAGTATTCCGTGAGGCTTGTCAAACGCACATGGCCTTGTGACTTATGATGATAAACAGCAGGCTAATGCCGTTAATGTTCCTGAAACTATGGAGTGATGAATGAACGTAATTTAATCGAATAGTTCCGCTGTGAGTTACGTTAATGGAAAAGTTGATATACCGCTTTGTAACTTGCCTATATCGTAATCTGGCGTTTGACGGAAGGACGAGCCCGCCGAGGTATGTGACAAGATTATTGTCATCATACATCATCACGCCTGTATTTCCCTTAGGGGTAGGCAGAGGTGCCCTGCAGTGCGCCAACACTACGCCGATGTATTTTGGTCCCAATGTGATAGGGGGCGAGGCTATTGCCATTATACCGGGCACATTCTCCCTCAATACGAGGGAGATTTTTCGGCCATAGTCCTTTCTATAGCGTGCAGGTTTCCTCAAGATGTTTTCTTTCATCGTTTCATAGCATGTGGTAATCTCTGATGAAAATGAGATTCGCATATAAAACCCAGTGGTGCGGTGCCCGGGTTTGAAATTGCACACTTTGATTTCAAGGCGTGCGTTCGACCACTCGGCTACCTTTGGATTATTGTGTTAAAATGAAAATTATTGTTGTATGTAATCACTTAGGGATATTTATAGTGGTAGCCTCGTTGGTAAAACGCCCGCCTTGAACGCATGGGGTTCAAAACCAAGCTTGCACCTTTGGGATTATCAAATTTCATGTGCGAATGTCATTTTCTATTCTATGATTGCCACTTGATGAATGGTGAGAGAAACTATCGTGAGGAAACCTACATGTTTCAGAAAGGTGTGTGAAATTCACCGACCAGCACTGGGTAAGTGTGGCAGACTATGGCGGACATAAGTGTGTTTAATGCTTCAGAATCAGATTTTTTTTTTATTTATGTCAATACAGGTACTTCAATAACCAAACCTCTTCAATAAACAAACGAATAATTATAATTATCATTATAGAAAATTAAAGTCTCCCATGAAATTCGATAGTACAATTATTAATTATTATTATTTGTTTCTTTATTGAAGATTCATAAGTACCTGTTTTCTGTATTCTATATTATAGAACTTTACCACTTCTGTGATAATGGTCAAGTAGTTAATCAATGTTTTTTTAAACTACTTGTAATTCGACTCTGTGCAGGTAGAGCCTTTTGTAGGGACGTCGTCGGTGCGGCGGTAATTAAATCTCATGGAAATATCCAAAGCATCCGACCCATTTCTTTGTTAAGAATGCATTTAACCGGCTCGCAAGGTATGCTGATTTTTAATTAAGGCAGTCTTAGGTCAACACTTAATTAAGCCGACGGCTATACTGTAAGTCACTTATGTTCTATGCTAAACAGTTGTTTGAAGTGGAAGGTAGCTTCTGAATGTAGGTCATTTTCATTCAATGGACTGGGTACATATACGGTAGCTCATATTTTGGATGCTTAGTGAAGACTGTTTAAAAACTATCATAGTTTCCGAGTTATATATTTGTCACAGGTATCGTGTTCTGACCTTTGGGTACATCCATGATCCTATCAAGCAGTGTAAACTACATTTACGAAAGGCGGTTACCAATATTCACAAAAATCATGTAAATTTAACATAGAACTCGAGATATTACGAGGTATGGAAATCGGCGACGAAAAAATAGTTGAAAAAACATGGTCGAATTTCGATCAATTTTTTATACCATTCAGTTTTATACTCGATGCAAACATCAAACTATTATTTCGGACTTTGGAAACATCATGTTTATAATAAAAATAAGAACTACAGTGATTCGTATTCGGTACGGACGACACGGCTTGGTCTAGACTAGAGTCTACTATCTGTATCTAGAATAGACACGGCTTGGTCTGGACTAGATATCAATCGTATGGGTCCATACGATGAGTATGTGATGACAGAAATAATCAATTGGCGTTCAATCCTTGTCTTCTTTGCAGAATACTATCTGTACTATTCTTTTTCCGTCCCGACAGAAAAAGACGTAGAGGAAGGCAGACAAAAAGATGGGAAGACGATCTGCCCAAGGGTTGGAGAAGGACAGCAAGGGACAGGCAAATGTGGAGGGAAATTGAGGAGGCCTATGTCGCAAGTCAGCCTGACCCTGTAACTGATATTAAAGGAAGTAATATAAATATATAAATGTAGTAAATAAAGTTATATACATACTGAAAAATAGAGTAGTCAAGTATAGTTAGTATAGTTTTATGATTTAGTATATTACAAATTGAGCAAAGGTCAGTGTAAATAAAGGCTATTTTTATTTTATTTATTTTATATATCTGTACTATCTGATAGTTCGAAAGGCAAATAATAAAATTCAACGTTAATTCAATCAGATTAGATAATGGCGCAGAAATTTATCGAGGGGTAAAAAGATATTCGACTTAAACGACACTTTTGGGCGATATTGACTTGTATACATATTTGGAATCAGTGAATTAGTCTGCGTCGAATGAGTATGTTAAATAATGTCGCTTAGGTAATATTATAAATGTAAAAACTCATTTAAAAATCAACGGGAGTAATATATGATTCCTCGTAAAGTGAAATGGAGTAACTATTTATGTGTAGTATATACTCTACTCATACTCTATAGTATAGAGTCTATACAAAAAACAAATTAAAAAACTTGAGAGGTATCAAGGGACACCCGGATGGAACGAAGTTCCTTTTGAAATAAAAAAAAGCAAAAAAAAATTACATATACATACACACACACACGCATCGAAATCGGAATCGGAATCGAAACCGGAATCGGAATCGAAATCACACACACATTTACAAAAGTGTCGTTACAACTTTTACTCTCACACACACATTTACAAAAGTGTCGGTCGACACTTTTAGTCTTAATTGTTTCCGTCTAGATCCCTTTCGCAACGCGCCATAAGGAATTACGTTCCAAAAATATTCCGCACAAGCCCCGTAGGCCCGGCCTATCGATATATCAAATGCGTAGTATATTTTCATGGCTCGTCAAATCGCATTTGTCACGTAGACCAATATTACCTTTGGGACCACCCGCCAAATAAGGCCACTTTTTTCAAAGATACAGCGATGGATTTTTTATCGAGAAGTAGATACTATGACGTTGAGTGATGTATAATCTTCCTTCTTTTACTTAACTTTTTCCCAGCTACGTGTCAAGGTCTAATGTTTTATTTATGTTGACTGTTATTATTTGTATAAAAAGTTTTTTTTTCTTTAAACTAATTATGTACCTATAAAGTATAGAGGTACATAGTTTGTAATGTGCACTCTAAAGCCTGTGTTTTATAGTGTAGATTCATTAGAATCTACACTCTAAAGCACAGGCTCAATTTTGGGTAGAGTCGATACCCTGTATTAACAGGGTATCGACTCTACCTCAAAATTGAGTCTTAATTCGCCAAATCAATGTACTCGGAAAGCCAGACACAATACTAGAACACTAGTCAAATTCTGGATCGATATGCCTACGCCCCCTGAACATACTGGGATCAGTAATGTTATGTCTTTGTGATTTATGTCAATATACATAAAGATTGAATTGCAGTGGTAGCCTCGTGGGCAAGAACGCCCGCCTTGCAAGGGGTGCAAGTTCAAATCCCAGGCCCGCACCTCTGAGATAATTTTCATGTGTGAATGTCATTTTCAACAATGATTACCACTTGCTGAACGGTGAAGGAAAACATCGTGAGGAAACCTGCACTTCTGTGGAAAGGCGTGTGAAGTTCACCAACCCGCTCTGGGCCAGCGAGGTGGACTATGGCCCAAATCTCCCTCGTATTGAGGGGGAATGTACCCGGTATAATGGCAATAGGCTCGCCCCCTATTACATTGGGACCAAAAATACATCGGCGAAATGTGGGTGCACTACAGTGCACCACTGCCTACCCCTTCGGGGAATACAGGCGTGATGATGTATATTGAATTTCTGTAGCAAAAGTCACGCGGCCACGCGTAAAAAGTTCCTCGAATCACCGAAGGCATTGGAAAATATGCTTTTTCTCTAAGTTCTATTGTTATTTGACTCGCCTAATTGCGCAGAGATTGATACCATGAAGGATTGTCATAATGTAAACACAAGAAAGCTAAAATTATACATTTTCCATACTCCTTGTGATCCACAGATAAAACAACACCAAAGTAACTCTTTGTGGTATCCACACACTGGGTGACGTAAGCCCGGACGTGGGAACCTCACGCGGGAATGGCTTCCAGGAGGGTAATGTATGGGCTCCATTAAGAGCCTAATCTTCAGGCCTTTCTAGTATAAATTATATGCGCCCGCTGTGAATTTTACACCAAATATAACGGCGGGTGGTGTTCATAAAATTTATCTACAATGTTGAACAAAATGTTGTGATAATAAAGTATGACATGTTCTCACTATCAATCTACAAAAAAATATAAAAATTAAACTGGTGGTTTGAAACTGAAAATTCGAATTTTGAACATGAGAATAAAGTTTATTGCATTTTTAACCAACAGCCCCCGAAACTAGATAACTATTTACTTTTTAATAATTCTGCAAGTAGATACTTATAACAGCTTTTTACTAAATGCATATAAAATTACATACCGTACCAGCAACAAAAACTCAATTTTAATTTTTTTGTCTGTCTACCTGTCTGTTTTGGGCAATCTCCAAAACGTCTAGGTCGATTTTGTCGGGAATTTCACTGGTAACTTAGGCCACTTACATTTTGGGGGAATAATTAAGCAGTGGTAGCCGAGTGGTCGAACGCACGTCTTGCAAATCAAAGTGTGCGGGTTCAAACCCCGGCTCGCACCTCTGGGATTTATGTGCGAATCTCATTTTCATCCGAGATTATCACTTGCTATGAAACGGTGAAGGAAAACATCGTGAGGAAACCTGCATGTCTGAGGGAACTTGTCTAGTTCTTGATAGATGTGTGAAGTCTGCCAACCCGCACTGGGCCAGCGTGGTGGACTATGGCCTGAATCCCCCTCGCATTGAGGGGAGGCCCGTGCCCAGCAGTGGGACGTTAAAAGGGTTGTAGTAATTAAGGTTCCTTAATTCCGTGTGTACGAAGTCGCGGGCTCAACTAGTGTTATATAAATAAGTGTTAACGCGTGGCAAGTAATCACACAACAAACACCAAAAATACGATTGTAAATATATCGCTGGCAATGTATCGTATATTGAAATTGTTTTACATTGATGTATGAAACGGCAAGAATCGACAAAGGTTGGTTGCATGAATGATATGACGACAAGAAAGTATTTTAAGAAAGATGAACATCTGCTATGTCCAGGAGCCCGATTTTTGTTTGATAGACATCAATCTCTATTATAGATATGTCAAAAAAAACGTCAAATTGGTCGTATTTTCGAGTTTTTTATTGACATATCTCTAGATATGTCGATTAAATATATAATATTACATACAATAGAGATGATGTCTCTCAAACGAAAATCGGGCCCCAGGAACAATTGGTATTCAACTAAATAAATGAATACCGCCAGATAGAATCAGAATCAGAATCGTCAGTAAAAATAATAATAATAATAGTATCTCTTCCACCCATTCGGAATGCATTTCCTATGGATAACACATAGGTACTCATAGTGTATGGTTTCAAGGTAAGTAAAGTTTGTACTATGGGTACCATACAATGGACTGTGGGGCGATCCCAGTAACACTCAGACCAGGAAAAACTCCGAAAAGGCCATTTTTGAAATTTTCCGTTGGCGGGAATTGCGATGGTGGAACTCAGCGGCAGGTAAATGAAATTACCAGAGTAAATAAAAGAGAGAGTAAATTTGAAATGAGGGCTGTAATTTTTTTTTACCAGATATTTTATTCCAAGTAGAAATTCATAACTTTTTGTGCCAATCATGACTTTACGATCCAAGTGAAGAGAAACATATTTACTAAGTACAAAAGTCTCTTCCAAACTTACTAAGTCCCTCTTGAGTTACAGCGTAGCATTCGTCACGTGACTCGGTCATATCCGCAGGGAGTTGGGACGGGAGACGATCTTAAATTTTCATACAGTACCTTCACACAATTCCCCATTCCACACGCGTCATCAGGCAAAGTGAAAATAACAAATAGGGAAATAGAATTTTACGGGGCACTATATATTTGGTCTACAATACGCCTTCTCTTATGGAGAGCTTATTGCAGAGTGGCGTGGGTGTTTGAGCAGCAGTTCCCATATCTTTATAGTTTTTAAGTGTTAGGAGTTTGTGATGATGTCGTATATATTCACATACTACAACTTTTTATGACTTTATATGTTCGAACAAGCCTTTTCCTAAACGACTTTGTGCGCGCGGAACTAAGGAATCAAATATTATTCTAAAATAAAAATAGCCTATGTTACTCCTTATAACGACAGCTATACCAGTGTCCTCCGGTAAAGCTGTAAAGGCCAACTCACGGCCAACAGCTAGGCGTTTTGGAGATTATCTGGAATAACCAGCGACTCAATAGCAGGCCATTTCCTCGCTCAACGAGTGGCTCTAGCCATTCAGCGAGGGAATGCAGCCAGCGTCTTGGGTACGCTTCCGCTTGAGGCAAATTTTTTACACATTTTCTCAATATATTTTTACTTAGGTATTAGTTTTAACTTATTTTACTTTATTTTAAATAAATACATGCCTTTTCTGAATTGTTTTCGCTATACGTATGGTGTATACTTTCATATTCATGTTGTTATTTTGATATTACAAAAAGTCACTTCAATTTTATTTATTTGAGTATATTTATTTATATAGGTAAGGATAAAAAGTAAGTTCAAAAAACTTTTTAACAAAAAATTAAACCGCCGAAAATTTTAAAAAGCAAAAAATAATATACCTTTTTTATTTAACCTTAATAACAAAGTTCTTAAACTAATGTAAGTATACCTAAGTCATTTTGAGTCGGCGCCAAACAAGCAAATTAATTAATTTAGTAAAGTGTGATGTACGGCGGCGGCGCGGCGGCGGCGCGGCGCGACACGCACCTTCGTTGGAAAATGCCGAGCGTTCACGAAGTTAAGTCAGCGAGACAGCAATACACAGCGAGATAGCGATGCACAATGTGTGCGAGTGGTCGTACGGAGAGTAAATTTTTTGGAATGTTAATGTTTGTTTGTCGCTGAAGATTTCACGTTGCATTGTTAATTTCATTTGGTTATTTCTTTAAATTTATTGTTCATTAATTGTTTGGCGCCGACTCAAAATGACTTAGGTATACTTACATTAGTTTAAGAACTTTGTTATTAAGGTTAAATAAAAAAGGTATATTATTTTTTGCTTTTTAAAATTT
The DNA here is from genome assembly GCA_914767695.1 of Ptilodon capucinus. Lineage (NCBI taxonomy): Eukaryota > Metazoa > Arthropoda > Insecta > Lepidoptera > Notodontidae > Ptilodon > Ptilodon capucinus. The sequence goes on along the minus strand of OU611813.1, from coordinate 2,369,936 downwards.
TCGGCGGTTTAATTTTTTGTTAAAAAGTTTTTATTTTATATTTTTTTGTGGCTAAAATCTACTACTTAAACTGAATCTACTGTTTGTTTTTTTGTGATACACAACTCAGCATTAAAATTTGAGAATTAACAATAAATCTCTCCCTATTTTCCCACCTTTCGGGTAGGATTTTTGTTCCTAATTTATATAGGACCAACTTCGAAGTTATACCCTAACCAATACGTGTCGAAACGTGAACCTCTTCTGTTTGCTTCGTTGGTTAAAAATGGGTATAATTCCAAATAAAGTCCACGTGGGCGTAGGTATATCATTGTGTAGGTGCCAATCTATATCTGACTAGGCAAATACACACATGAATTGGCACCGACTACAAATGTAATGAATTATAAGGTTATTTGTAACTTTTTAGTGTTTTTAGTGTGTAAGTTTTTGAAGGCGAATTTAGTATCTATTTTGTGAAAAGATGCAAGTATTAGCACCTCATAACAGCCCAAAAAAGGAATTCACCCCCCTCCACCCTTTCCATCCCATCGTTTCGATATTTGTTAACTATCCGTATTAAACAAAAAAAGATTTTTCGAAATCGGCTCACTAACGCCGAAGATATGCTATAGTCCAGAATGCAAACTTTATCAGCCCATTTCACCCCCTAAATATTTTTTTTTTTCAAATTTCCTAAAACACGTGTTTCTTTATTTTGTATGTAAAATACATATACAAAGTTTCAGGTTGATCAAAAAATATTTTTGAAATTGTGTGACCTTCAACCCCCCATTTCACCCCTAAGGGGGTTGATTTCTGATAATGTTTTGAAAATGGGACCACCCTCGAAAAATTTCTTAGCAAACGTCATAGAAAAAATCGAAATCGGTTTAGTGACGCCGGAGATATGCGTGATCATACATAAAAAAGAATGCAAACTTTATCACCCCATTTCACACCCTATACATTTTTTTTTTCAAAATTCCTAAAACACGTATTTCTTGATTTTATATGTAAAATACATATACAAAGTTTCAAGTCGATCAAAAAATAATTTTTAAATTATGTGACCTTCAACCCCTCATTTCACCCCCAAGGGGGTTAATTTCTGATAATATTTTGAAAATGGGACCACCCTCGAAGAATTCCTTAGCAAACGTCATAAAAAAATTCGAAATCGGTTTAGTGACGCCGGAGATATGCGTGATCATACATAAAAAAAAAAAAAAAAAAATATACGCGTCGAATTGAGAACCTCCTCCTTTTTTTTTTCGTCGGTTAAAAACCAAAACTACTAAAAATATATTACAATTTTTTTTTTGTTTTTACTTTTATTGAAATTGTTATCAATTAATTACAGAAATGTAAAAATTGTATCTCTTAATAATTTTACTGAAGGATAGAACTGAAAGAAAAAGTAAAATATAGAGTACTATATAACTTTCCATCAGACGTGATCCACACACTTGTTCAGTTTTTTTTTTCATATAAGTTGGTTAAATGTCGTAACGTGAGGGTACAAAAGCACCAGTCACGGTCCGCCCCACCCCTTGTGTCGCCTATTGATGCTATATTGCGTTTTTCTCGGTCATTGGGTTTTGAGAATGGAACTATTCAGGATAAACAGCATTGCTCCAAACTCGCACAAAATATTTAAGAAAATGTTGGCGAATATTTTTTTTTTATTTAAAGCAACGTGTGCAGTACGAAAATAATTTAAAATATCTCCAAATTAAAAACAGTTGATGCAAATTGATTGACAAGGTATTTTTAGGTTTTTTTTAATAATGTAGAAATAAATTGAGCCTATAAATAAGGATATACATCATCACGCCTGTACTCCCCGAAGGGGTAGGCAGAGATGCACTGTAGTGCGCCCACACTTCGCCGATGTATTTTTGGTCCCAATGTAATAGGGGGCGAGCCTATTGCCATTATACCGGGCACATTCCCCCTCAATACGAGGGAGGTTTGGGCCATAGTCCACCACGCTGGCCCAGTGCGGGTTGGTGAACTTCACACGCCTTTCTACAGACGTGCAGGTTTCCTCACGATGTATATTTATATTCCGAAAAAAGACGGGTTCTATTGTTTGAAATCGGAAGGCGAACGAGGTTACCGGAAACACAAGTGTTTAATATCTTTTTCGAGTCACAACTCCGTTAATAAGCATCCTCGTACCCGAAATTCTCGTCAAACCTTTTGTTACATCAAAGGAAATGTTAAAAAGATTATTTCGCAGTACTTAATAAATATAATTACACAATTTTTAAAGGCCCCGAGCTTAATGGGTACCTACTTTGAACAATTACATTGATGTTTTGTTCTCTTTAGTGGGTAGGTAATTTGATGCCCCGGGCGATGTCTTAATTAACAGAGTTTTATGTCTCATCCCAGATTTTTTTCCGATAAAGTATAATACACTTCTCATCAAAAAAATCGAAACACTTTCGTTTTTATTGTTTTTGTCCTAATTTTTAAAATTACTCATCATACAAAATACGAAACCTATGAAGACTTAATTTGAATTTAGAACATTAACATTAGGATTTATAAACCTCATACTACTCACTATTAAATGACATTTTACATTTATTCCTAAATATACACATTTTTCTGATAATCCTTATCAAATCATAAACTGCGAGGTGTTTCGATTTTTTTGATGAGAAGTGTATATATATATATAATATATATATAATTATAACTAAAAAAAGTATTTAAAGATATTTTCGCGCAAAATTATCCTCTTAAAAGTCATGTAGTATACTTATTAGTTAAAATTTTGTTTAGAAGAGTTAAGTTAAGTTGATTAAGTTAAGTGAATGTTAAGTATGTATACATTTATAATCTACTCTTAGGATATCGTCTTTTTTATTTATTATTTTTATTTCGAAAGCAGTATTATAGAAAATGAAATGTGTGCGTTTGAAATCAATTATTTCAATTATGTTTAGTATGTACGGTGACACCACTGAACACTGGGCGATCGAATACACTTAACTGTCTATTGAAAATAAACTCCGTTAATATATAGGTACATAAAGAATATTTTTCTAAGGGGAAACGCCATGCGATGAAGCGCCTGTATTCGCTTGCGTCATCGACGATGTTGCGTTGAAATATGTGCTTCTTTCTAGAGTAAATACGGTTTGTTTTGGTAGTGACAAAAGAAATGGTAGCGCGCGTTTTGTTGCGACTTTGAATTTGATTAAACTTATGTACCTATTGCCTACATTATCAAATAGATGGATACCTCTTCGTGTCATCACTTAACTTTCATTATTCCATTGTACCAACAACTTCTGCAATATTAATAAAATAATAACGCTCTTGAAGATAAAAGAGTTTCTCCTAGTCGTTCTTAGTCGAGAGAGATGAAATAAAATCTTATCTTTACGATGCAATAAGACGGTGATGTAAAAATTGAAAAGTATCCAAAGAGCCATAAGTTTTTATTATTTTGACTCTATAAGCTCAATTATGATGCATTGTTCTACGAAGACATAATATAAAGTATAAACCCAAACTCACTACACGAAAAATAAAACGTCAGCGTACTTAAATGACGCAAATATACGCGTGTTTTTTTAACAAAACTGCAACTTGTTATACTATCTCCTATAATTAATAATAAATAGATAAATATTTCCAGACGGTGAAGGAAAACATCGTGAGGAAACCTGCACGTCTATAGAAAGGCGTGTTAAGTTCACCAACCCGCACGCGGCCAGCGTGGTGGACTATGGCCCAAATCTCCCTCGTATTGAGGGGGAATGTGCCCGGTATAATGGCAATAGGCGCGCCCCCTATTACATTGGGACCAAAATACATCGGTGATGTGTAGGCGCACTACAGTGCACCTCCGCCTACCCCTCCGGGGAATACAGGCATGATGATGTATTTATTGCCTGACAGCACATACTCATCGTATAAATCCCAAACTAAGCAAAGCTTGTACTCATAAGTACCGTACAATGTACTTGGGACGATCCTAGTTACACCCAGACATGAAAAATTCCAAGCCAATTCCAAGCCGGAATTGAACCCGCAACCACATTGTTCAATGAGCCGAGCGTCCTTTGCTCAAACCACAAGACTAAGCCGTCGTCATAGCAGGAGAAGTATATATATCAACAAATGGTGTCTGAGAGAGATAGAACTTAATTAGTGTTACACAGTCCATTCTTTCACTATCTATGAAAATTGTCTATGACCTATGTGATTTTAAATAAAACGATTGAGGTACTCACATTTGTTTTAATTAGAGAAACATAAAAAATACACAAATCAACGATAAACTGCTTAAATCAGCCGAAACATTTGTCATCCATGAAGCGACCCAATATATTAATTTAGACGCATGGCTTTTGCCACAGACATGCAGTCTTTTTGTACATTTAATTAGACAACGAAAATCCCTCCGCCTGGTATTATATAACAGTAAATTTCTTGCTACACACAAATATATCATCACGCCTGTATTCCCTGTAGGGGTAGGCAGAGGTGCACTGCAGTGCGCCCACACTTCGCCGATGTATTTTTGGTCCCAATGTAATAGGAGGCGAGCCTATTGCCATTATACCGGGCACATTTCCCCTCAATACGAGGGAGATTTGAGTCATAGTCCACCACCCTGGCCCAGTGCGGGTTGGTGAACTTCACACGCCTAGACGTGCAGGTTTCCTTACGATGTTTTCCTTCACCGTTCAGCAAGTGGTAATCATTGTTGAAAATGACATTCGCACATAAAAATTTGCTCAGAGTTGTGGGTCCGGGATTTGAACTTGCACCCCTTACGTTCAAGGCGGCCGTTCTTGCCCACGAGGCTACCACTACGAATTTCTTGCTTTGTAAATTTTATTGGAAACCGTTATTATTAAACGCAATCAGGATAATGACCTATATGAAAGGTGCCTATAAGAAAAACGGCCCTTAGTCCCTAGTGTGAATGTGCCAAATTAACAAAAGTTGTTTATCTACCCATGAGGCGGCGAGGGTCAATTAATATATGATCAAAGTTGAAATTACTCAATGAAAATTCGACCTTCTGATAATACAACTAGTTGTTACGTACGACTTTATTCGTTTGGCAAGTAAATATAAAAAAACTGTACCTATATTGGCGAGTGGAATAATTATTCCATTAATATTTTAATCGCGATAACAAGGCATTTCGTTGCAAATCGAACACCCACCATCCATCCTCACAAACTTCACATTTAAAACATTTGTAGAATGTAAGATAGTGTACGCTCTTGTTGATAATTCGTGATTCCGAAAGTAATTTGAAAGTGCTCTGTAAAAATTCGATCGAAAATTTAAAAGGCCAGACACTCCCGCGCGGTTGACCGTAAGCTTTATTAATATTCATGAAACACAAATTGGAACAGTATACCAAATGAGCGGGCTTTCCCGGGGATTAGTTATCGGAATTCCTTAATTTTACACCAGTGATTAGATTCTGCTAAGTTAACGATCTCATTTATTTTGTTATTAGACCTGTTTTAATATGGTTTTGGAACCTCCATTTAACACGACAATACATACATGGATATTACGCGTTGTAATACCTGCGTTACCTCTCACCACTTGCTTACTTAATTTACGAAAACTGAAAAATATAGTAGTAATGCACATCGACCCTTGAAAGGCAATCCTTACTAAGCGACAAAAACCAGCCAAGTGCGAGTAGGATTATCTATAAAAACGGCAAAATAATCACGTTTGTTGTATGGGAGCCCCCTTAAATATTTATTTTATTCTGTGTTTTAGTATTTGTTGTTACAGCGGCCACAGAAATACATCATCTGTGAAAATTTCAACTCTCTGACTATCACGGTTCATGAGATACAGCCTGGTGACAGACGGACGGACGGACGGACAGCGAAGTCTCACTAATAGGGTTCTCATTTTACCCTTTGGGTACGGAACCCTAAAAATTTTAAAATAAGTCATATATACCAAACGACGCGGAAAAGTCCGGCTATTCGAATGGTATATACAACGGTTTTACGATTTTTTGTCGCTTAGTAAAGATTGCTTTTTAAGCGTCGATATGTTTCTTGAAGATAGTTTGATCTAGTGGTTCGAGGGTTGGCCGCTCGGCTCACTGGAACGGGTGTTTACAGAATCAAATCCAATCAAAAGCATATATCATATTGCCTTGAAATAAAACTATTTTACGGATTCTATCACGTTTATTTACTATTTTATTTTCCCGACGTTTCGGCTGCTTTACAGCAACCATGGTCACGGGGGGACTGAGGTGTTAGACGTCCTGATGTCATAGTTAATAACTGGGTACCCTCATATTTAGTTGTTGTAACATCCTAATTTCAATAGGGAAGATGGCAGGGTGCTACCATCAACTTGGGATCCAGTAATTAATATGATTAAATCCAAAACCAAGCGTACCATTGCAAGACCTCAGGACACTGTGAGCACTTTCTGCGTGGATCAGACCGCAAACAGCAACTTAATATGCGGGTACTCAGTTATTAACTATGACATCAGGACTTCTAACACCTCAGTCCCCCCGTGACCATGGTTGCTGTAAAGCAGCCGATATTTCGGAAAAATAAAATAGTAAATAAACGCGATAGAATCCGTAAAATAGTTTTATTTTAATGTGTAGTATTCGCGTAAATATAAGAAAACAATATCATATTGCCTTTTCGGAATTTGTCCTGATAAGGGTGTACCTGGGAACACCTCAAGTTAATTTTATGATACCCACAGTACGTGTATTGCTAATTTCGATTCATACTATGATTAGATGTTGTCTGCCGATTTTTACCCCTCTACAACAAATATTAAAAAAGGTATACGTACATAATAACAGGGTAATATTTTCTAACTGCTAAAATTGGTTTTCTTGACAAAAGTTACAGCAGAGTTGTAATAGAATAAATAAAAAGATATGCTTCATAAAATTCGTGGAATAACTTCCCCAATTGTTCATTGCACCTCGGGTCCCCACAGGAAGTTCTATTTTATAAAACCAACGGGGAGGGCAACTGGGACGGTTTATTAGTGCATTTTTACAACTCATTTTATGTATCTTATTCTTTACTGTCCTATAAATAATAAATACAACACCTTACTTCGCAGACTATTTCAGTCCCAATGTGATACAGGGCTAGCCTATTGTTATTACACTGGGTACATGCCCCCTCGCTATGAGAGAGATTTGGATCTTATGCCACTATGCTGATCTATTCCAGGTGTTTTTATAGACATGCATATTATGTTTGTTTTCATTGCAAAGCAATTAAAACCTAAAGATTCTTGTGATTGACACGATGTAAACGCTTTCATAGATACATAATTGCCACTGAAAATTTGTTTTTGTACTTGTCTAGCCTAGCCCTAAAATAACGCGGTGTGCAGTAGTTATCTACTAGACATTGAATTGAATTTCAGTCCCTGAAAAATAACTATCAGAACCAGACATTGATAGTGTTTAATAAAAAATTAAGCTGCGGATTTAAAAATTGGAAAGTCACGATATTTTGTCTTGCTATTTATTTGTATAGCGCATTACAACTACTTCATAAATCACTTGGAACAAAGAACGGAGGGTGGCACACAGAACGCAAACGGAATCTACTTTTTCTTCCGCAATGTTGCTTCCAGGAAATCAATGTCTATTTAAATTTATAATGTTTATATTTGTTATTTCCCCTAGACAGTTGAGCAATATTTATGTAATATAATATTTTTTTTCAATTAAATAGGTCATACACTATCATATAATATCTTATGGACCTGTTTTCACCTTGAGGAAGACCTCATTTATAAAGCCTCACCTACAGATGCCTCAAAACACATTTAAAAAAAAAAAAACTTAAACGAGTACAGATTATTTGGTAATAAAAAAAGAACACAGGTAGTGAAATTTTACCTAAATATATACTGGTGTACGTACGATATTCAAGTATCTCTTCAGTGTTCAAATATCCTCATTGTTCTAATTTCAAATTAATACCTTTAAACCCCTTTAATTAACGATACACGATCCATCAATTAAACTACGACCTCCATGTTATAAATACTTAAGCATATTTCCTTAGAGGTAATCCTCCTTGCTTCGAGGTACAAACTTCAAGAGTATCAAGTAAATGTAGTGTACGGGGATCAGCCCAGCTCTTCGCAATACGAAGTTTACCGTCTGTGTAATCTACAGTGCCCCTTCGAAGTTCTTTACCAAAATAATGGTACTCAGAGGTTATGTTTCTTAAGAACTAGATAGGATTATGTGTTAACACTTCTAGATTGACTAAATTGTAACAATCGATTGTCTTTTGTTATGGGATTGGTGATAAAAGTGTTTACCTCCAGAGCATGCTCCTACCATATGACTGAGCAAGTGGAGGTTACTATGTGGTAACCTGAGAACACCAAACCCCCCTTCAAACCTAAGACAAGGGTGCTGTGCCCAGAAATGCGACATTAAATAGCTTATGAAAAATCTGGACACTACTAGAATAGTCATAAAACAGACAGGCAGACGTGCAGCAAAGTTATTCTATAAGGGTTCTTCTTTATCTTTTGAGGTACGAAACCCAAAAAAAATTGTACCAACTGAAAGATTATTAGACTGTACGAAGCCCCTTATAGTGGTCATCTAATATTGGTGTCATTCTGTTGGCACCAAGCTATTATAACAAGTCTTTTACCATCCTTGTGATAGTCTTAAGTAAATAAAATCAAGACAATCAAAAATATCATATCGACGGGTGAAAGGCTACTTGACTCAAGCGACACTTTTGAGCGATATTGACTTAATACATATTTGGAATCAGAGATTTTGTGCGTCGAACGAGTATGCTCGCCTGTAAAGTTAAAAAAATCCAAATAACCTTTCACTTCTCGATATATGTAATTGTGCACAACTGTATTAGTAATATTTTATGTAAAATTAGGGTCATTGTAAGTAGATATAGATTTTTTATCACCAAAATCATTTTTACTCGAGCAGACTTCCGTGTCTACGAACTCAATCTTGCTTTGCAGATAACACGGTACAGTACAGACGGAGCCTAAGACGAATGTAGACAACGATTATCCGTCTTACATCTGCTAAGTGGGATCTTGGAGCAATCTGTGCAACGAACCGGTATATTCCACGAGATTTATAATGCACAAGGAAAAATAAAGCCTTATGAGATGGCAGCGTTCAGTCTTTTCTTGTAAATTTGCGACATGGTTTGCAGAAGCAGCCAAGAAAAAAAAGATTGAAATCGTAAATAGTTTTTTTTATATGGTAGATACCATAGAACCCCGTAGTAGAAACTAGAGAGTTTCTACTACAGTATCCATTAATATGAGTAGAGTCAGCCGCTATAGTTGTATGATAAACTTTAAGTTTTCTAGATTGCTTTCAGGGACAAACGGAAACTCATACGATTGGTGAGACGGCGAAGATGATAAAATTGAAAGTCGACTTTACTTTCTCTGACATACGGCACATTTTCCGGAATGACTCGAAGCGGCACGCAAAGCGCGGTTAAGCGTCCGGAAGCCATTGTGAGCCTACTGCCATCTATCGGTATGCACTAATGCCATGAAGTAAGTACTTAGACTAACACAGCATAATATTCCTAAAAATAATGGATGATGTAAGAAGAAAGTTAGAAATAAACGTAAGACAGGTAATAGAGTTTACAGCAGGCGAACAAAATCGATAGAGTGTACAAATAACCCGTCTCAGAACATTACCAGACACGTGTTAAGAATCTAAAAGGGTCTATTGGTAGACAGCGAGATGTTACGTTACATTGTGTACCTACGAGAGTGGAATGGAATGTTTTCGTTCAATTACTCAAACGTTTTGGATCACAGTTGAAATTAGAAATGAACCTTCTTTTATTACTAAGTTACTTTGGTTATTTAAAAGCATGAATGTGCTTTCAAAATTGAAGTCCATTTATATAATACAAACAGTTCTAACAGTAAGTAATCAAATTCAATTTGTAATGAAGCTGAAAGCAACCATCTTTGAAAAAGTCAAGTACTCAATCGATCCCAATCAACGTATCCTATTATATCGAGGGTTGAAAAGCTACTTGACTTAAGGGACATTTTTTTAAATTTCCAGGAGAGCATACTCATTCGATGCAGCAAAATTCGCTGATTCCAAATCTTTATATTATAAGTTCTATATCTTTATGTATATCTGTTCTACTGTACGTGTTTATGTCACTGAACTCCTCCCAAACGGCTCGACAGATTTGGATGAAATTACGTGTGTATATTTCAATGGGTTTCTGGATGGTTTAGATTCACAATTGGACCCGGTGGGTGGCGCTGCTTTCGTATGTCACTAATTCTAAAGCGGTATTTCGCCCGGTCAGCTAGTATAAGTATATAAATATAAGTCTATATAAATATAATAATATATTTTTCATATCAAGTAAGCAGGTGTAAATATAAATTTTAATATTCCTAATACTCTATTACTGACGTGGGTGGGAAGACGGCAAGGCTGAAGTGGGAGTGGGCCGGTCACGTAGCACGAATGGACCCGCAGAGGTGGACAAATCGTGTCAACACCTGGATGCCCGAAGGCGGTTGCCGGCATCGTGGCATACCAAGGAGAAGATGGTGCGACGATTTGGTCACTTTTGCGGGAGAAACGTGGCCACAACAAGCCCAGGATAGGGATATGTGGAGACGAGAGGGGGAGGCCTTTGCCCAGCAGTGGGACATACAATAGGCTATTAAAAAAAAAATACTCTATGGCCTAGTGATTGAATGAATTTAAAAAACGTGCTTTTTGGAATTAGCCCCGGTCTAGTTACTCGGATCACATAGTAAAAGTCAAAATCAAAATAAATTTTTGTTTATTCGTGTATGCCAAAAAGCACTTACAAATAGTCAGATTCTACCACCGGTTTGGAATGCTGTTTCCACTGAGAAGAGCCGGTAAGAAACTCAATGGTTAACTCAACTCTCTTTTTAAAATGATAATACATCATCACGCCTGTATTCCCCGAAGGGGTAGGCAGAGGTGCACTGCAGTGCGCCCACACTTCGCCGATGTATTTTGGTCCCAATGTAATAGGGGGCGAGCCTATTGCCATTATACCGGGCACACAGGTTTCCTCACGATGTTTTCCGTCACCGTTTCTTAGCAAGTGATAATCTCAGATGAAAATGAGATTCGCACATGGAACCCAGAGGTGCGAGCCGGGGATAGAACCTGCGCACTTTGATTGCAAAGCGTGCGTTCGACCACTCGGCTACCACTGCTTATTGCTTAAAATGATAATTGCGAGTAATACATTCTCAGGAGCAGCAATGCCATGAGAGCAGACAGCAATTTGCCACAATACTAGAGAAGATGAGTTTCTTTTGATGAGTATGTTTTGTATTGTTTATTTATTTAAATGGGACATTAAAAAGAAAGTTGGAGACCACATTATCTTTAAAACAATGCAATGGGATATTCTATGCGTGTCATATCAATAGACAAAATGAGGTCCATAAATGAGGTTTCAAGTGATTCATTTCAACAGGTTTATTTATATTATATTTATCGACAGTTACAGCTCCCATCCAATATTTATTTTCCGGAGGTGATGTCGACAAATAAACAAATTCGTAATGCCAATCTGTCGGAGCGGGTCCACTTGACATTTTTTATTAAATTGGCAATACCAATAAAAGTGATCGGGTCGTGGTACTCCCCGATCAATATGGAACTTAATTGGAACGGATGGGACTTGAATTTGTAATTGAAAGATTACAGATTCGCTTCTCGTTTTCAAGAGTCATGGAAATATAGGCAAGATTCGAGCGCAGATAAAAAATAATGATTTTTTGATGGCGACTCTTGGAGACTGATTGGTTTTCAATTGTTTGTAAATGTGTTTTTGGTTACATACTTATAAAGTTTATTTTTCAACGTCTTAAAGTCAGTATTATAAGTCCGATCTGTGTTACTATTCGGCATAAATCTTTTATTGTTTGAAGAGGGCTTGGTCTAGTGATTTTATTGCGGGTTCGATTCCTGTCTGTCGCAAACATCATAAATGGCCTTTTCGGACGTTGCCTTGTTTTTAATAAACCTGGGATTACTCCCAGTCCCAGTCCCAGTCCATTGCATAGTACCCATAGTCATAGTCTGGCTAGAATGAGCTACTCAAAGATTATCTCAAATTGATAGAAGCCTGTCATATGACCCATTTTCCATTATTTCTGTGTAACTTAAAACGTGTTGCCTGCGAGTCGTAGTTCATTTATTTCTGTACCAGGCCTGCAATTTCTGACTCCGCGGCTAACTACAAAGTGTCTACATCCGATGGCTAAGTTTACTGGTTTGGGCTGAACGCTTGGCTTAGGTACTGCATTGGCGATTTTCGGAAATATAATTGTCTTGTAATGTCTGAAACTGTTATACCCCTGAGTCCATAGCTATAGTACGGTCCCGTTGTGCCGGCGTTTAGGACCATACGTTGAGGATGCGCTGTCATAACATTTTCTATGACAACGAATGTATTCCATAAAAACTCCATATAAAACGTAGTGATGCCCTCCAGACAAAAAAATACCCCTGACTCAAAGCAAACACCGGCTTTGATGTTAAAAAGCCACTTGAATGGTGTCTCTTAGCACACAATGCGATATCTACCGGCTGGTGACGTCACACAGCTTCGCCCATCACCGACGGTAAAGTAGGTGAAGTGTCCCCATTTTTTACTCACCTCGTATTCTTCTAGGTATTCCGTTGTGTCGTTTTTTGCTTGAAAACTTGCAACTCAGACTACTCTAACTGTATCAGACTATTCTATCAAATTTTTAACTGTTTAAAAACTCATTACAACGGCGTTTTTTAAATAAAAAATGTCTCCATTTCCACTGTTTTTTTTTGTTATAATGAAAATTATTTTGCTGTTTGTACAGGTAAAGTATCATTTATCGAATATTAAAAACCGAGTTGTGAAAATCCGCCTAAAAGTTGCCAATTCGGATTCTAATTTGATTTTAAATATTACGCGATAAGCAGAATTCTATAAAAAAAATAATTTACATCGGATTGCGTGAAATTCGAACGTCGACGTCTTATGTATAGATTTTGGTTCATGTACACAATAAGTATGTGGTTAACCAAGCCTGATTAGAACACTCGGTTTTCGCAAAACACTTCGGCCAGTCATGGCAGGTGCGGATGACAACATTGATTAAGATTGAAGTAAAAAAGTGTCAGGAAGCATCAATAAACTTTTTATTGGACGAGGCAGAAATACGTCTTGAAAAATGGCAAAATGGCTATTATCATAAAGTTTTCTATCAAATTTTCCTGTCCTCCGTAATTTGATTGTATAAGGAAGTTGGCTATTTTTATCTCCAAAACGACGTGGAGAGGGTCTTGTAAGCTTGAAGTTTTAGATTATATACTTGCCTGTCTATAATAATGCAACTCACAAAGATGGTTTTTGAACAAAGGTATTTTTGTTAGTTAAAAAAAGAGTAAGTTTTTTTTGCATGCACTCGTTGGGGATGGTAATTTTTCAATTTTCTTATAAGGGGGCATCCATTGGTGATGTGAGGTGTTTAGAGAGGGAGGGGGTCAAGCCAAATCTCACCTAAACTCACGTGAGGGAGAGGGTGGTCTAGGCAAATAAATAAGTAAGTAAAATTGCGAGAAACCTGAGTTAAATTAAGTAAAAATGTTTCTTCACTCAAATATTTCTAAATCATGTAAAATAATATTTAAAACTAACTAACTACAGCCCTTTTAACGTCCCACTGCTGTGCACGGGCCTCCCCTAAATGCGAGGGGGATTCAGGCCATAGTCCACCACGCTGGCCCAGTGCGGGTTGGCAGACTTTACACATCAAGAACTAGTCAAGTTCCCTCAAACGTGCAGGTTTTCTCACGATGTTTTCCTTCACCGTTTCATAGCAAGTGATAATCTCGGAAGTAAATGAGATTCGCACATGAAACCCAGAGGTGCGAGCCGGGGTTCGAACCTGCACACTTTGATTTGCAAGGCGTGCGTTCGACCACTCGGCTACCACTGCTTTTTATAATATAACTAACTGCTTTTTAAAATAATATTTACCACGTTCGAATTATGCACTGAGACAAAAGTTTATTAACTATTTATAAATTTATTTGGAAACAATTTATTTATTTATTAAATATGAATAAATATTTTCTAACATTTAATAAATATTTGTTAGCTATTAATCAATATTTTTAACTGTTAACAAATATTGATTTAAAATCTCACGTGTGATTAGGGGAGGGAGTCGAGCAAAATCTCACGACATCTCACCAAGGGGGAAAAGGTGTCGAAAAATTGACAAAATTGTCCCACGTAATTAATGGATGCCCACTAAAATTATACGTCGCTATCTCAAATCTCTTGTGTGCAAGCAATTCAAAAAGTACTTTTCCCTTTATACGCGTAATATGTCAACGTCCTCATTATTCATGCTGTCACTTTGGAAATCAAATATGGAAAACACGATTCCATGAGAAGAGGATGATTTACGGATTATTTTTTGGATGCAGATATTTTTATAAGGAAACGAGTATATACCAAATTTGAATGGTGTATTAAAATTAATTATCATTTAAAACCCTGCTATAGAGTAAATAAGGTCTATAAGGTCTATACGTGAGCTGTTCAGTGAAACATGCTCGCTTAAGCTGTGCTTGTGTTCTAATATGGCGTTAATTAAATACGTTTGGCTTTATTGAAGAAACTATTTTTGTAAGCCAGCTCAAGTAGTTCAAAGACTACATTTTGAAATAATATTGACACACAAACATTTATTATATAAAAACGCTGAGTAGTACAAGTTCAAAAAAACCGGCCAAGTGCGAGTCGGACTCGCGCACAAAGGGTTCCGTACCATTATCTATAAAAACGGCAAAAAAATCACGTTTGCTGTATGGGAGCCCCCTTAAAAAATTATTTTATTCTGTTTTTTAGTATTTGTTGTTACAGCGGCAAAAGAAGTACATCATCTGTGAAAATTTCAACTCTCTAGCTATCACGGTTCATGAGATACAGCCTGGTGACAGACGGACGGACGGACGGACAGGGATCTCATGAAGGGCAACCTTCCGATATCCTTAAAGCGTAGACTCGTCGACATGTGTATCTTGCCCGTCCTAACCTACGGTGCACAAACATGATCACTGACAGAACAACAGAAATCCAAATTCAAGGTTTGCCAAAGAGCTATGGAACGCAGCATGCTGGGTGTGAAACGAACCGACCGGATCAGAGACACTATCCTGCGTGACATCACTCGCGTCACGGACATGGGAAAAAAGACGGCGAAGTTGAAGTGGGAGTGGGCTGGTCACATCTCGCGCATGGACCCGCAGAGGTGGGCTTATATCACCACCAGCTGGATTCCCAGTACTGGCCGCCGCCGCCGGGGTCGACTGAGAAGACGGTGGCGAGAGGACCTTGACACCTTTGTGGGAAAAACGTGGCCGGAGGTTGCCAAGGACAGAGAAGTGTGGAAGAGGAAAGGGGAGGCCTTTGTCCAGGAGTGGGACACTATTATAGGCTAGTTAAAAAAAAAATGCATCCGTAGCTTCGATGTATTTTCTTCTACAAACAATTTTTCCAACCCGCTTTAGAGTTGGTCAGTTTCAAGCCAAGAATGAAATAATTTACGACCTCAATTACATTAGTACGTTAACTCAATTTGAATCCCGGCCAATTTTCCGGTAGTTTAGAAAATGGCCTAATATTTGTTTTAATTTAGTGGGCTCTGCTTGTGAGTTATGTGAGTTTACGAGTATTTAAACAGTTTCAAGTATCCAGTGACATTACTCTGATAGATGGCGTTTACTGCAACGTTTCATTAGATTTGTATTTTTCCATACATTTCTAAAACGCGCAATGAAAGTTTTTATACAAAATTACCTTTCGCCAAATTGTCATTAAATCATTTACGTAGACTATAGCTACTAGCGACTCATAGCGAAAGTATAACCATAGTGGAGTTTCTATGCTTATAATTTTGTGTATTGTATGCTGTATTTTCTCTCCAAGCATTTCCATATCATGAATATTCTTCTAAATAATAACTCTAGCAATCTCTATTCCACGAGTACCTGCTTGTAGTTTTTTTTAACATATTAGCTGGTATGGTCTTTTGTGTACTTCTAGCTGGTGCGTCATGAGGGTAAATTGACTCATAGAGGTACTAACTTTGTACGGGCTGCACACTGGATGAAAGTCCGCTATGAGCCAATATGACCTCACACCGCTTACCTATGTCGTAAATTTTATAGTTACGTATTTAGATTCCTATTTAATAAATACGAATGTCTTTCGTGAGAATACGATAACGTTTTTATAAAAGCAGCGGGATTTGTTCAGAGAGGGCACCACAAAGAATGGATTACACACATCCAACCCTGAATCAAGATAATAGGACTGAACAGATTCTTAATCCTTATGATCCTCAATTTAATTAAGATGAGATTTTAGTAAAGCTCTATGCAGGAAGTGATTCGAAAACCTTCAGTAGTTTGTAACAACGAAATTAATTATTCAATATACAAAACATGAATAGTATAATAAGCAGTGGTAGCCGAACGCACGCCTTGCAAATCAAAGTGTGCAGGTTCAAACCCCGGCTCGCACCTCTGGGTTTATGTGCGAATCTCATTTTCTTCCGAGATTATCACTTGCTATGAAACGGTGAAGGAAAACATCGTGAGGAAACCTGCATGTCTGAGGGAACTTGTCTAGTTCTCTATAGATGTGTGAAGTCTGCCAACCCGCACTGGGCCAGCGTGGTGGACTATGGCCTGAATCCCCCTCGCATTGAGGCGAGGCCGATTGACTCCCCCTCGCCAGCAGTGGGAAGTTAAAAAGGGCTGTAGTTATACAAAATATCTTGTAAATTCCTGAAAATAAACCCTCGGGGCTTAAACACTGGGGCGTAAACACGCACATCTTTGTTATTATTAAAATGAACTTGATTGAATCATAGAAAAACTCTTATTTTTTTATCAAATGAGTGAAACGATGATATTTAAATGAAATAAGATGAGGAATGCTTGCACCTGCGATTAGCGGTATTAATCGCATTGTCGAGTATTTAATAGCAAGGTCAAATTCAATAAACACACATCTATACATACAAATAAATCAAATTGGAGTGTCTGTTTGTAATATAAAAATAAAATCTTTTTACCAAATGCATATGAGAATATAAACGACACATATAAAGGAAATGCAATTTTTAAAATTTTTGTCTGTTTGTCTGTTTGTTTGGGGTAAACTTCTAAACGGTTGAACCGATTTCGACGTGACTTTCACTGGTAGATAGCTAATGTTCCAAGGCGTAACTTGGCTACTTTAATTTTAGAAAAAGCATTAGTTTTCCGTGGGATGAACATAAAACCATTATTTCCGGGTAATGTACCTAAAGTCCACGCGGGCGAAGTGGCGGGCACAGCTAGTTATACATAAAAATGTATGGTGACAGTGATAAAGATGGCGAATGAATCATAGAAAAACTCATTCTTTAATTAAATTTCATTGACAGCGAGAGTGAATGTTGACGCGTGGCGACGTGGCTTTACCAATGAACTTAATTCTTTATGCATATCCATACAGAGTTCGTGTTTTATTTATTTTATTTTATTTAGGACAACACACAATTGTGCAGCGGCTGAAAAATAACAGTTTTAAATTTGTATGGGTAATAGTACAACCAGCACCGTCATCCACGAAAAGATATTTGTGGTGCATAACACTAAGCAGTTTCTTAGTTTACAAATTAATAACAGAATAACAACATTACACACAACATCAACAACAACAAAAATAAACTAAAGATTGACACTACTTACACACCGATTTCTTTTAACTTGGAAAGTATACAAATCTTAAAACGCGTGTGTGATGAAGAAAATATATCTACGTCTGAGTCAGCAAAATTATAGTTATGGGCTTTCATAACACGTGTTAGAGGAGCACGTTCTCCAGCGATTGATCTACATAATTTTGGAGCAAACAATCTATGAGCAAAATTATCACGAATTCGTTGGGAACTACTTGGAAGAAAAATGCATATTTGGTTTATAAGCTGATTACAATCGAATTTATTGTGGCATATATTATAAAGAAAAACTTGGTCTTGAGGCAATCGTCGAGATTTTAGAGTAGACACAGAATATTTGTCCCGAAGTGCATGATAGGAGGACCTAGCGCGAGAACATGTTGGTACCTAATGGTGCTTAGTGTTAGTGATAACGAACATTGGTCCCCGAGAGCTTCGTTTCTGATAACCTGTAGATATGATATGAGCATTTGAGTGAGGAGACAAAACAAACAATTCTTTAATTCAGAACGATAAGAATCACGAAATAAATTCGACGGCAGTCGTCAAACTAGGAAAAAAATTTGTCAAAGACTATCTGCACGAGTCTAAAAAGCTTTGATGTTTTTGAGTGGCACTCGACAAGTGCGTCTGGCGGAGTCAACAGCACTCCCCTCGCGACTCCAAGACATCAAACGCTCTGATTCGCTTTTACACCTTAGAGTAGGCAGTTACGCCGAGATCCAGACCGAGATTTCAGCCGTTCCGACAATAACCTACCCTCCTTGATTTCAGACCTCTAATTAAAACGACATTTTTTCCTTGAAACGTATTTTCATATAAATAAACAAATTTGTAACGGAGGAGCTTTTTAAAACTCTTGGTTCAATTTATAAGTAAACAGTTGAAAAAACAAAAGTCATGGGTTAATTGTTATTAAAATCTGATCATGAAGCCATAAAATTAATTTAAAATTGAAATTGCATGCGCCAGACAGGTTGATTATTCAATTAAACAACCTGCCTACTTTTAGACAGATTTAAAATTTGCATAAAGGTCAATCAAAGCTCGATCGGAGCCCTGATTACAGGGACACAACTTCCAAGGCCCCTGTATTTGAATAGATTTTGTTTGAAATACATCAGCGTATTGTGTATAAAATTGAAAATTGACAATCTGTACTATTAAACTATATGCAACGGTTTTTAGATTAAATTTACAGTGCATACTAAACCTCTGTATGACATAAGTTTGTATAAATAATCGAAATGCAAAGAGAAGAACAACGAATATAATTACTAGCTGACCGGGCGAACTTCGTACCGCCTTAGAATGAGTGACATACGAAAGCAGCGCCACCTACCGGGTCCAATTGTGAATCTAAACCATCCAGGGTGCCACCCAAACGCATACACAAAAATCATTCAAATCTGTCCAGCCGTTTAGGAGGAGTTAGCTTACAACGAAAAGTGGCATTGATTTTTATACATATTGATATAATGTAATTTAAGGATGTCAGATAATTTTAAGATAAATATATTTGCCGATTCGTAGCTAAGTAAACGGTAGGATTCATTTGCCATCTCTATCACCTTCATCACCCATTTTTATTTATAATGTGTATTTATTGAATTTTCTCTTGCTATTAATTACTTGACACTGGCTGAAACACTCGCTAATCGCAGGTGGAGCCACTCCTCATCTTATTCTATTAAATTTCACCATTTCGTAAAAAAGAAGACGTGCCTCAGACTTTTTTAAATTTCGTTACTTGATGGTAGATATTTCTTTTTGTTTGTAACACTTTCTCATCCATAGTAATGGCAAAGTATCTTTAGATACGAAACTGCACAGATAATCTGTTACGTGTGAATAAGCTCTAAAATTGTGAAGAGATTTAAAGGATAGCTGTTAGCAATAAGCCATAAGCGTTACGAAATATAAACAAAAAATCTACCTACACAAACAATGGCATTTTTTGCACAAAACTGTTCCTAAATGCACACTAAAAACTCTAGAATAAA
Source organism: Ptilodon capucinus (assembly GCA_914767695.1). NCBI lineage: Eukaryota > Metazoa > Arthropoda > Insecta > Lepidoptera > Notodontidae > Ptilodon > Ptilodon capucinus. Next base: position 2,350,116 of record OU611813.1, on the reverse strand, counting down.
TCAAGGGGATATCTATAAAAGTACCAAGTAAAGCCGGGATACTTTGTAGTACGAAATAAAGGTCTTATTAGTTTCGGTATATGTTCGCATTTTCCTTTGACTATTTGATCCTCTTTTTGCGTTTGGATGATAAAGTGGATTGTGTTCTTTGTTGCGTCGTATCAAAATATCCGGAACGTATTGTAGATTTTATATCTTTGTTTTTAGACTTATTTTTAGATGAAATGCCTGGATATCCTTTATATATAGGATATTTGTTGAAATTTGATACGGTAACGACACCCGTAGCACAAGTTACTAATTCTATCGCAAAGTCATCTAGATACCATGATGAAACTGCCATTATCATTTTAGGAATGAATTGAATGAGATGAGACACGCTTTCGATTACATAGCACCTTGCATTTCCGGGGGCGAGCAAATTCACTTGATAATGTATACATAAACACAGAATTTATGTTGTAAAAGACATGATACAACGGGTCGAAATTCATTCGTCATTAATGATATTTCCTGGGTGAACCAGCCTATTGCTAAATGCAATTTTGGTTTTTACGATGTCTCAACGTTTTCCTATTAAACTTAACTTAAATAGAAATGTATCGGAAAACATAAAAGCAGTTTCATCCTCATCGCAGTTTATAAAAGTAATTCTGCCATCAAAATAATATAATCATATTCGAGTCGACGGCCCGCTGTAATGGAATTTTAATGAGAATTTTGGCTGTTCTCTGTAATTTTCTTTTTTTAGTCGTGTTATAAAAAGAGGGCATTTATTGAACTCGATATCGGACCCATTCTGTCGAAAGATAATGTCGACAACCGTGACCTTATTTTTATTGATTGTTTTTTTCTTTTCCCCTTTTAGGCATTCAGTAGGTTTAAAAGGTTGCCTGGTAGATTTCACTTTTAGTGATAGAGCCGTCCATTGTAACAATAAACTTTTATCATAGACCACTGATTGCCATGGCCTAACTTTTTTATATATCTCTATATACTCTACAAATCTCCGTCCCTTACTATCGCGCATATCCTATGAGATATGATCATCAAATTAAAAAATCTTACTGTTTCTATGCATTTTGTCGATAGTGCATAGATGAAAATGAAACACCTACTTTTTAGGAGATAGAGCAAAAAAACTACGCGATACTGCGTCACAGAACGTGAACGTGTCACTCTACATAAACGTATCGCTTTGAAAACTGTATCACAAAGGTTTTCAGCGTACACCAAAGCTGGATGTGGATCTCTACTTTTGTACATGAAAACGAGTGTTGGCTATTTTTCCCTTTGTTTTTTTAAATTACTTCCTCTTTCGTCTAATAATTATAAGAAGATTTGATAAAGTCTGTAAAATCTCATCAGTTTATAACCGCTTATGCTATATACTAAATATTACAAATAAACTCTTAAAACGACTACCCATGAGTGGGTTGCTCAAATTTTATAAAGAAAATACATTTTGGTTTAGTTTCTATAAAAATACACTACGAGAATCAATTTCAGAACGCACTTCAACTATCGAAGAAGTTTTTATCGATATAAAAAAATATTCAAATTGAAAATGGAATGGCATCGACAAAATTGTGAACACTATAAAAAAAACCGCCAACTAGGTCTAGCCCACAGCTGATTTACAATAAAAGCTCTTATTTCAAAGGCAGTATGGCCAGCCGGGGGAATCAGTGTCACTGTTGGGAATGCAATAGCTTACTTTTATTTTAGTGTTATTGCGGTATCATTCGAACTACGGACCACCTGCGCTTGATACAACTTTGGAAACACACGTTTGGATATACCGTCGTACATTTCCACTATGTTTTAATGTGTTTTTTTTTATACCACGATTTTCCTTTACCTATTAAATATTAACAAAATTCAGAAAACTAATGAAACAATATACGATGAAAATATGATTATAATAAATTTTGCACATAATGTGAGATTTTGGAATAATATCCATCAAGGTATTAGTTCTAATAGATGTATTTGACAATATTTTTTTTCAATCGTGAAGTTTTTATTTGTGTAAAAAGGTTCAAACGTAAATTGTGCCGAGCTTGTTGGTAAGAATGCACCAGCAAGCTCGGCACAATTTACGCCTCCTATATTACAATCACAAAGCCGGCTCAGTTTGTGTTTGTTCCAGCTTTGTCCCATGTACTATGGGAGGTAGACCTCGGGTTTTTGCGGTTTGCCTAATGCAACTGTTTTGTATGTTACTTTACGTCAAATACGTTAGTCTGTTTACTGAGTTTTTAAAACTAAAAGCATACTTTTACTGGAATTTTTAAGATTTGTTCTTTAAGCGGGTTTCAGACTACGCCATAATATAATAGCATATCGTATATAACAATATCGCGCACCATACATTGTTATGTCCACGTTCACACTGTACTGTACTATATATTATTGGCTTTGTATGGTGCGCGATATTGTTGTGCTATACCTTATAGCGTACTCTGAAAGCAAATAAGCACGTCCAAACGTACACCACTAATTCATTGTCTACACGGACACGAACAGGGGCCTAACCATAATCTCTTAAAGCATTGTCGCTCCCATAGTAAGTGTCAATTTTTGACAGATTTTATACAAAGTTTTCAGTCTAAAATTGAATGTAATATTTAAAATATTGCTGCAAAACCGGTGGTATAAGGGGGGAATACCATCTTCTCTCTTATACTGCGTTGAAGGCATCATACCAAAGCAATTATTTCTATAACCATCTGTGGTTTAGAATAATCCCTTCATTGTAAATGAGAGTAGACGCACCTTACTGTACTAGCTTAATAAGCGTAAAGACTATATTTGTATTTAATATTAGACTGCCGTGAGGATAATTCTTCTCTAGTATTGTGGCAAAGGCGCTGTCTGCTCTCAAGGCATTGCTGCTCCTGAGAATGTATTACTCGCAATTATCATTTTGAAAAGAGTAACCATTGAGTTTCTTACCGGCTCTTCTCAGTGGAAGCAGCATTCCGAACCGGTGGTAGAATCTGACTATTTGTAAGTGCATTTTTGCCTACACGAATAAAAAAAAAAGATTTTGATTTTGATAATACCTAGGAAAAGAATTCAGCCACCGGTCGTGTGGCTTTTGTTACAGACAATAAACCTTTATTTGTATTAGCATAGAGTATATTTCCTAAAAAATACTAGCGAATTCGCTCGTCCCAGTACGTTTCCAATACAAGAATAGTAAGTAATTTATAGACGCTTTTTTTCTGGATTTTAAAAACTAAGAATCCTAGTTTTTTTTTGGTTCAGAAATTCTTGGCTACGAAATTGCACTTTTAGGTTTTAGTACACACATCATCACGCCTGTATTCCTCAAAGGGGTAGGCAGAGGTGCACTGCACCGCCCACACTTTGCCAAAGTATTTTTGGTCCCAATGCGCAATGCAATAACGGGCCTATTGCGAGGGAGATTTTTTTGGACCATAGTCCAACACGCTGGCCCAGTGCGGGTTGGTGAACTTCACACGCCTTTCCATAGACGTGCAGGTTTCCTCACGATGTTTTCCTTCACCGTTCAGAATGTTATAGGTAATCAATATTGAAAATGACATCTCAGAGGTGCGGGCCCGAGATTTGAACTTGCACCTCTTACGTTCAAGGCGGGCGTTCTTGCCCACGAGGCTACCACTGCTTAGTATCGAAGGTTTTAGTATCAAGGTTCAATTGTGTAACAGAATAGAGAATCTATTTTCGAACGCCGTTAATGCATACCTTTTACCCAGCGGCAATATTTCACTAAGAGCTTATAAAGCAGCGGTGGTCTGCACTCAGCACTAGCAGTAATTGCAAGCGAACAGTGTTGAGTCACGGGATAGGATAATCAAGAAATATTACAGAGAGTGCCTTTCTGTCCCACACGGTAACTTACAGACTTTGTAGCGGAACACGTGATATATTTGGCTATGATACTTGCCTTGAGGTAGTTTTATCGAAGGCAAAATGTTCTTTGTAATGAGATACGACACAAAGATTTACAGTGGAATAAGGGTCAAAGGCCCCTTTTCCACTGTTGTATTTTCCTAGAAATATTCAGCTTAAGAAACCGCTGTCATCGATCGTGAGTAGGAAGTGAACGAATGAGAACGGTTTATTGTTGATATTCAAGAAACTCGCTCAATTTGCTAATTAAATGAGTCACATAATGATGGAGGGAGACACCGCTTCAGTTAACCGAAATGCATATCATTTTTTAGTTCTATGCAATGAGTATTCACCATGGAGTAAACAGAGAAGCCATATCAACTCGGCCCTGCGTATGGCCCTGCGGCAAATTCTTTGACGTTTATCTGCCATCCGCCATTGTAGTTTCCGGATCAAGTAAGTACCTAAATTGTCAAACAATGTAAACAAGCGGCGTATTAATTTTATTTTTTATTCTTTTTAACCGACTCCAAAAAAAAGGGAGGGGGGGATATATAATTTTTTTGGCTGTAATTTTTAAAGGCTATTATGAGGAATTACATACATTTTATAGCGTTTTAAATCCAATTTTACTGTATAACCTACAATGGATAAACATCAACAAATTTGCCGCAGGGCCCAGTCGATAAGACTTCTCCTTTTACTCTATGGTGTTCACGCATATTGCCGACTATCGGGTTAAATATACGCTCTACGGTGGAGTTGAAGCATGAATTGTTTGCGATCCACAGCAGAACGACGTTGAACAATGTGTTTACTGTATAGTGGGTGGACAGCACTAAATATATTAGTTCAAATCCGCCGCAAACCGGTCCAGACCGCATGTTGACCACTGCAGTTATTTGAATTTGGAACATGGAACATTGAATTTAATTTTATGTTTTTTTTTTACTATTTCAGGGATTACGCAAACGTTGTTTATATTCCAAAGTGACTATAATAGGTAACTAAATCAGTTAAGTATATCACCATAGTAATTACTAGATAATAATGCGAATAGATTTTGTAAGTGACCTGCATGGCATATTTTAATTTTATACATTTTTGCAGAAAATCCTGAAAATTGTCTTGAAATAATGAAATCTTAGTTGGGAATTGCAACTGTTAATTTTGAGAAAACACACCTATTATCTTACCAGCCACTGCTACCTACTGTTGCAAATAAGCAATCATTTTTGGAAAGTAATAATATGCGAAAAAACCCAGGAAAGCTTAACGTTAAATAAACCATATTGATCTATAACTAGTGATGTGATAGCCGAGTGGTCGAACGCACGCCATGCGATCTGTGTCTGTCTGTCATCAATCCATGCAAGTCTGAGAGAACTTGACTAGTTCTCGATAGATGTGTGCCGTCTGGCAACCCGCACTAGGCCAGCGTGCTGGACTATGGCCTGAATCCCTCGCATTGAGGGCAGGCCCGTGCCCAGCAGTGGGACTTTAAAATGGCGTTATAGTAAGTAAGTTACGTGTAATCCTAAATTATAATTTTTTGCTTTGTTTCTTCGAGTTGATGTCATTTAGACTAGCTCGTCGACAGGAGCCAAGGAAGTGCTTACTTGCAACAATGTGCGACCAGTTTGGGCAATCGCAATAACCGTGGCAGACATCTTCCAAAACCTGCTTGACCTGACCGACGCGAACGACGTCCCGAACATAAACTATAGTCTGATAAAATATTCACACTTCGCTCTTTGTTCGGCCGAATTCGTCGCGGAGGGGCCGTGGAATTTATTAGACATCTTCCGTTTCAATTTGCAAGCGCGACGGTGTCATTTTGGCCCCCAACAGTTTGAAGGTTAGATTGTATCGTAACTTGTGCGAAGGATGAGCCTCTTTAAGCCCCCCGTAAATTCGGGCGACAACCCCCGCGCGTCAAAATATTTGCCAATAACAAAACAGACTCTGTGTCAATATGTAAAAGATTAAATTTGTGTCGTATTAAGCAATGTCCTGTCATTTCATTGAAGAATAAACTTTTTTATGTGTCAATACAGTTTGTTTAGCTACTACGACTACAGCCCTTTTAACGACCCATTACTGGGCACGGGCCTCCCCTCAATGCGAGGGGGATTCGGGCCATAGTCCACCACGCTGGCCCAATGCGGGTTGGCAGACTTCACACATCTATCGAAAGCTAGTCAAGTTCCCTCAGACGTTCAGATTTTCTCACGATGTTTTCCTTCACCGTTTTATAGCAAGTGATAATCTCACACACTTCGATGGCAAGGCGTGCGTTCGACCACTCGGCTACCACTGCTTTTGTTAAGCTATCGCAAAAAAAATACGCGCGAGCATTGACGCCTCAGTGAGAGGGCGGCCTTATGTTACGTAAAAAAAACGTTCACACGGGTGTCACAGGCGTGGGGTAAGTGAGCCAGTTGCTCGGTATATGGCGGACAACATTATTTTTTTTAGGTTGTCAATATAATAAAAAAACAGTTCTTCAGTTATACTCAAGTATGTATAAAATTGTATTAGTGATCATTGTTAATTATTGATTTGTTTTTTTTTTTTACGTAAACATATTTTTACACAACGGGATCATATCCTATTTAAATTATAAATTACAAAGTAAAAACATTGAATAGGGGTGGATTAGAGAGTTTGTTGTTAACTTCCCCCAAACTCCCTGGTGAATTATTGACCTCAACCCAATTATGCTGTTAATGGAATACTATAGCCCAACCAATCAGCTCATTATGAATTGATATGGAATGAAACAAGTTTACGGTTTCAAACATTAAGGAGTATAATCGAGCTAAGCACTTCCCTTTCAGTAAAATATACCTGTAGATATTTCTTCTTTTTTTACGAAATGATGATATTAAATGGAATAAGATGTGGAATGGCTCCACCTGCGTTTAGCGGGTATTTAAGCCAGTGTCAAGTAATTAGCAGCAAGAGCAAATTCAATAAATACACATTATAAATAAAAATGGATGATGACAGTGATAAAGATGGCAAATGAATCCCCCTATAGGTATTTAGTAAAGGCGATAATGTATGACATCTCACGTGAAAATTTTGTTCTCCTGACGTATATCAAAAGTTGTTTAGTAAACTATAAATTTATTACAAAAATCTTAAATATTATGATCGGTATTAACTTAATATTACTTGTAAATTGTAGGTGCGTATTCGTTCGGGGAACACAAATATGATAATGTTATTTTGATAATAGTGACAGTAAATAATAGCTTGTAATTGGAACTGTTACCCTATTCCATTTTGTTTTATTTAGCTGTTGCTGTGAATGCGTCAATCAGTGCTGCTGCTTATATACGGTACAGCAAAATAATCCCAACTGATTTAAATGTATTGCCGTCCTTTCCATAGTCGTTATGCATGAGCAAGATAGCAACACATCCAGCTTTCCTAGGTAGTACTCATCAACATTATCTCCAGACCTTTTAACTTATGTTCGATGAGTCCGTATTGCCAAATCGCTCGGTAATAAGGTTTATTTTCGCGTAGTGCATCATAAATTGAAACAGGCGACCTATTCGACCGTATCGAGGGCTTAATACGTCAGCACTTGAAACGCATCCAAGCGGGTGCAAGGTTTGGCACTGAAACACGCGGTTTCATTTCCTGCCGGTGCCATAGTGCTGTCCTGCCTCGTTTAAATTTGGCATTGTTTATGGATCTTTGCGTTTTCTATACACATCTACATCCCTTACCAAGCTCATAGGTAACATAGCTTTTTCTGTACAAAAATGTTTTGCAATAGCTACTGTAAACGAAACGCAACTTTCTATTACTTTAAGGGTTCGTCAATAAACATTTTCCAACCGTATGTTGGTGCTACTTAATGTTCACAATTGCTCAACAAATTTTCATAAGGCGATCTCACAAAAGTGGTACTTAATGTAACAATCCTTTACTTAAAGTACTCCTGTACTACCTAGCATTTTTTTAAAGTAGCTACTAACTTGCTTACCTAGGAACCTAATAATTTAGAAGACAATTAGTATTGATGATAATAATCATAATGGAACACTAAGTATTTTTACAATTTATATATGTGCGACATCTCTTGGTATTGCCCTTAACTAAAAACCGAGCTCGAAGAGTGGATTTAGGTAGATAACCCTCTTAACTCACCCCTTGCGTTCCGCAACCTTTTACATAGATGTCGCTGTATTGATGACTATCCCAAAATTTCCTTTAAAAATTGAGTCGTAAAAACTCGACACGTTTAAACCTAAAATAAAAGTACATATTTTTAAAATTGAATTTTATTTCTACTTTAATAACAATGTAAGCAGGCACTCTGTTACCAGTATTTGGTACCACAACAGTCATGGCTCTAAATTTGTACTACCTACCTACCTTAACAGACTCTAAATAGATCTGTTCTCATTTTTACTGATAGATGTCACTAGTAAGAATATTACATAAACACTAGCGACCTCTGCTGTTTTTTAACTTAATGTTTTTTTGAATTAAGAACGGTTTTATTATGTATCAGGCGGGTAAACCGCTCGCAATACCTCACCGCTAGTTGGCGCTGTTAGAGCGTAGGTGTAAAAATTCTCAAACTGCTCAAAATATTCCCGAAGCAGATTCTGTATGCTGATAAGTCCGTACGAACCTAGTAACATACTTTTAATCCACTCGCTAATGAAATATCTCATGCCACGCTCGGTTCTATAGGAACTAAGACCTAGCTTAATTCTTGCGACGTAATCCCTTGCTATATGGCGCAGCGACTAAGCTTAGTTAAGCTTATAAAGATTGTTACACTTCTCCATAATAGGCTATGAAGGAAAATACCGCGTCTTAATTACTGGTATCGCTCGCTATAAGGAAATTGGGTGACCGAAGGAGAGATATATGGGATGAAAGGATTAGTAAGATGGAAGTTTAGTTACAGAGGGGGAAAGAAAAATACGGAATCCCAACGAGGTGGTATGACTAATATTCAAATGAAGTAGTCTTATAGTTAATCGACGTAGATGAAAAGTAGGGTAAAACGTGGGACTAGAACTATTTTGAATAATTTACGCTACATCAAAGTGAATAAGACAGAATGGATTTAGTACAAACAACTTCGGGACATGATTATTTTATGATTTAAAAAGACAGTTAAAAAGATATATTTTTATTTAGTTTTGTAGATATTTTGTTCCAATAAACCGCTTTGTATCCAGATCAAAATATTTTTTTATTATTTGTGTAGGCCAGAATGTACTTACAAATACTCAGATTCTACCACCAGTTTGGAATGCTGTGTCCACTGGCAACTCGAATGAAATTAAATGGTTACTCTTTTCAAGATCGTAAGAAATTAAACATCTATGAGTACCTAATATACATTTTCAAGAGCCGCTACTGCGGCTTCAGTACGCCTGCCAAGATAAGACATTTTCTCACGCATCGTGACGTCATTTTTGTGGCAAAATCGTTACGTCTTATTTGCTAGCATGGCGTAAATATAAAATGGGTTTGACAGTTAAATAAAACGTGTTTGACGTATGGATAAGATGTTATATCTTAAGTGCTAGCATGGGTTACCAAAATGTACCATAGAGACACGAATTTGACAGGTCAACGTAAAGAAATTTCTCACGGTCAAAGGCCGGTGATGAGAAAATAATTAGGCTGTAAGAAGTACATAAATATAGCATTTTATACACTATTATAACAAATAATACTTATTTTACTCTATCCTTCGCCAATATCAAGCGGACTACATGCAAAATTCTTCCGAAAACGAACACGTAAATTTATTTTCGTGTTCGACAAACAACAACAAAAAAGTGTAGAGACATTTCTATCTGTTTTATTTGCTTCCGAAAATCCACATAATCCTATTCCACGTGATTTAAAATCCATATTTTACAAAAAATCTGTAGGTTTGAGGTTAGATTTTGTTTGGCATCATACTTTGCGTGCTTTTTGCCGTTTTACAATGTAAAGTTATTTAAATTGGCAAATAAAAATAGTATAGTGCCCAAGAAATAAATTATAAGCATAATACCACCGACCAAATGATAATACATAAAGTTTCCGGCATAATTAAAAAAGAATCTATGCCCAAAGATATTTTTAATCTGTGCATAAATAATCTAATATATTCTATGATGTGTATGCAGCATCTTTTTTCTTTGTAAAGCTCCGTCTCGCTCTATTTGTCATTTCAATGAACGAATGAACGAAAGATCGTAAACTGTGAGAAAATTTTAGCAGGCTGTCTAATTTTAAACATCTTGGAAGCCATGTTAGCAAATAAGATACGGGAACGCAAGTTGACAAGATGTTTTTGGGACTTGTGAGAAAACATCTTGGCAGGCGTACTGAGGCCGCTGGTACTGCCTGCTCACCTCGAGTTGCTACTCCAGATGACCAGAAAGCATCTTTGCCTCAATACTAGAAAATAATTATACTCAATCAGTCTAATATTAGAAAAAAATATACCTATGGCATGACGATTAGGAAGCTAGTATACTGAAGTGCGTCTATTCCCATAACACAGACGGCTGGAGATAAAATTGCTTTGCTGTGATGCTATCTAGCCTTACTTATGTATTGATGAGTTATGAATAATGGTAATGACTTATGTTCCGCGATAAATATTTTAAAATCTCGTTAGCATACCGTACCACCTACACAAAATGCGAAGGGATGTCGAAACAAAGGAATATTAAATCTTCGACGCATTATGATGTAATTTGCGGTCTACCCTCGTTTCAAACAACGTGCGAGAAAATTTATTTCAGGCACAAGTACTTACCGTCTTTGTAAGCTTTTATTTGATATCCGGTTACTCGCGAGCCTATTACCTTTATTTATCTTTGAAAAGGTTTAATTGAAGTGAGTGTAACAAATTGTATTTACTTTTAATGAAGGATGAATTTTGGCATTATAAAAAAGAACTTCCCTTATGTATATTGTAAAAAAAAATATATTTAAATTTCGAACCATTTTTTTTGTCAATTTCTTAACAATTTATAAACTTCTGCATGTTAGCAAAGCAGATTTTATCTGTCAACCTTACAGCCGGGACTGATTTCAGCGTATCCATCTACCGACCGTACCACGGGTCAACAGAAGGGTCAATATGAATAGATGAGCATCAATATAGAAGGCTGGTTGCTGAGATTGAAAAAGGTCTGAAGATTTTCACATAAATTTTGCCCACGAGTACCTACTCAAGGGATAAGTGGAGTTTATTCCCAAGATTTCAGCGAGGAACGGCTGAACTTCGGTACGTTGAAACTAAACGAGTGGATACATAGGTAGTGTCTAGTGCGGGGAAGAACTGTGTCGATATATACCGATATATGAAAAAAATATATGCTAAGGCTTTTAATTTTTTTATTTATGGCTTGGTTACCTCACAAAAAGTCAGCAATAATATATCATAACTTTTTATTATAATTTGAAATCGTTGCATGAAGCTTATTCTGAGGTAACTATAATTATGTTCTCATGTGAAGTTGTTTCAAAGTATTTTTTTAAGTTTAATTTCTAGAGGAACTTTATATAAGTGCTGTCTAAAAAAAATTTGACAATCATAAGTCTGTTTTTGTCATCCTTTTTTATAACTGCAGCACATGCCATTAATTATCTATCATCTATTGATAAATAAATTATTATTTTGGAATAAATAGCAATTTTGTAGCAGTGGTAGCCGAGTGGTCGAACGCACGCCTTGCAATCAAAGTGTGCAGGTTCAAACCCCGGCTCGCACATCTGGTATTTATGTGCGAATCTCATTATCATCCGAGATTATCACTTGCTATGAAACGGTGAAGGAAAATATTGTGAGGAAACCTGCACGTCTGAGGGAACTTGACTAGTTCTCGATAGATGTGTGAAGTCTGCCAACCCGCACTGGGCCAGCGTGGCGGACTGGCCTGAATCCCTCTCGCATTGAGGGGAGTCCCGTGCCCAGCAGTGGGACGTTAAAAAAGCTGTAGTAGTAGTAGTAGTAAATAAATAATAGTGTCAATTTATTGGTATTAAATAATTATATCGATAGGTACGTACCACCACTAGTTACACCATAAGATAAGTTCGGCAAGTTAACGTCTTTCACTAAAATATGTAGCGACACGGTATTGAAAAGTTCAGCTTTATTGGGACAACCCACATTTAGGACGAGCGAACAAGTTTGGAAGATTAAGGCAGATAGGTATATTTGATAAGAAAGCGAATAAAATAGGTACATTACAGATAAAATAATCATGTATCGTTTGAGACTTCAGTCTTTTAAGTTACAGTGTAATTATAGCGTGTGGGGCCAATACTATACTTATGTCACGGAATATATTCTTCTTCTTTTTTTACGAAATGAGTGAAACGATGATATTTTGATGGAATAAGATGAGGAATGCCTGCACCTGCGATATGCGGTATTTATGGCAATGTCGAGTAATTATAGCAAGGACAAATTCAATAAATACACATTATAAATAAAAATGGATAATGACAGTGATAAAGATGGCGGATGATCCCCCCGGAATATATTGATTTTGTCTCTTTCTCTGTTATGACATAAGACTGAGAGCGAGCGGGCGAATCCGTGACAGAGGTTACCCCACTGCTAAGTCGAATAGAAATAAAATGAAATAAGATAAGTTATGGCCTCACCCGTAATTAAAAGGTATTTTGCCCGTATCAAATAATTATATAACAATAAAAAAGTACACTAAATCATAAATAAAACAATTGATGACGGTAAAAAAGAGGGTTAACCCACTGTTACAATAGTAAGTTCATTGACTTACAAGACATTGGTGCTATAAAGTTATGCAATCATCTGATCTTTAAATTAAGAACGTAATATGTTCAAAAATATAAGAATTTGTCTATGTATAATAACATAACAGCTTCATCGCAGAGAAGTTGGAATAAAATCCGAAAAATTGTGGTCCGAACCGGATCTAACCCGTTCCGTCCAGATATTGAAAACGCCATCTTGTTAAAATGGAAAAATCAACACTGCAACTCTCTTAATAAAAGCATTGCACCGGAGGGTTGTATTGTACAGCAACGTACAGTTTTTTAATGTAGTCTTTCTACACCTGAAAAGATTTTTACTGTTACCTAAGTACTTGAAAGATGTATGGAATCCATCCACAATCATTAAGTCGAAATTTAAGATTTAAGTTTCCTTGAGATGAAAAAAATGGTGTGACTACACTACAGCGGCCATCACTGTATAAGTCATCACTGCTATTTTAATTCGTTCGAACACATCAATTACGTCAAATTTTCGATATCGAGAGAGGTAAGCAAATCAATTCGACAAAACAAATGTCATGATATACTGATTGACAAACCTATATATATATATAATATATATAGTATACACGATACCTACTACGAAAATGAAATTTTTGTCTGGCTGTCCGTCTGTCCGTCTGTTTGTTCCGGGTAAACTTCCAAACGGCTGAACCGATTGCGATGGTACTTTCATTGGTAGATAGCTGATGTTCCAAAGCGAAACTTAGGCTACTTTTACAAAAAGCATTAGGGTTCCGCGGGATGAACATAAAACCATTATTTCCGGGTAATCTTCCTAAATTCCACGCAGGCGAAGTAGCGGGTACAGCTAGTTTATAATATAATCCTAGGGGTCTTCAAGCAATATAATTACTAGCTTCTATCCACAACTTGGTCCACACAGACTTCGATTATTATCTAAATAAATATAATTCTGATGTATAAACTATAATACTATAAAATTTCATCTAAATCCGTTCATTACTTTTTGCGTGAAAGAGTAACAAACATCCATCTATCCTCACAAACATTTACAATATTAATAGGATTGAATTAAAACTAATAAACAATCAATTCTAGTATTGCGTATTTATCATTCCTATCTATGTATTAAGTCAATATTCAAATTGGCTTGGCTTCGCAGTTTGTGTTGACTCAATGTCCTAAGTAAATAGTGTTTCTTAGTCTAACCTCGTTTCTCGGAATATTGCAAGATTGAAAATCAAGGGCGTCAATATCAAGCTTAAATTACCGGCTTCTTGACAGGGATGTTTCCAGTTTAATAATATAATATATTGAATAAGAGCTGATGACTCGTGTTGATACACCAACAAATGTATGTTCTCAAAATGTTTTGGTATTAATGTTATGAATATTTATTTTTCAATTTATACTAATATATATATTCAAATTACTTACGTATTGTATAAAGCAACAGACTATCAATAGTGAAGAAATGTTACTCAAAGATAAATAAACCACTTCGTCCTGAGCAACTTAAAACGGGCAGTACAGATTTTTTGCTAGTATCAAACCGAAGGCGTGTGAAGTTCACCAACCCGCACTGGGCCAGCGTGGTGACCTATAGCCCAAATCTCCCTCGTATCGAGGGGAATGTGCCCGGTATAATGGCAATAGGCTCGCCCCCTATTACATTGGGACCAAAATACATCGGAGAAGTGTGGGCTCACTACAGTGCACCTCTGCCTACCCCTCCCCCTAATACAGGCGTGATGATATACTTATATATCAAACCGAACTATGGAAGAAGCACAATTGTTGAACGAAATTTCAACGAAAGCGCAAGAGAATTTTGCCGCGTGGTCGTGTGACTTTTGCCAAAGAAATTCAATCTTTATCCATATTGACACAGAGTCTCCATCGTGTCTTCGCCACTACGTTTACATTGGCAGAATCACATTGGGCCTGACTCAATGAAAAGAGGCCATTAAACAAAAAAAAATCGACACAGAGCACTTACATTTAAAAAAAGTCAGCATATAGGGCATCGCTATACGTAACTCATATAAAACTGTGTATTAATACCAAATTTAAAATAAACCTTATAACCAACAGTATATTATAAAAAGCTATAATATACTTTTCAAGCTCTTACCGTCAGGACTAAAGCGTTTTTACAAGGTACAAGCTAACTTTATAGGTAAAGGTATATAGGCAGCGAGGCACACCAAAATGTAGATATGCATCAGCTATTAACACTCTACTGTGTCATTTTGTATGGTCCTTTGAAAAAGTCGAAAGGTACAGTATCAAAGGCAGAGCCAGCTCTGAAATTTTAGATTTTTTTTGGGATGAAAATATTAATTTGCTATGCAATTTTGCTCAGGAATATTAGCAGGACGTCTGTTGTCAAGTATGTAAGTATTTGACGTTTAATGGGTTAGATCTAAGCCGTAAAATATATTGGTAGTAAAATGCTAGTTAGCTCTTGTGCATAATAATACATCATCACGCCTATATTCCCCGAAGCGGTAGACAGAGGTGCACTGCAGTGCGCCCACACTTGGCCGTTGTATTTTTGGTCCCAATGTAATAGGGGGCGAGCCTATTGCTATTATACCGGGCACATTCTCCCTCAGTACGAGGGAGATTTTTTTTGGGATATAGTCCACCACGCTGGCCCAATGCGGGTTGGTGTACTTCACAGCCTTTTCTATGGATGTGCAAGTTTCCTCACGATGTTTTCCTTCACCGTTTCATAGCAAGTGGTAATCTCGGATGAAAATGAGGTTCGCACATAAATCTAGAGGTGCGAGCCGGGGTTTGAACCTGCACACTTTGATTGCAAGGCGTGCGTTCGACCACTCGGCTACCACTGCTTAGCTCTTAATTTCTATTTAATTAATATCGCTAAACAACACATACTCATAGTATGATCCCAAACTTAGCAAACCTTGTACTATGGGTACTATTTAATGGATTTAACTCAAATCCCAATTACACCAAGATCAGAGCTAATTTCGAAAAGGCCATTTCCAAAATTTTCCACTGAAGGGAATCGAACCCGCAACTATCCAGTTCACTGAGCAAAGTGGCCAAACTCAACCCAGTAGTACAAGTCCTCATCAGCGTCAACTCTTATCTAAAAACATGATTATAAGACCTCATTATCAATCTACTAAGTATTGTTTAGTTTTTAAATAGGTATACCTAAACCTCTACAGTAAACGTTTAAAACATTGAATAAATGCATTCACTATTTGCTGTTGCATACATTTAGTATAAGGAATAAATCTTAGCAAAGCACTCGTATTTTCTTGAATTCACTAGAAATACAAATTACGTACATTCTAGCCAGTTTGCCAGCTATTGGGGGGATGTTAAAACAAAATAATTACACTCTGTCTGCACTAGGAGAACAAATTAATGCCCCTAATAAATAATGGGTTTCGTCTGTTTACGTTCAAAATAAATTTTGTCGAAAATCGTTCCTTTTTATCACTAACGAGTCGAAAGTAAAAACAAGATGTAAATTGTGTTCTAGTAGACATATTGGCAACCTTAAGGTTTTGTCTACAAAATTGTATTTATGTTTATAAAGACAATTTTGTAGACATCTTCACGTCTGTATACTCACAAGTGGTAGACAGCAGCGCCCACACTTCGCCGATATATTTTAATCCCAATGTAATAGGGGGCGAGCCTTTTGCGAATAAACCGGGCACATTCCCCCTCAATATCCTTTTTAACGTATTCTGCACGTTAAAACGCTAGGCCCATGTGAGAGGTCAAGACGCACGCAGCAAGATTTTTGCCAAAAACAACTTATCATCGCTTAAGAACGCGGAAGTTATATTTTGACCAAAATACGTTTCGTATATCGTTCGATAGGGAATCATAAGACGCATCGTTTGAGGAATCAAACACGAGAGTTTGGACCAATGGTGAAGCGCTATTAAAAAAAAATGAAAACACCGCGTGAATCAGTATGGTAAAGAAAGTAAAACGGTTTTTTGCCCTCCTGAAAAGTTGCGTATTTTGACATCCGCGGTGTTAGAACTTAAATAACGTTATGTCAATATACATAAAGATTGAATTCCTGTGGTAAAAGCTACGCAACTACGCTGTAAAATTCAATCGCGTCATCGATGATATCTCATTGAAGTATGAGTTTTTCCACGAGTTAATACAGTCACCAACCCGCACTGGGCCAGCGTGGTGGACTATAGCTCAAAAATCTCCCTCGTATTGAGGGAGAATGTGCCCGGTATAATGGCAATAGGCTCGCTCCCTATTACATTGGGACCGAAAATGCATCGGCGAAGTCTGGGCGCACTGCAGTGCACCTCTGCCTACCCCTTCGAGGAATACAGGCGTGATGATGTATGTATGTATGTAATACAGTCCGTTTTAGCATTGACGAACATTTTGCAGCTCGTGTTAAGACGTTCCTTTATGACCAGGGCTTGAAAATGTGTGAAATAACTAACGCAGGGACTAGAAACTTTGAAACGAGTTCGCAAGTGTACTGAGACAGAGTGGAAACTAAACGTTGGAATAAAGGCTGTAGCTATGTTGGAGATATTTGACGATCGAACTTGCGCGAATATCACGAAAGTTTGAAGCAAAATTTCCAAGTCGCGGTTTTGTTCACAATGCTCGCCGGTATATTGTTTCGAGTCAGTGTTATCTTAAAGAATTGTTGATTCGTGATAGAATTGCGTTTTGTAAAAATACTAGTAGGTTATCCACTATTTTTGTCAATGTTTCTAATGTAGATCCAGGTTGCATGTGTTTTAATTATTTATAATACTAAAGCCATTATGAAAAAGAAAACTTGATAAAAATGCCAAAATTTATAAAAAAAACCAATTTATCTACAAATGTAATGTAATGGTCTTTTAAAAACAAAATTCTCCTGTGAATGTATACTGAACTCCTCCTAAACCGCTGGACCGATTTGGATGATTTTTTTTGTATGTCGGTATCTGGCTCTAAGGCGGTACGAAGTTTGCCGGGACATCTAGTGTATCTATAAATTTGGGAGTATTTAAAATGTAAGTTCCTTAAATACCGACTGACGAAGAGTAAACACCTCTATCCATCCATACATCTTCACAAACTATCACATTTATAATAATAGGATATTATAGTTCCACACTATTCAGAACTCTATATTCATGTATTTTAATAGAATCTGGTGACCAAACCGTTCGTATAACGAGTTCACGCCGCAGTTAACATGCAGGCAAATGCAGGTGTCGGCACAGTGGTCGGGTCACTTCACACAGCCTGCTCCTGGGAATTTATCACCTACGATGCCCAAATCCGAATAACGTGAAAGAGAGAGCTCCATATTTAACCTGTTTTAATTGTTTATTACCACTCTGGGGCGTCAAGAGTTGCGCTTCAAAATGTTTGCCCATACCGAAAGCAACTCTGTGTCAATATACATAAAGATGGAATTACCATAATAAAATACACGTCCCTACGTGTCAAAATACGCTCGCACTGTCAATTCCGTTCTGTTGCAGAATGAGCTTTGTTGAGTCAATACAGGTCGTTTTAGTATTGGCAAAAAAACCTGTTTAATAGTTAATGAGTAAATCATATTGGAGGATTTAATGTGTACTTTTCACCTCGTGGACTAAACACACTTGAACATCACAAAGAAATGAGTACAATATTCAATATCCTTTATCATTATATATATATCCTGGAAAAAATAAACCTCCAAAAATGGAGATGGACCGGCCATATGTTGAGAGCTACACCAGAAAAATGGAGCCAAATAATAACGAACTGGTATTCAAGAGATGGCAAGAGATGCCGAGGGCAACAAAAAATGCGCTGGGAAGATGAGCTAAAGCTTACTGCGGGACCCAAATGGAGGAGAGTTGCTCAAGACAGGAAGCAATGGAAACTACTGGAGGAGGCCTTTGCCAAAAGGCACACTGAGTTGAGAGATATTCTATAGCCAAACGAATCAAACAATACAGCCATAAAGATCAATCTCACCCAGTTTAAGGGCTAAATAAATAAATAAATAATGATTACTCAGTGTTTCATTAAATTATTTTTTTGGACAATGAATTGTCCGTTTAATGTATTGCTCATGTTTAGCAACTTCATTAAACGTATCACGGTTTATTTTAAATTGTATCTACTTACTTATATAACAGTACCGTCTCAATTGTGAGGTATTATTTTCTAATACTTGTAGAATTTAAGATACCATACAAAAACGCTTCGATTTCTCTTACTAAAGTAATATTTCTTCATGGAGTCGGATACATCGATAACATTTAATAAGGAAATCATTATCACCAATATTTATAACGTACCAACATTCAGTGTCCCTTTACGGGGAACTTCCCCATTATTTTACGTTTTTATAAATTTAATAAAACATACTGTGCGGTCTTTCGAAAAATTATTTACTAAAAGTTTGCTAATAAAGTTCACGGAAAAGCCGTTTCGCCGCGCGCTGCGTTCACGCCCATAAAATTTACGATAGCGACCCGCACACCCGCAGATTTGAATAATAAGTGTTTAAATCATGCTTTTAATAATTAACCAACCAGTTTGCTAATGGGTTGTTCAACGAAACGAATAGCTATAAAGTATGGATTCGATATTCGACTTGCACATCAGAGTTTTTAATTGTAAGGCTCCATTTACACGGTCAAGATGGCTGCCCGATGATTAATGGCGTAACGGAAACGGAAAATAAAATATTTGAAAATATTCACACGTGCTGTCTAACTTTTACCTCCGCTCATTAGTTCCCATTCAAATCGTTATTATCAGTCAGTCGGCTGAAAACCTTGGGCCTACAGGGGCGTCAAGGATGCGTTAAACATTTTGCCGATACCAAAACAAACTCTGTGCCTATATGAATAAAGATTTAATTTCAGTGGTAAAAGTCATGCAACTACGAGTCTAAATTCGCACGCATCATCGACGACACTTCATTGAAGAATGAGCTTTTTCTTTAAGTTAATACAGTTCGTTTTGGTATGAACAAAAACCGTGTGAACACAGCATGAGTTATACAGTACCTATTCTCGCTACATATCGTCCCTACTACGATGATGACATCGCGGCGAATAGAAATCTTCAGCTATGACGATGACACGTGAATTATTCATGGGATATTTTATGTTTGAGGGGTAAGAAATGGAATAGAACACCATGTATGTTATGTGGGCTACGGAGACATATAAAAACACTAAAACCTTGGTGTCGAGATCAGGGATATATCATATGTTATTATGGTTCAAATATAACTGCCCCCTTACCACCACCTGTCTTGGAGCAATGTCTTTTACAAGCTTTATATTAACTTGCAATGTATGTATGTCCGGGTGTAACCTTGCCACTGAATTTTAAATCCGTTATCTTTAATCGATTGAGCTGAATATTGGTATACACCCTTATTATGGATGACGATGCATGCTTAGCTATGTGACGTCATTCTAATTCCAATATGGCGGATCATCCAAGATGGCGGAATAGTTATTTTTTCTGCACTACCAAAGTATGGGTATCAAATGAAAGGACTTGCTGAGGAAAACACGAAAACGAAGGGCAATTACATAAAAGCTTGATTTAAATAGTTTTTTTAAGAATAATATTATTTCTCCTTTTTTACGAAATGAATGAACAGATGATATTTAACCTTTAAGTATGGACGTGGAGTCTCACAGGCTACTCGATGTTTTCGTTTTCTTAGTTTCACCTAATTCCCACCACTCCCCGCGATTGAGCGGCTCAGTAGCTTTTCTTTTAGTTGTAAAACTACCAATGAGCGAGGAGGTTGTGTCTTCCGATGAATATCTCGTAGGTAATGAGCATCAAAATATTGACCGGAGCCTGTCAGGCTACACGTCCACTTTTGCCCTATGATATATTTTATATGAGCGATTATGAATGTTTCAAATTTTGTAGTACAAAATATCAAAAAACAATAAAGCCTGTAGTTCTAAATCAAAACAACCATCTACGAGTTCTGTTCAGGGCCCTGCGAGACAAACTTTTTGTGCAGGAGATCGATTTTTCAAACAAGAAGTGAGTGAGTTGTTCTTAGCTCCTCCTTTTGGAAGTCAGTTAAAAATGGTTGATGACAGTGGCAAATATGGCGGATGAAAAAATACAGCAATGTCTTTACATAACGTTCAGTTTTTAACAGTGAACTCAGTACAAAATCTGTCGGAAATTTGCATCTGGCGAAAGATATCGATCAGAGCCCACCACACTGGCTCAGTGCAAGTGGGCTTCAGACATATTTCTATAGAAATGCAGGTTTCCTCCCTAAATCTTTCCTTCACCGTACAGCAAGTGGAAATGATTATTGAAAATTACATTGGCATATTAAATCTGAACGTCCCAGGGGTATGAATCAAAAGTTTAAACCTGTACCCCTTGCGTTCAAAGTGGGCATTGTACCAACAAGGTTACGAGTACCTAACATGAATAATATATCATTATGCTTGTATTCCCCGATGGGGTAGGCAGAGGTGCATCGCAGTGCGCCCACACTTCGTCGATGTATTTAAGTCCCAGTGTAATAGGAGGCGAGCCTATTACCATTATACCGAGCAAATTATCCATCAATACAAAGGAGATTTGGACCAAAGTTCACCACACTAGCCCGGTGCGGGTTGGTGAACTTCACACGCCTTTCTATATACGTGCAGGTTTCCTCTCGATGTTTTCCATCACCCAAAATTATTTTCTTAAACATATTTTGTCTCGCGAGCTCTCTGCACGGAATGTCAACAAAAAGGTGCCATAAATCAAGGGCTACGGGCCATTAGTGGCAGAACATTCGGATAAACATCGCACCCGCTATATTCTACGTGACGATAACGAGTGTCACGTTGTAACGATTATCGGCCGAGCGTAATATTACATAATCTTTTGCTTGAACATAACATTGTACCTTATAAGGCACAGTACGTCGTCAAGACGCGCATTATAATTTTTTGGGCAATACCAAAATGAACTCTACATCAATATAAATAATGTATGAATTATCTTAAATGATAGAATGATTGCCTTGTAAACAAGGGTTGCAGTTTTTAACCACGAGGATGCACGTCTACGATATTAGCATTCAACAATACGGCGCGCAATTCAATCAAAATTCAAGCGACCAATTTTTTCTTATTCTAAAATGAGCCCTGTTACAATAAACATAAACATTAAATTTCTATATATTGTTTTCTTATATTTACGCGAATACTATACATTGAAATAAAACTATTTTATGGATAGGGATTTTTATTAAATTTGGAATCCAGTAATTAATATGATTAAATCCAAAACCAAGCGTACCATTGCAAGACCTCAAGACACTGTGAGCACTTTCTGCGTGGATCGGACCGCAAACAAGAACTAAATATGAGGGTACCCAGTTATTAACTATGACATCAGGACGTCTAACACCTCAGTCCCCCCGTGACCATGGTTGCTGTAAAGCAGCCGAAACGTCGGGAAAATAAAATAGTAAATAAACGCGATAAAATCCGTAAATTAGTATTATTTCAATTAAATTTCTATGATAAAAGACACGCGACAATGCGTCAAAATTCTCTCGCGCAATCAAGAACGTTTCGTTGAAGACTTTGCTTTTTCTGTGAGTCAATACAGTTCATTTTAGTGTGTCTGTGACATAATAACTTCAGAACCGATGGGCTGTTTTTAACGCGTTTTATATTCAATAGTTTTATGTAGATAGTGTCTGGGGGCTACAATTCGTTAAATAACTTGTGAATTTAGTGCATTTATTGTTCTAGTAATAGACGTAGGTATTTCCTTTCAGTTAAAAGATATAACGCAACAAGAAATTTCAGGAATGCAGTAACGGTACCGATCGTTGTTCTCGTTTCCTCTGGAGAAATTCGAACAGCTTCTTGTTTGTACAAATGGAACGCGACAATGGACAGTCATCGGCAAAGTGCTCTTGGATTGTTTACATTCAAGAGCATACGCAGTGGTATCGTAGTCGGTAGAACGCCTGCCTTGAACATAAGGAGTGCAAGTTCAAATCCCGAGCCTGCATCTCTGAGATTTTCATATGAAATGTAAATAATGATTACCACTTGCTAAACGTTCAAGGAATACATCGCGAGGAAACCTGGACGACTATGGAAAGGCGTGTGTATTTCATCAACCCGCACTCAGACAATGTGGTGGCCTTTGGCCCAAATCTGCCTCATATTGAGCTCGCGTCATATTCATTGGGATCAAAGTACATCGGCGAAGTACGGATGCACTGCAGAATACACCTCTGCCTACCCCTACAGTGAATATGGGCGTGATGGTAATGATTTATTATATCATTAAGCGGGTTTCAGACTACGCTACAATATGATAGCACATAGTATATAGCTCATAGCACAACAATATCGCGCACCATAAATTGTTATGGCCACGTTCACATTGTACTGTACTGTATATTATTGGCTTTGTATGGTGCGTGATATTGTTTTGCTATATATTATAGCGTAGTCTGAAAGCCGCTTTAGACCTCACTCGCGATATATAAGTATATAAGTCCAGTTCAGTAATATAAGTCCAAATGTTAGAACGTCCGCCTCGCAAGCAATGGTCGCAAACTCAAACTTAAAGCTAGCATATCCTCTGGGATATTTGTATTTGAGAATGAAATAAAGCCTGCAGGCGCGCCAAAATTCGCGCGACAAATTTTCTACATATACTAAAACAAACTCTGTTTCAATACAAATAAAGATTTAATTTAAAAGCCCTATAAAGGCTACGCTGCAAGATTTGCTAGCGCCTTCAATGACATTACGTTAAATAATGAGCTTTTTTGCGAGACAATACAGTTCATTTTGCGGCGCACCTCTTGATTCCCAGTGTCCCCAGAGCTTCAAAATCATTGTAACCTCAATTGTCAAAAAATACTAAAACTTTTTCTTTTAAGTTGGCTGGAATTCAGTCATTGAACAATCACATCTACATCAAAGTTAGTAATATCGGCATTCATAATAAATAACCAATCTAAATAAACTGGACTTCGATAGTATTTAGAAAGTTTTAGAACATTCGTGAACGGTAATTCAATTGTGTTCGCAATATTACTTATCGAAGGATTTATTTCGGATTGACGTTATTGGCAAACTTCTAAAAGTAGATAACACCCCTAATATAACTTCGACTTATCCACTAGCGCTAATTCTTTATTACTTGCTAGAAATAATGACGCTACCTATAAACATCTTACGTCACTTTAATAATATACTAGCTGCAACTTCTAAAACAACTGCTAAGATACGACCAGTGTAGACATTAGACATTAACACCTTGAAGCCATTAAACTATCTATATTCCAGCTACCACTGAAAAAAGATGTGGTTTACATGCCTTACAAAAAAGCAGACGAGTACTTATAAAAAGCAGTGGTAGCCGAGTGGTCGAACACACGCAATGATTTGCAATGATTTGCAAATTGCAATCGAAGTGTGCAGGTTCAAACCCCGGCTCGCACCTCTGGGATTTATATGCGAAACTCATTTCCATCCGAGATTATCACTTGCTATGAAACGGTGAAGGAAATCATCGTGAGGAAACCTGCACGTCTGAGGGAACTTGACTAGTTTTCGATAGATATGTGAAGTCTGCCAACCCGCACTGGGCCAGCGTGGTGTACTATGGCCCGAATCCCCCTTCGCATTGAGGGGAGGCTCGTGCCCAGCAGTGGGTCGTTAAAAGAGCTGTAGTAGTAGTAGACACTCCACAAGGATAGAGTTAGGGGACTGGAGGCCCAAGTCCAGTGCGTTAGTTGTTCCAGAGATTAATTTTCAACACGTAATTACTTCACAGGGCAAATATACCCGGGAAGCACACGCTTATAGAGATAACAAAGAAAGGGGATTTTCGCACTTTTGAAATTGACATTGACGTTCCAAATTATTTTATATATTAGGCAGTTTTTTTCTTAAATGCACATTTTTAAATAGTGAATATATAAAAATAATGTAGTAACGATCATAAAGAAAATATTTTTTCAGAACAAGTGTTTCGTTGAACCCCAATAAATTAATTTTAACGATGTTGGCAACTTCATGATTACCTTGGTAATGTAAAGTTATTAGAATATCCGTAAGTATTATAGAATATTAAATGGACGTTATCTTCAGTAAATTCCTCTGTGGCCCGGTTCTGTACGGGCTGTTACATACACTACGCTTTCAGAGCTGAAGCCTTTTATGGGCAGCTCATAAAAATGATAGATCACTGCGAGGTTCGCGCTCTTTACATATCCAGATGGGTTCAGTATTGCGATGTGTTCACCCTTATCGTATTTCGTTCGCGAGATATTTCCACATCTATCAAACTGTAGCTTTACGTATAAAGGAACTGACGTTTATTTGCTTATGTTTTCTGTAAATACGATATATTAAAGAATAGTTATTAGTATGCTTCCAATTAATCTGCCAACCCGCACTGGGCCAGCGTGGTGGCTATAGGCCGAATCCCTCTCGCATTGAGGGGAGGCCCGTGCCCAGCAGTGGAATGTTAAAGGGCTGTAGTAGTAGTAGTAGTAATAGTAGTATTAATTAATACCGTTTATGGAACTGGGTTGAACACATCTGCTGCATGTCTGAAGAAAACTGGGCTAACTGGACACCCAAAATATCTAATGATATTGCGGCAGCCCGTGAAGGATGGATTGATTATCATGAAAAACAGTGATCCATCATAGCTGAAATAGGGACAATCTGAATCAGTTTTTTTTCATTCAAGTAAACCAGTACAGGCACTTATGAATCGTCAATAAATAATAATCATAATATTATCTCTACCAGGGAAGCATGAAAAGGATGTCGTTGCCCGACAATGGGTGGGAGCCCCACTAGGCTCATATTTATAATAATAAGCTACATGTTTGTTACCACTACACAACACATACTCATCGTATGACCCTAAACAAAGCAAAGCTTCTACTATGGGTACCATCCAATGAACTGGGGGTGAACCCAATTACACCCAATCCAGGGCAAATTCAAACCAAACCGCATACTCAAGAAACGCTACACAAAGCCGACGTTAAAGATCATTTCATAATTCATGCCAAAATTTGTATCTTATATTAAACTGCGTGAGTATAATTCTTCTCTAGTATTGAGGCAAAGGTACTGCCTGCTCTCATGGCGTTGCTGCTCCTGAGAATGTATCACTCATAATCCTTACTATTTATCATTTTAAAAAGAGTAACCATTGAGTTTCTTACCGGCTCTTCTCAGTGGAAGCAGCATTCCGAACCGGTGGTAGAAACTGACTAAGTGCTTTTTGGCATACACGAATAAAAAAAAAAGATTTTTATTTTAGATTTTAATCAAATTAATTGTAAATTGTTTTTCACGTCCGTCTGCACTAACATCAGAAAAAGCCTTGACCTCATGCCTAAATTAGCACACTGCAACTGGAAACTGTTTCATTTTGTACTCTGGGTGACCCTAATTCGGTAAGCAAGCTGTGTGAATTGCTCCAGTTTGGCCTCACTACCTGTCACTCATCGGAGTAATAAACAAACACAGAGGTTAGCGGGATTATTCTGAAGACAACAAACGTAAGGGGTCTACACACAGTACGTGCCTCGTAGTTCGCGTATAGTTGTCAAGGCGACATCTGGCGAGGATCGCGCGGGTTTTGAAATACCACAGCGTGGTTAAATTTCTCGTCACGTACGACCAACTTGCCGGGTTCCTTGCGACGATGTAATTAAATCCTTTTTTTTGTGTTTCCCTTTATTAGATTTTGTAATATGACAGCTATTACAAGGAATGGGGCCCGCATTATCATCTCTTGGAGCAGTTTTGGGTTTATTTATTTATTCAAAAACGACACACCAACAGTTTACCTATTAACAATTGGGTAAGTAAAATATTAAATAAAAACTGGTCTGATACCAGGCCAGGTGTACACGCCTGTCTAATTTGAATATTGAAAAAGTAAAAAAAACAGGGTTCCGTACTCAAAGGGTAAAACGGGAGCCTAATACTAATACTCCGCTGCCCGTCCATCTGTCTGTCTGTCACCAGGCTGTATCTTATGAATCGTGATAGTAAGGCAGTTGAAATTTACACAGATGTTGTATTTATGTTGCCGCTATAACAACAAATACAAAAAGCAGAATAAAATAAATATTTAAGGGGGCTCCCATACAAGAAACTTGTTTTTTTTGTCCGTTTTTTAGGGTTCAGTACCCAAAGAGTAAAACGGGAACCCTATTACTGAGACTTGGCTGTCCGTCCGTCCGTCCGTCTGTCACCAGGCTGTATCTCATGAACCGTGATAGTTAGAGAGTTGAAATTTTCACAGATTATGTATTTCTGTGGCCGCTATAACAACAAATACTAAAAAACAGAATGAAATAAATATTTTAGGCGGCTCCCATACATAAAAAGATATTTTTGAGAATGATTGTTTTGCTCGTTTTTAGTTTTAAGGGTTCAAAATTTTTAGAAAACGTGTTTTTATTTTTATCTTTTTCAAATTCTGAATTGATCATTGATACAGTGCATAAATAATTTTCATAAATTGGGACTAAAATTTTGGTGTTTATACAAACTAGAAGCTTTTAACTCAAACTGAAAACATACTCGTTACTTGAAAAGCGATTTTGACACCTTGGTTTTTTATAGATAATGGTACGGAACCCTTCGTGTGCGAGTCCGACTCGCACTTGGCCGGTTTTATAGATAATGGTACGTAACCCTTCGTGCGCGAGTCCGACTCGCACTTGGGCGGTTTTTTTTTTTAATTCGATCATTTTTTAATGGATTATTTAACTTCTATAAATATGACCTCATATTATAATAAACGTTATTGATAAACGTAAACTTTAGAATATCTTGTATTACTTGCATGTTAATTAATGACGTAACCATACAGAACATTACACAACACAGCTGTTTAGCGAACATTATATTAGTAAAGTTTGAGACTGATAACTTATATAGGCGACTCCATGGCTTCCCTTTGATGTAATTACATCCCCCGCACACTGGGACGGCAACCCTCGTGCTTCAAAATGTTTCTTAATAACAAAACGAACTTTGTTTCTATATACATAAAGACTAAATTTCTGTGGTAAAAGCCTTAGCCCACGCGACAAAATTCACTCGCGCTGTCAGTGTCATTTCGTTGCAGAATGACGTTTTTATGTGACAATGCAGTTCATTTTGCACAGAGCACCGTCATCCCGGCCGCCGAAGTTTCGAGTAGATCGGCGTGACCGCTAGAACGGCACGATTTTATGACGGGCCGATGTGCCGGCAATACAAAACACGTACAAAACACACACTACCGTCGCACCGCACCGTTCGCCCGGTTTTTGTTTTGTCTGAGACTGAGCCACCGATATCGGCGCGGTGGACACACGATCGCCGTCACGTCATCTTAAACTCGGCCCGAAATAATCTCGTTCTCAGTGACGGTCCGGTGACGGCGGCGGTGGACAAACGGCCGTACGGTGTGCGCTTATAGTAAGGGTTATCAGGTTACATATTACTACTAATTTTGGAACACTTGAGTCCAAATTTGTTTACTTAATGTTTGTATTATAAAACAAAGTCCCTAATTCGGTATGAAAAATTAATTTAACTTGAATAAACTTTATACGAAGTGTTTAAAAAATCTGAAATAATAATTTAACTTTTGCATAGGTAAGCATCGGATATTCAACTGAATATCGTAAAATAAAAGAAAAAAAATAATTGAAAATCGTTGAAAAAAAACAATTTTTCGTTCCAATTTTGTTCCATAATCCATGTCTAAAAAGAACATAATCACAATATAATATATGTACTTCCCAACCGAATGCAAACGTTATAATAAATATTTCGCAATTTATTGCTTCGCTTATTTGACGACGGGGAGGCCTAATGACCAATTCAACGCTTATGAAGTGCAAATTCTCTGTCATATTGTGAAACGAGACATTATAATACCCAATTTCAGCTGCGCAAGGAATATAAATGGGTCACACCTGTGTGCTCCTTTAATATTCATTTAGAATGAAGAAAAAATTTACCTTCATAGAAGTGAAGTGACGGAAAAAAATCGTTGAACGCATAACAAGCATATGGCAATCAGTCTGCTCAAGTAAACAGAGATACCTACTATACACTAGTTGAATACAAGCGTAGATATAGGTATGAGTTGAAAAAAAATCTGCAGACACTATAATTATAACATAGTTATATTAAAACAATACTGCTTAACATGTATGCGTTAGAGGTTAGGTGAGCAACCCTCACATAACCGAGTGATTCCGGGTTTGATCTTCTACCTGGCTACTAGACTGACTTGACGTGAGATTACTTCTACATATAAATACTTCTATCATAAGTATATTACTTAGTTGAAAATGCCAGTTATGGCACACCCCAAAATTGCCAATATATAAAAAAAATAGTCGTGAGAGGACTACAATCAAAAACGTTAGTGGATGTCCCGATTTTATCTCAATCGTGCAAACTGTGACAAAAACAAGTCAACCGGATTTCATGTTAGCCTGGTACTTGTAGACGACTGAATTTTCCTCTACCCACCCATTTATAAATCACTACGGTTTTCCAATAACCATCCGAATGTCAACCGCACTCTATTTTTAGATCACGCTAGGGCAGCTCGGGGTGAAACGGCAGGCCGCTAAGCCGATCACTGCCTGTAATCTGACTTAGCTGCGCCACAGGAGTCGTGCTCGCACCGCCGCCGTCAATTAGCTTTTTTCTATTACTAAATCACTCCTGTAGTCGTAGCATGTGCGCCAAGACTAGACGTATGTCACGGAATATCTTAATGTTGTCTCTTTCTCCCGTATGAAATTAGACAGAGAGCGAACGAGCAAATCTGTGACAAAGATCTTGTCTTGACATGCGTGCTAACACCGCTGTGACATACAAGACTTACTTCCACTACGTGTTGGGACTTTTATTGACCGTGGATACATTTGAACGTTGAATTATAAGACCGTCACAATATAACACATCGATTTTTTTTTTATGACATGAAATAAGTGGCAAGACTCGTGGTGTCCATGCAAACCCATAGTTAGTAGATTTTCTTTCCTATATTATTATTAAAATATTAATTCATACGCAGTTACTTAGATATGATGTCGTGTCATCTTTCAGTAACAGGTTAAAGAAGTAACTCATCACGTCTTTATTATCATTTAGAAATAAATTTAACTCTGATATGTTATTATTAAAAATGACCGATTAAAAAAAACATTAACGGGTAAAATCATGCCATGGCCATACGGCAAGACATAGATTATCAGACGTCAAAGTCACACACACATTTGGACATGTAAAACTGTCATATGTTAAGAAATGCTCCTTCTTTGATATCAAAACTCGTTGGTGATTATGTTAACTGATAACAAAAACATAATATTAAATTATAAATTCAGCAATTGAGTATACATTCGTAACCCAACCATTGGCCAATCGGACACGAAATATCTTCAAAAATTATACAAAGAAAGTAAAACCCATTTAAAAAGCCGACGTTACCCAATGTACCTTACCGACATTAAGTTTGACTCCACGAAACCGACAATGGCTGTTCCACAAAACCAAACATTTAAACTGAACTCCCCAAACAGTATCTCGAATGACTACACTAAATTCCCTCGAATTTGTTAAGAGGGGCGTCAATAAACGGCACTTAAGTCTTACAAACAAAACATCCAGCTAAGCCCGAATAAATTTGCTTAAGATATTACTAGAGGGTTACGTTCTCGATAAACGAAAAATGGCGTCGAAATAAAGTAATAAAGCTCCAGCCAATCGTTTGTGAAAAAAAATACGAGATGCTCCCGAACGTTTTGGTCGGATCCACTGCAGAGCTTTCAAATTGAATGGACTTTGAAACTTGTGTACAGAAAATAATGCTTCTTATGTTTGCTTGAGTTTTTAGTTTGTATTAACACAGCAGTGGTAGCCGAGTGGTCGAACGCACGCCTTGCAATCAAAGTGTGCAGGTTCAAACCCCGGCTCGCACCTCTGGAATTTATGTGCAAATCTAATTTTCATCCGAGATTATCACTTGCTATAAAACGGTGAAGGAAAACATCGTGAGGAAACCTGCACGTCTGAGGGAACTTGTCTAGTTCTCGATAGATGTTTGAAGTCTGCCAACCCGCACTGGGCCAGCGTGGTGGACTATGGCCTGAATCCCGCTCGCATTGAGGGTAGGCCCGTGCCCAGTAGTGAGAACTTAAAAGGGCTGTAGTAGTTATTTAACTAAGCAATTTTTTTTATAATTCTGTTAAATAAATTGTAAATAGTTTATAATAAGACGAACCTATTATTTAATCAATAATTAAACACATCCGTATTGTTAAAACATTATTATCATTTGCGCGATGGCAAATATCATACAGAAATCAGCGTGTTTGAGAACTCCTAAGTAGCTTCTAAAAGCGTGCTTAGGACATCAATCACGGGTTATACTTATATCCAAAGTTGTCGAGAGATTTGTATTGATTTTTGGTAAATTAAATAATTCTTAGCAACGATGAATAGAACTGCCATTCAAACGTTTTTCATAATTTACTAAAACAGGAAGACTCATTTACAATTCCTTTAGTAATTTTCCATTTACGTCTATACAAATTACCGCCAATTAGAAGCCCCAATCGAAAAGATAAACTTTTAATGTCACTAAATCGGTAACAGGAATTCGGGACTAATTTGCCTAACATGAGTTTCGACTGGCCTCCATTAAAATATCGTAGACTTTTACGAAAAACTTGAGTAGCAGCCACTAGCTAATGGATGTAAAATGAAACTAACTTTTACTTAAGGGAGTTTGTCTCTTGACTCAGTAAATATACATTTAAATAAAATTATAAAAATTCTAGTCACAATATTTTGACACAAAGTACGAAGGTTCCAAGGTACCTTCAGTTTCCAAAAAACTCGTTATTTTTGGCACCTAGAAACCAAAAATGATTTTTAAGATTAACTACAGCCCTTTTAACGTCCCACTGCTGGGCACGGGCCCCCCCTCAATGCGAGGGGGATTCAGGCCATAGTCGACCACGCTGGCCTAGTGCGGGTTGGCAGACTTCACACATCGAGAACTAGTCAAGTTCCCTCAAACGTGCAGGTTTCCTCACGATGTTTTCCTTCACCGTTTCATAGCAAGTGGTAATCTCGGATGTAAATGAGATTCGCACATGAAACCCAGAGGTGCGAGCCGGGGTTTGAACCTGCACACTTTGATTTGCAAGGCGTGCGTTCGACCACTCGGCTACCACTGCTACCACTGTTAAGATTATTTACTAGAAATTCCAATTACTTTATCTTGTCTATTAACACATAGCTATGAAATAACATTATATTTTAAGCAAGGTACGAGACGTTCAGACATAAGTAACAGTATCTAATTATACTTTCTCAAAGATAAGCTCAGTCTCACGATGGGACTTGAAAAGGAGGCCTGCCATTTAATTTCGAATTATGTAATCCTATTCAAATTAGATATTATTACGCACTTTCATTTCGAATATAAAGCGATGATAAGGGAATATCAACATATTTTTGGGACATTGTGGTTTTACGAGTACATTTTATAATAATACTTGAATATAACCAGTTAGATAATTACTATTAGCGATATTTTAATCCTGATTAAAGTAGACATTAGAAATGGAAAGCGAGTGATGATGAAGTAGGTTTTATTTTAGAAGGCAAACATATTTACTTGTATAAAAGAAATTTTGTATCTTAGAAATCAATTTGACTTTCGAAAACGGACAAAGTATGACAAAGTATCAACAGTAGAGGTAATTATCAACCACAAGTCTTCACTGTAGCGTTGTAGTCCCTAATATATACTTTAAATAATGTTAAATAAGGTATAAAATATAAAGCTCGTATAAACGACATCATAAATTTATATCCTCCAATTTTATAACTACTCTGTAAATTACTTCACTGTAATTTTCGCGAATGGATAAAATTTTAAATTGAATACTTTAACGATGAAGTATAAAATAATCGCTCTTGGAAAATGAAATATTATATTAATTGTTATGAACAGATAAAATTAAGTAGGCGCTATTGGAAATTTAATATTTTGGTCTTAAAATTTGTTGAGTGTTACTTTCGAGGCATTTCCTGGTAGACATTTTACCACGAAGCAAACTAAATTATTCTTAAAGGAGCAATATTATTAATTTCTTAGAAAGATAAAAAAAAACTTAGTTTCTTATAAAACCGCAAAAAAAAAAAAAAAAAATTCGTGTAGGCCAAAAAGCACTTACAAATAGTCAGATTCTACCACCGGTTCGGAATGCTGCTTCCACTGAGAAGAGCCGGTAAGAAACTCAATGGTTACTCTTTTCAAAATGATAATTATTGCGAGTAATACATTCTCAGGAGCAGCAATGCGATGAGAGCAGACCGCACCTTTGCCACAATACTAGAGAAGAATTATACTCACGGCAGTCTAATATTAAATACAAATATTATCTTTACGCTTAGGAAGCTAGTACAGTAAGGTGCGTCTACTCCCGTTTACAGTGAAGGGATTATTCTAAACCACAGATGGTTATAGAAATAATTGCTTTGGTATGATGTCTTCAACGCATTATGGGAGAGTAGGTAAGTCATACATACATACATACATATACTCACGCCTGTATCCCATGGGGGTAGGCAGAGACTACCGTTTGCCACACGCTACGATCCTGACATACCTCTTTCGCTTCATCCACAGTCATACATCTTTTCATGCACTTCCGTCGGTTAAGGGTGCTACGGACTTGACCTTTCTGGAAGAGACCGTTAATCTGGTCGTGAAAGGTAAGGACCTTTCACGACCAGATTAACGGCGACACCCGAGAAGGTCTCGGGCGCCCTCTTCCGACATTTCCACTCACGTTTGCCTGGTATACTTCTTTAGTCAGTCTACCTTCATTCATCCTCTCTACATGGCCAAACCACCTCAACATACTTTTCTCAATCTTAGTCACCACATCATCCTTCAGCTTACATTCATCTCGTATCTTGCTATTCCTCAACCGGTCAGCAATGGTGACACCACACATACTCCGTAAGGAACGCATTTCCATAGGTAAGTCATTAAGAGGAAAATGGTTGGACCAGACAAGTAATAGTTGGTATTATGGTTATGGTTGGGACATGTGATGAGAAGAGATGAGAATCATGTGACTAAATCAGTAATGAGTATAAATGTGGAAGGATATAGAGCGAGAGAAATACCCAAAAAGAGATGGTTGTGTAAAGGCTGATATGAATGAGATCGGAGTGGATGACAGTATGAAGGAAAAGCTAGATGAATGGAAGAAAAAGACATACTGCGCCGACTCCAAATAATGGGACAAGGTAAGGCAAATGGTGATGATTATCAATACCTACTTATAATTTCAATGGATGTTTTGGATTATTGAAAAAACCAGATGTCTTCATCAAATGTACGTAATTGTAAATATTAAACATGTGACCCAATGTAAATCAGCTCACTTGCCAACCCTTCCGCAAATTTACTTAACATATTTTGACAGTTAATATAGTACAAATACTTTCTGAATATTTCAAGCGATGCGACTAGAAGGCAGCGTCGTTTTTAATGAGATTTCAACTAATATAATGACAACGAAAAGTGTCCTATTTCAACATCTCATTTTATACACCGTTACATAATTTCCGTTTCAATAAAAAAAAAAACTCTTCGAAAGTACGCAAACTTAAACATCAACTTTTCTCGTTAAAAGTTACAAAATGAATAAAAAGCTGAAAGTTAGGTTATTGTGAAGTGCCCTTAAATATGATGGTGGAAATGTTGTATGCTTCTAAATCCCTTATTAGGTCACAAATAAACAAAATATACGTCCCTGTCTTACTTACAAGCTACATGATGCCTTTATAATACGGATGGTTTTACTTTTTTCAAAAGTATTTACTTCTTTCATCTTTACATTTATTAAATACTAGCTGTGCCCGCGGTTTCACCCGCGCTAATAGTTACTTTGGCGTAGAGTGATGTTATAAAGTCTATGACCTTCCTCAATAAGTGCAAACTTTAACCGTTTAGGCAGC
Organism: Ptilodon capucinus; assembly: GCA_914767695.1. NCBI lineage: Eukaryota > Metazoa > Arthropoda > Insecta > Lepidoptera > Notodontidae > Ptilodon > Ptilodon capucinus. The sequence continues at coordinate 2,315,362 of OU611813.1, read as the reverse complement.
GTACGCAACGGAAGCTTTCAAAAGGAATATTTTTTTCCCGTTTTTGCCACATTATTCGTTGCTGCTCCGCTCCTATTGATCGTAGCGTGATGATATATAGCTTATAACCTTCCTCGATAAATGAACTATTTAACACAAAAATAATTATTCAATTCGGACCAGTAGTTCCTGAGATTAGCGCGTTCAACCAAACAAACAAACAAACTCTTTAGCTTTGTAATATTAAGTATAGATTCAATGCTCATTTCAAGAAGGTAAGAACTATTTCTCTACAAAAATATACGGCACGGACTAGGCACCTCACTTTTGCGAAGAAAACATTTATTTTTTGTTGTTTTTACTACATGAGTAGTAGAAGTAAGTACATAATTCCCTCATGGACCTCATTTTAAGAAATACGGCGACATCCGAGCCAGATAAAAAAAAACTTTCGTGAATTTAAAATAATAAAATACGGTAAGTAACCAAACTCGACAAAAGTTGTAAGATTTATTCACGCTATTAATTATTTGCTCGCCCAGAGACACAGCGTAATTATTTTGTTGAGTCAAAGTGAAATTTTACGCCGAAAGGAAGCGGCAAGTTATAAATTTATTTAACAAACTGATATTTATGCGGCTTGCTCAGCGTTTATTTTCACTGTTAAGGGAGTTAACGAAGACATAATAATATTATACGTGGGACAACGTCTCTTGTACCAATGTCTGGTTGACTCTTTGTTTTTCTGTGTGCATATACCAAAATAATAAAAAACTTTACATGGGTCCTTGTCAAGTTGTTAACCTCATATTTGTTACTTGAATTACTGGAAATAATTCTAATACATAATTTTGCCTGTGTTTGCTAAATCGCAAGGAAAAGGTGCACTGCAGTAAACCTACATTTTTGATCCCAATGGATGAGCCGAGAACTCCCCCTCAATGATTAGTATAGTATAGTATAATTAGTATATCAGTAGTATAGTACACTACGTTTAGCTCCGGCGTGGGATGGCCCACTTCTCACATATTTTTGAACTTCAAAATGTATTCATCATCAGAAATAGTTGAATGTGATTGTGCTCATAAGAAGTATGTATTGTTCTGAATTTTTAATTTAAATAATCATATTTTTTTACTAGTAGTCGTATCCTGGTTGTTAGAATCCCCACCTTGGATGCAAGGAGTACAGTATCAAACCCTAAGCTAGTATATACTGTAGGATTTTAGGATTCACTTGCAAATGTCATTTTCGAGTTCTTCGCAATAGACGATAGAAAAATGCTAATTAACAAAGGGCCACCGTTCCACGTTGTATAGTTCCAACACATGCAAGAGTTTTCGGGTGGAGTGCTTTTGCATGTTGCACGTGGGTTCCAACAAAATGGCCGCTCGTGTGGAGCTCGTAAATCTTTAAATCGTGACGGGTCCCCGGACAATTTGCGCCCTAATTTGAGGTCGCCTCAAAAAGGTCGGTTTCAATCGAAGAATAATGAAGACCCTTCATATTACGTTAGATACTTACTATTATTTCAGAAAGCTATAGAAAAACAGTGATGTTATATTTTAAATGACCAATAAATTACCGATTTGTGCATGATTTTTCATTTCACTATTGCTCACAGATAGTTATATCCTAAAAGTCACTTTCATTATTGAAACCACCACTACTTGCTATACGGTGAAGGCAAACATAGTGAGGAAATCTGCATGTCTATTAAAAAAAGTCGTGTGAAGTTCACCAACCCGCATCGGGCTAGCGTAGTGGACTATGGCCTAAATTTTCCTCGTATTGAGGAGGAATGTGCCAGTAATAGGATAGCCCGTATTACATTGGGACCAAAATTCATCGGCGTGGGTACACTGCAGCGCACCTCTGCCTACCCCTTATGGGAATACAGGAGTGATGATAATGTATGTATGTAAGTCACTTCCGATGTCCGTTGCGATCGTAATAAATAATTTCTTGAAACATCGTAAAATCAACTATTTAATAATACCAAGTAGTAAGCTAACATTTTTAAAATGAGTTTGGTTATAATTCATCGACAATAAGGATTCCCAAAGGGTTGATATCCACTTTGCGGTTGGTCACTTAACCAACCACAAGGTTATTAAATTGTCAAATACTTTGTATCAATAGGACAAAACTAAAGATAGGATTCTTAAAGCAACTTATGCTATGGGGGTCTAAGTTCATTTTGGAAGAGGGATCTCTTTCTCAAAATATTTTGGGAATCCCTGATCTACACTATGTTGATGTGCTATTATTGTTATTAACATATATATTATGCTATATTATGTTACTAACATGTTGATCTGCTATTGATGTTAATAAAACAGCGGTATCCAATCAGAATCCCAACCGAAAACATGTTCAATTATTCATTCATGCCCGGATCCCGCGCTTGGATTGTCGCGAATCAGTTGATTTGTGCAACATGCACCCCGCCGGGCCAACACTGCGTTATTCGCATGAACACGTATCATACTGTTGCGTCCAACACTCAGTTATTGTTCTGCAATCAGAGTTCGTTAACTGCTGCAGTTCCTGTTTTATGTACTCTATTAAGCGTGTTTGAATAAATGTTAACAAATTTAAAGCGTCCATATCGTAAACAGGGTCTGCTTTCATCCCCATAAAAGCCTTGGAAAGTACACTCGTAGCACAAACATTTTTCTAAGTTGTATGTTGCAGAAGCTAAGGGGGTAAAAATTCCAATTAAAAATCTCTAAAAAAATTGTATTACTTCAACGTAAAAATTATGGATACTTATTGGTTGTACAATGTTGTTTCACTTTCTATAACATTGTTTCAAAACTAGGTACCAAACGAACGTGTTGCAAACCTAGCATTATGAATTGTATCCTACCTTACCAAGTATGATCAGTATCGCAAATAAATAGACAGTTATAAAAAGACGAAAAAAACTCTATGTTTGTATATAACAGAAGAGAAGTTGACTGTAATCTATGTTCAATATAAAACATACGACTCGAACTGAAAGTGTTCTTCTTTTTCTAAAAGTCAAATATACTGACAAATATTTCACGTTATGTTCACCAAAAGACAGACGGTTCTTTTCATGCAACTAGATAAATTACGCCACCAACCAAGGGTGTAAAGAGAAACGCGTGGCTCTTTGACGGTTCTAAGCCTTTACATCCCTTTGAAGTTTGAACGATGACAAAGCTAATAAACCATGCGATACTATAAACATAGATACCATGGTATGTTGTCTTTCTATTTAGCCACTTCTTGAGTTCTACTCCAAAGTTGGCTAATTTCACCCTCAAATATACCTACCTATAACCATGTGGAAGATAGTTCCCTTCCATATTTCTAGTATTCTTTGTCAGGCAATAAAAATATTTCGGGCCACCAGAGTCAAAGTCAAAGTAATTTATTTTCGAATACAGGTTATTCTAAGGTGACATAGGTAACAGTATAGGTAGCTTATGCCGTATGCCGTACCTCACGGTATGCAAATGTTACACATACACATTTCTTTAAAGCTTCTTGGATGTCCCACTAATGGGCATAGGCTTCTCCCTCCCGTCTCTGTCCAGGGATTGTTATGGCTACGTTTTAGCCAAAAACGTAACATGTATACACAAAAAAGTCCAAATTTATCTCTCATTTTGCCATGAATTCACGACATAAACAAATATTACAATACAAACACACGCTTAATAAGCAATATAATAATATCGCCACTTAACACATACTCATCGTATGATGCCAGACTAAGCAAAGCTTGTACTATGGGTATACAATAGACTGGGGGCGATCCCAGTTATACCCAGACTACTGAGGTTAGCATGCATGTCAAGACTAGATGTCTTGTCTCTGTCACGTATTCGCTCGCTCGTTGCCCGTCTTATTTCATCTATACTATGTATCTATATCTATACTAATAGGTATAATAAAGAGAAAATATTTGTATTTTAGTATGTAACGAATAAAATCAAAAACTACTGGACCGATTTAAAAAAAAATATTTTACCTATTTTACGGATTTTATCGCGTTTATTTACTATATTATTTTCCCGACGTTTCGGCTGCTTTACAGCAACCATGGTCACGGGGGGACTGAGGTGACTCTGGTCACTGAGGGTAAAATCCGTAAAATAGTTTAATTTCAATGTATAGTATTCGCGTAAATATAAGAAAACAATAAATATTTTACCGTGAGAAAGCTACATTATCACTGAGTAACATAGGCTATATTAGAAACCCGTGCGAAGCTGGGACGGGCCGCTAGTACTAAATAAAGTGACAAAATTTATGACAAGTATAGTTTTGACGCATATGCTACAACTACTGGGCGAATTCCAAAAAGGCCATTTCCAAAATTTGCCGCTCGCGTGAATCGAACCCACAACCCATCCCACGCTCAGACCATTAGAGCAAACCGTCGTCAAAATCATAATATAAATTTTGCATAGGGGAAGGTCTGTAAAGGCGAGTCCATTTTATATATTCTATGTTTCAACTCAAAACCCTCTCCCTTGTAAAAGAGAATAGAATATAAGATTGCACGGTATACGGGCAACACTAACGATAATCGAAACAGACGTAGAATGAGATCCAACGGCATCCAAACTATGCTGTTGTCAGACATGCAAAGGTATCAGAACCTTTGAGCGAAACATACAGATTGTATTGGTAGATAGAGGTATTCCCTTTGTTTTGTTTTTCGACTAACAAAATTGATAGATCAAATAGAGCAACCACGAAAGCATTATATAGCTTGAGGAGTTTCTTGCTTATTCTTCTTCATAGAAAATGAATTCGGAATGGGTGGTAGAGATACTATTACGATTCAGAAGTACCTGTATAGGTTTATACGAATAAAACAATCTATGATTCTTTAGATATTTAATTAGATTTACACATTCTGTAAAAGAATATATTGAGCCAAAGATTCTATGATTTCGGTCGATTGTAAATTTGCAAACGTTCAAAATTACCAAAAAGTTTACTATTAGTATAGTTTACACATAAATATTTCATGTAAACACTACTTTAGTTTTATAATCAAGAAAAATTATAAATTTCAATGTCAAGTTCAGAGAGACAAGTAATTTTATATCCTTAAGAATTGTCATTTCATTTTTCGCCAGGAAACATTAATGTCCCTTTGCTATGTAAATGTAGTATTCGAAAGCTTATTTCAACTTACCTAAGTACAATAAGTTTCATAGTAAATTGTATCTTAAACAAATAATACTTTATTGTATTCGCCTTAAGGTTATGCTTAGAAGAGTTGTTACTTACAAGAAACGAAAAAATTGGTTTATGAACATTTTTTTTCACGCTTTTTAGTGTCAATAATCGTTGAAAATATGCAAGTATTATCACCTCACAACAACCCTAAAAGACTAAATATTAACAGCAATAAAAAACCGGGCAAGTGCGAGTCGGACTCGCGCACGAAGGGTTCCGTACCATTATCTATAAAAACGGCAAAAAAATCACGTTTGTTGTATGGGAGCCCCTTAAATATTTATTTTATTCAGTTTTGTAGTATTTGTTGTTATAGCGGCAACAGAAATACGTCATCTGTGAAAATTTCAACTCTATCTATCACGGTTCATGAGATACAGCCTGATGACAGACGGACGGACGGACGGACGGACAGCGAAGTCTCAGTAATAGGGTTCCCGTTTTACCCTTTGGGTACGGAACCATTTTTATTTTTTTATTATTATTAGTAAAGTGACTATGTAAATATTTTGTTTTTAATGTAAATATTGATTTAGTCGAATTCAAATTCTCTTCCTTTCTTAAGTCGATTATAAATCAATGAGATCACGATATAACGAACCAGAAATTAAGAAGTAATTGGACAACAAATTGAAAGCTATATTAACGGGAAGTTAGGGAGCAATTGCGAAGTTTCGTCTGATCGATCGCGATTAGAGGATGATTATTAATTAATTATGTTATGCTTCTGAGGGGACGCTGATGACCTAATTCCCGTAAATTGTTATATAATTTAAATGATTACTGTAAGGGTATAATTACACTATAAAGACCGACGTAGAGTGAAAGAACTTGATTTATATTAACTTATTTTCTTTGATAACCACTGAACAGAATAAATAAATAAATATATAGGTAACTTTTATTGAATGCCCTACAATCTTTAATATTATAATAATAAAAAAAATTAACAAAAAACAAAAACCAACTTTAAAAACCTAGGTGCACTAAAAAGCTAGAAATAACCTTATAATTTGAAGACATTTGGAGTAGGTGCCAATCTACGTCAAACTAGGCAAATACACACATGAGTTTTTGAAGTCGGTTTTAGTTTTTTGTTAAACATTTTTTTTTCACGCTTTTTAGTGTCAATAATCGTTGAAAATATGCAATTATTACCACCTCATAACAACCCTAAAAAAGTAAATATTTACAGCCAAAAAAAAATTGGAAGTCGGTTAATGAACTACTATTTCTCGATACGAGGTTTGGCAGGTTATCTAGTTATGGAATATACGCGATTTGATAGTAGCATATAAAAAAATGTAAACTTGACAATTTGTAAGTCAAATTATTTGTTTCTTATAGGCGTTATTACAAGTATTTAAATGAGCGGCAAAATAAATATTGGAAAGTGTTTTTTATGTGATTCAGTTGCATAGGTACCCGCTACCCGTGCTTGTTGAAAGTATTACTTTCAAGTTCTAAAACACCCTGTATAAGTATTGTACATAGTGATATACTCATGATCCCTTCGAATTTCAATCTCGTCTCGATACAGGTATTACTACTCAATATTGTTAGAACACTGTGTATACTTAATTGCTACTAGCTATAATTAAATCAAGCGAGCGCCTCCACTAATCGTTAATAGAGTAGGTACGCTAAAATCCATAGCATATTGGATTCCAGTATTGTAGACTAATTTGCAATACCCTAAAGTGATTAATAATATTACTATCATCTCTTGAGTTACGATAATTAAGATTTGTTATATTATACTAGCAGTGGTAGCCGAGTAGTCGAACGCACGCCTTGCAATCGAAGTGTTCAGGTTCAAACCCCGGCTCGCACCTCTGGGATTTATGTGCCAATCTCATTTTCATCCGTGATTATCACTTGCTATGCAACCGTGAAGGAAAACATCGTGAGGAAACCTGCACGTCTGAGGGAACTTGACTAGTTTTCGATAGATGTGTGAAATCTGCCAACCCGCACTGGGCCAGCGTGTTGGACTGTGGCCTGAATCCCCCTCGCATTGAGGGGAGGCCCGTGCCCAGCAGTGGGACGTTAAAAGGGCTGTAGTAAGATATTATACTAAAGCAGCAAAAGCGTAGTTGGTAAAATGACCGCCTTAAACTTAAAGGGTGCAATATCGAACCCCGGGCTCGTACCCTTAAGATTGTCATTTTCAATAATGATTACTACTGAACGGTGAAGGAAAACATCTTGACGAAACCTGGGCGACTATACGAAGACGTGTGTCTTTATGCCAAATAAATACTGATAAAACTTTTGAGGTGAATATAACTAACGGTACGAGTACATGAATTAATCTCTCTAGAACCGATCGGAAAAGTTCCAAGAGGATTAGATACCTTCGCCTATTGGGTCTTATAAGACTTCATATTGACGAAAGATTATCTCGAACCCGCATCTTTTAAGCCTAGTTCCTCTTATTTCGGAGCCCACTAATGTGGCCAGAATTCGTTTGATTTAACTTTCGTTATCAGTATTTCACGGAAACCCTTTCATTTACTGGGATAAAGGGTAACCCTGAATTGATCAAAAAATATCGGGGAATGAAATGATAAAGAAAATCGAAGGATTCAACATGAAATACTTTTTGAGAACGGCTTGCGCTAGTGGTTTTAGCGTAATCTACTGTGCAAATCTACCGATAATTGCAATTTCTCTCTTGTTTGCATACTAAATGATGTCGTATATTACTCATTGAAGAATTACTTAGTTTGATCCCATATGATGTGTATGTGTTATCGTGAGGGATTTTTAGATTTAATATTTAAAAAAAAAAACATTAAAGCACATAATATTTTAATATAATTTTTGTACAGTTAATTAAGCCCAACAAACTTGTACCTCATATTTATGAGCTGAACTATAAGTCAATCACCAAAATGAATGGGAAAGTCATAAGTCAAATTATTTACTTATTATACCGAAAGTCTATTATAATTTTCAAACTTAGCATGATAATTTGTGGACAGCTTTTGAAGGGAAACTGCATAGGTAAGGGATACATTCATAGTGGTAAAAATATAATCCACCATCTGATGATTTGATATTTTGAAAAAACAAAAAAATAACGTATTTTTTTTTACAAAACAAATGATGACCCCATAACTTTTGAAAATTTATAAATGCCGTAAGTTTTGCTACATTGTGTTAATGATATCCCAAGGTGCATCAACTATAAACCACTAAAGCACCAACGGTATAAATAACATGAAGACTTAACTAATTTTAATATGATAATACCACCCTATACAATTTGTTCGGCCACCCGTTATTGCACTGTATACGGTCCAATCATGTAGAATCATGAATGAAAATGAGTTCTTCCTAGAAAACACTGTAATCTGTGTATTAAAATAAAATATATATATCATCACGCCTGTATTTCCTGAAGGGATACGCAGATATGCACAACAGTGCGCCCACACATCGCTGATGTAATTTGGTCCCAATGTAATAGGGGCGAGCCTATTGCCATTATACCAGGCACATTCTCCCTCAACACGAGGGAGATTTGGGTCATAGTCAACCCCGCTGGCCCAGTGCGGGTTGGTGAACTTCACATGCCTTCCTATAGACGTGTAGGTTTGCTCACGATGTTTTCCTTCACCGTATTAAAATAACTAGATAGTGAACTATGTTGACCGAGTATACTCGTATAATAACTTTAATAAACTAAGTGTTTTGCTGTCTTTCTCATGACCGTGACAAAGGACCGAGACGGCAATATTCTAGTGCTTACAAACGATTATGTAATACACAAACTACAATTAAGCTATATTCAAGAGCACAGAAAATACTGCTATCTTGCTCATACGTTACGGACCTTAGGACGGCATTAGGTTTAGTTCAGTTTAGTGGCAACAAGATTGACACTATTATCCAACTATTCCTACCAATATTATAAATGTGAAAGTTTGTGAGGATGGATAGATGTTTGTAACTCTTTCACGAAAAAACTACTGATTGGAATTAGATGAAATGTCACAGTATTATTGTTTATACCTCAGAATAACATAAATTATAACAATATTAAACAATCGAAGTCTGCGCAGACGAAGTCGCGGATAGAAGCTAGTCATTTATAATATTCTATCTGATGATAATAGACACAGGCAAATTTGCTCCTTACTCTATATTAACATTAGATTAACCCTAAGGTTCTCAGCTACCTATATCCATTAAGTAGCCCGGCAAAATACCTAATCGTGCGTAACTGTTAACGTTACAGACAAAAGGATTGTTATATGCAACCCTTGGGACGCGAAATGTGAACCAATGGTCTCATCCACTCCCTATTAATCTTCCTAAAAGCCTCTCTAAAGGTAAAGTTTTTACAAGCGCGTTGTCTGTTGTTGCTATTGAAAATTAGACCACAATCAAATGACCTATGAAAACTATTACGCGTAGTCAGCTACGCCAATGGCTACGAAAATATCACGCAGCTACTACGCAAACATGCTACGCAGCTACGACGTGGGCTACGAAGACGTCGTAGTAGTTTGAGTTGAAACTATACATTACCAAAACCTATTGGCATAAATATGAAACTAACTTAAAGCAATGCTTAAAGCTATAATGAGAAATACGAGGTCTGACTTAAAGACGATAATATTTGAAGCAAACCTTTTTAGATATAGGGTAAGTTTTTTTTTTATGTTGGTAGTTATGGAGATCAATTTTGTGAGTATCTACTAATAAAATGTAGAGACAATTAATCCCTTAATAATACTATACAGGATGTAACATACGACACAAAAAATACATTTTGTCTGTCTGTTTGTTCCGGATGATTTCTAAAACCGCTGGACTGATTCTGCCAAGACTTTCACTGACAAATAGCTGATATTAACAGTAACATCAGCTACACTTATCTTATTGTAGAAAAATAGTTAGGGACCTACATTGAACGTAAACGGAGTCACAGACATAGCTAGTTTGCTAATATGATCATCCTCGTACCAACAAATATATGGCATTTTACTTTTATTTTAAGTATCTAATAGCAGAACAAGTGACGCCACAGTGTGAAGTGGTGCGTGATAAATTTCTTTTTCGCAGATGTTACCTTTGGAGTGTTATTGGATCCCTTACAAAGTAATATGAGGCCTTTCATTTTCACATATTGTCTGCCTAATATCGGCATATTAAATGATAATGCTCGTTTATGTTGGATTAGTCTAATCTACGTTATCATTTCGTTTTATGCTCACCTACTTTTCCATTGAATGGAATAATAGATGAGCATATGACCTAACATTAAAACGGTATTATTCAACCTAATGAAATAAGTAGGTTATCAATTCAACCTATATTAGGTTTTTTTTTTATTACAAAGTACCGTTGACTGCGGTTCCAGAAACTACTCTGTATGTATTGTGTAAGCTAGATCCATCGAGATGGTTAGGTAAAGAAGGTACAAACCATAGATCTAGCCATCGCCAAGAGAACTACGTGGCATTTTTTTTATTTTAATGTGTTCTTAAAACAGCCATGACCAATCAACTCACTTCAGCAAGGAAATGAAATCATGATATTATTTCGTTATTTGTTATGATAAATGATCAAAGTCCCATGTCATGTCAAAATAAAAATTATAAAGTCATAAAAACTCCTATTTCTTGTTTCTAGTGTGCCTTCGAACAACTCTCATCATAATTGGACGAAGCGAAGAGCCTGTGATTTCCAATAAAAATGGGATTACGTCCTGCACGCACTGGGTGAGCGTTTTAACCAGTTTTTTTAAAGTGTACTCTGTGTTCATGCACATAAAGATTAAACTCCTTGTGTAAAAACCACGAGGCTAAAAGTCAAAATTGTCTCGCGTGATCGATAAGAGTTTGTTGAAAAATTACCCTTTTGTATGAGTTAATACAGTTTGTTTTGGTATTCGCAAATATTTTGATACGCGTGGTTCGAAGCGCCTGTGGTCGCAGGGTTCAGGCATCAGCCCTGTATGATAATATTACAAAATATCCCCGCCATTCATTGTCACCATGGTTCGGTAATCAAAAACCGTTCCAATAATCATTTTGTATCTTGATTTCATAACCCAAAATGTCTACAAATAATCATATTGTTTTCTCATATTTACGCGAATACTAATTGAAATAAAACTATTTTACGGATTCTATCGCGTTTATTTACTATTTTACCTCAGTCCTCCCGTGACCATGGTTGCTGTAAAGCAGCCGAAACGTCGGGGAAATAAAATAGTAAATAAACGCGATAGAATCCGTAAAATAGTTTTATTATAATACAAAAATATCATAGAAATTTCGACTACTTTTGTATCTGTTACTTTGTATTTCTATTCAAGTAGATTGATCTACGAACGATATCTATTTATCGTAAAAATCGAATCATAGGATAGCCATATAAACCATATCTATTATAAATATTTATGGAGTGTCTACTTCTACTAATGTCAAAATAACAGCTGTTTACTATATTCATATGAAAGTATATACGCTTTCGTTATAGGTACGAAACCTCAATTTAAAAAAAATGTCTAATTGAGGTAAACTCCCAAATAGCAGAACTGAATTTGACGGGACTTTCAATAGCAAATAGCTGATGTTATAAGTAACTTAGACTACTGTAATTCTAAGAAAATAATTAGAGTTCTTAAAATCTGCGCTTAGGAAGGTCAAGGCCTCAGTTAGATATAAAATATCTGTAACAAGGTGAGATATAAAATCAATAGATACAAATGTTTATGTAGCAATGTGGTAGAGATACTACTATTATTATTTATTGACGATTCATAAGTGCCTGTATTGGTTTATATGAATAAAAAATATTCTGATTCTGATTCTGATTCTGCCAATTATACACGGCTAGCCTTGCACGTTTAATGAAGAGTAATACCTCTCTTCATTAAACGTGCAAGGCTAGCCGCTCTTTGAGTAAATCGTATTAAGTTAATATATTTAACACATCAACTGCTGTGTGGCCCCACTGGAAGTAGAGCTTGTATTACTTACAATTAACTATCATGCCCCTCCGCCCCCTATTACATTGGGACCGAAATACATCGGCGAAGTGTGGGCGCATTGCAGTGCACCTCTGCCTATCCCTTCGGGGAATACAGGCGTGATGATCATGTGTAACTATCTTACAATAAATTAATTGCTTTGCTACTGAAAATATAATTACCTAATAAGAAGAGGATTTTTTAAATAGCCTTATTTTGTGTCCGGGGAAAATACCGAAAGAGTATTGACAAAATTTGCCACTGGTGGGAATCGAACGCACAATCACCTGGTGAGCCAAGCTGCCATACGCTGAAACTAAACCAAGCCGAGGGAATAATTTTAACCAAAATATACTGATGTGTGACCGACATACAAAACATAACAATTCACATAAAAGTACTAATAATTCTCTTTGAACAATATCATATGTAAAATGTACATGAATATTCAAGGGTTTATCGTGTGACATGGCATTTCAGTTGAGTACAAAATCCGTGGGCTGAGCGGGATCGTTGTTCAGACGTGTCACGATATTATGTTAAATTAAAATGTTTATCCTGTAAATTTACCGTAGGTAATACTGAAAAAACCTTCAGCCATTCTGTACAGATCCGGTAGTAGCGTATAAGAGAAAACTAAATTTAAACTTGACAATTTGTAAGTTACCCCTTAGACCTTTACAAAAGAATTGATTTGACTTTTTCTTTCTTTCTAACTTTCATTTCTGTCTAGTTAAACTAATCACTATCATATCTGTGTTCAGCAGTCTAGCAGTCAAGTATATATGATTTGGTCAGCAGTCTAGCAGTCAAGTATATATGATTTGGTCAGCAGTCTAGCAGTCAAGTATATATGATTTGGTCAGCAGTCTAGCAGTCAAGTATATATGATTTGGTCAGCAGTCTAGCAGTCAAGTATATATGATTTGGTCAGCAGTCTAGCAGTCAAGTATATATGATTTGGTCAGCAGTCTAGCAGTCAAGTATATATGATTTGGTCAGCAGTCTAGCTGTTAAGTATATATGATTTTGTTTTTTTACTAGCTTTATATTAGCTTGCAACGTATGTAGGTATGTCCGGTTGGAATCTTGCGACTGAATTTTAGATCAGTTATCTTTAACCGATTGAGCTGAAATTTTGTATACGCGCTTATTTTGGATGACGATGCATGCATAGCTATGTCACGTCATTCTAATTCCAATATCGCGGATCATCCATGATGGCATTACGTTGAATCCAAATAACAAAAAAAAAGGTAAGTAAATAAAGATTGTTTTTAAAAAGGTTTTTACTTTAATGTTTTATTTATGTAACACTATGCCAAGTTTATCTAAGCACGTATAAAGCGAAACGAGGCCCTTTACTACCACCTGTCTTGCAATAATGTTTTTAATATTACTTTAAGTTTATTAAAGTTAACGCAGTATAACATTTGACAAAACATTACAGTTAATATTGAAATAACAATACTTCAAGAGGTGGCGGTAAGACCTCAGTAATCGACACTTAATTATATTGCCCAAGACAGTCTTTTGTTTTGTTAAAAAAATACAGGAAGCAAAAATCTATCCATTATTATTAAACGTGAGTAGAATGGAAACATTAAAGTGTAAGGCTCCATTGTATCGTGAGGTTTTGTAAAGCGCCTCGAAGTTGTGGTCTGACGATGATTATGGCGTGCCTCCGTTTTTGCCATACCGCAGTAATACGCTAGCAAAAGAAAGATCTGATACAAGAGGGCACCTCGCAAAAACCAACTCAAATATTAAATTGAACCCATTCAAACCTCTTAAAACGAGATATTAACGAAAATTGTTTTCACCGTGTCAAAATTTGTTAAAATTCAAAACTATCCGACTTTATTTTGAGTTCAAAATTTAATTATTAAAGAAGTCTAACTTGGTTTAATTTGCTCAGATGGAGGACGAGATTTTCTCGACAATTTAACAAGACTCTTAGTTGGAATCCCGACTGCTTTAATTTCACATCAATTAATCTTTCCCATTTCATTTTTCATTACCAGACAAATTAAACATTTGACCTTTGTACAATGATCATTTCATTAGTTATCTTGACAGTTATAATGGCCATTCAAATTATAATATTTCTAAATCTACGAGTGTAATATGTCTTTTGTGTTGGGCAAAGTCATCATTTAAAGGCCCAACTGGGACTACAAGACGCGCTTTATTTATTTGTTCCAATTGTCTGATAGTATATTATATTGCTATAGCTTTTTATTTTATCTTTTATTATCTTTCTTTCTTTTTGTATTTTATATTGCATAAGTTTTTAGGGTTCCGTACCCAAAGGGTAAAACGGGAACCCTATTACTGAGACTTCGCTGTCCGTCCGTCCGTCCTTCCGTCTGTCACCAGGCTGTATCCCATGAACCGTGATAGTTAGAGAGTTGAAATTTTCACAGATTATGTATTTCTGTTGCCGCTTTAACAACAAATACTAAAAAACCGAATAAAAAAATTATTTAACGGGGCTCCCATACAACAAACGTGTTTTTTTTTGCCGTTTTTATAGATAATGGTAAGGAACCCTTCGTGCGCGAGTCCGACTCGCTCTTGGCCGGTTTTTATAATACTGGTGATGGATATTCATATAAAGTGTATACTTGCAGTACATCAATTAGTCTCTGTTTATTTTACATATACTGTATTACTCGATCGAACTTTAAGCCAACTACTCTGCATTAAGAAATGTTTCGCATCATTTAATTACAGTTCAATAACAAACGGAGCGGTAATCGATTCCTTGTCGTAACACAGTTTAGACTAGCACGGGAGGTAAAGAATGGCCGTTTATACAACATTAATACTAATGCGTGTTCATTGTAATTAGTACCTACATAACTAACAATGACATATCGCTGCTACTGTATGTATGATAGCATTACACAGGTAGGTAGGTACTTGTACTGTTAAATTGCCATGTATACGAAAAATAAGAAATAATCTATCTATAGATATACAGATATACTCTGTGTACATAAAGATAAAGATTGAATTGCCGTGGTAAAAGCCACGTGACCACGCTGCTAAAGTCACTCGCGCTGTCAATGACATTGCGTTGAAGAGTGAGCTTTTTCTGTAAGTCAATACAGTTCATTTTGGTATGGGAAAATTAAATCGACGCGCGCCTTTGGACGCCTCAGTATGCGGGGGATTTAAGGACCGATTTTTCAATTAACAGATAGGAAATAACAGTATTCAACATTTTATACGGGGATTGAAAAACCGGACGAAAGGACGCATTGTTTCGATAGCCAATAACAGCGCTTCGCATTTGTGTGGGTACCAGTTGCAGTTTACGGGGCGAGGGAAGTATTTCCTTTGACCTTTTGCACAGCCTCTATAAAAGGAAACTCGATTCAAAACTTCTCGCCGAGATATCTGATGGAGCAAAGCGTGGAGTTCTCCCTTTGTTATTTTTTATTTGTTTCTATTACCTTTGGTGTCATTATTTCTAATGATACAAGTTTAGAGCTTCCTAAAAGTGTTTGGAAAATTCTTATTAATTTTATACAGTAATATTTTTATCGTAAAATAATGTTAGTAGTAAATATTCAATAATGATTACACATGTTCATCACGTCGGTATTCTCCAAAAGGGTAGGCAGACGTAGACTGTATGTATCTTCTGGAGTTGAGACATTGCGTTGTTGGCCATTTCGACAGTTAACTCAGTACTTACAAATCTGAAAAATTTCCAAATACTATTCAAACAACAATGCTTTAAAAGCTGTTGGTAAGGTGTTATGTAATGTTGTTACCAAAATTTTATAACGAGCGCTAGTGTAGTGTGACCTTGTTACATCCATTACCGTAAATTCTAATTTATTGAGTCCCCGCTGACGGCTGCCGAGTACATACGCATGTTGGCGAACATAATGTTTTCAAAGAGAAATTACTTTTAAAAGCCCCTGCGAATTGTTTCATGTTTTGACTGCTGTAACTAATGTAGGTCACCGCGATATGTTTGATAATGACCTGTCATTAACCTACATATTGTGCAGGTGCTTTACCACCACCTCTTAGGGCTATATTTCACCGGGACACCATGGCAGCGCACCCAGTCTTCGCTACCAACAAAATGTATACAGCTCTATGGAGAGTTACTCACCTGGTGCCCGCTTGGTTGCGCAACCAATTTGGAGGCGCGACCAGCTCGGACGGCAGCACATAATGTTACTGGTCGCGTATCCACGCTGGTCGCGCCACCACTAATTACTATAGCGCTGTATGGTGTCTCACTCACTCAGCCGCCAGTCTGGCCGCCAGTGACGCTCTCTATGTCTCTTCCTACGTACATACTGCAGTAGTGCTATCTCTTCCGAGACCCATTTTGATACTGCCGCAGTGTGGTGTGGCGACTCTGGTGTCTGTATGGTGTCTAGTTTCGTAGCTTACGGACACCACGGTGGCGCGACTGGTTGCGCTGCCATGGTGTGCCGATGAAATATAGCCCTTAAAGTATTGTTGTTTCAATAGTAACTTTCTATTTTAGACCGATCTTGTACTGAGTTAACAGTCTGTACCAGGCGCCCGATTTTCGTTTGATAGACATCAATCTCTATTAGAGATATGTCGAAACGAAACGTCAAATTGGTCGTAATTTTTTTCTTTTGTTTCGACATAATATATCTGTAATAGAGATTGATGTCGATCAAACGAAAATCGCGCCCCTGGGGTCTTACCCCCCTCTTACCTCTTAAAGTATTTTTGTACCAATGGTAACTTTCAATTTTTGAAAGAGTTTGTACTGTGCTAACAGTCAAAAACTGAAAGAGATATTAAAAACATTACTGCAAGACAACAAAAGTTAAGCAATAATAGCATAAGTTACTCCTATAAACATTGGCTCTCTGTCAGTGAAAGTTCTGTCAAAATCAATGCAATCGTTACGGATTACCCAGATCAAACAGACAGGCAGAAAAAACATTTTCTTTTTGTTATAATAAGCGTAATACTTTCATACTATTTAAGCTGTAATTCGCACATTATAAACAGGCACACCAATTTTGATTTATTAGTATAGATGAACAGTACGAGACCGCAGTGTGCGGAGGTTTAAAGGAGAGGCCTTTGCTCAGGAGTGGGAGACGAGACACGAAAATAGGCTAAAAAAAAAGGTATAGATGAAAAATATACAACAATACCCAGTTTGAGCTTTTCTATGAAAAAGATTTTTAAAAAATGTACTGTCAGCACCAGCAACTGTGTTGAAGCCAATCTGTGGGATCACGTGAATTATTTTGTATACAAATGGGGTCAGAATAATTATTAACGTTTTCATTGAACTCAGAAAATGAAATTTTTTAATAAATTATTTCACGTGATCCCCTAAGGCCACTAATTAGAATGTTTATATTAACTAGCAGCGGTAGCCTAGTGGTCGAACACACACCTTGCAATCGAAGTGTGCAGGTTCAAACCCCAGCTCGCACTTTTGGGATTTATGTGCGAATCTCATTTTTATTCGAGATTATCACTTGCTATGAAACGGTGAAGGAAAACATCGTGAGGAAACCTGCACGTCTGAGGGAACTTGACTAGTTTTCGATAGATGTGTTAAGTCTGCCAACCCGCACTGGGCCAGCTTGGTGGACTATGGCCCGAATCCCCCTCGCATTGAGGGGAGACCCGTGCCCAGCAGTGAGACGTTAAAATAGTAGTATATAAAATTCTAGGTACTATATGTACCCGTGACTTTTTAACCGACTACCATAAAGGAGGAGGTTCTCAATTCGGTCGGTATGTTTTTTTTTTTGTTAAACGTCAGTTATATAATGATTATTTATTTTTTATTTATTATATAATGATTATTTAAAATATCTTATCTAAGTAATCTTGTTTAATATTATTATGATAAATTGTAATTTGGGATTTCCTTAGGAACGTTTAATATGTGAGATGAATGTAGTCTGGAAAACAGAAGGAAACTAAAAATCTCGATGGAAAAGTAAGCAAGTTCTTGTCTTTTTTTTTTTTTTTTACTTATTTATTTTATTTGGACAACTATTTACAAAATATTTACAATGCAAAATAAAATAAGTTCAAACTAATAAGAAAATATTATAGTTCTTGTCTTAAAATATTTTAACCTCAATTACGACCCAATTATAGATTTTAGATGAATATAAATATACATAATAAACATTCCTGACAACATATACTCATCGTATGATCTCAAACTAAGGTAAATATCATATAATGGACTGGGGACGATCCTAGATACATCCAGACGGGGTCAATTCTAATAAATTAATGGTAAAAAAAACTTTTAAAAAACAAGCTTTTATTTTAATTGCCCTTAGTTTTCGTGTTCTCCTCAGGAAGCCCTTTCATTTAATACCCATACTGTGGTAGTGCAGAAAAAAATTACTATTCCGCCATCTTGGATGATCCGTTATATTGGAATTAGAATGACGTCACATAGCTGAGCATGCATTGTCATCCAGAATAAGCGTGTATACCAAATTTGAGCTCAATCGGTTAAAGATAACTGATTTAAAATTCAGTTGCAAGATTCCAACCGGACATACATACGTTGCAAGCTAATATAAAGCTTGTAAAAAAGGCATTTTCAAAAGTATTCTCTGAATGGAATCGAACCTGCAACCATTATGTTGAGGGAGCCGAACGTCTTAGACCACTAGACCTAGCCGTCATCATAGAGTCTTTTGATATAATATTTATCTTTCAACATGTACTTTTGTCTGCTCTTCGTAAGCCGTACCACGACGGTACGACAAAATAATACTCCAATATTATTCTTCGCATCAAGTAACTTCGTATGAAAACCAGAATGGAGTTATAATGGTAATGAATTATTCGAGTAAGGAGTCGCTGGCTTGCGCGCACCCCTTAAAACCTTTCACACTCTGGCGCGTAGTCAAAGCCACGCCCCCCACGCGTCAAATTCGCTCGCTCTGTCAGTGTCATTTCGTTGAAGAATGAACTTTTTCCGTATGTCATTACAGTATGTTTTAATATTGGCATAAAATGTCACGCGCGAGCAACGACGCCAGAGCGTGGAGCGCGAAGTATTGACACAGAAAAAGTTCATTCATTCACTGACAGCGTGAGCGAATTTAACGCGTGTTGGCTTAGGTTTTACAACAGAAATTCAATCTTTATTCATATTGGCACAGAGTTCGTTTTGGCACACAATTTTGCCGCGCGACTTTTGATGCGTCAGTATACGGGGGCTTAAAACAACGTCATAAGACAAAACTAAACAACGTGCCACGTACTACGAAATGAAGATAAATTAATTTAGCGTCGGCCCTAATTTGCATAAAGACATCACGCGATGTAGGGACCGGGAACATTGGAGCACCTCCGCTGTACATTCGCGCACAAAACTCGTTACCGTGGAAGCTTATTCTAAGAATTTGTGGACTAATCTTGGAGAAATACGTAACAAATGTAAGAGAAAATAAATATAACACATCATCACGCCTATACTGCCCGAAGGGGTAGGCAGAGGTACACTACAGTGCGCACACTCTTCGCCAAACTATTTTGGTCCCAAAATGTAATATGGGGCGAGCCTATTACCATTATACCTAGCGGGCACATTCTCCGTCAATGCGAGGGAGATTTTTGGGCTATAGTCCACCACACTGGCGTGGCGTCGTATGCTAACTCCATCTACAAATCACCTACAAAATCTTTTATAAACACACTGTGTGATCATAGCGTTTTAAAAATTTAGTTGTTACTGTTAACATAGGTTTCGATTTTGTTGGCACCAAACTTAACTAAACATATTGCCATTCTTACAGTCGTATTGTAAACCATGACGGCAATATTTACTATCATATATAGTTTAAGTTATCGTTTGTGTACCACAGAATTGACATAGTTCCGTAGCTATGCATACAAAAATGTTATCATAATAGTAAAGTAAGTTTTTTTCTACAATTTGGAACTTCGCCTGGTTACATACATACATATACTCGCGCCTGTATGTCATGGGGGTTGGCAGAGACTACCTTTCCCACATGCAACGATCCTGACATAGGTACCTCTTTTGCTTCACCCACAGTCATACATCTCTTCATGCACTTCCGTCGGTTGAGGGTGCTACGGCCTTAACCTTTCTGGAAGAGACCGTTAATCTGGTCCTTTTTCACAGTCTGGTTTTTGACCTGAAAATATAGCCAGTAAATATTACAGTAGATAATATTAAAAGTTGTTAATGTAGATACGCCTTTAGGGTCCAACAAAAACTATTCTAGAAAATGGCACGTCGAATATTTGAAAAGTTTTTTTATTACTCACGCGCCGTGCACGTTTTTATCCCCTAAGGGCGTATACAGAAGTTGGTATCTATCACGCACTATTAGGTACGGGTTGAAAAGTAGGGCAAAATAATAATACCCTCGAGTTACGTCATTTTGACACGTACTTACTTGGGACTCACACTAGAGTGTCAACCCTAGCGCATAATTTGTTTTGCCATTCAAAAAGTTAATTCTACAACGAAATAACAGTGACAGCGCGAACGAATTTTGACGCGTGGTGGCGTGGCTTATACGACTGAAATTTAATCTTTATGCATATTGACACAGAGCTCATTTTGGTATTAGATTTTTTTTTACACGCGAGCCCTGACGCTCCAGTATGCGACGGGCTTATCTCATATGTGACGTACATTTTGGTAATACCTCTAAAATAAATTATTTAATTTAATTTTGTGTTGCGCTGACTTGGAGCAATAAAGACTGACTTAATGTCAGATGACCTCAATGATAAGGTTTGGAGTTGAAAGGTACATTAACCACCTTATCGTGTGACCAAACAAGATCCTTCAAATTTTACGGTTGTGGCAATATTATTAGGGCTGTCACAAAATATTTCGCATATAATGTTTCAGTCTCAAAAAATGTGTATGTTATGCTTGACTCAAAAAAAATGCGTGTCTTGAATGCTTGTCTTATAAATAAAATAAAATAAAAAAAATAAAAAATAAAAAAGCCTTATATTTCTTACAAACGAAAAGTTAACAACTAAATTTATTATATCTAATGTATATGTATATATCCATTTATGAATGTACCAATTTTTTTTTTTTTTTTTATCGTTATTACTATTTACATGTTTTATATAGTACATACATTTTAGATTTTTGTTTGTTTGTAATGTAACAGATAATGTTTACAGTGTTTAACAGTTTACATTTTTAGCGTTTTTTATTACAATGTTATATTAAATTACTAAAATTCTAGTTATTTTGGTTTGCAAGAACCCCTCGGGTGAAGGCCTCCTCCAAAGAAACCCACTGGTCTCTGTCATTGGCTAGTTGTAGCCAGTTAGGGCCCGCTATCTTTGTGATGTCGTCTTGCCATCTCGCGTGGGGTCGTCCCCTGCAGCGTTTACCCTTTGGGCCGTTCCATGAAGTGATTGTTTTGGTCCATCTACCATCTTGTAGTCGCGCGACATGCCCTGCCCATTTCCATTTGAGCCTTTGAGCATAGATTAGAGCATCGGTAGCTTTTGAAATGTGTCTTATTTTTGTGTGTCTTATTTTTTGTCTTTTGTTGATATTAAGCATACTCCGTTCCATACCGCGTTGGCAGCTGACGATTTTTTTCTTTGCTTTGCTAGAGTATACCCAGGTGTGTTCATCACTCTTGTTTTTAGCTTAACTGTCATATCGCCTTTAAATATTTCCTTTAAGCTCCAGTATTTATTCCAAGATCTTTGTATTCTTCGTTCTAATTCCAGCTCGTTGTTTTTTCTGTCGAAGCATATTAGTTTACCCAGATAGATGTAGTTTTCTGTGTAGATAAGTACTTCGTTGTCGACTGATATTCTTGTTTCTTTGCTGTTTGTCATTAGCATTGTTTTTGATAGGTTCATTTCAAGACCGATTTGTTTGCTACCTTCGTTCAGTGAATGGATCATGAGTTGTAGTTGTGTGCCTGTTTCTGACAACAGAACCAGATCGTCGGCGAAGCGGAGGTGGCTAAGGTATTTGCCGCCGATATTCAGTCCGTATTTTGTCCAGTCCAGTTTCCTCATTATAGATTCTAGGATGGCAATAAATAGTTGCGGGGACAGGGGGTCACCTTGTCTTACCCCTCTGGCAATGGGGAAGATTGGGCCGATTTTTTCCAGTTTCACCCTGCCTTTGTTGTTCAAATATATGTTTTTTATTACTTGTAGGTAAACGTTTTTTACACCCTGCTCTTTCAGCGTTTCCCAAATGCTTGAATGGGATACTGTGTCGAATGCTTTTTTATAATCTATGAAAACGATATAGAGGGCTCTTCTCCTTTCTTGATATTTTTCGATCAGTATTTCCAAGGTGTGGATGTGATCTATGGTAGAGAAGCCCTTTCTAAATCCCGCTTGCTCAATGGGTTGTTCCGCATCTAGTGTAGTGCTTATTCTTTTATTTATTAGCGAAGAGAAAAGTTTGTACAAGCATGGTAATAAGCTTATTGGTCTATAATTGCCAATATCTCGTGGGTCTCCTTTTTTATAGATTAATATTATATTTGACTCTGACCATTGAGTAGGTGTGTCGGTAGTTTCCAGTATGCGGTTGAACAGAAGAGTTAGAGCTGGAGCTAGTTGAGTGGAGGCAGTTTTTATAGCTTTGTTTGTTATGTTGTCTGAGCCTGGGCTTTTGTCTGATTTCAGACATTTAATAGCTTCAATGATTTCAACTACATCAAACTGTGCTCCAGCTTCTTGTATGTAAGGGTCAGATACGCTTGTGCTAGTCTGTTCTGTGGATTTGTATAGAGTTTTATAAAATTCCGTTGCAACGTCTATAATGTCATTTCGACTATTGAGTGTTTTATTTGCCCGATTTAGTCCGTCAATCCATGACTTACATGTTTGTAACTCTTTATATGCTTTTTTTGAGCTCCCTGCCTTATTTAGGCGTCTTTCGATGGTGTTATATCTGTATCTTGTATAGTCTTGTTTAATGAGTTTGCTTATTAACTTGTACAGTGCGGAGAGTTCATTTTTTAGTGTTCGAGTTTTCTTTGTAGTTCTTTGTAATTCTTGTCTTCTTTTCATAAGTGTTAAGGTGCGCTCTGATAATATGTTTTGACTTTTGTTTGTGTTTTTGTTTTCTGAACGGGCACTTTGAAGGCTTTGGCTGATAATTGTTATAATTTTATCATGGTAGGTTTGTATCGAGGTGGTGGAGCACTCTCGTAAGTCTTGTAGGTGGGATGTGATACTCTCTTTGTATTTCGATATTTCCTCTTCCTTCAATAATGTAGAGTGTTGGCAGTTGCTGAAGCTTGACCTTGTTTTCTTATGGTTTTTTAGTGTTATTGTCGCTCTTACTGGCCTGTGATCTGAGGAAAAGTTGACGTTTAATACTTCAATGTTTTGAGTCATTTTTGGTTGATTTGACATGATGAAATCGATTTCATTTTTATATAGTCCATTTGGTGAGCGCCATGTCCATCGTTGCTTTGGCTTTTTCATAAAAAAGGTGTTTAGGATTGCGATTTTGTTTTAGAGCGCGAATGCGAATGCTTGTCTTAAAAAAATATAATGAATATGCTTGTTTTGAAAAATTGGATCTATTATCCGTGTCTCAAAAAAAACAGGATTTACAGGCTCTGAATTTTTTTTAACACCAATACTTTTCTTTTAAATAAAACTGATATTTTACTATGCCAATAAATCTATTTTTAACCGACTTCAAAAAGGAGGTGCTTCTCAATTCGACCCGTATGTTTTTTTTTTTTTTTTTTTTTATGTATTTTACCGCATATCTCCGGCGTCTGTCGACCGATTTCGAAAAATCTTTTTTTGTTTAATACGGATTGTTAACAAAGATCGAAACCCACCCCCAAAGGGGTGGAAAGGGGGGGTGAGGGGGAGTGATTTTTTTTTTGGCTGTAAATTTTTACTTTTTTAGGGTGATAATATTTGCAAATTTTCAACGATTATTGACACTAAAAATCGTGAAAAAAAAATATTTTTAACAAAAAACAAAAACCGACTTCGAAAACCTAGGTGCACTAAAAAGCTACAAATAACCTTACAATTCATTACATTTGGAGTCGGTGCCAATTCATGTGTGTATTTGCCTTGTCCGACGTTGATTGGCACCTACTCCAAATGTAATGAATTGTATGGTTATTTGTAGCTTTTTAGTGCACCTAGGTTTTTGAAGTCGGTTTTTGTTTTTTGTTAAAAATATTTTTTCGCTTGACTACTCAGCCTTTAATCACAGAATAACTAACAAAAAAAATTTACAACAACAATAAGTAAACAATAAATTAATTGCAGATACTTCAGTAAATAACTCCCAATAAAGCAAAGGTTGTCCTTAGAGTCGCTTTTCGCGTAACCGTCGCCACCCTATTACATACCAATCGGTATTTACAGGGAGCGATATGGCGGAAGCAATTAGAACACTTAATGGCTCCTACACGCTAACTTTAATAGACACTCCACACATTTGTTCGTATCACGCGACCGCGCAAATTGTTCAAAACGTTTATAACACCCTTTTAATTATCCGCGGGTGATAACCAGTCATTTGTTACGCTAAATTACTTGAGAATATAATACTCTTCATGCTGAAACTTTATTCAATTTTGAAGTTTATTTTCGGAAAGTTAGCATTTAGTAAGATATTACCTTAATCGAATTTGTAGTAATTTTTAACCATTCACAATGTTATTAAAAATAACTTATACTTTAAAAAATAAATACTGGTAGACGATTGGAATTAGTTTGCTTTTGGGGCCAGCAATGTTAGAACAAACACTATACTATAGGATACGTATGAGCAAGTATTATAGTAGGCACCTTTCCGCGCATTTCCGCAGAAAGGAGTTATTATTTACATTTTAACAGGAATGTAATATCTAGTTTGTAATGGCCACACAAAGACGATAGTCGCTTGTGTAACGGTTCAGCCTGGGGGCGACGCAAATCCACTTAAAACCCTAATTTTTTGTTAAACCTCATAAATTTGTGTCACCTCGCCGATAAGCAATTCGTGGAGCAGTTTCAAGTGATTTCCACACATTAGAAGTTTCGAGAAAGAATGTCAATTATTACTTATTATAGAGATTAGATTTCAACCTTACGCATAAGCCATATGTGCGTATTTAAAAATTAGGTGGGGAGAAGTATTCCTGAAATAAAAGCTTTGACGATAGTGGGAACAGGAAGTTCGAAAAACTTACGCAAGAGAGTCGGTTGCGACGGGTCAAAGGTATCCTAACTAGTCGCGCGGTATTTCCTAGGAACCTATATAATTCATCTATGTGAATAGTTCGCGTCGGGAGTGTCGGTATTTATTTTCCGTGTTATTATTATGAAAGTTTCATACGTATTCGCAAGTATTCCATGATTTATTTTATATTGCGATTTAAATGACATAAATAATCCTACGGTTTATGCAGTTACGACGTCTGATGTTAGTGCGGTTATTGTTATTGTTGATTTCATTCTCGTGGCGATTCTTCAATTATTTCGCGTCGTAGGTGAGTGCAATTGTATGAAAGAGAGTGTATGACCAGGTATGATTTTATTACGTTTTATTTCCATAACCACAGGGTTAAACGTAGGGACTAAACGTGCTACGTCTGGTGAACAGTGAAAGTAATTATGCTGTGATCTAGATTTAGTACAGAAAAGTCTTGTACACACACGCATACACTATCTACACCAGGCTCTCCATCGGACTATCATTAGGATTCCGGGTGAGGAAGGGAGAGTACGTTACACACTAACTTACAGTCTGATCGCAGAAGAGATCGACCTCACTACTACATACACATGTCGTACACACTTCATGGGAAACGGGGAAGTCCGGAATTGTTTTGGTACCACCTATTGTTTAGAAACTTGAGGGCTGTGAAGAAGGGCGCAGGTATACTTCTATGGGTATCACTCCCCCAGGATAATAGTTCTCAAGGTCAGACAGACGATAGATTTGGGGTTCCTTAGTATTAACGGTTTCTTATCGTTGAACATGAAACACTCAATACAAATTAACAGAAATTAATGGTTGATATTGATTTCCGGTGTCAAAATCGACTATTTGGCTCATCAAGCAACCCAATAATAGCTTATGTAATTAATTTTCTAAACCCAAATAATTTATCATGTTATGAAAATTTACTCTATATAAAGTTCTCTATGAACACCCCGACGAATGTTTTAGAATTCTACATTAGGGAAAGTGATGTATGTATGAGTATCTGTTGTTAGATTTCAAATAGGATAATCTAGATTGGTATGAGAAAGATGATCGGAATTCTTGTTCGAGTTCAACGTCTATTGCTGTGAGTGAATGATGTGGTTGATTGATGTTTTAGTTTAGCTACTAGATGGGTCGAGTAGTCTTTGATGGATTTGCTGGGGCACGTGGTCTTTGCCATAAGGACTGGTTGCTAGGTTGGAAGGGAGACCAGTTAATTTCTATCGCTAGGAAATAGGTTTCACCATAATCCTATGGTTCCAAATTTATTCGTTATTGCGTCAAATAATGAAACTCGGGCGCGCGAATCGTTCTGCGATAAATAAATATGTAAAGGCAGTGCGGGTGCCTATAAGTGTGAGTGTACGTGTATATAAGAACATTGGTGGTTGGCGTGGGGTAAGTGCTAGACTAAGACTAACTAGACTGAGACTTTGTGCGAGGAACTACATCTACGAGTCGTCGTGCGCTTCGATGTTTATTGTGTTTATACGTGTTTTATTTTATAGCATTTACGTCGGCGGCTCATCATTTTGTTTGCATGATCATTTTGTTTTATTGTTTCTGTTGTTTTCTTATTTTATTGTGTGATGTATTTTTCCACAGGATTATTTCGTAATTTTTGATATTTATTTAATTTCCGGATAAACGTATGAAACTTTCTTTTAATACTTTCTTTAATACTTTCTTAAATACTTTCTTAAATACTTTCTTAAATACTTTCTTAAATACTCTTTTTAAATCGAAATTATAAACACAACGTAGAGGTCCTTATTAAAAATCGAATATCGCGAGCGCTAGACAGATTCACGAGCCAAAATAATTTTTAGCCGCGATTAAATTAGGTAGGTAAATAACACGAGTTTTAATAGGTATAGGGTAGGCTGGACGTGTTTCGTTACACTAGCCACGGAAGATAAATATGATAATATGGTTTTATTTTATTATTACTGTAAAATATGACTAGGGTGAGGAGTCTGTTTATTAAACCTATTATTAGGTAGATATTTACTAAACAAATTATGTTTTATTATTTATTTATTATTTATTTACTTCAAAATGCAAAGTGGTTATAATAATCCGAGCAGTAAAAAGATTAATGACAAGGCATCAGTTGCACTTAGTAAATTAAAACAATTTCAATTTATCTGTCTTGAATACAGAACTGCCTTGATGAAGCAAAGCAGCTAATTGCACAACTTTTCTAATTAACTTTGTGGGAACGTTTTATTGGTTGATTTTTGCGCGTAGTAGTAGTGAAACGTGAGTTAACCAATTAGGCGACTAATTTCTTTACTATGTATAAGTACCTGCAATGCGACTGATCTTACCGGTAATGGCTACAGTTAGGGCAGGTCTGATTGTCCTAGAAATAGATGGGCGCGCCCTTTGAAACAATATTTATGGGCAGTTAAGTATATTTCTAACAATTACATAAGAAATGCTTGGATGTACTTAGAAGAAACTTTTTTTTAAATCATAGGCTGGCAAACATAAATATTGTTTGTCTTGTCAGACTCTACTGATGAATTATACCAAATAAGTTACAACGTTTCTACATATCGGAACGCCCACAAAATCGTGTGACATGTCCAAACTGTATTAATTCATGCCCATAATTTATTCTAAGGGGTAACACAGTTAATTGAGTTGAAAGCCTTGTCTCTATTGCTCCCGGTATCCACACGTAATGAAATCAACATTAAATATTCACGCAATAAGGGCATAAACTCTACCCGTATCTAATATCTTTAATAATGAGTGAAGGTCTTACGGTCCGTAACCGAATTTAAAATTATTCCAGTTCCGAGAACACAAGATGCTGACGGAAAATTGTGTATGACTCTCTACAAATGCTTAAAAAATCTTTACGTTCTTTTACAAAGTGACTGAAAATTTGTTTAACTATGGCTTGGTAGACTGTAGGCCGCCCAGGTCACTGCACTGTATGATTGCGTATTCGATTCCTGTGAGCAGAACATTTAGAAACTGACCTTTTTAGAATTTGCCCTGGTCTTGGTGTAACTGTGATTCCACAAATGATATTGTATGGTACCGATACTGCAAGCTTTGCTTAGTTTGGGATATTACGATTAGTTTGGGTTATCTGGCGATATTTATTTATTAATTGAATAAGATGGGCTATGTCTGCACCCACAATTGGCAGGTATTTTTTCAAGGAATTAATAGCGATGACAAATTCAATAAATATACGTCATATTTTTATTTATAAAAAAAATGTGGAAAAGATGGCGGACGAACCCTCTTCGTCCTGCAGACGCAGACTTTTAAGACCCTATATGTAAACGTGTGCTATTCAAGCTAGT
Organism: Ptilodon capucinus; assembly: GCA_914767695.1. NCBI lineage: Eukaryota > Metazoa > Arthropoda > Insecta > Lepidoptera > Notodontidae > Ptilodon > Ptilodon capucinus. Next base: position 2,286,621 of record OU611813.1, on the reverse strand, counting down.
TCATGATTTTTTTCATGAGTGATATTACAAGTATTGTGAATGACAGGATTTTCTTTGAATCCTTAATCATGTCTCTAGAGTATTTCTGAATAAATAAAAAAGTGCCTATCTAAAAGATGGGACTAGACGAAACCGAAGTCATTACTTGGATTTAAAAAACATAAATAAATATCACCACAGAACACACACTCATTATAATATATTATAACCTCGAACTAAGCAAAGCTTTTACTATGGTCACGATGAACTGGAGCGATCGACATCCACACCAGAGTAAGTTTCGAAAAGGCCATTTCCAAAAGTTTTGTCCGGCGGGCAAATAACCCAGGTTCAGCGAACCTTGCGGCCTACGGTCAATACCTAACTAATCCTACGATATTGTATCAACAAAAATTTTCTTCTCTATAAATAAAGAAAGTTGGGTAGGTAAAAACACAGCGTAATTGGTTATTTTCGGTTTCCATTTTCCTTTAAAAGTTGACGGATTTTCGGCGGAAAAATACTTAAGTCAAAATGTTTTATTAAAGCTGACAGTTAATACAGGGGGGACGCAAAAGTTGATACATTAATTAAGTGCCGAATAAAGTCTGTTAGGGAGCAAAGTCACTCTACATAGCGCATGCGTACGAGGATTCGTAGAGTTACGCCCTTTATGCAGTTAGCAGTCAGCCCTTGCGGTGTACATACGGCTACCATCTATCGAAAAACGATGTATCCACGTTCGGATGACGGGATATAAAAGTGTTTTGACGTCAGGAAAATGTGAAATATGGATCTTTTATGAACTTTTTCAATCAGTTTTTTTTTATTGAACTTTGCGTGTCAAGAACTGTTACGCAGTAGTTTTTTTGCGTTTAAAAGTGCACAAGTTACCGTGTTAGATCATAATGTAGCTATGGTGAGTAAATATAGCTTTTTTATGCTGCATGATTTTTGAACTTCTATTTGGTTTAATTTGTATTTTTTGTTGTCATTATGAAGCTAAAATTCAGCACAACATTTCAACAAGATTTTTATGAATTTGTCGGAAAATCTATAAACAATAAAAACAGTCTTTGACATGTTTTTCATCTAATGGTAAAAATAAAAATGTTTGACAATTCTTTGTTTGGATAATACATTGTTTTTTTTTTCTTATGCCTTGTCCATGTATATTCCTATAATATGAAATCTTACAATTAATGGAGAACAGCTAACAAAAAACCCTTTTGCTTTGTAAAGTATCTTTGCAAATGGATTTCAACCGGTAGTTAAAATTGAAATACATACCAGGAGAGTATATAAGTTTCTTCAAACAATTCTTAGCAGTCGGTCTCACAGCGCTGTCAGAACAGTGTCTTATTAGTCCATCCTTAACTCTGTCAGTCTCCGGTTACCCGAGCCCTAATCCGTTAATCTTAATTAAATGCCCGTTGACTTGCCTTGTGGAATTTACCTCCTTACTTTATAAACCCTGTTCGCTCGGATAAAAGGCTTCGTTGTACATGTAAAACCGTTAATAAAGTATTTTTGCCGTCCATTTCAGAAATCAAACTTTTTGAATAAGGGTGTAAAGAATCTTTATTCTAATAGTAACACAAAGAAATGTAGTAGGTACCTATTGTATGTATAACAATGTGCTCTAGTATTTTTTTCCTGTTATTTATTTAATTTTTTTTTTGGACATTTTTGAATGACATTATTTTGTACACAAAAAAAAAGAAATGTTTTCGCCGTCTATCGTGACTATAATATTTTTGGTAGTAAAAATGTCACTTATATTCTGCAAACAATAATTCTAAATTATTGTCTCCTGTTAAAACTTCTCACAAAAAATACTTTATCCAAAATAGACAACAGAACCCTTAAAAGTTAATAATTTCCTCATTTGACTGAATAACCTCATTTGACTAAAGATAAGCAACATATTACATAAAAGTACACAAAATAATGACCTGGTGCGTACAGAAAAATAAACATTTAAAAAATAAAATAACGCACGCAAAAAATACAGGCCACTTCAAACACATGTCGACCTTGTTCCATTTGAAAAGGGGATGGTGAAATTGTTGAAGTGTCATAGGGTAAAATGTGGGTCTCGTGAATCTCGGTCATCGGGCACTTCAAAGTTTATGTATGAGTCGGGTAAAATGGCTTGTCATAATTGTACATATTTGTAATTTTTTTTTACCTATATGTTGTCCCACTGCTGGGCAAAGCTCTCCCTTATTGTCCTCCACACATCTCTATCTCCTACCAGATCAGTCCACCCCTCCAGGTTACGGTCCAGGTCATCGCACCACCTTTTCCTGGGTCGACCACGGCGTCATTTAAATTGTATTAAAATGTCACGCTGTAATATATCTTCCAAACAAAAGTTACGCGATTTAGAAAATCACTGAATCGAGAATAGGGTAGCAGTGTATTGTTTTTAACTTTTCGGAGGCCTTATATAGTACAGTCATGGTATCGTCAAAGTATTTAATTGTTTCTTTTTTTAATTCAATTGAAATTTATTTTATTACATACTTTTAAAAATATACCCGTAGTTAAATAATTGTATCAATTCTATAGAGACAAAACTAAACTAAGCGTATCGTCGTCCTTCTTACTGCTGTAATGTATAAGCAAGACGGCTATAACTTAAATGCCGCCAAAATTAGGTTAAGTTGTAGCTTATGTACAATTTGATCGACATCTGTAACTGCTCTTAAATTTATAGAGATTAAATTCAATTACCTTTCTCAGTACTACAATGATGTACTGTAAAAAGATTTATGATATTCTATTAATTTGTGGGCCGTAGTTTTCTATAGCGTACGTCTCTAAAAGAGCTTGCATGCAAGTACCTTGCACGCGCTTTAACAATGTACTGTGCAGTATATTTCTTGAGCATTCTTCCCTTAAACGTGCTTTATAACTGCCAGTTACAATTTCGCAGCAATATTTTTATCGGAAATCTAAAGCACCTTTCAACAAAGGTTCCAGCAGGTAGTTTCACTTCTATTTGAATTTCATAGACAATGTTAACTGGTCCGCGAATTTCGATTCGCTCAGTGGAAACGCTTACGGTCACCGCTCACGAAAGTCTGAAGGTAAAAATAGATGTTGGCAGAGGCTTTTATTATTTCATATCCTTAAAACAATGATACAAATTTTGCAGAAGAGACTTTCTTTGCGGTTTTTTTTATTAGAGATAGTACAATGAGTTGCTATTTTTTTAGCGTTAAGGGTAACTAAACGTTTAATTTAGTTAACTTATTGTTATGTATTTGAAGAAATTTGGCAGAAACATCCTATTAATATTATATATGTGAAAGTTTGTGGGGATGGATGGCTGGGTAGATGTATGTTACTTTTTCGCGAAAAATCTACCTAAAGGATAGAGTGAAACTTTAGAGTATTGATGTATTTACTACTACAGACCTTTTAACGTCCCACTGCTGGGCACGGGCGGGGGATTCGGGCCATAGTCCTGTGTGCCCATAATAATGTATATACATCAGAATAAATAAGGCTATAATTTAATAATATTCAATAATCGAAACCTACGCGGATGATTTCGCGGGTAGAAGTTGACACGGGCGTATGATAGATAATAAATAAATATCTTAAATTGATATGATTTTTGTTCGCTACACATAACGCTTTTTCGCATATCTTCGGTGGCTAGCCTAAGGGTATTTCGCCAGTAAAAATAACGCTTTATTACACATTGAATATGCTAACGGGAATATTTTCCTCCACAGTTTCTATTAGCATAAAATAAACACCAAATTCTTGCGGCGAAATTAGAAATATTACTCGCCCTAGATTTTTTTGGCCGGATTTTGATTTCCATACTGTGGGAGCTATTTTATGATCATAATCACTTTATTAGAATTAAAAGGTTAGCAATTTAGGCCAAGATAATTTTTGTTGTGGCACCTACGCAAAATTTGATTCCTTACTCTAAAAATAAATTGACGCTGAATAATAAAAAAAAAATTATCCCTGTCTGATACAGGACTTTCCAAAACTGCAAAACATTCAACAAATAATTTCAAAAACAATATTGTTGAGTGATTTTTTACGGACATTTGGATGTGTTAGTCCAAGGTTGCTTAGTCAGTTAATTCATGACTCCCGAAGAGCCAAACCTAGCCAAAGCACAGTGCCATGTTAATTTATCACCGCAAATATTATAAGCATGAGTTGTTTATCGTGGTTCGGCAAATACTATTCATAAAACGCCGAGACGCACGCAATGCGATACTGGCATATTACGCAATTTTGCTGTCGTCGAACCAATGATACGGCTTAACGGCGAAGTTTTTACAACTTTCTTGATTCAGTTTCTACTGATTTATACGGAAAAGAAATCTGAGGCAACCCTCACGAGTTGCTCCACTTCAAATAAAATGCTTGGTCCAGTGATTTGAGCGTAGGCTGCTCGACTGACTGTACCGGTCGGTAGCGGGTTCAATTCTCGACTGTAACTAATTCATGAAACGTTCAAGTTCATACAGATTTGGGGCAATAAACATCGTCTTTGGTATATTGCAGCACTCCTTCTAACTACACCTCAAAGGAAGACATGCGTGATTGTTATACAGAGGGTACGCTATAGATTTTATGGGAGGTTAAATAATACAGGGTAGCAACGCCAAATAAAAGGTTTACCCCGATACAAAAACATTTTCAAAAATTTATTGTACAGTTACACTTTTTTTTGTTTCAGGAAACGGCAGCATCGATCGTCATTAGAAAGATTAGTCCAAATTACTCATTTAAAAAAAGTTTTCTTAATACATAAATGATAGTCATTATTACCATATGAATAAGGTTGAAATTATTTAAAATGTGTAGTGTGTGGAATAAACAAAGGACGTTGATCGCGTTCGTACTGCTTGCCGTGAGCGAGTCACCATCGGCAACGCTAAACACAGTTATTTCAGGTAATTAAACATGTATTAGATAATAGCTTTATTATGTGCTCATAATTTACCCATAAATTTACCTACAATTTTGTTTTCGTTCCACTAATTGGTACTTTGTTCCATCAACAAAAAAGAATAATGGAAAGCTTTTAGAAATTATCGAAGAGTTGCTTTTACTATTTACCGTAAATATTATACGTTAGTTTTTGTTATGATCTTAATTACTTACCATCTATCTACATTGTAGAAATAGCAATGTTCGTTAAAATTAATAAAAAAATGTTTCCTAGTTTATCAGATGTAGCTCCTCGTAGTAGACGTGATGTCAGCCAGCTCTGTTTGCATTCATCTAAGACTGCACTTATGCGTAAGAGTGTCTTTTGCATGGCTCCAATTATATTTAATAAGTTGCCTAAGAATTGGAAAGAGCTTAGCAATGAAGCATTTAAAACAAAACTTAAAACTGTTGCAGACTTTTTAACTGATATATTATAAATAAATAATTATTATTGTTATGTTCTTAGCTACCTAACAAATAATTTATTATTTTGTTTAAATGTGTTATAATTTTAATTACTTTGTTTTATATAGATAATATTTTTAATTAGCTATTTATTTTTTTTAAATAACCTTATATTTGTACGCCATATATGTGTCAAACATGACGAGAACACCACGCTGGCCCAGTACGGGTTGCCAGACTTCACAGATCTATTGAGAACTATTTAAGTTCCCCCAGACGCGCAGGTTTCCTGACTATGTTTTCCTTCACCGTTTCATAGCAAGTGGTAATCTTGAATGAAAATGGGATTCGCACATGCAACCCAGAGGTGCGAGCCGGGGTGCACTTTGATTGCAAGGCGTGCGTTCGACCACTCAGCTACCACTGCACTCTTCTATAAAACATTTATATTATTCGTAATAGTTGGAACGTAGGCCGCTCGTCTTACTACCCGGGTGGGTTGCAGTGTCAATTCCCGTGAGCGGTAAATTTCGGAAATGGCCCTTTTGGATTTGTCTGGGTGGAACTTTGATCGCCCCCAGTCCATTGCATGGTACCCGTAGCACAAGATTGGCTTTGTTTGGGATCATGCGATAAGTATGGTTTTTTTTTTTATGGGACTAAGCCCGCCGCTCATTCCCGCCACTGTTACTCCTGTAAGCCAGGACCGACAGCGCTGTCTATTGAAAACACCGAGGTTTGACCCTCGGCGAGTCCCGGGGAAAAGCTAAATTGACTTGGAACCCGCACGAATTTATCGAAAAAATACTTTTTTAAAACAAGCTTTTATTTGATTGCTCTTAGATTTCGTGTTCTCATCAGCAAGCCTTTTCATTTGATACCCATACTGTGGTAGTACAGAAAAAATAACTATTCCGCCATCTTGGATGATCCACCATATTGGAATTAGAATGACGTCATATAGCTAAGCATGCATTGTCATCCAAAGTAAGCGTGTATACCAAATTTCAGCTCAATCGGTTAAAGATAACTGATTTAAAATTCAGTTGCAAGATTCCACCCGGACATACATTGCAAGTTAATATAAAGCTTGTAATAATAAAAAGGTGTAGGAGGAGTTGGAAGAAAAATGTATCCACTTCCCTGCATTGCAAAGCGGGAGACAAAAATAACGGTATTGGCTGAATTGCCACAGAAATAAAGAAGGCATCACGGATGCTATTTGACATTAGTTGGACCTAACAACGTGAGCAGTGAGCGTGAGCAGTGGTAGCCGAGTGGTCGAACGCACGCCTTCGAATCGAAGTGTGCAGGTTCGAACCCCGGCTCGCACCTCTGGGATTTATGTGCGAATCTCATTTATATCCGAGATTATCACTTGCTATGAAACGGTGAAGGAAAACATCGTGAGGAAACCTGCACGTCTGAGGGAACTTGACTAGTTTTCGATAGATGTGTGAAGTCTGACAACCCGCTCTGGGCCAGCGTGGTGGACTATGGCCTTAATCCCCCTCGCATTGAGGAGAGGCCCGTGCCCAGCAGTGGGACTTTAAAAAGGCTGTAGTAGTAGTAGTAACAACGTGAGCTGCATTATACTTGATTCCAGTAATAGGTAAGTATGTGTTGTCTGGCTATATTTATTTATGTTCTCTCGATCTCGGTACGTGAATAAATGTCCAGATTCCTTACTAAGCCACATAGATCGTGACCATAATAGAAAAGGGAAAATTAAATTATGTGACGCATCGCAATGAAGTTTATTCCTGGATAAGTATGTACGCGTAACATATGGAGGTATTATTATGAGATGTGGACTCACGAGAGCTTTATTAATGGCCTTGTGTCGGCTGGGCCGAGCTTTTATAGCCCGTAGTAAATTACTGCAGATTTTTTTGTGAGTCGGACAACTTAAGTACTGTCGTGTGCAGTAACTAAGTTTATGAATAAGTATATGATATTGTTGTAATTAGGTAAGTAGTAACTTTAAAGCCCGGACCCACAGGTACACTGAAACAAAACGAACTGTAATAACTCGATGAAAAAACTCATTTTTCAACGTAATGTCATCGATGATGCGAGCAAAATTTGACGCGTGGTCTTTAGGCTTATATCATAGAAATTGAATCTTTATGTATATTGACACAGAGTTTGTTTTGGTATTGACGAACAATTTGAAGCACGCGCCTTCACGCCCTAGTGGGCCCAGTGGGCCAATTCTCGCAAGATCGACCTTATTCGAATTAATACGAATTCGATATATTCGTATGTCAAAATAAAATGACAAATTGGTCGTATTTTTAACCGACTTTTTTTTTGGCTGTAAATATTTACTTTTTTAGTGTTGTTATGAGGTGATAATACGTGCATATTTTCAACAATTATTTACACTAAAAAGCGTGAAAAAAAATTGTACTAAAAACAAAAACCGACTTCATAAACCTAGGTGCACTTAAAAGCTAAAAATAACCTTATAATATTAATTATTAAATTCATTGAATTTGGAGTCGGTGCCAATTCATGTGTGTATTTGCTTAGTCTGGCGTAGAGACATTAGAATATTTTTATTCATGTAAACCAATATAGGAACTTATGTATCGTCAATAAATAATAATAGTATCTCTACCACCCATTCGGTATGTATTTCCTATGGAGAAGAATGGGAAAGAAACTTCATGGAACCTCAAAGTGTTGGTTTGACTCGGTTCTCTGACTGTAGCCGGTGTTGGTTTCATATATATATATATATATATATTTATTCTTTTTCTTCATTCATTAGTTTATAAGTATGTCTCAATTAGCCATACGGACTAACTGGATTTTTAGTATTAAGAATGCGAAAACATGTAAATGGCGATTAGATTTAATCATATTTTTTTATTATAGACGCTGCTTGTCTGATAAGAAGCTGTTTGTTTTCCAAATAAAATAAAATAAATAAAATGCTTTTTTCCAAAATAAATAATAAACAAAATGTTAAATGTAATAAAGTAATAAAACGGTTTTTTTTCGTGGTAGTACCATGCTATACAATACAAGAAAGGGTACTTTGATACCATTCGGCGAGTTCCTTTAATTTATACACTATAAAAGATAAGAGGGTGGATCCTAAATAAATCTATCTCGGACAGATAAGGGCCAGTTTCATTGTACGCGTCCTTATGGCCACATAAAATCACAGATAAAAATAAACGACAAATTCCATTTCATTATCGGATTTTCGATTTTATGTTTAACAGTTGAATGGATCGATACTCAATAGGACCACGCAAGGCGTATACGTCCCATAACTATAGAAAAAAAACCGGCCAAGTGCGAGTTGGATTCGCGCACGAAGGGTTCCGTACCATTATCTATAAAAACGGCAAAAAAAAATCACGTTTGCTGTATGGGAGCCCCCTTAAATAATTATTTTATTAAATTTTTTAGTATTTATTCTTATAGCGGCAACGAAATCCATCATCTGTGAAAATTTCAACTCTCTATCTATCACGGTTCATGAGATACAGCCTGGTGACAGACGGACGGACGGACGGACAGCGAAGTCTCAGTAATAGGGTTCCCGTTTTACCCTTTGGGTACGGAACCCTAACAACAATTTAATTATGTGCATCTCAACAAGTTAAACCAAAAATTGGTTAGTAGTAAGTACATTTTTACCCGACTTCGGCGCAGCCAAAAGTAAGAGTTATGATTTTAGCAGGTCTAGGTATGTATGTTTTATGTTTCACCGTAGAGTCTGTACTATTCATCCGACATTGATGAAAATGGTATCAAACGATTCTTTATTATGACCCAATTGACATTTTAACCGAATTCAACAAGAAGAGTCGATTTTACCTTGTATCCGTAGTAGGGTTACAGTTTTTTAAACTTTTTTCTTGTTATTGTTAGGTTCTTAATCAAACTAACCGTTATCGGTTAGAGCAACAATTCGATTGTTGAAAAACGACGACGAGGCGTAAAAGGAAAGCGTAATTTACGAAACATTTATTTTATGGGAACAGTTTTGCGATCTGTTAGCGAAACAGGGTGATTTCTTGAAAATCTTGTACAAGTACCTATATTAATATTTACTCTCGTAAACTTAACCATGTTGACTAACCTTTGCTTGAAGTTAAAATAAGAACCTACATTATTATCCGGGCATAGTACATTAGCGTTCTTTTTTCCTCCGCAAAAGGTGCGCTGAAAGCGCTGAGAAAAATATACCGAACGTATTGTCTAGCGGACATTATGGCGATATAAATCTTTGGTACGCGTCAGCCAACAGAGGACGGTTACGCTTTTCGCTGGAATGGACAAAAGAATTAAGTAACAGGGCTACTAGGTTTGATAGTTACCCAGTAAAGTATTTTAGAAAATATGATTACACGACAGATGTAAGACGCAGGATACAATTTAAGGAAGTAAGTCGAATCTAAAGCAGTCGTGATCTGGTTGGTAGATCGCACGGGTAGGTTGAAAACTCGTGCACGCACCTCTGGGATTTTCAGATTTAATGTGCGAATGACATTTTTAGACTTTTTATTTTATGGAACCCCTTAACAAATGATTACAAATCAACACTGAGTACCAGGAGTACATGAACTCAAGTTGGTAATCCGCACTACGCCAGCGTAGTCGGCTATGTCCCAAACCCCCGCATTGATAGTGGAGTTACCCCGGTATAATCATCGGTGAAATCTACGTGTACTCGCTGAACGGTGAAGGCAAACATCTGAAAACTGGACGTTTATAAAAAGGTGTGCGAAATTCACCACACATGGCCAGCGTGCTGAATAAAATAATGGGAGTGTGCCCAATATAAAGGCAATAGGCTCACCCTCTATTACATTGGGACCAAAATACACCAGTTCAGTGTGGGTGCTCTGCAGTACACCTCTGCTTACTCCTTCGGGTAATGCAGGCGTAATGGCGATGATGTATATACGTCAAGACCCTTTATTACATTTTAGTTTAACAAAAAAAAGTTTTCTACAGAATCACAGTCAACATCTCTTTTCCACTAAGCCTGAAGAAGTGAAGAAATGAAAGTTAGAGCAGACATTTTTGTTAATTGAAATTGTCCAAAACAAAGTTTTAAAACTCCCAGATAGTTCAGAAGTTAGAGAACTTTACTCGACCTAGTTTGGTACGAAAGTACCTATAAGACACATCCGCCATGATTTCTAACTTCATAACAATTTTCTGATTACCGTAATAAATAAGCAAGTGATATTTAGTTGAACAGAAGTGACTGTCTCCGAACTGTTTAAACTCAATTCAATTAAGACTAAGACTTAAACTTTGTAGTCTCCAGTTTGTCATAAATAAATTATTCAGCACGGCAAAAGTTGACTGGGCTGGTTTTAATTGAATTCGCTCTAATTGCCCTGGTAATAAAAGTGACGTGTACAGGCCGTCGCCTACCATTTCTGCGAATAGAAACACCACGTTAGACATAATTTGACTATGCAGTCATGTATAGTTTTTCTTTATAAAATATTGTTATTAATACTACTTAATATTTTACTTAATACAAGCATTGACAAGAATCTATAAAAATAAATAAGTGTCTGTTTGAAATGTTTGTTAACAAAAACCTAGGTACACCAGAAAGCTGCAAATAACCTCATAATTAATTACATTTGGAGTAGGTACCTTCAAGAAACGAGCATACTCATTCCTTAAAGGCCGGCAACCCACTTGCGATGCCCCTGGTGTTGCACGTGTCCATGGGCGGCGTTGATCACTTACCATCAGGTGAAACGTCTGCTCGTTTGCCTCCCTATCTCATAAAAAAAAAAACGTGCCAATCTTCATCATGCTAGGCAGGGCAGATACACAGATTAATTGGCACCGTAGCTACAAAGAAAAACAAAAGGCACATAAAACAATAACCGACTTCAAAACCCTAGGTGCACTTATAATGTATTACATTTGGAGTAGGTCCAGATTAACCGGATACACAGATGAATTGGTAACAAGTAGAATTCAGGTCGAATTGAGAACCACCTTCTCTTATCCAAGTCGGTTTAAAAGTAAGGGAATTCTCTAGTGAGAGGTATCCCTTGATACAACACCAACCATTCAGTGTACGACCTTCACATACATTACGTTTATTATACACGATTTTCGTAACAACTACAATTTATTCCGCCGCGGGAATACGCTTGATTGCGCTGCGTATTAGCGGAATGGCTGGAAAAACATAACACGCCCCATTTAGGTGGATACGTACTTTTTATGAGATCATACATATAACATTATTATGGGTGAATTCACGAGATGTATGATTTCAACCTTGCAAATTTATGGGAATAACCTTTTTAGGATATAAAACAGGAATGTTGGATGAAAAAGTTTGTGTCTTTTTCTAAAGGAAGTCTAGATACATTTCTTATGAAGAAATCTGTTTTATTTGTCTAAGGTAAAAGCTTGGTTATTAACAATATTCTTTTTCATATAAAATGCATTCTGATTTGATAGTAGATTCATATAAGTATTTTATTTTGTTTGAAACTTCATAAGTACCTACTGTAAAGTCAAAACCCGCGCTATCAATTTATTGCTAATACCAAAACGAGGGCTAACCCATGTCTTCAATGGATATCACTATCGATTCTAGCTTACAGGAGTAACAATGGTGGGAATGTGTGGGCAGGCTTAGTCCCAAAAAACAAAACCAAAATTATTTTTTTAACAAAAAACAAAAACCGACTTCAAATATAATGAATTATGGGGTTATTTCTAGCTTTTTAGTGCACCTAGGTTTATGAAGTCGGTTTTTGTTTTTTGTTAAAAAAAAATTTTTTTTTCACGATTTTTAGTGTCAATTATCGTTAAAAACATGCAAGTATTACCAGCTCATAACAACCCTAAAAAAGTAAATATTTAAAGCTAACCAGTACCCAAAGGGGGTTTTATTTTTGAAATTGTGTGACCTTCAACCCCCCATTTCACCTCCAAGGGAGTTGATATCTAATAATATTTTGAAAATGGGACCACATTCGGGATATCTCCTTTCCAACAAAAAAATTATCATCAAAATCGGCGACGAAGTTATCCGCAAACAAATATTAAAAAAAAAAAAATACGGTCGAATTGAGAAACCTCCTCCTTTTTGGAAGTCGGTTAAAAACGAACTGTATTAACATATAGAAAAAGCTAATTTTTCAACAAATTTATCATCAATGACGCGAGCGGATATTGACGTGTGGCAGCATGGTTTCCACCACAGAAATTTTATCTTTATGTATATCTATACAGAGTATTTTTTTTTAAAATTCAAGTTAATTCGCTTGCTCAGTAGGTGCACGGCGACATGTTAAATTATGCTTCAACGCACGCTTCGCTATCTTTAATGAAAACGCCGCTTTATCTCGTAGGAGGCTTAGGCAGATAAGCGTAGGACCCGGGTTTTGGTAGGGGCTCATATTTCGGAGCCAGGGTTTTTGCTATCCCGTCCGTGTAATGCTGACATCGATCGCAAATCTCGGACAACACGCTTTTGTGAAGGTGTTTTTGTTAGAGCTTTTATTTTTTGAGTTATGAAGACGGCGGTGATCAAAATGGAACGTGAAAATAATATATAGCACCTTATTACGTAGTAGATGCCTGTAGTTGTAGAGATCAGTGGCTTAAACACCACCTCCTATATATAGTAACTCGTACACCTCCTATATAGTCCTCCTAAGTATTATTACCATAAAACTGTTACGGATTAGGTTAGTTTACCATCAGTTATTTCTAGCTGCCAGTTTTCAGGTTGATTAAACTGCTTTAGCAGCTGAAAGACGACCTGAATAAATCACAGTCTTTTCAGGCGTATTGTTTCAAAATTACTTTAATTTTTGCATTTTTTTTTGAAAAAATTAATAAAATCCAAAAAAACATTGCGAGTAATCATACAATAATAATGTAATTGATGGAATCAGGCGTAATATTGCGGAAATCCATTGTTAATACAATAGTAGTGAAAGGGACCCACCAGTCAGTCAGAACTCCTTGTTCTGCGGAGGATTGCTCATAGTTAGGGCCCATGACTTATGACATACTGACTCTCGACTGACCGGGAGTTCGGTCTTGTTGGTTTCCTCTATTATCGATCAAATTTATTTGATTTATAATTTGGGATTCTAAACAATTCCGAGGGTGAGTGGTGGGTCCCTGTCTCTACTATTGTATTAACAATAATAATGGTCTAAAGAGTGTGGTATGGCCATTGATCGCTTTGACCAATAGACACATTAAAACAACTAAATAACTGTGAAACAGACTTCAAATGTTTGTGTTTTGATTTGAACCCAAAACAAATTTGTTATCGTTGCCTAGAGCTACGCAAAACAATAAATAAAGTTTCAATTGAAAAAAACCGGCCAACTGCGAGTCGGACTCGCGCACGATGGGTTCCGTACCATTATCTATAAAAACGGCAAAAAAATCACGTTTGTTGTATGGGAACCCCCTTAAATATTCATTTTATTCTGTTTTTTAGTTTAGTTTATTTGTTATTAAAGCGGCAACAGAAATACATCATCTGTGAAAATTTCAACTCTCTAACTATCACGGTTCATGAGATACAGCCTGGTGACAGACGGACGGACGGACGGAAGGACGGACAGTGAAGTCTCAGTAATAGGGTTCCCGTTTTACCCTTTGGGTACGGAACCCTAATAAAAACAATAACATCTTGTACATAATCTATGATTCGTGACTTGTTAGCATCTGCGTAAAATATTTTCGTTTTATTTCTATCAATATTATTTTAAGCAAAGTAAGTTTAACACATTTCAAGTAGTCATTAGCCATTAGCCTCCCCTTAGTTTTTGTTAGGAGTGAACTTATGTCAGTAGTTCAAAGGCTAAGGCGGGGATAGCACCTCTCGTCTAATGAGAGCATACCGCAAGTGGCTATTCAATAGAAAATTGGTCCTTATCGATAGTTAACACACTGTAGAGCTATTTTACTAAATAAATAACCAAATAAAGCCCCTGACAACACATAGGTACTCATCATATTATCCATCACTAACCAATGACTGTACTATGGGTACCATACAATAGACTGGGGGCGATCTCAGCTACTCCGACTTGAGCTAATTCCGAAAAGGCCCTTTCAGATGTTTGCTACAGGTAGGAATCGAATTCGCAACCACCATGTCCAGTAAAGCTGAGCGGCCGACGCTCAAACCAGTGGACGAAGTCGTCATCAAAATTGATAGATTGACCAAACTGAAATTGTTCTAAACTGATATTTGTATAAATAATTATTAGTAAGTAGTCGTTAAGTTCCTGTCAGTTTATTTTCCGTGCGAATAAAGGTTGCGTATGGCCATCGTCTAGTTATTTGAGTCTCCTGCAGGATGTTATACAGTTGTGACGAGACCAATTAGCTAGTGTTATGTTCAATTATGTTTCTGGTGTAACATAAGTGTCTCTATCCCAGGTATAGTAACAGCGCCGGTGTCACTGACCCTGACTCACGTGCCTGTGCTGGTTGGTAGCGATGCAGAGATGCCGTGTGACACGCGACCGCCGGTACGAAACGACAGCCTGCTTCTGGTCGTCTGGTACCGGGACGACAATCCCGTATACAGGTAAGGAAACTCTCAAGCTTCATACGCGAGTTATCATTTCTTGCCATTATCAAAAAGGAACTGTATTAAATCATAGAATAAGCACATTTTGCAACGTCATGTCATCGATAACGCAAATTTAATTTTATAGTCGTGCGGCTTATGCCATAGATATTCAGTCTTTACGTATATTGACACAAAGTACATTATCAAATGCAGTCAACTGACTTTTATACAAATCGTTCCAAATATTTCTAATATTTTTTTACAATTGTATGAGAATTAGACATCTTAATGAGTGCGTCTACATAGAGCAAGCAGACTCTCAATTAGACAAATTTGACATGACACCTGTTTGTGACTATTTCGCATGCACTGTAGGCTTATTTTATAATAGCCGTTTAAAGCTCCAGGGAGTCAAGATGCGCACTTAATTTTTTTCCTATACCAAAACGAACTGTATTGACTCATAGAAAAAGTACAATCTTCAACGAAGTAGGGCGCGCGCGAATTCCGCAACGAGGTAGCGCGGCTTTTAACACAGAAATTCAATCTCTAAGTTAGTTTTGGACTGGTATTGGCAAAAATACTACAGTGCGCGTCTTGACGCCCCTATGTGCCCGGGGTTTTACGCTTTTGTGCAAAAGTCCATAATAAAAGGAGAAAATGTTTACTAAGCTTCATAAAGTTTAATTATTAAAAAAGTATGTACAAATAAATTCTTTGCTTTTATATTGAGACAGGAGGGCAAAGCGAAAAATGTACGCAACATAATGAATCCCGTCAGAAAGGACTGACCCTTTTTGCCGTAAGCTCAATATTGCTGAGGTATAAAGTTCCTAATATCTACCATTACCCTACCATTCAACAAAGGTTTCAAGTTTTAAATTATTTACATTCAGCCGGGCACACTGGAACTCTATTTCAATATACATAAAGATTGAATTTATGTGGTAAAAACAACGAGAAGACGCAAAAAAAATTACTCGGGCGGTCAATGACATATTGTAGTCGGTTTGTCAATGACAGTTTTGGTACTTGCAAAAAAATTGCAGCTCGCATTTTGACGACCCCAGTCTGCCCAGTGCTTTAAAACTTCATTTTTCGTTTCTTACAAAACGCAACTCTTGAGGACTAATTTTTTTTTACCCTAATACCATGTTGAACTGTTACTTCCCCTTCCTACGTCTACCTACTCCAAATCAATTCACTATACTTTATTTCCTATTACATCTTTTTCCCTAATACTCACAGATCCTGATTAGACCCTTTTATTTGTCTACGTTAGTAATGTCTACTCCTAATCTTAGCCTCAGTATTGTTGCAAGACTCTTGCGAGACTTCTTTATCTATCTTGAGACTACCAGAACTCTGCTACGCGTACGGTATTGCCAGTAGTCCGCAAAGAGACAATTTAGGTCAGTTTATGACGCCTGTTTTACCTGCAAAGGTAGATAGAAGAGAACTGTAGTTGTATTTTTATACATATCACCCACCAGACAATACTGACTCGTCTTATAGTCCCAAAACAAGGAACGCTTGTACTAAAGGTACCCCAGACTAGACTGGGGGTGAACCCAAATATATTCAGTCTTGTAAATTAGTATTTTTGATCTTGCAAACAGGCACGCCAAAGTTTGAACAACATACATGTTATGAAATTAGTGCCAAAATGAGTTATACAAATTGTATTCTAATTATGTTAAGATCTAATATCATGAATCATGCGTGGGGTTAATAATTAAAAATAATGATTGAAATACATATCTCCTATACGACTCGACCTTATTACATTCTAATGAGTTTTCAGTTGCCGCAATTATTGAGATTAAAAATGTTGGCCGTAGGAGAGACAACAAGTTTGCTAAGTTGACTCGCCGCTCTCATTAATTAAATTAATACTCTAATTAATTAGTTTACTTTTGCCCCATTTGATAAAATGATTTTAATTTATCTTCATGTAAGCACCAATCTGCATTATTATCAAGTACAAATATATATGATATATTACAGAACTTTTTTGTTGCCAAACAACACTTATACCTTGTATAGTCCTTATCCAAGTAAGGCTTGTATTATGGATTCAATGGACTGAGGGTAATACTAGTTTTAATTACACCTAGACCCTGACCCTAGACCCTGACAGGAATATTTCAAAAAAATGCGGATGCCACCGGTGCTGAGAGCTGGATGCGTGATCCACTAGACTAAGCCGCCACAACTTACATCATTACATTATTCGTTCGTAATGGTGGATTTTGTATATTTGCTGAAAGAGCTAATTGGAAAACATCGCATTATTTTACTTATCTACAAATTTTTAACAGACTTAAAAATAAGAAGGTTCTCAATTTGAATCGTTTTTTTTTTGTTTTTATCGTTTAAAATAATAACAAAAGACAGTGCTTAAACTTAAGTTCTTTTTTAAAAATTGTATGACACTTATTCAAAATGAATTTAAATTGTTCGACGTTTATTCATAAGCACGTGTCGTCAATGGAATAATACAATTTAAGTATAGACGTATGTATATTAGCCCTTGACCTCCCCCTTATAATTCAACAACGTTCTAAGAATTCACCGAACTAATGCGTTGGATGGTAGATACCTATTGATTGATGATGTGTACATAATAGATTGCGATAAGGAAGTAACCTTTTAATTTTCAATTTAGTAATGAAAGCACCTTTATATAACAATTACCTACAGGACATTCATGTTATAGAGGACAGATATTTTACTAAACAGTCGATGGAAAGAACAAAAAACTAAAAGTTTGGAGTCCCCTAAATAGGTAAATTTTTAACTACTTACTTTTAATTTTGAATTCTATGTCGATTCAGCGCTTTAAATTTCTTTGAATTGTGTTTGATAAGTAGCAGTGGTAGCCGAGTGGTCGAACGCACGCCTTGCAATCGAAGTGTGCAGGATCAAACTTCTGGGATTTATGTGCGAATCTCATTTTCATCCGAGATTATCACTTGCTATGAAACGTTGAAGGAAAACATATTGAGAAAACCTCTGCTCGTCTGCGGGAACTTTTTATTTATAACATGTATTTAATTTAATTATCGCTAATACTTGACACTGGCACAATACCTGCTGATCTCGTACATACCACTTTTTTTTAATTAATAAAAAGGAGGCAACAGCTTGGTCTGGCTCACAGTACTAGGTTTTTGCGGGTTTGATTCCCATCAGCAGACAATTCTAGAATTTGCCTTTTCGAATGGTAAGTCTGTAAAAAGAATCACCCCCTGTCCATTGCATGGTACCATGGTATAAACTTGGCTTAGTTTGGCGTCAAACGATGGGTTTGTGTTGTATTGTATTGCGATATTAATTTATAAAGTTACTTTATTAATATTGTATAATCCATCAGTTTAATTGAATCAAAAGCACAGTTTATATTGGAATCACAAAAGATAGTATAGTGCCGCAAAAACCCAGTTCCTAGATAGTTCTATTTGAGTTTCCATTCCAATTCAGAACCATGTTTGCTTTCTATGTATCTAAATCAATATTGAACGTTACCAAACAGCAATCTATTTAGAAAACATCAAAAGTGTCGATAACGTTTCATTTTACGTCGAATGCAAACTCCAATTTAGATTTTTGTCGTTCACGTTTCGTTACATTTTGTTTTATATATCAAATTGGCTAGAATGCTGTACATCATTTGCTGATATTCTATTTACTCGACTGACAAATAACAGTTGAGCTCAGTTATCCATGAATTTGACTATCGTTATAACCAACCCAATAGCAAACCAACAAAAATATAATGTAAAATACAATTTGATTCGGTAACGGTGTACTAACGCTTAAATATTGTTTGTTCTTAACGAATATAATACTACTACTACTACAGCCCTTTTTAACGTCCCACTGCTGGGCACGGGCCTCCCCTCAATGCGAGGAGGATTCAGGCCATAGTCCACCACGCTGGCCCGGTGCGGGTTGGCAGACTTCACACATCTATCGAGAACTAGTCAAGCTCCTTCAGACGCGCAGGTTTCCTCACGATGTTTTCCTTCACCGTTTCTTAGCAAGTGATAATCTCGGATGAAAATGAGATTTGCACATGGAACCCAGAGGTGCGAGCTGGGGTTTGAACCTGCGCACTTTGATTGAAAAGCGTGCGTTCGACCACTCGGCTATCACTGCTATACCTAATAATATATATATAATAAGAAGATATAAATATTTTATTACAGTTTTCAATAAAATTATTGACGTTTTAAGTTTTTCTTAAAATTCTGAGCAACACAGCTTTCAGATCAGTGGCGTTAGTACGCAAATTAAGACAAGACTCCAGCCGCGGATTTATTCGCTAGGTCTCTGTCTTATTTCATGCGAGAGAAAGAGACAAAAGTCACATATTCCGTGACATAAGTCTAATGTTCGCGTACATGCTTCAACTACTGCTGTTACTTTGAATTATGTTTCTAACTTACCTAAGCAGAAGTGACAAGTGACCTAACAGCCTATGCTTAGGCTTTTCAAAGCGTGGAAATAAATAAATAAGGTGGGAGAAAAATAACTGACTGTAGACGTCGAAAATAGTTCTAATATGATTTTTAATTGTTTTTTTACGTTATTAATTTTGTTATCTGCATGATGTTTCAAAAGTCCGAAATAATGCCGTCATAATAGTATTTTTTGCATGAGTATCGAGCATAATACTGAATGGTATAAAAAATGTTTTTTAACCGACTTCCAAAAGGAGGAGGTTCTCAATTCGATTGGTATACTTTATTTTGTATTTAACCGATTAGGTCTCTACGATCAGTGGTTTAGGCTGTGCGTTGCTACTTCAGTCAGTCATTCAGGACAAAGCCTTTCATATATATAGATAGTTTAGTTTCCTTAAAGGCCGGCAACGCACTTGCGATGCCCCTGGTGGCAACGCACTTGCGATGCCCCTGGTGTTGCGGGTGTCCATAGGTGGCGTTGATCACTTACCATCAGGTGAAACGCCTGCTCGTTTGCCTCCCTATCTCATAAAAAAAAAAGTTTTGACAAGGGGTTGCAGTCATGTGATAGCTATTCCGAATCACATTGCATAACATTTTAAAAAATATAAAATTATGGAATCAACCCTTAACATAATAACAATGACAGTATATAATCCTTTCTATATAGTTACTAGCTGACCGGGCGAACTTCGTACCGCCTTAGAATGAGTGACATACGAAAGCAGCGCCACCTACCGGGTCCTAATGTGAATCTAAACCATCCAGGGTGCCACCTAAACGCAAACAAAAAAAACATTCAAATCAAAGCCCAGCCGTTTACGAGTTAGCTTACAACGAAAAGGGGCATTGATTTTTATATATATGTATAGATTGAACAAAATGAATGAAGGGATTAATTCGTATTAATATTGGAAAGAATCTAAATTAAAATAACTGCTCCTCACAATAATTTGTAAGCCTGATAGAGCCGTCTCTGCAATCAAATTAAGCGTCTGTAGAGATGTAGAGACACAGGATTTGCTGCGTTGTACATTTGCAATGTAAACGTCGTCGGCCGGTCAGGTAACACAATCTCTATTCAAACATCTAGTTAGGACCTAACTCTTACTATAGGTATGGTAGAGACAGCCGTGGTACTGCCACGTCCTATTCGTTCCATAATTGCATTGCAGTATGTAGAGTATGAGCTTGTTGCTTTACTGTTACTACTTAATGCAGTAGTCAAAATGATAAAATAATAAAAAAATAATAGTTTCCAGCTGCAGTGTATTAATATTTAGGCATCATCTAGAGTCGTGGAGATTTTTTGCCAATACCAAAAGGAATCGTATTGACTCGTAGATACGGCTTATTTTTCAACGGAATGTCAATGACGGCACGAGCGAATTTTGCAGCCCGGACGCGGGAGTTTTACCGCAGAAATTCATAGAGTTCTTTTTAGTTTTGAAAGCTTCATATAGTAACTAGAGTACCCATATCGACTCCAGCCTGGCATTTTTTTAACGTTTATCTAACATCGGCCATTGTATAAATACAATCAAAGATAAACCATCATTCATTTTTATTTATTACGTGTATTTATTGAATTTGTCCTTGCTATTAATTACTTGACATTGGCGAAATACCCGCGCTAGTCGCAGGTGAAGCCATTCCTCATCTTATTCCATTAAATATCATCATTTCGCTCATTTCGTAAAAAAAAAAACCTTTGGTAACTACATAGGGCAGCTGCAAAGTCAGATAAACGTCAAAAAATTGTCACAAGGCGGAGTCGATGGAGCATCTCCGTTATATAACTCGATAGCTAGCTTCAAAGCGCACGCGCATCCGTGTCTTTAAATCTGACGTCACTTGATCTAACGATCGACAATATCTCTAATTCGATATATGTCGAAACAAACCACAAATACGACCAATTTTGTTTTGCAGCAATGTTTTTAATATTAATGTAGTTATTTCCATTTAATCTAGTACTACATTTAAGCAATAATACTTTAAGAGGTGGTGACGTCCTGCGGGCAATTCTCTCAAGATCAACATCATATTTAATTCGACATATTATGTCGAAACAAAACGAATTGTCAAATTGGTCATATTTCTTTGTTTTTTTTTTGCGTCATATGTCGAATAAAGATGATGTCTATCATGCGAGAATTGGATCCTTGAAGTTTTTTTCAGACATTTGCTTTTGACTCAGTTTGCGCACATGCGCGGCGTATCTATATTTTACATAAAGCCACGAAATATTCCGTGCGACGGAGCGCAATGCGGCACCGTCAGCAAATATTGTGACAACCCACGGTGAGCATTCCGAATTTGAGCGCTGTAACCGAAGTTTCCATTTGATATTGCGAACTGGCTGAAATTTGCTGAATGCACGAAATGAACCGCAAGACATTTTAAAACTATTCTTCAAACAATATTTGCATTAATACTAGAATAATGTTCAGAAACTTAGCCAAGTTTATCAGACCAATTAATGTTCCCGAGGGAACAGCAAACATTTCTCAGCATTATAAAGATTGCAGCTAGTTAAATATTGGAGCGAACGAATTCACTTTACATTTTATGAAAATATGCTGTGTGCCAATACTTAAAGATAATGATTTAATGTATGTATTGCGCGTCTTAAAGCTCCCCGCACACTGTAGCGTCAAAAGCCCGTCAAAATTTTTGTCAAACCAAAACAGAATCGATGTCAAAATAGATAAATATATAATTTTTCCACGCTTCAAAATTCGCTCGCGCTGTCAATGTCATTTCGTTGAGGAATTAACATTTTCTATGGTTCATCCGCCATCTTTATCACTGTCACCATCCATTTTTATTTATAATGTGTATTTATTGAATTTGTCCTTGCTATAATTACTCGACATTGCCATAAATACCGCATATCGCAGGTGCAGGCATTCCTCATCTTATTCCATCAAAATATCATCATTTCACTCATTTCGTAAAAAAAGAAGAAGAAGAACATTTTCTATGAGCCATTTAATTTTGCTATTGGTATAAAATTCGTCACCGTTGACGCGTCAGTATGCAGAAGGCGTGACTTACGAAACCTTTTTAACCGACTTCCAAAAAGGAGGAGGTTCTCAATTCGGCCGGTATGTTTTTTTTTTATGTATGTACACCGATTACGCTGCGAGTTATGATCCGATTTACGTGATTCTTTTTGTGTTTGATGCGGAATAGATGCCATTTAAAATAGTACGGCCAAGCAGTTTTCATTTTATGAACATTTTTATGTTTATTGTAATCATTATTTACGTGGATGATGTTGTTGTATGCGGCTATTTAAGGTTCATTTAGGTTGATTATTAGTTTTTGTTTGTAAAAAGCTAGAAATAACCTTATAATTTGAAGACATTTGAAGTCGGTGCCAATTCATGTGTGTATTTGCCTAGTCTGACGTAGATTGGCACCTACTCCAAATGTCTTCAAATTATAAGGTTATTTCTAGCTTTTTAGTGTACCTAGGTTTTTGAAGTCGGTTTTTGTTTTTTGTTAAAAATTTATTTTTTATACAAACAGTTTTGACTAACGTTGGAATTTCAACGGCGAAATGGAACCTTAAATATAGGAATCGGGCATTAGTCAGTTTTTTTTGTTGCAACATAACTGCATCACCATATTTTACGAGTCTCTGCCGGAATGCTCGTTTACCGGTCCAATGTAAATCTTTCCAGTGGCAGACAGATTGCCATAAAATAGGAAAAATGGTGCACAATTTATGCTCTGCGTTCAAAGGCGTGTCAAAACGAAGCCTACACTCGAACATCTAACGGCAGAAACCTATATCCTGTCTTATCCGTAGACAAAACTGGTTTTTATTCATTCATTCATTTTTTCATTCATTTTTCATTCATTGAACAATGGTTCAAGCGTAGCCGCTTGGCTCACTGAACTGGGTGGTTGAGGGTTTGATTCCCACGAGTGGCAAATTTCGGATTTTTTCCCGGTCTGGGAGCTACTGGGATCACCCCCAGTCTTTGTACGGTACGGAGCATACGATTAGTATGTGTTGTCTGGCGATATCTATTTAAAGTCGCAAAACAAACGTTCGCCAAGGTCCGAAATTGTTTATAATTAAGAACCATGTTTATAAAGGAGTACTTATTTACCCAAGTTATCTTTAATTGTTCATCGGAAATGCCAACGCCAACCCAAACTTGATGTGGTCCTTGATTTTGCTCAGATACTGTAAACAACGGTCGGCGGAGGGAATTTCATTCTATTTGATTATTACTGTTTATTCAGGCTTAACCGAACTGTTCCGAGAAAGTGGTTAAGGAGCTTAAATTTAAACTCAACTCAAGTTTGCAGACTTTGCTGGCTTAGTTTTGTTGATGATGATTTCTCAAAATTTACAAACAAGAAGAAATTTATCAGACTTTTATTTAAGGCCTCTTAAAGAATTGTTGTTTCCATACTGTCATTTTTAGGGTTCCGTACACAAAGGGTAAAACGGGAACCTTATTACTAAGACTTCGCTGTCCGT
This sequence comes from Ptilodon capucinus, assembly GCA_914767695.1. NCBI lineage: Eukaryota > Metazoa > Arthropoda > Insecta > Lepidoptera > Notodontidae > Ptilodon > Ptilodon capucinus. The sequence goes on along the minus strand of OU611813.1, from coordinate 2,262,725 downwards.
CCGTCCGTCTGTCACCAGGCTGTGTCTCATGAACCGTGATAGTTAGACAGTTGAAATTTTCACAGATTATGTATTTCTGATGCCGCTATAACAGCAAATAAAAAACAGGATAAACTAAATATTTAAGGGGGCTCCCATACAACAAACGTGATTTTTTTGCCCGTTTTTATAGATAAAGGTACGGAACCCTTCGTGCGCGAGTCCAACTTGCACTTGGCCAGTTTTTACAAATTCTGTGCTTAGTTAACTGCCAAAAACTGAAAAAAAAAAAATGCCACAGGACAGGTAGTCTGTAGGTAGTCTGTCGGTAGTCCCTTACAGCCCCTAGCTGAACGCGTTTAAGTCCTATGGAAATAGATGTATCAAGACATCACTCATTATTATCATTCTAGTCACTCATCACATTTAATTTAATTTAATTTTTATTATCGCATTCTTATTTTTCGTTTATTACCAATGTTCCTTTTATGTTATTCCTCTTACTTATGCATGTTGTGGCACCTTTGTCAACTGTGCATTTAGTTTTCCCTTATTTGTACTTTATATTAATGTGTTATTAATGCTACAGTTTTTGGATGTCCTGTTAAATAAATAAGACCATCGCGACCATTTTTTGCCAATACCAAAACATACTCTAATAACTCATAGCAGAGTCACATTTCCAATGAAATGTCCAAAATAAAGCGAGTTAACTCTTGTCTTCTTTTCCCGAAACGAATAAAATAACGAAATTTTATGGAATAAGATGAGGAAAGGCTCCGCCTGCGGTTAGCAGGTATTTAAGCCAGTGTCAAGTAATAACAGCAAGAACAAATTTAATAAATACACATTATAAACAAAACTGAGATTGAGATGGCGACTGAATCTTGCGGTCGTATGGACGCATGGATTTCCCATAGATAATCTTGATATTTTTTTAAGTTATGTGAATTTGTTAAATCCAATATGTTGAGGGCGTAACATACAACTATTAACCGACTTGTTTATCAACGTCCCAAAAGACTAATATTCAAAACCAAATATCTATGAGTATCAGTCTAAGCCTATGGGGATATTTAACCCGACGCCGCCCAATTTTATTCAATTCACCTGAGGTTACCGACACTCGAAGTTCGCCAGGGTCGAATTTAGTAAAATCGACTCCCCAAACAATTGAACCGCACCTGTTGCTTTCAAGATGCGTTGACGATTTGAATTACGCCTACCTCCAAATTTGATGTTACATCTAGACACTATTTACAACGGCACTACAAAGCATATACATGAAACAAAATTATTATGATTGTTAATAGATAAAAATATTATAATTTGGGTGTAAATTATAATATCTAAAATTCACTACGTTTTAACAAAGTCGTAAACGAACAAGAAACTATCCTAGATGATTTACTTGATAAACCTATTTATTTTATAAAGATACTTGCAAAGTGAGATTATCATATCACAAGCAGTCCCGTTAACCTCTCCAACGGAGCTTGGATTGGGATTGGGCTGAAGTCAATAGTTAAATGGCTGGGATGGAGGACCAATCCCAGACCTTCTCAGTTAAGAGATCGGCTCAACCATGTTCTAGGCATGCATATTTACAGTTTCTAAGAATTAGGAAATTGGTTCCTTTACCATACAATAAGAGGCATTAAGATTTACAGTTTCTAGGAATAAGGAACTTTAGTTTACATACAATAAGTGCTGACTTACAGTATTGGGTTCCAAACATCAACTTATTGAAGTTGATATTTAGGTTCTTCAAAAGGAAAGTAAAAACAGAAATACAAGGCGCGTGACGACACCAACGTTATAATCTAGAAGATAAAGCAGGATATCACTCAGCAATATTTGGCGAAGATTTGAACGGTGAATGCATAAATTTTGTGCTTAGCGAATTCACGAATCGTGGTAGTTACTAACTCACAAAGGCTTTAAGTTAGCGAAGAGAGTTTGCATAATTGGCACTCCTCTGAACTGGGGGCGTAAATTTTATTACGAAGTTATGAATATGGGTACATACCGCAACACCTGAAGTAAGTCGTGTAACGGAACGGTATCAACTGTTTTGTATTCCATTTCATTCCTCGTATCCCGGCCTTGTGATTAATTATAATGTTCACCAAAATGTGCGTGCGTTTGGTAGGCGTTGCTTTATGGTAGGGTAATACATAGCGGTAATTTTATTAGTAATTTATTACCTAATCAAGGACATTGCTAAGTAGGATCACAGTTAAAATGTATGTAAGGCTATTATTAAGGTCTAAATGTTAGTTTACTAATAAGGCAATGAACTAACCAATGTAGCAGTGGTAGCCGAGTGGTCGAACGCACGCCTTGCAAATCAAAGTGTGCAGGTTCAAACCCCGGCTCGCATCTCTGGGATTTATGTGCGAATCTCATTTTTATCCGACAGTATCACTTGCTATGAAACGGTGAAGGAAAACATCGTGAGGAAACCTGCACGTCTGAGGGAACTTGTCTAGTTCTCGATAGATGTGTGAAGTCTGCCAACCCGCACAGGGCCAGCGTGGTGGATTATGGCCTGAACCCCCCTCGCATTGAGGGGAGGCCCGTGCCCAGCAGTGGGACGTTAAAAGGGCTGTAGTAGTAGAACTAACCAATGTAAGCATACGCTTAATTCTATCGATATATCAGCAATAAAACAACACACCAGTGTTTTGCGGCAATCCTTTTATTCAAATTGCGAACCGATGTATGGCCATTTATAGATGTTAAATTGATTGAAATTCAGCATCAGGCACTGGATAATAAACATCGAACGTGGTACTAAAGTGTATATAGAACTCGCTATAAATTTATAAAAAAAGATGAGGTTATAAAAATAATTTCAAATTACTAAGCTAAACACAAATGTTTGAGAACAAATGAAAAAAACGGGGCCATCAGAATTGCTACTTTTTCAGGTTACTTTATTCACTTCTCAGGCTGACTGTAAGATTGTTATTATGTGTATGTCCTAAACAGTTACGACACCCGGGCACGCGGTGCAGAAGCCCATTGGGTTGAGGGTCCATACATTGGCCGGGCACATTGGCACACCACGCCTATCTCAGGGCTCCGACTGCGCGATGTACAGTCCCATGACAGAGCTGTCTACAACTGCAGAGTGGACTTCCGGATATCACAGACGAGAAACTATGGAGTCGCACTAGATGTTGTTGGTATGTAACCCTTTTTGTAAAAGCAATAAGCGAAAAGGTTACCCTTTCACAAAAAACACGAAGCAAAAAGGTGACTTTTAATAAAAAGAAGCGAAAGGGTAACCTTTTTATCGAAGTTAGAAGTGACTGTAGCACCCATATTCTATATGAAAGTTGAATCAAAGTTTGAACCGTCATGTGACGATATTAAAATTCATGTATCTTATGACTGGTTCAGAGTTGAATAGGAGTTTAACAAAAAACTATCCTTTTGGATATTGAACTAATAATTTAGCTCTTGCAACTTTTAAAGACACTCGAGTACTGTCCTCGTGTGAAACAAGTATTAAAGTTGAATAAGGCGAGGTAAAAGAAAAACTAGGTTTACTAAACCTACTACCTGTTTCATGCAACTTTAAGCTCTTCCCTATTAAAATAAATATGTCATTAAAACATTGTTTTGTTTTTCACAGCGGTTTATAAAACCAGTTTTAATTAGTTACGTGTGGATTAGTGTTTTATTTAATAAGAAACTAATTACTAGGACCTAAGTTTACCGGTAAAAGACAGAAAATTATTTGAGATTATACAATCTCAACTAATTAGAGTTGTACAACTCTGATAGACAATGCAGAACCAATTTATTATTTGTACAAAAGAGTGCTTAACAAAACAATCTAATCACTTGAATCCCGCGATAATATCAGATCCCCTTATTTGCGTTTTAATAAAATAATTCACCTTGAAAAGGAGGGGTAACAAAAGCTATGAGACGTTCCGTCGGGCGATCACGATAAAAACTAGCTCGATCGTAAACTTGACCCTCCCTTATCCTCGTCGAATCAACACGGAAAGTTTTGGAAAAGCTCAAATACGACCTCGAATGATTTACGTTCGTTTGGCTTGACGGTAAAAATATGGGTCGAATTTTAAATTGACTCTTTAGGGTATCATGAGGCCCAAAGAATTACGTTCTAATTTAAATCTTTAAGTAATTTTAAGTCCCTTTTAAAACACAAGTAGGACATCAAGTAATTTTTCTATATACCGCTCCACTTCAACACAACAATGTTTTATAAATTTTGTTTTAAAATTTTCAGCATAGCCTATAAATATGAAAATTGTAGTAACTCTTTATAATTCATTTCTAAATCTTAGTCTAAATATTAAATATAACGTTTATTTATTTGAACCAAAAGAATATAAACATTTTAATTAACAGTATTTTTCTCTACTCAAGTTGATGGGTGCCATTAATGTTAATCCTTTTTCCTTATAACGTTCAAAGATCTCAGATGGAACCAGAAGTGTTTGTAGGAGCCCCGTAAATTTCCACTTTTATCCTGTCGGCATCAACAAAAAAGTTACATCATCGGTGCCAGCGAGGAAAGCCTTTTGTTGGGGGTGCAAACTTTTTTATTGGAAACAATAAAGTAGGACGTTGACAACTTGGAACCACATTTCATAGTTCGCCCGATAATATAACTTACGATTTTTAGATCGATATCAACCACATATTAAAGATAAATTGAAAAGAAGTAATATTGCACGTTAAAATGTCTTATTAAATAGTTAATGATTAAATTAAAAAGAAATGATAATCGAGATATCGAAACTATCTAAGATATCTATGTAAGATATAAGTTATTTTGTGAACGGTACATATTTTCTAGTAGATGAATCGGAAAGTATTGTATCTCTTCTACCTGAACTATGTGTCAAGCTGAATTAAGTAAGATAGTACAAGAAACACTTACAAAAATCCATAAAAATCTTTTTTGCACAACACCTGCTAATATTGTGATAGACCCGAACTAGGCCTAACATCGGAGCGAAGTTGTATTTTTAAAATTACGTTAAAATCTTATGACCCTCGATTTCAAAGTTACAGTGTTACTTGCGGTTAAGTACTTTGTTCAATTATTAGGGTTAAACTAGTTGTCCTTTAACGAGTTGGAAGTGTAGCTGGGGCCCTATTCATCGTTAGTAGCACCTCTAGATCGAGTCTAGCCCCTAGCTATTCCTGTTGCCCGGCGTCCGGACCGGGACAGATTTGTGAGTCTAGGCGTAGCCTGTTCCTTCAGAGCTGATCCAAAGATGAATTAATGTACTATTGAGCATTTAACGAACAAGCGTCTAATCGAAGATTGATGCGAGTGATCTATTAAGCCGGGGCCGTACCTCCAAAACAAATCTAGCCTCTACCGACTCCTGTTGCCTGGCGTCCGGACCAGGGCAGATATGCGAGCCTAGGCGTAGCTTATTTCTTTGGTATCGAACCGGAACTGCCAAGTACTCAAGTGCGTTTTATAGTACAGCATCGTGCACTTTGTTTATTGTTTATTTGTGTTATGGGGCCCCTATTATAATATATTTTTATTGCGCATTATTATCGCCATAGCGATTTTTGTTGAGCACTGTACTGGAGTTCGGGCGAGATTTCTAGACCGAGGAAATATGTACGAGGCGTTTATTAATGAGTTTGTAAATCAGTTATTGATATGATATTGATATGATATTGATAAGGATATTGATATGTTACCGAAAAACTATCGATTAGTCATTGATCGGTCAATTATTAGACCAATCATTTATTGCATCAACTATCGCTCTTAGCTTGTAACCGCTCAAAAAGTAGTCTAAACAAATTACTTTAGAGTAACAGTTGACTCAAAGCCTGGTAATTTATATATATGAATAATTTTAGCTATACTAGTGGCTCGTTAGGTGAATGAGGGGTTTGTAGAGTACAAACGCACACTCAAACAGAAATTCAGTACTTGTTTATTTCATGTAAGCACAAACACACAGACATATAAAACAATGCAGGCATAAACAGATAGGTAAGGCTTATTCTAAAGTTCGTGGTTATATTTATGATATTGTACTGGTCCCGCCACTGATGGCACGATCGAATAGTTTGTCTAGGCAGCCTAGCCCTAGAGAAGCTTTTCGTCAAAGCCTCCCTTTCGCTTAAACGCGCCTCAGATAAATAAGAACATCTATGCCCTTACTTATCCTACACAACCAGTACAAAGGCTAAGATTTAATATTTACAGTATTCGAAAGGTTTCAAGCTTAATAAACTTGGACTTTTATAAGAAATGGCTTTTGTCTCAATGTATATGAAATAACCACGGACAAGTAATTATTCATAATTGTGTACGATGTGTCAGGAGCATGAAATTGTGAGTTTATTAGTTAGTCTTTATTTAGTACGTCATGATGATATTCAGGTAATTAATAGACCTATAGGTCATAAAGAAAGTGTTCCAGACAAATCGCATAGATACAACATTCGTACAAATAGGTACTTAGCTTTAGTTCAGCCTCCAGCAAGACACTGACTTTACTTTATTGAACTATACTAGATTGACCAGAGACAAACACTGACGCTAACGATAGAATAATACAAATATGCTAGAAAGGTACTGAACAGGACGACCACCAGACGAAGACTTCCCTAAAATTAAAGCTACTCAGGCGCCGCTGATCTCCTCCCATCAGGAACTATCGGGGCGTGGCCTGCGTCGGATCAGCCAATCCAACAACCGTGTTACTATAATGCCGCTATTCCGCTGTGACGTCGACTTGTCGAGACAATGCCTGTACGTTGCCCGCAACCGGACTAGATGGCGTCAGCTAACTCGCATAGATCCAATGGCGCTGAAACATTATAATTTAACCAGCTTTAATTCAAGCTAATAACAGTGTTCAAAGTATAAAACGAGTTATACGATCAGTCGTGATATGTTTTATTTATTAGAGTGAATGATAACTTGATAAGAGTTTGTGTGATAATTAATCATAATTCTTTAAAATCCACAGGCGCCATTGCCAACCTTAAAGAATCATATTATTCTATGATAAAGCCTTAATTCTAAAGCTTATAACTAAATTCCCATGTTCATGCAATGTCTTAATACTACCATTCATTAATTTTAAAACTATTGTCTAAACATTGTATATTCGAACCATTCCCACGAATCCCAGACGAAGCAGGTAGTGGAGCCAACACGTGTAGAGTGCCGGCAATTAAATAAATCTTTTGTACAAGTGGACTGTTGGAATGAATAGCTTTTAGTGTTCGATTGTTACCACTTGTAAAATCTCTGGGTCCCTTTTTGTTTATACTCTGCACATGTTTGAGTTCTTAGAAAGTTAGAGACAACAAAAAAAAATAGCATTCAGTAATTGATGGATCACGGTTCCATCACAATATGATATTATAAATGATCTTAAAACTAGATTAACGTATGCCTGATCTTATTATGTCGACCACGATATTAAAACGATCCTATGCTGAATCATCTAAATATCGCAAAAAAGATTCCCAATGCATTTGATATCCTCATCAAATATCTACTCAAGTAGATTATCATTCCCATTCGAATGCGGGAGTATTTCCATTCAAGCGAGACCTCAAAACAATGAGCAGGTGGTAGAGGTTATTTAAGTAAGAGATACTGCGCTGAAATGGGCTTAAAAGATTCGCATTATAGCCGAGATCCTCTGAATACACGTATTACCAAAGTATAAAATCTTTTGTTAGGGAGCATCGCGAATTCTCATTTGTGTTATCCCAGTCGTGTTTGAACATCATTCCTAGTTTGTTTATTCACAATTTGGGGTTCGTGTTGTACCTTTTGCGCTACAACGGTTTCAGTTTGATTGCGCATGCTTATCCTTCCGTGTCTTGTTTTATTCAAATTTGTGAGTACACCGTGAAGGCGCTTCTTCTGACGATTATAAATTGTTATATTTACTTTACATTATCTTTACTGCAATCATAATCTAACACAGAGTGTCCTAGCGCAACATAATGATGATACCTGTCCCCAGCTAAAGAGAACAGAAACAGAACGAAGGAGAACGAAGGAGATTCACGAATTAAATTTTTAGAATATTATTTTGTTACAGAACTTCCTAGTCAGCCAATTGTTTTTGATGAATATGGCAAAGAAATAGTTGGAACTGCAGGCCCTTTTCTCGAAGGGCAAGAATTCAAACTCATATGCACAGTTAATGGTGGTAAGTACAAAATTATATTCTTATAAGATAATTATTTCCGGTTACATAACCCATCTTTCACACGTCCGCTACTGCCGACACGTGCAAACAAAACTTTAACTCGTTAAAGACAGGTGACGCTAGCATGTATCTAATGTAATTAACGTCTTCAGACTATGAGCGCTCCTAGTAATGTCATATTAATTGTAGGTTATCCATCTCCTCAAATTCAGTGGCTTCAGGGAGACAAAGAATTGAAAACGTTGAAAGCTGTACATTTCCAGTTTATAGAAGACTATCAGCCATCGAGATCGTTAACGCTGGTTATTAGAAACGCAACTCGGGCCAATTTATTTACAACTTACGGCTGTTTTGCTGAAAACACTGCTCTGGCTCCAGGGCAGAGGACAGACGTGCAAATTGATTTGTATCGTGAGTAGTAATTAAATCATTATTTTTTCGTAATTTGAAAGCAACTGAATCAAATTAGAGCCCTTTTTTAGATGTAACGTGAAGTACACACAATTCATGCAAAGTTAAATGGAATAGGACTTTTTGAAACTGAGGTATAGGTGGTCTAGTGCGAAATGAAAAGAGAATTTTATTTTCTTTTTATGTTTACAGTTAAACCACTGTCAGTGGAGATAATGACAAAGGAACCACCTATATCAGTGGACAGAAGATCAGAAATTTTGTGCAAAACGATTGGAGCTAGACCTCCCGCTATAGTCACTTGGTGGCTTGCCGGGAACAAAATAGACACTGCTATTACAGAAACGGTAATTCCTATCATAATTTTGGTATCTTTGCCTAGAGAACAGCGCAAGTATAAGATAAAGTTTGTATGAAATGTTTTCCGCATTTTTAAAATGTATCTTCAGTAATGAGAAGTTGTATTTTAAAACGAAGAAAAATTAGAAGAAAATCTAAAGTGAAAACATTTCAGCAGAGTTCGGACGCGAACGCGACGGAGTCGTTATTGCAGTGGATCCCATTGAAGGAGCATAACGGTCAAACCCTCACTTGCCGCGCGGAACATCCTAAGTTCAACCACTCCACTATTGAAAGCAAGCTCCGTCTAAACGTGTTTTGTGAGTATCTACATAAATTTTCATTTATAGTAAGTGGATTCTGTACTTTGTATATTTTATATTTAGAACGTTATTGCCGCAAAGAAGAATTATTCGTATCATCTACGTAGAAGTTTATGTCCTCACTCGTTACATTGGTTTGATTGGCTACAGTAAAAAAACCTCGCGATAGTCCCCACATTTATGTCCCTAATTTATCAGATACACCAGAAGCGACAATTCACCTTGGAGCCAAAATGAACCCTAATGACATTGAAGAGGGTGATGATGTCTACTTCGGTTGTAAAATTGATGCCAATCCGCCTGCGTACAAAGTTATTTGGGAACATAATGTAAGTAAAATACTCGTACATCATACGTACAACGTACAACAAAATTATCTATATAGCGGTACAATTTTTCGCACTTTAATATGTCTCAATAAACTTTATGTCTCCTTTACAAAATTACACACCAAACACGTTTACTTTAAGATCCTATCATCTTAAAGAAGTACTAGGATGTCATAACTTCCAGGGCGTACAGCTTCAACACAACCCTACCCATGGTATCATAATAACTGGGAACACGAACCTCGCTCTGCGAAACATATCGAGAGCTCAAGCGGGCCATTATACGTGCACTGCATCTAACGTCGAGGGGGATGGAACATCGCCGAGTTTACTACTGCAAGTTGTTTGTAAGTAGGTATAGTAGATAAAATAATTTCATTTATTTTGGTATAAATCATTTAACCAATGAGTTTCAGTTTCTATAGTTACAGGCTTGATAATTTCAATTCGATTCATGTTTTCTATGCAGATAAACCGTTATGTAAAAATGCAGATATAAAAATAGTAGGTGCAGCACTTGAAGAGCCAATGGCAATCATTTGTGATGTGTACGCTTATCCTTCGCCTACCACCTTCGAATGGACTCTCAACAATTCAGCAGGTTCTGACGCAATAAAAGCCGTAAGTAACACACCTAATTAATCATTGAATAAAACCACGAATTTCATAGATCCCTCTAGATATGTGTGAACAAAATCAAACGTTATTTTCTAGGAACATTATACTATCCAAGCAAATGAAGGCAGATCAATCCTATCCTACACTCCGTTGTCAGAGACCAATTACGGTACAATATCTTGCCGCGCTACAAATTTAGCAGGACAGCAAATCTCGCCGTGTCTGTTCACATTGCTACCTGCCACAATTCCGGAGCCACCTCGAAACTGTACTGTGTATAATCTTACAGACGATGCTTTGGACTTGGTATGTTTATCAGGTATGGACTAGAGATTACAATATTATATTTGTACCATTTGGTATAATATAGCAAACGAATAGAAAGCTGATAAAAAGTCTTGGCACATTTTAATAATATGTTGAGTGAGATACTGAATTCCTTAGTGACATTAAGACGCTTACACACTCTAAATAAATAAAGGATTCCTATTCGTGTTTAAGAAAGAGGGTCAGCAGACCATCTACAGCTAGACTAAACTAAACTAACTAGACGAAACCCTAACTGCGATTTTAATAACGATATTTATTTTTGTCGTTTATAATTTATCAGTGAACGAAGCTATAACAGCTGTCTTATATACTTTGCGCGTTATTCAAAACACGTTTCAATTTTAGGTTACGAATCTTTAAAATGTACTTACGTGGTGGAAGTCTGGGCAGACGAAGATCTCGTGAAGAATGCGAGCAGCGCGGTTCCCTCGTGGACCCTCCGAAGCGTAGAGACAAGTAGAAACCTCCGGCTAGTCGTATACGCAGTGAACGCTAGAGGAAGATCAGAATACGTCATATTAACAGTGGAAAATACTCTGAAGCTATCATCTAGAACGAGTTCGTACATTTTTCAGTTTATTTAAGAAGTTCAAAAAGTCTGAATAACTTGAGTGTTACTATTATTATGTATCCTAGATTCTGAGTAACTCATCATAAAGCACATATTCCCTCAACCCCTTACACCTTGTGAAATGCCAGACGTGTACGAGCAATTCTGTTGGAATATTATACAATGTTTTCTTATTCTTTAGATATCCAAGACACTTGGGCAATAAATTGGGCTATCGGAATGTTCATCGGTGCAGTGTTTACTATTTCCCTCATTTTGTGTCTCATACTCGCTGCCAGGTTACGAAACAGACCTCAAGATTACGGAGGTTAGTTTAATATTAGTGATGTGCCAGATATCCGTATCCGTATCCGCGGATATCCGACAGAAAAGAAAGATCCGTATCCGTTACTTTGATGCGGATCTATTACGGATCTTTTACCTTATGAAATTTCAAGACAGATGAAAGTATATATAGGTGGTTAGGTAGCACTGAAAACCTATTAAACTAAATTCAGATATTTTTTTATTTATTATCAAATATTTGGCACCTTTATATTGCAAATATTTATCTTGGTGAGTTACCATACCAATATTACGTATCTCAAAGGTCTTCTTTATAATGAGATCAATGACAAATATTTGTTTATCAACTTATTAAACATTAATTAAAGGGAGTTTTTATAAAATTGTTAAGATCCGTATCTGTATCCGCGGATTTTGACGCCAAATGTCCGTATCAGCGAATATACATTTTTAACGATCCGGCACATCTCTATTTAATATCAGCATTTTACATGGTGAGTTCTCATAAATACATTTCTGAAGCTAATCATTTTCTTACAGTATCCGTTCCGGCATTAAAAAGTCAAAAAGTAATATTACAGACTCGCAGCTCTTTTCAAAATTCAGAAGAAAAGAATCCCGATATAATACCTTTAAGTAAAGGTATGTATTCATTTCCTTCGAGTATTCATCGATGTTTGATTTCAATGGGCAAAAGGGAGGGTAGTACAAAAGATTCCAGAGAATCAAAGCGCTTGAGAAAACTCCGTAAGATAAAATTAACCGTAAGTAATTAAATTTCGTGGTTGTTAATTACAGAGTTTTAAGTACATCCTTGTTCTGACTGATTAATATGCTCATTGACTCTAATTGTCTTTTACGCTCATGTGTGTAGGTACGATTGGACCATTATGTTTTTAATCGCCGCGAGTCAAAAGTGACAGAAAGAGAACAAAATGGATATTGTTTACTAATTTCCTTGTGACTTCATGTATCCTTGTGATGTTGCTTGCGAGCGTAACATGCGTAACTATTCAATAGGTCCTCCAGATCCGCCGTTATACTCAACTATAGTTGCAACGGCTCAACCAACGAATTCAAGCAGCAATCACAGTCTGTCTCATATTCAGACTCCTGTCACGCCTCTGTCGTCGCACGTTCCATTCATAACGCAACAGAACTTAAATGTACAGGTAAGTGTACGTATCGCAGAAGACTTCCTTTTAGGTACCCCCTAATGTTAGATACAATGATAAGTAGGGACCAGTTGAAAACCTCACCAACTAATTTCATCCTGATTCGAAAATAAAAGGAGTAAATTAGTAGAAACTTTTTAGAGGTGTTTGAATGAAAGCAGCCATGGTTTCTAGACCGAAAATTATTCTTCTCAATTTAGGGGAGTTATCTTGTTCAGTCTTCTTTTTTTTCCGCTAGCTCTCACTAACGTAATAACCACTACGTTATGTAGCAATCAACGCTAACGCTCATTCAGAAAAAAATATTAAAAAACAAAACCCACTTTAAAAACCTAGGTGCACTAAAATGCGTCGAATGAGTATGCTCTCCTGTAAAGTTAAAATTTAGCTTAGGTCAAACAGCCTGTCAGTCAAACCCCTATAGGTATTGTTACAACCTGTTATAATCTGTGGCGACTGATAGGATAGATAATTACGTTGGTATGCCTGTATTCCTCCTTTTTGTTATAAACTAAAATCATTAACTCTGTTGATTATTAGATTTGTATTTCCTGTAAAAATAATCACTAGAATATTTTGACATTAATTTAATTGTCGCTACCTTAAATATTCCAAAATATTTATTTATTAAACAATCAATTGTATTGCGAGTATATTCGGTCAACCAATTAGGAATAAGTAGTTCATGAGGTGATGTTCGAAAAGATTAGGTTGGTACTATTATTAAAATTGCCTTTAAATACTGTGTTCGATATTGTATCGCTCTCTTTATTCGCTGTGTCGTCGCTGGAACAATAAACTTTGCTGCCGTTTCGCTGTTTCTCTGAAAAACCCGCAACTCCCTGCTTGATTCACTTCTGAGGCTTAACAGTATGTTATTTTATTTTAGGGTGACTTCGGGAGAAACTTATCAAATGGAGTTGTGAGGCATCGAGAGATAGTAACCACAAGAGCACCACTGATGGCAAGCCAGCAAGAAAGTTGCGTTTAATAACCATCGAAATTATACATAATAATTCTGTCTACTGTGTGTTTCAGAACTCCGAAATAATCTGACGTCTGCACTAATATTTATCGGGTATATAACCGAATTGTGTACTATTAATTTGACTGAAAATTGAACAAGCAAGCAAGTATATCGACGCTAGAAATGCAATCCTTACTAAGCGACAAAAACTAAAATGAGTTAAACATACCATTCGAACGGTCCGATGTTTCTGCTTCGTTTGGTATATATGTTACGGGCAACGTGATTAACAGGACATTATTAATAAGGACCGGTCATTATTAATAATGCCCAAGAGCGATGGGCAAAGTGATTAATTTATCACTTTGATCGGCCATTATTAATAATGCCCGACAGCCCGTGGTCCATGTAATAAGACAGTGTTTGAGATAGCTTGAATTTATCACTTGGACCAGGCAGTATGAATAAATAGTTGTAAATGCAAGAAATCAAACATTCTTTGCAATTCTAAATGTCGCAAAAGCTCATCTTGCAAGAATAAATAATTCTAAACTTAATAACTTTCTCCTTAATTATTAGATATTTCTGTTGATTTTTCTCAGTTTACTAATTTTGAAACTCACCAAGTAATTCTTAAGTAATATTTTTATCCAAATAAAAGTAGGTAATTAGTGATGTATTACATTTTAACTCTTTATTTTTTACCTACTATGTTCACTTTTAATGACATTTTTGCAAGTTTAATTTCGTTTAATAAGCAAAAACACTACAGTTCACCTATTTCATTACTTTGCCCAAGATAGGGTGGGCATTATTCATAATGGCCGGGAAAAGTGATTAATCATGCTGTTCGGGCAATATGAATACAGACCGGCCATTATTAATAGTGTCCGGACTTATCAAATTGCCTTTCAAGTGTCGTTAAAGGCACAATACTTTGGACTGCTGAAACACCCTGTATTCATGTACATAGTAATTTTACCTAAAATATAAATTAAAACTATGATACTTATTGTTGCCAATTTTGTTGGCATCAGACTAAACTTAACTAAACTTATCGCCGATTTACTCATGATCGTAGTGTAAAAGCAAAATGGCAATATTTTTAGTGCTCTCAGTCATAGTTTGTGTACAACAACATTGGAGTCAATGACTGACGAATTATTTCTATGCATTAGAAATAAGATTCTGTTTAAGATAAAGTAAGTGATTCATACAAAATAGTCAAATTAAAACGACGCGGTTCATGGATATTTAAAAAAGTTGGGCGTATCTCACCAAACAATAAGTGCAGCACCCCTATTAAGTCGGTTCTATAAACGCACCGACGTACTTTAAGTGCTGCACTGCTCGACTTTATAGGCAAGTTTTTTTTTTTAATGGACTTCGCTGTTGACCGTTAGGTGGCCTTTACAGCTTCACCGGAAGAGTGGCGAGCGCAGAGTGTACTCCAACCAAGGCCTTAAGGGCGGAAAACGGTGGCAACTAGCTCAAGGGCGCCACAGAGGGCACGACCTCGGCTTGGGCAGTTACCGTGAGGGGAGAGGTAGTGACTGTGCTCCTAGGTGCAAAGATGCACCTACGAGCGGAAGAGGGGGTTCCTCGACCTCGCCGGCGAGATCGGTGTCTGTTTAAGGCTGGTGTAGGTGTGTTGGTGGCCCTCTCGACGCCCGGGTCGAGGAGGGCGGTGATCGTGTCGGGAGGATCAATCAACACGTGCCGCGGACGGATTTATAGGCAAGGATATAATATGGCACACACTGGACCTGTAGTATGATCGCGTAGACATACGTTTTATCTCCTTCAGCTGTCAGATCCGCCGAGAAAATGACGTGATACTGAGCCAGGTCCAGTACAAAAACTCGAAGTGACGTAATTTTCTACACATCTGACAATTGAAAGAGATAAATGTTATATCTACACGGTCATCCTAAGGGTGCTGGTATTATTATCATAGTACCTACGACCCTCAGCAATGAGGATCACGACGCGAGGAGGAGGACCTACCTATACGTCAATCGTTGCCGTTACGCGGATCGCATTGTTTAGTATATCTCACAGATCTCTGGTTCCTATGCTAAATTCATGAACAGATGACGTATCGATTAAACAACTTCACTTTGGACGTGAACGACGCTGAATAGGTACTCCTTTTTATACGTCCATGGTTTCCAATTCAACCAGTATGTTATATTATTAACTGACTCCTAAAAGGAGGAGGTTCTCAATTCGAACCGCACATTTTTTAGGGTTCCGTACCCAATGGGTAAAACGGGAATCCTATTACTGAGACTTCGCTGTCCGTCCGTCCGTCCGTCGGCCCGTCCGTCCGTCCGTCTGTGACCAGGCTGTATCTCATGAACCGTTATAGCTAGAGAGTTGAAAGTTTCACAGATGATGTATTTCTGTTGCCACTATAACAACAAATACTAAAAAACAGAATAAAATAAATATTTAAGGGGGCTCCCATACAACAAACGTGATTTTTTTGCCGTTTTTATAGATAATGGTACGGGACCCTTCGTGCGCGGGTCCGACTCGCACTTGGCCGGGTTTTTTTTATTTCAACTGTAATGACACACCTATAATAAGACTTTACTGAACATAAGTTAGTTTCAATGAATTTATTGTAAATATGTAAGTAGCTAGATGTAAGTTTTAGGAAAATTCATAATATTGTTGACTTCCTATTGTAGGAGTGACAATGCATAGAAGCATCTACATGTTACCACACAATTTCGGAGAAGTTTTTAATAAATGTGTTTCAGGAACGGGCAATTGTCGTTTTATTTCTTTGTTATCATGATTACAACCAATGCTATTGGAAATTATAGATACCTAAATGTGCCAAAAAGTCGTCCAAAAAATTGGACCAAAATCGGTCTCACTGAGGCCCTATATTCTTATATATTATAACAAAACATTCTGACGGACGTAGTCTGCCAAATGTTAGGGAAAAGATACTTCTTGTCAATGATATTCTAAGTAAAATAGAATATCATTGCTTCTTGTTTCATGACTCTTTGACGACATCATAAACTCCTGTGACCAGTAAGTAAGTAGGTAACTATCAACTTTGCTAATTAGGTACACGATTAGTAACTTACCTATCTTGTAAAATAAGGTTCCAAACTTAATTAAGACACTCAACAATAACACCACTTATAAATCCACACACTACACAATAAAGTTATAAGTTGTAAGTACCTTAGTTATTTATTTACATTAAACACTAAATAGAAACATAGAGTACCTTAGTACAATATGAAATAGACACACACACAATAGTTATTCAGTAGAAAGACTACAAACGTGTAGTTCGGTGGTCATTACACTAATACCACTATTATGGAACGAAACGAACACAGCTAAAGCTAAGTGTGATATCTATGTAAGTACTGTCCTGTATAATTACTTTCTTTAGACTACCCTCAAAATGCAATACATGGTTAGAGTCAAAAGAGAACACAAAACTTACCTACTTATAACATTTTCCTAAAGATTTTTTTTAAATTATGCGATTGAAAAAAAATCTTTCATACTATATAAAGTATAAAATATTTTTTGACCCCAAAATCCTAAATTGTAGGTACAACATGATTTGGCAAGCTCATAAACGGTTTATTTCTTAGTATAGCAGTTCTTGTGTTAAAAAATGCCCTGTCTCATATAGTGGGGAAAATTTTGCGACAATTAATTTAAAAAAAAACAATGGATTTTATTAGTCAATGTCCAAAACCTAATCATTCAAACTTGCAAACACCTATCAAGAAAATGTTATAGTTTGATTAACTTTTTCATAATTTTTAGGATCCACATGTTAGGTACATGTGGATTCTAAAAATTATGAAAGTTGTACGTATTTTTGTTTTTTTTTTTAAATATTGATATTATGAAAAAGAAAAAATAAAACTGGCACAACGAATCGAAAGAAAAAGAAACGTAAGTGTCAGCCGTTGGCATCTGTCATCTGTCATTTAAGTAGCTGTCAGTCAGTCAGCTCATCAGCTGTTTGTTTGTCTTTCAGTTTTCTTATTGTGTTGTGAAGGTCGTGTGCGGGTATTTATTATATTTTTGCACTTTCAGCTACTATATATTGCGAGAATTTAGCAAACAATTAATAAGTGAACTGGAACACCAGAACATTTCACAAACAATTGCATACAAAACATTTTATCAAGCTGTGACGTGTTTCTAACATAGTTTTTATAGCAAAGTCTTGTATTTGCTAATAAATTTTACCGTGCGTTATCTATTTCAGACGAAGGTCAGTTTGGTGACTGCTTTCTAACATTACATTATAACAGATAATTATAACTACATTATGACATTATTTCGTTTATAGCATTATGAAACTACTGTCGGATGTTAGTGATGTGCCCGAGTTAAAAAAACAGAATGTACACATCAGGGATAAGAAGGAATTGTTGGAGAAAATTAATAAAATAATCTCTGATGGCCATAAAAACCTACAAATTGTTACTGACTTTGATCACACACTGACTAGGCACACTATGGATGATGGGAAGTCAGTCCTCACGAGTTTTGGTAAGTTAAAAATAACCCTTTTACTGTTCCACGACTGGGCATGGGCCTCCCATCAATATCAGTGGGATTCAGTCGGTAGTCCACCGCGCTTGGCCAACACAAGTTGGCCGACTTCGTACATCTATCAAAAACTGGTTAGATTTCTACAGACCTACAGGTTTCCTGGGTTAGAGGGAATAATGTGACCACTAATGATGTGATAACCTCAAAGTGCTATAATTTTTTTAAAAACACAAAACAAACACAAACACAAAAAAAAGCAACCATGGAGTTTCTTGCCCATTCTTCCTCCGTAGGTGCATCTCGTAAGTACATCTCATAAGTGCATTCCGAATGGGAGCTTCTATTATTATTATTTATTGATGATTCGTAAGTGCCTGTATTGGTTTATATGAATAAAAAAAATTGTATCTGAAAAAAAATGAATTACAGTTATCATCATATTCTGGATGTAATTAGGATCATCCATAATCCATTTTATACCCATAGTACAAGATTTATTTTGTTTGGGATCACACAATACTCATTGTCAATACTCATATTGTGTTGTCTAGTGATATTTATTTATTGTGTTCATTGTACATTCTGAAAAGACTAACCCCATTGTGATAGAGTTTTATTTACTTAGTTGTTCAGACCATTTTAAACAGCCACAGCTGCAACAGCAGATAATAATTCTGGGAATTAAACAGTTTAATCGCCAGACAACACATGCTCATCATAAGATCCCAAACTAAGCAACGCTTGTACTCTGGGTACCATACAATGGACTAGAGGTGATTTCAGTTACAACCAGACCAAGGCAAAGTCTGAAAAGCCATTCCCAAAATATGCCACTGATGGAAATCGAACCCGCAACCATAAAGTTCAGTAATCCGAACGGCCTACGCAGAAAGCACTTGAAATTCGACTATGTTTTTCTAACTTCTCTTTCGTCGTCAATTTCTATAACTCGTAATATCTCGAGTCTTATGTAAAATTTGCAAGTTCTGTTTTGTAAATATTGGTAGTCGGTCCTCATAAGTGTAGTTCACACTGCAGATTAGGGTTATGGACGTACCCAAAGGCCAGAACACGACACCTGTGACAAATATTCAAAGATCCATAACTCAGAAATGATGAAGGTATAAACTGTCTTCACTTAGCATCCACATATGAGCTACCATATATGTACCTAAAGTATGATTTCTGACTTCTGATACACCCTGTATATTATGTAGATATAAGGATCTTGCAATTCTTTGTTAAAGGCATGTTCAGAGAGTGTCCATCAGTGCCTCAGCATTACAAAGACGAGGATAACAGGTTGGCTGGTATATATAAGCCTATTGAACGCGACCCTGTCATGAGCATTGATGAGAAGACAAGACACATGATAGACTGGTATATTGCTGCCCATGATTTATTGAAGTAAGGGAACATCTTAATACTAAGTTCATACTAAGTTAATTTAAGTACTCAAATGTAACTTACTTGATATTGATATGAATAAATTAATCTTATGTCTGAAGTACCTTAAAGCAGTGTTTTTCAACGTGTGGGTCGCGACCCCCTGGGGAGTCACGAAGCCTCTTTAGGGGGGTCGCGAAGTTTCTATAGGCGAGTTGCAAAAGGTTGGGCAGTAGGCAGTAAAAATAAAAACAATAAGGTTTATTAAGAAAAAAAATTACTAAAGGACATAATAAAATACTACTACTACAGCCCTTTAACGTCCCACTGCTGGGCACGGGCCTCCCCTAAATACGTATAATAAAATACATGAAAAAAAGGGTGGGGTGGTCGCGAAATATTTCTTCAAACTAAAAGGGTGTCATGAAAAAGGATGAAAAACACTGCCTTAAATTATTGAGGTTGGAGTAACTTAAAGTCTCATGCCTGAACTCACAGTCTTATGCCCAGAAGTAAATTAAAGTCTTATGCCACAAGTAATTTAGTCTTATGCTTGAAGTAATTTAAAGCCTTGTCTAAACTTAGTCTTATGCTCAAAGTAACTTATTCTTATACTGGATGTATCTCAAAGTCCTATGCCCGAAAATAGACATACAATAATACATTTAAAGTCTTGTGCCAGAATTAACTTAAAGTCTTATGCCCAAAGTAAATTAAAGTAATTTAGTGTTATGTCACAATTTACTACTACTACTATGCTACTGCAACTTTTAACTGTTCAATAAAGCCATCACATTTATCTTCTAGTTTTAAAAGAAAAATATATTAGTTCTTAAATAATTAAATTTAATGTTCATAGCAATTAGTGCTATTTTTAACTGTGACCAATTAACAAGAATGATGCTCATTGTAGTCTGTGATTGTATCTGCTTACTATTAATAAATGGTATGCTATTATTGTGTAATTAAAGTGGGTGTTATATAATTTAATTATAATTTGTATCAGTACTTACTAACCTAAGTTGTATAATGTTATCTAGGACATCATTTGAACCTGTCGATTGAACCTATTGCATTGTTGACAAACACATGACTCAAAGAAAAAAACCGGCCAAGTGCGAGTCGGACTCGCGCACGCAGGGTTCCGTACCATTATCTATAAAAATGGCATAAAAATCTCGTTTGTTGTATGAGAGCCCCCTTAAATATTTATTTTATTCTGTTTTTTTAGTATGGGTTGTTATAGCGGCAACAGACATACATCATCTGTGAAAATTTCAACTCTCTAACTATCAGAGTTCATGAGATACAGCCTGGTCACAGACGGACGGACAGCTAAGTCTTAGTAATAGGGTTCCCGTTTTACCCTTTGGGTACGGAATCCTAAAAAACAGGCGCGTAGATTTGTTTGTCAAATCAATCATAATGTATTTTATTTCAGAGGTATTAAGTTTCCAAGACACGAACTAATGACCGTAGCACAGAAAATGATTGAATGCTTTAGGTGAGTAAACATACGTTCCGATTCTGTTTGCACTGAACTAAATTGGACGAAACTTAATCACTAAACAGGCATCCATTTCATCTACTAACATATTTTAATTTCAAATTAAAGTTGTCACTAACACATATGTATGTAATTATCTAAAATAAATATTGACTATTCAATTAAAATAAATAAAAATAAATTACAAATTGATTTCTTGACATAGTTTGGTGCCAACAGAATCGGACCATACTCTAATTATATTTAAACTTGACTGATTACGTTTGATTATATGTCTTCTGTATGTCTAGGGAAGGTGTTCGTGATTTAATAGTATGGTGTCAAGATCACCGAGTGCCGGTGTTGGTATTCTCAGCGGGTCTCGGTGAATCAGTGGTGGCTGCGTTGACAGCTGCAGACTTCTTGCTGCCTCATGTCAAGGTATCTATTTCTTACTTATTGCATGATATTAACAACAACTACACTGCACTGGTACGAAGAAAATGAATAATTCTTGTGTCAAATTCTTGTTCGTCTTCAAGAAGTGCGAGATTTATGTCTATATCTATTATTTTTGCATGAAATCTATAAAGTGCATTGGTCATCTTTCTGTGAGTATTTTCTCGAAGTATTATTCGATAAGTACCATCTTTTGTACATGACTTAACAGGTTATAAATTGCATTCCATTTGAATATCGATATAAATCAGATTTTAAAAAAAATCGGCTGTCTTTATTTAAGAATGTAAAACTTTTAAAATAATTTTGTTATTACGTTTTTATATTTTATTGTCGGACTTTCAGGTCAATGTCTGATAAGCATAGATATTAGACTTAAGTATGTAGTCTAATCTCTTTTATCATTCTTTCCTCTGTCTAGATTACCTAAACCTCATTGTCATTAATTCGCTCGCTCGCTCGCTCTCTATCTAATTTTATAAAAGAGATAGAGACAATATCAACATATTCCGTGACATAAGTCTTGGCGCAAATGCTACAACTACTGCAAGCAAGTTCCGAACTGAACCATTTATTCTAAACACATAATCAAAATACATCATCACGCCTGTATTCCCCGAAGGGGTAGGCAGAAGTGCACTACAGTGCGCCAACACTCCGTCGATGTGTTTTGGTCCCAATGTAATAGGGGGCGAGCCTATTGCCATTATACCGGGCACACTCTCCCTCAATACGAAGGACATTTTTTGGGTTATAGTCCACTACCCTGGCCCAATGCGGGTTGGTGAACTTCACACGCCTTGCTAAAGACGTGCAGGTTTCCTCACGATGTTTTCCTTCACCGTTTCATCGCAAGTGGTAATCTCTGATGAAAATTAGATTCGCAATGAAACCCAGAGATGCGAGCCGGGTTTTGAACCTGCACACTTTGATTGCAAGGCCTGCGTTCGAACACTCGGCTACAAGCTGTAAGCAGTGCAAGCAGTGGCTTACACTGCTTACAATTTATTATATCAACTGAAAAACCTTGTTGTTTCTAGGTGGTATCAAACTTCCTCGCTATAAACGAGACCGAAGACATATTAGGTATAATAGGTGAGATCATCCACACTTACAACAAGAACGAGACAGCTATAAAAGACACGGAGTACTATGATATGGTGAAGCAACGATCCAACGTGTTACTTATGGGCGATAACATAGGGGACGCGGGGATGGCTGACGGAATGGAGCACTGCGATGCCGTTGTCAAAATAGGCTTCCTAGGCCACAACGTTCAAGGGAACCTACAAAACTACCTCAACAAATTCGACATCGTTCTAGTTGACGAACCGACTATGGACGTTGTCAACGCTATAGTGAAATTAATACTGTGATTATATTTTTTTAGCGATGTATTTTTATATTTGTTGATATTTTTATGAACGCAACGGCCGGATATTGGAACGCTACTCAAATAGTTTCAGAGTTAGCGTACATTGACGAAGCGAATAAGTCGGTAAAAATTGAAAGTCAACTTTGCTTGCTTGGAAATATGGCTAAAATTGGTATTATTAATAACGAAATGAAATCACACCGGGCGGCTTTAACCGTGTTTAAGCGACAAACGTTGTCTTCTAACGTCTACGGTCGGTATGTCTTGCAACTTTGTTACCGACGACACCAGCAGTTGTCGGTATATCAGTTCCAACAGCTCTTCGCTGCTACTCAGCCTGTGTGCGCCAATCCTAAGTCACATTTAGCTATTTGAGACGTTTTCATAGTCTGTCATATTTTTTTGTATGGAGCCAAAAAGAAAAGCAGCTCTTAAGAGTTACATTAACTCCTCAAATCTCAGTCGTAGGTACATTTTGAATGTCAACGTCCGATTTTGAATCGATTCTTAATTTGCAATTTTTGATACTTACAATATTTGAAAATAAGCAATAGGTATAGAGCAATATTATTATACTTGAAAAAGTAATTGGTTGTGTTATAAAATAAGTAGACACTATTAGGACTGGTATCCATAACAAGCGTTGAGCGAGTTAAATCGATTTAAGTTTATCGATTATCGATCGATCAATCGACCGATCGTTTATCGATCTTTACAATTACCGAAATTTCCCCCCGGTGCATTTGATATTTAAGTAGGTAAAAATTAACCCCCAAATATTGTGGTAATTTCAATTCTCCTAACCCTTACAATGGCTTATTTTAGTACAAAAGAGTTTCTCAATGCTACTGCAGGTACATTATAAGATTCTATAAATTTTGTTGTTAATTCACCTAGGTAGGTATACCTACTTATTATAAAAAAAAACCGATTAAGTATATCAATTCGATTCAACGTGTCTGTAAGGGATGCTGGGCCTCATACCTCAGTATTTACGTATTTTTCTAATAATTTTGAATAGGTATACATCTAATGCAATACTGTTTTGCATTTTCATATCGATCTGATAGCCAAATATGTAAGTAGTTTAAAAAGACAGACATCCTATAGTTGCTTAATACAAAATGGTTTGATTGTAGCTTGATAAATGACATTGACAGCGGGATCCTTGTAAACAGATAAGATTGTCTGTTTACTGTTTTAATTATGTAAGTACCCGCTTATTTTATTATCTTGAAGATAATATTATAAATGATGAACTAATTAGGTAGATACATACGTCCATACAATTTCCAATACGTAATGTGTTTTTGTTGCTAGTAATTGGAACGTTGGAGTTGCGCATACTTTTTTTGTTAATACCAAAACAAACTCTGTGTCAACAAATATAAAGATTGAATTTCCGTGGTAAAAGCCACGCGTCCGCTGTCAATGCTATTTCGTTGAAGAATAAACCTTTTCTGTTAGTTAATACAGCTTGTTTTGGTATTTTCAAGAATTCAACTCACGCGTCCTGAAGCCCCATTAAACAATGTTCTTCATTGATTATATTTTATTGAATTAAAGTCACTTATACGTTGTTACCGTATTACTTAAATAGTTATTAGGTACTACTTATGCAATTAAATTGTGATATTTATCTGCATAAGCGAATACTTATGTTATAATATGTATTAGTAAGCACTTTGAAGCTTTCCAAGAAATTGTTTTTAGTACGTTGACACTATTATTTTTATTGAAATACTTATCTAATAAAAAGTTGACACGTATTTTTTTTTTATTATCAAGATAGGATCAACTAATACCTAATATTCCTAATGACAGATGGCCAGACCTACGTCATACATCATCACATCTTTATCCCCCGAAGGGAAGGGCACCACAACTGTGGGTGCACTGCAGTGCACCCACAGTTGTGGTCCCAGTTGTAGAACAAGCATTAATTTATATGCTTTGACAAGCCAAAGTGTAGTCAGTGAGGACGCTTATCGTTTCTGCTGTTTTTATCTTTGGATCAAAGGGAATTTAAAAGAGCCAATCGAATTTGGAAGAAAACTGCACATGTCAAAAATCTTATTAGAAACGATCGTAAATTATTATGGTTAGTATATATTTGTTTATAATAAGCTAGAGAACTTTTATTTTAACGGTTTGTATACCAATTTGCGTACTCGACTCTTGCACTGGCCCATAATTCAATACGGATGCGAGTCGTGGACCATAAAAGAAGATCTTAGAATAATAATAGTAGGTATTGAAGCTTTTTAAATGTGGGGACGTATCTTGAGAATAAGTTGGACACAAAAAGTAACAAACGAGGACGTACTGCGACAAGCTAACCAGAAACGGAAACTTTTGTCTATCATAAAAAGACGGAAAATATCATATCTTGGTCATGTGCTCAGGCACGAAAGATATCAACTCCTGCAACTTATTATGATGGGCAAGGTCGTCGGCAAGAGGCGAGTTGGTCGCAGGAAGAAATCGTGGCTCCGCAACATACGCCACATAGTGCACTGGAATCTCCAAAGCAGTCCAATTATTTCGCCTTGTACAGGACAGGACCGAATTCCAAAAGTTGATAGCCAACCTTCACTAGTTGGAGAGGCACTCGAAGAAGAATACCAATTTTAATCACATTGTATAGACGTGCAGGTTTCCTCGCGATGTTAACCTTCCTTACTCTACCTATCCCAAATTACGCACTTACTACCCGAGTTGATAGAAGTTAGAACCTTATTTAAATGAAACCTGGGTATTATAAGGTCTCTACAATAAATTGCACTGGACCAATCCGGGTAATTGGTGCGATTATTCAATCCGGGCATTGATGAATTTAACCTACTAAAGTGGGCCATACACGAATTATCCAATGTCCAACAATGGAGCGCTCTTAAAACCCTACAACATCGTTATAACATCTCCATGGGAAATGCATTCCGAATGGGTGGTAGAGATACTATTATTATTATTTATTGACGTTTCATAACTGGCTGTATTGGTTTATATTAATAAAAAAAAACTGATTCTGATTCATCCACCATCTTGAATTTCAAGACGATTTGAATTACGATTTCATAGTCGAGTAAGTATTTCAAGTAAGTAAATAATAAAAAATAAATATCGCAAGACAAGACATACTTACCGTATGATCCCAAACTAAGCAAAACTTGTACCTACTGCCATGCCTGTGCCTACCATGCAATGGTCTGGGGTGATTCCAGTGACACCCAGACCGGTCGGTGCAAATTCCAAAAAGGCCATATCCGAGATTTGCCGGGAATCGAACCCCGAATCAGCCAGTGCAACCCGGTTAATGGTATCCACTGGTAGGTAGGTACATAATACCTAGTTATACGCGTCAACGTAGTCGCGATGAAGTATGCGCTGAAACAACGTGCTAGGTACCTACCTACCTAATAACCTACCTAACTAAGTATTCAGAAACAAGTTTAAGAGGTCGAACTAACTACAAAGATTTTCGAGACGCAGTAAAGTTCCAGTTTAGTGTTCAGGGAAAGTCATTTCACGGTGAAATGTTTCATTGTTCACGGGTCTATTGTGGGCGACGCTCAGTCAGACCCACTTGCTAATTGAAATTGCATTGTTTTCAACGTTCTGTGGACCGAAGTCAATTGTATTTCTGCTGCAATTGCGTTATCTAATTTATAGATAGGTACCCAGTTACCCAAGGGCAGTAAGTATGTCTTTAACTATAATAGATAAATGTTTGTAATGAGTAGAGCAGTCGGAAGAACTCCTGCCTTGAATTGAAGGGGTGCAGGTTCAGGGCTGTCTTATGCATATTCCCGGGGTGCGAATGTGATTTTCAACCATCATTACCACTAGCTGTACGATGAAGAAACACATCTTGAGGCATCTTGCATACATATAGAAAGGCGAGTCAAGTCCACTAACCCACACTGGGCCGCATTCTAGATATGTAATTAAAATAGGTATTTTCTACTTATTTTAGTAACTGTGTGAGGAGCGATTGAATGACATTGATCTTGTAAGAGTTCTATTTACTGTCATAAAATTAGTTATTCTATAAAACAATGATATTAGCATGTATAGATACCAAAATGTCAATAAAAGAACTAAAATTGGTCTTATTAATGCCACCGTAGCGGCCGTCTAGTCTATAATCTAATACCTACGTTTTGACGTAGACAATCTGAAGTAACTACTTAGACCTCAAAGTCACACACAAAAATGGACTTATCAAAATGTCAAATGCTAAAAATATATATAACATTCGAGGATTTACAACCTTTACAGCTCCTCAGATACCATCCATTTGCACTGCGGCATTTAAACAAACCAAATACGGCCGGACAAATCCGCTCGCGTCTGCTGTTAACCGGATCATACCAGTTTAAACCGGCTGATACGAGCTCGCCACGTTATCGTAACAATCCATATTAATTCCGGGTCCGCGGTATCCGGTATAATTGAAATGACAATATCGGTTTAAGCTCGGCTAATTTAAATTGTTTTTGATGTTAATTATTTGAATAGTGTCAGTGATTTATGAATGTTTGCGGTGGTTTTATCAATGCTATAATTCAACCCGCATGATATACCTACGGCCAACTAGCTATTATAACAAAGAAGGAGCTTTTTCTAACATTTTGACAGTTTCACACGTGCAATTTTGTGTATCACTTTGATGTTTATGTACGTAAGATAGGTATAAGACTAGTAGGCGCGGTGGTGGCATCAATGTTACTATTTAAATTTTAAGTTTTATAATCAGATTTAGGTTTCTATACTCTAACAGCATCGTTTTAGTAGCTATTTCTCTACCTAGATCACACTATATTATTACGAAGTAGGTACGTCCTACCTCGTACGATATAATATACGTACTTAGGTACCTACCTGCAGTCTACCATGAGCATCGTCACCCTTTTATCAACTCTTCATTTGTATTACTTATCCCTAAGAAATCTATACTTGTGAATATTGTATACACAAATTTAGGCCTCCGTCGTGTCACCTCACCGCACTCAGGGCGAACGAGTTGGAGACCGAAAATCTAAATCATCAAAAGAATGAGTCTCATATCGATTTAAATGAAGCCATTTTAATTTTACGGTAGACATGCTTCATAATTCCATTGCCAGATAATCGTTGCAGAGATTGGAGATGGATATTAAAAATCCCCCGGAAGTTGTTCAGCCATTTTATCGTTTCGTTTGTACGTTTATTGTTCGTTTTTTAATTTTTCCAATATTCAGTTCCGGATGTTCATAACTCATTTTTTTAGAAAATAAAAAGTACCTATGCCGGAGGTGTCACTGTTCAATTCACTGGTAATAGTAGGTATATTAATACCTATGGGTATGTACGCTGATTCCACTGAGAATAAGAAACTCATGGATAGATAGATAACTCTTTATTTTTTCACCTCAAAAAAATGGTTAGCGGATAACTATATTGTCCCAAGCAACAATGCAATATGCGCAGGCAGCACCATTGATACAAAACAAATAATTATTTACAAGCCGTTCAATCTATACATTTATAAAAATAAATAAAACTTAAAAGTCTTTTACAGCGTTTTACTAAATGCATAAGAAAGTATAATATAAGCTACCAATAACGAAAAACATCGTAGCAGTGGTAGCCGAGTAGCAGTGGTAGCCGAGTGGTCGAACGCACGTCTTGCAAATCAAAGTGTGCAGGTTCAAACCCCGGCTCGCACCTCTGGGATTTATGTGCGAATCTCATTTTCATCCGATATTATCACTTGCTATGAAACGGTGAAGGAAAACATCGTGAGGAAACCTGCACGTCTGGGGGAACTTGTCTAGTTCTCGATAGATGTGTGAAGTCTGCCAACCCGCACTGGGCCAGCGTGGTGGACTGTGGCCTGAATCCCCCTCGCATTGAGGGGAGGCCCGTGCCCAGAAGTGGGACGTTAAAAGGGCTGTAGTAGTATAGTAGTAGTAATAACGAAAACGCATTAATTTTTTTGTGTTTTAGTCTATATGTATGAGTTAAACTCCCAAACGGCTAAACAGATTTTGATGGGACTTTCACTGGCAGATAGCTATTATTACAAGGAGTAACTTAGGCTAAATGTTTTCCTAAATTTCTGCATTCATGTTTAAGCCTCAGTGAGGAGCGTATACCTACTCTCACTTCTTAAGTAAGGAAATAATAACATTGTTCTGTATTTGATAAATTGCACTGTATATTGGAACGCTCGCGAACCTTCGATGCATTATGACAAAGTAATGTATGCGATATCACTCATTCTGTCGTTTCAGACAATGTGCGAGGAAATTCAATTTGCTGGCGTCGCTTCGAGTCTTATTTGATTTCGTGTTACATGTCAGATCGTTAGGTATGCCTTGTTAAGGTTTATACAACAAATTAGTTTTTAAACTAGGTACATACTAGTGACCGACTGAAAAAAGGCCGAAGTTTTGGCCGAAGCCGGAGGTTTCTAGGAAGTTCCAAATTGAACTGAATGGTGTAGCAAGGGGGGCGGGGCCAGACAGTGCGCCGGTTGACCGCCATCGCCAGTAGTAAATCATTTTTTTTTGTATTCCAATTCCAACCCAATATTTTATTCACTTTTGGCCAATCTTGAACTGAATCTATTATTTTTTTTTTTAAGGACTTACGCTGCTGGCCGTGAAGTGGCCTTTACAGATTTACCGGAGGACTGGCGAGCGCAGAGTGCACTCCAACCAAGGCCTTAAGAGCGGAAAAAGGGTGGCAACAAGCTAAAGGGCGCCACAGAGGGCACGATCTCGGCTTGGGACTGCCCAAGCCGAGACCGTGCCCTCCAGTAACTGTACCGTGAGGGGAGAGGTAGTAACTGCGCTCTTAGGTGCAAAGATGCACCTATGAGCGGAAGAGGGGGTTCCTACTTAGTGGTCGTTATACTTTCGGCTTCGGCTTAGGCCAAATATCGACCTCCAGTCGGACACTAGTACCTACCTTAATAGTAACTAATGCACATTTAAAAAGCAATTGTTTGTCAACCCTGTTACCAGCACTATTTTAGTATTTCTTACTAAAACACTGAAGAAATCTAAGCTAAGTATTGAAACAATACTGCTATCAGAGGTGGAAGTACTATGAAAGGTCCCAGGTAATTGATGGATGGTGTATATACCTACCTACGTCATTTACTATTAAAAGGCTGACGGAAAAGAAGAAATACATCATTACGCCTGTATTTTCCGAAGGAGGAGACAGAGGTGCACTATTGTGTATTTAATTAAGGCCATCGCAGCAGTGGTTTCTGAACAAGACTTTGTGGTAGTACCTAACTCTACCACCTCAGCCTTGTTGAGAAACCACTGCTCGCGTACACTCACCACTCACTCAAGTTTCACAAGATGTAGGCGAAGTATTAACGCAAGCAATAAATTGAACGCCTTCAAGAGCAAGTTATTAAATTAAGAAGCAATTAACCGAACTTTCGACTTATCGATTCCGATCGGAAGATTATTAATTTATATTAGACAGCTTTAATGCCAATTTGAATTTATATTTAAAATTCTCAATAATGTTGCCCTCACTAAATAAATATTAGACTAGTAGATAGGTACCTAAGCAGTTTAGTAACTTTATTTGATAATAAGTAGGTATCAATTTTGTATTGTTCAGTCGGGGTACGAAAACCTTAGTCAGTTTTCAAATTCATAATTTTATCAAGTCATAGTAGCTTTATCCCCCTCGCATTAAGGGGTGGCCCGTGCCTAGCAGTAGGACGTTAAAAAGGGCTGTAGTAGTAGTTTTATAGTCATAGACTCTTAGTAGCCTTCGAAACTAAAGCGCTTTACCTAACAGAGGGGTTTGCACGCAAGTCATCACTAGGCTTTTGTCACGCATTGGTCTCTGTCTTATTTCATACGGAAGAAAGAGACAAAATCGTCATTTTCCGTGACATAAGTCTAGACTTAGGGCACATGCTACAACTACAGGTCGTACCTATTATTTTAGCCAAACACAAAAATACGTCTGAGCCGTTGTGGCTCCTGGAAAGATGACTGTATTTTAACACTATTTATTTGATAGCTGACTTCTGAAAATGCTACTTTCATTAGACCTAAGTAATAAATATGCTTTAAATGCCGAAGAAACTTAGCTCTTGAATAACATATGCTCCTGTCATTTTGAGATAGAAATCAATAAAACATTATTTTATCAATTTTAATAGACGTTTTCTGGGAAGCGATAGAAACAGGCTTGAAACAAAGTACGTAGTCACCCGGCGAGAGATTTTAGGCTATAAATTAATTTTAAATGAATGGAAACATCGCGTCAACTGTCAATTGTTATCGATAAAAATTCTTGCCGCGTCCATTCGTTCCCCTAGCAAAAACAATTTCAATTATTCCAAAACCTCTAATTTAGTACTGGCAACTTATAATTTATTCGTTGGAGGAAAGTCTGATTGTAAATTGTTTCTCCTTTTGGTATTCTGCGGTCGTGTGCTGAATTCTCTTTTGGAATTACGTGAATTCGAAAATGTTTTTTTAATCAGCTCAATAAAATCGTGGACGAGTTTATACCCCTCGAATTTACTTTGTATTTCTTGCTGTCACCTTTAAAACCTGCTATTATCAAAACTATAGAGTTCCCTAAGCTAACTGACTACTGACGTAAAAGTGCAACCGACTTCCTTCGTGCCCTGCCCTGTACTTCTGCCTACTCTTATAGGAAATATAGTCAAGATGATGTATTTTTTTTACATCTACGTATGGATAATGTTATAACTGTGTTGTATTATTTTCTTCGTTTGATGTACAATAAAGGTGTACTCTATCTATCTATCTAGTGATAACTTTGGGCTATGCGTGCTTTATAAATCATATCGTGGCTACACAAGTTATCTTCTATACATACATACATACATACATACAAATAAATAAAATTGGAGTGTCTGTTTGTAATATCAAAATAACACTTTTTTACCAAATGCGTATGAAAGTATATACGATACCTATAACGAAAACGCTATTTTGAATTTTTTTGTCTGTTCTGTCTGTCTGTTTGTTTGAGGTAAACTTCTAAACGGCTATACCGATTTCAATGGGACTTTCACTGACAGATAGCTGACGTTCCAGGGCGTAACTTAGGCTACTTTAATTTTAGAAAAAGCACTAGGGTTCCGCGGGAAAAACATAATACCCATATTTCCGGGTAATCTCCCTAAAGTCCACGCGGGCGAAGTCGCGGGCACAGCTAGTTTATTACTAAAATTGAAATATATCAAACAATAAATCAAAACAGAGATGCACCTTTATTAAAACAGTTGGTTCATGCTGTGAGTCAATGCCCGTTTCAGCTCAGAGATACTTGAAAAATGAAAAAAACTACGGTCGGGAGCTCCGTTATGATGCATACAGTCAGCACAACGCCATCTTGTCTACCGAAATACGAATAAATCAGGCACATTCAACTTTTATTAAACGAAATATTATGATTTATTTTCTGTCCAGAATATTTTTAAGGTAAACTTTTGTTATACAAAGCGAAATTTGATATTTAAAATAGCCTACCTATGTTGTGGAGACACAAATAAACATAAAAGGAACAGTAAAAAAAACTTCAAACCCTCAAAATACTTTTATCTTTGATCCGAAAAGTTACACGGTATACCTCCACGCATATTTCATAACTGGAATTCCAAAAAAAATATTCCATCCCATACGATTCAAAGTCCCGAAAACTCGTAGATAGTTCTGATACCGACACGTAATCAGCAAGACACTCGAGGAAAGGCGTGCGCGAGCAAATCAGCGACCCACATTCGGAATCTCTTGAAATATTGATGACGGATCTACCCAAGGGGACGATTATTTGAATCGGATCGCGTCTCGATATATCGAGAACATTCGCCGTTGACGTTATCCAGACCGCCAATTTTAGAATTTTTTATTGTCCCTGCCAAATGACGCGTGTCGAGAGGGGGACTCTATCCAATTTGTATGTCATCGCGGCAAAGTTGAATTTCGTATCACGTATTGGTCCTAAAGATGCGAAAGGTGAACATGGTATTGTACGATTTTCGACTATGTAAACGAGTACTCCCACCGATTTTATGAGGCTTGACAGATTGGAATAAATGTGCTCAGGCGAAGGAACATTTTTACAGCGGTCATAAAGAAGAGCGGGAATTCGGAGAAATATTGTATTTTGTTAGAAAAATTGACCTGAAGACTGTAATTGGTTGCACCCTATAGTTGAAATCATTTATTTTAATTTTTATTGAAGTACTTAAACTACATCATATTATTCCATTATAATTAATCATGATAAACAAGGGATAACTTTCATAACAACATAACTTGATAGAAAGTTTAATACATTAAAATGTTTTCAGTAAGTATGAATCTACCTTCTAGTACCTAGGAAAAACCAAAACTTTAACGCCTCATGAATTTTTGACCAGTTTTCGAGTATTTGACGGCTATAAAAACCAGCTTTCCTCAAACTACAGGGTTTAATTGGTGCCGTCCCAGTTTCAAGACTCGCAAATAATTTATGATTTTCAAGGCGCCACGAAATTGCGCAGCCATCGAGGCGGTTCTATAACTCACTAACTTGCCTGATGTAGTGCTTCTTCAGGCCGCTTACTATTTTGACTGCCAAAATTCTCAAGTGTTAGTTACCAATTCAGTAACTAGACATTTCTGAACTTCAAGTGAAATATAAATAAGGTTTAACAATTACGTGACTAGTTTTACTCTATGAGCGTCGTGGCGCCGGCTTTAAAGTATCGTGACGTCTCTCATAAATACGATAATTGTGATGACTTATAATAGATCCTTACAGTAACGGCGCCTTATTGGACAGCTTATCGACATCAACTACTTAAAACGGCGTCGCATCGCCTGTTATGAGAGCATAAGGACGCCGATCGAAGTCACAAGGAAGTCTTTGAGCCTCTTATTAAAGCGTTGCAACGCTAATCATATGAGCTTCACTGGATAAATACGGCAATGTACCTACTCTGCTGTGTAAGCTTTGCTTAGTTTGGGACCAAACGATGTCTTGTCTGGCGATACTTTTATTTATAGGGCACCGTAACCTAAATTTTTAATTTAAAAAAGTACAATTTCCGGATATCCGGGTTACCTACAAGCGAAATATCCATGATCGTAAACTTTTCAGTGCTGTCGTAAGAATTTTATTCGAGTAGATAATTCCAGGTACAATTTTTCTCTTGTATTATCACCTCCGCGGTGACTCCATTCTTATAATAATTAGTCTCTATCACCTACAATGGCGTGTGAATCCGTGACGCAGCGGGGATTTTCCTTTTGTTCCAGCCAGTGATAAAGTGTAAGCCGGCGAAATGAATGTAGCCCGAAAAAACTGTGCTGATAATATTTCCCATTTGGCCCGTTCCTATTGCAAAGACTGGGTTAATTTTATTTCAAGAACAGATTGCAAAGTTGGATCTTTGGATATAGCTAAGCTTTATTTATTTTGTAATAGCCTTCATTAAATATTGAATTGAATGTGTTTTTAACCGACTTCCAAAAAGGAGGTGGTTCTCAATTCGGCCGGTATGTTTTTTTTTATTCATGTATGTACACAGATTACGCTGCGAGTTATGATCCGATTTACGTGATTCTTTTTTTGTTTGATGCGGAATAGATGCCATTTCATTCATGTGCGTATTTGACTAGTCTGACGTAGATTGGCACCTACTCCAAATGTAATGAGTAATAAGGTTATTTCTAGCTTTTTAGTGCACCTAGGTTTTTGAAGTCGGTTTTTGTTTGTTGTTAAAAATTTATTTTTTGTTTATTCGACTAGTATTATAGAATATAATCCATTCGTTCGGATACGTAAAATTAAAAGTTTTTTGGGGATTTATCTTTCGAAATATTTTAATACAGACTACCGTACGGGACTCATAAATAACGATAAATATCACTTAATATGTTTATAATATCCATTTTGTTGCAATTATATTGTGTTTATACTATATAATTGTATGCTGATTTTTATAATCGAAATAATGAGAAACAGAAAATATTGAAAATATTGTATATGCCACAAGAATTTTATCGTAGACGGAACAAAATATGGATTGTCACGACTTTCTTCGGGTGAAGTTCTTCACTACAAATAAAGCTTAATATAATAATTTTAGGCAGTGGTAGCCTCGCGGGCAAGAACGCCCGCCTTGAACGTAAGGGGTGCAAGTTGAAATCCCGGGCCCGCACCTCTGAGATAATTTTCATGTGCGAATGTCATTTTCAACAATGATTAGGTACCACTTGCTGAACGGTGAAGGAAAACATCGTGAGGAAACCTGCACGTCTATAGAAAGGCGTGTGAAGTTCACCAACCCACACTGGGCCAGCGTGGTGGACTATGGCACCAATCTCCCTCGTATTGAGGGAATGTGCCCGGTATAATGGCAATAGGCTCGCCCCCTATTACATTGAGACCAAAACACATCGGCGAAGTGTGGGCGCACTACAGTGCACCTCTGCCTACCCCTCCGGGGAATACAGGCATGATGATGTATTTATAATAATTTCCATATATACCATCCATCCTTTGAATAGAATTTGCAAACATATTTCTCTTCGCGGAAAAAAAATGACGATCCAAATTAAATGTCGTAACCCGGTTCGGACCCTCATCAGACCATGAAATTCCTCATATTGGGAAAGAGGCGTATGATAGACGCGCCGTGGGGTTTCCACAATAAATTGCGCCCGCACTAGTCCGGATAATTGGCAGGTGACCGCCGCGATTATTCAAACCGGGCATTGATGAATTTAACCGGACATATGGGGCTTATAGGTACACGGTGCCTATACTTGAACTTCGGAAAATTTATTACTCTGCTTTTATGTATCTACCTATCTAGAATGAACTGATTGATTGTGATTAAAAGCCTTAACTGGTATACTAACCTCCATAGTAATAATCTTTGCATATTATGAATTAAAAAAAATTCTAAATTTTAATGTTCTAAAAAGATTTTTGGTCACAATTCTCAGAATATAAGAGAAAAGGTGGGTTCCTTGCATCTTCTATTTTAAGAAATAAATGAAATATAATTGAATAATAGTGCAGTCATACACTTGCGATTAGCGCGCATTATATAAATGTCAAGTAATTAATAGCAACAACAAGTGCAATAAATAGGCAATGTAAATAAAAATGGGTCAAGAAGGCGATCAATATGGCGGATGATTCCGCCATTATTTTTTAAGGAAATTAATTGAACTACGTAATATAATGGAATGAAACACTATGGCCTTAACTAACTTAGAAAAGATCAGCAATCTAGAAAAGATAGTTATCTATTATCTATTATTTACTATAACAAAATTATAAAGTTGTGCGTTTCCGTAACTTCTGTTGATTGTTTATTTCTGTTTCTGTCTGTGACTGTTTTCTGCAAATTTTAAGGTTGATGAGGAAAAGCGACACCCGTAAATGTTGTGTGGATAACGTCATAACGCAGAAAGTTATAAATGCAGACTTTTAATTTAATAAGCAAGAGGGAAACAATATAATAATAATAATAATCTTGATAGACTATAATTTAATGCAGAGTTTATTCTGAAACAGTAAGGAAACTTTACGTCAATATCCGCGCAGGTAACTCCGTTTATAAAAGCTAGTGCATAGTTGTACTAACTTCTTACTTTACTATACAAGATGGCCTCGACAATGCATTAACGGTTAGAACATCACTCGACCGCAGTTGCGGCGAGACTTACGTGTAATCCTAAAAGGGTAATATTTTAACTGAAAATAGCCTCCCCCAAGTAGAGTGCACTGGAGTGTTTACCTCGACCATTAACCCCATTAACGTTCTAGAGGTTTGACCACATTCATTTTCTAATTTTAAATTTTACGCTTTAGGAGAGCGGTAGCTAGTAAACTGCCTCTTTGCATAACCTGTAGTTGTAGCAAGACCGCCAAGACTAGACTTATGGCACAGAATATATTGGTTATATCTCTTTCTCTCATATGAACTAAGACAGAGAGCGGCCGAGCTAATCCGCGACATAAATCTTGTCTTGACATGCGAGTTAATACCACTGTCTTGCAGATATGTTTCTAATATACGTTATAGTTTTTGTCAGTTAGATTTTTCTTCTTAATTTTTCAAGGAAATGATGAAATTTAATGGAATAAGATGAGGAATGACTCCGCATGCGATTAGCGAGTATTTCAGCCAGTGTCAAGAGCAAATTCAATAAATAGACATTATAAATAAATATGGGTATTGAACGTGAAAAAACCGGCCAAGTGCGAGTCGGACTCGCGCACGAAGGGTTCCGTACCATTATCTATAAAAACGGCAAAAAAATTACGTTTGTTGTATGGGAGCCCCCTTAAATAATTATTTTATTCTGTTTTTAACCGACTTCAAAAAGGAGGAGGTTCTCAATTCAACCCGTATGTTTTTTTTTTTTTTTAGTATTTGTTGTCATAGCGGCAACAGAAATACATCATCTGTGAAAATTTCAAGTCGCTAACTATCACGGTTCATGAGATACAGCCTGGTGACAGACGGACGGACAGCGAAGTCTCAGTAATAGGGTTCCCGTTTTACCCTTAGGGTACGGAACCCTAAAAAATGGCGGATCGACAGTTAATTTAGTACAAAATCTATCAAAAATTTACAGTGAGTATGGAAACAATAATATTTTAAGAGGTAGTGGTAAATTCACAGGGACTCGTTGGTAGAACACCCGACATTGATGCAATGGCAAGTTTTTTATACATTTCGACAGCTGTTTTATTGGAACACGATTGGTGATAGGATTTCAATTGGATTACGTAATCACCCGGTGGGTTTGCATCGCTGGGATACTCAGATTCCTCATGGGAATGTGATTTTCATGATTGAAAATTATAATCACATGATCACTTTCTATGTAATAAAATTACAGAGGATCCTTGTAATGTAATGTAGCTTTCTAACGGAAAAATATTTTTTTAAATCGATTCTCTTTATAAAGAGTAAAGATTTGTATTTTTGTATGTAGGTAACGAATAAACTTAAAAACTTTGTTGTTTTCTTATATTTACGCGAATACTATACATTAAAATTAAACTAGTTTACGGATTTTATCGCGTTTCTTTACTATTTTATTTTCCCGACGTTTTGGCTGCTTTACTGCAACCATGGACCATCGGACCGCAAACAACAACAACTAAATATGAGGGTACCCAGTTATTAACTATGACATCAGGACGTCTAACACCTCAGTCCCCCCGTGACCATCGTTGCTGCAAAGCAGCCGAAACGTCGGGAAAATAAAATAGTAAATAAACGCGATAAAATCCGTAAAATAGTTTAATTTTAAAAACTTTGCTTAAAAAAATATTTTGCCGTTAGAAAGCTTTATTATAACTGAGTAACATAGGCTATATTAGAAACCCGTGCGATGCTGGGACGGGCCGCTATCCTCTTTATAATATTAGTATAGAAGTATAGACTAGCAGCCGGGAAAACTGTGATAGGTATAAACTGTCTTCACTAAGCATCCACATATTATGAGCTACCGTATGTACCCACAGTATTATTTCGGACAAAAACGAAACTCTGTTTGTACCGTTAAACATATCTTTAGCTGATATTATTCAACTAACATTCCATGACACCTATAATACCTCACTCGAAGATGTTGATGTAATTCCATTCGAGTTTCCCTCTCACGTAGCCTCTGAAACGTGACGTTCATTCACACCACGATGTTGCAGCTAAGTTAGGTACGTGCACTTGCCTTAATATTGAAGTGATACGATAATCTACACCGTTTAAAACCCCAATTTTGTTGTATCCACATAAAGTTGATGTAAATCGATTTGACAACATTAAAAATATTGTTCTTTAGATCATACATTATCATTATATGGAACGCAGCATACTGGGTGTGAAACGTAACAAAAATATATAAAATATATTATTTTTTGTGGGTGGTAATATAAACATTCAACCCCTAAACATTCAGCTCATGTGAACGAAAATACAAAATTAAATAATGAAAAAAAAACTTTCTTAAAACAAGCTATTATTTAATTGCTCTTAGTTTTCGTGTTCTCCTCAGGAAGCCCTTTCATTTGATACCCATACTGTGATAGTACAGAAAGAATAACTATTCCGCCATCTTGGATGATCCGCCATATTGGAATTAGAATGACCTCACATAGCTAAGCATGCAGTGTCATTCAAAATAAGCGCGTAAACCAAATTCCAGCTCAATCGGTTAAAGATAACTGATTTAAAATTCAGTTGCAAGATTCCACCCGAACATACGTTGCAAGCTAATATTAAGCTTGTAATAATAATAAAAATGAGCTGTCAGGATTGTCCACCAGCAACTTGCCCTTAAATATCGCCTTGTGACATCCGAGTACGGTACACTACAGGTATGAGCCACAACCAGTTCTCGAAGAGGGTCATATCACATTGTATTGGGACCGGTCTATCATCACAGACAGGGCTATTGTAGCCAATAAGCCTGATATTGTGCTGATAGATCGCCAAGAGCGCCGTGCAATGATTATCGATATTACTGTCCCCCATGACGAGAATCTCGTGAAAGCAGAGAAAGATAAAGAAAGCAAGTATCTTGATCTGGCTCACGAGGTTGTCGACATGTGGGACATTGATGAGGCAATCATTGTACCGATAGTCGTTTCCGCCCATGGCTTATTAGCCAAGAGCCTCGACAAACACCTAAAGAGGCTCGCGTTAGGCAGCTGGATCAAGGGACAGATTCAGAAGGCAGTACTTCTGGAGACGGCGCGCATTGTGAGGAAGTTCCTCTCTCTGGAGCCCTAACCACTGGTAACTAGGACCCTGTTCCAGATGCCGGTGGGGAACTGTTTTTTTATATTTTTAAATGTATTTTTTATATATTTATTTAAAAATGTAATTTATAAGAAAGATAAGAAATAAAGGATAAAAATGAGCTGTCTCTTCCCACCCGTTTCCGGTTAACCTGTAATCATCAGGTAGTCAGCTTAACCGTGCCAATAGAGCCCAAGATAAACTTTAAAAGCTGGCTGGCTGGCGAATCCGCGACACAGTATAGTCGAATACAATATTCAGGAAAAGCTTTCGGTGATGGAAAATGTTTCATTGTTCACTGCGCTATTGTCGACGCCATTCAGTACTTGCTAATGGAAACTGCATTGTCTTGGAACTGTAATGAATCAGCGGTAACTAAAACGTTTTAACATTAATTTGTGTTTAAACTTTATTGATTATCTTCGATAGTATTGATGAGGTTTGTCCGTCTTTAGAAATTACCTAAACTTTAAAGCCTCCCGACGGCAAGCACACCGCGGCGTTAATAGCCGCTCGTCATCAGTTTCGTCAATACCAACATGAACTGTATTGACACATAGAAAAAGATCATTCTTCAACGAAATGTCAGTGTCGGCGCGAGCGAATTTTGACACATAGTGCCGTGGCTTTTACCACTGAAATTCCTTCCTTATTTATATTGACATACAGTTCGTTTTGCTATTGGCAAACATTTTGATGTGCGTGGGATAACGCCTCAGTGTGCTTTAAGCGAAATTTAATCTCCACAGGACATTATAAGGGCAAGATGTAGATGCATATACTGTAAATATGCTACAAACTTTGAAACAAAGGCACCGTGTCCTGAATATTTCAGCAACAAGATACTATTAAGCCCTGGACACACTGAAACGCCTAGACGCGCGCGTTTAAATAATTGCTAATACTTTAGTGAACTCTGTATAAATATAGTTACATAAAGATTGAATTTATGTGATAAAAAAACGCATCTACGTATTAAAATTTTCTCACGCTGTCAATGAAGAACTTTTCTAACTAAAAATCATATAAATGTTGGAAATATAAATAATAAATACATCATCACGCCTGTATTCCCCGAAGGGGTAGGCAGAGGTGCACTGTAGTGCGCCCACACTTCACCGATGTATTTTGGTCCCAATGTAATAGGGGGCGAGCCTATTTATACCGGGCATATTCCCCCTCAATACGAGGGAGATTTGGGCCATAGTCCACCACGCTGACCCAGTGCGGGTTGGTTGGTGAACTTCACACGCCTTTTTCTGACGTGCAGGTTTCCTCACGATGTTTTCCTTCACCGTTCAGCAGGTGGTAATCATTGTTGAAAATGACATTCGCACATGAGAATTATCTCAGAGGTGCGGGGGCCTGGGGTTTGAACTTGCACCCCTTACGTTCAAGGCGGGCGTTCTTGCCCGCGAGGCTACCACTGGCTTGGCACTAATGATGCAAAATGTTGCCTTATTGGAAAAAAGCAACCATGGAGTTTCTTGCTCATTCCTCTAAATAGGAAATGCATTCCGAATGGGTGGAAGAGATACAATTATTATCTTTTGTTTATTGACGATTCATAAATGCCTGTATTGTTCTACTACTACTACTACTACAGCCCTTTTAACGTTCCACTGCTGGGCACGGGCCTCCCCACAATGCCAGGGGGATTCGGGCCATAATCTACCACGCTGGCCCAGTGCGGGTTGGCAGACTTCACACATCTATTGATAACTATTCAAGTTCCCTCAGGCGTGCAGGTTGCCTCACAATGTTTTCCTTCACCGTTTCATAGCAAGTGATAATCTCGGATGAAAATGAGATTCGCACATAAATCCCAGAGGTACGAGCTGGGGTTTGAACCTGCACACTTTGATTGCAAAGCGTGCGTTCGACCACTCGGCTACCACTGCTACCTTGTACACTGTATTGGTCTATTTGAATGAAAACAATCTGATTCTGATTCTGAATGATATTTCGATGAAGAATAAGCTTTGTCTATGAGTTACTGCAGTTTGTTTTGGTGGCAAACAATTTAACGCGCTCGTCTTGACGCTCTAGTGTGTGCGGTGCTTTACAGCCCAGTTTATCTCGTACACATTTCCAACTCGTTTCGGGTCCTTTAAAGGATGCCAGCTATTTAGCTGTAGTCGATAAGACCACTGCATTTTATGGCTCCTTAGAGAAAATCGCTGAAATAAAGTGTTTGTTGACTCTCTGCATTTTATGGTATTGAATTGTCTTTATTGTTTCAAGATAAATAAATATTACAAAATATATACAACTTGCACATTTATATTTGAAGATATAACGGTTTAAATTATGTATTAAAATTTAAGTTTTGATTTTATAAATAAAATGTATAGGTATCAAGCTAAATGTATTATTGTTAAGTAAAATTTTATTGTACCTAATTATATCCA
This sequence comes from Ptilodon capucinus, assembly GCA_914767695.1. Classification (NCBI taxonomy): domain Eukaryota; kingdom Metazoa; phylum Arthropoda; class Insecta; order Lepidoptera; family Notodontidae; genus Ptilodon; species Ptilodon capucinus. Next base: position 2,220,713 of record OU611813.1, on the reverse strand, counting down.
TTTACTATTTAGAGGTACAAAATAGTAATAATTTTAATTAAAACGCGTGTTTTGAATGCTACTGGCTTTGCATTGACAAAAATGCTTAGTGACAGTATTAAAATTCCTATTACCTCTTATATGTTTTTTTTTTTAAATAAAATTTTCTTTCTATTTACAATTGAAAGTAAATTACAATTAACAGAACGTACTAACATAGACTTAACTAGTCTAACTTCACATAATTGAAATAATTGTTTTTCTATCGTGGGACGCATACGTCCGACCTCGGAGCTCAATTTAGTCTGTACAGTTTTAGATTTTAGAATTAAAAATACAAGAAAAAATAATTCATAAATCAAACGTAAATAAATTCATCCACCATTCATCACATACATCACCAGCCAAACCGATATATTGTTGACAATTTTCGCTACAAATCATGACGTCATCATCAATGCCAAACGGAAATTCAGTTACAACGACATTACTGAGAGTAGGATTCGACAGTCGTGTCAAATCCACTGCGAGGAGGATTCGACAGTCGAGTCAAATTCACTGAGAGTAGGATTTGACCGTCGTGACAAATCCACTGAGAGTAGGATTTGACAGTCGTGTCAAATCCACTGAGAGTAGGATTCGACAGTGTCAAATCCTACTGTGTATCTGTTGAGATGTTACGATATATCCATCTTGTAGAAGAACTGAAACCGACTCTATATTTTCTATAAAACAAAAGAGTGTATACAATATCAATAAAAATGTGTGTATATTACGACGTGAGCCTTACTTTGTTTCACCGGAGCGCAAACCCTGTTCACATAACAAAGGTGTATGGACTGACTGGTGATCTCGAAAATATACGCCGGGGGTCGCATCTAAACTGCTTAATCAACTTAAGGCCGTATTCTACTACTATCATTTGTGAGAAAAGTTGGAGATATTTTATCTAGCTCGTTTCAAACGCGCTGTCACGAAATAATAATAGATCCTGGAGAAAACTGTCGACATAACGTCAAAATTGGTCGTGTTGTTTCGACATATGTCGAATTAGACATAATGTCCATCATGCAAGAATTGCCCCCCTGGAATCTCAGCATAACCGCGTAGACATAAGTTTGATCTCTTCCAATTGTCAGATTTGTCGAGCAAATGAGGAATCCAATCTCCAATGATCCAATCTCGAATGATCGACAAAAAAAGCAACCATGGAGTTCCGTGCCCATTCTTTTGCATAGGAAATGCATTCCGAATGGGTAGAAGGGTAGAGATACTATTATTTTTTAATAACGATTTATAAGTACCTGTATTGGTTTACATTAATAAAAAAAAACTGATTTTGATTGAAAATTATGTCGGAAAAAACTAAAAATATACGACTAATTAGACGTTTTGTTTCGACATATGTCAAATTGGAAATGATGTCGATCTGTCGAGAATTGACCCCGAGATCACCTTGAGCTTTTTCTGCTAGACTTAGCTCGATGTGACGCCATTTGCTCGATAAGTCTGACAGTTGGAAGAGTAAAAATTATTTATGTAGGCTTTGTATGACTGATTGATCATTCTGAGTCTACTTGAGTCATCCACCATTTTTATTACCCTTTTTATTAATAGTGTGTTTTTATTTAATTTATTTTTGCTATTAATTACTTGAAATCGGCATAAATATCCGCTAATCCCTGGATCGCAAATTAATTATTTCGGAAAAAAAAAAAGTGGTAACCATTGGTAAAAAGTTGGTTACGTTGTCATGATTCGACACAACAAATGTCGCGATAAATAGATTTGTTGAGTAGCCTCACAGAATAGGCCTTTCGCATCGGCGTCACGCACCTTCTTAAGCGGTCCACGTCTGAAATTAAAGAGTAAAAGAGGTCGTGATGCGGCTTTGTGTGTGTTGTTTGGGTATCTACTGAAAAAAGGCCTTAAACGTTGCCAACATTGAAACTTGGCCCGCAAACTTATCCTTTACAGGACTTGATTTGTACGGGCCAAGAATTTTGATGCTTTGATGTTTCGAGTCGCTTGTTGTCCTTTTGTCGTTGTATGTTAGACTTTATATCATCTGTTTAAATATTGTTTTAACAGAATAGTTGAGCCCGCGGCTTCGTTCACCTGAAATCTTGGAACTCTAATTGTTTTTCTAAAATAAAAGTAGCTTATGTAACTCCTTGTAGCATGAGCTATCTGCAAGTAAGAGATCCATACAATTCAGTCAAGCCGTTTTGAACATCACCGAAAACTTCACCCACGTGGAATTTAAGAACTCTATTACGTACTTATAACAAATGGGTTTTATTTTTGTCTCGCATAACCCTAATTCTTTCCCTAAAATATAAGTAACTTAAGCAACTTAATCTTTGTGATATCAGCTATTAAAGTCCCGTCAAAATCAGTCCAGCCGTTTTGGAGATCACCAAAAACAGACATACCGTATAAACTTACTTATCATGTAAAAAGTAGAAACCTGTTATTTTTTCATAACAAACACACACTTCAATTTGATTTATGTTTATTGATGAAATATTATAGTCAATTTGAATATTTTGGTAATATACTGCACCAAAGAGTTAATACAGTTATTACAGTCATTTATCGTGTAACAATTAGCCTAAATTAGTTAAACCGGATTTAGTAGCCGGATGCGAGGTGATTTAATGTGTTTTAGTATTGGCATTGAACGAGGAATATGCTGAAATACCTGAACATTATAGTACGCAGTCGATTGGGCGTGTAGGATTTGGACTGATAATGCTAGAACCATTATGATTATGTTGACATACTTTTATATTACAAATAGTCTGAAGCACACTGGGGCGTCAAGAGCCGTGCGTCATAATTATTGCCAATACCAAAATGAAATCTATAGCCATATAAAAAAAAGATTGTTTTTCAACGAAATGACATTGTCAGCACAAGCGAATTTTGATGTTTTCGTACGGGAGTCGGGAACGCGTTCGCAACCTAGACATCAGGGCGATTCTCGCAAGATCGGCACCATACATAATTCGACATTATGTCGAAATAAAACATAATTCGACATTATGTCGAAAAATACGAACAATTTGACGTTTTGTTTCGACATAAGTCGAATTAGAGATGATGTCGATCTCGCTAGAATTGCCCCCGAGTGGGGTTAGCACGCGTGTAAAGACTAAACCTCTTACACTGATTCACTCGCTCGCTCTCTGTCTTATTTCATACGAAAGAGAAGAAAGAAAAAACATTTATTCAGCACAGACACAAAGAACACAGAGAATACAAAAGAGAGTGAGAGAGAGGGACGAAATCAACGTATTCCGTGACATCCATCAGCGAGGCGATTCTCGCAAGATCAACATCATCTATATTTCGACATATTATGTCGAAACAAAACGTCAAATTGGTCGTATTTTTTCGACATTTATGTCGATCATGCGAGAATTGGGTCCCTAGTCTTGTCACACATGCCGAACACATGCCTGTAGTTGTAGCACGTGCGCCAAGACTAGACTTAAGTCACAGAATATGTTGATTATATCGCTTGCTCCTTAAGCCAATCCGTGACGGGGATCCCTGTCACGGATTGGCTTAGCACTTGGTGTTAGACAAGACAATTCTTGACATGAGTGCTAACCACAACTACCACTGTACAGGGTACACCACAAAAAATATATTTTCAAAATTAACCTTCACGGGTATGCAACCAGCACCGCTAACAGTAAGCGCGGCGGCTGCGCACTCAAACTATTAGTCCAAACAGTCGTATGAAATAATTAATAATTAATATCCATTTGCGATGGTCCATTAATGTACTACACTACATGACTATGAAGATGGCGGTAATGTATTGTATACAGGATGTATCAGAAGTCCGATATCATATACTAAGTATATACGGTAGATATCTACTTGTTATTTGGTTGCTTATTAAAGACACACGATACCCGACTATCATAGTTTCTGAGTTTAGAGCTTAGGAATATGTCTCAATTATTGTATTTTGTAACAAGAACTACTTTTAAGAAAAACACATTTTAAAACAGCAGGAAAAAAGTAACTTTTTCAAAAAAAAATCTTCGAATTTCAATTTTTTTTTTTTGCCATTCAGCCGGTTGTGTTATGACAACGTATGATTTTACAATTTTGTCTCCTTCTCTTGTAAGATTTACACAAGTGAGAAGGGCTCGTTGCGACAAAAATGGTGACTTCAGTCCCTTTTGCTTATGTGAATGAATTATTCGTAGTGAGACGGTGAAAGCGAACATCATCGTGAAAAAACCTGCACCTCTATAAAAAGCGAGTAAAGTTCACCAACTATGCCCTGTAGCATGACCGCGTAGACATAAGTTTTATCTCTTTCAACTGTCACATTCGTCGAGAAAATTAATCACACCGAGCCATGTCCAGTACAAAAAGCTCGAAGTATCGTAATTTTCTCACAAATCTGAATTTGTCGATTTCAACTGTCAGCAATTGAAATAGATAAAACTTATGTCTACACATTCATACTAAGGGCGCTAGTCTCTAATCACCGTTGCATTGAGAAGAAATGTGCCTAGTATAATTGCAAAAGGCTCGCCCACATAGATGCAGTGTATGTACCTTTGCCTACCCTTTCAGAAAATACAGGCGTGATGGCGTATTATTATTATATTTTTATTTCTGACTACTGAAACACCTTGTATAGGTCCCGCCCCTTCCGTGTTGCGAGCGGTTGCTACAACTAAATCTATAGACGGTGCTACGGAATCTCCTTAGCATTGGATATTCAGATTTTCGAGGTTGTGTTGAGGATGTTGTACACATTCTATTACTGGTTGAGGCCTCCCATAGATGGCCGCAGGATTACACCATTGTCGAGAACTAAGGACGTCCTTAGATGAGGATATCTGGGTAGACTTCGTGTTTGAGGGATTGGAGGATGTGCTCTTTTGTTCTCAGCTTTAAATCGGTCGAGCAGCAAATTCGTGTAAGTAGTAGTTTGGATTGGCGATCGACAACCTTATAGCAGGCAAGGGCTACACATTGGCGAAATGAAGGTATGGTGTCCAAACACGCGTGTCGAAATTATTACCCAAACCAAAACGAACTGTATTGACTCAACAAAAAATTCATTTTTTAACGAAACGTCATTGAAATCGCGAGCGAATATTGACGCGTAGTCACGGGACTTTTACCACAGAAAATTTGAAATTGTATGTATATTTTAAACAGGGTTATTTTTGGTATTGGAAAAAGATTCGACGCGTACGTCTTGACGCCCCCACGGCGTCACAGGTGCGCGCAAAAATAATTGCCATTACGAAAAACGAACTCTGTATCAATATGCATAAAGGTTATAGTCACGACTTCACGGGTCAAAATACGCTCGCGATGTCAATGTCGTTTCGTCGGAGAATGAACTATTTCAAAGTGTCAATACAGTTCATTTTGCTATGGGAAAATAATTGGATGCCCCCACGCACGCGAGGTAAGAGATAACACGTGTATTTTTCTTTTAAAAAATTTACACGAGGTATAATATAAAAACACACAAGTACATAATAAAAAATATGGAAGCAATTCCATTCATGAAATAACTTCGGTATTACCAAGTGTGTTTTATTCAGATGCTCGACGTCACAGGAGTTAAGCTCAGTCTCCATTTGCGGTTTAATCCGGCGACGTACAAGCTATTTTGTTAGCGACAGTGTGCCCCCGACAGCGAACAAGCTGTACCGATGTTGGTAATTCTTTCTGTTACACCGAAGCGTACGTAATCTGTTTCCCGTATTTATTTTTACCATCTTCTTGTTACTTTGTTACGTGGTTGTGCTTGAAAATTTTGTGAAAATGTGTCGCTACCTTCTTTCTATATATGAAGCCATTGCAAATAAACGAACATTTTTATAAGATCATTTCAATATTTTAGGTAAATAAGTTTTTATATTAAGAAAACACAGTATGATTCTTATAAGAAAAAATATAGTAGGTACATATTAAATACCAGTGGAGACTTCATGGAGATTCACGACTCGCGTAGACAGATAGCTAAAACCTCTTTAAAAAGCTCTAAGCTCTGTAAAAAAATAAATATAATAATCAAAACACGGTGTAACATACACCTAGCCTTCGTAATACTTGAATAACAATAACAGACTCTCTCATTCCTTTTATGTTTCTCATTTGTAAAAAAAAATCACAATGAAAAGTTTATGAGATTAAATTTGAGGTACCCTCGTGTGAGGTTCATTTTTATTACAAATCTGGAAATAAAGAGCGCTGAGTTATAAGTGCGGTCCCTATTATACCAGCGAGATTTGTTAAAAAGGAAGAGAGGGCTTGTTATACGTTAGGTATTATACGTAAAAAAATTGTACAAAGAATTTTGGGTACTTCAAAAGATATTATGAACCGTTACAGAGAGTTCTCAAAGGGCTTTTTGGAAATTATGTATAATGAAAACAAATTGTAATGCTCTAACGAAATTTCAGTACATTTGTAAAACTAGCAGTGGTAGCCTCGTGGGCATGAGCGCCCGACTTGAACATAAGAGTTCCAATTTAAATCCCAGGCCCGCACTTCTGAGATTATTTTGCATGTGCGAATGTCATTTTCAACAATGATTACCACGTGCTGAACGGTGAAGGAAAACATGGTGAGGAAACCTGTACGTCTATAGAAAGGCGTGTGAAGTTCACCAACCCGCACTGGGCGTGGTGGTCTACGGCCCAAATCTCCCTCGTATTGAGTGTGAATGTGCCCGGTATGATGGCAATAAGCTCGCCCCCTATTACATTGGGACCGCGTTGGCGCACTGCAGTGCACCTCTGCCTATCCCTTCGGGTAATACAGGCGTAATGATATTTTTTTGTAAAACTTTTATGTTGATATAGCCCAAAACCCAAGTGTACCGATTTTATAAAACCTTACACTTTTACAATTTTGTTCAGACTTCCTTAACCTACCAATTTCATGAAACTAATGCGTAAGGTGTACCATTAATCTTCTCAGAGAATAGTTCTATTCTCATGCTAAAATGGACATTGACTAGACAGACCATACACCAGTATCGTCACAAGTATCTTCACACTTGAATGGAGCTAAAAAGCGGTCTACCGGATAGCGGACGGCCTTTGGAAGGTAGCCAGTGAACCCTTTTATTTCGTCACACAATGACAGGGAAATTTTACTATCAGACCTTTTCATTATCTAACTGTTAGGTATTCTTCGAGAAGGTTCCTAAAACTATCATTCGTTTCCATGTTTTATTTAGTGCCCTACTCTTCAGGAAAACAGTACCATTTAGTTAATAATATTTTTATAGTAAGTATGGAGGTAGGTATAGAGATTTAGATTATTATTTTTGTCTATTGATGATTCATAAGTACGTATTGGAATAAGTAAATAAATAAAAAACAGATTCAGATTCTATGACATAAAACATTACTGTGTCTAGTGATATGACAGCGCAGCATATAGCAGACCATTCACCTAAATTATTTCCTGGATTGAGAGAATGCCGGTATGACATACCGTGTAGCTCTTATTTGTATGTAGATAAGAAGCTATGACGATTGTATTTTAGCCCCTTTTTTAAAGATTTCCGAACAGATTATATGGAGGGTAAGAAACTTCGTTGACAACCAGCTCATAAAAGGTCTTCAATAAATTCTCAAAACTGGTAACTGATTCGCGATTCCAGAATACCAGCGGCATATCTCTTTTATTGGTGGTATCTTCACCATACCGAGCAAAAATAAAATATTAGTGCAAAAGTCTACATTATACAATTTTCAAGATAACGCACAACTTTTAATCTTGCAAGTTGAACCTCTTTAAAATATAATTGGGTAGCATTTTACCATCCCTTTCAGTATTTTATGTTTTTATCGAAGCCACAGCCATCGTTGAAACCATCGCACTCTCAAAGGACCCAGTAAAACGGCCGCCTCAAGTGTTAATAGCTGATTCGTATCTACATTTTCGTGAGCCAGCCGGTGTGCTTGCAAAAGCCTTTTGTTATGCGGTAAAGCCTTTAGTTTTGACGGAATGGAAGGACGCTTAGAATTAATTGGACGCGATATGAATGCGTGTTATTACCAAAATCCACCCGACTGAAACAGTGTATGCAATTAAAATTATTATTAGAAAAGTCCTTTAAAGGCATTGTGCCAAGAGGATAAATTCAGAAAAAATATTTTTTTGGTTTTCATTAGAAAACTTTTCACTTTTTTTTTTGCTTTTTACACCCAAATTTATTGAAAGATAATACAGTGTTCATTTATATATTGATTTTATACTAAGAGGATTGGATAGTGATTAAAACGATTATTATTTGAGTACGCCACCAACAGCTGCCCATAACTCTTTTAGTTTATTATTTTCACTTTCAAACTGGCTGTCTGAAATTAAATTGCTTTTAGCGATAAGTCCGCCCAATTGTACATAGCTAGTTAGACCCAGATCGAGGGAAAGTTAGAAGGCAACACAGGGGAAAGTTAGAAGGCAACACAGGAAGAGAAAAGACCAAGGAGAAGTTATTTTGGCTAAATAAAATAAAAAATAAATGTCAAAACGTACCAGAAGATAAAAGAAACAAGCAGGATGCAGAGATGGACAGGAAAAAACGTCCACCGACAAGAGCCTAGCTCTTATGAATAAGAAGAAAATTTAGACTCATTTTTGACAATTAATTAGACCTAAAAATGTTATATTTTTGTTTGTTTGTTTTTTTTTGTCTCTATTTGGTGTACAATAAAGATCTACTATACTCTATCTATCTATGTATCTAAAAAAAAATGGAGGTTAAAGGTCCATTATTTGATAGTGTGAAAAGATTGACCATTTTGCGTCTAGCCAAGGAACCCAGTGGGCCACACTATTACATAAATAGCTCTCAGATCGAGTGCCACTGTTCGCTTTGTAACGTTTAACCGTACCGATCCTTTGTGAAATATGCAAATTGCGGATACTGGGGCTTAAGTGAAACTTTTCAAACAGGTTTGTTGGGTGAACTGAGATTTAAAGGGAAACTTACCGATGCAATTGTACCTATGGGTAATTTGAAATTGATGCGTGATTTTTATAAGGAGTTTCTTGCCTATTCTTCTCCATAGGAAATGCATTCCGAATGGGTGGTAGAGATACTATTATTTACTTTTACTTTTGTATATTGACGACTCATAAGTGCTTGTATTGATTTAATTTAATAAACAATGTCTGATTCTGATATTCTTTTTGTGGATGTTGGCTTTAATTCAAAATCATATTCTTCCTAGGTCATATTTTAATGATTTAAAATGTATGTATTAAAAAAACAGTTTTCTAAAACGTCTTGTTGAATGGATACCTAATAATCCATCAATATCTTCGTAATAGATAAGGAAAATATGAATTTCCTTGCGGTACATCAGTAAAGTCGAGTATAGTTTTTCCAAAAAAATATACTCTAAGAAATGTAGACATGCAGCAGTGAATCAGTTATTTGTGTTTTGACCAAAACAGCCAAACAAAGCAAATTTCCTTAATATCCTAATACAATTTCGTTATCGTCAAACTATGCGGGTATTGCCATCTCTGCGAAGATTAAAGGCATGCGGAGTGAGGGTCAGCCCTTAATTAAGAGGCCTCGGAGTCTGGGAGCACAATCCTGGTCGGATTTATAGTGGCCGTTGAAACTCCAGCCAAAATTTTGAGAAAGCCTGTAATTTTCACAATTTATAATTGTAAAGGGTACCGTTTGGAGTGTTAAAATATAAATGGATAATATACAAACTACAGTGCTTTGTTCCTTTATGTTGTGTAAGTCAAACAAAATTATAAACCCAGTTCTAATACACAAAACTGGTCAAGTGCGAGTCGGACTCGCGCACGAAGGGTTCCGTACCATTATCTATAAAAATAGCAAAAAATCACCATGAAGAGGAAGGCAATACGCTTAATTTGATGTCAAAAAAATATCTACTTTCTCAACTATTTATAATTTCATCCTGTAATACTATAGATACTATCGCTTGATGCAATAATAAGTATTTATGAGACGTCTAAACAATTGACCCATGCGTAAGCGTACCTAAGATGGTATCCGTATTGATATTTAATTAAATAAATCACTTATCCAAATTAAACAATTTATTTTATATTAAATAATATTATAAATAATAATAATCCGAAAACTAAAACAAATAAATGGCACCTAATCTACTGATCCCCAATACACTTTCCCTGTATCCATTAGCAGGGTTCACCATAACAAAAAAGTACTTTGCCTTGTACTGAAGAAGAAAGTTATTAAGCATGAGCACGGCTGCATAGTAAGATTTCGGCATGTTTACTATTATTTTACTGTTCTTCTTTATTTTCATATGTACACGTTAATTTTTTTTTATTTAGTAAGGGTACAAAATGTTTTATTTTAAGCAACCTTTTATCTTATAATTTTGCATTTTTTAAATAATAAAGTTCATAATAAAAAATATATCAAATAATTTTCATGGAGTTACTCCTAAATTAAAATAGATTTTACGTATCTAAATGTACATGTTACCCTAGGGTTGTCACTTACAAAGTACTGACGAGGTGCGAGTGGTGGTCTCGGTTTAATCAAGGCGCTAACTTGTTCCGACAACGTCCCGCGGTAATTGTTTCAACGAAACTAGTTGTAGCACTCGCCCGAGAATTAGCTGTTAGGGATTTACTGGCTTTCATAGATAAATTAAGTGGACAGGGTGACTTTTTATGTCATACAGAAGATATGAGGTGGTACCATTGTACCAGTAATAATTAGTGAGTGTATTCTGTTTCCTGTGTTTTCATTCGTACGGAAATATTCTCGTAACAAAATCTGTCGCATCGTGTTTATACGTTCTGTTATAATTTCGTTAATTTAGTTTCTATGTTGATGAAAACTCAAAATTTCCTGATAAAACGCTCTGTAAATTTAAGAGTGCGCCTTGTTGATATAAATAACATGCAAAGTGTACCTACTTAATTACTTAGCACGCATGTTTAATTTTAACTCGCATTGAAAATCCTAAACGTATTGATCAATTAATTGCGTTCACATTAACTTTGTTTGCATTATTTAGTGGCAATACTGTGTACGTACATAAAACAACCGTAAGAGTAAAATGCAAATCAACATTCAAATAATAATTAGAAGTAACTAAAGTATATACAGAATGTATTTTTTTTAAATTTCTTCTTAAGCAAGAAGGTTAAAAAAAAACTGAATCAAAACGCTATAAAGAAAAAGAAAGAAATGTTTATTGAAAACACCTATTACAAAACCTATTTAATACTAAGTTAATTTAAGTTCCAAAATGTGACTTTATGAATAAAAAAATATGGTTTTGAATAAAAAAAAAAGTATTATTAAATTAAATTACTAAACATTTTGTTGCATATTAGAGTTTGCTGTGGACCCAAATTAGAAATGACCCATTTTATGGAAATACAATTGTTACATTACAAATTGTAGGATTTAAGTAAATTAAATTAAAATTTGAATTTCAAAGAAAAAAAATTACGCTCTTATGGTATTGTTTAATGTTTTTTTTTATATAACTACGATGATATATCCCATTGTTAATGTTTTCTTAAAATTACAGTAACATGTCTTGGTTTTACCAAAATACCTTTTATTTTTTTCTTCGTCCACGTACAATAGTAAAAATCAATCTTACAAAAATGTTATACTCGTAGCTAACGATAGCTTACAAAAATTAATATTGACGATATTTTTTCCTGAAATGCTGCAACGCTCTTTGTCGCTGGCCGATGTGATTTGAATTCAATAAACGGCGCCGAAGCTCAGATCGCTTTCCATGGAAATGAAGGGAGTCACCTTTATTTCGCAAAAAGTAGGAATAATTCCATTGGCGGGTAATCGCACCGGAGATTGAGGTCGATATTAAAAATCCTGAATTAAGTTAATCCGAACGGTCGTCGCCATTTTGATAATTGAAAATTGTTTTGAAGTGCTCCTCTAGTATTTGACCTGGGTTCGGCTTCTTTAACATTTAATAAACGTTTAATCTCTATCGCCTAGTTTTAACCTGTAAAAAGGGCCTTACGGGACTCCTTTATATGGATATGTGTCACTTATTTATGTACCGCAACATAAAGTAAATTCTTACCCCGAATTATAATAAAAGTATACAAATCCGAAAAGAGCATTTTGTCAGCTGTTAGTTGAAACTATTCTGCGTAAACTTGCAAGATTAGAATTCCAGTATTTTGTGTTATTTACCTGTTAGTATAGATAGTGTGTTTACTGTACATTAGGTTACAATAAAGTATGATCCTCCTTATTCTTAAGAGCTAGCTAGTATGATATTTAGGAATAAATACATAGCTAGATAGATAGATTACTTTATTGTTCCACCCAAAAAGTATTAATATACACACAGTTTACACAGTGTCACAATGGGCTTATGTAATGGGCTATGTCTTGTACAGTTAAAAAACATAAATATTCAATTTATTAATTGAATTTTTGTGTAAATATATAATAACAAGTACCAATAGAATGTATTTTACCAATAAAACTTCAAAAGGTATTTTTAAGATCTGTTATCTATTAGTTTTAAGACGTAAAACGGCAATATAATAAAAAATCAAACTATAATTCTTATTTGAGACGTTACTGGTTTGAAATAAAGTTAAACTTTCAAACAAATAACGCTGCAAGTAACACTAAGTAAAGAGCTTTTGGGTTAAACCCACTTGTAAGTTCACACTAAAAGCTAAAATCATGACACATATAGGTGCCGGGAAAGTGGACGGGTCACTTCACTAACACTCTACCTCTGAATTTAGCTTGGGGCGTAGAGACTACGTATAGAGCCTAGATTATGTTTCTAATTTCGGTTGACGTTGATTCCACTGTGAATAGACATTGTACAGAAAAACACAAAGTAATGAGACTACACTGTCGAATATTTGGCACCTAACTAATCATGTCGCTGTCCTTTTTACGCTGAAATGTATGAGCGAGATGACAACATTATTAGGTTCTATCAAAAAAACTAAAGTGTATATCAAAAGTCCGAAATAATACTTTGATGTTTGCATCAGTATCGTCTATACACAACTGAATGGTATCAAAATTTGATCGAAATTCGACCACGTTTTTATTTTCGTCGTCAATTTCTAAAACTTGTAATATCCCGAGTCCTATGTCAAATTTGCATGTTCTCTTTTGTGAATATTGATAGTCGCCCATCATAAGTGTAGTACCCAAGTGTGTACCCAAAGGCCCAAACACGATACCTGTGACAAATATTCAAAGCTCTATAACTCAGAAACTATGATAGCTACGTATAAACAGTCTTCACTAATCATCCACATATGAGCAACCGAATATGTAACCTTAAGTATTATTTCGGACTTCTGATACACCGTTTAGTTTAGTTGTAATCTGTGTACTTCAGAATCGACATCAATATTACACTTCTTTGTATAAAATGCTGTAATTTATTGTCTTTGCAAAGCAATTTTTTTTTTTTGCAAATATAATTAAAGCCGAAAAAGATAAGTAGGTATTTAAGTACTTAACTATTCTCCAAATTAATAATTGCCTCACGTTAGCTCTAGTTTAGTCTAAATTAATTATTTTCTAACTAACTTTGTGCTCATAATAGCATTTACTCTGACCTCACTGTGGGTACAATGAAAATGACGTCATTTTTAAAACAAAGTTTATGCGCTCCAAAATATATCTGTGTAGTATCTCGACAGGAGCTTACCAGCCGTGTTTGGCCGTCCGACATCCGAAGGCGGCCAACAACAACGCCCTGGAAGCCTTCCAACCACAAATCGCGGAATTTATTTGCCTTCAAGCGTTGCTAGTGCATCTACGAGGCCAGTGTACAAAATACATTCGGCCATAGAGATAGAGACAATGGAATAGACAATTATAACATCTGGTAATTAAATTGGCTCTTAATTTATTTTTTTACTAGCTGAGCTTGCGACTTCGTACTTCGTAACCCTAATTATTTACCCCAAATTCAAGTATCCTAAGGTACATCTTATAACATCTAGGATTATAACTAACGAAAGGAACTACCGTAAATTAACGTTATGCAAATAGATTTCCTTTGACGTAGTGTATAATATAAATTAGTTTGGAAATGAAAGTCATCCCAGAAATTTATTTTTATAAACTAACCGATACTTATTTTCGTAGCTCGCGTACACAGGCTACGGCGTAGTAATCTTATGTTTGCTTTGCTACGAGCGCTACGGTTTTGTACGTGTTGAATATCTGTTTACGGCAGTTATAGCAAAATAAAACTGCTTGTTGCTTTTCGTAATTCGTTAGTAATTTAAAAGTAATAAAATTAAATGTGGTACAAAAAATCGTCGTTCGTTCGTAAGTAATAATGGCGGGGCGAACGTTTGTGGCGCCACCTGGCGACGCAAGCGCCCAATGTTGCCTGAACAATATTACATTGCCAGATTTTGACACGATTATATAAAAAACTTTTTAAAAACAAGCTTTTATTTAATTGTCCTTTGGATATCGAGTTCCCCTTAGCAAGCCCTTTCATTTGATACCCATACTGTGATAGTGCAGAAAAAATGACTATTCCGCCAGCTTGGATGATCCGCCATATTGGAATTAGAATGACGTCACATAGCTAAGCATGCATTGTCATCCAAAATATTCGTGTATACCTAATTACAGCTCAATCAGTTAAAGATAACTGATTTTTAAATTCAGTTGCAAGATTCCACCCGGACATACATTGCAAGTTAATATAAAGCTTGTAATAATAATAATAAAAAGCGAAACCCACTCATAGTCTCAACACTAAATTTCTGAAACTTGTGACAAGTGGTGTCTCTACTATTTTTAGGCATTCACTGAGTAAGGATTTAGCACGCCCTCAGAGTATAGCTATTGTAGTAAATATAAATGAAATTCCTGCAGGAATTTGTAGATAAAAAAAAAGAGCCACATCTAGATGTTATGCAAGTTTGTTACAGCAGAGTTGCAGTGTAGTTGAAGCTATATTTTACTTGGCTTAGATATGAGGTTGCAATTCAAGTGTTAACCAATAAATAAAGTTATGATGTCTTATTAACGAACCTGTTGAGTTATTCAAAAATAACTCTTATTATTATAGAATGAAAGCTTACAATACAGAGAAATATTAGTAAGGAGAATATGATAAATCAATATCGCCAGACACTTAATTACTTACCTCATGATCCCAAACTAAGGAAAGCTAAATTAATGGTTCTGTACGATGGACTAGACGAGGTCTCGCCTACACCTAGACCAGGTCAAATTCCATGTATACATTTTTACGGCTGTATTCCCCGAAAGGGTAGGCAGAGGTGCACCAAAACTTCGCCGATGTATTTTGGTCCCGATGTAATAGAGGTCGAGCCCATTGCCATTATACTGGGCATATTCCCTATCAATACGAGCAAGATTTGGGCTACAGTCAACCATACTGGCCCAGTGCCGGTTGGTGAACTTCACATGGCTTTCTATAGACGTGCAAGTTTCCTCACGCTGTTTTCCTTCAACATTCAGAAAGTGTTGAACGTTATTGAAAATGACATGGAAATCTTAGAGTTCCGGGCCCGGCTTTTGGACTTGTACGCCTTACGCTCAAGGCGGGCGTGCTACTTATAAGGCTACCAGTGCCGAAAACGCTATTCTTAAGATTTGCCGCTGCTGGGGAAACTGCTAATAGACCTGGTGAGCTGAGCAACCTACTCTCTAGGTCAGGGGTCGGCAACCTATTGAGTCGGAATAGTCAAAACTTACAAATGACAACATTTCAAAGTTTTAAAAGAGCCACATTTTTTTTTCTTGCCAACAATAAATAGTAGGTACTTGCATAAATAAAGTTTTTGATAAAAAAACAACAGAATAGAAATGGTGCATAATCCTCATTAATCGATTCAAAACATTTTTTAAATTGTTTTTTTTTTTATAAAATATTAATATTTTCGTATGAAACTAAAGAACTGCAGATTCACATCCAAAGAGCCGCATGTGGCTCACGCAGGTTGTCGACCCCTGCTCTAGGTCATTAATATCGTCATGTATTATATAGTTTCAACAATAGAGGTTGTCGCGTAGGCTTAGAATATTAACAGTAAAAAAAAGTAGCCGTCGCGGGACGCCTGGCAGATGTGAAACATTATGTTATTTAGAGTAGAGAGAGATAAGCGTCGTAGCGGCGAGTGAGCGGAGTCAACTGGTGGGCGGAGTCTAAGCGGCGGAAAGAACTGAGGCGCCACGGAGCTTCTCGACGTTTTCGCATCACGGCGTCGTAGCATCAACAGTTGCTCTTACTCGCCAAGCGCGCCATTAGATGTTTCACATCAAAAAATTCCAATCACATACAATTTGTAGCTAAATAACTTTTGACGTAAAACAACGGTCTGTAATTATTATCTAGAAATGGACGGACGCCGGTGGAAAAATACACCGCACAGTGGAGCGAAACAACAGTTTAATTTACCTCGGAAATGTTTATTATCTTTAGGGAAATTTAACAGAATCGTGACTCAACTGCTGAATACGGTATTTACGTCAACCGTGTCAGGTAAAGCTTCCCGCACACTGGGGTGTCGAGACTCGCGCGACAAATTATTTTGCTATACGAAAACAAACTTTATTGAATAGTAGAAAAAGTTAATTCTTCAACTACGGACAGTGCGATCGAATATTACGTAGGGGCGTAGCTTTTGCCACAGAAATTCAATCTTTATGCATATAGACACAGAGTTCGTTTTGGTATAGGCAAACATTTTAACGCGCTAGAGTCTACTACTTATAGGTGTACAATGTTCGGTCAATACCGTCCTAACATGTGTTATATTACCGTCAAACTTAAAAGTGAATAAAAAAAGTGAAAAAAAAAAGATAAAATTAAAGTGTCTGTTTGTCAAAATAGCAGCGTCTTACTAAATGCAACTATATATTAAATATACGGTACTTAAATGCTACATTTTGTCTGACTATCTGCCTGACTCCTTGTTCGGGGTATACGCCAAAACGGCTAGATCAATTTCAACGGGACTTTCAAAGGCCGATGTTGTGAGGGGATCGGCAATATTTTTTTTTCAATTGTATCCGGAAGAAAGCGCATGTAACAGCTAGTTTATTATAAATTAAAATGGATGTTCCCTTGTGGTCTCATTAAAAATAATTGGGACAATGTGTCGACCCTGTAAAATTATACTCTCATTATTATAATAACGATACTGAAATCACGTAATTGTTTGGATGGAAAGGTCGGACGTGCCAACGTTTGTGCCATTTTGACCTAAAACGGTTTAGTGTGTAGAGTGCCTTACTAACGCTGTCAAAATGTTTACAACTTTTTCATGATGCCATCAAAGGGCTGCTCAAAGTCCTGAAAAAAGAGTACCCTACTGTATTTTCAGGTGCAAAAATATCAGCTGAATTGTACAGACAATTGATTGACAATTGTATTGCCTACCAACTTTTGATAAGATACGATTTGAAAATACCCGGCTATGATAATGTAACTCTCAAATTAATCAGAAGTTCAAACTATTGTTTTCTTATATTTACGCGAATACTATACATTGAAATAAAACTATTTTACGGATTCTATCGCGTTTATTTACTATTTTATATTTATATACTATATTATATGTATGTTATTAACTATGACATCAGGACGTCTAACACCTCAGTCCCCCCGTGACCATGGTTGCTGTAAAGCAGCCGAAACGTCGGGAAAATAAAATAGTAAATAAACGCGATAGAATCCGTAAAATAGTTTTATTTCAATGAATTTTATCTAATTCGATATAAAATTGTGTTTATTTGAAGGTAACTAAAATTTTCCACTTTGAGCAGTGCTTCTAAAATAACTAACTTCCCGAATTTTCAGCATATCCACATAAATAATAACAAATATGAATGGCTCATGAAATGACTCTGACATGAATCACGCAAATAAATGAACATTTTACAATACATTTGCGGAATTGCTACGGATGTGCTCTGAATGTATTGTATTGTCAAACTCGATGTCAATCTTCTCCGTCAACTTTAAAAACCGGCCAAGTGCGAGTCGGACTCGCGCACCAAGGGTTCCGTACCATTATCTATAAAAACGAGCCAAAAAATCACGTTTGTTGTATGGGAGCCCCCTTAAATATTTATTTTATTCTGTTTTTAGTATTTGTTGTTATAGTGGCAACAGAAATACATAATCTGTAAAAAAATCAACTGTCTAACTATCACGGTTCATGAGATACAGCCTGGTGACAGACGGACGGACGGACAGTGAAGTCTCAGTAATAGGGTTTCTGTTTTACCCTTTGGGTACGGAACCCTAAAAATGGTTGATTTTTAAGAGAGATAAGTCAAAGTTGAACGTAATTTATTATTATCTCCTTTATTTCTTATCTTTTTTATAAATTACATTTTTAAATATATATATAAAAAATACATTTAAAAATATAAAAAACAGTTCCCCAACGGCATCTGGAACAGGGTCCTAGTTACCAGTGGTTAGGGCTCCAGAGAGAGGAACTTCCTCACTATGCGCGCCGTCTCCAGAAGTACCGCCTTCTGAATCTGTCCCTTGATCCAGCCGTCTAACACGAGCCTCTTCAGATGTTTGTCGAGGCTCTTGGCTAGTAGGCCATGGGCGGAAACGACTATCGGTATAATTATTGCCGAGTCAATGTCCCACATGTCGACAACCTCGTGAGCCAGTTCAAGATATTTGCTTTCTTTATCTTTCTCCGCTTTCACGAGATTCTGAAATGTATTATTATCTCCTATATTTCTTATCATTCTTATAAATTACATTTTTAAATATATATATAAAAAATACATTTAAAAATATAAAAAACAGTTCCCCACCGGCATCTGAACAGTGTCCTAGTTACCAGTGGTTAGGGCTCCAGAGAGAGGAACTTCCTCACAATGCGCGCCGTCTCCATAAGTACTGCCTTCTGAATCTGTCCCTTGATCCAGTTGCCTAACGCGAGCCTCTTTAGGTGTTTGTCGAGGCTCTTGGCTAATAAGCCATGGGCGGAAACGACTATCGGTACAATGATTGCCGCATCAATGTCCCACATGTCGACAACCTCGTGAGCCAGATCAAGATACTTGCTTTCTTTATCTTTCTCTGCTTTCACGAGATTCTCGTCATGGGGGACAGTGATATCGATAATCATTGCACGGCGCTCTTGGCGATCTATCAGCACAATATCAGGCTTATTGGCTACAATAGTCCTGTCTGTGATGATAGACCGGTCCCAATACAATGTGATATGACCCTCTTCGAGAACTGGTTGTGGCTCATACCTGTAGTACGGTACCTCGGATGTCACAAGGCGATATTTAAGGGCAAGTTGCTGGTGGACAATCCTGGCTACTTGGTTGTGTCTGTGTAAATATTGACCATTTGCGAGACGCGAACAACCGAAGATGATATGCCTCAGGGATTCACCAGGGCGATGACATGCCCGACAAATGTCAATGGTGCCATCCCTAAGAATATATCTCCGGTAGTTGTTCGTCATCACAACTTCGTCCATAATTGCACAGACAAAACCTCCGGTTTCCCCAAAGCGGTCGCCGAATCGTAGCCAGGCCACGGAGGCCGCAAGATCTACATTATGGTTTTATAAAATTTATTATTATTATTATGGTTTTTTGGATCTTAACAACTAATGACAATATGTGTATTACGTTTTATTTCACATTTCTTCCATACAATATTTTACACACACCTCCGCGATTTTCATTCCAGTTTTTACTTCCAATGTTGACAACGAGACGAATAGAGATCTTATTCAGCGTCGATGCACGACACGTGAATTATTCATGGAATATTTTATCTCCTCAGTGTGCGAACTGCGAAGAAAACTGTGTATGTTTTTGGGGAGGGGTATCAGATTCAGAGTATAAGCCAGTGTACTGGAGAACTTGAATACATCTTAATCATAAGCACAGACTGAGCTTTTCATACTAATTAGTTCGTCCTATTATTTTTTTAAGAAATGATGTAATTTGTATTTTAATGGAATAATATGTGGAATGGCTCCACCTGCGGTTAGCGGGTAATTTATCCAGTGTCAAGTATTCAATTCATTTCAATTAACATTGAAAATAAAAATAGTTGATGATCATGATAAAGATGGTGGATTATTTCTAGACGTCCAATTTTAAGGTGGATTTTGTTACGCCCATGTACGTCAAATTGTCTATGACAATGAGTAACGCTATCTATGAATACTCAATATAATATCTGAAATCGAATGCCAAATAAGTGTTATAAGATGAACTTAACAGACGACTAAGTCTTACCTCTCCTTTACTCATTTGAAAATCACTTTCATTTAGTAATAAGGTCTTTAAATATACGGAAACACAATCTATTTATAGTGAAATTTTAGAACACAATTGTACGGATTATAAAATTGAAAGTAACATAATGGTTTACGCCCTGCAACCACAGGGGCGAGCGAATTGACTTAACTTTTTTTGAACATGTACTTTGTATTAGTATACACAAAGATTTAATTTCTGTGGTCACAATCACGCAAACACACGTTAAGTGTCGATCGCCTCATCGATAACATTTCGTTAAAAATGTGAAGTTACGAAATAGTAAAAAAATACAAATTTAAAAAAATAATTGCAAAATATAAAAAACAAAACACTGTCAACGTTCCATTTTCAAATTTTGCGGATTCAATTTGCACGAGTTGATTACTTATAACAACATGTTATGGCGATATCGTGATCAATCCCTGGACAGTTTCCAAACGTATAAAATTTAATAGATTTTGAACATAATGGGTAAAGGTGCAGTTATTTTAGATTGTGTTTGGAGCTATTGCCAAAATTTTAAAATAGAATAAATTAACTTAATTAAAAGCAGTGGTAGCCTCGTAGGCAAGAATGCCAGCCTTGAACGTAAGGGGTGCAAGTTCAAATCCCGGGCCCGCACCTCTGAGATAATTTTCATGTGCGAATGTCATTTTCAACAATGATTACCACTTGCTTGCAAAAGCGTGTGAAGTTCACCAACCTGCACTGGGCTAACGTGGTGTACTATGGCCCAAATCTCCCTCGTATTGAGGGGGAATGGGCCCAGTGTAATGGCAATAGGCTCGCCTCTTATAACATTGGGACCAAAATCCATCGGCGAAGTGTGGGCGCACTACAGTGCACCTCTGCCTACCCCGTCGGGAAATACAGGCGGGATGATGTATTTATAATGAATTAACTGCTTCATTGGTCTAGTGAACGCTTCATCAATTCATAATACAGCCTCCTTGTGTATAACTGTTTTTAATACTATTCTAATTCTCTCTAAATTCAAATTCTTATTTCTATATTATGGTAGATAGATAAATCTTTATTGTGTCACCTCTTAAAGTTATACAAACTATGCTTTCAATCCTTATGGAAGGTGTCAGTAATGGAATGATTGTAATGTTGGTTAATGAAACATATTACATATTTCTCCTACGTTTGGGGAAGTGCGAATGCTGAATAGTTTGGTTATAGTGGTCTCTAATAATAGATTATATTATTTTTCAAATATTTTACCATGAGATTGGAATGACGTCGTGATTAAATCCTCTTCAACAAGATGGAATTTAAAAAAAATAAACTTTGAATTATCTACACTGGCATGATCTGATCATGATGAATTTTGTATTTATTTTAAATAAGGACTATTAAGTCCCCGTAAAAAAGATTTTTTATATATTTTAAGCCGCAGAATGCAGACAATATTCGCAAATACAACGGCGCAACTCTTGGTTCGTTAGCGGGCACGTCCCGAATCACGGCGCCGCGAAATAAAGTTGCTTTCGCGAGAATAAGCTTACGTATTTTTATGTTTACGACACGGGCAAGGGTTAGCGGTTTTCCATTCTTGCTCCGTGTGCTGTTATTACGTAAAAAGCACCTACCTAACACGTTTATTATGGTATTGTGGGCCCGTAAAATGTTTATCCAGCCACGGATAGAATTTTATCTCTTTTATTCTAAGCCCGCGGTAGTTTAAGTGTATGATTTTTAGGGTTCCGTAGCCAAAGGGTAAAACGGGAACCTTATTACTGAGACTTCGCTGTCCGTCCGTCCGTCCGTCTGTCACCAGGCTGTATCTTATGAACCGTGATAGTTAGAGAGTTGAAATTTTCACTGATGATGTATATCTGTTGCCGCTATAACAACAAATACTAAAAAACAGAATAAAATAAACATTTAAGGGGGCTCCCATCCAACAAACGTGACTTTTTTGCCGTTTTTATAGATAATCTTACGGAACCCTTCGTGCGCGAGTCCGACTCGCATTGACCGGTTTTTTTTCTATCGCCGTTTTATAAGTTGCGTGGAATGAGTGTATGTCTGTATCTTGTAGTTTGATGCCTCTTTGGCTGCTGAATTGAACGATTACGTAATTTATTGCTAACCCGTTTCAATTTGCTTTCTGTCACAGCACCTGCCAAAACTGATCGAAAAAGCTCTAGGTTATTTTTTGTAACAATCATCTCATTTTAAGCAAATGCTGCTTGTTCTAGTAAACTCTGCTCCTCTGTACCTTTATGCCAAGTACACAATTTGCCAATACCAACCGGATTGTATTGACTCGTTAGAACATGTTCTACTACTACTACTACAACCCTTTAAATGTCCCACTGCTTCATTCAGGCCATAGTCCACCACGGGTGAAACCGTGGGCACAGCTAGTACATCAATATTTGTTTTCGGTAAATTTTAAAACACATATAACAGAAGCCTTGTCTACCTTATACAGGGTGTATCAGAAGTCCTAAATAATATTTAAGGTACATATTTGGCAGGTTATATGTAGGTGCTCAGTGAAAGCACACTATACCTAACTATCATAGTTTATAAGGTACAGACCTTTGAATATTTGTCACAAGTATCGTGTTCGGGCCTTAGGGCACATCTGTAACACTATTTAACAATGTAAACTGTAGCTACAAGGGATGACTATTAATATTCAGAAAACAGAACTTGAGAATTTCGCATAGGATTTAAGATGTAGCTAGATTTCAAAATTGGCGGCAACACAGAAATCATGTTCGAATTTTCTTGGGACAAAAAACAGTTACATGTTACATGTACTTGTACATGTACATGTACTTACAGTACTATATCAACAATAAACTAAACACGTAACCCACAACAGTGTCCACGAGTAAAGTGGATGAAATAAATATTAAATTGCATGCACAGTAAAATTAAACTCAAGAATGATTTGAAGAACGTTTGAAATTGCTTGAAGAGCCAGTTTTAATGCTTATGGAGTACTAGGAGTAGCAATGCCACTTATGCCTGTTATGCCACTCAGTTGTATACCAGACAAGCAGTGGTAGCCTCGCGGGCAAGAACGCCCGCCTTGAACGTAAGGGGTGCAAGTTCAAATCCCAGGCCCGCACCTCTGAGATAATTTTCATGTGCGAATGTAATTTTCAACAATGATTACCACTTGCTGAACGGTGAAGGAAAACATCGTGAGGAAACCTGCACGTCTATAGAAAGGCGTGTGTAGTTTACCAACCCGCACTGGGCCAGCGTGGTGGACTATGGCCCAAATCTCCCTCGTATTGAGGGGGAATGTGCCCGGTATAATGGCAATGGGCTCGCCCCCTATTACATTGGTACCAAAATACATCGGCGAAGTGTGGGCGCACTACAGTGCACCTCTGCCTACCCCTTCGGGGAATACAGGCGTGATGATGATGGTGTATATATATTGTATACCAGACACTAATGCTAACGGTAAAGTATTATTTTGGACTTCTGATACACCTTGTATAAGGCAACTAGCGTAATGATACAAATAAAACTTTGGCTCAAAAGCTATTAAAACCGGATTCCCCATTAATATTTGTTCAGTTAAATCAGCAGTTTTTCGATTCAGTACGTCCAATTATTGAAACATTCTCAAAACAATATCAGTTGAATGTTAATTGAGAACACATCGCTATTAAAAGCATAATTTAAATATTATATTCGGCCCGGCAATGGAATCCTTTTTAATGAGTGCTAAAATCTACGAAAAGGAATGTATATTTTATTTATTCAGCGAATGCATTTTATAATCTCCCTCTTTAATTTTTTTTAACAAGCTTACTGTTTTTAAATAAAAATGTTCTGCAGGAATTATATATCTAGTTACTCAATACATATTTGATCTGACTATATAACTAAGATACATGACTGAGATGGATGTGTGGAGTGAAGCGAATGGATAAAGTGAGGAATGTGTATATCAGAGGTAGTATAAAAGTAGCACCCATAACAGAAAAAGTAAGAAGTAGGAGATTAAAATGGTTTGGACACTAGATAAGAAACATGTGACTAAGAGAGTGATGAGTATAAATGTGGACGGATAAAGAGCAAGCGGAAGACCCAAGAAAATATGGATGGACTGTATATGAATGAGATCGTAGTGGATGTCGATGATGGGAAAGCAAGATGAATGGAAGAAGAATACATACTGCGCCGATCCCAAATAATGAGACAAGGTAAGGCAAATGATGATGACATGACTAAGATACATGAATAAACAACATATACTGTTCGTTTGATCCCAAACTAAGCAAATCTTGTACTATGGGTACCATGCAATAGACTGGGGAGCATTCCAGTTACAACCAAATCAGGGCAAGGGAAATTGGATTTCCGAAATTTGCCACTGGCGGGAATTGAACCCACAACCACTCGGTTCAGTGAGTCGAGTGGCCTACGCTCCAATCACTGGACTAAGCCGCCATCTGTATACCCTGACATGCACACTTCGTATAGTTTTAAAACTTAGTAATAGTCACCGTTACTATTACGTTACCGTCTTTCTACGGACATGCAAGTTTTCTTTAGGCAATCATAACGAGAAAACCTATAAAGAAGATAACAGCTATACGTTAAAACGTATAACAAGATGATTACTGAAAATGACATTCGAAAATCCTTGAGGTACAAGCCCGGGGTTTAAACTTGCACTCCATGCTTCCAAGATAGGCATTTCACGGACTAGGCCACCACTACATATATAAAACAACTAGCAGCCCTTCTCGGCTTCGCATGTGTGGACATTTTTTTAAACATTTTGGGATAAATAAATAAAGCTTATGTTAGTCAGTGATAAGGTAGCTTTCTAACGGCAAAATATTTTTTTTAAATCGGTCCAGTAGTTTTTAAGTTTATTCGTTACAAAAATTACAAATCTTACCTCTTTATAAAATTAGTATATATGGTTAGACATAGAAAACAAAGTAGCCTGAATTAATCTTTTCAAATTGCCGTTGTAGAGAACAGAATTACAGGAACAAAACACCTCGACTGTGAATGGAGGCTTCGGAGCGCGAAATTGATTGAATTTAAAACTTTAGCCGCCAATCCGTTGAGTAGGGGTTTCAGGTTTAAGTTTATAGAATACGGAATAGTTACGTACCCACTTTACAGTTCCATATCTATTTACTTTAAATCACTGTAATATTCTTCATTCATCGTAGAAGTTTCTGAGTAGCTGTCTGTGTGTTTCGTAGCCAACTATTTGTGCCATATAATTAATGATAAATTCTACTAAGGGATAGGTAGTTTGCAAACGACTGAAGGAATTAATGGTTACCTTATTTTGCTGTATAAATATTATCAAACTCCGGGCCCACAGGGTTATAAAAAGCACACGCAGCAAAATGTTAGACAATAATAAAATTAACTGTATTAATTCCTTTTAAAAGCTTATTTTTCAATGATGACTCAACTCTGGCCTGAGAGAATATTGACGCGTGGACGCGTGGCATTTACCACAGAATTTGATCTTTATGTTTAATTCCACAGAGTTCATTTTGAAATTGGTAAAAAAAAATACGCGCACCTCTTGACGCACCTCGGGGCCTAGGAAAATGGAAGGAATGCAGAATAATCTCTACATATCAGTGTTATTTTAGTTCTAAGAGTATTGTCAAAAAAATTGAGTAATATTAAAACAATCATGAAAAAGAGGTAAGATGTCAGATCAAATACTTTATAAAAACTTTGACTTAAGGATAAATAAGAGTTGAAAGCATTACTGAAATGGAACTTAAACGTGCGCTCTATCCATTAGCGAACAGCTGACATTTCTGTTGTTTCTGCTTCCTTTGCACGGGTCTTTCAGGGCGCGTGAAAAGAAAAATCAATGCTGTCATCAACATAATTAAAGTCAAGCAAAAACTCATAAAATATTATGAAATCCATATCGGTCACCCTCCAATATCAATACGCCCGTTTTGACAACTAAAAAAAAGGAATATTTTTTAAACTAAATAAAAAAACATACATACTCACGCCTGTATCCCATGAGGGTAGGCAGAGACTACGGTTTGCCACATGCTACGATCCTGACATACCTCTTTCGCTTCATCCACAGTCATACATCTTTTCATGCACTTCCGTCGGTTTCCGCTTCTGTTTTTTAGTATTTGTTGTCATAGCGGCAAACAGAAATACATCATCTGTCAAAATTTCAACGGTCTAACTATCATGGTTCATGAGATACAGCCTGGTGACAGACGGACATCGGAGTCTTAGTATTAGGGTCCTGTTTTACCCTTTGGGTACGGAACCCTAAAAAGGGACTCAGTGCTGTAATCCTTGAAATACGTCTTATCTAGCAGAAAGTACATCCATCCTTAAAGGTCACATTTAATAAAAACAAAAGCTACTGATAGACGTCCAACAACCGGACATAAGGTCACGTTATATTTAACGAACATCGAGGGCGTTCTCTCTAGTACGTTATTTAGCTTATTAAATAGCTTTTATCCACTTGTGAGGCATGGTTCATGGAAGCCGAAGCAAAGTCAACGTTTCTGAGAAGCGGTATAAGAGCGAATACCAGCCAATTAATTTTTTTCAGAATCTACAGCTGTACACATTATTTTCTGTTATTCAAATCATAATATTCGGTATAAATTATATAAAGCAGTAGCTTCGTGAGCAAGAACGCCCGCCTTGAACGTAAGGGGTACAAATTCAAATCCCGGGCCCGCACCTCTGAGATATTTTTCGTGTGCGAATGTCATTTTAAACAATGATTACCACTTGCTGAACGACGAAGGAAAACATCGTGAGGAAACCTGCATGTCTATAGAAAGGCGTGTGAAGTTTACCAACCCGCACTGGGCCAGGGTGGTGGAAAATCACCCTCCTATTGAGGGGGAATGTGCTCGATTTAATGGCAATAGGCTCGCCCCCTATTACATTGGGACCAAAATACATCGGCGAAGTGTAGGCGCACTGCAGTGCACCTCTGCCTACCCCTTCGGGGAATACAGGCGTGATGATGTATATTTATAAATTATATAGCAGAATACATGTGGTAGGTAATTATTAATCTAAATCATCTTCAAAAACAAACCAATGTTTTGTCAATACCAAAACTAATTGTATTAACTTAAGGAATGAATACATTTTTCAACGAAATATCATCGATAACGCGTTCGAATTTCAACGCATGATCGCGTGGCTTTTACCACAGAAATTTAATTTTAATGTAAATTGACACAGAATACATTATTTTGCAAAAAACGTTAGTTCGCTTGCTCCAGTTGCTTTATCTTTATCCTATGACAGGGGAGTTCAATCGGCTACACTTGATGGACAGTGACTGAATCGAAACCAATCATTCGCACGAACAGCTAGCTTCACACACTCAAACTGCAATCGCTCTAAAGCCTTTGTGTATCAGAGCGGCCAGGCTCGCGCTTGATATCAAGTTTGAGTTTAGTTAGCAACCCAAGTCGATCAAGCACGAATTATTTAGCAAGTATCAAGGTGATAGTTTAGGCTCAGCCACGGTCAAACATCAACCAACTCTTGAGTATGGTCTTATACAAAAGGACTTAAGGACTAGTTGTAGCATGGGCGCCAAGACTAGACTTTTGTCATGGAATTTGTTGATTTTGTCTATATCTCTTGTATAAAATATGACAGAGCGAGCGTGTGAATAACATAGGAAAGACTGGAGTCTAGACATGCATGCTAACCCTACTGATGTCCAAGACTTGTGAACTAGTTCTTACGAAATTTAACGATGACTAGAATGTATCCGACACGGATTTGTAAATAAGTTTTATACACAGTTATAATCGATTTATTTATTTATTGATACTAAGGCATATTATGTTGTACACAAACTACAACCTAACTATACAGTGTATAGTACTGAATAGGCGTGTATAGTATACGGGATGTATCAGAAGTTCGAATAATGTATCAGGTTTAAAAGAATTAATATGTAATTTTGTACATGCCTATTATAGGTTGACTATACCTAACTATTATAGTTTCTGAGTTACAGACCTTTGCGTATTTGTCAAAATATGTATTGTGTTGTGACCTCGGGGCACACTCATAATCCTACTTAACCGTGTAAATTACATTTACGCAGTAGCTAAGTTAAGTAACAATACCATTTGAAAGGTAAGAGGGTTCTACGACAATCCCACTGGTATTAATTGCTTAAAATAAAAAATATCGACCAAACATATTCACAATTATTTTCACTCTATCTCTGTTACTGTTATAATATAAAAAAAACGTTTTTTAAAAAAGCTTTTATCTAATTGCCCTTAGTTTTCGTGTTCCCCTTAGCAAGCCCTTTCATTTGATATCCATACTGTGGTATTGCAGAAAAAATAACTATTCCGCCATCTTGGATGATCCGCCATATTGGAATTAGAATGACGTCACATAGCTCAGCATGCATTGTCATCCAAAGTAAGCGTGTATACCAAATTTAAAGCGTGTATACGGTTAAAGATAAGTGATTTAAAATTCAGTTGCAAGATTCCACCCGGACATACATACGTTGCAAGTTAATATAAAGCTTGTTAAATATAGGAAATGCCATCCATTCAATAATATTTGAACGCAAAAACGAATAGAAGTGTTCGGCAAAGTTAGAAAAATGTCAAAACAAATTTGCATTATGATAGCATTTTGAAAGCCAATAGCCGATGCAACTGAGACTTTTATGTTTCTATCGTTACCGACGCAAACTTTGTCTGGCGTCCAGTTTCCATTCTGAGTGTCACAAATACACTATATTTGCAAATTTTACGATGTATTGTGCTCTCGTTTCAGGGTTATGAATAAAATATTTTATGTTTAATAACAGCTAAGCTGGAAAAGTTTCATGTACATAATGTTTTGACGTAAATCTGGACTATATCTGAACAATAGTTTGATATGTGTACTTATTTTTTATTTCCGCAAAATCAACATTGTCACTTATCTTTTATGAGCTCTTTAGTAGTATTATTTTAATATTACTTTAACTTGTAGGAATTTTTTTGTGATAAAAATATTAAATATTGTACATTCAGTAGGTACAAATGTTTGGTTAAAAAAAACATACGGGTCGAATTGAGAACCTCCTTCTTTTTGAAGTCGGTTAAAAATGGATTATAAAATGCAAGATTAGCTCATTTTTTTTTATTTGTTTACGCTAATAATGCCTTAACATTAGAAGTCCATATAGAACGTAATAAGAATGTTTATTGATGATTTTTATCAATATAAGCCGTCCGAATAGTGAAACTAATACACTGGTACTAAATTTGTTGTTACCAAACAAAACTAAACGAATCTAAGTGTATTGCGTATCCTACTCACGGCCGTAATGTGTGAACAGGATGAAAATATATTTAGTTTATTATATTTAGCTGTAAAATTTTATTTAATGGCAAGCAAATCTTTAGTCCCAGTTTAGTGGCCATGAAATTCCTCTAAATCCATAATTGAGTTAGCTTATTAAACAACAAGTATTTACACTGCTTAATACAGAAACAAGCATATAAAACCGCTTATGCTGAAGCTTGCGGATAAAATGCGAGTGAAGGAGTGAGTTGCCAGCGTCTTCCCAACTTTACCGACAAAATGCAAAGTATACATAAACGGGGTTTAAATTTTCCCCAAACTGACACCTTCACGCTTCGCGATCGTAAACAATAGATAAATAATGTTGTACTTGGAAACCTCCGATGCAGTCATCAAATTGTATGTGACACCTATTCTCACACCTGAAGATCGGTTCTCTATGTGTTGGTTTGTTAGATTGGATATATCGGAATGGCAATGACATATTCAGCTAGAAGATGTTTTTCCAATCTGTAGATTCATAGTTCGACTTTCCGTATCCGCTTATAATTTTGAGTATATCAATTGGACTTACCTGCCTTTCATTCTGCCAAATTTGAACAGAAAGACGTAATCTTTCATTAACTCATAGAAAAATAACATTTTTACAAGCTTTATATTAACTTGCAATGTATGTATGTCCGGGTGGAATCTTGCAACTGAATTTTAAATCAGTTATCTTTAACCGATTGAGCTGAAATTTGGTATACACGCTTATTTTGCATGGAAATGCATGCTTAGCTATGTGACGTCATTCTAATTCCAATATGGCACTATACAGCATGGGCATCAAATGAAAGGGCATGCTGAGGAAAACATGAAAACTAAGGGCGATTAAATAAAAGCTTGTTTTGAAAAAGTTTTTTTACCATTATTTTTATTTAACTTAATCTCATGCGACCAAAATTTACACGTCGAGTGGCACGTACTACTGAAATTCAATCTCTGCTGTTATAGAAACGGAGTACATTTTCAAAAAAAACCGTTTAATTATTTCGCTCTACTACTCCGGTGGGTTACTGGGCGTTCTTCATATTTCAAAGCTCAATATTTAGAGATACTTATGTCTCGCAAAACCCTTTTTTTGTGATGGCTACTCATAAAATGTTATGTTGCACTATAAATCCTTGCGTTTAAATGAAAAACATCTTCCTTTTTACGGGCCTGTCCTGCTCCTATGTTACAGTTTTCCCTACCCTTAACAAAATACTAGTAATATAAACCTAAACGCATGGTGATAAACTGAATAATATCTTTCGACGATACCTACCGCAATCTATTGTATTGGTAACCCGGTCCAAACTCAAGCCAATTAGGAAAAGTTTGCATTCAAAATTGGCCTCATTTAGATGTGTAAACCACAACGACCTTACGTTAGCAACCAGATGTTGCTTGTTCCGTTAAACTATAAGTCGTATCTATACACTATACAATGTAGGACTACACATCGCTGCTTTAATTCATAACTACTTTTTTTTTTTTTTTTTTAATATAAATAACATCGTTAGAAGCGTATTTTTAAGCAGTATTAAATGTGTTAAGTAGTTTTATAATACACTGAATGCTAGAGGAGATATAAGCATATAAGTCACTTTTAAATATAAAAAATATGTTTTAAACATACTAAATATGGAGTAAAACAACCATAAGTCAAAAAAATGTATTAATCATGTTGTTCTACAAAACTTTAAAGGAACATAATAAAAACGGTTGCAAAATAATCATTAATTGAAATAAAAATATTTTACGGATTTTATCGCGTTTATTTACTATTTTATTTTCCCGACGTTTCGGCTGCTTTACAGCAACCGAAATAGCAATAGTTTTATTTTAATGTATAGTATTCGCGTAAATATAAGAAAACAATAATCATTAATTATTTATTAAGTTTCATTTAAACAATGAAAACATAAAAGTTTAATAAAAGTAATTTAATTGGCCATGATTATTAGCAAAACTAACGTAAGTTTTTCAACACTCGAAATAAAACAAAGACTTTATAAACGTGGAGGTTTTCTCCACGTCTCTAAATTCAAAACTTTTGAACAAAATTCTTTAAAACATACTCTTACTTTTAAATCAACAAAAACTATTGAAATGTTATAACTATAATAATATATTAAATGCAATTAGGAATATTATGAAATCACAAAATCACAACAACTTGTAAATATACACGTAAACTTTGTAAAAGTTTATGAGTAGGCACTTTAAAATTTAACAAACAAGAATTAATTATTTTGCAACAGTTTCTTTTAGTTTTTGTATCTTATATGTTAAAGTACTTATAACCTTTAACAAAGTTTATATTTACTAAGTGCTGTCATTTTGTGACGTCATACGTGCTCCTAATTGCAATTAATATACTAATATAGTCACACGATTATGATTATATCCACAAGGTTATATAAGATTATATTCACATGATTAAGCCTGCTGTGTGGTAGCCGAGTGGTCAAACGCACGCCTTGCAAATCAAAGTGTGCAGGTTCAAACCCCGGCTCACACCACACCGGCTCGCACCTCTGGGATTTATGTGAGAATCTCATTTTCATCCAAGATTATCACTTGCTATTAAACGGTGAAGGAAAACATCGTGAGGAAACCTGGACGTCTGAGGGAACTTGTCTAGTTCTCGATAGATGTGTGAAGTCTGCCAACCCGCACTGGGCTAGCGTGGTGGACTATGGCCGGAATCCCCCTCGCATTGAGGGGAGGCCCGTGCCCAGAAGTGGGACGTTAAAAGGGCTGTAGTAGTAAGCCTGCTGTTCGATAACTACGGGTTTTATAGGAAATGGACGTGCATTGCCAAAGATACAGATATCCATATAGGCTTCAACAATTTTTAATTTAATTTAATTAGGGACATTGGGTTTTGAGTTGAAATCGAGTAAACCGTTATTCGGAGGTCTTAAACAATAGCCGTGCGCGCCATTTCTTAGAATTTATTTGCACCGGTGCGTAAACATGCGACTCGAGCTGTGTTATTCTTCCATCAGCGAAGTAAACACAGAATTCGCATCATTTATGTCAATTTGCTGAATGATGGAAGGCATATAATCAAGTGTACTAAGAAATGTAATGTGATTAAAGTAAATAAAAGTATCTCTAGCTAGACCAGAGTTTCCCAAAGTGGTCGATATGGACCGCATTGCGTTTTTTCACTTAACAAATCGCAAAGTTTTAAATTGGTAAGTATTTTGTATCAATAGGAAAAAAAACTAGAGATTTTTAAAGTAATTTGGCTATGGACTATGTATATGCGGTATCAGTTCATTTCGGAATGGGGTTCTCTTGCCCAAAATGGTTTGGGAATCCCTGCACTAGACAAACCTAGTACTCAAATATGAATATTTCAGCTCAATCAAAGGTCTAGACTAAGGCATAAACTATTGTTATACCACTCTTCTAAACAAGACGACCATCGAGAGTTTCTAAGAATCATTTCCGTAATATCGGCTGTCGACAATAGCTGATATAAGCGATATTAGAGATTCTATCTTTTGAATCCGTAATGCCACAGAGAGTCGTCCAAAGGCGCGCGTCAAAATTGTAGCCTACCCTACATATACCAAAACGAAATTACGCGACGGAATTTGCTCGCATCATCGAATACTTTTCGTTGCAAAATGTGCTTTGTCCGTCAGTAAATACAGTTCGTTTTAGTATTGGCAAAAAATGTCGTACGCATATTGATGGGCGTAAGGCTACCGTTAAAGGCATTAGGTTTGAAGAGTAACGAACGAATGTTTGTCGCAAGCTACAAACCAGTAACCTTGGAGATGTTTTGAATGGTAAAATATTTCTACCGTTCATATTTCACGGAACAGTTTGAAGCGTTCGCAACATTTCCCTTGCTCACAATACATCACTAAATATAGTGGATATCCGAACGTTAAGTTTAGTGAATTCCTCAGTAGAATGGTTTTATATAGGCTGTTACATACACTCGGCTTTCGAGCTTAGAGCTTTTATGGGCAGCTCATAAAAATGATAGATCACAGTGCGGTGCGCGTTACATACTCAGATGGTCTTAGTATTTCGGGTTTCCCCCACATCGCATTCCGTTTAGTGCTGTATTGGGTGGTTTCTCAGCTTATTGCAGCCAATCTACATAAATCCTCGTGTTACGATGTTATTAAACATGAATTCCAAGAGAGTTACATCATACATACATCATCACGCCTGTATTTCCCGAGGGGGTAGGCAGAGGTGCACTGTAGTGCGCCCACACTTCGCCGATGTATTTTGGTCCCAATGTAATAGGGGGCGAGCCTATTGCCATTATACCGGGCACATTCTCCCTCAATACGAGGGAAATTTTTGGGCTATAGTCCACTACGCTGGCCCAGTGCGGGTTGGTGAACTTCACACGCCTTTCTATAGACGTGCAGGTTTCCTCACGATGTTTTCCTTCACCGTTTCATAGCAAGTGGTAATCTCGGATGAAAATGAGATTCGCACATAAACCCAGAGGTGCGAGCCGGGGTTTGAACCTGCACACTTTGATTTGAAATGACGTAGGTAGGTATATACACAATCCATAACCACCAACGCTAATAACAGTATTGTTTCAATAGTAGATACTTAACATTGAAATAAAACTATTTTACGGATTTTATCGCGTGTATTTACTATTTTATTTTCCCGACGTTTCGGCTGCTTTACAGCAACCATGGTCACGGGGGGACTGAGGTGTTAGACGTCCTGACCTCAGTCCTGACCTCAGTCCCCCCGTGACCATGGTTGCTGTAAAGCAGCCGAAACGTCGGGAAAATAAAATAGTAAATACACGCGATAAAATCCGTAAAATAGTTTTATTTCAATGTGAAGTAGTAGTAGTATTCGCGTAAATATAAGAAAACAATAGTAGATACTTAACTTAGATTTCTTTGTTGTTTTAGTAAGAAATACTAAACAAGCAGTGGTGCCCGAGTGGTCGATTGCACGCTTCGCAATCAAAGTGCGCAGGTTCAAACCCCGGCTCGCAACTCTGGGTTTCTTAAGCGAATCTCATTTTCATCCGAGATTATCACTTGCTAAGAAACGGTGAAGGAAAACATCGTGAGGAAACTTGCACGTTATAGAAAGGCGTGTGAAGTTCACCAAACTGCACTTGACCAGCGTGGTGGATTATAGCCCAAAAACCATCTTCGTATTGAGGGGGAATGTGACCGGTATAATGGAAATATGCTCGCCCCCTATTACATTGGGACCAAAATACATCGGCGAAGAGTGGACGCACTGAAGTGTACCTCTGCCTACCCCTTCGGCGAATACAGGCGTGATGATATATTATAAGTAGTATTAACTTAGTTTGGGGTTTAATCTATTACTGTATATTTACTCGTAGAAATAGCTGCGCCCGTGAATTTGTACGCTTGGAGTTTAGGAACCCTAATTATTTTCCAACATTAAAGTTGCCTAACTTACTCCTTGTACCATCAGCTATCTTTCAGCGCAAGTCTCGTCTCAATCAGTCCAGCCGTTTGGGAGCCAGAACAAACAGATAGACATACAGACATATTTTTAAAATTGTATTTTTCGTTATAAGTATCGTATCCACTTTCATATTTAGTAAAAAGTTGTCATTTTGACACTACAAATAGGCACTTCAATTTGATTAATTTTCATAGTTTTGATTTGATTCTAGAAGTCTAGGAGAAACAATGTTTTTTATTTTGTTTTTTTGATCCATATTAAAATGCAAGGAAAATAAATGATCAACACATTATTTGCGTAATCAGATATAAGTATTTTTCTGATTCCTTTCCTCAAACTACAGTTCAATCAATCAAATATTCAAAGAAGTCTCGCATATCGAGGAAATCAAATTTCCGTTGGCACCGTCGTCAATGCGACCGCAAGTTATTGGTCAAGCGTATATTCGTATTAACTGGAATATTGGATAAAGTTATTTTTCCAAATATAATTTATCTCGAATATTAGATGAGGATCATATCATAAAAAAATAATAAAAATGACGATGGTAGAGCATTGCCTTAATGCCTTAATTGCATTCCATGCCATGCCTTAATTGCATTCGTAGAGATGAAACATACCAATCAAGGTATTCATACCACCATTTCTTGAGACAACTATAGCAACGGCAAGTAAACTATCATTAATTATATTTTTTTATCTCTCAATTGTCTCCATGCTATATTTAATAGTAGGAATATATGGATAGGGGCAAAACTCTATCTTTTTCTCTCTCTTCTCTACTCGTCTCTTCGCAGTAAAAAATGGGCTTCGGATCAACTGTGCAACCAAATAGTAAGTAACCAAAGATAAGCTTTTGTCAATCAGTGTAATGTATTCTTGTCAAAACTACCTACCCTAATTTTTTTTAACCGTCCTCAAATATAAGAGGTTATTAATTCGACGCGAATGTTTTTTTTTTTATTGAACACTAAATGGGGCGATATTAATTCATCAAAAATACATATGGAATTGATCTACGCTGGCAGTACATCGGAGTGGTCCATAAAAAGCGATACTGTACCTTCTTAGAACAAACCATAAGACAACACATAACGTGAAGGCTTACGACCACAGGCGCGTTAGAGCTCGCGTGATACATTTTCTGCCAATACTAAAATGAACTATATTTGCTCAAAGAAAAAGCTCATTTTTCAACGAAATTCCATCATGATACTAATTAATTTTGACGTATTTTACGCGTCACTTTTAACACTGCAATTCAGACATTATGTGTATTGACACAAAGGCCTATGCGTCCACTGGAACAAAAAAATCCAACACATTTTCTAACGAAATGTCATCAACGCCGTGAGTGAATTTTACAAGCTATATATTAGCTTGCAACGTATGTATGTCAGGGTGGAATCTTGCAACTGAATTTTAAATCAGTTATTTTTAACCGATTGAGCTGAAATTTGGTGTAAACGCCTATTTTGGATGACAATGCATACTCAGCTATGTGATGTCATTCTAATTCCAATATGACGGATCATCTAAGATGGCGGAATAGTTATTTTTTCTGCACCACCACAGTATGGGTACCAAATGAAAGGGCTTGCTGAGGAGAACACGAAAACTAAGAGCAATTAAATAAAAGCTTGTTTTAAAAAGATTTTTTTACCATTAATTTGACGTAATATCGCGTAACTTTGACCATTGAACTCTATATAACCAATACGATTCATCCGCCATCTTTATCAATTTCAGTACACATTTTATAATTTGTATTTACTAAATTTGCTCTTGCTATTAATTACTTGAAAATGGCTGAAATACTCGCTATATAATCGCAGCGGAGCCATTCCTCATCATATTCCATTAAATTGTAAAACTTTATTTTGTAAAAAAATAAGAATTCTATATTGATGTAAATAGAGTACATTTTCAAGATGATTCGCTCGCTCCAGTGCGCGCAGGGCGTTAAGGAGGCAAGAGAGATATCACCTCGTTCGCTTTTACGAACGTAACGGGAGATCGTCGCAAGTAATGTCCCGGATAATCGTGATAAACAAGTCCTGGGCGCGGCGCGGGGGTGACATGGAGTGTCGTAAAGGAAAATACACACGATACGAGATGATTGAGCCGTGTGCTCATTGGGCCGTGTATTATATTCAAATAGTCCAGAATCGGGATAAGTTCAGCTTGAATATCCCCCTATATTCAAGCTGAACTTATCCCGATTCTACTCACATGAAATACACTGAACCGTCCACATTCGCGAGTATTTTTTATTTGCTATACTTAAACAAACTCTATAGACGTATAAAAAAAGTCCATTCTTCAACAAAATTACACTAACAACGCGAGCATATTTTGACGAGTGGAGGCTTTTACCAAAGAAATTCAATCTTTATGCATGTTGACACAGAGTTTGTTTTAGTAGTGACAAAAGTGTTAACGCGCGAGCGTTATTGCTCCTGTTATCATCAATGATAGAACTAACGTTACAATGACTGTGTTAACTAAATGTATGAATTCAATTTTTTTATGAGATAGGGAGGCCAACGAGCAGATCAACGGCGCCCTTGGACACCCGCAACACCAGGGGCATCGCAAGTGCGTTGCCGGCCTTTAAGGAATGAGTATGCTTGTTTCTTGAAGTTACCTTTGTCGCATCGGTCCGGGAACACAACAAGTTGGGATCTCATCCACCATATATATCACGTTTATCACTCATTTTTATTTAAAATGTGTATTTATTTTATTTGCTCTCACTATTACTTTACACTGGCTGCAATACCCACTAATTGCAGGTGGAGCCATTCTTCATTTTGTGCCATTAAATTTCATAAATTCATTCATTTCGTAAGAAAAGAAGAAAAACTAAATGGATCAAAAAGACGTATAAAAAAATTATCTCATTGATGCCACTGCTCTCTTTGCTTTTCGATCACGTGTTGCATATAACTATACTCTAAGATTTAAGTGAGTTGTCTATTCTCAAAGTTACAAGGACACAAGTTTAAGTCACTGTTATTTTCCTACTATTTAGACTTAATATTAATATAGAAAATGACTGTTGTATTTCAATTTTAATTCAAACAAGGTAAAGTTTCTTAATCATCATCATCAGCCGGTGTCAGTCCACTGCTGGACGTAGGCCTCTCCCAAGATGTGCCACTGAGCCCGATCTTCGGCTCTTCTTTTCCAGTCACTGCCCACCGCTTTGCGTATGTCGTCGCTCCACCTAGTCACAGGACGTCCTACACTACGTTTTCCGATTCGCGGTCTCCACTCTAGGACGAGTCTACCCCAACGGAAGTTAATAAGTAAGTTAAGTTTCTTAATACTTAAATGTTATTATGAGCTCTATATGAGGTTATTAGTAGGTTGAAAATGTGTTATATTCTTCCTCGAGTTTTCTACCTAAACCACAAGGTCCATACTACGATTATTTCTAACCATATGTTGTTAGATATAATAGGTGCATAAAGTCAATACAAAAAGGTTTTACTGCATAATTTTCTTAAAACTCAATCTGTAATTCGCTGGCATTCTAGAAAAACAAAGGAGAACTCTATATAAAAGTTTTAATAAAACAGTACCGAGAACGCTCTCGAGTGCTCCCGCTGAGACCATGAAACGTTATAAGTTGAAAGCATCGCACTGCTAGTGGGCTTCTTATATACCAAGCTCTATATAGAGTTGAGTAAACTGGATGAAACACGTTATACCTGCGCCGTTGTGAAATACTTAATTCTGGAGCTAGAGTAGCTCTCGGAAGTGTTTTATTCACTATCAGTAGTTTAAGGTACTTACAGGATTATTTTGTTGAGTAGTTATAACAGAGGGACGTGGCTTGATCGATTTTATGATCTAAAATTCTTCAATTTTTTATATCAATGTGTGTCCTACGGTGTGAGTCTGAATTTCAATGCAAGACATGTTTAAGAGATTGTCCACGCTAGCTCAGTCCAGATTAGGAAATTTTATACGTTTTTTGATAGAGTACAGGTTTTTTCATTCAGTAATTAATAATGATAAATTAAAATTAACATTCACACACGACGTTAAAAAATCCTAAATTTGCACGTTTAGGATTTGGACCTGCATCTTTTGCTTCTAAGGCGGACTTTCTACTTACTAGCCTACTACTGATTATTATATAATTAAAATAAAATAATTTATCATCACGCCCGTATTCCCCGAAGGGGTAGGCAGAGGTGCACTGCAGTGCGCCCACACTTCGCCGATGTATTTAGGTCCCAATTTAATAGGGAGCGCGCCTATTGCCATTACATATACCGGGCACATTCCCCCTCAATACGAGGGAGATTTTGGCCGTTCACCACGCTGGACCAGTGTGGGATGGTGAACTTCACACGCCTTTCTATAAATGTGCGGGTTTCCTCACGATGTTTTTAGCATGTGCTAATCATTGTTGTTAAAAGCCTGGCATTTTAATGATTCTAATTAAAATCGCTCGAAAATTTGCATAAATTTTACCCATCAAACTATACGGTTTATTGACCTAGAGTAATATGAATTTAGACAAGTTTAATATTGATATACTAGTACCAATAGTTTGCCTTCCTCGGTGCTCGTTAT
This sequence comes from Ptilodon capucinus, assembly GCA_914767695.1. NCBI lineage: Eukaryota > Metazoa > Arthropoda > Insecta > Lepidoptera > Notodontidae > Ptilodon > Ptilodon capucinus. Next base: position 2,181,040 of record OU611813.1, on the reverse strand, counting down.
TCCAGTACTATGGGAAAAGTTTTCGCATTACGACACGCTAAGTATTTCAGCATAAATTTCGGCTAACATTCTTGTACAGTTTATGTTCTCTGAACGTAAAGTTATCATGAAACTATTAATATAGTGCCTTGATACGTACGATGTATTCCTATGGTTTTAAAATATGACCTACTAAGAGCACGTACTGACCATTGGCAGAAGAATATTGGCCTTACACAGAAGAGTTAAATTGCTTTTCCTTATTTTCTTAATATTTTTTTCTTGATTTTTATCTAATATGTGGGTAATCAAATAATGTTCAATATAATTTTTAAGCCGTCAAGGTTGACCGAGAAAAACGTGACGATACAACCTTGACACCGTTGTGAAAAAAATGTGGCAAGACATTTCCAAGGATAGAGAGGGGTAGAGAAGAAAGTGGGAGGCATCTTCCCTGCAGGTAGACAGACCCATAGGCAAGCAAAAGAAGAAAATCGCATGATTATTTTAGGGAACAGCATGTTTCATTATTTTGATAAGAGTAACCACTAAGTTTCTTAACGGATCTTGTCAGTGGAAGCAGCATTCTGAACTGGTAGAATCAGTTTTTTTTTCTTTTTTAAGATATAGGGAGGCAAACGAGCAGACGTTTCACCTGATGGTAATTTAAGTAATCAGCGTCGCCCATGGACGCCTGCAACACCAGGGGCATCGCAAGTGCGTTGCCCCGGGTGTTGCCCGTGCGTTGAAAGGAGTATGCTTGTTTCTTCAAGGTACCTTTGTCGATCTACAAGGTTTTTAAGTACACTCAATATAAGTAGTTGCTGGATATCGGTGAATGCAAGTGATATGTGGGCTACCCTAGGACCAGCAGTGAACATCTTCCAGCTGAATGGATGGACGGATTTATTTATATATCACGTCAGGCGCGGTATTATATGTTGTTTTATTTATTTTCCAAAAATAACAAAACTTGTTGACACCTATAGTTAACGCTGGACCAATTAAATCAAGTCAGTCACCATAAATTGTGATATTGGTAAAAAAAAAATTGGTGATTGAAATAACTTCAACTTTTGTGTATTTTGATTAATTGGCGTATGTGTTTATTTTATATGTACGTACAACATAGCATTGTTTTAGAAAGTTTATATGTACGTACAACATAGCATTGTTTTAGAAAGTTTATATATACGTACAACATAGCATTGTTTTAGAAAGTTTATATGTACGTACAACATAGCATTTTTTTGAAAGTTTATATGTACGTACAACATAGCATTGTTTTAGAAAGTTTATATATACGTACAACATAGCATTGTTTTAGAAAGTTTATATGTACGTACAACATAGCATTTTTTTGAAAGTTTATATGTACGTACAACATAGCATTGTTTTAGAAAGTTTATATGTACGTACAACATAGCATTGTTTTAGAAAGTTTATATGTACGTACAACATAGCATTGTTTTAGAAAGTTTATATGTACGTACAACATAGCATTGTTTTAGAAAGTTTATATGTACGTACAACATAGCATTGTTTTAGAAAGGTAAGTTTCGTCAGCAGATTCATATTCGTTATTATTACGCAAAAAAATAAGCAAATTTGTCTGAAAAAATTGCTAAAAGCCCATCCTGAACCCATGATTTTACCGAGTAGCAACTTTGTAATCCAACACATTAATATGAAAAAAAAAACACAACAAATAAGGAAAGCAAGTTTGTTTGCGACAAACGTGACTAGAATGATGCAAACGAAGTGGAATACACGGTTGAATAAATTCTCTAGTTGATACGCAAAAAAGTTGTAACGCACTCATGTGTCAGGCTTAGATAATAATAATATATCATCACGCCAATATTCCTCTAAGGGCTAGGCAGAGGCGCACTACAGCGTGCCCACACTTCGCAGATGTATTTTGGTCCTGATGTTATAGGTGGCGAGCCCATTCCCATTATACCGGGCACATTCTCCCTCAATACGTGGGAGATTTTTGGCCTATAGTCCACCATACTGGCCCACTGCGGGCTGGTAAACTTCACACGCCTTTCTATAACGTGCAGGGTTCCTCACGATGTTTTCCTTCACCGTTTCATAGCAAGTGGTAATCTCGGACGAAAATGAGATTCGCACATGAAACCCGGAGGTGCAAGCCGGGGTTTGAACCTGCACAATTTAATTGCAAGGCGTGCGTTTAACTACTCGGCTGCCACTGTTCTTAAGGCTTAAGATAGATTCCAAAAATCTATTCATTCCTAATATTACAGTAGCTACTTTAATAGTGCGATAGATATTTTAAAAAATTAAGTCAACCAAAGTCTGCAACTCGGAGACTAAAATAAACTCTGAAACCCATTAAAAATCCAACTCCCCTAACTGTGCCGTAAGGGAAATGCACTTTGTCACCTTCCAATCAAGGTTGGAGACCCAATTGCTTAATCAAAAGGTTTCCAAATTAGAATTGGAAAAATACGTTTGAAAACCCCAGGTTAGTGATTAACTTAACGACTTCCTGGTTTAACTAAAAAGAATAGTTATGCGCTTGGTGCCAAATATAAAAGTACGGAGAATATTAATATTAGTAATCTATGACTATAATGTGGTGGAGTCAGAGGTCAGAGGGTAACATGTGTTGATAAGCGTGACCCTAGAGCTTCATGTCAGGGGCCCGATTTTCGTTGATAGCAGTTCTACAAGCAGTGGAAGCCTCGTGGGCAAGAACGCCCGCCTTTAACGTAAGGCGGGCGCACGGCCCGGGATTTGAACCTACACCAGGTTCAAATCCCGGGCCGTGCGGGTCCTGAGATAATGATCTGAGATAATTTTCATGTGCGAATGTCATTTTCAACAGTGATTACCGCTTGCTGAACGGTTAAGAAAAAATCGTGAGGAAACCTGCACGTCTATATGAAGGCGTGTGAAGTTCACCAACCCGCACTGGGCCAGCGTGGTGGACTATTGCCCAAATCTCCTTCGTATTGAGGCAGAATGTGCTCGGTATAATGGCAATAGGTTCGCCCTGTATTAAATTGGGACCTAAAATACGTCGGTGAAGTGTGGGCGCACTGCAGTGCACCTATGCCTACCCCTTCGGGGAATACAGGCGTGATGATGTATTGTATTTTCTAAAATATTTTCGAAAGGCTTAATAGACTTAAAAGTATTAACCAACGCTAAATTTACTCTTTGTAGACTGAATTTGTTCAGTTTTTGTTTATAGAAGTGCTAAACTTTACTAAACGCTACTTTGTGAAAGTCTTAGCCACCTAAGTGTTTACATTTTACATGAGGTGTATCTCTACCGCTGTAGAGCGTGGTAGAGTAAGCCGCTTCTATTAAGAACGTACACATTGATTAAGTTCTTATATAATAATGAATGGAATCAACTAAAGTTTTTCATTTAGGGGTGTTATATACAGCATGTATCAAAAGTCCGAATTAATGGATGCTTAGTGAAGACAGTTTATACCTAACTATCATAGTTTCTGAGTTGTATACCTTTGAATATTTGTCACAGGTATCGTGTTCTGACCTTTACGTACATCCATAACCATATTCAGCAGTGTAAACTACACTTATGAGGGGTGACTACTAATATTCACAAAACAGAATATGCACATTTACATAGGACTCGAGATATTACGAGTTATAGAAATCGACGATGCTGAAAAAGTTGAAAAAACATGGCCGGATTTCGATCAAATTTTTAACCCGTTTAGTTGTGTACTCGATACTGATGACTGAAGTATTAGATCGAACTTCTGAAAAACCCTTTATTGTTAAAAGAAAGCAAGAAACAGCAATATTTTTGTTTGAAACTAAGTTTTGACGTAGATTGAGTACAACAAAATTAGATCATTTCCAAAAGCCACCTTCCTGTTATTTGTGTTAAATAAAAAAAAAACTTGTGAAAATCATCCTTTATTTTCTGTGCAAATGAATATGTATAGAATAGGTATCTAGATTATATTTAACAATGTACAAGAACATTGCAGCAAACTAAAGTTGTCGTAGTTTATTTTATGAAGGCTTGCCAACACGAGGGTATTAAAAGAATTTTGAAAAGCGAACACGAAAGAACCGTTTACCGTTGAGGATTTAACGTCATAGGACACTGAAAGCTCTTTGACACTCCACGTACGAGTAATTGAATGTACGTCCGAAGTACGTCTAGCTTTACACACGTAAGGAAATAACGTTCAACTGGGATATTCGGCTTAAAGTTGAGAGGTTCCATAGCTTTTGAAAGTTTGTTTACGCTTTAAGGATAAATGGCGTAAAATGAGGGGGAATTGAAGAGCTCACCCTGAAACGTACAGAAAATTACTGCTAACGAAGTTATTTAATTATAATTATAAAATAAGTATGTTTGCAGACGTGCTGGATACGATAATGACTGTGTTGGTAGGGAAATTTATAATCTTTTGTTTCTTATTCTCTAAGCTTAACGATGCAACTCGTTTACAAAAATGTAAATCTCAAAACCCATAATATTTTACCTGCCGCAGCAACTATTGCAGAAGATAATGAGTTATAGGTAAATAAATTTAAAGATAGCAGTGGTAGCCGAGTGGTCGAACGCACGCCTTGAAAATCAAAGTGTCCAGGTTCAAACCCCAGCTCGCACCTCTGGGTTTCATGTGCGAATCTCATTTACATCTGAGATTACCACTTGCTATGAAACGGTAAAGGAAAACATCGTGAGGAAACCTGCACGTCTGAGGGAACTTGACTAGTTCTCGATAGATGTGTCAAGTCTGCCAACCCGCACCGGGCCAGCGTTGTGGACTATGGCCTGAATCCCCCTTGCATTGAGGGGAGGCCCGTGCCCAGCAGTGGGACGTAAAAAAGGGCTATAGTTAGTTTTTAGTAAATTTAAAGAAGCTTTTACTTTTTAGAAGAAGAAGTTGTTTTTAGAAGAAGAAGAAGTTTTTAGTGCTTAAGACATGTGCTCCTGAGTTGACTCCGACCTTGACGCGTCTTTTCCGACTCTCTTATTCTAACGGCGTAGTCCCGGTCTCTTGGAGGACTGCTTTGGTACACCCGATCCCTAAAAAAGGAGATCGCTCCGAACCAGGAAACTACAGACCGATCGCCATCACTCCGTTGCTCTCCAAAATAATGGAGTCCATTATAAACCGCCAGATCCTTCGGTACTTAGAGGACCACCAGCTGATCAATGACCGGCAATACGGTTTCCGTCAGGGTCGATCGGCCGGTGACCTTCTTGCCTACCTGAGTCACCGTTGGGCTGGATATAGGAATAGTATAGGATAATAGTCAACCTGGATATAGCGAAGGCCTTTGATCGGGTGTGGCATAAAGCGCTTCTTTCGAAGCTTCCCTCCTACGGGCTGCCTGAGAAATTCTGCAAATGGGTCGCCAGCTTTCTTACGGATCGGAGCATCGTGGTCGTAGTCGACGGATCATGCTCGGATTGCAAGTCCGTAAATGCTGGCGTCCCGCAAGGCTGTGTCCTATCCCCTACCCTGTTCCTGCTGCATATCAACGATATGTTGCTTAATATCACCAACTTCCGTTGTTATGCGGATGACAGTACAGGAGATGCTCTTTACACCGGTCGTGCTAATATTTCTCGGGCAAACGTCGATGAGTGTCGGAACAAACTTGTGTCTGAAGTCGAAACTTCTCTACATCTAGTCTCGAACTGGGGCAAACTGAACTTAGTGCAATTCAACCCCAATAAGACACAAATTTGTGCGTTCACCGCCAAAAAAAACCCCTTTGTCGCATCTCCTCGCTTCGAAGACACTCCCCTTAATGCCAAGCCAAGTATTGGGATCCTTGGAGTCGACATATCGAACGACGTGCAATTCCGCGGTCATCTGGAAAGTAAGGCCAAGTTGGCCTCCAAAAAGCTGGGTGTGCTCGGTAGGGCGAGGCGGTATTTCACTGCGGCTCATCGCCTGCAACTTTACAAGGCGCAAGTCCGTCCGCACATGGAATACTGCTCTCACCTTTGGGCCGGTGCACCACAGTACCAACTTCTTCCTTTTGACCGCCTGGAACGAAGGGCAGTTCGAATTGTCGATGACAAAAAGCTTACTGATCGGCTAGACCCTCTGGCGTTGCGTAGAGATGTAGGCTCTCTCTGCATTTTCTACCGCCTCTATCATGGAGAGTGTTCCGAGGAATTGTTTGGTATTATACCTGCCGCTGAATTCCACCATCGCACGGCTCGCCACACACTGCATTACCATCCTCACCATCTGGATGAATGGCGTTCCAGTACAGTGCGATTTACCAGGAATTTCCTTCCTCGCACCACCAAATTGTGGAATGAACTTCCTGCAGCGGTGTTCCCGGACCGATACGACAAAGGTACCTTCAAGAAACGAGCATACTCATTCCTTAAAGGCCGGCAACGCACTTGCGATGCCCCTGGTGTTGCACGTGTCCATGGGCGGCGTTGATCACTTACCATCAGGTGAAACGTCTGCTCGTTTGCCTCCCTATCACATAAAAAAAAAAAAAAAAGGCATAAAAAATAAAATATTTTAGTCACCTGATTTATAATAAAAAGGTGGCAGATACCCGATCCCTTTTAAAATTCACGCCCATGTGTTCCGAAGCGCCTCAAAGCGAAGCAGCTTACGGTAAAAAGCATTTTGTCAAAGCAAAATGGAAGAGATTTTAAATGCAGCGTTTTAAATCGTATCCAGCGATATCATAAAGCGACTTTGTTTAAACTTGCTCGCGTGCTTAGCACGTCCTACGAATTGAACTGGCTTTTTTATCGAATAGAAATATACGGCGATTCGGAACACAGATACCTTTTTGAATTCGTTCGGTGTAGTAGGTATGAACAAAAAGTTGTCTATCCATATAGAAATTGTTTGTGACACGGTACCTATAAAACTTTCATGATAATATTATTTTTGTTTACACACATTACGGCTTTAGCTTTATTATTGTTTTAATATTTCTTGATTTTTGTTAATGGTTAAACTATGAATGTTTTAAAAAGATCAAATTATTTTGCCTTATCAGAACGAGAGTATAGCCCAAAGCCATCTTAGTATGAGCTTTGAAAGTATTCTAATAACACCAAACTAGGAATCGAATGTTCACACACTAGACAGTAAATATTCATGTTTTTACCTTTGGTGACTCTTTTTATCTTCTTCTTTAAACATACTTATCTCATGTTTCTTTAGCCATAATGTGGTGAGCCAATTGTCATTTGACAAGCTTGTTTGGTGACTATCTATAAGTGCTAGCATACTACATAGCTACTGTATTTAGACCTAAGAATGTTTCTTTATTTTCTTTGTGTGATGTACAATAAAGATTACTCTATCTATCTATGTAGCAAACCTTTCAAAGTTTGATCTGCCCGGAAGTTAAACGCGCGCCGCGCGGCCATTTTGTCACGCATACAGCGAACATTTTATCAACGTCACGATTATTAACGGATTTGTCGCGACCAAAATTAATAATACTTTGTTGAAATTGGTAGCTAGTGCTGTGTTTTTAGGATAGGAATGTAGTTTGGTATATTTTCAACTACAGGTTAAAGTTTATTAAAGTTATACAAATAACAATTCACAGTTTTATTATATGTAGGCTTTTTAAAAAAATGCGTAGTAACGATAAGTTATACTTATCGGTTAGGTTAACTTACCGATAAGTTGAACTTACCGGTAACTTTAACTTACCTCCTAATTTACAATGGTAAAGTGGTATAAATGTAGTTAATCGATGGATTGAAATTTCAATAAAAAGGAAATATTTATTTAGTCTTTAGCAAATGGGAAATATACTTCTTATCTATAACACGTTTAGTAATTAGGAGTATAATTACTAAGCTGATGTTAATTAGGGTACAATCCTATTAGAAAAGATCTTTCGTGATAGTACAAACGCAAGTTAAAAAGCTATTTAAAGCTTCATTGTAAGCGCCAGATTATACCGTCCTCGAGATTAAGTAGGGGCTCTGTGATTGTTGAATATTTAAAATCCTTGGGCAAAAAAGCTTCTGTCAAGTGCTTAGTTACCCTTTAATACTGATAACTTATTGAACTCACTTAACACATCAATCTTGATGTTGATGACTATGAAAAACTAGTTTAAACCAATAATAAACAGGTTTTTTTTTCTTGTTTATCCACAGAAATGTTTAGTGGTGCATAAAACCAAGCATACGAGTTTTTTTTACTTCCATACGTATCATCTACATAATCACGCTTGTATCTGACGGGCGTTAGCAGAGACTACCATTTGCCACATGCAACGATCCTGACATACCTATTTCGCTTCATCCACACACACATAAGACGGAAGTGCATGAAAATATGTGATCTTTTCATGCGGGGTGCTACGGACTTGACCTTTTTGAAAGACATAGGAACAATTTATCCTTGCCTTTAATAAATAAGACTTTCGTGTAATATTTCACAAATATATTTTATTGTTCAAAATAATAGACGAAAATAGTTCCCTTTGAAATGAAGGCCTGAGTTTTAAAGGTGGAATAGGTGCTGTACAGTAAAAATCTGTTCCTTTTTAAGGCCATCGTGAGAATGATGCAGATTTTTTTTTGAGGAATTCCTCTTAAATCTGTTAAATTCTTAATTACGCCATTCTAATCAAGCCCGCGTTAGTCTGAGCGTTGCTAATTCGTACTACACGTGCCATCGTTTAGGGAGATTAATTATAAACGGATTTCAAGTTTCTGGTGTGGAATATACTGAAAGATTAGCGGAGGTTGATTGCAAGTGGGAAGGCCTTAGGCACAGCTACGGCCTAGCCTACAGCTAATTTGCCACCGATATTGCCCTTACTAAAGATTTTGTAGGATAAATGTACATACTCAGCGTATGATTCCATAGTATGATTATTGGAAATGGTGCGAGCCCGGGGTTTAACTTGCATCATGTGTGTTCAAGGTACGTGTTCTACCAACAAGGCTACCACAGCTTCGAATAATGTTATACATTGACGCTTGAAAGGCAATCGTTACTAAGCGACAAAAAATCGTTAATTAAGTTATATATACCAAACGATGCAAAAAAATATGGCTGTTTGAATGGTATACAGGGCGTCTCACGGCTATGCCACATGGAGGGAAAGTACCTTGAATATTGTAGATAGAACATTTTACTGAAAGAAGACAATATTTGAATTTCAACAACAATTTAAACTGCATTCATAGATTGAAATTAAACTATTTTACGGATTTTATCGCGTTTATTTACTATTTTATTTTCCCGACGTTTCGGCTGCTTTACAGCAACCATGGTCACGGGGGGACTGAGGGTCAAGCAAGTATTGCATGACAACAAGCTTCGGGTCCCACGCCGCCATCACAGTGACCGAGTGAAACCAGCCACAGTTGAGCGTCTACCTGCTGTACTACCATACATAAGAGGTGTCACAGACAAGATTGGCTACATCTTGAAACGGGCTTCAATCAAAACTTACTTCAAGCCACCGAAGAAGATTAGTCAGTTTTTACCACCTGTCAAGTGTCACATTCCTCTACAAGATGCAGGGGTATACAAACTCGATTGTGAATGTGGGCTCTTTTACATAGGACAAACTAAAAGATCAATAAAAACCCGCGTAAAAGAACATATAGCTGACGTGAAACATCGACGCTCCACGAAGTCTGCAATCTGTGAACATGTACAGGACCGCACCCGCCATTATATCAGATTTGATAAAGGATATATAAAGGATATCGACCAAGGATGATACGTGAGGCCATTAAAATTAAAAATCATCCTAATTTCAATAGGGAAGATGGCTGGGCGCTACCACCAACTTGGGATCCAGTAATTAAATCCAAAACCAAGTGTACCATTGCAAGACCTCAGGACACCGTAAGCACTTTCTGCGTGGATCGGACCGCAAACAACAACTAAATATGAGGGTACCCAGTTATTAACTATGACATCAGGACGTCTAACACCTCAGTCCCCCCGTGACCATGGTTGCTGTAAAGCAGCCGAAACATCGGGAAAATAAAATAGTAAATAAACGCGATGAAATCCGTAAAATAGTTTAATTTCAATGTATAGTATTCGCGTAAATATAAGAAAACAATATGCATTCATAGATATATAAATAGTTACATGGTTGAACCGGGAATAGAACCCGTTACACGAGAAAAATAATCACCCTGTAGCTTTATCATACTGATCGAAAGGCTTCATCATAAGGATTATTTTTTTCTGAATAACATAGTGTCAGAAATAAAAGGAAGACCATGTATTATAACATTTGATGTGAAATTTTGTTCAAAAAAATTAAAAGCTGACATTGCCGTTAGTATATACAACTGACATTATCATAAAATATCTATGAATACAGTTTAAATTGTTTTTGAAACTCAAATAATGTCTTCTTTCAGTAAAATGTTCCATCTACAATATTCAAGGTACTTTGCCTCCATCTGGCATATCCGTGGGACATCCTGTATATAAGGTAATATTACGATTTTTATCGCTTTGTACGTTTAATAATGTTGTAGTCTGGTATTTTCTGATAGAGTTACGAGTAAATCATCACATTTCAATTGTTGATTCCTCTTTTATTTGACCGGCTAATGACATAGCTCTATATACAACCTCTCGTTATTAAGGCCAAACCCAATCCACCGAACGATATAATTTATTAATAGCATAATGTGCAAAATAAACAGTCATTAATAATAATGACCGACACAAGCCTGTGAAAATAAATATATGTGTTAAGCAATTAAGCAACACTTAATTAACAAAGTTCAAGCTTACAGCTGAGACCGGAGCGGAGCGAGTCACTAGGTCAAGCGGGGCCGGTATAAATGCATACTATAATTTAATTACAGAGCGAAAAAATCGTTTGACAATTCATCAAATGGTTGGTGATTTTTTATAGACAAAAAAGATTTAAAAAACACAACAGAAAAAAATGGAGCCCATTTACGGAATTAAAATGTACCTCGGTCATAATAACGAATCGATAACGATTGACGCCTTATTCATCACAGTGGGATGATTAGTTTAGGCGCTACGAAGGAACATACATAAATAGACTCCTAGAATCATAACCATTCCTATTGGCTTTGCTATAGTCGGGTAAGAAGCAGTAGGTACTATTGCAACCTCATTTGAACGAAATCTTGAAACAGACACTCTTATTAAGCATATTGGGTTGCCAAAATCTGCGCGTAGAATTTCTTGCTAGTACCAAAACAATTTACAATTTCAAACTATTTACTCATACCAAAAGTTCATTCTTCATCGAAATTAAATTGACAGCGCGAGAGAATATCGGCGCGTGGGCGTAGTTTATACCACAGGAATTCACTCTTTATGTATATTTACACAGAGTTCATTTTGGTATTAGCAAAAAAAATTAACGCGTGACTTTAGACGCGCCATTCTGCGCGGCACTTTACTCGGAAGCTACTGTCTTGTGCAAAGGGTAAAAGTGGAGGACATTCTATGTAGCACTACTTCTAGTGTATTTTCTACTTCTTATGATTTGACTCATATGCCAAAAGATTAGTTTAAAAGTAAAAAAAATAGATATATTTAATATTCTTTACAGCGAATTGAGATAAAATACTTTTTGGACTAAATTCACCTATATTATCGTCTGTGCTGTGTTCACTGCTACATAGTCATATTCTACCTATGATATTTGATTTTATTATGGAGTGTCAAGACACTCAAAATAATACTACAATGAAAACTATATTAGAGGTGGTTGCAAAGGCCTTAGGACTTAATTTGCTTCTATTAAGCATCGTTCATTTTGGTATAGAATGCACCACAAACCTTAATATTCATTTTTGTAGCTGTTAAAGAGCCGACATTCTTGTGTAAAGGGGTACGAGAGCGTAAACAATTTGAGATTGTGCCCTGTACCAAAACGGAAGCGCCTTTTCGGTGGACTTTTCAATTCCGTCGAGTGCCACGTATTTATGTCGGGGATCGCAGTGTTTTCTTTTCATTGGGAAAAGAGCAGTCGTATTTTGTACGTTCATCTTTTGATTTGGCGCTAAAGCTGCGTACCGTTTGACTTGAAGTATTAACAGATTGGAATCCCTTTGTTTTAGATTTACGATAAAACAATGATTTGGCGAATTGTCTTAAGATACATTATGTATACACAAATACTTTTGGTCATTAAAGTAATGACGTAGACATTGAATATATTATCGCCAGACAACATATACTCATTGGGTGATCCCAAACTAAGCAGGTACCGTACAATGAACTGGGGATCCCAGATACACCCGGACCAAAGCAAAGTTCGATAAGGCCATTTCCGAAATTTTCCTCTGGAGGGAATCGAACTCGCAATCACGTGGTTCAGTGAGCCGAGTGGCCTACGCTGAAACCACTGGACCAAGTCATCGTCATATGGAGATTACATAACAATAAGGAATATTTTATCATTGATCGTACGAACATCCTGTACCTACTAAAGTTGAAGTTAAAATTATTTTAATGTACGTTAGCTTATTACCAGGAATGTCAGTAATGACTATTATTCGATTAAATCGAACGATGAAAATCGTATATAAATCCCTGATTTATAGAAAGTCATGATGCATTTCAGTGGTATCGTAAGTTGACGTTAACATTATTTGAATGTACGTTAGTCTATCAGGAATGTCAGTAATAACAATTATATGATTTTTAAAATTAAAATACTCGATCGAGAAAATCGTCTATGAATCCCAAGAAGGTCATGATGCATTTCAGTGGTTCCGTTTTGGTAGAACACTATCGCTCTAAATAATAACTAAAATCTCATTCGATTTTAGTTATTATAATATTGAAATGACCTTGATTTTTCACTTAAGACCTACCAAATAACGTTAGGTATTATTTGTTGCACATTATTGCTACAACAAAAAAAATCGTTTCGTTAAAAAAAACAACCTCATCTCCATCATGTGGAAGCATAGCGATAAATACAACAAGAGCTACTGCCGAGCTGAAAAAAAAATCTTTCAAGACTTTTTTACCAAGATGCGTTCCCATAAGCAGCTATGAGCAAGATTGCCTACGATTATACGAGCCATGCAAGACGGGAACGGCAAAGTGAAGGTACAATTTGAATGAGTGCGTCCTGAAATGTTTGAACAACGACTCTATGCGGAGAGCACACTCTATTTCGACTTGATATGAACCGCTTCTTGACTCTAGGTAGCGCGTCTCGAAAGTTGTTCGGACCTTTCATTGAAACTTGTGGCATGGAATAACAGAGACTTTCAATTGACCGTTGAGTTTCTATTTTGAATTAAGAATTTGAAATTTAAAAAATGTTTTGTTTTGACCAAAGACCTTTTTATTTTGGACTTCGCGCAAGGTTTTGACCATAGAGTTATCATTTGCCAGTAGATGCCATTGAGATCAAGTAGTGACATTTTATATTATGTTGGTTTACAGTAAAAATTTTATGATTAATAATACAAGTAAATGTATATTTAAAAAAGATTAGGCAAAGAGTAGACAATTAGTTACTTCTGCTAACTCACCCATGATGACATAATTCGTAATAGGGTCTATAGCTACAAAAAAAAGCCAGACAACACCTACTCATCGTATTGTCCCAAACTAAAGGTGTTGGAGTGGATAATTTGGGCCCTGGGGGACTAAAAGAGGGGTTTACGTAAGAAACTTGTAGCGAGAAGATACGAACATGAAGAAAAACAAGAAACGTATTATTTTAAGCCACAGTATTTTTGGGTCAAGAACAATATTGACCAATAAGCAATCGTAATAAAAGTAGCATAGAATGAATACTAAAAATGCCATTTCTGGAATTTGCTGCCAACGAAAATCGAACCCGCAATACCCGTTACACTGCCCCCACGCGGCCAGCGATCAAACCACTAGACAAAACATTTAAAATGTTAAAAATGACGTCTCGTTTTCACTCTATTCATAAAATATTATCCCAAAAACAAATCAGTTAACGAGAAGTGATCTCATATAAGGTAAGCACACACACCGCTCATTTCCACGGGATTGGAAACACTGTTGACAACGGTAAACGAATGTGTGCCGCGGATCAATCCAAGAGGATATATTTGTTATGCATGCTCTAGATATATGCCTCCCTGAACGTTTTTTCTAGAGTAAACAGAAATGATTTCTAGTTTTTTCTATTGAAGTATTTTTCTGCTAGTGTATTTGCTCTGAATTTGAAGTTTCGGGCCGCCTGTAGGCCTCCGACATAAAATAAAATAAAAATCTGGCCATGTGCGAGCTGGAGTCGCGCACCGAGGCTTGGGTACCTAAGCTGTGAAAGCACCGAGCATTACTCTTACGAAAAGATAAACTAGATAGAGCGACAAATTTAACTTTGCCGTTGGTATACTGGTGTGCCCATACAAAGTAACTACAAAATAAGTTTGTAATCACAAAAAAATATTTACTAACATTAAATTTACAGTTTTCGGATTTTTTCCTTTATTTTTGCTATAAGACCTTGCTTCTTGCCAAATAGGTTTTTGATTCCCGTGCAAATGTACTGAAAATGTAACATAAACCGCCGTATCTTTTGATTGCGTTAACCTAGAAGTTTGATTTTTTTAGGGCACCAAGGGACCGCAGACATAAGTCTATTTTATAAATTTCAACTTGTTACCTTCACGCGTTTCTGAGAAAAAGGGTCTTGTCACACCGACAGACAGACGGACAACAAAGTGCGAGTCCTATAAGGGTTCCGTTTCTTCCTTTTTAGGTACGGGACCCAATAAATAGTCTTTGTAAAACTCAAAAACGGCTTGACCGATTGGTTTTGTTTTGCTCGGTCTAATTCAGACACCCCTGCAATAGTACGACCAAAAGAAAAGTACATTAATGAATAACTACAGCCCTTTTTAACGTCCCACTGCTGGGCACGGGCCTCCCCTCAATGCGAGGGGGGATTCAGGCCTTTGTCCATCACGCTGGCCCAGTGCGGGTTGGCAGACTTCACACATCGAGAACTAGTCAAGTTCCCTCAAATGTGCAGGTTTCCTCACGATGTTTTCCTTCACCGTTTCATAGCAAGTGGTAATCTCGGTAAATGTAAATGAGATTCGCACATGAAACCCAGAGGTGCGAGCCGGGGTTTGAACCTGCACACTTTGATTTGAATACTAGCATTTAATTATTCGAATCCGGTTATAGTTTCTAGAGTATAAATAATTTTATTCAAAAAAAAACCAAACATAAAACATCTGGTAACATGAACAAACGGTAGCGAATATTTTAGCCCTCACAAGAAAGCCTGTTCAAAGCCGTCATGCAATCGCCCTCAAAAGGAACGATACACGAAACATTAAGGTGCGTAGTATAAATTTTACGGATTACATTCCGTCTTCCCGCTCCCTAGACGTTATAATAAATACTTCGCAGTTTATTGCTTCGCTTATTTGGCGACGGGAAGGCCTAATGACCAATTTAACGCTTATGAAGTGCAAATTCTCTGTCATATTGTGAAACGAGACATTATAATACCCAATTTCAGCTGCGCAAGGAATATAAATGGGAAACACCTGTGAGCCATTTTCCATACCGTATTTTTTGTTACATTATATCTATTTTGAACCGACGAAAAAAAAAGGAGGAGGTTCTCAATTCGACGCGTATATATTTTTTTTTTATGTATGATCACGCATATCTCCGGCGTCACTAAACCGATTTCGATTTTTTTTATGACGTTTGCTAAGGAATTCTTCGAGGGTGGTCCCATTTTTAAAATATTATCAGAAATTAACCCCCTTGGGGGTGAAATGAGCGGTTGAAGGTCACACAATTTAAAAATTATTTTTTAATCTACTTGAAACTATGTATATTTTAAACAACATTTTATAAAATTTGCACAATAAGAAAAAAATATTCTGATTCATAAAAAAGTGCAAAGGAACTTGGTTATAGTAAGTTAAGGTGCCAAGCCGAGTAGTGGTAGCCGAGTGGTCGAACGCACGTCTTGCAAATCAAAGTGAGCGGGTTCAAACCCCGGCTCGCACCTCTGGGATTTATGTGCGAATCTCATTTTCATCTGAGATTATCACTTGCTATGAAACGGTGAAGGAAAACAACGTGAGGAAACCTGCATGTCTGAGGGAACTTGTCTAGTTCTTGATAGATGTGTGAAGTCTGCCAACCCGCACTGGGCCAGCGTGGTGGACTATGGCCTGAATCCCCCTCGCATTGAGGGGAGGCCCGTGCCCAGCAGTGGGACGTTAAGAGGGCTGTAGTAGTAGTAGTAGTAGAAAGGTGCCAAGCCAAAATTTAAAAAAAAATGTTTTGATTTTGCTTTTTAAAGTACCTGCCTAGCAAAATGCAATTATTGAATCAAAATTATATTCCCTTTACCGTTAACAACAGAAACCGGCAACATATTTGTTTTTTTAATTTAGCTTACGCGGTGGGATTACATTTTGTGAATTTGGCGAAATAAGCCGGGCGGGCACCTAACATCATTTCCTTCTTTCGGCCCTACACAAGGACGGCCCGACGGAAATGAGATCCCTCCACCCTTTTATCAGGGACTAGCCCTGATAGAACATGACCGGGTACTTAGATTAAGATTTCCTGTCGTGTTATTTTAACACGTACCGATACCTATTTACTCACTTTCGAATCGATGTGTACGATATTTTTATAAAGAGGTAAGAAGAAAAATGTTTAACAATCATTGAACGCCTGCTTAGGAGTAATAATGTAACAATTACCTCTGACACGATTTTTCAGCTTCTCAGTGGTCAGAGAGTTCAAAATATCGTCTATTTTTAATAAGTGAGGGTCGGAAAACTCAGCGTTTCGCCACTAAGCCGATTACTACTTGTAATCGGGCTTACAGTAACAGTAAGGTGCTCGAGGTGCCTTGAATTAGCTTTTCTGTGTCACTACATTGCTTTGGTCGGGAGCGCATTTATGCAAGCTGAAATGGTTATGGCGTAGCCATAGTACTCTCATTGTGGGGCAAATAATTTTATAGCAAATTAACATTCCAAGAACGCCCGCCTTGAACGTAAGGAGTGCAAGTTCAAATCCCGAACCTCTGAGATAATTTTTATGTGCGAATGTCATTTTCAACAATGATTACCACTTACTGAACGGTGAAGGTAAACATCGTGAGGAAACCTGCACGTCTATAGAAAGGCGTGTGAAGTTCACCAACCCACACTGGGCCAGCGTGGTGGACTATGGCCCAAATCTCCCTCGTATTGAGGGGGAATGTGCCCGGTATAATGGCAATAGGCTCGCCCCCTATTACATTGGGACCAAAATACATCGGCGAAGTGTGGGCGCACTACAGTGCACCTCTGCCTACCCCTTTGGGGAATACAGGCGTGATGATGTATTTATAATTATTTACAAGTTTTTTTTGGAATGTATATTAAAATTACAAGTTTGAACCGCTGAATGAAATTTAAATTTGTGGAGCCCTTTTTCAAAAAAAATGTCAGGGTATAGTTATGCCTTATTATAGGGTACATATCGAAAGCAAATCATTTTTTTCCGTTAAGCGAAACAAATCTAGGTACTGTTTGGCAATATTAAAAGTATTTAATACACACAATAGCAGTGTTAGCCGAGTGGTAGAACGCACGCCTTGCAAATCAAAGTGTGCAGGTTCAAACCCCGGCTCGCACCTCTGGGATTTATGTGCGAATCTCATTTTCATCCGAGATTATCACTTGCTATGAAACGGTGAAGGAAAACATCGTGAGGAAACCTGCACGTCTGAGGGAACTTGACTAGTTCTCGATAGATGTGTGAAGTCTGCCAACCCGCACTGGGCCAGCGTGGTGGACTATGGCCCGAATCCCCCTCGCATCGAGGGGAGGCCCGTGCCCAGCAGTGGGACGTTAAAAGGGCTGTAGTAGTAGTAGTAAAAGTATTTAATAGTAATCTTCTTCTTTTACGAAATGAGGCATGGCTGCACTTGCAAGTTGCATGTATTCTGCAAGTGTCAACAAATAATTCAATAAACGTTAGTTACAGTGTGAATAAAAATTGCCAATGAGGGTAAAAAAGTTGGTGGATGACTTATACTAGCTATAACAAGTTTGATAAAGACAAGTGTGGTTACTGCAGAATGACATGTAGTTTATGTCAATTATTTTTCAAAAGCAACATAATAATGTTGCTTTTAATGCAGCAAAAAATAGTATTTTCACCTATAAATGTGTTTTTTGGTGCACATAGTTAATTAGAGTAAAAGGAAGCATATAACACAAAAAAGTGGAAATGCTCAAATTGTTGCATTGGCCCTTAAACGTAGGGGGTTGTTGTACATTCGTCACAAAGTAAATACGTCACATTTTTTAAACTCCATATATTGAAATTAAATTCGCCACATCCATTAAAAATATATGTTAATTCGCCACAAGTAGATAAGAGTTATTGTAAATTCGTCACAGGTCTTCTTTTTACATTATTTTTGCATAAAGTACCGGTAGCAGACAAAGCTAATAGTTTCTAGCGCTCGAAAATTTATTGCAAGCCGTAACAACACAGTACAGAGACTGATTTTTCTGCTGTCTGTACGAACAAAAATAATGTGACGAATTTACAATAATCAAAATTGGTATATTAGTAATTTTCTTAAAAATAAAGAATTGTGGCGAATTTACACATACTTTTTTCTGTGGCAAATTTACTTTGTGACGAATTTACAACAACCCAACGTTAGGACCCATCGATATTTTATTGTGACTGTGTTCAACTGGTATAAATACATGCTGCGCAGATACATGGCGTCGAAATTCAATGGAGGTTTTCCAAATCTAACGCACTTATTTCGTAGCGCGTGCCAAATGCTCGATAAGGCGATTATAAACGGATTGTTCGCCAGTAATCCGAATCGGGAACAGGTGTATCGTATTTAAGTGAATAAAACAGTATGTTCTACGGATTTCGATAAAATTCACACTCTTTTATAAAATAAATTTTATAACACGTGTTAGATACACACCGGTGGCGTCTAACATAATGGGAGCCTATGAGGTTTTATTAAATAGAATAGCACGGATGGTGTGAGGTTACGCCTCATATTACAGCTTACCTTTAACTGACATCGTCTTGTTGAGAATGTTACGATCCGTTAGCAAAAGGTGGCCTTTCTTGGATATAGGAATCGAACATTAGTGAGATCTAAAAATTGGTATTCGTTGGAGCGGAACGTAGCGGACTTTGAGACAGCTATTTAAGTTAAGATGGTAAGGTAATGTTGTAAGTACGTACATATTCTAATAAAACGAGTAAATGGTCTGAGTAAATAAGGATGGCTCATAAGGGGAATCTTCCCGTACAAAGCCGGAGGTCAGTCAGGGGTCATATTTAATATACTCCCGAAAATGTTGTATCACCCTCTAAGGGATACTACTTGGGTAGCAGCGCAGGTAACTACATCATATACTGCTGTGTAGTTGAGGACAACATTCAATATCCACCAAGAAATATGTATGAACATTATCTGGAATAAGAATCTGGACTAAGCTCTAAAGTCTACCTCTGTTTCACAGCTACTTATTAGTGTTATTTGGTCTTATAAAGTGATGATGTGGCAAGCAGGATAAAAGGGATAAATAACTGACCTAACCTAGGGCATATGAGAGTTACCCAGTTGTATCGCACCGCTAGTTAACGAAATAATTTATGATACAATTAAAGATGTATACTTTTTTCGAACCACAAAATGTAAAGCCGTGGCAAAATGAATGTCGCCTGTGGGACTATAAATCCTTAAATATTAAAACCAAAACGGCAGTGACCATAGACTTAGGTAGCTGGGGTGTGGAATAATGAAGTCTTTTAACACGTTTGTCGCATAAAAAAGGGTAACCTTGCTTTTGTTTTTTGTCGAAATTATTTCATTTTGTTACACGAAGCCGAGAGAAAAGATTTTCGGTATAGACACTGGCATACTGAGTGATTTAGATGAAATCGAGCTACTTTAA
The DNA here is from genome assembly GCA_914767695.1 of Ptilodon capucinus. Classification (NCBI taxonomy): domain Eukaryota; kingdom Metazoa; phylum Arthropoda; class Insecta; order Lepidoptera; family Notodontidae; genus Ptilodon; species Ptilodon capucinus. The sequence continues at coordinate 2,161,134 of OU611813.1, read as the reverse complement.
CGCCCTGCACCGACTCGGGCGAGCGTATCAACTACATTGTTTAGAATACTGTTACAATATACATTAAAAAAAAAACTTGAGAGGTGTCAAGGGACACCCGGATGGAACGATGTTGATGCCGCTGTTTTGTATTTATTTATTTATTATTACTTATAGCCCTATTATGTTCCTTATAGTATAATGTATTTAATTTATTTATGTATATATTACGAATTCTATGTTTTACTATTTTATTTTGTTATATTTTATTATATATGTATATTATAGTTATGCTTCTATAGGTAGCCGGTAACTTATTAAGTAGGTATGACAAGCTAGTAAAGAGGGTTGGCTGAAAATCAGCGCTGGAGGAGATTAGTTCCCCCCCAGCACGTGCTGAGCCAATACCTTTTCGGCACAGTTCGCACTGAGCTCTTTTTCTTTCCTTTTCTGTGTATTGTATAAGTTTCATATTCTCTGTGTGCTTTGTTTGCTTTGTTTTGTCTGTGCCGAATAAATGATTTTTCTTTCTTTTCTTCTTTCTTTTCTTTCTAAGTTCCTTTTGAAATAAAACAATCGAAATCACACACACATTTACAAAAGTGTCGTTACAACTTTTACTCTCACACACACATTTACAAAAGTGTCGGTCGACACTTTTAGTCTTATTTTTTTCCGTCTAGCCCCCTTTCGCAACGCGTCATAAGGAACTACGTTCCAATATTTTCTGTGGTAACAGCTACACGACGATGCGCCTAATTTTGCTTGTGTCATCGATAACATTTCACACCTATCTATTCGACACATCGAGACATATCGACTACGCCCTGCGTCAATTTTTTCCACTTTTATCCTAACATCCACCATTAGTTGCCCCAAGTAGTTTTTTTTTTTTTTTTTTTAACGAAATGAGTGAAATGATGATATTTAATGGAATAAGATGAGGAATGGCATCACCTGCGACTAGCGCGAGTATTTCGTCAATGTCAAGTAATTAATAGCAAGGACAAATTCAATAAATACACATCTATATCTATACATCTTCTATACATCTATACATACATAGATATACATATACATATATACATATATACATATACAATATACATATATATATACATATATACATACATACATACATACATACAAATAAATAAAATTGAAGTGTCTGTTTGTAATATCAAAATAACACTTTTTTACCAAATGCGTATGAAAGTATATACGATACCTATAACGAAAACGCAATTTTAAAAAAATTTGTCTGTCTGTCAGTCTGTCTGTCTGTTTGTTTGAGGTAAACTTCTAAACGGCTGAACCGATTTCAATGGGACTTTCGCTGGCAGATAGCTGACGTTCCAAGGCGTAACTTAGGCTACTTTAATTTTAGAAAAAGCATTAGGGTTCCGCGGGAAAAACATAATACCCATATTTCCGGGTAATCTCACTAAAGTCCACGCGGGCGAAGTCGCGGGCACAGCTAGTTATAAATAAAAATGGATAATGACAGTGATAAAGATGGCGGATGACTCCCCCCAAGTAGTTGCCGTATACTACAGGTAACTACAATGGCGGATGTCAGATAAACGTCAAAAAAATGCCGCAGAGCAATGATATTCTAGTAAACAGATATGTTACGACCGCGCAAAATTGTCGAATAGTGTTGATAGATGAATGTTACATCACATAGAAGCGCAAGTGACAACACTAGCTATCTCTTTTATTCTCGTTGGTTTTATCAAGCCATCTCTTTTGCACATTTCTACGTGTTGTGAAATGTAAAATGAATGAAAAGTGTGTAAGTGTGCTGCCGCTGTTACGCAGAACACTTTTTTCGGTTGTTTTGTGTGTGTATAACATATCTGTTTACTAGAATATCATTGCCACACAGCCATACGAAGGGCGGAGTCACTATGGGTTATCTAGTTACTCCATGGTTCAACGATCCTTTTTGTAGATTTTTTTTTATAATGACACTTTTCATCTACGGTGCGAATTAGAAATAATTAATTATTAATTTAACTGTGCATTTTTTTTTTCAATACTAACACAGAAGAGAAATCTCTACAACCTTTACGGTATATTCCTGTTACTACATAATTCTCGTAACATTTACAAATACATCATCACGCCTGTATTCCCCGAAGGGGTAGGCAGAGGTGCACTGTAGTGTGCCCACTCTTCGCCGATGTATTTTGGTCCCAATGTAATAGGGGGCGAGCCTATTGCCATTATACCGGGCACATTCCCCCTCAATACGAGGGAGATTTGGGCCATAGTCCACCACGCTGGCCCAGTGCGGGTTGATGAACTTCACACGCCTAGACGTGCAGGTTTCCTCACGATGTTTTCCTTCACCGTTCAGCAAGTGGTAATCATTGTTGAAAATGACATTCGCACATGAGAATTACCTCAGAGGTGCGGGCCCGGGATTTGAACTTACACCCCTTACGTTCAAGGCGGGCGTTCTTGCCCACGAGGCTACCACTGCTTCTGCTGCACTGCACCAACATTTACAATGCTTTTTGTCATTGTTATTATATTTTGTTTCATAATTTATTGAACAACTATTTACAAAATATTTACAATGCAAAACAAAATAAGTTAATAGCTTTAACTTATTTTGTTTTGCATTGTAAATATTTTGTATAAGAAAATATATATTTATAAAATATGTAAAAAATTTGGCCCATGCGGAAGCATTTGTTTAGTTTTTCCAAGGTACCCAAGACGCTGGCTGCATTCCCTCGCTGAATGGCTAGAGCCACTCGTTGAGCGAGAAAATGGCATGCTCTTGGGTCGCCGGTTGTGTCGACCAATTTTTTGCCTAATATGTTCATTAAATTTTGGGTGCTTGGACCCCATGGACCTAGGGTTTCGACTCCAAAAGGAATGAAAATATATTCGGAGCCGATAACCCCGTACTTCCGCCGTTTCAGAGTCTCAGCCGCCTCCGCCGCCGAGCCCGCTTTCTGAGTGGTTCCCGAGAGATGGGAAGGAGCCAAAGTATCGACGCAGGTTGCATCCCATACCATGGCTCGTCCCATGCTCCAAGGAACCAGAGACATTCCGTCGGGTCTCTTACCATCGTCACGCACGATACCTTGCGGCTCTAAAATGGCCGGTACGTTGGCGGTGGCAAGGGAACGACGGATTATGTCATTCAGAGCAGCATGACGAGAGAGGCGGCCAGCACTCCTAGCGCAAGAAAGCCGTCCATGCCGTCCAAGCCGGTCGACGACAACTCCGTAGGGGCACGTGTGCGGCGTACATACTTCGGCCCCTTTTGTTTTGGTTTTTGTTGTATAGTAGACTAAACAAAACGTGACAAGCCACCACATTTTTTAGGAAACGTTCTTCCAGTATATTCACTTATCTAAAAAATACCAACGTTCCTACTCAAATAAAAAAATGGCTACAAAAATAGTATTCCATCAATTCAATATATTTATTCTCGATGTTCCAGGAAAAGTTAAGCGCTCGTCTATCAAAGTCACTGTAGTTTCGCCTTTAAGATGGATCTGATAGTATTAAATTTCGTTTGAAGTTATAAAAATATTATTATTAGTTTAGTGAAGATATGAAAACCTTCTTCGTTTTCAAAGATAGAACCTCAAATTGATAGGGTCAATAACTTGTCTAGACTGTCAGTCAACAGTAGAAACCTTAGTATATAAAGCCTTCACAGTTGTTGGCAAAGGTAAAAAGTGAAAAAGGTTTAGTATAGCTAAAACTTTTATAAAAACAAGTCAAGATTCTCGCGACCAATATTCAGACTAACCCAAAATCAATTGTCTTTACTCATCAATAAAGCATATTTTTCAATGACATAGGTATCATCGAATGAAGCAAGCGAATTCAGTTAAGTTATCAGCATGTTTTTTTGCCACAGATATTAAATCTGTATGTATATTGACAGAGAGTATATTTTACAAAAAAAAATGTACACTCCTGATTTTTTTATTGTAACGTACCGATTATGGCACCCATAAAAAGGTAGCTGATGAAACGTGCAAATCTTTTACCCAATTTTATTATTTACTCAGCACTAAACAGAATTAAGAAAATGTTGTAAAACAAAACACTTCTGGAAACGTAATTTTTTACTTACAACCAGTCTAAGAGCTGGTTTCTTGTTACGTTGTATTTTGTTCCACCGATAAACTGACAGCCGGTTGTTAAACAAAACCTACCACTACTACTCAACCCTATTAACATCCCACTGCTGGGCACGGGCCTCCTCTCTATGCGAGGGGGATTCAGGCCATAGTCTACCACGCTGGCCCAGTGTGGGTTGGCAGATTTCACACATCTATCGAGAACTAGACAAGTTCCCTCAGACGTGCAGGTTTCCTCACGATGTTTTCCTTCACCGTTTCATAGCAAGTGATAATCTCGGATGAAAATAAAAAAGTGGAATTAAACATATTACTGTCACAATTAAATAATCTAGAGTACAAAAAATAAATCTAGATATATGTACCCTTCTCGTTTATCTAAAAAAAGAATCTTGCTGTTCCAAAAGTAACCAACTACTTTGGTAAACGAACACGCAAATACATAGTACCGACCTTGCTAAATGAATTGCCTCTAGACCTACTAACAAATATAAATACTAAATATCAACTGGAAAAAATATTAAAGAAACATTTTTTGTCACTGTGTCCATAGTAATAGAAGATGGCTATCTTAAGTTTAATGATATATTTTAAGTAATTTTACAGTTCTAAACCTATAATCTGTATTGATATACCTTTAAGACAGTATATTTAGATTATATATTAGCACTTAAGTAATAAAAAATGTAAAATGGATACACGAGAACTGCTGCCGACAAACTGTTATGCAGTTTGGCAGACTTTTTTTTATTGTTATAATTTTATTTTATTGAGAACAAATACAAAAAAATGACATTCCAAAGAGGATTGCATCCGCGTTAGGTACTAGCAGGCTATACACTAACGCACAAAATATATTTCCTATCCAACGTACCAATCTGCAAATAAAAACTATACTGTCACAGTCTCTTAAGATCTACGGGAGATTATAATAATGTCACAGTGCAGACCAATTGCAAATTATACATTCCCACGGAAAATAACGTTGGTGGATGCCCCGCTATTGATGCGAAGATAGTATTCGAATAAAGCGATAAAGCCCCAAACGATCGCTTTTAAAGAAAATACCGAGTTTCTGGTGCGCTTTAAGTGGATTTTCTGCAGAGCTTTCCCATCAAATGGTCTAAGCACCACGCTTTGAGAAGCGATCAGACTAGCTAAATACACTATCTGAAAAGTGAGGCTACAATCTAGTAGACACTAGGTAGCCTCATTTTTCAAATAGTGGTAGCTTAAAGTGGTCTAATTCTAGCTGATATAGGTAAACATCATAAGGACATAATAGTTGAAGCATGCGCACCAAGACTAGACTTAAGTCATGGAATATGTTGATTTAGTCTCCGTGTCTCGTATGCAATAAGACAGAGAGCGAGCGCGCGAATCCATGACAATGGTCTAGTCTTGACATGCATGCTGACTCTACTGCACATTTATCAGAGCATGAATGTTGTCTAATTTCCATTAGAAACCGTTGTCTTTACCTGAAAAGACTGAAAATAAATTACCCAAAATAGAGTGGTCTTTCAGTGAGGCGATTATTGCCTTTGTGAATAGCCTATGAAATTTAAATTATGTGCTTTCAGTTGGATGCATTCGTCAATTTTATCAATGGACAAACAAAAATCTTAAAAGTTTTATATTAATTTGTTTTATTCGCTTTTCCATAGCTGCTATTAATTTATTTGATTTAGAAAGTTAAAATTATGCTACATGTAACTTTATCCGTTTCCATCACACACAAAAACATTTTACTCGTATATCATATCGAAGGGTGTAAGGCCATTTTACTTATGTGATTTTTTTTTTAATTTACAGGAAAGTAGTATAGGTACTCATTCGACGCAGAGAAATTCGTTGATTCCAAATATGTGGATATAGAAGTCAATATGTCAATAAAATAGTGTTAGCCTCGTGGGCAAGAACGCCCGCCTTGAACGTAAGCGCTGCAAGTTCAAATCCCGGGCCCGCACCTCTGAAATAATTTTCATGTGCGAATGTCATTTTCAACAATGATAACCACTTGCTGAACGGTGAAGGAAGACATCGATAAGACAAATATCCTTTCACACATCTATCGAGAACTAGTCAAGTTCCCTCAGACGTGCAGGTTTCCTTACGATGTTTTCCTTCACCGTTTCATTGCAAGTGATGATCTCGGATGAAAATGAGATTCGCACATAAATCCCAGAGGTGTGAGCCGAGGTTTGAACCACACTTTGATTGCAAGGCGTGCGTTCGACCACTCGGCTACCACTGCTGACTAAATATGACTATACTAATGACCAGAACACGTACCTATAATATAAATTTTATATGGAAATTGATTGATTTATGTATTTTTTATCATGTTAGCATTTCTATACAAATAAAGAGCTACTTTTGATATATGCTAACATATTATTAACAACACGAAAGACGAATAGCTAATTTTTCGTGGAAATTATACATATCACATTTTGCTTGATTCCAAGCACGCGGCCAGAAAGTAACTAAAGTCTAGGACGAAACACAACATAATATTTTTATTGTTTGTGTATGTAAACGAGAACACATGAAATGTTTAGATCGCGTGACATTTTTAATCAGTATCTACATTTAATTACGCAGTTCAGGTATTGTGTCGCGACGTACTTACTAACATAATCAATCACTAAGGGCGTTCCCGTTTTGAGGAAAATCATTAACTGTTGATCTACCCCCTTCGCGAAACACAGGCGTGATGATATATAACATTTTTTATGATTTATTTATTACTAGCTGTGCCCGCGATTTTGTTCGCGTGGAATTTATGAACCCTAATTATTTTTCTAGAATCAGCAAACGTAGTGTAGGACGTCCTGTAACTAGGTGGAGCGACGACATACGCAAAGCGGTGGGCAGTAACTGGAAAAGAAGAGCCGAAGATCGGGCTCAGTGGCGCATCTTGGGAGAGCCTGCAGTGGATCTACGTCCAGCAGTGGACGGACATCGGCTGATGATGATGAATTATTTTTCTATAATAAAATACGTAAAATCTATACAAATGAATAAAAGTGCAGACACATCAATTTTATAATGTCAAATTAACAACTTTTAAGTCTAAAATAAAAATAGCCCACGTTAGCTCCTCATAACGTCAGCTATCTGCCAGTGAAAGTTGGCAAATTCGGTCCAGCTTAGCTAAATAAACTATAAAGAAAAATGGGTTCCAACTGATGAGCTACATTCAATTAATCACTTTTGAATTAATCTATGCAAGCAAGGCTAAGTTAAAAATCTAAGCATTATCTCCAACAATTTCCTGAATTTCAGTTAGCTGCTCAATAAATCGCCCTTAATGTAATTTAAATTCACTTATACCAGTATTACTTGCAGTATTACTCCTCGGTGCACGCCCATTCCGTGTAGAGGTTGCCCCATAATGACCGCTGTACCTAACTGGCCCCAATAAAAGTAGGACCAACGTGAATTGATAATGCCGACGAATTACTCGAATTAAACTTTATAATGTCCATAATAAGGCGTAAAATTAAACGGATTCATAATTCGAATCGTCAAATTTTAACGTACCTTTATAATTCTTGAGTATAATTTTCTAAAATACATATTTAAAGAACTGAATGCTTTACGGTAGGCTTTGAAGATAATTGTTTTATGGAATTTGGTAGTAAAGTTAAATGTGATGGGTAATAAAAAAAGCTTTTAAAGTAAATAGTTTACGTAAGTACAACTTTACCTAATGCTTCTGTCATCTAACCTGAGTACCTACTCACCTTTTATTCTCCTTTGTGGACTGAGTAAGGTGAAAAGTAGGTGTTATGAATAATACAAACTTATCAACGAAATGACATCGCATTATTTTTTCCGAAAATATCTTTTTTTTTGTCGCCAGGCAACTACCTACTTATTGTATGATCCCAAACTAAACAAAAACGTGGACTAAGTCAGTAAGACTTCATTTCTGAAATATGCTGATGAATCGAACCCGTGTAATATTTTCCAATACCAAACGAACTTTGTGTCAATATACATAGAGATTAAATTTCTTTAAAAACTATGCCGCCACACGTCTAAATTTGCTCGCGCTATCAGTGTAGTTTCATTGTAGAATGAACCTCTTCTATGTGTCAATACAGTTCGTATTGCTATGCCAAAAAAAATTACGCGCGATCGTTGACGCCGAAGTGTGCGGGAGGCGTAAGTCTTTGCAAATGCTATAGCAAAGATATTAAATTACTATTTAAAGTAGGTACTCTCCGCCGCCGTAGACGGTTGCCAAAGTATTGCGTTCACAACTTTACATAATTCACAATTTAACTAATTGAAACCTAATAAAAAGTTTATAACTTTAAACATCAAGTTTTCTCGTTAAAAGTTACTAAGTGAATAAAATGGGCTTAATATTGACGACATGGTTAAACATTTGATTGATGTGGAATCATAGAATTTAATACTTTTCTTCAAGTATTTCTCACAGAAAGGAGCAAGTCTCGATCAAATCCGTCCTCATTTTTCACTGCATTCAAAACATCTTTTGTCTTCTTTTATGATTAGTGTAACTATCTCAACACTGGTAGCCTAATAAACCATTCCTAGCCCCTGTGTTAAGTGTGGACGAATTTCAATAGTTTACTAGCTAAGGTTAATATTGACCACGGAACCTGGTTATTAAAGCTCGTTTTAAATTTACACATCGTCTTAAAAACAAATAGACACCACCAAGACCTTGTACCTTTTACGTTCCCTTTTTAAGGGAGAACAATCCCATTTGAAACCTTTCCACGGCATCGGAGACTAGCATCTCCATACACGTAAGTCAATAAGTTTATCGACTGCCTTTTCTCTCTTAAATTGGTTTGAATATCCAAGGAGAAATTCGCATTCAAAATTATATAGAAAAGAGCCAGTCATTGGGAGGCAATATGAGTTCGCTGGAGCACTCAGCCAGATTGGAGGCATATTCAGGGCTTTCGTGGGGCAATCGGAAGCTTTCAAGATTTCCGACATTTTCCGCTCGAGCGATGCTGGCGTCTACGTTCGTGTTACATGCACATGCTGCCTCTTGTTCGTACGTATCGAACTCACAGTCGTTTTTATAGCGTCTGTTAATGGTATTGTATCTTTCAAACCACTTTACAATAGGTTTTACGTACTGATTTTAAATTTTCTATCAAACGAATTGAACTCTGAAGGGTCAAGACACGCGCGTAGGATTTTTTGCCAGTACCAAAATGAACTGTATGGTATCATAGAAAAGGATATTTTTTCATCGAAATGACATTGACAACGCGAGCGATTTTTGACGCGGGGGGCGTGGCCATAGAAATGTATATTGACACAGAGTTCGTTTTGGTATTAACAAAAACTTTGAGGCGCTACCTTTGGCGCCCCAATGTGCGCGGGGCTTTAAGCTTAATCTTCCTACTATGGGGCTTAAAGTTTAAGCTTCCTACCACGCGACAAAATTCGCTCGCGTCAGCGATAAATTCCGTTGAAAAATGTACGCTGTCTATGGGATAATACAGTTTGTTTTAGTATTAACAAGATAGGTGGTGGTAAGAGGGCTGTAGACGTTGACCTCTACGGTGATACTCATTATAGTGGTACAAATGAAATAGTACGCAGATCACTCCCACGGCGAGATTTACGATTTCATTTTGGTGGCTTATTGACTGCTTCTGAGTTATTAAACAAGGTCACAGAGCTTGCGTTTAATCCGCCCCTGAACTATTACGAATGTTTGCGGATAGAGCCGGTAAACTTACCCATTTCCCAACCGTGGGAGGGAATTACCCGCGTATTTCCCACCCGTTGTAGACAGATTTTCTCATTGCTACACTTTTTTCTTTCTTTACTTTGCTTCATGTTAAGCTTTGGAGCTTTTCTTCGTATTTTCTTTTCTTACCTAGTACAGTGATCTTATTTAAGACTGGGTATTTATTTAGTAGGTATTATTGGTATATTTTTGTATTGTGAAGAAAATACACTACAAGGTTTTAACAACATATTATCTTTAAATGATGTCGTGGAATTTAGGAACCCTATTTACTCGGAAAAAATGGCTTGTATATTTTTCCCGCGGGACCCTATTATTTAACTAAAATTAAAATAGGTCAAGTAACTCCTTGTAACATCAGCTATCTGCCAATGGAAGCCCCGTCAAAATTGGTGCAGCCATTCGGGAGTTTACCCGCAACAAACAAACGGACAGACAATATATTAATGGTAAAAAAACTTTTTAAGAACCAGCTTTTATTTAATTGCCCTCAAAAGAAGAAAATAAACTTTAAATTAAATCAAACTAAACGGTTTAGTACATGTATTACACTTTTAATTAAAAGCTTGTCGCGAGATTTACCTGTGTACCAACTAGTCTTGCTTGACGTGGGTACTTATTATAAGTAATTCTATGAAAGAAAATGTTTCAAATCTTGCGACAAGCTTTTATATCATTTAATAAATTGTGTTCTATTTTGCAAGCCCTTTCATATGATACCCATACTTTGGTAGTGCAGAAAACATAACTATTCCGCAATCTTGTATGATCCGCTATATTGGAATTACAATGACGCCACGTAGCTAAGCATGCATTCTCATCCAAAATAAGCGTATATACTAAATTTCAGCTCAATTTGTTAAAGATAACTGATATAAAATTCAGTTGGAAGATTCTACCCCAACATACCAACATATTGCAAGTTATTATAAAAAAAAAAGTTACAAAGTCATTTAATGTTATTTATAAGCACAAAGTCATTTAATGTTATTTATAAGCACAAAGTCATTTAATGTTATTTATAAGCACAAAGTGAACATTTTAACTCGGTTTATGTTTATTTCAAATTTAACAGAATATAAAGCTTGTAAAGACATCATACATCATCACGCCTGTATTCCCCGAAGGGGTAGGCAGAGGTGCACTGCAGTGCGCCCACACTTCGCCGATGTATTTTGGTCCCAATGTAATAGGGGGCGAGCCTATTGCCATTATACCGGGCACACAGGTTTCCTCACGATGTTTTCCGTCACCGTTTCTTAGCAAGTGATAATCTCAGATGAAAATGAGATTCGCACATGGAACCCAGAGGTGCGAGCCGGGGATAGAACCTGCGCACTTTGATTGCAAAGCGTGCGTTCGACCACTCGGCTACCACTGCTATAAAAATGCTATAAAGCTTGTAATAATAAAAATTATTAAATTGCGTTTTCGTTAAGTAGTGTATATCGTTACTTTCATATGCATTTAGTAAAAAGTTGATATTTTCACATTAAAAAACCGGCCAAGTGCGAGTAGGACTCGCGCACAAAGGGTTTCGTACAATTATCTATAAAAAAGGCAAAAAAATCAGGTTTGTTGTATGGGAGCCCCCTTAAATATTTATTTTATTCTGTATTTTAGTATCTGTTATTAAAGCGGCAACAGAAATACATCATCAGTGAAAATTTCAACTCTCTAGCTATCACGGTTCATGAGATACAGCCTGGTGACAGACGGACGGACGGACGGACGGACGGACAGCGAAGTCTCAGTAATAGGGTTCCCGATTTACCCTATGGGTACGGAACCCTAAAAACAGACATTCCCAACTCATTTTAGTGTTGTATAATTTATTGCCGATACGGATAGCTCAATAACCACTAAATCAGAAATAGTAGTGGTGTGTATTAAAAAAAAATAACCTACCTGAAGAAACGTTTTGGGTAACGTTATTGGGAATATCGCCAGTTTCGTCACGAACCTATTACGGATTCTGTTGAGGTCCCGACTTAAGTACCTCTGAGAAAGACTTTACAGCTTGAGCCAGGGTTCAAGTTTGGCCGCGTACTGCCCGTGTTTTGTACACATCTTTAAATTATTATGATTAATTTTCAATTTTTGGTTGAAAAGATTACGTGTTTTATATTTTAATTTTAAACATCTTAAAGTTAAGTTGATTTTTATTAAATATTTTGTTCTCACTTACTTTAAGTTAAGTTTTTTATTAAATTGAATAAGGCTATTTTTTAACCGACTTCAAAAAGGAGGAGGTTCTCAATTCGACTCGTATGTTTTTTTTTTTTTTTTTATTTATGTTATCGCATATCTCCAGCGTCTGTCGACCGATTTCGAAATTTTTTTTTAGGATTGCTAGGAAATTCTTCAAGGTTGGTCCCATTTCCAAAATATTATCAGAAATCTTACCCCTTGGGGGTGAAATGGGGGGTTGAAGGTCACATAATTTCAAAAATATTTTTTGAACGACTTGAAACTTTGTATATATATTTAACATACAAAATAAAAAAACACGTCTTTCAGGAATTTTGAAAGAAAAAATATGTAGGGGGTGAAATGGGGGTCCAATCCGGACTACAGCATATCTCCGGCGTTAGTGAACCGATTTCGAAAAATCTTTTTTTGTTTAATACGGATTGTTAACAAAGATCGAAACCCACCCCCAAAGGGGTGGAAAGGGGGGGTGAGGGGGGGTGATTTTTTTTTTGGCTGTAAATTTTTACTTTTTTAGGGCTGTTATAAGGTGATAATATTTGCAAATTTTCAACGATTATTGCCACTAAAAATCGTGAAAAAAAAATATTTTTACCAAAAAACAAAAACCGACTTCAATAACCTAGGTGCACCAAAAAGCTACAAATAACCTTACAATTCATTACATTTGGAGTCGGTGCCAATTCATGTGTGTATTTGCCTTGTCCGACGTTGATTGGCATCTACTCCAAATGTAATGAATTGTAAGGTTATTTGTAGCTTTTTAGTGCACCTAGGTTTTTGAAGTCGGTTTTTGTTTTTTGTTAAAAATAATTTTAATTATTATTATTACAAGTTACAAGCTTTATATTAACTTGCAACGTATGTCCGGGTGGAATCTTACAACTGAATTTTAAATCAGTTATCTTTAACCGATTGAGCTGAAATTTGGTATACACGCTTATTTTGGATGACAATGCATGCTTAGCTATGTGCAGTCATTCTAATTCCAACATGGCGGATCATCCAAGATGGCGGAATAGTTATTTTTCTGCACTACCACAGTATGGGTATCAAATGAAAGGGCTATCTGAGGAGAACACGAAAACTAAGGGCAATTAAATGAAAGCTTGTTTTTTAAAAGTTTTTTTACGATTATTTTATTAAATGTATTACGAATTCATACCCAAGTATCTATGTAAATATTAAACGAAGGTCCTCGCGCGGGGCACATACGTCTCAAAAAAACAATTGAAGACGACGGATTGGTCTAATAGATAGGGCGTAGGCCGCTTGACCTACTGGTTGCAGGGTTCGATTCCCATCAGCAGAAAATCACCTTTTCAGAATGTTTCTCGGTCTGGGTGTAACTCTTCCAGGCTGAGCAAGTGACTATGCGTGCCAAAATTTGTGAAAATTTCAGGCTTATCTTTATTTTCTTTTACATTATCTTTTAAAGATTGCTGATAAAAATTTAAAGCAGCAGGCATAATTTTAATCAGACAAACGTCTGGTTATATTCATGCGTATCATAACAATGAAACATTATAAAATTAATGAATTAGATGACTGAATATGACTTCAAAACAGTGCGAATAGAATTTTGCTCTCATGATCTCAGAATTGTAATTTTAAAACAAAGGAGCTTAATTAAACAAAGCTAATTCAGATATTTATTTAATCGAATTTTATATAAAGTGAAGCCAAGGCTTCACTTTATATAAAATGCAGAAAAAATAACTTTAACAGAAACTATGTTATCAACTCCATTGTTGAATACTACTTGTAGTATTCAACAATGGAGTTGTAATCATAGTTTGTGGTGCTGACTGGATTCTGCCAATTAGAGTTTTTATACTTTCGGTACAATTACGTATACATACACTCATACAGAAGAATCCTGTTTCAGTATACTTATATCATCATCATCATCACGCCTGTATTCCCCGAAGAGGAAGGCAGAGGTGCACTATAGTGCGCCCACACTTCGCCGATGTATTTTGGTCCCAATGTAATAGGGGGCGAGCCTATTGCCATTATACCGGGCACATTCCCCCTCAATAAAAGTGAGATTTGGGCCATAGTCCACCACGTTGGCCCAGTGCGGGTTGTTGAACTTCACACGCCTTTCTATAGACATGCAGGTTTCCTCACGATGTTTTCCTTCACCGTTCAGCAAGTGGTAATCATTGTTGAAAATGACATTCGCACATGAAAATTATCTCAGAGGTGCGGGCCTGGGGTTTGAACTTACGTTCAAGGCGGGCGTTCTTGCCCACAAGGCTACCACTGCTTACAGTATACCTGTCCTATAGAAACAACTATACACTTTCACAAAGCTTATAGTCAATAATTAATGGGGCGTCAATACGCGTGAGTCAGAGTTTTTTCTAATTCCTACCCAAATTCAAACACAAAAAGTTTGAATTATGTGGTAAAATGCAAGAGAACATGCGTCACAATTTGCTTCTGCTGACAATGGAATTTCCGTAAAATAAATTATGATATTCTATTTTTATAAGTCAATATAGTTCGTATTAGTATCCTCAGTGTGTGTGTGTGTGTGTGTGTGTGACCCTATAGTGTATGAGACACAGTAGTTACTCTCGGTGATAATTAAAACCAGTTTTTAAAACCACTTATATTTTATTTTTAAAGCGCACAGTACAGTAATCATACGTCAACCTTTCGGTGAGCGCGGTGAGAGAGAGAGAGCTATTACGTGTTGCTACATCAAATGTATTTTATTACCATTTGTGATGATGTTGCCAACAGTGTGATAGATACGAGTAGATAAATAACTCTTTGTTTTTTCCACCTCCTAAAATAATAAAATAATACAGACTACGTATTCGACGTACATTTAAAGTGTTACGTACACTTATAGTGATCTCTATCAACCTTCGACAAAGTGTGCTCCGGGCGTTACTGAAAACCTTGCTAGAAGAGTGGTCAATTGAAGCCATATCCAGTTTGATTTATCAAAGACTAGCACGTTGTAATTTTATTACTTATTTCGTGTGATGCGTTGGAAAGATAATGAAATTTGTTAATTACGCAGTCCCCCAGCGTGTCGTATTCGAGTGTGGCGTTGAGTAGTTTCAACACATCCAAGAGTTTTAGGGGCCGAGTGCTTTTGCATGTTGCACGTTAGCTGGTTGGTTTTAACAAAATGGATGCCGCGGTGACGGTCGTAAATCTTGGAATTGTGACGGGTCCCTGGACACTCCGCCCCATAATTCCAGGTCGGCTCAAAAAGGTCGCTTTGAATCGAACGGATGTTAACAAGTTGCGTCGATGACAAATTTCGGTGATTGATTATTTCCCCCGTTTTTACGAACGATTTATATTTTCAGTTCACGTTAAATGCTTATAACTGTTTGAAACAGAAATTTGGGGCACATTTGAAAATCATTAACACTTCGTATAGCTAAAAGACAGCTTTGTCTAGTGGTATAGGCGAAGGCCGCGGTTGCGGGTTCGATTCCCATGACTGGTATATTTCGGAAATATCTTTTTCAGAAATTGCCCTGTCGCCCCCACTCCATCGTACGGTACCAATAGTACAAGATTTTGTTTGTTTTGGGATTGTTCGATGAGTATGTGTTGTCTGACGATATAAATTATTATTTTGTAATGAACAAAAAAAAACTATCAAAAAATAAAAGTAATATGAAAACAATACTGTAAGGCAGCTGAACAATATTGTTGTTAATTAAACCCATCATGATTTTCCAAAGTGTTTAATCCCCTCGAAATCGAATAACCACGGACGAATCGTCGCGAATCAGTCGGGTTGCGCACAAACAGATATCACGCCATTTTGACAAACAGAATGGCGCTGGTACAAGCACGGTTCGTTAACCATCGCAGTTTGAATTGCGGCTATTCGAAATGATTACCAATATGGTGGTGCGATATACCGAAACTCCCATCGACGAATACCGCAGCGCACGCGTCAAAATACGCGTGAACAATTTTTAGCCAATACCCAAATGTAACTGAAATCATTTAATACATTGATGAACTAGGAGCATTTTTGCTTTGTCAAATTAAGATGGTAGCTACCATCGAGATATATAATGGAGATGCCCTATCTACTCCGCCCTGCGGCAATTTTTATGACGTTTATCTGACATCTGCCATTGCAGTTGCCCTGTGTAGTTGCCGTATACTACAGGTATGTCGGACGCAGGGTGGAGTCGATATGGGTTCTCTAGTTACTCTATGGTAGGTACCTATTTAATCAATTGTGATTGTCATTGTATTTCCTTTGGTCGGCAACATATAGTATCTAGAGTACCCATAATGACTCCACTCTTCGTATAGCTCTGCAGCGATTTTCCTGCCATTTTTGTTATCTCATGTACCTGTAGTATACGGCAACTACATGGGAAAACAAAGATGGCGGAGTCAAATAAACCAAAAAAAATTAACGCAGTGCGGTATGCCTAGTGACGACTATAGTCCCTTTGCCGCCCTAGATAACCCTCAGGACAAGTGTTTTAAAAAAAAAGTTATTAATAATCGATGTGTGATTCGTTTATAATTTTAAATGTTCTACAGAACCTAAGTATTTTATTGCTTTTCTAAAAAAATAAAAATATAGTATGCTTCTAGACCCTCGTGGGATGTTGTCATCTATAGATATAACACATGATCGATTACCCCTAATCAATAAGGTCTATTTTACCCGCACTGTCGCACGACGATTCATCATAATAAACTAGAATATTTCAGTTCAACAGTATCACAAGACAGTAGTGAGTCGGGAGTCGTCCAAGCGGGTGAATTATTGAGCAGTATACCGTTGAGAATATGCTTCTTTGGTAATGGAGTCTGATTTTTGTTCGTACAATATTCACAGAAATACATTAGCGGACCTATCGAGACCAATGGATTGGAGCAATGAAAGGTAATCTTATGGGATCGAGTATTACAGATACTGTTTCTTACGAAAAGTTACACGAGGTAAAGAATAGGACATGCCTTTGTGGACTGAACGGTGATTATAGGGAACATATTTGCGCAGCACTGGAATATTTAGTAACATTCATAAAATAATTTTAATTAAATTCATTTTATACTTTGAAAATTAATACACCTTCATTTATTATAGTTTTTAATGAAGTCTTATACCTCTTAATACATTGGTATCAATCACGTGTAAAATATGATAATGCTTCAATATTATGAAAAAACTTAAAATGTTTCAAACTTGAGTTAATTGCCATTAGCAGATAGATTAAAGTTTTTGTATAATTAATTTGATTTTACAATTTATTAATTCTTTAGCAATTAAACGTATTATAATGATGTGCCTTTACTATTAGATATTATGTAAACGTCTTTCTACGTTTACATAACAATAGAAAAGACACATCACTCCTCGTATTTTTGTATCAGATTTCACAAAGGAGCTTCTGAATATGAAGTGTTGTGTTTGAATATGAAGACATGTGTTTTCGGGAAACTTATTCTCATATTTATGATTATTATATTACTAATTAATAAAGTTTATCGTAAATTAACATGTATTCACAATAAAAGGGCAATAAAAACCAAATTCCCAAAGTGGTTACACGTAGATGATAACGCAAATCTCGGTGTACATAAATCTAGCGTGCAAACCGTGCAGCAACATTGTCCGTGTATATAATCTCGTTAGCGGCGACGCGCGGTACAGATTGAGAGCGCCCACTGAATTATTGATGGCTGAGCCCAGCCACTGCGCTGTGTGCCTCTGCTGTAGTGATCTCCATGGATTTTTTATGCGCCACGCGGTCAGAACGACTTTATTCCATTCAATCTAAACACGTTTAATGAAAAATTCTCTTTGACCTTTTTTGCTGAGTCAGCAAAAACTTGGTTTCATGTTAGCATTGAATAGTGTAATAGCAAATGAATAACGAATCAACTGAAAATGCGTGGCAGTTTTAAAAATGTGAAATTAAAAAAGAAATAGCGTTCTCGCTTATGTTCCCCAAAGGGGTAGGCTACATTAAAAGGATAGAATGTACATGAAAAACTTAATTAAAACTTTTACGCTTTCAAAAATAAATTAGTCAAATGAATTAAATATGCAAATTGAAAACTGTATGAGATAGTATAAAGTAGTATGTTTTTTTGGTCTAAGCCTGCCACAAATTGCCACCAATGTTACTCCTGTAAGCCAGGATCTATAACGGTATCCAATGAAGTCACCGAGTTTTGACCCTCGGTGAATTCCGGGAAAAAGCTAAACTGTTTTAAAACACAGACAAAATTAATTTAAATAACGTGTAAGAGGAGGGGTTGTATGAAGTGTGAATAGTGATTTCCAATAGATATAAATACCATCTACCTACTTTATAAGAAAAAATTACCTACCTTACAGGGTATGAAGAAATGAAATATAACCGTATTTGAAATGTATCGTTAAACATTTTCGGTTCATAGCACCTTTAGGATACAGCACAAAGAGACATTTTCATTATTACTAGGTTTTCATGTTAATCAATGAAATATGTTACTAAAAGAGTAGCAAATGAAACATTCCAACCTAACGTGATGACGATGATAATGATTAACAAAGATGACGGTAGTCCAGCGATGAGATTGCCTTCACTTCAGCGTCCGAATACAACGGCACCGCCGTATCCTAATAATAATTTCACTTACATACATTATTTTTGGGACAATATAGACGAGAGGGATACTAGAAGTATTAAAAACATTTTGTTTGTGGAGTATAGTACCGCCAGCCGCTCCAATTGTACCTATTAATTAAAATTCAGCGCTGGTTCCCAGCAAAATTAAAACTAAACGTGCAGCCGAAGCTGAAGCCACTGAATCAAAAGTTGCCGCCGTTGTAAAACAAAATGGAACGTGGGTTACGTTGGCAGAGACGCGATAACAAATAATTGAAACAGATAGACTGGATAGCATTGGGTCGACCGGTATTCGTTCGACGCTGACATACAATTGTATCAAACGTTTGAGTCGTACAAACCCAGGTTCCGATTGAATTGTTTTGGGCGTTTGTTTTTGGAAGGTTTCTGTCCGTTGAGGTATCTTAAGCTTTTCAGATTTAGATTGCACGGACACAGTCTTTTATTATACAACATTGGGCTGTATTCTTTGAAGTGGTAGACATTATATCGGTTAAATTCCTGTCAAAACATGGGTGATTTCAGCCATAATCCACCACGCTCTGGCCCAGTGCGGGTTGGTGAACTTCACACGCCTTTCTATACACGTATAACTTTAACATTCAGTCTAACCTAAGTAGATAGTTTCACAGGTCCAATTTTGTGTGTGACTTTGACGTCTACGTCAGATTATCTATGTCAAGCATGGATATATTATAACGGAAAATATCGAGCCCGCGCTGGGGTATTTTTTCTGACTCTCCATTGTTGTTTTTCCATATAGTTTCCGTATACTACAGGTAAATGAGATAACAACAATGGTGGAATAATTACCGCAGAGCCATACGAAGAGTAGAGTCGTTATGGGTACTCTAGATACTCTATGGACTAGACGGCCACGGTTACAATGACATCAATGTCGGTAAAGAATCAGAATCAGAATATTTTTTATTCATATAAACCAATACAGGCACTTATGAATCGTCAATAAATAATAATAGTAGTATCTCTACCACCCATTCGGAATGCATTTCCTATGGAGAAGAATGGGCAAGAAACTCCATGGTTGCTTTTTTCTAATGTGGATTTACATTTTTGTGTTTTTCTTAATTAACAATTATACAATATAAAGTTAATGAGGGTATACATTCTCAAAACACAATTAAATCACTAAACAATCTACATGTTGGACAAGATTTAAAGGTAGGAAGGAGGAGGAAAACGGGACAAATAGCTAAAATCCCTTAAACTAGTTCCTGTGGAGCCGGACCAGCGCCTGACCAAACGTGTTTATCCTCTAAATAATCACCTATTGTGTAGTATGCGCGCCTGCATAGTGAATGTCTAATGCAAGTTTTAAATTTAGTTTCATTTAGGTTAATGACGTTAGGGGGAATTTTATTATAAAATTTGACACAGTACCCCATGAAAGATGTGTGAATTTTCGCCAGTCGAAAGTGTGGTTGGTCTAATATAAAAAAAATGAGACCTCTTTTTGACACATATAGGTACCACATATAGGTATAAATACCTCATCGAGCTTGTATACACTGAGGAGCGGCCCTAAGGAGCCCGAACTGAGGTAAATTTCCGCCATATTAGAATTTGATTGTTTATATTGTTTGACACTTACGTGCTTAATTGATCTTAATTCTAAGATGGCGGATCTGAGATAACCCATAGACAACCTTAAACAAAATCGCCGTAGAGCATTGCGAAGAGTTTGGCGATTGGGACAACTCTGAAAAATACCTAAATGTTTCTGATATAATTATAGATAGGGTAACAGTACGTAAACGTTGCTGTCTTGTACATAAATAACGTATAAACTGTAGGTAATAATTTCAGTAACATAACTCAAATACTTTTGAAAGGAAATTAAATACTTCCAGATAATTACTTCGATTAAAAATCGACGAAGCTTTCGCCAACGAGACGGCAATTAAGAATTACGAAACAAATTGCACCCTATCGACGGTGTGGTGGGAGGAAATTAACTGAATTTCGTCTAATCGATCGTGATTAAGACGAAGAAGGTGTTAATTAATTATTTATTTACTGTTGTGCTATGTTAAATACTATGTTGGCATTAAAATAACCTAAATTTATTTTAATATGAGAGCATGCAATTTGCCGCCTCCATTTGTAAGCTACGTGAGGTATAGTAAGCTAACCACGAAATAACAACCCCGCCAGAAACTCAAAGCTAATTTTCCTTTCCACATAATGACCTGCACGCACTGGAGGGAGCGAATGATTTTAACTTTCATTGAAAATGTGCTTTATGGCAACATATACAAAGATTGAACTTCTGTGG
The DNA here is from genome assembly GCA_914767695.1 of Ptilodon capucinus. Taxonomy (NCBI): domain Eukaryota; kingdom Metazoa; phylum Arthropoda; class Insecta; order Lepidoptera; family Notodontidae; genus Ptilodon; species Ptilodon capucinus. The sequence goes on along the minus strand of OU611813.1, from coordinate 2,140,149 downwards.
TACAATCCACGCCAAAATGCATTGAAATTCGCTGTCAATATCCATGATATTTCATTGAAAATTTTTATGGTGATATGGTATGGTAGGTAATAGTTTTGGTAATGTAAAAAAAATATCGTGCATATTTTGACGCACCTGTCTGTCCAGGGTTTAACACACGATATAAGGGTATTTCTCACGTTGTACGCAATAAAGACCAGATATATAACCATTTATTAGTACCGTAACGTATTTCCGACAAAATTTTCAACTTTCCGTCGTCGCCACGGGAACGATTTATCGCTTAATATAGCAACATATATCTGCGGTGGACTGTTTCCCGGGCGTATGTACTAACCTAACGGTAATGCTGAAACACTGAAGAATACGTGATATAAAACTGAATTTGTTAAAACAATACCAGGTATTCGTAATTTTTTTAAAGGAAATATTTGTAAGACCGAGCAAGTCATAAGGGCCAGGATATTTTTGCGGTCAACGAGTGGCTTAAGCCATTCAGCGAGGCAATGCAGCCAGCGTCTCGGGTACGCTGCCACATGTGCCATTTTTTTACATATTTCATATTTTTTCTCACCATTTTAAATTTCGTTTAAATTTTACTTTGAGTATTTTATTTAAAATAATGGTAATGCAAATAAATTATTTTTAGCAAAATGAATTATTTTTTTACGAAATGAATGAAATTTAATGGAATAAGATGAGGAATTTCTCCATCTACTGTTATCTGGTATTTCAGCCAGTGTCAAGTAATCAGTAGCAGGAGCAAACTCAATACATACACATTATAAATAAAAATGGGTGATGAATATGATAGACACGGCAGATCATCACGACAATTATACTTATTGTGAATTGACAGACATTTGACAACAGAATCCCGTCTCTGCATGCCCACTCTATTAGCATTCACCGCTCCAGCCGGCAATGTAATCAAAATCGTCGCGCGTCGCAATGTTGCATTATGGTAATTAGGCCCGCCGGCTAAATAGAGCTGTGAAACGTTAGATGTGCTCTTTCATGCCTAAAATTTGGCAAATTCGTGGTGGTAGAGCATTCACAAATGCTAGTGTCTGAACTAAAATCGTCGCTGTAGGGTATTGAACGGTATTAAATAATTGTAACCGTTATTTTCGAATATTTCGATAGAGTTCTGATGGCGTTGTAATTTAACATATAGTTGGATATAAAACTCACTTTTATAATATGAAAAAAAAATGAGAACCAAAACAAAAAAGGACTTTGTTTTTATAGTCAGTTAAAATATATTTGAAATTACTGGTATTTTTTTACAGGTGTGGAAAGTTTCCAATCAAACGAAAACACTTCCAAAAGATATAAGCTTTAAGGCTCAAATCTGATCAAACTATGCCCGTATAAAATAATAGCTTTCGCTCGCGGCAGGATCCACGAAAAGTTTCGACTCAAGCGGCAAAACTTGATCTTGTAATCCTTGTTAATGCGGTTTAGTCGGTCCTGTTTATGATTGCCTTACGTTTTTGGGATTGAGACCTACGGAGTTATCACGAACCCATTCATTGCAAACCCATTTCAATCACGTTCCGTTAAAATGCATGGAAAGCTACCATGTTTTGTGGTTTCAAACAAAACATGTTAGATGCCTGGCGGTAATTATAGTACCTTAGTGATTCTTATTCCGATAAGTAGTATCAAACATTCTCTAAGTTCTTGTGAGCAGTAGCTGCAAAGATTTAGGTTCTAGGACTTTTAATAACTTAATAGGGGACACGAATTAGCTAGACATAGCGCCTTGAAAAGGTTTTTGCCGCCCTACCAAGTTCTAATCGTGGCCTGGCTGCTTAATACCATTAGTATTCTAAATGTACCTTTAAGTTTGGCTTGTTTTAATAAATATAATATAATTGATAACGATGAGTAAACCAAAAAAAAAATCGCCTCTATTCCCTAAAAGCGTATGCTGAATTCCACTGCAGTGCATATTTTTCGCCAAAAGCAAATAAAAGATACAAGCGAATCAAACAGTTTTTGCGAGCCCCGATATGCCACAACATTACTTATGGTATCAAGATATAAATTAATCCCTCGAGCTTATGTCGGTGAAGTTTGAATAGGATTATTTGCCTTCGTTTATTGGTTTTTCATATTACATCATCGAGATTATTACAACTTGATATTTTTCGTATTCAAGTACGGTACTATATTAGAACGTGTGAGTGCTTAGTCACGACTTTTGCTTGAAGAGGTCAGCAGCAATATGTGAATTTATAGGTACAGTCAGTATCAGATAGGAACTAGCTATCAAGATGACCAAATACTTTAGTTATTTCTTGAGTACATTATTCTAGTGTCATATTTTTGAATATTTTTGTTGCTTGAAATCTACTGGTATTGTGCTTGTTACTATATTCATGACGAATAAAATTAATTGCTCTTGTTACGATGTAGTTGAGCAAAAAGTGTGTCGATACTACTATTTACTTTGAAGGTTCCCTAGTATGTGGTAATCTTGACTACTACTTACTATATGGCACTGACTGTACATACAATGGGGCGAGCGAAGCTATCGTTATTTATTAGGTAATAACAAAAACTATATATTTAATAAACACTTCGTGTCACGATGGAATTTGAGAGCTTAAACTATTACGAAAAATAGTAGAGCTATAATTTCTAGAACTAATCAGGACAACCTGAGGGCAGAATATTTTCGTAGGAAGAATTAAGCGTACCAATCTTACGTATAAATCTCCTTAAAGGCGGAGATTTTGCGGTCGAGAAAATTACGAAACTCGCTCGACAACTTTATAGTTTACGTGTCCTTCGGAACTTATGCCGGGCATGATGGATGAAAGAGTGGTTCGTGTGAAAGTTTGGTAAGGATTCACTATTGTGTAAACAGAGGCAGCGATATTTGGATAAGGGTCAATATTGCTAGATAAATACGTGTAGCCGCCGCTTGGCTCCATGCCACGGTACAGTAGCTCCATGTTGGTAAACGCGACGAACTGAGTATCTTTTAGACGTAATAACATGATGAACGGTTGGCTCCTTAATATTCTGGTTTCGTAAAATAAGCACTGCACCCATAAACGCTCACAATAATTTTCCAATACGAAACGAACCATATGAACGAACAGTAGAAGCATATTTTACGATGCATTTTATCGATGGCGTTATCGAATTTTGATGAGTGGTCGCATGGTTTTTAATAAAGAATTTGAAGTTTTATATTGGTACACAAAGATGACATTTTCAGATGAGTCAGGTTAATACGCTGACCCCTATTCGTGCAGGGCGTCAAATAACTTATCCATTAAAAAAAAATAGAATGCCGTTATAAAATTTCACGTTCGCAAGCCAATTTACATTTTGTCAATTACAGAGTAGCATGCAACGGGTGAATAATAAAAAGAAATAATTTTCTAAGCAGTAGTAGCCTCGACGGTAGAACGCATGCCTTAAACGTAAGGGGAGCAAGTTCAAATCCCGGGCCCGCACATTAGAGATAATTTTCATGTGCGAATATCATTATCACTTGCTGAACGGTGAAGGAAAGCATCGCGAGGAAACCTGCACGTCTATAGGGTGGAGTTGGATTATGGCCCAAAATGTGCCCGTTATAATTGCAATAGGCTCGCCCCCTATTACATTGGGACCAAAAATACATCGGCGAGGTGCAATGCACCTCTGCCTACCCTTTTGAGGGATATAGGCGTAATGATGTATCGTTATTATAATAATTTTCTAACAACGGATGCGATGTTCGCATGGAACAACGAGCGGGTAAACGTCTACGGGACGCAGCGCGGACTGTAATGCAGAATTATGCTAATGAAATGCCTAAATGCAGCCGTGTGAAATATGAGAGAGCTCCCGGACAAATTACACTGAGAGTCGACTAATAAAGATGGTAATACCGCCCCTAACAATTTGTAGTTACCGCCCGTTGTTGCGCTGTGTATGCGTTTTGCTGGTCTACTATAAGAACACACGTTATTCAGTACTCGTCAGTCGCTATCGTCTACGTAAAATATTTTATCGCGATACTTTTGTGAGGGCGATTTGCGAGGTGAGCAGTTTTAGAAGGCATACTATTTTCCAATCCGCTGCTTAATATCATTGAATAGAACTATAATTTACTACTACAACTACTACTACAGCCCTTTTTAACGTCCCACTGCTGGGCACGGGCCTCCCCTCAATGCAAGGGGATTCAGGCCATAGTCCACCACGCTGGCCCGGTGCGGGTTGGCAGACTTCACACATCTATCGAGAACTAGTCAAGCTCCCTCAGACGTGCAGGTTTCCTCACGATGTTTACCTTCACCGTTTCTTAGCAAGTGATAATCTCGGATGAGAATGAGATTCGCACATGGAACCCAGAGGTGCGAGCCGGGGTTTGAACCTGCGCACTTTGATTGCAAAGCGTGCGTTCGACCACTCGGCTACCACTGCTTTAACTTAAACTTAAACTATGACTTAATATGGTATAAAGGTAAGCTTGCGTCGTGTGGAATCGCTTATATTGTTGATTTCTGTAGTCGCTAACGACCAGCAAACGTAAAGGATGCGTTAAACTCGAAGTAGCGCTGTTCATGCATAGTTATTTGGGTTGGAGGACTCAGAGCAACACGATTACGTATAAAGTTAGCCGCCTGTATTCACACAATTCAGTTAGGGTCCGCCACTTCAGAATTCAGACAAATTCTTGTGCCAACGCTGTTTACCGTGTTGAGTTTTCAACAATTCTGTGTTATCTATTATCTTCGATGGAAAGCTGTTATTGTTAAAGGTTCAGCTTCATCATTTGGCTTACCTCTTTTCATTATTTGGGATTGGCATAGTATGTCTTTTTCTTTCATTTATCTCGCTTTTTCGTCATACTGAGATCCACTCCAATCTCATTCATATAACTCTTTATTCAGCCCATCCATCTTTTTTTTGGTCTGCCTCTCACTCTGTATCCATCCACATTCATACTCATCACTCTTTTAGTCACATGCTTCTCAGCACCTCCTACCTACCTACCTATCCTACCTCTGATATACACATTCCTCACCTTACCCAATCGAATTTTGATTTACTCACACTCACCTTATCAATTCGTATTCTCATATACCTAAACATTCCTATATTTCCGTGTTCTGATATACACATTCCCCACCATATCCAAATGCATAGTAGTAGTGGTAAAAGTTCAGCTGACATTGGAATAAAAAAACTTTTTAAAACCTAGTGAGGTTTCGCATGGCCCATCCGTTATCCAATATCCATTAACGGATCCTGCAATACCTAATCGTGTGAAACCGTGAACGTAACAAACAAAAGGATTGCATGCAACCCTTGAGAGCCCTAAACTCGATCCAATGGGCTCGTCGATGCTTCTATCAATCTTTTTAACGGCCCTTTGAGATTAAGCGGATAGCACCGTTCTTTGTTCGTGCTAATTAAATTCGACCCACATTAAATCGAGTCTACAAAATAGGCATCTAAATTAGTAAAAGTGATGTGCCTAGTAATTTTCAAAGGCGCTGCCCTAAGCTACGTAATGATTCCAAAATTAAAATTAAATGCCAAATCTTAAATATATTTATTTTGTAAAGTAAATACGCTCGAAATCGTAAAGAAAATCAGATAATTGGAGTAACGTTTCAGTAATTGGAATGAAGATAGGTAATTATGGGCGGTATAAAATTATAGAGTAAGCTACTACTAGAGATATCGACCTATAACAGATATAATTATATTAGCCGTCAAAATAATAGACGCCCACCTAAAAGTAAAATATAATTTTGTATGGCGTGCCGTAATTATTTTTTTGGCCTGAAATTTTGCCCAACTATGAAAGGGTTTTAATGAATAGTTGGACAAATGTGTTTCAGTGATTTCTGAAAAAGCAGTTTCGCTGCTGTTCAAATGGTCGCACACAATAAAACACGCGTAAAACTCATGGTAAAGCTACTGTAGATAACCCACTTGAAAGCCATCTCATTTGTAAAAAAATATTGATATTCCGCGCTATTGTTTCAGTTCAAATATTACACGGACGTTTCATTAAAGGATTCGCCTTTGATACTACGAGTTCAAAAGCACAGAAAGGCTGAATTTTCACAAAGGGTGAATAATAAATGGTGCAGATTTGTTTTTCGACGACGTTGACATGACGGGCTTATGCTTTTTGGTATTAACATAGGTGCTTATCTCTTCCGCTCACTGGCCCTTGTTTTTTAGGAGTAAAAAAGGCTTCAAACTCATATTTAATAATTGGACGTAGATAGATTACTCTCTATTGTACACAAAACAACGAGAGAAAGAAAAATATAACATTCTTAGGTACCAGTAGCTGTGGACAATTGGACAGACTTATCGCTAAAACTTGGAATAAGGAACCATGGAGTTTCTTGCTCATTCTTCTCCATAGGAAATGCATTCCAAATGGGTGATAGAGATACACTATTACTATTATTTATTGACGATTCATAAGTATCAGTTTTAAAAAATCTGATTTTAAAAAGCTATTTCTTCCAGACAACCAGTTAGGAAGAGAAAATACATGTAGTACGCAAAAAGGATCCAATCCATAAAATTGTCAAAAAAGAGTATACCAAAAGAACTCCTAAAGGAGGCCTTTTCAATCAACTAAAAATCCCATCGAAAATTAGAAGCAAATAGCATTTTTACTACCTTGGATACCATCTTACATGTTATTACAGCATTAGCTATACCTCAAAACTGACTTCATGTGGATTGGATCCTTTTTGTTAAGCTACCTCCTAAGTCGTCCGTTAAGCTAAGTTATTATTATTGATAATTGAAGAAAACAGTTTAAACGTGATTACCAGAGTATAAGACCAGCGACGTTTTGCTCTAGTGGTTCGGGCGTAGGACGCTCAGCTCACGGCACCGAGTGCGGTTCGATTCCCGTCTGAAATGTGATAAAATGAACTTTTCGGAATTGGCTCTGATTTGAGTGTAATTAGGATCGCTCCCAGTCCGTTGTATAAGACCCATAGTACAAATGTTGTTAAGTCTGGGATTATGCGACGGTGTTGTCTAGTGAATATAAAATCGTCTTATTCCGATTATGGTGTACCAAATACTTAAAGAAATTTATGCTGCTGCGGACGCCGGAATCGAAAATGCAAAGATTTCTCGATAAGTCGGCTTACCGTAAGTGACTTTTTATGTTCCAAATCGCTTGAACACGCTTGCTGGGAACATTTTATGGGTATCTACTAATATTTAAGAAATTCAGAAACCATTCAGAAATCACTGAAAACGGTCCTAAATAAACTTTTACACTTAGACAGCGGCTTATGAACAGTAATTCATACATTTTTATTCAATAAATATTATTATTACCATCGACACGGAGAAAAATATTTTGGCTTGTGTTTTGCTGTTTGCCTAAACTTTGTAATATTTTATCTCGTAGAAGATATTCAATTATTAAATTAAATACTGTTCTATATTGTTAAACAAACGTGGGATTCCATCAACCATCTTTTTCCTGATCAACATATTTTAATTTATTGCGTGGAATAGTGGCAAATTGTAATAATAGGTTTATTTTTCTGTAATTAGGTACTTTGAATAATTATTTTGAAAAAGAAGAAGAAAAACGTCTTAACAACACATTGGTAATACATTGTAGCATACATTGCAGAGGTAATAGCCAAGTGGTTAAGCGAGAGCTACTAAGTTCGATCCCCACCGAGGCCATTATTGACTAATTCTACTCCTAGCAGAAGCATTTAGCTTAGCTAATCTAAATCTAAGCTAAAGCGACCACAGTAATTTGATTGCTGGTAATTGCCAAAAAGGTACTTCAGAGATATTTTCGGTTTCCGAGAGTTGGAGACCTGTGATACAGGTTTACAGGCACCAGAGAACCACAGCCCAAAATGACTATATTTGTATTTTGTAATTTCAAGATCTTTTAAAACTATGGTCTGAAATAAACGACTTTATATTTTCATTTTTTTGAAGTTTTCAGATGAGACCGCGTGTGAAACGTTATTTTTAACCGACTTCAAAAAGGAGGAGGTTCTCAATTCGACCCGTGTGTTATTTTTCACACTCTATGAACGTCGCCGCGAGGCTTAGAGCACTGTATAATAAATTTCTTTTACGCAGATGTTTTCTGTCGGCCGTTCTTGGATCCCTTACAATATAATATGTGGGGGTTTCATTTTCACATTACTGTCTGCGTATAGGATGAAATCATCCGACTACCTGTAATGTTACCAATTGCTTTTTGGTAATACACCCTGATGTAAGGAGTTCGAGAAGGCAGTTTTATTTTCAACCGACTCCAAAAAAGGGACGTTTTCAATTCGAACTCCAAGTTTTTTTAAATGTGAAATGTGTATTTAGTCTCAATGGGCGGAATTGAATGGACCGCTCGCGTTTCGACTCTTAACCAAAATCAAATACGTTCTAAAGGGCCGGTGATAACAGTCCGGTAAAATGTGGAAAAATTATTAAAAAAAAACAGTAACCTTACCATCACTTTTTGAGTAGTATTGTTTGAATATTATCTTGTTGTTTAATAGTTATTGAAGAAAGAACAAAAAACCTACTGTTAAGAGGTATAGGTACGGATTCCAAATTATTACTGGCAATAATAGGAATTAGGTCGAAGGAAATGCCTTTAGAAAAAATAAATTTTCTTTTCTGTCTGTTTTTGTTTGTTTGTTTTTCTGGATTTGTATAATAAGTAAACACATTGTACAATAATGTTCGAACAGCAGAAATAGGTTACTTATAATGGAATGAATAAATAAATAAATATCGCACGACAACATCATACTCATCGTATGATCCCAAACTAAGCAAAGCTTGTACTATGGGTGACGTATGACTGGGGGCGATGACAGTTACATCCAGACCGTACCAAATTCCGAAAAGGACATTTTCCAAATTAGCCACAGTTGGGAATAGAACCCACAATCACCTGTTCAAACCGTTGTCGTTAAGTAGAATTCATAATATATCGCTTGTAATGACGAGATGAGCGTAATTTTGCAATTCCATTTTATGGTGAAATGTAATTGACTGGTTGAAGCGTAAATTGACTGCTTTTATCCTCATTTCCACATGATAAAAGCCACACAATACGAATCGAGATACCAACTTATCATATAAAAATGAATCTTTCTTTGTGTAGATAAAAATACGTACCCGAAGGAGATTGAAAGTTGAAACCTATAATATTCTGTTAGCCACTGTAGTGTAAACACTATTTTTCAAACAAAATACTCGCACATAAAAGCCACAGAATTAGAAAAAGGTAACCTATCTATAATATCGTTACAATTTGCTCCTGTCGGAAAAAAAAAATCCAAATGTAAAATTATATGGAACAAGACACATATTTTTTAGGGTTCCGTACCCAAAGGGTTAAACGAGAACCCTACTGCTGAGACTTCGCTGTCCGTCCGTCCGTCCGTTCGTCTGTCACCAGGCTGTATCTCATGAACCGTGATAGTTGGAGAGTTGAAATTTTCACAGATGATGTATTTCTATTGCCGCTACAACAACAAATACTAAAAAACAGAATAAAATAATTATTTAAGGGGGCTCTTATACAACAAACGTAATTTTTTGCCGTTTTAATAGATAATGGTACGGAACCCTTCGTGCGCGAGTTCGACTCGCACTTGGCCGGTTTTTAAAATACACATCATTTTCAAGTGGCAACTTAATTAATAATAATAAGAATCCAACCCATCTACAAACAGCCTATAATGTGATATTCCAGTAGAAATGTCTTCTACAGTGTCACTGTAAATGGATAAAAACTTTATATCATTTTAATTTACTTATAATTTTAACGATAAAACAAAGAAAACATTTCAACGGCAAATATATCACAAATGAATGATTGCCGAGTAAATAAACCACGAATTTGAATCAACTCCTGGAAGCGCAGACCTCAGACAGAGCTGTCTGAAAAGTTCTTACTATAATCAATCTACACAAATACTCAGACCGATCGACTCCCAATCAAACAGTACATCACTATTATAACCGGTTTAAAGCAGATTAGGGTCTTCGGAAACGCCCTCCGCACATTTATCATCTTAATAGCGCAGGAGTGCGGAACACTCGGCCCTAATAAAATTATACCACAACCGACATTAAAGAAATTATATTTTAAATACTCGTGCTCGCCTCGCATAGCTCGTTTTGAACGAAATCTGTTGAGCAAAATTCTGAGTAAACACACTTGGGGGTAAACTTATAAAGGTTATTTTAACGTTAATTTAACATCACGCTTGCATTTCACAGAGTCGTAAGCAGAGTTTAAGTTAGCATTTAATAAAGTATAACCCATCAATGGCAAACTATATCCTTACTTTAAAAAAAAACGGCCAAGTGCGAGTCGGACTCGCGCACAACGTTTGTTGTATGGGAGCCCCCTTAAATATTTATTTTATTCTGAATTTTAGTATTTGTTGTTATAGCGGCAACCGAAATACATCATCTGTGAAAATTTCAACTCTCTAGCTATCACGGTTCATGAGAAAAACCCTTTTGACAGACGGACGGACGGACGGATAGCGAAGTCTCAGTAATAGGGTTCCCGTTTTACCCTTTGGGTACGGAACCCTAAAAACATTCTCCTAAATTTAATTACCAAAATAGAAAATAATTCATAAATTCTATAGTCAACTATTATCTATAGTCGATCTGGCAAAATAATCTCCTAGATGTGGTGAGCTTTTCCACAAATTTGGTTTATAGTTGCCTAATTCAACGTAACATTAGATAATGCTCAGGCAACAGTGCCCTAAATTTGGCTAAAACTGTCACTCTGAATCTAATCAATTATCACCTAACATTAACCATTTGATCTCTTGTCATTGGTTAGCAGTGCCCTAAATTTGGCCACTTGAAAACCACTTCACAAGTTTATTTTAACCAGGCAAGTAAGCATACATGTTTTATGTAAGCACTAATATACCAATGCCAAATAAAATAAAACGAGTTACAGTGGTTTGGCCATGTAGAGAGGATGAATGAAGGTAGACCGACTAAAGAAATATACCAGGCAAACGTGAGTGGAAATGTCGGAAGAGGGCGCCCGAGAAGGACCTTTCACGACCAGATTAACGGTCTCTTCCAGAAAGGTCAAGTCCGTAGCACCCTTAACCGACGGAAGTGCATAAAAAGATGTATGACTGTGGATGAAGCGAAAGAGGTATGTCAGGATCGTAGCGTGTGGCAAACGGTAGCCTCTGCCTACCCCCATGGGATACAGGCGTGAGTATATGTATGTATGTATGTATGTATGAGTTACAGTCAGGCACCATCGATTTTTTATTCTCATCAAAAGTAAGCGAAGCAGAAAGTTTTGATGTCCAATAAAAAGGGGTTTGGAATGTGTTATTACGAGACCGCCACCTACGTGTTATGACATAATTTCGGTCGGTTTGTTTACCTAACTATCACCAGTTCCGCATGTATAAGTTTACCGTGTAAATATGTTTTCTTTGACACCTGTCTACCTGCCTATCTGATATTATTATAATTAACTAGTTGTGCCCGCGACTTCGCCCGCGTGCAATTTAGGGATATTACCCGGAAATATGGGTATTATGTTTTTCCCGCGGAACCCTAATGCTTTTTCTTAAATTAAAGTAGCCTAAGTTACGCCTTGGAACGTCAGCTATCTGTCAGTGAAAGTCCCACTGAAATCGGTTCAGCCGTTTAGAAGTTTACCTCAAACAAACAGACAGACAAAAAATTTTAAAATTGCGTTTTCGTTGTAGGTATCGTATATACTTTCATACGCATTTGGTGAAAAAGTGTTATTTTGATATTACAAACAGACACTCCAATTTTATTTATTTGTATGTATGTATGTATGTATGTATAGATAATCATTCAGTTTGAAGATGTGTAATTGTTTGATACAGTGTTACTACTACTACAGCCCTTTTAACGTCTTACTGCTTTGCACGGGCCTCCCCTCAATGCGAGGGGGATTCGGGCTATAGTCCACCACGCTGGCCACGTGCGGGTTGGCAGACTTCACACATCTATCGAGAACTAGTCACGTTCCCTCAGATGTGCAGGTTTCCTCACGATGTTTTCCTTCACCGTTTCATAGCAAGTGATAATCTCGGATGAAAATGAGATTCGCACATAAATACCAGAGGTGCGAGCCGGGGTTTGAACCTGCACACTTTGATTGTATGGCGTGCGTTCGACCACTCGGCTATTGCGATGGCCTAAGCGATTGCGGCTAGTCGTTATGTGACATTAATTAGATAAGAAAGAATTAACAAAATGATTAAGGTCATGCATAGGACTTATTTTTTTAATACCTAATTATATATTACGCCCTAGAGTAACAATTTACTCTTGGCATTAGCCTTATTAAGTAAATACATGAATATTTTGGTAAATATCACCAGATGAAACCTACTATGGATACCACACAATCGACTGGAATCATGCATGTACAATTTTAAGAATGTAGAAACGTTTAACCCCATACATTTATAAGATGACAAGACTACCTTTATGCCCTTTTAACGTCCCATTTTAACACTGGGCACGGGCCTCACTTAATACTCACATATCAAATTATTATTTATTATTGTGCTTTGTTTTGTAACTAAGTTTACAATACGAGGTCTATCAGTGTCAGCTACTCTTATTGTATGTTGTATTTTTCAAACTACATCTATTACATTATTCAAAATGAGAAACAATTAAAGTTGCATACATATGACAAATTATGTTAAGTAAGCAAGCATATAAGTGAGTGCTTCCGAGATACATAAATAAATACGTTAATGTTAATTAACATTCATGAGAATTTCGTGTACCGGATGGCATGGAAATTATTAAGAAAGTGCTGCATTAAGATACATTATTAATACCTTCTCTTCGCATATTGTTTTCTTATATTTACGCGAATACTATACATTGAAATTAACTATTTTATGTGTTGCTGTAAAGCAGCCGAAACGTCGGGAAGATAAAATAGTAAATAAACGCGATAAAATCCGTAAAATAGTATAATTTCAATCTTCTCTTCGCTTGTATTTATATACTATTATGCTATGTATATGCTACTTTTACGGTAATATCGGTATTCTTCAATATCCGTTACAAAAAAATAGATCTCTTTCGATGTGAAACATCTCGGCGAGTGAGAGCAACTGTTGATGCCGTGATGCGAAAACTTCGAGCTCCGTGGCTCCTCGGTTCTTTCGGCCGCTTAGACTCCGCCCACTGGCTGACTGCGCTCACTCGCCGCTACGACACTTCTCTCTTTCTACTCTAAATAACATCATGTTTCACATCTGCCAGGCGTCCCGCGACGGCTACTTTATTTGTACGAAATGTTTTGAATAAACGCTGTCAAATTGTAATTAGGCATGGGAGGGGGAAGATACGTACGTACGTTTTTTAGTTACTTATAGAGTTGTATTCATACTAAATTAACACGTATTTATGATTCTGTCTGTGAGTACAAATGTTGATGTGAATGCTATGAATATTCAAGAAGCGTGACATGAATTTGGTTGAGCAAAATTTCACCGACTAAGCAGGATATTGTTGTTCAAACGTGTCGCAATATTTGCTGTAACTTAAAATAGGTATGAATTTTGCATGAATTATTTTATGCTAAACACCCTGCATTAAATGACTCTACATTCGCGTGTGTAGAGCTAATAGAAATAACTGTGCTTTCACCACTTAACTACAAAAGCATGATGGATGGGAATTACACGCAAGGATATCAAATCGAAATGTGTCTAAAGCCTTGTAATAATAAGGTTGAAGACTATAAGACCGGGGGTTAAGTTGAATATTGTACAATCGATGCAACTTGAAATAAGGTTAAGATTTGTAATTTAACCTGCATTGTTATTTTTGTCTATGGATTACATAGACTAAAATATGTATAAATAATATCGGTGCCAATTCATGTGTTTTATTGCCTTGTCTGACGTTGATTGGCACCTACTCCAAATGTAATGGATTGTAAGGTTATTTGTAGTTTTTTAGTGCACCTAGGTTTTTTAAGTCGGTATTTGTTTTTTGTTAAAATTTTTTTTTGTTTTTTTTTTTCGATACGGAGATGTGGTTAGTATAATACTTACTACTTTTTAACGTCCCAATGCTGGGCACAAGCCTCCCTTCTAAGCGAGGGGGATTCGGGCCATAGGCCACTCGCCCCCTATATAACATTGGGACCAAAATACCTCGGCAAAGTGTGGGCGCACTGCAGTGCACGTGTCTACCCCTTCAGGGAATACAGGCGTGATGATGTACATGAAAAATATTTGTTTGATACGATTAAACATTTTGATCTGTTTTTTGGGAATTAATTATATCGGTATTTACTTAAGCAGGAGTTTAATGAAGTTGATCAATTGCTGCATGTTATCAGCACGACGGAACTCGGGGGTTCCATTCATCATAATTAGGTGATTCTATGAGTATTTAGCGATATTTCTTCGGGAACTAAAAATTATAAACCGGCCAAGTGCGAGTCGGATTCGCGCACGAATCGTTCCGTACCATAAAAACGCCAAAAAATCACGTTTGTTGTATGGAAGCCCCCCTTTCATATTCATTTTATTTTAATTTAATTATTTATTTTTCAAATGAATATATAACTCAATATTATGTGAATATTTCAAGCGTCACCCTCTTCCCTTGAATATGGTTGAGGAGAGTGATGGCTGCTCCTCAAGTCATGTATTCATGCTCGTGTACGGGTGCTACTTGCGAGGACTGGTCCAACCATTTTCCTCTCAATGACTTACCATCTTCTCTCCCATACTGCATTGAAGGCATCATACCAAAGCAATTATTTCTATAACCATATGTGGTTTAGAATAATCCCTTCATTGTAAATGGGAGTAGACGCACCTTACTGTACTAGCTTCCTAAGCGTAAAGACTATATTTGTATTTAATATTAGACTGCCGTGAGTATAATTCTCTTTAGTATTGTGGCAAAGGTGTTGTCTGCTCTCAAGGCATTGCTGCTCCTGAGAACGTATTACTCGCAATTATCATTTTGAAAAGTGTAACCATTGAGTTTCTTACCGGCTCTTCTCAGTGGAAGAAGCATTCCGAACCGGTGGTAGAATTTGACTATTTGTAAGTGCTTTTTGGCGTATACGAATAAAAAAAAAATGATTTTGATTTTGGTGCCCCTGTTGCCGTTATCAATATCGAGAAAAACGAGCAAAATAACTTATTGTTGTATGGAAGCCCCTTAAATATTTATTTTATTAATTTTTTTTAGTATTTTGTTGTTATAACAGCAACGGAAATACATAATCTGTGAAAATTTTAACTGTCTAACTATCACGGTTCATGAGATACAGCCTGGTGACAGACGAACGGACGGAAGAACAGCGAAGTCTTAGTAATAGGGTTCCCGTTTTACCCTTTGGGTACGGAACCCTAAAAATTAAATTACGTGCTTGCTGACAAGATAATTGCCACAAATAATATTTATTTAAATTAAATTTGGATGATAATATGTATTTTTTAAACCACCTTTGATCAATAAAAGAGTGGATATGAATCCGAAAGAGGTTCTTTTTATGGCCAATGTTTTCATACATAATACTTTATAACTTATAGGTATTACCTTAGAAAGAGACTTGATCATACTTGTATAATTATATAACAACTGTCACCTACAAATGTTACTTATGCACCTCTCAAGAATATATTTATATCAGTTTGTTGGTGTTTGCATTGCTGAGAGCTCTTTTCGAATGGGTTAACTCGAACTAAAGTGTGAGTTAACCCCCCACTACAACAGACAAGCGAATATCGCTCCGAAAGCAACAAAACCTTCATACAAAAGTTACTATTCAAAACATTTACATACCCAACGCTTTCAAGAGACAGAAATCCTATAAATCATCTGTGAACGCAACCGTGGCGTATCAATCATTCCACAGTCTTTACACTTAATACTATTTGAAACGAAAAACTCTACATTCACATATAGTTCAGTAGCTCTACTACGTGTTTTATGCTCGTTACACGCTCGATAACTTCTGCGTAAACTATTTATTGCTAAGCCACTAGTGTCAAAACCGGCGCGTAATTGTTTTTGCCAGAACCAAATGGACCTTATTGACTCATAGAAAAAGTCCATTCCGCAAAGAAATTACATTGACGAGCGAATTAAGATGCGTGGGGGCGTGGCTTTTACCACTGAAATTCAATCTTCATGCATATTGACACAGAGTTCGTTTTGGTTTTTACTGCTTTAACGCCCCAGTGGCTTCACTGGAAACAAGAGAAAGCAATTCAAAAACTTTAGGTACACGCTATCCAATAGTGCCTCGTAGTATACGTGAAAAATCATGGTAGATCAACAGAATAAGCCCGATCTATGTAAATCCGATCACGTTGAGACCTTAAGATGGCATTCGGCAAAGATTTCCACTCCTTGATCTTGTGTTACGAAGCAAATACACCGCTTATGGAAATGAGCTGATACTGTTTTTAGATATTTGACACGTTATAAATTGTCTCGAACATAATGAAGCCAAATGGTGCGAACAATCGCGCGAGACAAATATTTTTCAAATATTAATCCAATTGATCCATTTGATACCCATATCGTGGTAGTGCAGAAAAATTAACTAGTCCGCCATCTTGGATGATCCGCCATATTGGAATTAGAATGACGTCACATAGCTAAACATGCATTGTCATCCAAAATAAGCGTGTATACAAAATTTCAGCTCAATCGGTTTAAGATAACTGATCTAAAATTCAGTCGCAAGATTCCACCCGGACATACATACGTTGCAAGCTAATATAAAGCTTGTAAAATAATATAAAATATAAATTATTTAATAAAGACTTATTGATTAAAGAACTTAAGGTTGAGCCGCCGCCTTATCGTAAAGCTATTCGTGACATGGAGACCAAATATTCTTAATATCAAAAAGCTATACTATTTTCGAGTGACATAGAGTACCTATAAAATGATTTTACTTTTAAAAAGTGTATGTTCGATCTGTAGGATTTTATCATGCGAAAGTCGCCTTTAAATAAACGCTATGACAGATTAGGTTTTTCTGTTGTGAAAATTCGTAGGTTGTAGGATGTTTTTGTTTCTGGCACAAAGGTTTATCCAACCAAAATTAAAGAAGTAAAGTAAATATTTTTACACGAAAACAATTTTATGAGATTCGACTTCCGTTAATAATGAAAACTCAACTAATTTGTTTGGAAGTAAGAAAATTTTCTTCGACATTTAACATCACTTTCGGATTACCTCCTTGAACATACTGGGTTGAGCGAATTAACTTGGATTGAAAAGGTACTCTTTGCAAATGCACATAAAGATCGAAATATTCAATCGCGCCATTAAAAAAAAATCGTTGAAAAATTTGTTTTGTCTATAGGTAAATGAACATGCTTGCCGGAATCCCAAACTCCAGATATTTATGACGTAGACAAAGATAATACCCAGTACAGGACCACAGATCACTACTATAGGCAGGGCATAGGGGATTTCTAGACAGTAAAATAATTAATTAAAAAAAAATACGGGTTGAATTGAAAACCTCCTCCTTTTTGAAGTCGAGAACTGCAAGAACATTTCCATACCACTTACAAATTTTGGCTAGTGACAGTTATCGCAGTAATTGGTACTAACTTATTTCACACGGTTAACTGGAGCTTAACAAAATAAAATACAGTTCGTGTTTGTGTTGGCACAAATTTGGTCGCGCACGGTTTGACGCGTCTATTTACGCAGTTCTTGAGTCCCGACTGTTTTAATTTCACGTCAATTAATCTCACCCATTTTGTTTTTCATTATCTAACAAACGAAAAATGTTTGAGCTCTACTGAGATTATAATTTTGTTCATCAGAAAATTCATCTCAAAACTGTTATCTGTGTAAAATTTCGCCCTCTCACCGTTTCGTCGTTTTTAAATCTTTGAACACTTAAAAGTATTATTAAATAGTAAAATTTTATAGTTTTTAGGGTTCCGTACCCAAAGGGTAAAACGGGAACCCTATTGCTGAGACTTCGCTGTCCGTTCGGCCGTCGGTCGTCGAATTAAAAAAAAACATGGCCTAAGTTACTCCATATAACCTCAGCTATTTGGCAGTGGCACTGTCGTCAAAATAAGTCCAGCTTTTTAAAAGATCAGAACAAATCAACAGGAAGACATATATTGCGTAGCTTTTACCACAGAATTTATGAATGACACAGAGTCCTTTTTATATTAGCAAAAAATTGGCAGCGCGCGTATTAAATTAGCAGTAGTAGCCGAGTGGTCGAACGCACGCCTTGCAATCAAAGTGTGCAAGTTCAAACCCCGGCTCGCACATCTGGTTTTATGTGCGAATCTCATTTTCATCCGAGATTATCACTTGCTATGAAACGGTGAAGGAAAACATCGTGAGAAAACCTGCACGTCTGAGGGAACTAGACTAGTTCTCGATAGATGTGTGAAGTCTGCCAACCCGCACTGGGCCAGCGTAGTGGACTATGGCCTGAATCCCCCTCGCATTGAGGGGAGGCCTGTGCCCGGCAGTGGGACGTTAAAAAGGGCTGTAGTTAGTTAGTTAGTATTAAAGCCCTAGTCTGCCGGGTGCCTGTACTGGCATGCTAGTATTGGGCATTGAATCCTAGACTATGTTATTTCAGACCTTTAGACCCTTTCAGATTATTATTTTCTGTCTAACCTTGTATGCGTAAGTGCCTGTCTGACCTACGGTAGGTGAGAATGATAGTTATAAATACAAAATAGAGCTGTTGTAGTGTTCATTAATATTATGAGTTGTTAATAGGTATAGTCGTTAACAGTTGACTTTAAGATTCTGCTTTACATGAATATAATAGTGTGTCTACGAATATTGTTATATCATGGACGAATGTAAAATAGGTCGGTAAAATAGGTCGGACGAATGTAAAAAAGAATGAGGGTATTGAAATCCACGTAGTTGTTATACGTTATAGAGTAAAGGGTATGACACTCTCTCGGTGCCTTTCTTCGATAGTCCTGCAAATCCTGGCTTACGGGAGTAACAGCGATGTGAATGTGTGGCGGGCTTAGTCCCCCCAAAAAATCTAGTCAGCGAGCCCGTCCATTACAAGGGTTCTGTACAAACATGTAGGTATATAATAGTGCCTTCTTTACGAGAATCGAGTCTCGAATATTTTTTTACTAAACAAAAAATCACGGTTTTGGATTTCTCCCTTTACTTGTGCATTAGGTATGAGATTGCTTCTTGCTAAATTTCATGATTCTATGTCAGCGGGAAAAACCTATAGGTTTTAATTATCTTGCGAGTGCTGAATATCCGGCATAAATGGTTGAATCTTTTGATTGCTCTGACTTAGAAGTTTGATTTTTTTGACAGCTGTATGGATTTGCAGACTTTAGTATTTGATATTAATTTCAACTTGATATTTCAACGCGTTTTATCGACCAAGGTTCTTGATAGACCTGAAAACCGATGGTCAAGCGAAGTGATCAAGGGTAATGTTTTTATTTTTGAAGTACGAATCCCTAAAAAAGGTTATGATAGTTTTATTTTATCTCGTTTCATGTATCGCTTGTTCTACAATTAATCCAGAATGATATAATAGTAATGGTCCAGCAATAACGATATATTTTCCTAAAAAACATTCTCTACAGCTTGTCCTGCCGTATAAACGTGACATGATGCAATACAAATAAAAGCCATGAATATTTTAAATACCGTTCTCGCTAGAACAAATCTACTCGAGTTCGATTTTTAAATTGTGAGAATGGCCAAAGTATACATTACTCTAATGGCTGCACCCACAGGTATTTTGCCAGTGACAAGTAATTAACAGCACTAAGAAACTTAAAAAAAAACAAATTATAAATACAAAGAGGTTGATTGTAAAAATATATTATTTTAATTAAAGACCAAAATTTTAAGGTATTAATTAGTTTGCCAAATAAATTGAGGAATTAAAAAAGAAATGCATTGATTTTAAAGTACTCTTTGAAAGACTATTTCCTCACTGTCCTATTCATTATAACTTTACTAATAGGCATGAAGTCCATAAGAAAAACGTATAAAACCTACGCTTTTAATCACCATTCGAGCTCTCCGTTTGTATGTCACACACAGTGCGCATTTCTGCAGTGAGTTGAATATGAAAGAGTTAAAACGGGATACCGCTTTCACGGACATAAAGAGACATGAATATGGTTTTGTTAAAAGTCATAAACCTCCGTCTATGGCAGTCAGGTAATTACCTACAATAACATTGAAATTGATTAATGTTTTTTGAGGGGAGAAACCATAACAAAAAAAGAGATGATAAAACTAATAATACAATAATAAAAAAAAACACGTATTTACAAAAAAATATATACTTGTGCCAAGTCGCTGTCCAGTTGGCTATTTTCCAAAAACAAACTAACCAATTTTATTGATCAAATAATTTATTAAAATTAATTTTCTAGAATCTAAATCTTTGTTTGGTTACACATATAAGATTGGGTCACATTGTATGCTAGTACGACATAGTATAATTGTTTTTATAAAATTCCCCCTCAATGCGAGGAGGATTCAGGCTATAGTCCACCACGCTGGTCCGATGCGGATTTGCAGACTTTACACGTCCATCCAGAACTAGTTAGGTTCCCTCATACGTGCAGGTTTCCATACAATGTTTTCCTCCACCGTTTTAGCAAGTGATATTTTCGGATGAAAATGAAATTGTCTCATAAAACCCAGAGGTGCGAGCCGTGGTTTGAACCTGCACACTTTGATTACAAAATGTACATTTTTACCGTTTCAACGAGGGTTTGGTCTAGTGATTTGAGCGTAGGCAACTCGGCTCACTAAACCGGCCCTTTTCAGAATTAACCCTGGTCCGGGTGTAAGTGGGATCGCTCCCAGTCCATTGTATAGTCACCCATAGTACAAGCTTTGCTTAGTTTGGGACCAAACGATGAGTTTGTGTTGTCTGGCGATATTTATTAATTTTACCAATCGGCTAACATTGCTCTTACGCAGACGAAAAATAGGCAGGTTTGGTTGGTTTTTACAAGCTTTCATTTAACTTGCAACGTATGTCCGGGTGGAATCTTGCAACAGATTTTTTAAGAGCTAAGGCATAGCTGACACAAAATGAGTAGATCATCTGATGGCACATCTAGAACTTTACTATTTGTGTAAGTAGATATTGCGGTCGTGGCAGGGAAATGCAAAATGAGTTGCAAGTGACAGCCGTAGCCACCGAGCGTGTCTAGAAATAGGTACATCTCTGGTGTAGTTGCAATCCAGTTGGTATTGAGAATACTCACTATTGTCTCATTCATTACTATATATGTATTAGTATGTTCTACTAATGTTTTTGTATGTGTATGTTTTTGTACCTACTGAAACGTTACTTGTGGCGAACTATAAATTGGATTTTCTAATATAAGCTACTTAATTAAGTCTATCTATCTACTTTAAAATAGTATATCAAGTGTTGTTAGTTTTATTTACTAATAATTTTATCTCATAGGTACAGGATTTAACTCACTACCAGAAAATCGTGTCGCGAAAATGTAAGTTTGTTTATGTATCAGTTTCAGCTTTAGCTAGAGGGTCTGCTTATGTGACCTAGGTGTTCCGGTTGCAATCTCTAAACTGACAAAAAAATGAGTGTCCAGATCACACATGTAATATAAGTATTTAGAGCCATTGAAGCGACTAGATTGAAGCAGTGGTAGGCACTGGTAGCCGAGTGGTCGAACGGACGCCTTGCAATCAAAGTGTGCAGGTTCAAACCCCGGCTGGCACCTCTGGGTTTATGTGCGAATCTCATTCTCATCCGATATTATCACTTGCTATGAAACGGTGAAGGAAAACATCGTGAGGAAACCTGCACGTCTGAGGGAACTTGACTAGTTCTCGATAGATGTGTGAAGTCTGCCAACCCGCACTGAGCCAGGGTGGTGGACTATGGCCCGAATCCCCCTTGCATTGAAGGGAGGTCCGTGCCCAGCAGTGGGACGTTAAAAGAGTTGTAGTAGAAGCGACAAACTTATTGCTAACAATTTTTGATATAAAATATAGACAAAACTCAACGAAAACATTTAATTTTTTGCTCCTCCGATTCACACACTCGAACATTATTAGTGATGTCTTTATATGCAGTCGACAACACGAGATTTTCCGCGGAAAAACGAGCTTTTATTTGAGACAGCTATTCACTTGGGGACTCTTCGTCACGTAGAGGTGTTGTCCCGATCGCGCCGAGCACGCACGGCCGTCCTCTAATGCGTCTACTCAGCCGAACACCCTGGTTGGGGAATTTGACTGATACCTACGCCGTCACGATCCTCGCTATCTCTACATATGGTAGAGTTAAAATAGGATACTGATTTCGAAATATATCGAGTCAGTGGTAGATTCATCATAAAATTCATAACAATACCTTTTGGGGAATTTGACTGATACCTATGCTGTTACAATCGTCGCTGTCTCTACATAAATGGTAGAGTTAAAATACGATGTTACAAACTATTTCGAATTGGTGGTAGATTAATGTAAGATCTCGTAACTATAATACACTAGTGGTTCATGAGTCTGTTCTTATAACAAAGCACTTCCGCGTTCAATCTCTTAATTTGTAAGTTCCACCGCAGGGCTCTACAAAATAAATGATTTGAGTTAGACTAGCAACGTGATACTAACATCGCAAAAAAAAAATTTTTGATATTCTCTATCTGGTTTTCACATAGAGTCTGAGGCGATATCTTCACAATAACAAGAGTGGAAACTCTACCGTTCTGTGTCACACTTGCATTTAACAAGATATCTATTTCGATCTTCGCCACTTCCACCGATAGAAAAGGAAATTCAAGTCCAAACTTCCCGACGCCTTATCTGATGTAACAAAGCGAACAATTCTCTCCGCTATTTTCGATGCGAATAATAATATCTGTAGACGAACTTTTGAATTTATAAAACTTGTTTGCAATTATGTAATACTGACGCTTTTGTATTCTGTTCCTGACTAGTTAGTGTAACTGGATTGGATTGTGATAAAAACTACCTACTATAAAATATAATAACAAATTACTTCAGGTTTTTTAAATATTTACTTCGTGTCATAAACAAAAAGAATATCGGTCACACTTTATTATTAAAAGCAGCTCTAAGGCAACTCACTGGAGCTTTATGTACCTATGTATTTGTAATAAGTTTTGGCGATTTAAAAAATGATCAGCCCACTGAGTTTCTTGCCGGATCTTCTCAATTGAGGTCGCGTTTCGATCCGGTGGTAGTATAGTGGAATATAAGAAAAAAAAATGTAAACTTGACAATTGGTAAGTGCCCCCATAGGCCTATACAGAATAAATGATTTGACTTTGACTTTGACTTCAAAATTCGCTCGCCTTAAAGATGGAATTTTGTTGAAAAATAAGCCTTTTCTATTAGTCAATAAAGTTCGTTTTTGTACGGGTTAAACATTTATCTCTCGCGTTTTGACGTGCTTATGAAGGTAGGGCTTTAAGCCTCCCGCACACTGGGGTCTACGCTTGCGTGTCAATCTTTTGCCATACCAAAACAAACTGTATTGACTCATAGAAAAAGTTCATTCTTTAACTAAATGACACTGACAACTCGAGCGAATTTTGACGCGTGGAGGCGTGGCTTATAACACAGAAATTCAAATGTGAAATTTATGGATATTGACACTGAGTTCGTTTTAGTATTCTAAAATATTGGACGCCCGAGCGTTGACGCCCCAGTGTACCGGGGGCTTTACCTTTGACCGTCAACTTTTAGTTTTTTTTTTATTCCGGCCCTAATTCGGCCCGGCCCTCGCACCTCTGATGTGGGGGCCAGAGTTCTTAAATTAGCCTTAAAATTATTGTGTAAAACAAGTTTTCCTGTTTTGTTTTTTATGAAAATGAAAGTCAATATATTTTATTACAAAATGATAAAAGTTAAAATCTTGATGTTATTCGAATATAAAAAATTGGAAACACATGTAAAAAAGAAAGTGATTTTAAATTGTAACAAAGTAGATTCAAAAGCGAAATTCAGCTTTCGACGTGAACGAAAGCTGCATAGATTAAAACTTCCAGTCGAAGACAGTGTCGGGTATTATATGTATAAATAATAATAATGGCAGTAATAGTATTAAATAACTAACGAGAACACTCATATTATGTTGATAGGATATAAAATCCGCTGGCATAAATTTTAAATGGTACGTAAAGCAAATTGATGTTGAATGAACATCACCCAACAAAAGTTTTGAAGCGTAGGCCATTTCATCACGAAACTAATATTTCAAATGACAATCCCTTTTTTTGTGAAAAGGATGTTGTCGACCGCAAATGGTATTAGGATGTCAGGAACGACAAGGGATAACGTTTGGCGAGACTCGTCGTGGTATAGAGATGAATAATCAAAGACAGCTTTAAGCCATAGGCGTCATAGGTCATATGCGCGCGACTATTTTTTACCAATACTAAAATGAACTTTATTGTTTTATCAAAAAAGCTCATCATGATGATGTAGCAAACTTGACTTCAGTGATTAAACTATATTTCACTCAATGTGCAGTGTCGATGCATAGCGTCAAAGTCCAGTGGAAACTACTTGCAAAAGTTTACAGTCCTTGTTTCGTACTGTGTAAGATGCTTACAAAAGTTAACCACTTTAACTAAACTACTTGTTAGCGTTGAAGTCGGGGCTTTTGCATGGATGACTTGAAACCATTACCGTACCTAAATTTCAGGAGGTTCCCTTAACTATTTCGTGAATCTAATTAATTTTTTATAAAGCTATGAATTTAAAGCATTTTTAAGAACAAAGGTTTGATAAAAAATAAAAAATCTGTGATTTTTTAAATATTTTTTTTTGTTAAAAACTCAGTCTATGGATATTTTTATTTGATCTCTAAATCATGTAGGTATTTTTTAAAGTTACATCAACATGAGGTTTTAAGCAATTAAAGTTAAAGTCTAGACTGAAGAAAAGTTTAGTTACTTGTAGATGTACTTTTCCCGAACAACAGTTCACTGCTCGTTTGGATCTCTTCGGCATATGGCTCGAGGCAATACAAGACCACTGTATACATTCTCGAAGCAAGGAAACACCTCATAAGAACAAAATGTTGGATTACATGGATTTATTATAAAAAAAAACCTTCTCGCTAAATATAAATGTAGGTAGTCATGTTAATCAAAGCGTTATTATAGCTTATATTTTGTTACCATAAATGAAAATTCCAGGAAAATTGCGAATGAGGAAAATACATGTAACAAGTAGAATCGTTTCAATTATGTGAACGCCTACCTATGAAGGGATATTTTCGTAATACAAAATGGGGTGCGAAGAGTGAAATTGTTTTGGTTAACGCCACCCAAAGGGTAGCTGGCTGTATTTGAACATTGCAGCTGAATGTGCTGAATATTTTTAAGTAATCCTATTTTCTACATAGGTAACTGTACTCCTTGTAAACGCAGTTATTATTAAATATATTATAAACAAATATACGGATCGAATGAGAACCTGATATTTTTTTTTCTTATTTTATTGTTGTTAATATCGTAACTAATATTCTATGGAGATGCATTGATAAAACGACCGCCTTGAACGCAAGGTGTGCAGTTTTAACCCCCCGGTTCGAACCTCACATTTTTAGGGTTCCGTACCCAAAGGGTAAAACGGGAACCCTATTACTAAGACTTCGCTGTCCGTCCGTCCGTCTGTCTGTCACCAGGGTGTATGTCATGAACCGTGATAGTTGACATTTTTACAGATGATCTATTTCGGTTGCCGCTATAATGACAAATACTATAAAACAGTATAACATAAATATTTTCGGAGGCTTACATACAAATAACGTGATTGTTTTGGCCGTTCTTATAGATAAGGTACGGAACCCATCGTGCGCGAGTCCAACTCGCACTTGGCCGGTTTTTGGTTATTTCATGTGCGAATTTCATTTTCAATTATGATTACCACCTGGTGAACGGTGAAGGCAAATATCGTGAGGAAACCAGCACGTCTATTGAAAGGCGTGTAAGGTTCATCAACCAGCACTGGGCCAGTGTAGTGGACTATGGCCCAAGTCTCTTTCCTATTGATGGAGAAGGTGCACGGTGTTATGGCAATAATTTCCCTATTAGGTATGTATCAAAATACAAAGGTGCACTGCAGTGCACCTCAGCCTATCCCTCCAGGGATTCCGGGCATGATGATGTTGAAACGTTATAAGCATTGTGGGTGGTCTTTTTAGACGCTTTCTTATAGCAACACATCACGACCCTACTTACAACAGCCCATTACTCCGAGTGGAAAGTCTTTAAAATTTAATTTTCAAAATGTTTACTGTAAAATAATTTTATTACCGCAGACGGCGGCGAGGGTGATTAAAATGACAAATGTTTCAGAAAGACGGCCTGCTCTCCTCAGAGTAGGAATTTTTGGATGAATAATGTTCGTGGCGCTTTGTTAGCCCGATATCAATTAAACAGAAGATAAACTAGGTATTTCCTGTTTCCAGGGTTCGCTGTAAGATATGTATTCCAGCAACAACAAAATCTTTAGATGCTTGCTGGCAAAATTCTGCGATTCTTCTATAGGCAGTAACATACATATCGAGGAGTGAAATGCTATTTGACTTCGACGTTTTTTTAACTTTATAGGAGAGCTTGGTCATTCGACGCAGAAAAAATCGCTTATTCCAGATACCACGCTGGCCCAGTGCGGGTAGGCAGACTTCACACATCTATCGAGAACTAGTCAAGTTCCCTCAGACGTGCAGGTTTCCTCACGATGTTTTCCTTCACCGTCTCATAGCAAGTGGTAATCTCGGATGTAAATGAGATTCGCACATGAAACCTAAGGGTAACCATACCCACTGTTGGCATCCCCCCACTTATTGGCATCCATGACTTTAAGTTAAAATAACAAGAAAACCAGAATCAGAATCAGAATCAGAATTTTTTTATTCATGACTTTGACCCATGACTGAAACCATGACTTTAATTGCTGATTTTATGTCAAAAATGGAAAGATTGTACATTTTTAAATATAAAACCCTTAACTTTAACCTCAAACTCAAACTTAGTACAAACTTTAAGTTCGTTTGGGACATACACTAAAAAGCCCTTTTTTACGCATTTTCTTATGGACCGGTACTTGTGCCAGTAACCGGGTAATCGGAAAATTTTGGAACAAATGTAAAAATTTCTCGAAAGATTAAAAAACGAGTGGATATTCTATAATTTGATATCCTTTTAAGCGAAATAACGGATCATAGAGCGTTTTGGTGACTGATTTTCTCCGAGTAGGCGCTTAAGGTGCCAATAGCTGGGGGTTTTACCCTATATATAAGTCAATATCGCCCAAAGTGTCGCTTAAGTCAAATAGCCATTAACCCCTCGATATGATATATATCTGATTGTTAGTTGTCTCTGCTTTCATTATGCATAGTTTAAATAACTAAAATATTTTTACATAATTTAGGCCCTGACACACAAGGGCGAGCAAAAATACTTTATTTAAAAAGCCATTATACAGATGATATATTGATACTGAATATAAAAATGTAAACGTTAAATTTCTGTGTCCAAGGCCAAAATTCAGTAGCGCCATCAATGACATTTCATTGAAGAATGAGCTTATTCAATGTGGTAATAAAGATTTTTCGGTATGATCAAAAAATTATGACGGGCTTGTATCTCAGGTAAAGATCTTTTTATTCGAAAATCTATGGATTCCCATACCAAAGAATCGCAGATGTAAGCAATCTTGAATAAAATATGATAGGAACGTTTCCTTCAAAATACTAGTCATCGCGATAGCAAATTAAGTTTGAAAACTTGCAAGCGATGGAGTGCAAGCTTTCATCAAGTTCCCCGCGAACACAAACGTATTCATTCAACTCGGCGACATCAGTGGCGAAATCAAATTTCCCTCGCCAAAGTTTTCAACTAAAATATGTGAGAAAACCAAAATTATTATCAGCTTTGTAATGCATATGAAGTTAAAATACGATTAGTTCACAAATGTTTCATTAATTTGAAGTTTAAATAGATTTTACTTTATCACTGTTTTGAAGTGATAACTTTTTATAGGACGGTAAGCAGTGGTAGCCGAGTGGTCGAACGCACGCTTTGCAATCAAAGTGCGCAGGTTCTATCCCCGGCTCGCACCTCTGGGTTCCATGTGCGAATCTCATTTTCATCTGAGATTATCACTTGCTAAGAAACGGTGACGGAAAATATCGTGAGGAAACCTGTGTGCCCGGTATAATGGCAATAGGCTCGCCCCCTATTACATTGGGACCAAAATACATCGGCGAAGTGTGGGCGCACTGCAGTGCACCTCTGCCTACCCCTTCGGGGAATACAGGCGTGATGATGATGATGGTAAACCGCTTCGTTACGTAACGTACTCGGTCCTGGGCTATTATTATTTGATGTGTGAAGGTTTTTAAAGTTAAGGGGGTTTCTACCATTTCTCCACCACGCTGGTTCAATGCAGGTTGGTGAACGTTTCGTCAGATCCTCGTTTGTTATTTGGCAGGGTGTACCACGGGCAGGTGAGGTAGACTTGGATCCATAGATGGTAATTGGACCCCTTCCACCCCACACTCTAATACTATCCTCTAATAATTGGTCACAGTAAAGTTATTACAGTCAGTAAATTGACATAGTTATCGCTGGATTGGTTTTAATATCAATAGTAGTCGGCGCAACAAGTAACTTTGTAGATTGACTCTACATTTCGGCAGCCAAATCATTATGTATTTAGACTGCCCTAATTAGGTACACCTTATTGAGCCTATAATTAACATTTATTTCAATTAGATGTCAAGTTGTAGTCAAATTATAACCATTATAGTATTTTCAGGAAGCAAAATTCGTGGCTTAAAAATATATTCCGAGAAAATTCATTTTAAACGAATTAAGTCCTATTAAACCCGCTGAGATGATAAAAGAGCTCTTACAATCATTTTTATTTAAGGACGCCTTGCGCCATAATTACGGTCGTTTCTTTAGTGTTTTCCGTGAATACCTTCGGGTGGCGTTTATCGTATAATTCCCATTTTAAGGATTACACTTTCAGAAAAAAAAACAAATAAAATAAAGTAAAATTATGATTAGCGAATCTTTTTAACTTTTGTCAAATTTAAATACCAATGTACATACATTAATGTATGTAGTTAGAATTCTACATACAATTCTTGTATTCATTTTGAAATTTGCATAAACTCATACTGACGGGTAACTAATAAATAGAAAATATAGGGTCGAAATGAGAACCTCCTACTTTTTGAAGCCGGTTAAAAATACTAGCACTTTGAATAGCAAACGGTGGCATAAGTTGTTGCACTAAGAATTTGTTTCATTTATTTTGTACATTTGAGCAT
This sequence comes from Ptilodon capucinus, assembly GCA_914767695.1. Lineage (NCBI taxonomy): Eukaryota > Metazoa > Arthropoda > Insecta > Lepidoptera > Notodontidae > Ptilodon > Ptilodon capucinus. The sequence goes on along the minus strand of OU611813.1, from coordinate 2,110,766 downwards.
ACGCAATTTAATACCCAAATACAATTTCGTTGCAAAGCCTCAAGTAAATTATAATTACATGCGAGATTATACGAACATTATTTTGTTGCTCTTTTAGTTATTATGTTACTTTGTTATTGTTTGTTAAGTATAACACATTGCTTATTAAGATTACAACACTTAGTTTATTTTAGTTCGGTGCCGACGCCATCATTCGTATGATCTCCTAAACTATCTTAATCATGCCATATGATATATTTGTACCCTGATGAAGAAGGCTATCCCAAATTCATAGAAAGTTACGGACACATTTTTTTTTTATGAGATAGCGAGACAAACGAGCAGACGTTTCACCTGATGGTAATTGATCAACGCCGCCCACGGACACCTGCAACACCAGGGGCATCGCAAGTGCGTTGCCGGCCTTTAAGGAATGAGTTTGCTCGTTTCTTGAAGATACCTTTGTCGCATCGGTCCGGGAACACCGCTGCAGGTGGTTCATTCCACAATTTGGTGGTCCGAGGGAGAAAATTCCTGGTAAATAGCACTGTAGTAGAACGCCATTCATCCAGATGGTGAGGATGGTAATGCAGTCTGTGGTGAGCCGTGCGATGGTGAAATTCAGCGGCAGGTATTATTATACCTGCCGCTGAATTTCACCATCGAACAATTCCGAACAATTCCTCGGAACACTCTCCATGATAGAAGCGGTAGAAAATGCAGAGAGAGCCTACATCTCTACGCAACGCCAGAGGGTCTAGGCGATCGGTAAGCTTTTTAACATTTTTGTATAAATAAAAATAAAATGCCACAGATTGAAATGTCTATGAACTTGGTTCGTCTTTGGGTATGATAATTTAACCCTACACAAACTGTATTAAAGTACACCAAACTAAGCTCTATGGTAAATACAAAATATTATTCTTCAGACTTTCAACTCCATTTTCCGGGACGGGAATATAATGGTAATGAATTATTCGAGTAGGAAGCCACCGCCTTGTGCGCTCCTCTAATAACATCACGAGACGAAACTAAACAACGTGGAACGTAGGTAATACAAAATGAAGACAGATTAATTTTGCGTCAGCTCTTATTTGCATAGACACCATGATATTGTCTTAGAATATTCAGGTGCCTACATCCAGTTGCTAAAATGAATAGGAGATGTAAAACAGCCACTTCGAGCAATTCCTCTGAAACAAAGTCATTTACACAATTTTTAGCAGATTCTGAATAAAGACGAATATGAATCTGATAAATCGAACAACATCCTGCACGTACTTTAAATCACGCAAATGTGTGAAAATTAATATAATTGCTACACATAAACAATAAGGAGTTGAACTCTACTACTACAACCCTTTTGACGTCCCACTGCTGGGCACGGACCTCCCCTCAATGCGAGGGGGATTCAAGCCATAGTCCACCACGCAGGCCCAGTGCGGGTTGGCAGACTTCACAGATCTATCGAAAACTAGTTAAGTTCCATCAGACGTACAGGTTTCCTTACGATGTTTTCCTTCATCGTTTCATAGCAAGTGATAATCGGATGAAAATGAGATTCGCACATAAATCGCAGAGGTGCGAGCCGGGGTTTGAACCTGCACACTTTGATTGCAAGGCGTGCGTTCGACCACCTGCCACCACCTGAAACTACCACTGCCTCTACCTGAAACTACCACTGCTATTTACGAGTTGAACTCAAATTGAAACAAAAGAAAATTGTTTCTTTCTTAATCATAGGTACCTATGCATTTGGTGAACCTTGTAACAAACAAGCAAGCCAACCTGCCAACTCGTTTACGACATGCAATGCCTTTTTATGACGAGCAATTCCACAATAAACAACAAAAGACTGGATGGGAATGAACATAAAACTATACTGCTTGCTTAGCGACGTAGTTTGGCTACGTTACGTTAGCGTGGATCATGGACGCTGCCTTAATGCCCTTACAACTACACGTGGGCACATAAAACAGGGGTAGTATCTACGATGCGAATGAAAGACAAACATAGAGATATACGTTTACGCTCTTAACTCACTGAGGCGAGCGAATTTATACGATTTTTTTAATGTACTCTGTTCCGATATACGTAAAAACTAAATTTCTGTAGCAAAATTCACGCGATGGTGTTTTTCATCGATGAGATCATCAACGTTGGCTTGGTCTAGTAGTTTGAGAATAATGAACATTTTTTGCACCCGCAAATCCCGCAAGTCCCGCTCCTAGCCCCTACCGCATTCATGTTGTTCATTCGATCGCTCAGTCCTTGATCGATAACGCATTAAACCGCGTGGGTCGTACACGCAGATCTGCTCGCCGGCTCCGCCAAACCACTGAACGTACTTTTCAGTAATTTCGGCTGAAAGCCACCCATGCGCACGGGGTTGTGGAACCAGCAGTGGCGTGGATCATCAAGCTGTGAGTACCTATCCTACCTTTATTTCGAATTCCCGATTTTCGTTTCATAAACAATAATTTAGTAACATTTTTATCGTTTTTCACTTTTAATCGCGCCTTTAAACATCTTTCCAAAAAAATTACTATATACAATGTTGTATCGTTACTTGTGCTATAAAGGAAACGATACAACAGAACTAATTACTACACTTAATGACTCGTCTGTAACGATAGCTTCACGGCCGTATTTGTTCTTAACACGCAACCTGTTTGCTGCTAACCTCTGAACCTTTGAATGTAATTTCCACTGATAAAAGTTTTATAGGGTACTAATAATGCTTTATTATCAACAGAGCATTTAAGCAAATCGACCAACTTCATTTAATCATCATTATAGCATAGGGACCTACAAGTCCTTTATCGGTGCTGATGTAATATTTCATGACACATAAATTATCGGTACTGGACTTTGTTTATTTTCCACTCGACAAAGCTGTCTGATAATTAAATGTTAACCGGGAATTGGTATGCAGTATCAGAACATTCATTATCTATGGAAGCGTTCACAAGAGACTCTGACAAAAGTATTAGGGTATTTTTAGGGTTTTGTACCTCAAAATGAAAAAAACCCTTGTAAAAAGACTTCGTTGTCTGGCTGTCTGCCGGTCAAGACCCTTTGTCCAGGAACGCGTGGAGGTACCAAGTTGAAATAAATATCACATTTTTAAGTCTGTAATCCGTTGCTGCTGTAAAAAAATAAACTTTTAAATCAATACAAATAAAAATATATGATCGTTTATGCCGCAAGGGAATCGAAACCTGTAGGATACTTCTCGTTGACCTAGGACTGTTCAATTTCGGCCCTGATGCCCGGGGCCCAAAACAACGGGCTACTCTTGGGGTCGTGAGCGTCTGGGGTGTGGGCCCCGGACCCTCTTAAGTAGACGACGACCCTAAGGAGGACGGTGGCAAGAGGTGGTCTCTCGCCGCTGTATGCACTGCGAGGGTGCAGGGGGAGCGAACATCTGCTCCCCCAAGACGAGCTCCTGGGCTCAAAGCTCGGGAGCGAGGCACAGAGGGACACCGTTGCTTTCCGGTAGGAGATCCCGGGGTCCCTCTAACGTGTCGAAGACGGCCACCGGGGAGGTTTTAGTGGGTAAGAATCCCACATATCCCAGTCTCCTCCCACACAGAAGACTGGGAATCTTTCTGAAGATTTACTCCCCGTCAACAAAAAAAAAAAAAAAATGTCTGTAGCAAAAGTAAACTTATTATTTGTATAAGAATAATTTTATTAAGTTTGTACGGAACCGTTTCGGTAAGGGTTCGTTTCGCGCTAGACCGGTTATTTGTAAACCATACATGATAAGCACTCAATCCTAGTGCATGTGTGAAATTACTATAAAAAAAACTGTTTATGCCACTTTTACCATCAAATGACACCATTAACTTAAGCGGCAGCATCAAAATCTAAAATATTATACTTCGCGTGCAACCGACAAAGATTAACGAGACCCATAGAACAATGCACAGGAAGTGAATGAAACAATTCCAATTTATCCATCGCCAATCCCGTAGTACCCCGTCCGATGAGGCAAAGCAGCTAATTGCGCAACTTTCCTAATTAACTTTGTGAAAATAATGTTTTGTTGGTCCTTTTTGCGCACGAGTAGTTTTGCAATACGTTTAGTTGCAGAGCTTTGTGAGAATAAGGTCCATTATCGTAGTGTCATCACCTTTTCTTCTTCTTATCCGGTACGCTCTTGACAGAGCGGTCGTGATCGTTAAGTATCAGTATTGGAAGGGGCAGATGTAATGCGCTTCACGACATTTCGCTACCGCTGTCTGCAAGAGGTCATCCTGCTGCATTCGTTGACTGAGCCTCCAATGGCGGACTTGATCTGGTCAGTCCAACGCGTGGGTGACCTTCCTCGCGGTCTAGTGCCTTCTATTTTTCCTTGGACGACAAGGCGTTCTATGGACTGGTTGTCACGCCGGGAAACATGTCCGAAGAATGTCAAGATGCGAGATTGTACAATCGAAAACAGACGCTGCCTGATACCGAGTTCTTGAAGTATCGAGACGTTCGTGCGAAACTCGGTCCACGAAACCCCAAGCATTCTTCTCCAGCACCACATTTCTAGGGCATCTATTTTCTGCCTTTCCACATCTCGCAAGGTCCACGTTTCAGCCGCGTAAAGAAATATAGGGAGTATAAGCGTCCTCACGAGCCTGGTCTTCGTGGCTTTAGTTATGTTTCTATTCCTCCATATTTTCCGCATCTTGTCCATCTCTGTTCTTGTGATGCCCATACGTCGCTTGATCTCATCGATGCACCCGCCATTGTTTGAAATTAGAGCCCCAAGATAGATATAAGATTGGACTACGTTGCAATTCGCGATTTGGGTCACTTCAGGCAAATCATCACCTTTTAGGGTTCCTAAAAAGGGAAGAATGGAACCCTTATAGGATCACTTTGCTGTCCGTTTGTCTGTCTGTCTGTCGGGGTGTCAAGACCCTTTTTCTCAGAAACGCGTGAAGGTATCAATTTGAAATTTATAACAGAGATTTATGTCTACGGTCCTTGGTGCCCTATATATGGTAAACTCGTACAGCACTTCTAAGGGTCAGTTAATAAACTATAATTTCGAGGTAAAGCGGCAACTAACTAATTATTATACCAAAGAGGGTGCTTTTATAACATTTGACAGACTTGCGCGTCCAATTTTGTATGTGACGTCTACGTACATCAGATCAAGACGTATAAGACTAGATGGCCGTAGCATCAATAGGACCAATTTTGGTCTAAATTTTTTTGGACGGTTTTTGAAACATTGGTTATCTATAATTTCCAATATCATTGGGAGAAACTTTTAAAAATACTTCAAAAGTCAGCTTAGTGTTGTAGTTACATATATCGTGATATGGTATCAGACGGAAGATTAATTACAAGTTGACATAGAGTATTCATTTTTTTTCAGATGTTTTGTATATAGGCTATTGAAACAGATTTGTAATAACTTACGTAATCGCTCGTCGGGATTAACTTTTTTTTTTTTTTTTATGAGATAGGGAGACAAACGAGCAGACGTTTCACCTGATGGTAAGTGATCAACGCCGCCCATGGACACCTGCAACACCAGGGGCATCGCAAGTGCGTTGCCGGCCTTTAAGGAATGAGAAGGCTCGTTTCTTGACCTTTGTCGCATCGGTCCGGGAACACCGCTGCAGGAAGTTCATTCCACAATTTGGTGGTGCGAGGGCGAAAATTCCTGGTAAATCGCACTGTACTGGAACGCCATTCATCCAGATGGTGAGGATGGTAATGCAGTCTGTAGCGAGCCGTGCGATGGTGGAATTCAGCGGCAGGTATAATACCGAACATTTCCTCGGAACACTCTCCATGATAGAAGCGGTAGAAAATGCAGAGGGAGCCTACATCTCTTCGCAACGCCAGAGGGTCTAGCCGATCGGTAAGCTTTTTGTCATCGACAATTCGAACTGCCCTTCGTTGCAGGCGGTCAAAAGGAAGAAGTTGGTACTGTGGTGCACCGGCCCAAAAGTGAGAGCAGTATTCCATGTGCGGATGGACTTGCGCTTTGTAAAGTTGCAGGCGATGAGCCGCAATGAAATACCGCCTCGCCCTACCGAGCACACCCAGCTTTTTGAAGGCCAACTTGGCCTTACTTTCCAGATGACCGCGGAATTGCACGTCGTTCGATATGTCGACTCCAAGGATCCCGATACTTGGCTTGGCATTAAGGAGAGTGTCTACGAAACGAGGAGATGCGACAAAGGGGTTCTTTTTGGCGGTGAACGCACAAATTTGTGTCTTATTGGGGTTGAATTGCACCAAGTTCAGTTTGCCCCAGTTCGAGACTAGATGAAAAGAAGTCTCGACTTCAGACACAAGTTTGTTCCGACACTCATCGACGTTTGCCCGAGAAATATTAGCACGACCGGTGTAAACAGCATCTCCTGTACTGTCATCTGCATAACAACGGAAGTTGCTGATATGATGCAACATATCGTTGCAATGCAGCAGGAACTGGGTTGGGGATAGGACACAGCCTTACGGGACGCCAGCGTTTACGGACTTGCGATCCGAGCATGATCCGTCGACTACGACAACGATGCTCCGATCCGTAAGAAAGCTGGCGACCCATTTGCAAAATTTCTCAGGCAGCCCGTAGGAGGGAAGCTTCGAAAGAAGCACTTTATGCCACACCCGATCAAAGTCCTTCGCTATATCCAGGCTGACCGCTAAGGCCTCACCTTTGCTCTCGACCGCCTCAGCCCAACGGTGACTCAGGTAGGCAAGAAGATCACCCGCCGATCGACCCTGACGGAAACCGTATTGTCGGTCATTGATCAGCTGGTGGTCCTCTAAGTACCGAAGGAGCTGGCGGTTTATAATGGACTCCATTATTTTAGAGAGCAAAGGAGTGATTGCGATCGGTCTGTAGTTGCCTGGATCGGAGCGATCTCCTTTTTTAGGGGTCGGGTGTACCAAAGCAGACCTCCAAGAGACTGGGACTACGCCGTTAGAGTAAGAGACTGCAACTGCAACTGCATACTTATTAAAAAGTATTTTCCAATATTAACGTTTCCAAGGCATTTGTTGTTTTTTTTCTGTATTCTAGAAAGGATCTTCAGCTGAAACAAAGATATTAGTATATAAATAATTACTGAACTCATTAACAATGGTCATATTTTATCATTAATTATTTATCCTATTTTCTCATTATGTAGTGTATAAGAGATCTTTCATAATAATATAGCTTAATTCTAAGAATCATCTGCGACGGAGTCCAGACGATTATGGCTTCACGAGATATTGGCGGGGCAAAAATATTGTCTAACAAAAACAGATAAAGCAACCGAAAAAATAAAAAAAACATAAAATTTAATTACTGGCCAGTTAACAAAGAAAAAAGAAAGAAAAAAACCCTTAGAAGCAGTAATTTCGAGTCATCCTCGACTTTAGAATTAAAAAAAAAGACCAAAGTTTAAAAATGGAATACACTTGCAAATTCGCAACAAAGTTTTGTTAGCATAACAGAGTTGGACGTTGTGAAACCGGGCCGTTTACACGGACGAGCTTCTTCCAATATTGTAATAAACCAATCAAGCACACAAAAGGGCGACTTAACCTAATTTGCAGAAGAAAATGATACCAATGATTTTTTTTCCATAATTAAATTTGTTTTTCTTTGCATAATTTAAGTACTCTTGATAACAAAACGATCACCGATACTTGGTCGAGCTAATGTACATAACTTTTTTGAAATTGTACTCTTTTCTAATAAACAAAAAAAATAGAATTTTGCGATCACACGTTAACATTCGCTCGTATAATCGATGTAATTGAGTTGAAAAATCAGCTTTTTATAGAGTTAATACAGTTCATTTTGGTATGGGCGATAAAATTGATCGCGTGAATTTTTGCACATCTTTGGGTTTTATAATATTGTTGGTTCACTAAGTCTCATTTGTATTGTTGGAGAACTTATTTACGTGTGCATATATTTAAGATATCGATAGCAAAAAGCGGAAATGTCGTATCGCTAAAATTGGCCTAAATCACTTATTTATATAGAATTTATAAGAAAAAAAAGCCGCGTTGAATGGTCTATGTATTGTCTGCCAACGACGAAAAAAAAATGATACAGCGTTGACATTTTTTGTAGTTTAGGAGTTTATTTTATTTTATTTATTTATTTTGTATTTTTGAAATAGTTTTTCGGCTCTGGTGAAAAGCTAGATATTTAAAAGTACGACATGTCCGCTTTCTACCGTATGTATATGACGGAGTAGGAACGTCATTAGTGTGTTTAAAGAGCGGGGCTGACGTCACCATCGTTGGATTCCTGATGATGACTCATGTTTGGGTCTTTGAAAGGCAATATCACAAATATCTAAAATATAAGCTTATAGTCGACAGGCAGCGTAACGACGTCCCAAGGAGGTCCGCACTGCACGACAGCTTGAGCACGAATGCCCCCGCGCCGACAGTGCGACCGCACTTACAAGGCCCGGCGCACGCGCACGCGTTCTCAAGCTTCCAGGCTATGTCAGAACCACCACAAGTAAAATAATGGCATGCTGTTCAAAGTTAAGGTTAATGTTAAATTAAGGTTAATGTTAAATTTCACATCCCAACAAACCCAAACCAATCGATCGACGATTTTAGAATAATCAGATTATCAAACCGAATTATTCCCGTTTCCATAACAGGACAATCGTTGTATTCACGCCGACATATATATTTTGTGTAAATAAACATAATATGTATATTTAGTGTAAATATGTCACATTGATGGAATATTATTGGTGAATGTTTAAATTGAACAGGATACTTGTCAATAATTTTAATTGGATGTCACAACGTAATTTATGATTCGATTTATTTTAATTGTGAAAAGATTATTGTGACCGGTATCATAATAGAAATATGCGCGCCCATGGCAGATTATGAAGTAAATTTTGAAGAATAATAAAACTCTTATAATTGATTGCTTCATTGTTTTTTTTTTTGGAATTCAAGATGATAGACAATACGTTTAATTAAAAGGTAAATTGAGTATGGCTTCACGTCTTTCTATTCTAATCTTTTGAAAGACAACAATCTTTTTTTAATTTTTAAAAGTAAGAACAGAAATAAACATACTGCAAACAGAACAAAGAATTTTGTTTTCATCAAAGATAACTTTTTTAATTTAAAAATAATAATTTTAGATCAAGTTCCCAAAATTGAATTTAATTTTCAAACAGGTTCGCCGTAATAAATTTTGGCAAAACTCCTCAGATTCCCCGTTAGCAAAACTAAAAGAGAATCCACAAAGGGATTAGAAAGTAGCGTCGCATCAATCAACGTAAGTAATCGTAAAACTTAAACTCCCCGGTTAGTCTACCTAAGTATACCTTTACCTTGGAACTTTTCAATTACACGTTGAGAATATTTGTCCAATTTGTTAACCCACGTTAGCGGTTGAGGGGGTACGTGAAATTGAATCACAAGTTTTAATTATGTTCTTGGAAACCGAGCTTACAGCTTACTTTTTGGTCTTGAGTAAGATTTATACAGGGTTAAACTTGGGGGTTAAAGCTATCGCCTCCTTACGGGAATACGTCTAATTACCAATAACCCTGTATAAACAGTGTAATGAAAACAATAGTTAGCTCTTTTTAACCGACTTCCAAAAAGGAGGAGGTTTCTCAATTCGACTGTATTTTTTTTTTTTATGTTTGTTCGCGGATAACTTCGTCGTTTATGAACCGATTTTGATGATTATTTTTTTTTATAGAAAAGAGATATCTCGAGTGTAGTCCCATTTTTAAAGTATTATCAGATATTAACCCCCTTGGGGGTGAAATGGGGGTTGAAGGTCACACAATTAAAAGATATTTTTTGATCGACTTGAAATTTTGTACATGTATTTTACACACAAAATAAAGAAACACGTCTTTCAGGAATTTTGAAAGAAAAAATATGTAGGGGGTGAAATGGGGGTTCAATCCGGACTACAGCATATCCCGGCGTTTGAAAACCGATTTAGAAAAATATTTTTTTGTTTAATACGGATTGTTAACAAAAATCTAAACCCACCCCTAAAGGGGTGGAAAGGGTGAGGAGGTGGGTTGGTTAGCTTTAAATATCGACTTTTTAGGGTTGTTATGAGCTGATAATACCTTTTTGCATATTTTCAACGATTATTGACACTAAAAATCGTGAAAAAAATTTATTTTTAACAAAAAACAAAATTGATTGGATTGGCGCCGACGTCAAATATAATGAATTACGAGGTTATTTCTAGCTTTTTAGTGCACCTAGGTTTTTGAAGTCGGTTTTTAATTTTTTGTTAAAAATATTTTTTTATTATACTGCCATCCATTCATATTCTGTTTCACAGAAATGTTTAATTGTTAATGATTCGACGCCAGTAAATTGTCACGAAAATACGCCGTCGTATTTTCTACTTCCTATATTAAGCTCCCAGCACACTGGGCGTCTGAACGCACGCGTCGATTTTTCTTCCAATACCAAAATAAACTGTATTGACTTATAGAAAAGTTCGTTCCCTTTACCGAAATGCGAGCGAATGCAATCTTTAGTTATATATACACAAAGTTCATTTTGGTATGGGCAAAAATCTTGACGCGCGACTTTCGGTGCCCATTATGTGGGCTGCTGTAAAATCCTTTGTAAAGCCTTCACGCGCTTCAAACTGCGCGCGACCATTTTTTTGCCAAAACCAAAATGAACTGTATTTACTCAAAGAAAAAGCGTATTTTTCAAGGAAATATCATCGACGACACAAACGAACGTTGAAGCGTGACCTCATGGCTTTCACTACAGAAATTCAATCTTTATTTATCTTGACACAGAGTAGATTTTCAAAAAGAGTCAAGTTAATTCGCAGACCCTAGTAGCTACAGGGCGTTACTTTGAATGCTGTGAATAATCAAACGAATGGTTATTTTAAACTTTACACCGTATAATTAATTACCATAGAGAGTGAGCATCGGGAACTTCTTACAATTTATTTCTCCCTGCGTTTCTTAGTCTACTGAGTATGCTCCACTTTAAACTCTTTATTGGCCCTTAATTTTGAAAGCTATTCTTCAATAGATACTTCTTTGACTAATTTCTAGATAATATGCTATACAGGACTCCAAAATCCCACAAATAACCTGAAAGTAAGACGCTTGGAAAGGAGAACGAGGGAAGGATTATCCAGCACGCAGCGTGCTGGTACCCTCCTGAGGTACGTCTTTTCTAATTGCCGCTGTCATACTTGGGGTGGGGGTGGGGAATGGGCTCCGGCTCTCTCGCTAACCAGGCGAAGCGCGACGACAAAAGCCGCCACTCAGACGACCGGTCTTCTGCGAAAGTGTGGTACTACCCCGGTGGAGCCGGCCCATGTGTGCTGCTGAGAGCAGCAAGGCTCTACCACATGAAAGTTGCTGCTCATTTGGCACCACCCAGGGGTCACGTGTAAGGCATCGAGGGCTAAACCCTACGGACGTGAGCAGCGTTAACCCCCAAAATTATGATTATTACTCATCCAGGATTCACGAGGCGCCTACAGGGTGTATCAGAAGTCCCAAATAATACTTTGGGTACATATTCGGTGGCTCATATGTGCATGCTTAGTGAAGACAGTTTATACCTAACTATCATAGTTTCTGAGATATAGACCTTTGAGTATTTGTCACAGGTATCGTGTTTTGCCCTTTGGATACATCCATAACCCTATTCAGCAGTGTAATCTACACTTATGGGGGCAACAACCAATATTCACGAAACAGAACATGATAGTTTTACATAGGACTCGTGATATTACAGGTTATAGAAATTGACGACGAAGAAAAAGGTGGAAAAACATGGTGGAATTTCGATCAAATTTTTATACCATTCAGCTGTACACACTGATTGAAACGTCAAAGTATTATTTCGGACTTCTGAAAAACTCTGTATATGTACATACACATCGGATAGTTTGAATAAGGTTCAAAGAATATTTATTTATTTATAGGACTAGACGGACACATTTTTTCAAAAATCATTTGGCTCTTGATAGGAATTATAACAAAATATTGGGTTTATTAGTTCAAGCGACAAGTGGAACAAACTCTCGGTCTCAACTTCTTAAGGATGGAAGGTAATGTATGCAAATGAGAGTAACTTTTTCCCTTAGTGCTATTACAGCGACTTTGACCGTTTGATAAGCGAGGGGAGTGAACCCAACTTGTCAATGGGTTAGGTCTTCAAAGAAAATGCAGATGTTAGTAATTTAACCGTCTGTTTTATTTCATAAAAATATGGCATCGCTACTAATATTTCTGAACAAAAACTAATTTAAAAAGTTATATAAAAAGGACATTTAGATTTTTTTATTCTTTAATCAGAAAATATATTAAGTGATAGAGACGTTTGTTTGTTCATGTCAAATAAAAAGTTACTCTTAACCCTTTTAATGTTTTAAAGTATTTACCATTTGCCAGCAAATTAAGCGGTAGTACAGCAATAAGACAAACATAAACCTGAGCGTGAAAACACAAAAGACGCGTCGTTCCCTTAAAACAAATAGACAAACCATTTTTTTTTCAAAATTAGTATCGGGAAGCGCTAGAGCCGTTCAAGGCATTTTTTGTATATCTACTACATCCCACCATGCTCATTGCACAGTGTAAATATTAGACTTTTATAGAACAGCAGTGGTAGCCTCGTGGGCAAGAACGCCCGCCTTGAACGTAAGGGATGCAACTTCAAATCCCGGGCCCGCACTTCTGAGATAATTTTCATGTGTGAATGTTATTTTCAACAAGGCTTACCACTTGCTGAACGGTGAAGGAAAACATCGTGAGGAAACCTGCACGTCTATAGAAAGGTGTTTGAAGTTCACCAACCTGCACTGGTCCAGCTTCACCACGCTGAACGAGTCAGTCTCCCTCGTATTGAGGGGGAATGTGCCCGGTATAATGGCAATAGGCTCGCCCCCTATTACATAGGGGCCAAAAATCATCGGCGAAGTGTGGGCGCACAGCTGTGCACCTCTGGTTACCCCTTCGGAGAATACAGGCGCGATGATGTATATTTGTATTTATTTACAATCTATATGGTATGCATTTTGAAATATCATATAAGTCTAAACCAACCCCATTTTGAACGATGTCAAACATTACTGTACGAAGCTAATATTTAGTTCATAAACCTAAGAAGTTATTACTCTAGTCATAAAATATAAGTCGAAAAGTCGTAAAGTAGCCTTCGGATAAGCTACTTTGTAGGTTATGCGCTAGATTAGTCATTAAACTCGACATATTAGACCGAACGTGACATAACTTTAATCCAAGCATTTTTACAGAACGCTACGATAAAATGTATGGATGCGTCAAGGCGTGTCTTTACAAAACCAACATTTTGCCAATACCAAAACGAACCGTATTAAGTCATAGAAGAAGCACATTTTTCAACGTCATTTCATGGATGACGTGAGCGAATTTGTTCTCCTGTTTACTTAGCTTAAGCTTTAGTTATTCGAGGTTTATATCTGGATATCCAATTTTACACCAGAGCCGAAACTACTACTACTACTACCTCCCTTTTAACGTAATATTGCTGGGCACGGGCCTCCCCTCAATGCGGGGGGATTCGGGCCATAGTCCACCACGCTGACCCGGTGCGGGTTGGCAGATTTTACATATCTATCGAAAACTAGTCAAGTTCCCTCAGACGTGCAGGTTTGCTCACGATATTTTCCTTCACCGTTCATGAGAACCGAACATGAGATTCGCACATAAATCGCAGAGGTGCGAGCCGGGGTTTGAACCTGCACACTTAGATTGCAAGGCGTGCGTTCGACCACTCGGCTACCACTGCTACCAGAGCCGAAAAACTATTCAAAAAAATTATAACTCCTCAATAAAACTAGAAAAAATTCAATGCTGTATCATCCTTTTTTCCGTCGTAGGCAGATGAGACGTGGACCATTTGACGCGGTATTTTTTCTGATCTATTCTACATTAATAAGTCATTTAGACCAATTTTAGTGTTTGACTTTTCCTCTTTCTGCCTCAATATTATGAAATGATACAGAGTATATATTTTTGTAAAACGGTGACTTCGCTCGCACGAAAATGTTAAACGCTTAACTACACAGATTTAATTCGCGTGTGGAATGCAGCTTGTTCCGTACCAATATCGGCTAATTCCAAACTGGCTATTACAAACTTGGCCATTACACAACTTTGGTAACTATCGACATGATAATAGAACGCCTGGCGCCGCCGTAGTTGGTAAAAGGATGCAAGTTTGCTTGCAACCTGTTCTGTTCAACCAACTTTAACTTTAATTGATTGATCATTGTGAAGTTATTCTTATTAAAGACTTCACTGACTTAAAAATAGGTACTTCCCATAGAAAAGAAGGACAAAGTTGGAATGGCTGCGACGATAGTTTTGTATGAAAACTAGCGTCAGCAGCTGCATACCATGTGAACAACCAATACGTGTACCTATTATACCTACATAAAATTAATTATTACTCGCTGAAACTAGCGTTACTTTCAATTATAGTCCTTAATATTAGAGCAATACGTATGGGATTCCTGCAAAACCATTTATATAAAAAAATATTTAAAACCATGCGAAAAATATTCGCCCGTGGCACAGATGAGATTTTGTTGAAAAATATGCCTAATTTCTGTGAAAATACAGTTCGTTTTGGTACTGGCCAAACATGGCCGGGTCGCCAGTTGGCAGATATTTGATGAGTATACTGTAACGCCTTTATTGCATGAATTATTAATGTTAATTTCATTAGGTGGATACCAATTCACTGGCGGGGAACAGAAACAGGGTTTTAATTCAATTACTAAAGTTCCCTTATACCCATTTTCACTAACACTAGGCAACGCTTTAACATTAAACAGTTTCCTAACGCTAAAATCCTGCTATGAACCGTTAGTCCATGACTAATGAACCTGCAAGGCAGCTAAAGTTACGATACTGATTCGGCGACGCGTAAATTTAGGCAACTCTAAACTTTGATACAATTAACCGCATATATTTGACACATTTGACAGCCGCCTTGCCTACGTTGCTAAGCAACGCGAAAGTATTACTATATGCGGTTAATTGTATCAAAGTTTAGAATTGCCTAAATTTACGCCTATTTCTTGCCTATTTATTGGCGCAGGGCGGAGTCGATATCTCCGTTATATATCGATTATTCCCAGTAATGAAACATCAAAAGAAAAAATAACACTAAGAGCCGCCTATCGAAAAAACATCGCTGAAACGGAAGTTGTTCCTTAGGAGTCGCCTTATAATAGACATCACTTTATTAAGCGTCGCTTTGCTTGAAGTTAGTGACAGCGGGCATTAGAATAATTAATAGGTATGGATTAATAAAGACACGCCGTACAAAGCCCCGATGTGTTCGAGCGATAACAACAAATTGCCACAACGAATGGAATTGAAATGGTATTTCAGTGGTAATTTTTAGGGTTCCGTACCCAAAGTGTAAAACGGTTATCCTATTACTAAGACTTCGCTGTCCGTCCGTCCGTCCGTCTCTCTGACACCAGTAGCTGTACCATGAGCGCCAGGACTAGACTTATGTCACAGATTGTGTGGATTATGTCTCTGTCTCTCGTATGAAATAAGAGAGAGAGCGACCGAGCCAATCCGTGACAGAAATCTGGACTTGATATGCGTGCTAACACCACAGGCTGTATCTCTTGAACCGTGATATTAAGATAATTGAAATTTTCACAGATGATGTATTTCTCTTGCCGCTATAACAACAAATACTAAAAATCAGAATAAAATAAATATTTAAGGGGGCTCCCATACAATGAACTTGTTTTTTTTTTCGTTTTTATTAGGGTTCCGTACCCACAGCGTAAAACGGGAACCCTATTACTAAGACTTCTCTGTCCGTCCGTCCGTCTGTCACCGGCTGTATCTCATGAACCGTGATAGTTAGAGAGTTGAAATTTTCACAGATTATGTATTTCTGTTGCCGCTATAACAACAAATACTAAGAAACAGAATATAATAAATATTTAAGGGTGACAAACCCCATACAACAAACGTGATTTTTTTGCCGTTTTTATAGATAATGTATGTAGGTATATAAGACGATGGCTCGGTCTAGTAGTCTGAGCGTAGGCTGCTCGGCTCACTATACCGGGTGGTTGTAGGTTCAATTCCCGCCAGTGGAAAATTTTGGCTTTTCAGAATTTGCCCTGGTCTGGGTGTAACTGGTCTCTCAGTCCATCGTATGGTGTAGGGACACACACGCACACACTCTATGGAAGTGCACGTACATAGATGTGTGAGCGAGGTGTCAGCTATACACTTCTTGCCCAGTGCACCAGTCTGGGGTGTGTAGAGTGAAAGTAGAACACGTAATTTAGTTTTATTAAGAACTAGCTGTGCCCGCGACTTCGCCCGCGTGGACTTTAGGGAAATTACCCGGAAATATGGGTATTATGTTTTCCTAATTTACGCCTTGGAACGTCAGCTATCTGTTAGTGAAAGTCCCATTGAAATCGGTTCAGCCGTTTAGAAGTTTACCTCAAACAAACAGACAGACAAAAAAAAATTAAAATTGCGTTTTCGTTATAGGTATCGTATATACTTTCATACGCATTTGGTAAAAAAGTGTTATTTTGATATTACAAACAGACAATTTTATTTATTTGTATAGATAGATGTATAGATAAAAGATTGTGGCCCCCAATGTTATAGTGAACTTATAGAACCCATTTGAGTTTTATTTACCACACCACAACTAAAGTTTTTTCCTATCTAAGGTTTGCTTACATTTGGGAACACACGATGAGTTGTGTTGTCTGGCGATATTTATTTTATTATAATTATTAATTATCGGAATCGCAAGCCGACAACTGAAAAATAAAAACTATCAATAAGACACTTCCGCGGGAAGAATATAAAACCCATTTTTGTCCGGGTAATCTTCCACACGGCTGGATCAATTTTGATGAAACGGTCGCTACTGATGTTTTATGGAGTAACTAAAGCTACTTTAATTTTGGTACCATAATTAGGGTTTCCAAATTACGTGCGCACGAAATCGCAAGTATAGCTAGTTTTAAATAAAAAACCGGCCAAGTGCGAGTCGGACTCGCGCACCAAGGGTTCCGTACCATAATTTATAAAAACGGCAAAAAATCACGTTTGTTGTATGGGAGCCCCCTTAAATATTTATTTTATTCTGTGTTTTAGTATTTGTTGTTATAGCGACAACATAAATACATCATCTGTGAAAATTTCAACTCTCTAACTATCACGGTTCATGAGATAGAGCCTGGTGACGGCCGGACGGACGGACGGACGGACGGACAGCGAAGTCTCAGTAATAGGGTTCCCGTTTTACCCCTAAAAACGGTTGATGAAGATGTCCCTAAAACATAATTATGGAAGCACCTAATAAGCATAAAACGTAAAGTGTTCATCTCCGTTGTCCATCAAATTTAAATATTCATCCAAGAAAAACATTAAATATTAATTTACTACCCCTTAATTGGTAATTTTTCATTTTCCATTAAAATTTCAAGGATCAAACTTCCGTCCGCCGCAGGGAAAAGACACTAAGCCGAAATATTTTATTAACGCTGACAGTTAATACAAGGGGACGGAGAAAAGTTGATATATTAATTAACTGGTGTACAAGTCCGTCAGGGAGCTGGGTGACTTGCACGCAAGCGCAATAAGGCTCCATCAAGATACGCCCTTATGTAGTGCGAACGCGACATTCGCGGGGTGAACACGGATTACTGTGAGCCTGCGTGAATTTAAATACGCAACGTTGACGCAAAATGGATAACGTGCGATGTGACAATTTATAAAAGTTTATATAGTATAAAATTTGCAATAGCTTTCGTATGTATTGCGTGTAGTGTGTGATATTTCGTTGTGTTTTGTTTTTCGATTATTTGCGATGGTTATGCTCGTGCGTGATGTGTTTGATTGCAACACAAGTATTTTCCGAACTAATGGTGAGTATTTTTGTTTACGAAATGCTGTAGTGTATATTTATGGCTATGC
Source organism: Ptilodon capucinus (assembly GCA_914767695.1). Taxonomy (NCBI): domain Eukaryota; kingdom Metazoa; phylum Arthropoda; class Insecta; order Lepidoptera; family Notodontidae; genus Ptilodon; species Ptilodon capucinus. The sequence continues at coordinate 2,092,803 of OU611813.1, read as the reverse complement.
ACAGTTTTTTTATTTGTTTGATTTTATCTATTTAGTATTGTTACTACGGATGATCTCGCTTAAAATATTGCAGTTTTTTTATATATAAGAAAAAAGGAAACGAATAATTATAGGATTAGTTTTTTTACACACTATAAATTTATGCGTTTGTTATAAACTGATTTGTTTAATCAGTTTAATAAAATGTACAACTAGTATTAAATAGTCTCAACGGCGCGCATAGTGAGGAAGTTCCTCTCCCTGGAGCCCCAACTACTGGTAACTAGGACCCTGTTCCAGACGCCGGTGGGGAACTATTTTTTATATTTTTAAATGTATTTTTTTATATTTATATTTAAAAATGTATTGAATAAGATAAATGGAAAATAACACTGTTAACCGCGATAGGTCACATCGTAAAACTGAAATATATGACTTAATTTTACATCATTATAATAATACCGGTTATTAAATTTCCCTACTAATATTAATTGTTCAGAAGAACTACTTATAAATGTTATAACTGTGTAGTATAACTCTAAAGGAGTTTGCATACTACACCGTATGTACCATGACTGTGATATGAACGTGTCAGACGAAAAAATATTCATTTTTTGTGTCAGTTTTTGTTTAACGTCGGAAAATCCTTTATGGATACCCTGCCACCCTGGGGGAAGGAGTAGGGTTATTTGGGAGTCCCGGCAGAAGACCGGCGGTGTACCATCCTTCGCTTGTATCGGGGCGCCACAGGATCGCTTTAGCGTGCACCAAGACAAGTATGGGACTACCTACTAGACTGTTTTGACACTGAGCATCGTCGCGAGCCATGACCAAACCAACAACGAGCCACGTCAATCCACGTTAATAATACAGGAGGTATCCGAACTGCGAAATAATATTTTAGCTTCTTGTAAGGTAACTAATATGAACATGCTTAGTAAAGGCAGACAATACTCAACTATCTTGGATTCTGAATTACAGAACTTTAAATATTTGTCACAGGTATCGTGTTATTATCTTAGGGCACACCCGTAACCCTATTCAACAGTACAAATCAAATCAAAGAGAGGCGACTACTAATAATCACAAAACAGAACTGGTAATTTTGCATACCACTCGAGACATAGGTAACAAGTTTTTAAAATTGGCGTCGAAAATGCAATCGGTCGAGTATTGTTTCGGACTTCTGATACATTATGTATCGCGATACGGTGTTGATACGTTCTAGTGGGCATAATAGTGCCTGTACGTGACTGATACTTTCATAGCATGGCCATAGTATGGAACGGGGTAATGTGCGGAGATACTTAGGCTCTATTCGCGGTAAAGCTATTGTTGTTTAGGCGTCGCCTTACATTAGACATTCCTTAATTAGGCGTCGCTTACACTGCCGTTCATGAAAACGAGCATTGGTATATTTATAAATTGTAAGCGCCAATGTAAAGCGTTTATGAAATGGGACGTTAATTTCCACAAGTCGAAAGTGAACGGGCATTTGATTAAGATTAACGGGTTAATCCTTCAAGTCTTCTTAGACCTGAGACTGACAGAGTTGAGACTTACTCGTATTATTAATGGACGCACCAAACAACTGTCGTGAAAGGGAAACTCACTTCGCGATGACTTGTTTAAAATTAATTCGTAATTAATTAATTAAAAAACTTTTACGCGAATATTGAGCAATTGATGGAAGACCAATGCCTTGGTGATGATAGACGTTATTTGATTATGAGATTAATTGATAAGCAACATCTATAGAAATAAGTAAAATTGAAGTGTCTGTTTGTAATAACAAAACGACAACTTTTTACTATTTTAAATGCTTTAAGAATGTATAACGCTACCTGTAAGGAAAATGCAATAAAAAAAATGCCGTATGCCTTTGTTTTTCGTTATCTCCGCAACGACTAAACCAATGTAGACGGGACTTCTATTAGCAGATAGCTTTTGTTATAAGGAGTAACTGAGTAAGGAGTAAAAATAATCAACTAGTTTATTACATAGACGTATATCAAAATTTAGAAAGGCCCAGCACCCGCTCTTGTGCATTAACTTTTTTTTTAACTTGCACTCTATTTCAATATACATAAAGACTGAATTTCTGTGGTAAAAGAAACGGGACTAAATTCGCTTGCGTCATCAAAGATATTTCGTTGAAAAATAAACCTTGTTAATGAGTTAATACAGTTCGTTTTAGTGTGGTCAAAGTGAGACGCGCAAATTTTGTGCGAGTGTGTTTTCAGAGCTTAAGACTGAAAGCCAGACAACATTACCATCGATTTATAACGTTGATTGTAAGACAAATAATTATCGTTAACGAGAATAGCCGAGCGCGTCGGTACTTCAATCAAGGGCCATGTATAATTATAGAGAATGAGAGCTTACTTCAGGATTTATGTTTATTACCTAATGGTCTACGAGTAATGTCACAACAAGGTGACATTGTTAAGAATACGTGTTTATAAAACCATTAGTAGTTCCTATATGTACTATGTATGTATATGTACTATTACGTTACTACGAGTGTACCTCGTAGTAACGTAAATAATTATCGTCATTATGCAGATTGTTATTTCTTACATACATATATCATCACGCTTGCATGCCCCGAAGGAATCGGCAGAGGTGCACAGCAGTGCGCCCACACTTCGCCGATGTATTAAGGTCCCAATGTAATAGGGAGCGAGCCTATTGGCACATTCACTCTCAATACGAGGGAGATTTCGGTCATAGTCCACCACGCTAGCCCAGTGCGGGTTGGTGAACTTTACACGCTTTTCTGTAGACGTGCAGGTTTCCTCACGATGTTCTTCACCGTTCACCAAATGGTAATCATCGTGTAAAATGAAATTTGCACATGAAAATTATCTCAGATGTGCGGGCCCGGGATTTGTATTTGCACTTCTTACTTTCAACGAACCTACCTTGCCAACGAGACTACCACTGCTCCTTATTGTACTGTTGCAAGCGTCAAAGTATGATTTCGGACTTCTGAAACACCCTGTATAGTATTATGTAGTAGTGCAGATACATACACCAAAAAAAATATTTTTAACAAAAAACAAAAACCGACTTCAAAAACCTAGGTGCACTAAAAAGCTACAAATAACCTTACAATTCATTATATTTGGAGTCGGTGCCAATTCATGTGTGTATTTGCCTTGTCCGACGTTGATTGGCACCAACTCCAAATGTAATGAATTGTAAGGTTATTTGTAGCTTTTTAGTGCACCTAGGTTTTTGAAGTCGGTTTTTGTTTTTTGTTAAAAATAATTTTTTTTCACGATTTTTAGTGTCAATAATCGTTGAAAATTTGCAAATATTATCACCTTATAACAGCCCTAAAAAAGTAAAAATTTACAGCCAAAAAAAAAATCACCCCCCCTCACCCCCCTTTCCACCCCTTTGGGGGTGGGTTTCGATCTTTGTTAACAATCCGTATTAAACAAAGAAAGATTTTTCGAAATCGGTTCACTAACGCCGGAGATATGCTGTATTCCGGATTGGACCCCCATTTCACCCCCTACATATTTTTTCTTTCAAAATTCCTGAAAGACGTGTTTTTTTATTTTGTATGTTAAATATATATACAAAGTTTCAAGTCGTTCAAAAAATATTTTTCATTTCACCATTTCACCCCCAAGGGGTTAGATTTCTGATAATATTTTGGAAATGGGACCAACCTTGAAGAATTCCCTAGCAAACCTAAAAAAAAATTCGAAATCGGTCGACAGACGCCGGTGATATGCGGTAACATACATAAAAAAAAAAAAAAAAACATACGGGTCGAATGGAGAACCTCCTCCTTTTTGAAGTCGGTTAAAAAACAAGTTAAAACATTTTTTTTTTTACTAACTTTTACCGGCGCCTTCGTTTACGTGGAATGAAACCAAACATTACTTGTTCAGTTTACTGTAAGTTTGAAATACGCCGTATCACACCAGCAGCTATTTGCCAGTGAAAGTCTTTTCAAAATCGGTGCCGCCGTTTTGGAGATAAGCCGGGACAGACAGACTTACAGACAAAAAAAGGGTTTATTATACAGCTGTTATTTTCTCATTAGATACAGACACTTAAAAAAAAAATAGATTAGGTATGTAAATAAATTGATGACGCTATTAACAAGGTTAATACAATAGGTATCCAGCTATTTATATCCCAGACAGATTTATAACCGCCTGACGCAGACGGGTTTAATATATTTTTTTATAAAATATATGGGCTCCACCAACTTTTCATAGCGTAAATACGGGCCAATACTACGTTAATACCTGTCATTAACGCCAAGTAGAATAACCTTTAAGTAAATATATCGACAATAGAAAGCAGAAATGTCGTATCTCTAAATATCCAATTTTACACCAGGGCCGTAAAATATTTCGAAAATATACAAATCCTTATTAAAACTGTAAAAAAAAAATTGTATCATTTTTAGGGTTCCGTACCCAAAGCGTAAAACGGGACCCTAAAAATAATACAACATTATTTTCTCGACAAATCTGACAGTTGAGATGGATAAAACTTATGTCTATGCGGTCATGCTAGGGGTGCTGGTGTGCTGGGATGTCGCGGTTGCATGCCTTGGCGATCCCGTGACACCCCTCCAAAAACGGCGGGTGGTACACCATGGGTTTTTAGTGTGTATACCGGCACTCTGCCAGGGACTCGTACCGCTTCCTCCTCCCCCGAGGTGGAAGGGGATCCATAAAGGATTTTCCCACGTTCAAAAAAGAGGGTGCTGGTGTAGTGTGCCGAGTGGCCCGCACTCGAACGACTAAACCAATGCGTTGTCGTCCTTTTTAATCTATTTACATCGGCATTGTAGAAGACTTGACTTGGAGGTGGTTTGTAAATGTCACGGGAAAATGGATGGACTATTTTTACATCGTCTAGATCTCATTCTTTCGGTACTAGAAAAAGTTGGCCACAGAAATAAAGCCAGCCCAATTCAAATATCAGATTGAAAGATATTTATCGCAATCATCTATCACTGTCTGATAAAATGTACTGTAGCCCAAATTGTTAATAATAAATAAACTTCCCTTGTACCTAAATTCCTAGAGCAAAAAAATAGGCCTCACATAAATATTCTACGAACTAGAAATGAGTCTACCTAGTTAACTTTGTAAAAACTTCGACCTTGAATTTTATTTCAAGTCATCTGGGAGGTTTTGATAAGGCTCAACATTGATTGGCAGCAACAATTACATAAATTTTCTCTTTAGAATCAACAACGATTTATTATATCAAAGAGGTAGCTTTTCCTAACATTTGACAGTTCCACACGTTTAATTTTGTGTGCCTTCGACATCTACGTATACGGATTGTCCACATAAAGACGTATATGACTAGACCATAGAGTACCTTGAGTACCCATAACGACTCTACTCTTCGTATAGCTCTGCGGCAATTTTTCCGCCATTGTTGTTATCTCATGTACCTGTAATATACGCCAACTATATGGGAAAACAACAATGGCGGAGTCAGATAAACTTGAAAAAGTTAAAGCAGCGCGGGCTCAAAATGCCATTTCCGTTATAATATCTCCATGGAATAGACGGCCGTGGCATCAATGAGACAAATTACAGTAAAAAAATATTGCGACCTATTTTTGACATATTAAGGTAGGTATCTATACTTTCCAAAAACTTAAAAATATTTTAAGCCAAGCCACTTGTATTTTTTCTATGTAAATAAATAGGTCTGTACAATCTACCATAAGCTTGCGTGACCATAAAGAAATCGAACGAGGCCTAGTTTGTTGAATTCTAATTCAGGTTCTGAAAAGCAATTTACAAATAGCTAAGTACGTAGTGTGCATAAGATATAACAAGTCTAATGGTCAGTTAATGGATTGTGGCTAGAAATACATTTTGATGGCGACTGTTAGTAACTATCGGTAAAGCAGGCTGTTACCTATTCGAATATATTTGATAGTGTGTCGACTTGACTTTTGAGTGACACCTATCCACGCGACTAGGTACCACATGGTAATAATCGATAACTTACAAGACTAAGCCCCGTTGCACTAAGTCTGGCCATTACCCCCCACAGATGGCGCTGCCGTAGATAATAAGGAATTTGATTCTAGTCAGTAGAATATTTCGGAAATGAATAAATAAATATAAACATCACCAGACCCAACCCAGAACCCAAACCAAGCAAAGCATGTATTATGGTCACCATATGGTCATCACTGGGGGCGATCCCAGTTACACTCAGAACAGGTTTGCAGGTTTCTTCAAGTTTAATTTCTGCTTCTTTCGGCAGGTGAAATTTTTTGTGCAAGATTCAAAGGAGATACTTTACATTATTGATCGTGAATTTAAAAACGTTTTACTTGTAACAGCATTAAGGTTCACATTCAAATGAAACGCTGTCTAAATGGGTACTTATTTTAAGCCCTATGTGCACGTTTCAGTATTCCGAGTATATGGACTGTTACTGTTACCATTTTGGTTAAGGAAAACGAGGAAATTGAATATGTAATCCTGTCGTAACGACTATCGTTAATGTTGATAGTAAGGCCCCAGTTAAATGTGTTCTCTGAAGCTTAGAGGAAATTACATGTTATGCAATACACTGTTTGCATGCCAGGTGAGCCAAGTATCTAGTCTTTGTCGTTTATTATAGTTTAGATCAGGGGTTCCTAAAGTTCAAAGACTACGAAAAACTAACCAAATACCTTTTGTTTTATGGAACCCCATATTAAATGATTACAAATCAACACTGAAATTTATGTACAAGTTTTTTTAAGAATTTTGTTATCTAATTGAAACACATTATTCTTATCTTAAAGATTAAATGAGAAGAATGTAATAGTTTTACTGTTTTATAAAAAACTAGCTGTGCCCGCGACTTCGCCCTCGTGGACTTTAGGGAGATTACCCGGAAATATGGGTATTATGTTTTTCCCGCGGAACCCTAATGCTTTTTTCTAAAATTAAAGTAGCCTAAGTTACGCCTTGGAACGTCAGCTATCAGTCAGTGAAAGTCCCATTGAAATCGGTTCAGCCGTTTAGAAGTTTACCTCAAACAAACAGACAGACAGACAGACAATAAAATTTAAAATTGCGTTTTCGTTATAGTTATCGTATATACTTTCATACGCATTTGGTAAAAAAGTGTTATTTTGATATTACAAACAGACATTCCAATTTTATTTATTTGTATGTATGTATGTATATATATGTATATGTATATGTATGTATATGTATTGTATAGATATTTTATAGATCGGTATTATGTCCGACAATTGCATGCGTATTCAATTTTGGCGGAACCCTGATGACTATTCTACGTAACCCAGTTTGGGAATCCCTGATTTAGATCACACAACTAAATGAACATCAATCTACACCTACTCATCTTATGATCCCAAACTTAGCAACACTAGTACTACGGATGGTAATACGGTGAACACGTGAAGATCACTCATAAATAAAGTCCCATACATTAATGTGAAGCCATTAATCGATACTCGCATTTCACACTAAATAACGCCCTTAACGTATTGGCGAGCGAATTCACATGACTTTTTTTTGAAAATGTACTCTGTTATAATTTACATAGAGATTGTTGGGTAAAATACTTACCACGGATTGACAAAACGACCTATTTTTTCGACATGTAGAAATACAACGACAATGTCGTTCATTCGAGAATTGCCTCCTCCCGGGACCCAATTCGCGCAAAATCAACATCATCACAAAATCTACATAATATTATATAATATGTCGAAACAAAACGTCAAATCGTATTTTACAAGCTTTATTAAATTAAAGCTATTATATATATATATAAAGTTAATACTTGCAATGTATGTCCGGGTGGAATCTTGCAACTGAATTTTAAATCAGTTATCTTTAACCGATTGAGCTGCATTTGGTATACACGCTTATTTTGGATGACAATGCATGCTTAGCTATATGACGTCTTTCTAATTCCAATATGGCGGATCATCCAAGATGGCGGAATAGTGTTTTTTTCTGCACTACCACAGTATGGATATCAAATTAAAGGGGTTGCTGAAGAGAACACGAAAACTAAGAGCAATTAAAAAAAATCTGGTTTTTAAAAAGTTTTTACACCATTATTTTCATTTTGTTTCGACATTTGTCGAATTAGAGATGATGTCGATTATGCGAGAATTGGGTCCTAGGACTGATTCCAAAAATGCCATCATTTAAAAAATGACATTTGGCGATGGTAGAAATCGGAGCCGCAACCCGCTGTTGTGAGCCAAGCAATCTACGCTAGAACGACTAGACTAAACCGTCGTTAAGGGCATATAAATGCCTCGTTAGACCATCTGGCCATTTCAATGTCAGTTCGGCAATAACAAAATGTTGCGAAGGACTTTACCCTACTAAAAGTAGTTAAAAAGTTTTCGCAAAGCATTCGCCCGACGCATTAAATATGCCGTTATGAAGGTCCCTACTTAGATGGGATAAAAGTTAGCCTATTCGCCCTTTTTCGTTATAATGCGTTTCGAAGGAATCGTAAATCTTAATCAATATTCATTGTCGTAAAGTCATTTTTATTACGTTGGCTACAGTAAAAATAATGTTCCGTCGTAAGTGCGCCTTTAAGAGGAAAATGCTCATCATCTTTAACAGAAAAACATAACCACTTACTTAGGGAAGTCTTAAAATATGATTAGGTATTTAGTGCGGTTTCTTGTCTCATCAAACTGAACTGGCCCCGTGTCTTGCCTGTCTTGCAGCGATGTTTTAACCGACTTCCAAAAAGGAGGAGGTTTCTCAATTCGAACGTATATTTGTTTTTAATATAACTTTCAGTTATAATGGTAGCCTCGTCGGTAGATTGCCTGCCTTGAACGCAAAGGGTTCAAGTTCTGATCCCGGGCTCGCAGCTCTGAGATGATTTTCATGCGCGAATGTCATTTTCAATGATGATTACCACCTGAACGGTGAAGGAAAACATCGTGAGGAAACCTGCACGTCTATAGAAGGGCGAGTGAAGTTCACCAACCCGCACTGGGCCTGCGTGGTGGACTAGGGCCCAAATCTCCCTTATATTGAGCGGGAATGTGCCCGGTATAATGGCAATAGGCTCGCCCCTATTACATTGGGACCGAAATAAATCGGCGAAGTGTGTGTGCACCGTAGTGGGCCTACCCCTTCGGGAAATACAGACGTGATGATGTATTTTTCAGTTTCTGACAGTTAGCTCAGTATAAAATCTATTAAAAATTGACAGTTACTTTAATAATAACAATACTTTTTAGACGTGGTAGTAGGTATCGTGCCAATACTTAAATAATTAAACTGCCATCCTACACGTAAGCGCAATGTATTCGTTGGACTATAATACTATAAAATTGATGGCAATAACTTTTTACAAGCATTGGTAGCCGAGTGGTCGAACGCAAGCCTTGCAATCAAAGTGTGAAGGTTCAATCCCCGGCTCGCACCTCTGGGATTTATGTGCGAATCTCATTTTCATCCGAGATTATCACTTGCTATAAAACGGTGAAGGAAAACATCGTGAGGAAACCTGCACGTCTAAGGGAACTTTACTAGTTTTCGATAGATGTGTGAAGTCTGCCAACCCGCACTGGGCCAGCGTGGTGGACTAAGGCCCAAATCCCCCTCGCATGGAGGCCCGTGCCCAGCAGTGGGACGTTAAAAGGGCTGTAGTTGTAGATATGACCTGCCCAAACTACTACTAAACCTATTTTCACAGCACTGAAATATTTCAGCCTACTTTGGCGTGCGCTGTCTTTTTCTTTCGCTAAATTAGTCACGTTAAAAAAGTCAAAAGGTTTTAAAGATTTCATATTTCATACAAATGTTATTTGGAATGGACTCCGTTTAGGAACGGACTAGATGTAAAAAAAAACTTTTTAAAAACAAGCTTTTTTTAATTTGCCTTAGTTTTCGTGATCTCCTCAGCAAGCCCTTTCATTTGATACCCTTACTGTGGTAGTGCAGAAAAAAGAACTATTCCACCATTTTGTATGATCCGCCATATTGGAATTAGAATGACGTCACATAGCTAAGCATGCATTGTCATCCAAAATAAGCGTGTGTACCAAATTTCAGCTCAATCGGTAAAAGATAACTGATTTAAAATTCAGTTGCAAGATTCCACCCGGACATACATATAAAGTTCCCATTGCAAGTTAATATAAAGCTTGTAAAAATATAGGGCACTTATCTACGTGCATTGATCTATTTGTATGCATGTTTAAAAATACTATAGTTTGAATATTTCTCGCTTGAGATATATTTGGACTGTGCCGAAGATGAAATTGTATGAAGTTGTGAACATGTCAAATGTTTCGTTTTTTATACGGTATATTTTTTTTGCAAATAATTTATAAATAAGCCTTTGAAGTATTGCTGACTTTGAGAGAGATGGTAAATATCTATAGAATTTCCTATATTATGTAGGACGCTTTGAACGTTCTATTATGATCAATGGAAACTTGTTACTCAAAGGATTAACTTACCATTGGTTGTTGATACCTAATCTTTTGACTAGTCTTACTAAAAGTAGGTTTTATATTCCAACCTGGATACATAAATGTACTTAAAATAATGTCTTTAACCATTGAGCGGCTCTTCTCAGTGGAAGCAGACTTCCGAACCGGTGGTAGAATCGGACTATTTGCTTTTGGCCTATGCTACTACTACTACTACAGCCCTTTTAACGTCCCACTGCTGGGCACGGGCCTCCCCTCAATACGAGGGGGATTGAGGCCATAGTCCATCACAGTGCGGGTTGGCAGACTTCACACATCTATCGAGAACTAGACAAGTTCCCTCAGGCGTGCAAGTTTCCTCACGATGTTTTCCTTCACCGTTTCATAGCAAGTGATAATCTCGGATGAAAATGAGATTCGCACATAAATCCCAGAGGTGCGAGCCGTGGTTTGAACCTGCACACTATGATTTGCAAGGCGTGCGTTCGACCACTCGGCTACCACTGCTACTTTTTTACCTTTTGACCTAAACGAATAAAAAAAAAATTGCCGACGCTATGGTCTAGTGGTCCGAGCGTAGGGCATTCGGCTCACTGTTCCTGGTGGTTGCGGGTTCTATTATCGACTACAAATTTCGGAAATGGCGTTTTGGGAACTTGCCTTAGTCTGAGTGTAACTTGGATCCCTTCCAGTCTATTGTATGGTACCTATAAAAAAAGGGTAGAGATAAAACACAACCCTCACTGCGCCAGCGTGGTGGACTATGGCCTGAATCCCCCTCGCATAGAGGGTAGGCCCGTGCCCGGCAGTGGGACGTTAAAAAGGCTGTAGTAGTAGTAGAGATAAAACATTTATGGAAAAAATGTAACCTGACAATTTGTAAGTGCCCCGTTCTTTCATGTAGACCCTCTACATGAAATAAATTTGGATTGGACTGTGACAAGTGTTGCTTAGTATAAGACCATACGATCGAGGTGTTGTCTGGCAATATTCTAGTATCAACTTCTAACTTTTAGTGTTACAATTTTAAATATTTGCCAATAAAACATAAACGAAATAATGATCCCTAGCTCCGTTTTTTCGGTTCATTGACTGCGAATAAAATGGCTTAAAATTTAAATAGATAGTAAATATGTATTGAGTCAACATTTTATTTTTATATTTAGGTACTTTGGAGTGAAGAGTAAGGTATTATTCAGCCGTATACTGTATTGACACATAGACTTCTGATGAGCGGTCGAGTGGCTTACACGACAGAAATTAAATCTATAAATATTGACACAGAGTTCATTTAAATCTTGGCAAAAAAAAAATCGTGCGTCTTGAAACCTCAGTGTGCCCGTAGCTATATTTTTCCATGTGAGTTACTGAAACTTACCCTTATACTAGTTATACATTACGAAAAGGTTTTCTAGTGTAAAATCGTCAGTACCCAACAACTGGATTATTCGATCAAATGTCCGTGGTATCAATGTAAAATTATTCAAAATATCTGAAAACGTAATTCGGCCGACGAGTCGAAGATGTTGATCTAATTGCCAACTCCACCGTAATATTAGGAACCTTGGTACTGATACGTTCGTAACATGATATCGTCGTTAACCTCGATCTGAGAATAGGGATGGTCTCGGTTCAACCCTAAACATGTCACCAGTTAGGACCCATCGTGTAACGTTATTTGGATATTGATAAGATGGTACTTATCTATAGCCCTCAATTTTTGTTTTTATTCCTACATTGTTATTACTCAAATAAAGACCTATGCTCACTACTTTTTGCAAATACCAAAACGAACTGTATTGACTCGTTTGAAAACTCTTTTTTTTATGTCATCGGAGTCGCAAGCTAATTTTGACGCATGTTCCGGGTAAACTTCCAAACGGCTGAACCAATTTTGCTTTTACTGGCAGATCGCTGATATTCCAAGGCGTAAATTAGGGCCTACCTAAGCTTTTATTTAGAAAAGGAATAGGGGGAACCCTATGCAGGAAAAAAATAATAGCCATTTTTGCAGGTAGGTCTTCTCAAAAGTCCACGCGGGCGAAGTCGCAGGCACAGCTAGTTATAAATAATAATGGGTGATGAACATGATAAACATGACAAATGAATCTCAACGAATCAGTCATCGGTGACGCAAGCTAATTTTGTCGCATGGTCCACTTACTTGATTTCTCCAAGAAAGAGACAACATTGACATGTAGGAAATAAAACAGGACACGTTTACACGTTCGATGCTTTTGTCACTGACATTTAATCTTTATGTATACCAGCGCAGAGTACAATATCAAAATACGCCAAGTGAATTTGCTTGTCCCAGTATTTTCACACCATTAGGTGGCTATGAATTTTATTCTAGCAGCACAAGATTTGTAAATTAGATCTTTTCATTTGACGTGGCGGCTGTGGGGTTGCGTAACTGAGTGAAATGCCTGCCGTACGGACAGCATTTGTTTATGAATATTTTTAGAAACCAAATAAAAAACTCATGCTGTTGGTGGCCCTTAATTTACATAGCGGTTTAGTTAAATGTTTTGCCTTTTTTTGTCTCAACGCACGCGTCATAATTTCAGCAGCCTCAGGGTGAGGCTTCTGCTATGAAGCTATACGCACACGGGAGTGATAATTTACGAAAGAATTTAAGTAATTCCGGAACTAATAAATAAAATACGTTAACTGAGCAATAATCTTTTGTAATGTACGTTTTAAAACAGAGTACAGAGTAATTTATCAATATGTCAAACGTCAATCAAAGTGACAAGTGTGAGACGTTTCATAATTTACATGATTAGAGAGATATGACGAATTGAGTTCAGTGTTGCAATTAATTCATTTCAACAGGGAGCTTCAAAACTCATGTTTGCCAATATCAAAGTGAACTGTATTGACTTAGGAAAAAAGTTCATTTTTAAACGAAATGATACTGACAGAGCGAGCGAATTTTGACTCTTATGGTCGTGGTATTTGCCACAGCAATTCAATCTCTATATATAATTAGCACAGGGTACATTTTCAAATAAAGCCAAGTTAATTTGATGGCTCCTGGGGCGTTACATAAAACATTAATATTTCCACGCTCACTGCGAGCATTTTTTTTAACAGACGACTGAGCGTCGTTTTTGAAGTTTCTGTTATCGTCATTGCGTAATATCACGAGAACATCGTCTGTTGATCTTGATGCCAAGTTGTATAATTGCTTTGGCCAAGTTTGACGGCTACATTGACAGCGTGCTGTATAAAGTGAATTTGACATCAATTAAATAGCTCAAATGATTGATTCGAGGGTTCAAATTAAATTTAAATTTTCCTAAATTAACGATCCAATTAAAAGATAAAATAAGTAAGTATTACGGGCAATGGAGGTCTAATGACAATGACACAAGTTTGTTGCTGTGGCAAAACATCTCTTGCTGGTAATAAATAACGATTTTCAGTGAATTTTTTGTGCATATTTCTTGATACTTTGGATTTTTTACGTATAATCAGTAATCTGATAACCTTATAATGCCATTAAAAAATGCGAATTCGAAATTTAAATTTCGTAACGTTTTAAAATTTAAAAATTCGAACATTATTTGCTGCTACATGTAAAATTATAAGTAAGTTTTACATTTAAAATGTTCAAACTTTTTAAATATATACTTTAACAAATATTTGAACAATATTTACAGTTATTTTCTTATATTGTTTTCTTATATTTACGCGAATACTATACATTGAAATTAAACTATTTTACGGATTTTATCGCGTTTATTTACTATTTTATTTTCCCGACGTTTCGGCTGCTTTACAGCAACCATGGTCACGGTGTCCTGAGGTCTTGCAATGGTACACTTGGTTTTGGATTTAATCATATTGATTACTGGATCCCAAGTTGGTGGTAGCACCCAGCCATCTTCCCTATTGAAATTAGGATGTTTTTTTAATTTCAATGGCCTCACGTATCATCCTTGGTCGGAGTCGGTGTTCTTTTGCGAGGATATGTGGTTTATCAAATCTGATATAATGGCGGGTGCGGTCCTGTACATGTTCACAGATTGCAGACTTCGTGGAGCGTCGGTGTTTCACGTCAGCTATATGTTCTTTTACGCGGGTTTTAATTGATCTTTTAGTTTGTCCTATGTAAGAGAGCCCACATTCACAATCGAGTTTGTTAAAATAGTAAATAAACGCGATAAAATCCGTAAAATAGTTTAATTTCAGTTATTTTCTTTATAATAATTTATGAAATATCTGTGTTTCCGTTACTAAAAATCCATCAATCGCATTCATGATTTCACTCTGCCGGTAGGGTAATAGGTTTAGGTCTTCGGAACTCATATTGACATTCCTGTACGTAATTTGCCGTAAGGCACACGAAGGCGCCTGTATCACGCTCAAGGGCGCTGTCTAAAGTTTTGTAAGTCAATATTCAAACTCTAAACTTTGCCACATTAACTATGTATATTAAGTAATTTGGAAGTACTAAAGTGGTTTTGTTCGTCGCGCGAAATTATGTATCATGAATAATTATAAGGGTATTTTCGAATGTAGAAGTTATATAATTACATATAAGTTTGCAGTTTCTTAAAGGCTTATGGCTTAAGCAGTGGTAGCCGAGTGGTCGAACGCACGCTTTGCAATCAAAGTGCGCAGGTTCAAACCCCGGCTCGCACCTCTGGGTTCCATGTGTGAATCTCATTTTCATCCGAGATTATCACTTGCTAAGAAACGGTGAAGGAAACATCGTGAGGAAACTTGCACGTCTGAGGGAGCTTGACTAGTTCTCGATAGATGTGTGAAGTCTGCCAACCCGCACTGGGCCAGCGTGGTGGACTATGGCCCGAATCCCCCTCGCATTGAGGGGAGGCCCGTGCCCAGCAGTGGGACGTTAAAAAGGGCTGTAGTAGTAAAGGCTTATACCCAAAAACTTTTAATAAAGTAGATATACAAGCAGGGGTAGCCAAGTTTGTAGAACGCCTTGAGAATTAGGGGTGCAAGTTCAAATCCCGGGCCCATATCTCTGAGATTTTTATGTGCGAATGTCATTTTCAATAATTATTATGGCAAAGAAAAGCATGGTAAGGAAACCTAGAAAGGCGTGTGAAGTTCACCAACTCGCACTGGACTTCGGCCAAACATCAATAGGAATAACTCCTATTATATTATAAGAAAAACACGTATAAATGAACATCCTAATTGGAGAAAAGAAATCATGGAGTTTCTTGCCCATGCTTCTCCATGGGAAATACATTCCGAATGGGTGGTAGAGATACTATTATTACCGTTTTGTATATTGACGATGCATAAGTGCGTAAATTGGTCCATTTGAATAAATAATTCTGATTCCGCACCTTTTCCTACTCCTTTAGGATATGCAGGCGAGGTATATTATTATAAACGAAAACGTTTTTTTTTTATATTTTTGCACCGCGAACGCATTCTTTTAATGAGCCAAAGTTTTCTGGTATTATAAATTATTTTTATCTATTTTTGTTTCAGATATTGAGGACTGCGGACGACAGTTTAGTAAAATTATGAATTAACAAGTGAAAATGTACCTTACTTAGTGTATGTGTAAAATATAAAATACTGTTTAAATTAGTTAGAGAAAAAATTACATAATGTATGGTGCGGGGAACATACAGAGAACATTCACCGTTTTCGTACTGCTCGCCGTGGCCAAATCACCGACGGCGACACAAAACACCCTTATTACTGCAGGTAATTAGACTTAAAGTCGTGTTGCCAATAACAAAATGAACTCTATATCAATATACATAAAGATTCAATTTCTGTGGTAAAAGTCACGCCCCCTTCGTCAAAATTCGCTCGCGCTTTCAGTTGAAGTAATAACTTTTACTATGAATAGATTCAGTTTGTTTTGGTATTGGTGAAAATCGACGGGTGCATTTTAATGCCTCAGTGTGGGGAGCTTTATCCTACTTAAATATTTCACTTTTTTATGTTGTTTAATCCTTTAAAAGTCCCGCAAGAATAAACGCGTCGAAACGTGTGTGACAAATATGTGCCAATACCGAAAACTAACTGTATTAACTCATAGAAAAAGCACAATTTTCATCGTATAATCTAGTGAAAACGTGATAATAAAAGTGCTCGTACTTAATATGTCGCGAGAATTTTTTTACGCATTGTCGCGTGTCTTTTATTATAGAAATTAAATCTTCATGTATATTGATACAGAGTACAATTTCAAAGTCAAGTGAATTCACTCGCTTCAGTGAGTGCTATGCTGCAAAAGTAAGAATCAATAAACTATAAATCTATTCTTCGTTTAGGATGTTACACAATTCCAAAATAGTACTAAAAGTACCTACCAAAACTATGACGAGTCATCTATCTATCTATAGTTACCTGTAATCTGTTTTTCCTAAATTATATATATCAGCATCTTGTATTTCATTCGGCTCTTCTATTGTCTTAATGATTAAAGACAGTACTGTGTCTAACACCGCAATGTGTAAACAACATTGCCACGGAGCACTCTACCTTTAAGGAATTAAGCTGGAAGTGTGCAATCTCACAATGTTCCCTACGAATTGCGACTGTTACAGGAACGGAACATGTTTTGAATACCAATAGGGTTCATATTTGCGCGGCCGACGTAACGTATGCGAGTCTTATTATGAGATGCAGACTCACGAACGCCTCTGGTATGTTGGCTTGACCAAGTTTATCATGTATATTTCATTTTTATCTGAAGATTTTGACACGCAGTGCCTAATATTAATAAAAGAACATACTATTACGTTTGCTACTCTACCATGGGTTTGAAGGTGCTGCATACAGTCAGTATTGACAGTCAGTATTTTGTTAGTCTTTCAGTTGGTTACTTGAGTAAAGTCTCTTCAGAGAAGTTCAGTGACTATGTTGAGACAACGTTAAATATTTGTATGGCAAGTTGTAAAATATTGTCGGTTACTTATCTATCGCGAGCATACGAAAATAAATAGGACGTTTCACAGTTTTGTATATTTATTGTACAATTGCCATACAAATATTCAACATAGTCTCAACGTAGAGTCACTGAGCTTCTTAATAATTCCATGGTTATTTTAATAAAACAATATCTGAAAAACAAACTAAAAATATTGTTGAGAAGAATCATGGCCATGAGATATCATTAACTTTTGCAAAAATGTATTTACTAAACTTTGATGTAAGGGATTATTTGGAACGAAATCGTTTAATAACTTCAAGATATTAAAATATCTTGATAATAACTCAAACCGGCATTTTATCTCCTTTTCCAAATCGACTAGGTATAACTTACTTAAAATTAATCAAATCGCTACGCGCTCCCAAATCTGGATATTAAAATTGACTTTTGAGTTGTCCGTCTGTAAAAAGCAATTTTCTTTTGTAACGAAAACCTTGTAAACTTGAGAGGGTGGATTCTAAATAAATCTCTACGAGACAGATAAGGGCCAGCCTGAATGTACGGCCCTTAAAGCCCAATAAAATGAGAGGGATAGATATAAAGAGAACAGCCGTTTTCATTATCGCCACCTCGAATACGTTTTCAATGTTGGCGGCAAAGCTATTAATATATACATCATCATCATCATCACGCCTGTATTCCCCGAAAGGGTAGGCAGAGGTGCACTGCAGTACGCCCAAACTTTACAGATGTATTTTGGTTACAATGCAATAGGGGGTGATCCTATTGCCATTATATCGGGCACATTCCCCCTCAATACGAGGGAGAGTTGGGCCATAGTCCACCACGCTGGCCCAGTGTGGGTTGGTAAACTTCACACGCTTTTCTGTAGGCGTGCAGGTTTCCGCACAATGTTTTCCTTCACCGTTCAGCAAGTGGTAATCATTGTTGAAAATTAAATTCGCACATGAAAATTATCTCAATGTGGACCCGGAATTTGAACTTGTACCCCTTACGTTCAAGGCGGGAGTTCTTGCCCAAGGGGCTACCACTACCAAAATGCTATTTATTATTTGATATATTTTTTTATTCTAGGAATTTATGAGATTATTTATTATTAAGCGGGTATTTCAGCCAGTGTCAAGTAATTAATAGCAAGGGCAAATTCAATAAATACACATTATAAATAAAAACCGGCCAAGTGCGAGCTGGACTCGCGCACCGAGGCTTCCGCACCTACTCTATGAAAGCACCGAACATTGCTCTAACGATTGTTTTTAATAAAAAAAAAAGTGACTTGAAAAACCTAGGTGCACTAAAAAGCTACAAATAACCTTACAATTCATTACGTTTGGAGAAGGTGTCATTCTACGTCAGACTTCGAATGTAAGGAATTGCAAGGTTATCAGCCAAAAAAAAGTCACCCCCCCCCCCTTTCCACAACTTTGGGGGTGGGTTTTGATTTTTGTTAACAAACCGTATTAAACAAAAAAAGATTATTCGAAATCGGTTCACTAACGCCGGAGATATGCTGTAGTCCGGATTGGACCCCATTTCACCCCCTACATATATTTTATTGCAAAATTCCTAAAACACGTGTTTCTTTATTTTATATGTAAAATTCATATACAAAGTTTCAAGTCGACAAAAAATATTTTAGAAAATTATGTGACCTTCATCCCCCGATTTCACACCCAGGGGGGTTGATTTCTGATAATATTTTGAAAATAGGACCAACCTTAAAGAATTGCCTAGCAAACTTCAAAAAAAAATTGAAATCGGTCCTCTAGAGGAGACGTGGAAGATCGACCTTCACCGATCTGATAACCAGATATGACGTATTTTATATCAAATATAAATTTATAAACAAAATATGCAATAATATTTTATATACGATTTTGCAGGCAAGCCTACACGATTGGTTTTGTACTTAAAATATCTAACCTTTGATATCAATTTCGATTGGTTAGCAGATCGGTGTAGTTACCTATATTGACTTGCCTGTTATCATCTGCTTGCCAGGAAGCCATACACAGAAATGAGTAGGCAAGCCTACCTAGGCATATTCTGTGTGTTAAAAACTATCAGTTAAGATAAAATTCATTCGGTTATCAAAAGAGTGAAGGTGATGAAAGAAAACTGATTAAAATTAATAAAATTAAAAATAGCTATGATCACTTATTGATAGGCAAGTTATCATAGGCATATTTGTTTATAAATTATATTTGATATTAAATACGTCTCATCTGGTTATCAGATCGGTGAAGGTTGATCTTCAGTGGCTCTTAGACTATTTGAAGTCGGTTAAAAAAAACTGGACTTATTGGGCTGGACTGGACTGGAAACTGGATTTATTCCTTTACTTGTGCTATAAGACCTTGCTTCTTGCCAAATTTCAAGGTCAATGGGAAGTACCCTATAGGTTTTTGATTCGCGTGCAAATGTACTGAAAATGCAACATAAACCGCTGTATCTTTTGATTGCGTTAACTTAGAAGTTTGATTTTTTTAGGGCACGAAGGGACCGCAAATGAGAGTCTTCGTTATAAATTTCCACTTGATACCTCCACGCGTTTCTGAGAAAAAGGGTCTTGACAGACAGACAAACAGACGGACAGCAAAGTGATCCTATAATGGTTCCGTTTTTCCTTTTTAGGTACGGAACCCTAAAAATGAACGATGACAGTGATATAGATGGCGGATGAAAAAAGAGAGACACTTTATGATTGATAATTAATTTTGATGAAAATACGCGTGACATATTTTTTGCGCAATGTCATCGATAACGCGAGGGAATTCAGTCGCGTTGCTTTTGCTACTGAAGTTCAATCTATATGTGTATTGTTAAAGAGTACATTTTACAAAAATTTACAAGTTTACTTGCACGACTCAGTATTTTCAGTATGTAACCATCCAATTAAAGTGAACATATAATTGAAAACATAAAGAAAGCAGTTAGCCTACGTGAAAACTGTTTCTGGGTATTGCTGAATTACTGGTACAAGCCCTATGGATCTTTCATAGTAATTAACAAACCATAGACTAACGTTTTATATCTCCAGATGAACTGTCGTACAATCCATTAAAATACAAATAAACTGCTTTTCTATAAACCACCTACAATGCTATTGTAAATAGATTAAAACCTATACATTTGGGAGCTACAATTTAACCTCCTTACAATATTAGTTCGGTTAAGATAAACACTGTTATTAAAAAAACCTTTTCTATATACTTAACTGTTCTTTCATTCATATTACGGTCTCAAGTTCAGGCGAAGGTCGACCAATAAAATAGTCCATAACAATAAATTATGAACTATTCCCCTCTGGGTAATTTTCACAGTTTATTACTAAGGGAAATATATTTTTAGTTTTAATATAATTATGTTATTATTTTCATAGCTGTTTCTTTCGACGCTATTTTACTTACTCGATGGTTCATAGAGAAATGCAAAGAAAATATTAGTATAACGCTTAATAGTAAAGAGAACAAACCATAAATAACAAATAGTTATCAAAGTAACGATTGGATAATCATACAATTTTAATAAGGTGTCTTACAATGTGTCTGCAAGTGGTACCATAATGCTAGCATTGTTTTATTAAATTAACAAAAACCGACTTCAAAAACCTAGGTGCACTAAAAATCTTCAAACAACCTTATACTTCATTACTTTAAAAATAATTCACGCTTTTTAGTGTCAATAATCGTTGAAAATATGCAATTATTATCACCTCATAACAACCTTAAACTAGTTAATATTTACAGCCAAAAAATCAGCCTATATCTATAAATAACGGCAAAAAAATCATGTCTGTTGTATGGGAGCCCCCTTAAACATTTATTTTATTCTGTTTTTATGTATTTGTTGTTATAGCGGCCACAGAAATACATCATCTGTGAACATTTCAACTGTCTAACTATCAAGGTTCAAGAGATACAGCCTGATGACAGACGGGCGGACGGACGTACAGCGAAGTCTTAGTAATAGGGCTTCCGTTTTACCCTTTGGGTACGGAACCCTAAAAACCGTCTTCAAACGCATACATGCATTAAAAAGATAACCTAATAATCAATTTTATTTAGGATCAATGCTAATTTAAGTATTTTCTTAGAGCAGTAATAAACAAATACTTTTATGCCAGTTCTACAATTTACAAATTCATATCGAGTTCGTATCTTCCACCAAAGTTTGGTAACAGTTTTTATTTAAGTGTACCACAGCCCCTTGATCAGTGGAGAACACCCTTTATTTTCTTTACAGCGAATGTGAATTGCCTATTCATGGTACACTTTAGCCTTTTGTGATTCAAATAATGGAAAGCTCAAGGAATAATAACTGTGAATTTGAAGTAATTGTATGGAGCATAATACAATTTTCGTGACTTTGGCGTTTTAATGTCTTACATACGAAGAATGAAATACAGAGAAAGTGATTTTAGACAGTTATTTTAAAACGTTACGTTATATTTGAGACGAATATGTAATGAAAAATAATAATATCTATTTAAAAATTTAAACATTGTGGTGCTCTAGTTACTTCGATTTCACATTATAAAATGTATTTGAATAAAATATCTTATCTTTATGGCAGATTTTTCAATTGTGAGATGAACTGATTAGAGTGGTTATTTAACAAATATGTAGCAAAAAATGAAAATTGTAAATATTCAGTTAGGCTTTATTGGACGAATAACTTGGAAACCTTGCTAATGTTCATGAGATACAGCCTGGTGATAGACGGACAGACAGACAGACAGACAGACGGATGGACAGCGGAGTCTTAGTAATAGGGCCCCTTTTTCCCCCTTTTTTTTTTAAAAAAGGCGTCTATAAGGAAAAATATACTGAACGTATTGTCTAGCCGACGTTATGGCAATATAAATCTTCGGTCTGCGTCAGATACGGCGGACAGTGGGCTGGAACGCTTTCCTCCCAGAGTGAAATACTAACTTGAGAGGAATTTACTCCGGTAACGTTTTTCGGGATTGTGTTTCGGTATTAAGGCGGGCAGGTAATGGCGCAAGATTGAATTATGGGGAAGGTCACGTTTGCCAGTAATGGACAATCAATAGGTTACGAAACGTTATGTTTGTAGATGGTACGCTTACATGTTTTTTTTTACTTTTTTAAATCTGGAATAAATAATTTTAAAAAAACTGTTCAATTTCTAGCCGTTTTGCGCACAAAATCGTTCTATCGGCAGTTAAAATAGGTTTGTATGTAATAATGGAAAAATAAAGTTAATTTTATGATTGTCTGAAAATACTTAGTAATCCTAAATCTTAAAACTATACAATACCTCATTTTCAAACCAATTTTCATTGGAATAGTAACTGATATATGCGTTATCGCAATACAGTGTCCTAATGCGGGACTCATTCGTATATTGACACCTCCATTTAATAACATTCTGATTATTTTTTCTTACTTCTTGGTGAGAGCAAAAATAAAGTTTTAAAAATTGTATCAATATTGTTTTCTTATATTTACGCGAATACTATACATTGAAATTAAACTATTTTACGGATTTTATCGCGTTTATTTACTATTTTATTTTCCCGACGTTTCGGCTGCTTTACAGCAACCATGGTCACGGGGGGACTGAGGTGTTAGACGTCCTGATGTCATAGTTAATAACTGGGTACCCTCATATTTAGTTGTTGTTTGCGGTCCGATCCGGTCGTAAGCACTTTCTGCGTGGATCGGACCGCAAACAACAACTAAATATGAGGGTACCCAGTTATTAACTATGACATCAGGACGTCTAACACCTCAGTCCCCCCGTGACCATGGTTGCTGTAAAGCAGCCGAAACGTCGGGAAAATAAAATAGTAAATAAACGCGATAAAATCCGTAAAATAGTTTAATTTCAAAATTGTATCAATTCAAGATTGATCCCTACCATATTCTAAAGAGTTGTTACCCATTTAAAATTACAATCTTATTTTATTTCATTGAAAAAATATTCCTCATATGTTAGTCATAGTAATGAAGGTTACAATTATTTTGCAGGATATTTTTTTTGGGTAACAATGCTTTGTTACGTGTACTTCTATAACTCAAAAACGGAAAGGCGTAGAGTTAAGATGATTATACAAAAAAAAAAATACATAGATGCAGTAGATAAGTCAAATTGTCAAAAAAAATAGTTACAATGATATTGCATGGGGGTGTCGATAAATTGTACATTTAACATTGTCTTTTCATTATGATTGTTATTATTTTCAGTTGAGAAAAATAGCTTAAAACTGTTAATATCAGAGGATATCACTAAACCTATATTACGCTTAACCGTAACTAAGAGAGGTATCACTAAACGTCTTGTTCAGGCTTGCAACTTCCAATTTCCCTTCCCTTCAAACTTTCCCGCGTGAGCAATTAGGTCCTCTGTGGCTCACTGGAAATGCATTACGCATGCGCTGTGCGCGAACGGGACGTGCAGCGCCCTCTTCAAGACAGTGTCAAATTAGTCTGTCAACGCGCCGCCGGCCGGCAATTATACGCGCTCGCGCTAATTAGGAAATTACTGTGATTGTGCCAGAAACCTCACAGCAGCAGAAGCACGGAAACCGTAAGTCCTTTCTCCTTACCCTTTCCGCAGCCTGTGCATATTTAACTAATTTAATATCGTCCATTTTAGTGGTCATATCGAGCCAAATTTTCCAAGTTCCTATGGTGTGCTGGGTTCAAAGATACTCCGGTAATACAGTCCAAACATCTAACGTATACATACATATATATACTACATATATATACTAATTATCATAAAAAAACAAGCGTTTAATTTGTCATAAAACTTCATTTTACATCAAAATTGTTCGTATTCGTAAAGCGTCCCTAGCGACCATTTTGAATCTCGTAACAATAATTTAGTTCAAACTGGTCGAAACTCATTGAAATAGCTCGTAGCACCTATTATCTACGATATTTCGTTGTAAAATTCCCATGTTTACTAATTCATACACGGTTAACTATTGAAAACGCATTGCATAGGTACATACGTAGTCTACCTACTGACCTACGCGTTGTAATCACATCGAATTTCAATTGTAAAATTCACATTAACTTTGATTCATGATTTAAAACACGTTGAAATAGTACGTAGTCGGTACCTACCTAACTAGCTACCTATCTACATCGTATAATAAACTTTTTTCAATATAAAATTCAATTTTTCAAGTTTTTAGCTACTAGGTACCTACTTTTAAAGTACTGAGTTACCTGCCTACTATTTCAAAATGGATAACGAATGTAACCTTAGGCTTCTTACTACTAAACGGGAATATGTTTTCCGTGAAATTCAAATATTGTTTGACCTGTCTCAACAAGTTGTGACGGACAAGTCGAAACTTGGTCAGTTCAAGTGTAGGTACAAACGTCTCAATAATTTGCGCCAAGAGTATTTGGATGTTACTAACGAAATGAATACTGTAAGACTTATTATAAATCCGAAGGATGTAATAGACATGAAAGCGGTAGATGCGTTTGACACCATGTACTACGCCGTCATGGAAATCGCAGAGGATGTTTTTCCGCCGTTATTGCACGGGAGCTCCGCCGCGGTCCCGCGCGGGGAGGCAGCGTCGTCGGTCGCGGAAATCAACAAACCCATGTCGCAAGCGCGTTTACCTAAAATCGAATTAATTAAGTTTGACGGAAATATCGAACATTGGCAAACTTTCTATGATACATTTGAATCTCTGGTGCACAAGAATAATAATATTAGCAACATCGAGAAGTTTCATTATTTGCTGTCGTGTCTCACGGGACCCGCTTTGTCCATAGCCAAGGGAATCCCCGTGACCGCGGACAACTATAGTATTGTTTTTGACGCTCTTATCGATCGTTATCAAAACACTAGAATCTTAGCGGTTAACTACTTAGAGAAAATATGTAACCATGTAACACTCAAGTCAGGAAACGTACATGATTTACGAAAACTTACAAGTATGTTTCAAGAGTCGGTCAATGCCCTCAAGTCTGTAAACATAGAAAATCTTGGCGAATTTATTTTGTTTTACCTATCTTCCCGTAAGCTGGATTCGGATACACGCAAGCGATTCGAATTACAAAATGAGAAAAATATACCTACATTTGCGGACTTATTATTATTTCTACAGAACTATGTAAAAATTCTTGAAGCTAGTGAACCGAACGTTGCTTTTTCAATGCATAATAACAATAACATACAACCAAGCGTTCGTAGAAATAATAATAATAATTTCCCTCGTTCAGCATCGTTTCCCGTTGGTTGCGTAAATTCGGGAAATACAGGGCCGTACTCAGAGTCAGGGCCGTACTTGGACGCTGTTTCGTACCCCAATACAGGGCCGTACTCGGACTCAGTTCCGTACCCCGAAGCAGGGCCGTACTCGAATGCAGGGCCGTACTCTAATACAGGGCCGTACTTGAATGAAGAACTTTCAGTGAACAATAATTACGTAAACAACGATTTCTGTCAAAACAACGACGTGCAAGTTTATGCGACTTCTGGTTTTAATAATAAGTACGTTGACTGTTCTTGCTGTGGATATTCTCACCACACGATCTACAAGTGTCCGGTGTTTCACGCTCATAATTATAACGATAAACTAGCTGTAGTAAAAAATAAAAAATTGTGCTCAAATTGTTTAAGGCCGAATCACACGGCAGATAAATGTTTTTCGAACACGTGTTGCACCAAGTGTAACGGGCGTCATCACACACTTCTGCATCGTGATCAAAACATCGCCGCAGCATGTCCCGTCGTTTCGTTCGCGCCTGTGGTTCCAGTATCTGTTACTGACCCAGTTGTGGCTACAAATTCGACCAACACTAGCGTTCACTTGGAACACGGACGGTCACTAGTCCTGTTAGGTACGTGTGTTGTTCGGGCTCGCGGCCCCAACGGCGTTTTGAATATTCGCGCTCTCATCGATAGCGGAGCACAGGATTGTTTCGTGACTTCGTCCTGCGCTCAGCGCTTGGGCTTACCGCTGCGTCGTTGCAACATAACCGTGGCTGGTCTAGGTCAAAGTGCTGTTCACGAAATAAAGGGTGTGACCTCATTCAGTATACAACCTCAATATTCGGATCAGCCGAACTTTAATTTACAAGCAATTGTCATGAAAACCATTACACACAAAATGCCATCCGTAGAAATATCTGCAACAGTCAAAGCAAATTACAAGCACTTAGTGTTAGCGGACCCAACATTTGATAAATCAGCTGATATCGATCTTTTAATTGGCGCGGAACTTTTCCATAATATGTACAACGGCCAACGACTGGAAGTAGGCCCGGGACTACCGGTCGCTCTGCACAGTGTGTTCGGTTGGGTAATTACGGGGAAGCTCGACCCCGAGTGTCGACCTCCAACATGTACTACATCTCTCTTAGCTTCCACACTTACCTTAGATAATGTGGTCAAGCAGTTTTGGGAGGTGGAAGAGCCGCCGAAGTTAAAAATTAATAATCCTGAAGATGAAAAATGTGAACAGCTTTACAAGGAATTGGTTACACGTAACGAAGATGGTAGATACGTAGTACCGATGCTACTGAAAGAAGATCGCTCCGAATTAGGTAGTTCATTCCAAACGTCATTATCCAGACTATACAATCTAGAAAAACGGCTTCTTCGTAATGAGCCATTAAAAGTTGATTACGCGGCATTCATGCAAGAGTACGAGGATATGAAGCACATGCAAGCTGTAACACTATTAGAAAAAGATTCAAGATACCTTATTCCGCATCATTGTGTGTTAAGACCGGATAGCGCCACGACAAAACTCCGAGTCGTTTTTGACGCGAGCGCGAAGACCACAAACGGACTTGCCCTGAATGATGTCGTACACACTGGGCCTAAGTTGCAAACTGACATCGTAGATATTATTACTAAGTTTCGATTGTATAACGTGGTGTTCACAGCAGACATATCGAAAATGTATCGGAACATAGACCTGCGCCCGGAAGATCGAAAATACCAACACGTGCTATGGCGTAACTCTCCAACTGAAGAAGTACGAGAATTCGAACTGCAGACTGTCACCTATGGTGTTAGTAGCTCTCCGTACTTGGCGATTCGGACGCTGCATCAACTAGCTGATGATCATGGGGGCCAATGGCCTCAAGCTGCTGCAATTCTTCGGCGGGATACTTTTATGGATGACATCACAGTGGGAGCTCCGTCTCTGGCAGCAGCACTGGACCTGAAACATCAACTAATACAATTACTTAACTGCGGAAAATTTGAATTAAGAAAATGGAGCAGTAACTCACCTGATTTTCTTGCGCAGCTTCCTTCTGAACACTGTCAAATACCAAAATCTTTCTGCGATGACAGCAACCAGCAAACTCTGAAGATACTGGGTATTCAGTGGGACCCCAGCGATGACGTGTTTACGTACTCTCAAACAGAACTTAGCGCCAAATGCACTAAACGCGCTATTTTGTCAAATGTAGCCCGTATTTACGATCCCTTAGGTTGGTTAACACCTATGGTACTCATAGCCAAGTTGTTGATTCAGGATTTATGGCGACTTCAAGTAGGTTGGGATGATCCCGTTCCGCAGGATATTATTCATCAGTGGACAACCTTTGTTGATGAACTTCGCAACCTAAGAGAAGTGAAAATTCCCCGACAGGTTCTACCATTAGACGCCTCTTGTAAACTTATTGGATTTTGTGACGGCTCCTCGAAGGCTTATGGATGTGCGGTGTACTTGCGCTGCGTCAGTGACGGAAGAATAACTGTTGCTCTAATAATGGCTAAATCTAAAGTAGCTCCGATCAAACCTTTGACTATAAACCGGCTGGAACTGCTTGGAGCAGTACTACTAGCTCGAGTGCTAAAACACGTGGCTGACCTACTTCGCCCCCTTGTTCATCTGGAAGAAGTAATTGCGTTTACGGATAGCAGCACAGTACTTGCCTGGTTAAAAACCGAGCCCTACAAGTTGAAAACTTTTGTGTCTCATCGCGTCGTGAAGATATCCGAGGAGATAGCCCCTGACAACTGGCATCATGTATCTACTCGCGACAATCCAGCAGATCACAGTAGTCGAGGACTTTCCTGCTCGCAGCTCATCTCCGCTGCAATCTGGTGGACAGGCCCGCCGTGGCTTTCTTCTGAAATGTCTGATTGGCCTCGTTCCCAAGAAAGTATTTTAACTGGCATACCTGAAATGAAAAACCTACTTCATCTAGTCCATACTGTCGAGTCGATCCCGGCTGCTGACAATAATCCTGTAACAAAATTATTGAACAATTATTCATCTTTGTCTAAAGTCCAGCGAATTTTAGCGTGGTGCCTACGATTTTGCTCTCGTTCACGAAAACTTACCCAGGAGTGTGGAGGTCTCTCGACGCAGGAACTGGAAGCATCCTTGGTATTATTGATTCGACATGAACAGAATAAATCATTTTCCGATGAGATACAATCTATAATACATCAAGAATCCATTTCACGACCAATTCAAAAACTTAATCCGTTTATTGATCAGCTAGGACTCTTGCGAGTGGGGGGGCGCTTAGAAAACGCACACTTGCCGTTATCGGCAATTTATCCGGTAATGTTACCAAAATTCTCTCGTCTTTCAATGTTGATCATAGACTTTTACCACAAACTTTATCTTCATTGCGGACCACGGACACTTCAATCTATAACTCAGCGGAAGTTTTGGATTTTGGGAATACGTAACCTCATAAGATCGCGTCTAACAAAATGCGTCACCTGTTTCAAGACTAACCCAAAACCAGTTTCTCCGCTAATGGGAAATCTCCCAACACCTCGAGTTCAACCTGCACGCTGTTTTCAAAATATAGGTGTAGACTTCGCAGGACCGTTTACCATAAAGGAAAGTAGGCGCCGAAATGCTCCCACTTACAAGGTCTATGTTTGTGTGATAGTGTGTCTCGCGGTTAAGGCTATTCACCTCGAATTAGTTACTGAGTTATCTACAGCTGCTTTTATCGCCGCCTTGGATCGATTTGTTTCCCGTAGAGGTCTATGTAAACTCATCATTTCGGATTGTGGTACGAACTTTATCGGTGCTAAGCGGTATTTAAGCGAGACTCAACAATTTCTTATAGCCCATAGACCTGATCTGAGTACGGAACTGGCCAAACGTGAAATCCTTTGGCAACATAATCCACCGACAGGTAGCCATTTTGGAGGCATATTTGAAAGTGGTGTGAAATCCATGAAACATCACCTTAAACGAGTCGTAGGCTTGCAAATTCTGACTTTCGAAGAGCTTTTAACTGTGCTCAATAAAATAGAAGCAGTTCTAAACTCGCGCCCATTATGTGTTCTGTCTGGTGATCCCACCGAAGTAGATGTGCTAACCCCGGGCCATTTTATCACTGGAGGTCCATTGGTATCGCTGCCTGAAACCCCTCTGACAGACATGTACTTGCCGCCGAGGGAACGCTGGCAAATGCTGCAAAAGCTTACTCAAAGTTTTTGGAAGATCTGGCATGTAGACTACCTTCATACTTTGCAACAGAGATCCAAGTGGTTCAAGGGACAAGCTAACGTTCACATAGGAGATGTCGTCACTATCGTGGACCAAAACCTTCCACCTCTAGAGTGGCGTTACGGTAGAGTAATAGAGCTTCATCCTGGTTCTGACGGCGTGGTACGTGTAGTCACGTTACGTACTGCCAACGGTTTATTACGTAGACCGGTTGTTAAAACTTGTCCGTTACCCTTATCTTAACTTCATTTATCCTTATCTTAACTGCATGTATCTTAACTTCGTTCATTTTTATCTTACTTTGTCTTCTTCTAAACTAACTTTAAGAAACATATAATCTAAGCTTACCTATAACTAACTATACACTTAAGTACAATATTTTTGGACTCAGCACCACATATGATCGCTTTGTCGTGAAATCCCTAGAAGGGTTTCAAGTGGGGGGGAATGTTCAGGCTTGCAACTTCCAATTTCCCTTCCCTTCAAACTTTCCCGCGTGAGCAATTAGGTCCTCTGTGGCTCACTGGAAATGCATTACGCATGCGCTGTGCGCGAACGGGACGTGCAGCGCCCTCTTCAAGACAGTGTCAAATTAGTCTGTCAACGCGCCGCCGGCCGGCAATTATACGCGCTCGCGCTAATTAGGAAATTACTGTGATTGTGCCAGAAACCTCACAGCAGCAGAAGCACGGAAACCGTAAGTCCTTTCTCCTTACCCTTTCCGCAGCCTGTGCATATTTAACTAATTTAATATCGTCCACGTCTTTTAAAAGTAGATTTT
This sequence comes from Ptilodon capucinus, assembly GCA_914767695.1. NCBI lineage: Eukaryota > Metazoa > Arthropoda > Insecta > Lepidoptera > Notodontidae > Ptilodon > Ptilodon capucinus. Next base: position 2,062,256 of record OU611813.1, on the reverse strand, counting down.
TACCCTATCAACAACTTTATCGACCTCTTTAATTAAGATAAAAAAAAATCTCTTTCTTTTTAAATGAAAGGATTATTTCGGGCTATCGATATTCGGTTGAAATAATCAAGGGACGCGAGCCACGTGACCGGCCCTTTATCTATCCTAAGAAAGATTTACGCTTAAGGCGTAACCGCGTTTATCTTAATTTTGCTGGGACTTTATATCTTTATCAGCAACTGGTATCTTGTGGAAACCCGTTTTCAACGCCGACCGGGACTAAATTTAGATACAGAATATTCGATTCAGAATTTATTAAGACATTTTTGTTAAGAATAAAGTAACCGTTTAATAAAATGACTATACAACACATATTTTATCAGACGTAGTAATCGATGGTAACTGTCTACCCCCTGTAAGATACAGGTGTAAGTATAAATGTCGTTAACCCAAATAAGTAAATATCTATACAATTATTCTTAATGTGATTCCCACGCACGATGCCAGAGAGAACCTTCTTTTTTATTAATGTCTATGCTCGCACCTCTACCTTTCAGGGAACCTTGAATATAAACATACAGGAGATGAAGCCCTGGGCCCACAGGAGAGTCTAAATTCGCGGAGTCAAAATTTTGCACATACCAAAACGAACTGTTTTAACTTATGCCAAAAGCTAATTTTTCAATGAAATGTCATCGACGACGATAGCCAATTTTGACGCGTGCTCGCATCAATTTTACGACAGAAATTCAATCTTAAGTATATTAGAACAGATCACATTTTCAAAAAAAGTGAAGTTAATTCGTTTGCCCCAGCGTGCCCGGGCCTAATAAAAATTATATTTTTAGCCAGTTTGTAATGTATTATTCAAATGCTATTGGCTAAAAAAACTTTCAATAGGTAATAAATATACGTTACATTTAAAATCAATTAAAAAAATCTTTTAACTTGCATCAGTGTACATTCATTATCACAAAAAACAATTTCGAGTATTACCACTGCTCACAATATTCACAATATTCACGTAAAATCTTACTGTTTCTATTTAAAAAAAAATTAGTGAGGGGAGGTGACCGTCGAAGCTCTCGGGCGAAACATGCCAGTGTTTCTTTTCACGAGATACTTGGCAATATTTTCTGGTTCGATTGACCTGATAAATCGCTGCTATAGAGTGGGAACAATAAACGGGTGTAGACCTCAAACTTTTATTGGCTTACTTTTCAGTTTAACTAGTTTTGAATTGTCAATGAAAAAAAAAACGAAAGGAAAGCCGACTTCAAAAACTACACGAATGCACGAAAAATAAAGTAATTATCCACTGATTAATTATCTATTTTGAAGTAAGTGCCGATTTATTTACACACTTAAATCGGAACCCACTCCAAGTACATAAATACTAATTAATATATTTATAAAATTTAGTGTCTTAAATGTAATTATTATATGTAAAATACTAATGTATTATTTGTGACTAGCGGCCTATCCCGGCTTCGCTTTCTTCTTTATAACATTAGTATAGACTAGTATAGAAAGAGTTACTACATTATAATTCGAAAATAACGAATTTCAGCATCTATATCTGAAGACAGTTCTCGTTAATTTTTGAACGATTTTTGGTAAAAAATTATATTCAAAATTGGATTTTATTTTCTATTATTATTAAGCTCGGTATCAGATACAGCCTTATAAGACTTCTATGCTTTATGTATAGGACGCTTATTTATAACCCAATCAGAATTTAATTTCGGCGTACAAATTATTTCAGCGCCGAACAAGCTGCTGGTTATTCAATCAGTTCAGTTTTAGTCTAAATTAATTAGCCTTGTTAATTTTAATCACTTTGTAGACAGCTTCGGATTTGGTTTCCTTTTTATTATGGATGTTTTGGCTGGTATTGTATTAGAAGACTATTGGAGCAGAGAGAAAAGAAATCTACTCATAAGTAATTAAATACCAATTTAAAATTAGAACCGGGTAAAGTGACTTGTGTTTTGTTTGTGACTCGAATAGTCACATGAAATAGAGATTGCGAGAATTGCGCATAAATATTGATTTATGCGCAATTCTCGCAATCTCTAATTCTACATAATATGTCGTCAAACTGGTCGCATTTTTTCCTTTTGCTTCGAGATATGTCAAATTGGAGATAATGTCGATCATAAGAGAATTGGGCCCATGGTCACACACACAGACTTTTTTTAGAAACGTACTCTATGTCAATATGCTTAAAGATTACATTTCTGTGGTAGAAGCCAAATGTCAAACCAATGTTCAACCTTTTCAATGTGTCATTACGGTTCGTTTCGGTATTAGCAAAAAAATGATTGCATATTCAATGGTGAAAAGAGTAAGTTGCTGTTCGCAATTGTCTCTAACATAACTAGACTAAAGTCCTGGGGCCTGATATTGGTTTGATAGACATCAATCTCTGTCTCTGTATGTCGAAACAAAACGTCAAATTGGTCATATATTTTTCTTTTGTTTCAACATATCTCTAAAGCTGGCTTCCCACAGTGCGCGATTCTACGGACCATCACGCACAGCCGGACGACCACGTACGGCAACGCACATAGACTGGGCTCTTCCCACGGTGCGTGTTGGTCTGTGTAGATCTTTTGATAGCTTCATTTCAAAATGCAAAGTGAAAGAGAACGTGATATGTTCTCTTTCACTTTTTCACCGCACCTTTGAAGCTACCGCCTCTCGACGGATACCGGCGCACCGCTCAAAACAATCCGGCTCCAAACCTAAAGATACGCATATTTTAAATAATTTATCTCTTGAAGCCGTCTCGTATATGAATTCAATTTTCAAAAAATAATAGTAATTGGAATTATGCACAGTCTGGTCTCTTCGTAATACGAGCTTAGATACAGAACATTATTGTTAGCTTGCTATGCTAGCTACACAAAGCAATGAATTATGGAGCTTAAGGAATGTAATATAACATGAAATAGATGCTAGTTACTGCGGACAATGTAGAGACATATCGTCAGGTCAGTTATGTACAACCATAGAACTACACTCTAACATTTCTATTTACAAATAGTCTTTGTTCTCTATAAAGTAAATAAGCCACTAAAAATAAGTTCTTAGTTTTACATTTAAAATTACATGATCATATTCCAGAATGTTCATAACAATAATAATACATAATCACGCATGTATTCCCCGAAGGGGTAGGCAGAGGTGCACTACATGTTTTCCTTCACCGTTTCATAGCAAGTGGTAATCTCGGATGAAAATGAGATTCGCACATAAACCCAGTGGTGCGAGCCGGAGTTTGAACCTGCACACTTTGATCGCAAGGCGTGCGTTTGACCACGCGGCTACCACTACTCCAGAATGTTCAAAATGAGTAATACTAAATGTACGCTGACTAACCGTGTAAAGATATCCTAAATGAAACACTACAGTTATTAATTAAGGATTTAGGACGAGTGGATTTGGGCAAAAAAATCAATCACTATGTATATTGACATACAGGGCGTTTTCGAAAAAGTTATTTTCGCCCCAGGGTGCAAAACTAACCATAACCCGTCAATATGACCAAATGCCCAACACGTGAATTCATTTTTATAGTTGACCAACCCTCCACTGGCCTAGAAACTCCCCTTCGTTTACTTTCTCAACTTGTAGGTAAATACAAACAAGTGTACTTTTATACCACGCGGAGCTAACACTACTTCTTAGGACCTTTGATGGGTTGAGCTCTTTAAAAAAATGATAGCGATTTTAATGGCCACGTTGCGTGTAAAGGGTTGAATTGAAACTGTAAGTATTTTACGCACATACACTATCCTATTACGTAGAGATAGGTCAAATTGAGTGTTGTTCCACCCCGGTTATACCATAGACAGTATAAAAAAAAACAAAAACCGACATAAAAATCCAAGGTACACTATAAAAGTCTATGACTAAGTGAGTAGGTGAGTATATCGCCAAAATAATTATTAACAGATAACAGCGAGCAAAAAAAGCAGAAATTGCAGGAAATCATTGCGTCACATAGTATATCTTGACCAGGGTCTTTGAAAAAGTGCAAGGAAGGTTAATGTCGTGACATATCCCTAGCGCCAATAAAAACCAACATAGGGTTTTGAATTGTCTACATATTTAAGTAGCTGCATAGATACCTTAATATCACTACGGCATGTACCTGAGTGAAATTTCTAACGTCGAGACGGGATAGACCAAACTTAATAAACCTATTCACCACACTTAGCAGGTAATGAATTCTGACGCTAGTGGGAAAACCACTGTACGTTTATACAAACATTACTGTCGGAGACGTGCACGCGAAACTCATCCTTAACAATCCGTGGTACGGTCCAAAGTTGAACAGCAGACTTAATAGCATTTCAGAATAGACACGTTCTACCGAGGACTATGACAAATAGAACTTACCTAATTTCGTGCTGGATGATATAGTGAGTGACGCGTATTATTCTTATAAGTTCGGATGTGTGTGGAGTTGATTTAATTAGTTCACTGACATTTGACATCTTCGTTAACCATCTTAACTTTTAGGAATTGTCGTATAATACTTATGTACGTGGTATTAATGTATAATTGAATAAGATTAAATTTAACAATCACTAATAGCGTGTATATTCTGCGTGTGATATTACACGTGAAGTTGAAATAATGTATCCGAATGCTGGCAATAATGCGTCTCATTTTTAACCGACGAAAAAAAAAAAGGAGGAGGTTCTCAATTCGACGCGTATATTTTATTTTTATTTTTATGTTATCAGTGGCGACACGACAATGTTGTGTATTCGAACGCAGAAAATATTTTTGAAGCGGAACTGAAATATTTTTAGCAAAAAACAAAAACCGACTTCAAAAACGTAGTTGCACTAAAAAGCTACATATAACCTTATAATTCAGTACATCTGGAGTAGGTGCCAATCTACGTCAGACTAGACAAATAGATACATGAATTGGCACCTACTCCAATATTAATAATAATATTTGGTTTCAAGATTTTTAGTGTCCAAAAATATTCATAATTAAAAAAAAATCATAAAATGGAAACTGCAACCAAAACCAATTGCATTGAGAACCGCCTCCTCTTTGAAGTCGGTTACAAATAAATTAACAAGGCGAGCAGGCATGATTGCGAACCAACACCAAAAGACTTTTGTCATGGAATATTTTGATTATGCCTCTTTCTCTCTTATGAAATAAGACAGAGAGCGAGTGAACGAATCCGTGACAGAGATTTAGTCTTGACTTGCGTTCTACCTCCACAGCTCCGCATTTCTATGACACGCTCGCAATATGAGATCACAACACATAGAAACCAATAAAATTAAAAAAAAAGCTTGAGCGTTTATTTACTCACCCTCTCGGCCTTTGTACGACTTTAGGCACAGACTTCGTAATATATGATGTTAGTATATTTCATGTTTATAGTCAGCCAGAATACACTTAGCAGCGAAAGGTACAACGCCAAACATTCAGTTTACGATCTGTACATATATTATATTTTATTATGGACAATTCTCGTAACAGCTCTTGGCACAATTTATGCTAGTTATCGGGCTGCTTCTAGGCTGGGCTCTTTTTATGTTATGTAACATGTGGAAAGTAAAATTTACTCTTTTTAGGGTTCCGTACCCAAAGGGTAAAACGGGAACCCTATTACTAAGACTTCGTTGTCCGTTCATCCATCCGTTTTTTTTTTTTTTTTTTTTATGAGATAGGGAGACAAACGAGCAGACGTTTCACCTGATGGTAAGTGATCAACGCCGCCCATGGACACCTGCAACACCAGGGGCATCGCAAGTGCGTTGCCGTCCGTCCGTCCGTCCGTCCTTCCATCCGTCTGTCACCAGGCTGTATCTCATGAACCGTGATAGGTTTTCTATAGTTCTTTTAATATAATTCAATATCTTTTTATTTGACGAAAAATTTTGGATGTGTTCTCCACAACGCCAGTGTCATGTAATAGAGAGTAAGAATACACCTTCAATTAATAAAATAAATGACTAATGTCGTACCTATAATAAATAGATAATAATTTTTACTATTATCATTTTGTTAAAGGAGCGCTATTTCTAAGATAAAACCAAAAACTTTTTCTGCCGCATAGCAAATAGGTTTTTTATTTCTTTGTTTTTTTTTCACTTTCACAATTCGAGTTATCGATTCCAAATTTAAAAAATAATCAAGTTAACATTACAACTCAATAAAACCTCTTTGACTCTAGCAAAAACAAGATATTTAGATAAAAATAATAATGTTATTTTTTAAAAAGGACAAAAAACAAGGTAATGTAGCGTAGGTACCTCATTACTTAAGTAAAAAGGATTCTTTTGGGTTCCAATTTATGGAGTCCCTTTTCTAGCTGATCCAAGCAATCCTAGTGTGCTCAGGTGTCAATAGACAGGTCGGTTCAGTTTTTTCGTGACGTGGCAAGTTCTATCAAAGTAAAACCGGCCAAGTGCGAGTTCTCGCGCACGAAGGGTTCCGTACCATTATCTATAAAACCGGCAAAAAAATCACGTTTGTTGTATGGGAACCCCCTTAAATATTTATTATATTCTGTTTCTTAGTATTTATTGTTATAGCAGCAACAGAAATACATAATCTGTGAAAATTTCAACTCTCTAACTATTACGGTTCATGAGATACAGCCTGTGACAGACGGACGGACGGATGGACGGAAGGACGGACGGACGGCGATGTCTTAGTAATAGGGTTCCCGTTTTACCCTTTGTGTACGGAACCCTAGAAAGCTTATTGAGTAATTTATAGACAAACGGATATAAGTTCTTCGAATTAATTTGGTTTTATGTATAACTATACAACAATTGATTTTCTTCCATCATTAATGCCAAATAATACTCAAAGACATTCAAGGTGTTTTTTTAGTATTTCAAAATACTCAATGAATAAAGAAGAAGAATTCAAGACGATGAAAAATTCAATTATATCATAACAAAAATAAAATAACAGAATGTACTTAACGTTTTTCTTTTTATCAAAGTCACGAACCGTTAATACCCTGAACCCTACAATAAAGTTATCGAATAAATATGATGGCGACGAAATTGTACACGGAGTGACAGCAAAAAGGGTGTGCTTGTATGTTGACACACTTAAACCAACATACTTGTGAAATATTACCTATGTATAGTTGCGTCTATCTAAATAGATACTTATGCATGGAAAAAACCGGCCAAGTGCAAGTCGGACTTGCGCACGAAGGGTTCTGTACATTATTTACAAAAACGGGGACTAAAATCACATTCGTTGTATGGAAGCCCGCTTAAATATTTATATTATTCTGTTTACTAGTATTTGTTGCTATAAAGGCATCAGAAATACATCATCGGTGAACATTTCAACTGTCTAACTATCACGGTTTATGCGATACAGCCTGGTGACAGATGGAGAGACAGACAGACGGACGAATAGGGTCCCGTTTTACCCTTTGGGTACGGTACCTTAAAAATGAGGATATTTCACTGTTTTTGATATTTTAAACTATAATAATATAACTACTCTCAAATGATATGGCGGACTTATGCAATCAAGTTATAATTATCTATTTTAAACATAAACAAGTACAATTTGTTTTAGAAATACAACAGCCTATTTACCACAAACTGTCTTGCAGCAATATTTTTAATAGTTTTTGACAGTTAACACAGTTAAAAATCTGTCAATCATTGACAGTTACAATACTAATTGATACAACACAAATTTAAGAGGTGGGTGGTATGACCCCAGAATAGTAATAAATATTTGAATGAAATTCCATTTATTTTCTACTGTTTGCTGTCGAAATTCTTACAAGGAATTCTATGCACAATGGCAACAGGCTCCCCCCTATTACATTTGGACCAAAATACATCGGCGAAGTGTGGGCGCACTGCAGTGTACCTCTGCCTACCCCTTGGTGAATACAGGCGTGATTATGTATTTTTTTTATTTTCTATGTGGAGAATATTAAGGGTTGGTGTTGTATTTTAGGGCCCTTAGGAATTAAACTCGGCTTTAAATAAAACATGCGTGTATTCACCAAATTCAACGAACAAGAAGAGAGATAAATATAGATAACATAAACGGAAGAAATAGTTTTTTACCATAGACAATTTATAAATTTTAACCAAGAACAATACTTCGAGCCGAGATCCACCACGTCAAGCAAGTATTGCATGACAACAAGCTTCGGGTCCCACGCCGCCATCACAGTGACCGAGTGAAACCAGCCACAGTTGAGCGTCTACCTGCTGTACTACCATACATAAGAGGTGTCACAGACAAGATTGGCTACATCTTGAAACGGGCTTCAATCAAAACTTACTTCAAGCCACCGAAGAAGATTAGTCAGTTTTTACCACCTGTCAAGTGTCACATTCCTCTACAAGATGCAGGGGTATACAAACTCGATTGTGAATGTGGGCTCTCTTACATAGGACAAACTAAAAGATCAATTAAAACCCGCGTAAAAGAACATATAGCTGACGTGAAACACCGACGCTCCACGAAGTCTGCAATCTGTGAACATGTACAGGACCGCACCCGCCATTATATCAGATTTGATAAACCGCATATCTTCGCAAAAGAACACCGACTCCGACCAAGGATGATACGCGAGGCCATTGAAATTAAAAAAACATCCTAATTTCAATAGGGAAGATGGCTGGGTGCTACCACCAACTTGGGATCCAGTAATCAATATGATTAAATCCAAAACCAAGTGTACCATTGCAAGACCTCAGGACACCGTAAGCACTTTCTGCGTGGATCGGACCGCAAACAACAACTAAATATGAGGGTACCCAGTTATTAACTATGACATCAGGACGTCTAACACCTCAGTCCCCCCGTGACCATGGTTGCTGTAAAGCAGCCGAAACGTCGGGAAAATAAAATAGTAAATAAACGCGATAAAATCCGTAAAATAGTTTAATTTCAAGAACAATACTGTCCGCTATGCACTATTTACAAATTTACTTTTCTAAATAATATCTATGACCACAACGCAGAAACGTGGTAGTTACTAAGTAGTTTTCAATTATTTATAGGCCTAACTTACCTTATACAGCATACACGAATCCATAATTAATCATTATCATACCTATACTAGTATACAACGTTGGCATATAGAAATTCGGTCCCTACAAGAGCTTTATAGTTTAGCCCCTCCTTACATCATCAATAATACCAGTAAATGGGCCTTGGGTGTGTTTTGACTTGGTATAAACGTGTATTCATTGATTCCGGCACGACATGCGATGCGAGGCTTTGGAAAATTTTCACGTTATAAACTCTACTAATGTGCTTCTAGATAATTTGAATCGAACGATTTTCACGTTATACACTCTACTAATGTGATTCTAGATAATTTGAATCGAACGATTTTCACGTTATAAACTCTACTAATGTGCTTCTAGATAATTTGAATCGAACGATTTTCACGTTATAAACTCTACTAATGTGATTCTAGATAATTTGAATCGAACGATTTTCACGTTATAAACTCTACTAATGTGATTCTAGATAATTTGAATCGAACGATTTTCACGTTATAAACTCTACTAATGTGATTCTAGATAATTTGAATCGAACGATTTTCACGTTATAAACTCTACTAATGTGATTCTAGATAATTTGAATCGAACGATTTTCACGTTATAAACTCTACTAATGTGCTTCTAGATAATTTGAATCGAACGATTTTCACGTTATAAACTCTACTAATGTGATTCTAGATAATTTGAATCGAACGATTTTCACGTTATAAACTCTACTAATGTGATTCTAGATAATTTGAATCGAACGATTTTCACGTTATAAACTCTACTAATGTGATTCTAGATAATTTGAATCGAACGATTTTCACGTTATAAACTCTACTAATGTGATTCTAGATAATTTGAATCGAACGATTTTCACGTTATAAACTCTACTAATGTGATTCTAGATAATTTGAATCGAACGATTTTCACGTTATAAACTCTACTAATGTGATTCTAGATAATTTGAATCGAACGATTTTCACGTTATAATTTCTACTAATGTGATTCTAGATAATTTGAATCGAACGATTTTCACATTATAAACTCTACTAATGTGATTCTAGATAATTTGAATCGAACGATTTTCACGTTATAAACTCTACTAATGTGATTCTAGATAATTTGAATCGAACGATTTTCACGTTATAAACTCTACTAATGTGATTCTAGATAATTTGAATCGAATGATTTTCACGTTATAAACTCTACTAATGTGATTCTAGATAATTAGAATCGAACGATTTTAGCTGCTAGTATGATTTTGGAGTTTCCATTTTGACGGTAAACAATCATAACTCCGCTCGGGGCTGCTGACAAATAAAGAAAAATCAAAAAAATCCCCAGGGTACAGAATATAACTACTCATCTCATGATCCCTAATATAGCAACACGTACTAACGGTATCATACATTAGACTGGGGGCTTTCGCAGTCACATTCAGATCAGGGCATATTTCAGTTCCATTTTAAAAATATTTACACAGGTTAACCCCCTAAAAAGAGGAATTTCAGAATATTTTGGATTGTATTGTAATATTTAATAGGTCATGGTTTACTATAGTCGCCTGCCAATGACAGATATTGCTAAACACAATACCTAACTCAGATCAGAGAAGTCGTTTTTGTCGACCCCAAACCGGCCTACAGACAGTTCGCGTAAACGAGGCTTTAAAGCTTTTTGTTACGCTGTCATTGTACTGACCTCGTCTTCTGTGGCGAATATGAAAAAGGGTTCCGCCAACCAGGTGTACGGATGCCACAACGCTGTCCAACTAAGCTACGTAATCCGCATATATTTACCAAGCAAAGTCATTTACTTATTTTTTAGCCTTATACGCGTATGGTGTAAGTTATAAGAGATCTACTTCAAAGAGCTTCTTTCAAGTCGTGTGCTACCACTGGGACGTCAACCCTCGCACGTTTTTTTTGCCATACTAAAACAAACTGTATTGACTGATAGAAAAAGTGGATTCTTCTACGAGCGAATATTGACGCGTGGGAGTGTGTCTTTTAGCACAGAAATTCAATCTTTATGCATATTGACACAAGGAGTCTTATTGTTTTCTTATATTTACGCGAATACTGTACATTGAAATTAAACTATTTTACGGATTTTATTTAACATATAGCTGACGTGAAACACCGACGCTCCACGAAGTCTGCAATCTGTGAACATGTACAGGACCGCACCCGCCATTATATCAGATTTGATAAACCGCATATCCTCGCAAAAGAACACCGACTCCCACCAAGGATGATACGTGAGGCCATTGAAATTAAAAAACATCCTAATTTCAATAGGGAAGATGGCTGGGTGCTTCCACCAACTTGGGATCCGGTAATCAATATGATTAAATCCAAAACCAAGTGTACCATTGCAAGACCTCAGGACACCGTAAGCACTTTCTGCGTGGATCGGACCGCAAACAACAACTAAATATGAGGGTACCCAGTTATTAACTATGACATCAGGACGTCTAACACCTCAGTCCCCCCGTGACCATGGTTGCTGTAAAGCAGCCGAAACGTCGGGAAAATAAAATAGTAAATAAACGCGATAAAATCCGTAAAATAGTTTAATTACAAGGAGTCTTTATACAATTGACATTAGACTGTTAGGGAGTGAATGCACGCGTAGGATGAATAACGACTGAAAAAGTTTGGGGTAAAGGTATTTGCTTGAATTTTGATCATTGTCAATGGTTGTCTTGTATGAAGACCTGTATCAAATGTAGCCAAAGGACATCATGGGAGCCTCAAAAAAGATGACAAGACGAATTGGATTTGCACAAAGGCTACTGGCCTATGTCTGAAAGGTTGGGTTACACGGTCCACGGGGGTTGGATGAAGTATAGGGAGGCTTTTACCCACCACAGGGATGTAATAGGCTGAAAAAGATTAGAGTCTTAATTTTTAAACCGCCCTAGCGTTTGAATTGTTGAAGTAGCCATATTGTGGGATTTGGTTTGCTTACAGTGTGACGCTGTAACCGAGGCTTTGAGCAGATAAACATCAACGGAGTCCCCTCCTCTGTGGGAAATTATATTTCGATCTCTGTTTGTTTTTGTGGGACTTATCTGACCGTTAATACTCACGTCAGTCACTAATCCCGGCCAACGAGTTAATAAATCCACCTTTTATTCTTTACATTTAATTAAAACAGCAGCTGGCTGCTGTAAACATGAAGACCTTTAAAACCTGTTTGGTGGTCGTTGTATGAATTTAGAACTTTTAGGTTTCCAGACCTTAAAAGAAAAAATAAAATCCTTATTGTTTTCTTATATTTAAGGGAATACTATACATTGAAAATAAAATAAAATAGTAAATAAACGCGATAAAATATAAGAAAACAATATTTTAAATTAAGTAAGAAAGATAATACATTTATTAAGACTAACAACTACACACACACATTTCATTAGAAAAACCTAACTATAATGAAAGGAAGTAAAAAAATAAAATACCTGAAATAGGTGACTCGTGCGCAACAACCCTAATAGGGTTTAATTAAGAATGAAAATACTGTAACATTTTATGCTTATTTTAAGTTGAAATAAGGTTCAACGTCCCCATTTTAAAGCAAGATAATTTTCATTCGTCTGGACTAGATGCAATCATGAGGTATTGTTCTAGGTACAGGCATCGTGACGTCACCAGTATCGATGACGTATACCAGGGTGCCAGTAATCGCTGGAGGTGATGTGGATCTGCCGTGCGACACCCGACCAACCCTAAGAAATGACTCCGTGCAGCTCGTGGTGTGGTACCGGGACGACAACCCTATTTACAGGTGAGTACGTGAAACAGGAATGGGATAGAGCTACATGTAAGAACGAGATGTCAGAAGCTTTTTTGTTTTTTCGTATAGCGTAATAGAGATGTATTAAACGCTGCTGGTTAATCCAATAAAACATCATTATCAACTATATCAACTTCGCGAGTGTATACCTCTTAGGGTAGGCAGGGGGACATTGCAAAGTACCCACATTTCGTTAATATATGTGAGTCTCAACGTAATATCGGCATAAAACCAAGCATATTCCTTAAATGCGAGGGGAATTTGGGCCATAGTTCAACACGTTTGACAAGCGTAGGTTAGCGGCCTTCACACGTCCTTTAATAGACCAGGTTTCACAGTTCAGCAAGTGATAATAATTATTGAAAATTATATGTGCCCATAACATTTGAATATCCTAGGGATGCGAGCTCGAGCTTGAACCGGCAAGCCTTTCTGTCAAAGCGTGCAGGCACATAATTAAGATAGTAGCACGACTATGGGAATATAAAAAAAGGAATTCCGCATTACTCTCGGAAGTGAAGCACGGTTTAATTTATGTAGTCAGCCATGTAATGGCTGTCGATCACAGTGAAGTTGGCATACGTTGGTTGCAAATTTTGGTCGTGAATTCACTGAGTCTTTTTAGGGTTCCGTACCCTAAGGGTAAAACGGGACCAGGCTGTATCTCATGAACCTTGATAGTTACTCAGTTGAAATTTTCACAGAGGATGTATTTATGTTGCCGCTAAAACTACTAATACTAAAAAACAGAATAAAATAAATATTTAAGGGGTGTTCCCGTACAACAAGCGTGATTTTTTTGCTCGTTTTTGCTCGATATAGATAACGACAACAGATATAGGCTTGAAATTATTAGTCATATATTCATTTTAAAAATAATTATAATAAAATTAAAATAAAACAAAGATTTAAGAGGTGGCTCGCATACAACAAACGTGACTTTTTTTGCTCGATATTTAGAACGGCAACCGGTAGACGCTTAAAATATTCACAGAATATTGAGTTATTATTCAATTTCAAAATATTTTTTTGCCGTTTGCATAGATAATGGTACGGAACCCTTCGTGCGCGAGTCCGACTCGAACTTGGATGGTTTTTATTGTTTTATCCGGGAATATGCCACTTAGAATTAGTGTGCATAGATATGGACTAAAACATTTCCCCGCAAAACTCGTCTCCTCCTAATAACATACACCCTTCTGCGTACTTAATTGAAGAGATCATTGGTGTCAGCACCAGGGAGTTTGAAGTGTAGTACCTACATTTTTGTCTGTATATAAACGTCATTAGCCTCGTACTGACTAACTACATATCCTCGCTCTTGGGTTTATATCTTTTTAATACATCATCATCATCACGCCTGTATTCCACGCAGGGGTAGGCAGAGGTGCACTGCAGTGCGCGCACACTTCGCCGATGTATTTCGGTCTCAATGTAATAAGGGGCGATCCTATTGCCATTAAACTGGGCACATTCTCCCTCAATACGAGAAAGATTTTTGGGCTATAGTCCACGCTGTCCCAGTATGGGTTGGTGAACTTCACACGCCTTTTTATAGACGTGTAGGTTTTACTCACGATGTTTTCCTTCACCGTTTCTTAATGGTAATCTCGGATGAAAATGAGATTCGCACATAAACCCAGAGGTGCGAGCCGGGATTTGAACCTGCACACTTTGATTGCAAAGCATACGTTTTGACCACTGGGTCAGGACTACTTAACTTAATAATCTAACTTTTTTTTAAATCCTTGATATTACAAGATACATCGATCCCGCTATTTTATTTTACATTTTTAGGGTTCCGTACCCATAGGGTAAAACGGGAACCCTATTACTGAGACTTCACTGTCCGTCCGTCCGTCCGTCTGTCACCAGGCTGTATCTCATGAACCGTGATAGCTAGAGAGTTGAAATTTTCACAGATGATGTATTTCTGTTGCCGCTATAACAAAAAATACTTTTGCCGTTTTTATAGATAATGGTACGGAACCCTTCGTGCGCGAGTCCGACTCGCACTTGGCCGGTTTTTTATCTAAATACGTTTGTTTGTAAAAAGTATGATTCATGTTAGGGTTTCACAGCATATAACTGGTATACTGGCTACTAATATAATTAATCTAGATAAAAGCTGCATAAATAAGTGCCAAAATAGGACACTACACTATGTGTCCTTTGCAAAATTAGTTTTTTACTGAAACGCACTGAAATCTTAACGTTTGTCTTCATAATGAAAATGAAACTTCGAAATGTTGAAATAGGTTTTCTACTCTACCACTTCGTAGAACATACTCTAACAAGTGATACCTACTTCGACGAGTTCCAAACATAACAGGTATGTAAACGTTTGTACAGCAAAAAGTTTAATTATTTTCAGAGTAAAATACACATGAAAAGTATTCTTAGCTTTTAACAGACTGCGGAGGGAATTGGTAAAATTACTGTAAAGAATTCCGTTGAAAGGATGGCCTACGCGTCTTTCTTAGCTTGGGTTCAATTTCAGTCATGAATAAATGTTATTTATAGGTATGATCTGACAACGGTATTTTTTATTAATACATGTTTAATACATGTCCAAATCAAATTATTTTATTCTGTTTTTTTATAGTATTTGTTGTTATAGCGGCAACAGAAATACATCATCTGTGAAACTTTCAACTCTCTATCACGGTTCATGAGATACAGCATGGTGACAGACGGTCGGACGGACGGACGGACGGATAGCGAAGTTTTAGTAATAGGGTTCCTGTTTTACCCTTTGGGTACGGAACCCTAAAAACTAACTCGTTATCTATAGTATCTTTTCTTGCGTTATGTTTTGATCTTGGGTTCTTGAAATATCTCTAAAAGGATTCCTGTAGGGCCTAAGTAGGTAAGGGATAAGAGGGGATTTACCGAAATTCCCAAGAGATCGAGATAGTAGAGAAAATACGTTGAAATAACTTCCAAGATAAACATCGCGTCTGTATCTTTATAATGGGTTTGACCCCGACCTTTTGTGCGAAATAGAGACGCTCATTATAGCCGTTTTAAGTTAAGTACTGGTATTGTTGGTAGCAATATTATTACAAAACTACGTAGAGCGTTTTCTTTCCTACTCAATATCTCCTACTTTGGTATTAAAAAGGGACTAAGACACCAATGAAGCTTTTTTGAAATAACAGGAAGCGACATATAGAATAGTTAAATATTTGATTACGGTTTTAGTATCTGGTTGTTAGACACCTTAAAAAGTAAGTTTTTAATTGCGAAGCTAATGTTTAAAAAGCATTTATTCCGTTGGGAAATATTTTAAAATGATAAAAAAATTACCTGATTATGTAACACGTTAAAATTAAGATACAATAGTTAATCAATAAAGTTCATGAATCATAATAGCCACTGGAATCATGCGACTGACATTTTGGTCCAATTCTGAAGCAAGCTACTATAAGCAAGTTTAAATAAAAATATAAAATAAGTATAGCTAAGGGGTGCAGGTTCAAACCCCGGCTCGCACCTCTGGGTTTATGTGCGAATCTCATTTTCATCCGAGATTACCACTAGCTATGAAACGGTGAAGGTAAACATCGGGAGGAAACCTGCACGTCTATAGAAAGGCGTGTGAAGTTCACCAACCCGCACTGGGCCAGCGTGGTGAACTATAAGCCCAAAAATCTACCTCGTATTGAGGAAGAATGTGCCCGGTATAATGGCAATAGGCTCGCCCCCTATTACATTGGGACCAAAAATACATCGGCGAAGTGTGGGCGCACGACACTGCACCTCTGCCTACCCCTTCGGGGAATACAGGCGTGATGATGATGTATATAGCTGAGTGATTAATTTGATGGGATAGCTTGTAAGCTATGCGTGCACAGACAAATTATCGTAAGCTCTATTTAATTCTTGAAATACACCCCTCCCTAACACCGTAAAACGTCGTGAATTAATGGACGCTATGTAAAAACCCTTTGCAAGTTCGTAAATTTAATCAGAATATCTGAATTAATGGACCCTATATATCTTTTATGTATTAAAACCAATGTTGACATGGATACTGTTTTAAAAGGTAACACGAACAAATGGTATTTTTTTCATACGAGAATTACGTGTTGGGTTAAAGTTACGGCATATTTTAAAATAATTATGTTAAAAAAATACTGGCCGGAATTCGAAAATTATACCAAAGGGAAACCAGACATTAATAAAAATAATAAAAACAACAAAACATTTATAATCCTTTATCGCCGCAAACGGCGTACAGTCTGCATTCAACTTTTGTACAACAATTTAGAGGTTTCAACAATCCGTTTCCAAAAATTTTTCGGCATTCGCCTTTGACCCAGTTTGCATATGCGCGGCATATCAAAATTTTACATAAAGCCTCGAAATATTCCGTGCGACGGAGCGCAATGCGGCATCACTAGCAAATATTGTGACAACACACCGCACAGGCGAGTTTAACCTCGCGCTGCTTACCCGTCTTCCGATTTCACAGAAACAAAAAGTGGGGTCGAACGCACGCCTTGCAATCAAAGTGTGCAGGTTCAAACCCCGGCTCGCACCTCTGGGTTTATGTGCGAATCTCATTTTCATCCGAGGTTACCACTTGCTATAAAACGGTGAAGGTAAACATCGTGAGGAAACCTGCCGTCCATAGAAAAAGGCGTGTGAAGTTCACCAACCCGCACTGGGCTAGCGTGGTGGACTATAGTTCAAAAATCTCCCTCGTATTGCGGGAGAATGTGCCCGGTATAATGGCAATACATTGGGACCAAAAATACATCGGCGAAATGTGGGTGTACTGTAGTGCACCTCTGCCTACCTCTTCGGGGAATATAGGCGTGATGATGATGATGTATAAAAACATCAAAGTTTCAAGTCTGCATAAAAATTGGCCGCGTTCAAACCAATCATGCAAACCCGCTCTACTTTTCTTCTGGCCTGTGAGAAATCGTGCTGTCACTGTCATTCTTATTTCTGAAATCTGTAGTGTGACCGAGACGGAACTTGCGTATCTTCAGACTATGTAAAACCGTTCGTGATCGCTCTCTGACAGAAACGTAAGCGGCATAATCAAAAGAGCTCAGGCGAGGCGGTTGCGAGCATTCAAGTAAAGCGAGGCACATCCTGACAAAGCAAGTCAAGGCAGCTTTATTAGACAGCGTGATGCAGCAGTATGTCGCCAATGAATAGTGATATTAGTTATTTTTTGTATAAAAAACCGGCCAAGTGCGAATCTGACTCGCGTACCGAGGGTTCCGTACAAACTTGTAGTATTTTTGTGTCTCTTTAAATAAAAAATTTCAAATATTCCCTTTTTTGTCACATAGCACATTACTTCTTGTCAAATCCCATGATTATTGGTCAACAGGAAGTACCCTATGGGTTTTGAGTGATTTGCGAGTTTTAATGCGTTGTCTTAGAAGTTTAATTTTTTACAGCTTCAAGGGATTGCAGACTTGACTGTTTGATATGATTTTCAAGTTGATACCTCTCGGCGGTCCTAAGAAAAACCTCCCAAGACAAATAGGCAGGTAGACAGACAAACGGACAACGAAGTGATCCATACGGTTTTTTTTTCCTTTGGAAGTACTAAATCCGAAAAATATAATAAAAAACTTCATTTGTTTCAATTGCACTATGATCTTATTCATAAACTTCCAACTGGAAACATGCACATAAACAACGCATACAAAACATAAAGCTGGTTCTAGTTTGGTTGCAATGCACTTTTCTAGTCGGTTTACCAGCGAAACACGTATATTTGTGGCAGCAGACAGATTGCCGCAACCGGGAGAGCTTTGATAAAATTTATGGCGATACATGCACAAGCACCAAATATATTCAGAGTGTACCCAACTTTTTTAAAACGTAGTTTCTGTTATTTATGAACCAAAAATCTTATTTATGAAGCAAAAAAAAAGATGTTTCAGAACCATAGATGTTAAAAGGCTATATTTAAAAACTAAACAATAGAGTTATTAGTACGAGCGCTTGCGTACGGCACCGATTCGAATCAAGTGTGCAAGGAACATCCGTATTTTCTCGAATTTGGACAGGATAGGAGTTATTTTATAATCAAATATGAAGGAAGTTCCAGGAAGGTAATACTTGGGGTTACGTAACTGCTAATTGTCCATTGAGAATCCTGAAACCCGAAACCAAACTTAATGCCAAATCTAATTTCGCAAACGTCGGGTACCCGACCGTTACAAACAAACAGTCGGCCAAATTTAATTTCTTTGATTATTACGTTTTAACCCTTATACAATTTTTGCCAATACCAAAACGAACTGTATTAACTCTAAGATAAAGCACATTTTTCTTATCTATATTTTCACAGATTATACAGGATGCCCCAGTGGATGCAGGACTATACTTACTCAAAATTCGATAGAGAGGATTGCTAGACTAAACAAAAGTAAATCTGTCGAACACAAACTACGACTAAACCGTATTTGATAGCACTAAAAGTATTGCTGTCTTGCTTATACAATACGACTACGAGAAGGAGGGCAATAAATCTTAGTAAAGTGTAGTTTGATGCTAAAAGAAGTAGCACTAATGCCAAATCCTTATAGAATCTGAACACCGCTTGGTCTAGGGATGTTGCGGTTTCAATCCCAGCCAAGGAAAAAGTTCTTTTCAAAATTTGTCCTCGTCTGAGTGTGACTGTCCATTCTACTACTACAGCCCTTTTAACGTAACACTGCTGGGCACGGGCCTCCCCTCAATGCGAGGGGGATTCGGGCCATAGTCCACCACGCTGGCCCAGTGCGGGTGGGCAGACTTCACACATCTATCGAAAACTAGTCGAGTTCCCTCAGACGTGCAGGTTTCCTCACGATGTTTTCCTTCACCCTTTCATGGCAAGTGATAATCTCGGATAAAAATGAGATTTGCACATAAATCCCAGAGGGGTTTGAACCTGCACACTTCGATTGCAAGGCGTGCGGTCGACCACTCGGCTACCACTGCTACTTTATATTAAAACCTACAAAAATAAAAAACACAAAGAAAAATACTTTGCCTTAACAAACAAAGCTACAGGAAAGAGGTAGGGTTAGGCATAATTAGAGCGTTACTATTATAAAGTAAGCAGTTGCCCATATTTTTGGTAAAATATAAAAACAATATAGAGATCATCTCTCAAATTGGGATATTAAAAATTCAAAGTCCATAAAAGGCTTTCGTGTATCATTCTCTATGTTTTTATAAAGTATTTTATAAAAACATTTATTATTATTCATAACACAGAGTTTCCAAATAACTCTGGGTACCAGTAAATTGTTTGTCGCTTGACCAGGGTACCCTTTTAAACTTTTAATTGAGTTAACACGTTTGTTTATTTGTAAACTAAACTGAAAACAATGAAGCTAAATGTTTTTCAGGATTTATTTTTTTATGGAATTTCCATAAATTTTTTTAAACTGACTAGACCTAATTTAATGGTGCCTACAGCAGTGGTAGCCTGGAAGTAGCACGTCCGCCTTGAAAGCAAGAGGTGCAGCTTCAACCCTGGGCTCGCACCTCTAAGATTTTTGAATTATATGTGGGAATGTAGTTTTCAATACTGATCACCACTTGCTGAAAACGTAGATGTCAAACATCTTGAGGAAACTTAACAACCTTCACTTTTACAAAAAGACACCCAGCTCAATAGTCTAATAAACATCCCGAGAAACGTGACTCCAAAGAAGCCGTGGGCCATGCCTGATGATTGTTCTATATGAATGGAGCTGCAACACCGCGCACGGCGTCATTCTTCGTCCAGATTAGCATATGAAGTTCACTTAGCTGGACTGGGCCAGCGTGGTGGACTGTGGCCCAAAATTCTTTCTTATTTAAGGGAATGTGCTCGCCACTATATTGAGACCCAAACTACATCGACGAAGTATTTGGTGTTCTGCAGTGCATCTCTGCCTATCCCGTTGGAGAATAGAGGCGTGATGATGCTGATTAATGGTTAATTATCGTGTGTAGGCAGTTAGGTACTAGACGTATCACACAATACATACGGGTAGGTACACAAGTTCAAATACCTACGCTTGTTAGGCAATAGGCATCTACACCGCATTGCACTGAAGATTATCTAGAACATACTCGTAAGTCGTATCTAATTACCTCATCTATGCGGGACCACGATCAGTCTGATTGGTGAGATCATCTCTGATTGAATCTTAGAACGTTACTGAACTCCTATACTTATCTGTAGTATATTGGTTGGAAAGACAACCTAGTAACCGAGAGGGTTCCGAGGGGAAAATAATTATGTCATATATGCCTTTCCAATTTCCATTTTCCAATTACAAATTGTAATTTTTTTCGCTTCCTTACATGCAATTTTGGTGCGTCCCTACCACAAGATTTAGTTGGAGAGGCTACCCATTGCTTGTAAACCGAAAAAACACTCCCTTAAATATGTATAAAGTTTAAATCTGTCTGTTCGATCGCCCATCTCATTCCACTATATTCCATAAATTCATTTATTTCGTAAAATATGACAAACACTGTGAAGATATGTCACATGTTTCCCGCTATATCTGCCTACGCATTCTAAAATATCAACACGAATCGCGCTATAATTAATAATAATTACCGTGTAAAGTTCAAGGAAATACGCTTGCGGTAGGTGCGGGCCGGTCGCGGTACGAATTTTCGTTTCCCTAATTACATCGATAATTTATGAGGTAACTCGTGCGAAGTGAAAGTAACTTCGAATGTTTAACCTTTGGATATAACTGGTTAAACATTGGTTGGTATGTGTCGGTAACTCTTTGGAGTCATGCTCCTGTTATATATATTACGTATATATTGTTGTATATATTACGAATTCTATGTTTTACTATTTTATTTTGTTATATTTTATTATATATGTATATTATAGTTATGCTTCTCTATTCGGTAGCCGGTAACTTAATAAGTAGGTATGACAAGCTAGTGAAGAGGGTTGGCTGAAAATCAGCGCTGGGGGAGATTAGTTCCCTCCCAGCACGTGCTGAGCCAATACCTTTTCGGCACAGTTCGCACTGAGCTCTTTTTCTTTCCTTTTCTGTGTATTGTTTATGTTTCATATTCTTTGTGTGCTTTGTTTGCCTTGTTTTGTCTGTGCCGAATAAATGTTTTTTCTTTCTTTCTTTCTTCTTTCTTTCTTTCTGTTACTAGTATCAGCCTGTAGGCTTAGAATAACCACGTAGACATAAGTTTTATCTCTTTCAACTGTTTGGTCGAGAAAATGTCGTCACACCGAACCATGTCCAGTACAAAAATCTCCAATTAACGTAATTTTCTCGACAAATGTGACACTTAAAAGAGATAAAACTTATGTCTACACATTCATGCTAAGCCTACTGATAGGATATAAAAAAACTCATATGCAAAAAAAAGTTGGTAGCTGAGTGGACGGACGCACGTTTAGCAAACAAAGTGTTCACGTTCAAACCCCGGCTCGCACCTTTGGGTTTAGTGTGCGAATCTCATTTTCATCCGAGATTACCACTTGCTAAGAAACGGTGAAGGAAATATCGTGAGGAAACCTGCACGTCTGAGGGAACATAACCAGTTGTTAATAAACGTGTGAACCCGCACTCGGTGGTGGTTGTGTGGTGGACTATGGCCTGAATCTCCATTGCATTGAGGGGAATTGCCCAGCAGTGGGACATTATAGTTTTTTTAAATTCCTAGTTTTAAGTTGGATGTTAATATTTTTATTTATATACTAGCTGTGCCCGCGACTTCGCCCGCGTGGACTTTAGGGAGATTACCCGGAAATATGGGTATTATGTTTTTCCCGCGGAACCCTAATGCTTTTTCTAAAATTAAAGTAGCCTAAGTTACGCCTTGGAACGTCAGCTATCTGTCAGTGAAAGTTCCATCGAAATCGGTTCAGCCGTTTAAAAGTTTACCTCAAACAAACAGACAGACAGACAGACAGACAAAAAAATTTAAAATTGCGTTTTCGTAATAGGTATCGTATATACTTTCATACGCATTTGGTAAAAAAGTGTTATTTTGATATTACAAACAGACACTCCAATTTTATTTATTTGTATAGATTTTAGTTTTCAAATAAATTCGTATTTTAATTAAAAGTTAATCTACTATACTGTCTTTCAATAGCGCCTCATCCTTTTATAAAATGTAGTGAATTAATTTATTCAATAATATATTCGGGCCTTGATACTTAAAATTAATTAATTTATGATTGAAAATTCTAACGATATTCTTGGCAATCGGTTTTATGGTCTGGAATACTGTTTTACAATTTAATTAACACAATTTATTAGTTCAATGCGCGTATCGATGGTGATTGTCAGTGCTTTACGGTCCAGAAATTACAGAACTGATTTGCTGTGCAATTAATAATGTATTGCCACA
Source organism: Ptilodon capucinus (assembly GCA_914767695.1). NCBI lineage: Eukaryota > Metazoa > Arthropoda > Insecta > Lepidoptera > Notodontidae > Ptilodon > Ptilodon capucinus. The sequence continues at coordinate 2,039,082 of OU611813.1, read as the reverse complement.
CTGTGCATTAAATTGATTTGGTTAATGCGTACTAGTATGTAGTACAATCATGGGTCTATAACATTTGTATTGCAAATTGTACTGTTGGTCAATCACGTAACGTTCAATTTCAAATGCATATATTTTACATAGACTTTACTAATTAGGCGTTATTGGTGGGGTAATAAAAGCAGAGCTACTTAACCTTTGATGGCAAGCATTAATTTATTTTAGATATTTTGCCAAAAGAAAATGAACTTTCAATCTCATAACTCCAAGGCTTGGATTACGATTAAATTATATTTAACTCTTTTTTTTTCTACAGTTACGACAGCCGTGTATTAGGCCCTTCAGCCTACTGGATGGAGGAGCAATACCAGGGACGAACGCATTGGCACAATACGCCCACAGCAGGCCTACGGATGAAGGATGTGCAGCCACGGGACCGAGATGACTATAGATGTAGAGTCGATTTTCGCATGTCACAGACTAGGAACTATAAAGTTGCGCTTGACGTAATAGGTAAGTAATCAATCGAATCACAGCTTATTCTGCCACAGATTAAAGATCGCTTTACGCTTCATTAATTTTTTAATAAGCTCAAGGTAAGAATTTTTTTATAAAACTAGATATAATTGCGTAAAAAAGGTGGAAAAACGTCGTAAAATGCCATACTACAAAATGTCTATTTCCTTGACATGCCAATATACTATGATCCCTAGGTATTTTATGTACTAAGATTTGGGGCCGGATTTTCATTTCATAGACATCAATCTTTAGAGATATGTCGCGAAACAATAGAACAAAATACGACCAATTTGTCGTTTCGTTTCGTCATATCTCTAATAGAGATTGATGTCTATCAAACGAAAATCGGGCTCGTGAATTTGTGAACCTTGCATATAAAATCAAAGGTATCTTCAAGAAACGAGCATACTCATTCCTTAAAGGCCGGCAACGCACTTGCGATGCCCCTGGTGTTGCAGGTGTCCATGGGCGGCGTTGATCATTTACCATCAGGTGAAACGTCTGCTCGTTTGTCTCCCTATCTCATAAAAAAAAAAAAATACGCAGGGATAATAATTTAATAATTCACATTAAGTTAAAGACGCCAGACCTTCTAGCTTTTTATTACACTTTACTGGCCAAGTATAAAATATCCTTTAGCTAAATGAAAAATAAAATGAAAGATATCTTGCACATTGTCTACGTCCAACGTCTACCTATTTTACTTAATTCTAAGGTCACGTCTGTTCTACGTTTTTACGTTTTAATAAAATTTACTTTGAAACGGAGGGGTAACAAAGCCGGGAGACGTAGCGTTGGACGATCGCGATAAAAACTAGTGCGATCATAAACTTGACCTGTCCTTATCATCCCCGAATCAACACGGAATGTTTAAAAAAAGTCCAAATCCAAACTTAACATTTAAGTTACTATAATTTTTGCGTCAATGCCGTCAATACACATTGTTTTTTTTTAGCTTTTCGATGTGCTACTTCAGACTTCACACAGACTTCAAGTCTGCCAACCCGTACTGGGCCAGCGTGGTGGACTATCGCTTGAAACCCCCTCGCACTGAGGGGAGGCCCGTGTCCAGCAGTGGGACGTTAAAAGGGCTGTAGTAGTAGTAGATGTCCCAATCCTGGGCAAAAGCTTCTCTCTTACTTCTCCACAACAATTGATAGATTTTTAGTATTTTTTTTATAAAGCCTTCTAGTATCCCACTCCTACACAAAGGCTTCGTACGTTATTCTCTCAGCACATCTGTCTGGGCTGTCTGTAATGTTGTCCCGCCTAGATGACTAGGTGTCCTCCCATCTCACACCTTATTTTTCTGTGTTTTTTCCTCGTACTCGTTATTAACATCACATTTATATTCAGCATGATCGACATTGACTTTACCGACACAAAAATACGTTTCAAAAAACGCATCAAAATATAAATGGCAGTACCTTTTTGTGTGATATTGTAATACACGTAGTTAAAACTATTTCTAGGTATTTTGCAAAAGAAAATAGTTTTCAATTATAACATGTGGTGCTTCAGGTGGAATCAATTTGTGATTTGTATGCTAATGTAAATCTCAGCCAACCTTATTATTATACATCATCATCATCATCATCACGCCTGTATTCCCCGAAGGGGTAGGCAGAGGTGCACTGTAGTGCACCCACACTTCGCCGATGTATTTTGGTGCCAATGTAATAGGGGGCGAGCCTATTGCCATTATACCGAGCACATTCCCCCTCAATACGAGGGAGATTTGGGCCATAGTCCACCACACTGGCCCAGTGCGGGTTGGTGAACTTCACACGCCTTTCTACAGACGTGCAGGTTCCCTCACGATGTTTTCCTTCACCGTTCAGCAAGTGGTAATCATTGTTGAAAATGACATTCGCACATGAAAATTATCTCAGAGATGCGGGCGTGGGATTTGAACTTGCACCCCTTAAGTTCAAGGCGGGCGTTCTTGCCCGCGAGGCTACCACTGCTTTTTTTTACCTTATTATTATGTCCCTAATATTACGTTCGGAAGGATAGAAGATAACATTTCAAAAATTCTTAGAGCGATACGTAAATATCTGCTATTATCCCGACGGAATCAACGCTAAAAGTTACAAGGGTACCGAGAGGATTTGGTCGGAGGGTGAAAACTTTTTTATTGGCAAAAATAAAATGAGTCGATGATAACTTTGAACCGCAACTTTTAACATAAGATTTTATGTTATTGAACATATTGTTGGACATAGGAAATAGAATATAATTATTCAAATTTTATAGAATTTTTTTATAAAATGGTTCTCATCCATGTAGCAATGGTAGAATACCTGCCTTAAACGCAAGAAGGTTTAAACCCCGGCCTCGCACCTCTGGGCTTTTCGGATTTGATGTACAAATGTCATTTTCAATAATGACCACTTGCTGAACGGTGCAGGAAAACATCGTGAGGAAACCTGCTTATCTATAGAAGGGCGTGTGAAGTTCACCAATCCGCACTGAGCCAGCGTGGTGGACTATAGCCTTGGAATGTGCCTGGTATAATGGCAATAGGCTCGCCCCCTTTTACATTAGCACCAAAATACATGGGCGAAGTGTGGGTGCAGTTCCTATCTGCCCACTACTTTGATTATTATTATTCACATCCCTTTAAGAAGTTAAAAACGAATATTAAAGCCGTGATAGTAATAGTCTGCGAAATATTCCACGGGTTTGCTTTTCAATGCGAGAAAATTCTCATTTTAGTCGGTCCGCACTTGTGCGGAGCGTAGGAAACAATGGGCGGGTGGCAGATGTTCATTCCAGTAAGCGATACCAACGTCGCTGGGTGTGGAATATGAAAGATTCGCATGATTGCCGAGGAGTCTTCTGTGAATACATGTATCGCAAAATCTTTTGTTTCGAGCCAACAAAAATATTTTCTCTGCCGCGCTCGAATCTCTCAACAAGTTTGTTTATTCACGATTTGAGGATGACTCGGGGCCCTACAAAGCGCTTTGTGATCCACCGCAATCTGATTTAATATTGATCTTGAATAATAATAATATGTTAACAGTAAGAGACGTTTCTTTAAATATAAGTAAGCAACGAGTGTTTGTTTTATTTGGCAGCAGACATACAGATGCGACATGACAAAATGTGAGATGTGTCAAGTTTGTCTCGGTCTGACTTAATCCGTGACATAACATGAGAAGGAAAGAAATACGTGCTGACCACGGATTGTTCGTGCTTTTAATAGTGTGTATTTTATTTATGCAGAATTACCGGAAAAGCCGGTTATATTTGACGAATTCGGCAAAGAAATCATCAGTGTTGCTGGCCCGTACCATGAAGGACAAGAATTAAAACTTATTTGCACAGTTAAGGGTGGTAAGTAAATATCTTTGTGGTGTTTAACGTCAAAAAGCGTTTAATTTTAAATTTATATTAGCTGACCGGGCGAACTTCGTACCGTCTTAGAATTAGTGACATACGAAAGCAGCGCCACCTACTGGGTCCAATTGTTAATCTAAACCATCCAGGAACCCATTGAAATATACACACAAAATTTCATCCAAATCGGTCAAGCCGTTAAGGAGGATTTCTGTGACATACACACGTACAGTAGAATTATATAGGAGTATATAAAGATTTTACAAAACAATTGAAAAGAATTTCAATTTCATGTCGCGAATGTTTATCTCGCTGAATCTTAATGAATTAATATTAGCATCTTTGCTTTGTTTTTTTTTTTTATGGCATTCTGTTCTTTGATGTTTCACCGGTTTAGTAACCGTGATTCAATATTATTGTTGTTCTAAGCAAAAAAAAAATACTGGAACATTTTTAATTTTTTTATCGTCTTTAAATCTCTGGAAATTATGTCCGCAGATAAAATAGTACCCTTTTTTTAACCGACTTCAAAAAGGAGGAGGTTCTCAATTCGACCCGTATGTTTTTTTTTTTTTATCTTGTACCTTTTATCAATAATGTACTTTCTCCTAATGCCTTTTTGCCATACATTCTTTGACTTAAAAGTTTATTTTAGGTTACCCAGTACCAAGAATTCAGTGGGTTCAAGGAGATGTCGTTTTAGCGAATTTGAGAGCTCCAGACTACTATACGGAACATTTTCAACCATCAAGATCATTGACGCTGATCATCGATAAAGCAACTCGGAAACACTTGGGTGCAATCTATGTCTGTACTACAAATAACACTTCATTATCTCCACCTCTCAAAACAGCAGTTCAACTTGATTTGTATTGTAAGTATATCTACAGAGTGTTTCAGAAGTCCGAAATAATACATGACCATTTGCGGACATACGACCGACTAGTATAAAAGTTCAAAATTCGATGATGATTTTTTTTCGCTACCAATCTAAAAAAAAACTTTTAATATCTCTGGTACTACGCGAAATTTTCAAGTTCTGTTTTGTGAATATTAGTATAATTATTGCAAGGTCGGTCCTTCACTATGCATCAACATTATAATTAGCTACCTTAAATCTAAAATATTATTTCGGACATCTGATTCGCCATGTATTAGTATATGTACAAATAGATAAAATTGTAGTGTCTGTTTGTTTTATCAAATAATAGTTTTTTTTCTAAATGATTCCGTTTGTGCCGAGTAATTTAGGGTTCCTGAATTCAACGCGGACAAAATCGCGGACTCAGATAGTTACAAATGAAACCCTTGCTTTGAATGCTACAAATGGCTTTGGGTCTCTACATAAAGATTAAAAATTCCTAAATACCTTATTGATCGTTTACTCTAATTACTTCTGAGCCATTCTTGGCATCAACACTTTGTTGTTTTAAAAATATAAAAACCTTTCTGTTATACAGTTAGTTTCACAAAGTTCTTTTAATAAAAATGTGCACTAGAAAATTCCAGCCTTCCTCAGAGCCGAGTCAAGTTATTATATTATTAAAATTATGTTTTCTAGTAGGTAACAAGTAATTTCTAATAGTTATAAACACCGGTGTTGCTCAACTTTTGATTAGTGATTCGGGTCGCCTTGACGCGAAAGATCTTATCGTTTATAACACGAACTCATTTGTGATTACAAATACGTTGTATTTCTTTTACCTTACCTTTTACCGTATTTATTACGACAGCGGTAAAAAAAATGTTTGTAACCTGATCACGATTTTATCAGTGACCATACAAATCTTTGTATAACTTTCGTTCAGACTGTCATAGGAGACAAATGATCTACATTACAATATATCTACTGTAAAAGTAATTATAATCCAACTAATATTTTAAACGTGCAATTTTGTGAAGATGGATTCATGTTTATTACTCTTTCACGCAAACAATACTGAACGGATTATGATGAAACTATACAGTACCTACCTATTATAGTTTATACATCAGAATAAAATTTAGTCTATGATAATTTATAACGATATTAAAAAAAACAAAGTCAGCTAATATGATATTTTTTACAGTAAAACCTGTAACAGTGAACATAGTGTCCAAGGACCAGCCCTTGTCAGTCGGTTTTAAAGCCGAGCTTTTGTGCAAGACGCAGGGAGCTAGACCGCCCGCTGTAATCTCATGGCTGATTGGTGGAAAGAAATTGGACGCCGTCTCTAAAACCACGGTAAGGTAAACTGGTAATTAGTGCTGTCTTCCTTGGCATCGTTTGCCATATTTGTTGTGTCCATAGTGTAAAAGAAAGACACTAAGTATCTAAACTATTTTCAAAATAACTGGTCAGTATTTATGAATGGAAAAACTAAAATGAATATTTTTTTAAGGATTAAAATTGAACTTAGCTCTTATATGTATTTTCCTAGAGGCTATGACAGTTTGATTTCATCACGTCGAGTTACAAAGGAATTCTTTTATTTGGATTTTATTTTATTTACTTCAAAAAGGAGAAGGTTCCCAATATGATCCATATATTGTTTTCTTTTCTAATACTTGTATCTTAGTAGATATTATTTTAAAAAATATCGGTTTGTGGCGCTGATTCGATTCCCGTTTTGTCCAGTATTAGTAGGATTGCGTACATTAATTATTTGGTAACCAAATTTTAAGAATTAATTACTCTAGATTTCTAGAACCATACAACTAGTTTGTATATTTTCTTTTAATAAATTAAACGTAGTTATTGAATAAAGTGGAATAAGATGAGGGCTTTAGTCGCAATCTGCAGGTCAGGCCAGTGTCAAGACATTATTATAAATTTAATTAATGGGATGAACGATTATAAATAAAATGGGCGATGAAGATGAAAAAGATGGCAGACGAGTGATCCTTTTGTTTACTTACATTAATTTAAATATTCAATTAAAAAGGTTTTAATGTCTTATCTTTATTATGTCTACAGTTGGATAAAACTTTATTGTTCTACCTTTTACAGTAATACAAACTACGTATACGATATAAATTTAAACAAATTATATTAAGATACAATATTAATAACTAAAAAAAGGAGAAAACATAAATAATGATTAAAAAAGACTTGATCCGCGTGGGATGGTGGCAAGAACGCTGGCTGCATTTCCTCGTTGAATAGCAAGTCCTATTCGTTGAGCGAGGAAAGAGCCAGCCCTCTTGTCACCTGTGGAGGTAATTAATTTTGGGCTTATTTTTCTAAATAAACTTTTAGCACTTTGGCTCCATGGACCTAGCGTCTCTACGGCAAACGGCACAAATACGTAATTTATGTTTAGGGAAGCGTATTTACGCCGCTTGCCAAGATCAGCTTTCTTAGCCGCGGCTCCCGCAGCGGACACCGACTCCCTGAGATGTGATGGAGCAAGGGTGTCCACACAAGTGGCATCCCAAATGAGCGGACGGCCCCGCTCCCAGGGAATTAGCGTCATGCCGTCGGGTCTCTTGCCATCATCTCGAAAAATTCAAACTGATTATAGGCGGCCTTATTACTGGAAATTATCCCTACCGGGCAACTGATCTCATTAAACATCTCTTTATGTTATAATGTGTCTTTTTTAACAGGTATCGGACGATGCAAATGAGACGGAGTCGTTGTTACAATGGTCCCCCGTGAAAGAACATAACGGTCAGATGCTCGCATGCCGCGCTGAACATCCACAGTTCAATCGCTCGAGTATAGAAAGCAAAATACATTTGAACGTGTATTGTGAGTTTATCAATTTAAAGAATATCAATTTAAATGACTGTGTATTGATTTTTTTCGCTTTTCTGTAGGGAAGAGGAATAGGGATAACAGGTCTTCTCCGTTTCTTATTTAGAAAACATATTGTTTTCACTATATTTATAAAATGTTTGACATAGTCAGTTTTAAATTACTTATAGTTACAGCAACTACCTAAATCACATAAGGAACTCTATCCTCATATAACCTTTTTTTTTTTTCAAAAATAAATGTCGATCAAACTTTTTAGATATGCCAGAAGTATCTATCCACCTTGGTGCCAAAGTAAATCCGAATGATATTGAAGAGGGCGATGACGTATATTTCGGATGTAAAGTTGACGCTAATCCGCCCGCCTACAAAGTTATTTGGGAACATAATGTAAGTGAAATCAGTAGGTGCTTCCAAATAAAATAATACCTACATATTTTAAGTATTTGTGAATATTCGTACCCGCGCCTCACAAATGTCCTTTTAACCGACTTCCAAAAAGGAGGAGGTTCTCAATTCGACCGGTATGTTTTTTTTTTATGTATGTACACCGATTACGCTGCGATTTATGATCCGATTTACTTGATTCTTTTTTTGTTTGATGCGGAAAAGTTGCCATTTGGTCCCGTTTCAAAATATTATCAGAAATCAACCCCTTGGGGGTGAAATGGGGGGTTAAAGGTCACACTATTTCAAAAATATTTTTTATCGACTTGAAACTTTATGTATCGGTGTCAATTCATGTGTGTATTTGCCTAGTCTGACGTAGATTGGCACCTACATTTAAAATAATTATAAATTCATTACATTTGGAGTAGGTTTTTGAAGTCGGTTTTGTTTTTTGTTAAAAATTTAATTATTAATAGGGATAATCCCACCAGTAAGGGTGTGCCCTAAGGTTACAATACTATACTTGTGACGAATATACAAAGGTCTGTAACACACAAACTATGATGGTTGGGTATAGTTTGCTTTCAGTTACACACTCACCTTAAAAAATATTTTGGATTGACATAATGATGTATAGATATGACAACAAATAAAACAAAAAAATCTTACAGTTATAAATATTTCTATGATTAAAATCTGACGATTCGAATGTTAGGCCTGTTCCTTGAGGTCAGTTAATGTGGCACGAACTAAATGGTATGACGTGTCAAATATTGCAACTTGAACTCTACTGTGTACATTTTATTATCTAAAATCAGTAACTTCCTTCCAGGGCGTAGTACTTCAGAATAACCCAACTAGTGGTGTCATAATAACTGGGAACACAAATTTAGCTCTCAGGAACATATCGAGGATGCAAGTGGGCCATTACACATGCATCGCATCGAACGTGGAGGGGGACGGGAGGGCGCCGTATTTGCAAATGCAAGTTGTTTGTAAGTATCCTGCTGTTTTACTATGAATGTAGTAAAACAGTAGGATAACTGAATTATGATATGCAGGTAGAAGAAGCTAGACTCAAAGAATAGGCGATGTGATGTTTGAGATGGTAGATGAGTGGTAGCCTCGTGGGCAAGAACGCCCGCCTTGAACGTAAGGGGTGCAAGTTCCAAGCCCAGGCCCACACCTTTGAGATAATTCTCATGTGCGAATGTCATTTTCAACAATGATTACCACTTGCTGAACAGTGAAGGAAAACATCGTGAGGAAACCTGCACGTCTATAGAAATGCGTGTGGGCCAGCGTGGTGGACTATGGGCCCAATCTCCCTCGTATTGAGGGTGAATGTGCCCGGTATAATGGTAATAGGCTCGCCCCCTATTACATTGGGACCAAAATACATCGGCGAAGTGTGGGCGCACTACAGTGCACCTCTGCCTACCCCTTCTGGGAATACAGGCGTGATGATGATGATGTATTATGTTTGAGATTATAATATTAACTCTGACTTTATTTTAAAATTATGTGTTAATTATTTTATTATGAGCATTTATTTTGTTGAATGTAACTTTATTTTTAAATCATGACATGTGTCGCAAAATGTCAGTTCCCTCACTTAAAAATAGCAGTCTTACTTATCTACTGTTTTGTTCAAAATTGATTAGAAGTTCTGAAAAAAAAAAATATTGAACACGTTTTACTATTAATTTTAAATTTGCTCGACATGTTTGGTAGTGAAAAAAAATTGGTAAGTTTTCTTTTATTCCTTTCTATTATATTTTTATCTGTTTTCCAATAATTATTTTAGATAGACCTATGTGTACGATGAGGGAAATGAAATTAATAGGCGCTGCTCTTCAAGAGCTAACGACTGTGAATTGCGAAGTAGACGCTTTCCCTCCTCCGGACACCTTTGAGTGGATCCTTAATAACTCTGCTGGTTCGCATATTATTGAATCTGTAAGTACCATTTTTTTAAATTACGTATAAAACGTTTAATAATTTGGTATTCCTCAGTTCAGTGAATTTGGCTTGAATAATACCAACGAAAGACATTATTTTATTAACAAGATTGTCCATTATTTTATCATTGAACTTATTTTGTTACCGATTATGAAGAAATACCTTGTTTTAAAATTAAAATAAAACTATTTTACGGATTCTATAGCGTTTATTTACTTTTTTATTTTCCCGACGTTTCGGCTGCTTTACAGCAACCATGGTCACGGGGGGACCCCAAACAACAACTGAATATGAGGGTACCCAGTTATTAACTATGACATCAGGACGTCTAACACCTCTGTCCCCTCGTGACCATGGTTGCTGTAAAGCAGCCGAAACGTCGGGAAAACAAAAAAGTAAATAAACGCGATTGAATCTGTAAAATAGTTTTATTTCAATGTATAGTATTCGCGTAAATATAAGAAAACTTGTTTTAGAATGTTATGACATTCATGTCGTAAGGCAAAGTTTTTTAATTTTTACGTTTAATTTTTATCTTTAAACTAGTCGTTGGCCAATTGGTCGGTCAATGATAAATTAAACCGTTTATTACCGTAAATTATCATTCTCTAGAAGTATAAAGAAATTGTGCCGCCAACATAAGAAGTGTATGTTAAACAAAATTAATCGTTGTTTACATCAATTGTAGGATAATTTCACCGTGGATGCTCAGGCTGGGAGATCCCAACTTTCCTTCAAACCCTCATCGGATGTAGATTACGGGACGTTATCGTGTCGCGCAACAAACTTGGCAGGGCAGCAGGCGAGGTCTTGTGTGTACACACTGTTGCCGGCGACACTACCCGACCCGCCCAGAAACTGTACCGTTTACAACCTCACCGATGATGCTATGGACTTGATGTGTTTATCAGGTACATAAATATCGCCAGACAACACATACCTACTTATCTTATGATCCTAAACTAAGCAAAGCTTGTACTAATACAATTCCAATACAATACAATAGTAGTACAATAGAATTAGTAGTAGTACAATACAATTTTAGTACAGTACAATACAATTCCCTGGAGGTAATCCTAGGTACACCCAGACTAATATAATTAGCATAGACATGAGTTTTATTTCATTCAACTGTCAGATTTGTCGAGAAAATGACGTTACTTCGAGCTTTTTGTACTGGACATGGCTTGTTGTGACGTCATTGTCTCGACAAATCTGACAGTTGAAGGAAATAAAACTTATGTCTTAAGCCTACAGGGGCCCGATTTTCGTTTGATAAACATCAATCTCTATTCGAGATATGTTGAAACAAAACGTCAAATTGGTCGTATTTTTTCGACATATCTCGAATAGAGATGATGGAGCGCCGCGCGCGAGACCAATTATTTATCTATGAGATGATGTCTATAAAAATGAAAATCGAGCCCCAGGGCAAATCCGAAATTGGTCGCTGGCGGCAATCAAACCACTAAACCAAGCCGTCGGTAATGTACTTAGTTTTAGTAATCGATGCTCACTTTTTATCTACAATAGTTGTGTATAATAATTGAATAAGTATACTAGTTACGTAGTTTTAATGAATGCTGCCTGAAAGTTAAGTGTGACTTTTTTAAACATAACTTTTTTGGATTTTTTCTTGTGCTAATATGTACATAAATATAGAATTTCTGCGATAAAAGTCTCGCTTCCAAAATCGCGTATCAAAATTCGCCTTCGTTATTTGATGACATTACGTTGAACAAAATGTAGTTTCTATGACTTCATACGAATCGTTTTAGTATTATATAAATTTGTCCTTTACAAAACGCCTCGGTGTGCTTATAAAAGTTTTATTAGGAAAATATTCAATGGCTCTAACTAAAATTATGTCTCAATGTATTGTTAAGAACTGGCCAAGTGCGAGTCAGACTCGCGCATGAAGCGTTCCGTACCATTATCTATAAAAACGGCAAAAAAAACACGTTTGTTGTATGGGAGCCCCCTTATATTATTTTATTTTATTCTGTTCTTGTTGTTATAGCGGCAACAGAAATACATCATCTGTGAAAATTTCAACTGTCTAACTATCACGGTTCATTAGATACAGCCTGGTGACAGACGGACGGACGGACGGACAGTGAAGTCTCAGTAATAGGGTTCCCGTTTTACCCTTTGAATACGGAACTCTAATAATGCAGTATTCGAGTTGATTACTTTAAATGTTTATCAACCGTTCTCATTAGAAACATTTGAGTGTACTTGCACGCTGTTTTATCGCTGTTGTAGCGTACATTTCGCGGTCTCAACTTGCTCGAATTAGGTTAATCTTTTAAGTAATTTCGGGTGATTAATTACTAATTTAGCCTGCGCAATTAAGCTGATACAATTATGTAGGTAGGTTATATCATAATAATTTAGAAGAAAAATATCTAGACAGACTGACGAAGATTAAATATTTTTATAAATATAATGTTATATCGTGGACAAAGCTTTTTAAAATACCTTTTGTGATATGTAATTGTGTTTCATTTTTTTCTCTTTCTCTCTTTTTTGGTATACAGAACAATGGAGAGCACTGTATTTATCTATCAATATTTTATATACCAACCGTGAATAAATACTATTCGTTAAAAATTTAGGCTATTATAAATAGTTTAAGTAAGTAGCTAAATAACATAGTCATCTTGTCATAATGTTGTCTGTGTTTACTTTAAAGCCCTGCTTTGCCAATCCATAACGCACTTTACCAACTAAAAAATGACACAAGCTACTATTTCAGACTCTTTATTGTTTTTGCCACGAAAAATAAAACTTTATTCATATTGGCTTAGAGTACATTTCCAAAAAAGAACACACTCACCTGTACGCTTAGCATGACCGTGTACACATAAGTTTTATATCTTTCAACTGTCGGATTTGTCGCGAAAATGACGTCGCTTCGAGCTTTTTGTACTGGACATGGCTCGGTGTGACGTAATTTTCTCGACAAATCTGACAGTTGAAAGAGATAAAATTTATGACTACGCGGTCATGCTAAGCCTGCTGGGTTTTTACTGCAATTTTGTTAATGTCACCAATATCTTATGAAATCCATTTATTTTAGGTTACGATGGTGGTCTTCCGTGTACTTATATAGTAGAAGTATGGACAGATGATAGATTACTTGGAAATTCAAGTAACCTATCACCATCATGGAGTTTTCGGAGGTTGGGATCGAACAGGCAGTACCGTCTCATGATATACACAGCCAATGGCCGAGGAAGATCTGGTTATGTCTTGCTACCTGTGGAAACGACACTTCGATTATCATCAAGGATAAGTGAGTAGTAAAATTGTCAACGAACTGCCCAAATTGACTTCCGATTGGTGAAGTCAAAGTCAAATCATAATTTATTCTGTGGATATAGTCATATGGGGGCACTTTAAATTTTTTCTTGTATACTACTATACTACTACCGGATCGAAACGCGACCTCATCTGAGAAGATCCGGTAAGAAACTCAGTGGACTGATATTTTTTTTAATCGTCAAAACTTATTACAAATATACAGGTACATATATAACATATAGCTAGGGTCAATCTGTGAGGATGTGTTAGCAAATAGAAATAATATTTTAACGAGTTCATTGGAATTGGGTAAACAACTGAATGGTATAATAAATTTGTCGAAATTAGAATAGAATGTTTGAATTTTTTAGTTTTTTATGTCTGAAACTTGCGAAATATTTATGTTAAGTTTTGTTAATATTCTTAGCCTCAGCTGTAGATATTGATTTTGTTACTGGGGTCCAATTCTCGCATGATCGACATCATCTGTAATTCGACATGTCGAAACAAAATGTCAAATTGGTCATATTTTTTGCGTTTTGTTTCGACATATGTCAAATAGAGAGATAATGTCGATGTTGCGAGAATTGCCCCCCTGGGTATATACAAGTAAAGGTGCCTAAAATATTATTTCGGTTTTAAACACTACTACTACTACTACAGCCCTCTTAACGTCCCACTGCTGGGCACGGGCCTCTCCTCAATGCGAGGGGGATTCGGGCCATAGTTCACCACGCTGGCCCAGTGCGGGTTGGCAGACTTCACTCATCTATTGAAAACTAGTCAAGTTCCCTCAGACGTGCAGGTTTCCTCACGATGTTTTCCTTCGCCGTTTCATAGCAAGTGTTAATCTCGGATGAAAATGAGATTCGCACATAAATCCAAGAGGTGCGAGCCGGGATTTGAACCTCCACACTTCGATTGGAAGGCTGCGTTCGACCACTCGGCTACCACTGCTGATTTGTAAATATGCCCTGTAAAATGTTATTTGTCTTTTAGAACCGCCTGAAACGTGGGAACCGAACTGGGGGATCGGCGTATTCTTTGGTGCTGTTATTACTGTGCTACTTTTGCTTTGCCTCGGAGCAGTTGCCATTAGGATACGGCAAAGATCCAGGGATTATGAAGGTATGAAGAATTTCCTTTAGGAACCACCTATCTAAGGTCAAGGGGCCTGCTCGAAAAATCTATAATTTATGCATCGTGATATTTGTCGTGCTGATTCCTGTTTTCAGTTCCATCGTTATCACTGCCTCAAATACGGCAGAACTAATGATACAATATTTGACAGTATCTTTTTTAATCTATAATTATTTGGGGTTTTTATCCAATTCGGATATGTCAACCCCATCGTACCTTATAACTAACTTAACCATACTTTATATAAATATATGTTTCCTTAAATATAGGTAACTAATTATTTTGAGAACACTGCTGAACTGTTACTAATCTACTTAAATTTTTGGTAACCTTTTACATCGGATTTGTCAAAATTTTCTGTATCAGACCTACATCCAATGCATTCAAGTTTAAATCCAGAAGCCTTAAGTTACATTATATTTGATAACGATCCAAACTTTTTTTTTTTACAATTGCGCCTTGTAACATAAAGAATAATTTAAAAAAAGTATCATTACCGATGATTCGCTGTCAATTTTGCGAGTGTGTTTTGCAGCGTGTTGTCTCCTGTCATACTTTACATAAAATCAGTCAAATGTTTTAACAAATAAGGTCTGTTACTAGTACAACACACTTGTAGATCGATGCCTCACACGCAATCAATATTAATTAATTATTAAAATTGATAGTGTGTGGAGGATTCAAGGAGAGGCCTTTGCTCAGAAGTGCGACACGAAAAGAGGCTAAAAAAAAAAGATTTTACATCATCATCATCATCACGCCTGTATTCCCCGAAAGGGTAGGTAGAGGTGCACTGCAGTGCGCCCACACTTCACCGATGTATTTTGGTCCCAATGTAATAGGGGGCGAGCCTATTGCCATTATACCGGGCACATTCCCCCTCAATGCGAGGGAGATTTGGGCCATAGTCCACCACGCTGGCCCAGTGCGGGTTGGTGAACTTCACACGCCTTTCTATAGACGTGCAGGTTTCCTCACGATGTTTTCCTTCACCGTTCAGCAAGTGGTAATCATTGTTGAAAATGACATTCGCATATGAAAATTATGTCAGAGGTGCGGGCCTGGGATTTGAACTTGCACCCCTTACGTTCAAGGCGGGCGTTCTTGCCCGCGAGGCTACCACTGCGTGATTTTACACCAAGATTTTACAGACCATTGTTAATCTGAATTTACATTTTTGTAGCGTCCCTTCCGTCGTCGAAGAATCAAAAGGTTGCCGTTCAAAAACGAGACTCTCTACAAAGTTTGGATGACAAAAATCCAGACCTAATTCCGTTAAGCAAAGGTAAGTATTATAATATTATTTTAGTTAATTTCCATAGAACATTTAACTTACCTATCTTTATATTTTTTTATACCTTACGTTCCAATTTTGAACAAAGGTCTATTGTCCGCGGGCGAGAAAAAAGAGGTTCTATTCTCACGATAAAGCCGTCTGCCGTATTATAACTGATTTAACGAGAACGGATGTGCGGTGGCGCGGGCGGAGCGTTTATATTGAAACCGTTCACATAGCTGATTGTTGTTTATATAAACTAATGAGGATATAACACAGACCCGTAGTATAACCCGCACGTTGCAAATGTTGCAAATATGAAAAAAAACCGGCCAAGTGCGAGCTGGACTCGCGCACCGAGGCTTCCGTACCTACACTATGAAAGCACCGAACATTGCTCTAACAAACTAAACTTTGCAGTTGGTATACTGGTGTCCCCATACAAACTAACTACAAAATAAGTGATCCTATAAGGGTTCCGTTTTTTCCATTTTAGGTACGGAACCCGGTAAGGAACTCTGTATCAATATAAATAAAGTATGAACTTCTGTGATAAAAGTCATGTGATCACGATGCAAAATTTGCTCGCTTCATTGATGATATGTCGTTGAATAATGAGCTTTTGCTTTGAGTTAATACAGTTCATTTTGGTATTGGAAATAAATCTACAACGGGTGCCGGTCAAGGACCTTACTGTCCGCCATTGATAAAAATGGAATCTGAGAAGAAAACGTTCCATTATTACATTGTATTATATTATTTGTGTTAACTAATTTCAGTTTATTCGTAACCTATGTAACAAAAATTCATACAATTATATCAATTAACTCAACACTTCATCGTAACTGCGCCGTTTAAGTACCATGACATATAAAATCACTTAGAGAACGATTTAATAGCGATCATAAAATATTATTACAAAACAATATTCGTGTTTTATATGAAACACATCGCTAATGTTCACTACAATGATATTAAAAAGTACAGATACCTTAATGGACTAAAATGGACTTTAATGCATGAATGATGACATGTCCATCTAGTCTTATACGTCTTGACATAGATTTATCTGACGTAAGTGGACTTACTTACTTTTTTTACGAAATGAGTGAAATGATGATATTTAATGGAATAAGATGAGGAATGGCTTCACCTGCGACTAGCGCGAGTATTTCGCCAATGTCAAGTAATTAATAGCAAGGACAAATTCAATAAATACACATTATAAATAAAAATTGATAATGACAGAAAGATGGCGGATCTATCGACGTAAGTGGACATCAAATTCATAATATTAGACGTGTGAATCTGTCGAATGTAAGGAAAAGCTCCCTCTGTGCGCATGTAACCACATATTGCGAAGTATTTGATGATACATAATTAATGATTTTTTGCCGTCTACAATAAAATAAGGAGGTTTTCAATTCATGTATTTATTTATTAAGATATCCAACAGCGTTTTGAACATAAATGGCAGACTTATAAATTATAGTACATAGATGCCAATTACAGGATACCGTAGATATATTAAACAATAGTCGTAGAAACGTAACTGCAGTCTTGCTTAGTGTGTGCTTGCTGTATGCCTATAGAGATGTGTGTGAATGTGTGTGTGTGTGTTGTGTGTGTGTGTGTGTGTGTTTGTGTATGTGTGAGTTTGTGAGTGGGTGTGTGTGGGGGAGTAGGTTTGTGTTAAGGTGTGGTAGGAGAATAAGATACAAGGTAAAAATAAAATAAAATAATAAGAAATAATTCAACCCAATTTAAAAAAAAAAATTGTTATTTAAAAATATATAGTTATGATTGACCCCATTTTATTCCCCAAATATATCGCGCAATTAATCAGCAAGACAGATACATTGTGTGCTATTATGACACTCAAGATGGTACTCTACGGAGTATTAGAGCATCCTGCAGGATCAGCATGTCCACCTAGACAAAAGTGTTATCTCCTCCAAATGTCAGACTTGTCGAGCAAATCAATCAATTATTTTCTCGACAACTGTCAGAACAGTTGGAAGAGAAAAAACTTATGTGTACGCGGTCATGCTGGACTTGCAAGTTCGAAAATACGCTAATGCTTTAATCTTCGGACTGTGTCTAAAATCTTTAGCTGTAAGCTGTTAAGCTGATAAGGGTATTTTGCATGTATTTAGAGCACCACGATTTATTTCCATTCTTTCATTCGATTTACCATCATTTAAATCCTCATGAACTTAAGAGGTTAATAAACCTCTTGAGTGACTATCTAATTAATTTAATTCCTCTCCATCAAAAGGTCGCCTGGTAGAGATCACTTTGAGTGATAAGGCCGCCCATTGTTGCACTTTTTAGGGTTCCGTACCCAAAGGGTAAAACGGGAACCCTATTACTGAGACTTCACTGTCCGTCCGTCCGTCCGTCCGTCTGACACCAGGCTGTATCTCATGATCCGTGATAGTTAGAGAGTTGAAATTTTCACAGATTATGTATTTCTGTTGCCGCTATAACAACAAATACTAAAACACAGAATAAAATAAACATTTAAGGGGGCTCCCATACAACAAACGTGTTTTTTTTGCTGTTTTTATAGATAATGGTACGGAATCCTTCGTGCGCGAGTCCGACTCGCACTTGGCCGGTTTTTTATCGTATAAGTACAGTTTGTATTTCTCTAAGAGGTGGATCAATAAAGAGTTATCTATCTATCTAGGATTTTTTCGGATATTTAAATTATTCTTTATTGATTAAGGTATGGCAGAGGCTGCCGCGGAACCGCCAGAATACTCTGCGCTGGACGAATCAACGCAAGCTAAGGATTTGAGCAGTAGCCACAGCCTATCTCGAAGCCAGAATTCAATTATGCCAGTCATACCACAAGCCGACTATTCCGAATTCCAGGTCAGTATACAAAATCATTCATTTACAAACTTAATGTCGGGTGACAGGAAAAACTCTTTTTGTTTTTTTTTTAACTAGCCTATAGTAGTGTCCCACTAAGTAAAAAACTCATTAAGTAACAAAAAAAAACATGCAGTAATTTAAATTTAAATAGTTTTTTTATGTGATTTAGTAATTTTTCTTGGAATTCTGTAAAGTAATGTACTTATGGATATGATGACTTTTTCATGGGAAAGTTGTTGATATAAGGTACTAAGTGTAAAAAACATATTTCCTATTTTGTGCACTTAGTGAGTTTTTCCTTATTAATAGTATTTAGAGGACAAACATATTCTGAAATATTACTGTAATACATTGCGTTTGTCTTATAAAATAGTTTGATATTAGTCTTTCAAATTAATTGAAATTTCAATTAATTTTCAAATCACTTACAATTACATTTTTATTGAAAAGTGTACTGCAGTACCATTGTAAACGGATCATAATATTCTACTTATTGGGGGTATATTTCTATAGCATAAGGATACGATGGAATAAAATTGGAGTTAATTCAGAAAATTAAAATTTTCTTAAATACGATGTTATTGTACTTAAAAATTTGTACCGAATGGATCCCAGATAACGGACACCGCCGCCGTGGTCGACCCAGGAAAAGGTGGTGCGATGACCTAGACCGTTATCTGGAGGGATGGAGTGATATGACAGGAGATAGAGATGTGTGGAGGAGAATGGGGAAGACTTTTGCCCAGCAGTGAGACAATATAGGTTAAAAAAAAATAAAAAAAAACGATGTTATTCTTTTACACTCGCTAGCAATGAACCTGGGTCACTAACATAAACTCTAATATTTCGGACACTAAGAATGATAGATTATTTCATTTAATTGTTATTTTTAGAGATTTTATGGTTTAAAATGGTGTTATGGGTTTATTGCTTCCCAATGTAGTCACAAGCGAACACCTTAAGTGCATGAGGAAAATATTTTTTTTTATTTATCACAATCCTATGGTAAACTATTAATAGTTTTTTTTTAAATATATATCACTCAAAAACATCAAAATGTGTCTGTGATATCTTGTTAGTTGTTATGCTAAATATATATAAAATGATAACGTTATTTCAGAGTGACTTCGGTCGGACAGTAATGAGGGCACACCGAGAGATAGTCACAACCAGGACACCTTTGTTGGCGGGCCAACAAGAGAGTTGTGTGTAAATAATTATAATAGTGTTATTATAAAGATTATATTTATTATTGTCATGTTAATTTAAGATTTTCTTACCCAACAATTCAAAATGGCGGCCTATTAATGTATCCAATGCAAAGTCTCTCTAGATATTATTCAAATAAACATTTGACGTATTTCTTTTGTTTTTATTTTCACCCAATACTATACAGCCTAGTGGACCGTTACCCAATAACAAGCATTAATGAGCTCACAGTATTTTTTCAACGAATAATAACCATTTATCTAAATATTTTTATTTCCATTTATTTTAACGTTGATTTTAAACAATGTTTTTATTTTGGTTACATTAACTGGGCCGCCCTTGTAAGACAATGTTCACAGTATATATTGACACCAATTTCGTTGTACACAAACTTAGAGTGAACTAAATCGGATGGCATTTAAAATATTGTGTAGCTTATACGTCTTGATTATAAAAAGGACAGTAAGATATTTAGTTATATCAAGTTCAGTTCGTGTTTTTCAAAGCTTATCCATATTTTCATTATACTTTAACAATGCATAGGTAATTAATGTTCTTTAGTAATATATTTTATGAAAAATTTACGTTTCAAACTAATTTAAACTAAGAAAAGGACTGACGAACTGTTATGAGAAATATATTAGATAACATTAATTTGTAAATAAATACCTAGTTAGATTCTCTTCAAGAGACGAATTAACAAGGCTCGAAGCTATGCTCTACTCTAACATTTTCAAGGATATAATATATTAATAAGTAGGTAAATTAATTAAGTTTTCTTATCAAGCGCCTTGTCTACACACATCGAAATTCGCGTGACTATTTTTTGTTTATACCAAAATGAACTGCACTCATTTTTAGGGTTCCGTACCCAAAGGGTAAAACGGGAACCCTATTACTGAGACTTCGCTGTCCGTCCGTCCATCCGTCCGTCTATCACCAGGCTGTATCTCATGAACCGTGATAGTTAGACAGTTGAAATTTTCACCGATTATGTATGTCTGTTGCCACTATAACAACAAATACTAAAAAACAGAATAAAATAAATATTTAAGGGGGCTCCCATACAACAAACGTGTTTTTTTTGTTCGTTTTTATAGATAATGGTACGGAACCCTTCGTGTGCGAGTCTGACTTGCACTTCGCCGGTTTTTTTTTTAACAATATATCATCGATGAGGAAAGCGAGTTTTGATGCAAGGTCGTGTAGCTTTTACCACTAAAATTTAATCTTTATGTTTATTGACATAGTGTTCGTTTTGGTATTGGCAAACATTTCAAAACACGATTATTTATGTGGTAAAAGCCAAAAATTGCACGCATCGACAATGAAAATTCATTGAAGAATAAACCTTTTTATAAGAAAATACAGTTCGTTTTGGTAGTGCAAAAAAAAATACGCGTGCATTTTAAGACCACTGTGGGCCCAGGGATTTACTTTGTTCACGTTACACATAACATTGAATTTATTTGAAAGACTTAACTCGAAATGATAATACAATAATACATCATCACGCCTGTATTCCCCGAAGGGGTAGGCAGAGGTACACTGCTGTGCGCCCACACTTTAATGAATGAATACAGTTTAATCATAATTTATGCTATTTAAAACACATTTTGTTGTACATATTAGGGGTAATTAGATAGTCAATGACTACTATACCTGTGTTAGCTAATAAAATGCAGTGACTTTATCAAGTTGAAATTCGGATTTTATGTCCGTCTTCCTATTATTTCATGAAAAAAATTGTTTAACCTATCGTTTACAAAAACCACGTCTGATCCAATGTCCATACCATTTAATAATTTAATTTGCAATTTAATTAATTTATGACGGAATTACTTAATAATCACGGATCAAACAGGGTTTTATTAAGCTGTATGTACTTGTTACGATACATTTAATTTAATTACCCTTTTACGGAATTTACGTCGCAGTAACGCAATCGGCTTCTTCTTCTTATTCTTAAGAGCTAGGTTCTTGTCGGTGGAGTTTTTAACTTTTTTTATTTTTAACCCTACTGTGATAGTTTTAATTGATTTGTTTTATGATTTAGTTAACCAAAAAGAAATGTAAATAGATACTATTGATAATACGTAAGTAAGTAAAACGAATTCAAATGCTCAATATGAGTATAACTTCAATTATTATGAATTGTAACAAAAATAATATGTAAGGTATGATTCTGAAACCAATGTGAAAATAGCTCAAAATAAAACTGATCAAATTTCAATTGATTTGATCGTGAATTTATCTGGCAACAAGTCGCTCAACATGAAGCGAACATGTTATATTATTGAAGCCAAGTGAGCCGAATAAAGTAGGAAACTCGTTTTGTTGAATAATGTGTTTCTTTTAGGAGATAATAGAGTTTGTTTTTGTATTGCCACGCGCGCGTTTGGATGCGCATTTGGACAGGTCTTAATTGTACAGTCTCTTAACTATACAGTTTGAGGCGATAACAATAACGTAATCGATGCCACACTTTGTTGCCCGATGAATTTACAAATGAAATTTGTTTAGAGTTTATAATCTATGTATTATCCAAATTGTATAAGTAAGCAAACTGAACTGGTATTGATGTAACTAAAATTGTAAAGAAATAAATAAATATAATTTTAAAAAATCTCGGATGTTGATTAATTTCAAAACGAAGAAAAAAATTTTTTTTTTGTTTAGTGATGAACAAAAAACATTTTGTAAAAGTCAAACATTCAGTATGTGTTTTATTTTCACACATACCAAACATACTGTTAGTAGTAAAAAAATCGTGTCAAGTGCGAGTAGGACTCGCGCAACGAGAGTTCCGTACATAAACTATGAAAGCACCAAACATTGCTCTAACGAAAAGATAACCTGGATTGAGAGGCAAACTTAACTTTGTCGTTGGAAAACTGTTGTCCTCATACATCGACACGAGTCGCGGTCAGTTTACCCACTGCAAAATTGTTTAAATCGCAAAAAACCTTTGTGAAGCGTTGTAATTATAAATTTACTGTTTTCGGATTTACTTGTGCTATAAGATATTGCTTTTTGACAAGTTTCATGATTCTAGGTTACAGAGAAGAACCCTAAAGTTTTTGATTCTCTTTCGAACGTTTTAAATATGCAACTTAAACAGCCATATCTTTTGTTTGAGCTAACTTAGAGGTGTAATTTTTTATAGCTCCAAGGGTTTTTGATATTAATTTCAACTTGACGCGTTCCTGAGAAAAGGGTCTTGACCGACAGACAGATAAACAATGAAGTGATCCTATAAGGGTTACTATTTTCTTTTTGAGGTACGGAACAACAAAGAGGGAACGTATTTTTTAAATTTAGTTTTTCATAGTTGCCGCTATGCAATTTTGCACATCCCTAACTAACACGCTGCCATGAAACTGCCATTTAAACAAACGCTTGACAAAGTTTCACAATGCCATATACACTAGGGTAGCGCGGCAAAAGTAACAATACCTCGTAGAAAATTTTAACAATAAATTGAGTTTTGACTGGTCGAGATAATTGATGCCCAGCTCGATTATTCAATCCAGCCATTGGTGAATTTTAAAGGCAAGCGCTTGCATCCACGTAATGTCTCCCCTGTTGTGGCCAGCGGGAAATTGTTGGCAATTATTCGGCCGAATTGGAAATGAATAGCCTGATTCAATTGAGGACGCTCGAAAATACTGATTCTACAGCTCTTTGTTGTATTCAGAGAGTACTTCAAATTTCTTCTAACATAGTACCTAGTTATATTTAGCGTATTAAAAAATTAAAATTTAAAAAAGTATTCTACCTTATGATTAAATATAATTTCTGTATGTTTAAGTCGTTCTCATATATTATGTATGAATTGGAAATCATTAAGTGTTATTTATAAAACATAAACTCGGCGAACCACTTCTATACGAGAGCTAACAAGAGCAAAATTTAAATTGACAAGCCGTTTTTGAATTTTAGTTTTGAATTTAACTAACAAATAGCAATTGATATTTAAGCCAAAGATAAGAAGAAGTAGATTGATCAGTAGTAAGCCTACGCCGTAGCATATTTTCCACCATTTTTGTTTTGCTATAGTGTAGCAGTCTATGTCGAAGAAGTCTACGCTGTAGCAGCCTACGCCGTAGTAGCTATGCAGTAGGCAAGCGAACAGTTTTGTACGTATTATACGGTCGATTACGTGACCATGCTACAGTTTGCGTGCACAATACCTACAACAATGAAAAATAACCAAACATACCTATACAGGGTGTATCATAGGTCCAAAATAATACGATGCCGTTTTCATCAGGTATACAACTCTGAATGGTATAAAATTTTTATCGAAATTCAAACGTGTTTTTTTTTTCGCCCTTTCATATCTTAATATATCTCCAGTCCTATGCTATATTTTAAGGTTCTGTTTTGACATTATTCGTAGTCGCCCCTCGTAGATGTACTTTACACTGTTAAGTATGGTTATGGGTGTGCTTTGAAACCACCGCACGTTACTAGTGACAAATACTCAAAGCTTTGTAATCCACAAACTTTAATAGTTGGGCAAGCAATTATTTTCTATGGTACTTACAAATTGACATTTTTTTTTTTTTTTTACCAGACCTCTATCGGCCCGGCCCGCGTGCTCACCTCTGATGTGGGGGTCAGAGTTCTTAAAATTAGCCTTAAGTTTAGTGTGTAAAATAATTTTTCCAGCCTGGATTATATTTATCTATACAAATAAATAAAATTGGAGTGTCTGTTTGTAATATCAAAATAACACTTTTTTACCAAATGCGTATGAAAGTATATACGATACCTATAACGAAAACGCAATTTTAATTTTTTTTGTCTATCTGTCTGTCTGTCTGTTTGTTTGAGGTAAACTTATAAACGGCTGAACCGATTTCCATGGGACTTTCACTGACAGATAGCTGACGTTCCAAGGCGTAACTTAGGCTACTTTAATTTTAGAAAAAGCATTGGGGTTCCGCGGGAAAGACATAATACCCATATTTCCGGGTAATCTCCCTAAAGTCCACGCGGGCGAAGTCGCGGGCACAGCTAGTTGAAATAATAAAACCAAAAAATTTTTTATTAAAAAATTTAAAGTCAATAGACACAATAAAAAGTAAACCCGTCTAAAAAATAACACTATAACAGACAATAAAATACCAAAAGGCTATGGACAAGGATAATAAACAGAGGGGAAATATTATACTACCGAATCAAAGCGTGACCTCAACTGAAAAGATTCGGCAAGAAACTCAGTGGGCTAATCGTGTTTTAAATAGCCATTGTCGCAATCTGCGATCTGCCTTCACTAGACATCTACGAATTAGCGACGTACCAAAATTATAATTTCGGACTTCTGATACAATCTGTATATGTACCAAGCCTTCAATGTCATTTAATTGCGTGATTACACGACATTACGGTACACGCGTGCAAAAAGTGAGAACATTTACAGTTTATTTTAATACAAATATTTTTATTTTACTTGCAGTGGTAGCTTAGTTGTCGGACCACCTTGGAAACAAGGGGTGCAGGTTCAAATCTTCGGCCTCGCACCTCTGGGTTTTTTTTGTGATTTCATGTGCAATGCATTGTCAAATCAAATCAAATCAAATTTTTTTTTATTCGTGTAGGCCAAAAAGCACTTACAAATAGTCAGATTCTACCACCGGTCCGGAATGCTGCTTCCACTGAGAAGAGCCGGTAAGAAACTCAATGGTTACTCTTTTCAAAATGATAATTGCGAGTAATACATTCTCAGGAGCAGCAACGCCTTGAGGGCAGACAGCACCTTTACCACAATACTAGAGAAGAGTTATACTCACGGCAGTCTAATATTAAATACAAATATAGTTTTTACGCTTAGGAAGCTAGTACAGTAAGGTGCGTCTACTCCCATTTACAATGAAGAGATTATTCTAAACCACAGATGGTTATAGAAATAATTGCTTTGGTATGATGCCTTCAACGCAGTATGGCAGAGAAGATGGTAAGTCATTAAGAGGAAAATAGTTGGACCAGTCAATAATGACTATGGTAAAAAAATTAAATAAAAACCATGTATCCATGCCTTGAATAAAAGTTTAAACAAAAAATTAGGTAGATGATCCTAACAATGTCTTAAATAATTAAGAATTAAGTGCTTGAGTAAATATCAAGCGTAAATATAAAGCAGTGGTAGCCGAGTGGTCGAACGCACGCCTTACAAATCAAAGTGTGCAGGTTCAAACCCCGGCTCGCACCTCTGGGATTAATGTGCGAATCTCATTTTCATCCGAGATTATCACTTGCTATGAAACGGTGAAGGAAAAACATCGTGAGGAAACCTGCACGTCTGAGGAAACTTGTCTAGTTCTCGATAGATGTGTGATGTCTGCCAACCCGCACAGGGCCATTGTGGTGGACTATGGCCTGAATCCCCCTCGCATAGAGGGGAGGCCCGTGCCCAGTAGTGGGACGTTAAAAGGGCTGTAGTAGTAGTAGTAGTAAATATCTCCTATTGGACCAAGTATCGTAGGCAGACTATAAATAGGCACTGAATGACGACGAGTAATAAATAGACTCTAACAACGGAAACCTATATTCTATCTAATCTATGGATTAATATAATTAATAATTGATTGTCTTCTCTATTTTGCGTCCTATTCATGTGAGTTTAACAAGTCCCTCTAAAGATAGGGGGAGTAGATGGGGGATAAACTACTGGAAATTACATTTGTATGAAAAATGAATATTATTTTGATGACAACTGTCATTTTGGTAATCCGCAGAAATTCTTCTTTTTTTTACGAGATGAGTGAAATGATGATATTTTAATGAAATAACACGAGGAATGCCTGCACCTGCGATTAGCAGTATTTATGGCGAGTAGTTAATAGCAAGGACAAATTCAATAAATACACATTATAAATAAAAACCAGCCAAGTGCGAGTCGGACTCGCGCACGAAGGGTTCCGTACCATTATCTATAAAAATGGCAAAAAAATCACGTTTGTTGTATGGGAGCCCCCTTAAATATTTACTTTATTCTGTTTGGGTACGGAACCCTAAAAATGGATGATGACAGTGATAAAGATGGCGGATGAATCCCAACTTCTAACTTATACTTAAGGTTCGCTAACTGTCGCATGCCAACAATATTGGTTAGAGCCATAAATAATAAATACTCCACCTTCACACAGCATTGGTGATTGGCAAAAGTAAATAAGATATCACCCCTAATCTTGGAACAAGAACGGATTTCCGGTTTCCTGCTTAGGTAAGAGGCTATAGAGCAATGTCCCGGTGATCCCAACCATAACAACGCTTTCCTGTCGTAACTAATTATTATATCCTGTACACCTACACTTTTCGGATGTATTTTGGTCCTTATATAATAGGGAGCGAGCCTATTACCGTTACACTTTAAATTCTCTAACAAAATTACCATTATACTGTACTTGTACGTAATCGTTTAAAGGGGTGTTTACACTAGGCCTGTACGAATGTAAAGACTACAGAAATGGTATGGTTTGGTAAAAGCACAACTAAAAACAAAAGACAGAAAAGTATACGTTATAAAATAAAGCATTTTCTTCCAAGTCAAATGGGGTCAAATGTCGACAGCTCTTCGACAATATAAGACTACAGCTTAAGTGCGCCTATTCACGCATGGATACGACGATCGATTTTTCTAAGCCACGGTCTTATATTCATATTGTCTGCCACTATACTGGGTGTTGCAAGAAATAATACTTTGATGTTTGCTTCAGTATCAGGTATACAACTGTATGGTATTAAAAAAATATCGAAATTTGAGCATGTTTTTCAACTTTTTTTTTTTTTTCGATGTCAATTTCTATAACTCGCAATATCTCGAGTCCGATGCAAGAATTGCTAGTTTTGTTTTTTAAATATTGGTAGTCGCCCCTCATATGTGTAGTTTACACTGCTGAATAGGGTTATGGATGTACTCAAAGGCCAGAACACGATACCTGTGACAAATATTCAAACGTCTATAACTCAGAAACAATAATAGTTAGTTATAAACTGTCTTCACTAAGCATCTACATATGAGCTACCGTATATGCACCCAAAGTATTATTTCGGACTTCTGAAACACCCTGTATATAACAACAGATAACACACACTCATCATAAGATCCCAAACTAAGTAAAGCTAAAAGTACCATACAATGGACTGGGTGCGATACCAGCTCCAAGCAAATTTCAAAAGGCCATTCCCAAAATCTGCTACTGACGGGATTCAAACCGTTACCACACGGCACAGCGGCCTACGCAAGAACAAGCCGTTGTCTTTATCAACAGCATATCTAAGCTCTACAAATTAGATAGGATCACTATAATTGCCGATTGCCTATTTTAATAGCTTACTAAAGAAATACACCATCAAATCTGTATTCTCTGAAAAGGTAGGCAAAGGTGCACTGCAGTGCATCCAAATTTCGCCAATGATATTTTGGTTCTAAAATAATAGGACGCGCGCTCCACCAAAACGATTGAATGTATTTTGAAATAGCCAAACTTTTCATTACAACTATTGCAAATAAGAAATTAATACTAATATACCTACAATCTATAATAAGATTTCGGCATGTTTACTATTATTGTACTGTTCTTCTTTATTTTCATATGTGCACGAATTTTTTTTTATTTAGTAAGGGTACAAAATGTTTTATTTTAAGTAACCTTTTATCTTATAATTTTGCATTTTTTAAATAATAAAGCTCATAATTTAAAAAAAAACAATCTATAGTAACCCCAGAAACGGTAGTTACTGTTGCTAAGTATCAAAATTAAAAATTATTTTATTCGTGTAGGCCAAAAAGCACTTACAAATAGTCAGATACTACCACCGGTTCGGAATGCTGCTTCCACTGAGAAGAGCCGGTAAGAAACTCAATGGTTACTCTTTTCAAAATGATAATTGCGAGTAATACATTCTCAGGAGCAGCAATGCCATGAGAGCAGACCGCACCTTTGCCACAATACTAGAGAAGAATTAAACTCACGGCAGTCTAATATTAAATACAAATATAGTCTTTACGCTTAGAAAGCTAGTACAGTTAGGTGCGTCTACTCCCATTTAAAATGAAGGGATTATTCTAAACCACAGATGGTTATAGAAATAATTGCTTTGGTATGATGCCTTCAACGCAATATGGGAGAGTAGATGGTAAATCATTAAGAGGAAAATGTCCTCGCAAGTAAAGTAAACAAGTAAACTTCGCAATTCAAATTAATTTCATATTAATGGTCGTTCCAATGGGATCTTGCAAAAAAAATCCCAATATGGTCGTTGTATGATTTCTGCGAGTTTACCAAAGAGCCATACAAGAGTGACATTGAAACTTGGCCCGCAAACTCAACCCTTGTGGGACATCGGTCTTACGTGACTTGAATGTTTGTTGGGTGGAGTTTTATGTCGCTTAAGGTTGTTCCACGGCTCAATCTCCAAGGGATTGGCCATTCGATACAAGATGGAACTGTGTATATTTTTATGACAAACATGAGAAGTCAAACTTTGATTATGTATGAAGACTAGCTGTTACCTGCGACTTCGTCCGCGTGTAATGTACGAACCCCAATTGTTTTTCTGTATTAAAAAAGTTGCTTCTGATAGCATCAGCTATCTGCCTTCCCCTTCGAGATTGGTGTAGCTCTTTCGGAGATTTGCTGGAAGAAATAGACATATGGACATTTTTTTTTGCCGTAAGTACCGTATATACTAGCATTTATATGCTGTTATATTACAAATAGATACTTCAATTTTATTTATTTGTATAATGAACTAATATTTTTTTTGAAATTAAACTATTTTACGGATTTTATCGCGTTTATTTACTATTTTATTTTCCCGACGTTTCGGCTGCTTTACAGCAACCATGGTCACGGGGGGACTGAGGTGTTAGACGTCCTGATGTCATAGTTAATAACTGGGTACCCTCATATTTAGTTGTTGTTTGCGGTCCGATCCACGCAGAAAGTGCTTACGGTGTCCTGAGGTCTTGCAATGGTACACTTGGTTTTGGATTTAATCATATTGATTACTGGATCCCAAGTTGGTGGTAGCACCCAGCCATCTTCCGATAAATCTTCCAATAAACGCGATAAAATCCGTAAAATAGTTTAATTTCAATGTATAGTATTCGCGTAAATATAAGAAAATAATATTTTTTTGCCAAATATTATTATTTTTTAATTTAAAATCATTTTACGTAAGAAAATATAACAAAGAATCAACGCGTTTACATATGTTTATTATAAACGAAATGTGTATTCCATGTTTTTGTCATAAATGCTCTTGAGATATGAGGAAGATTGCGAGCGCATTTATGACAAGACAGACAGAGACTCATTAAAATAAATCTATACATCATCATCATCAAATAAATAAAATTGGAGTGTCTGTTTGTAATATCAAAATAACACTTTTTTACCAAATGCGTATGAAAGTATATACGATACCTATAACGAAAACGCATTTTTTTTTTGTCTGTCTGTCTGTTTGTTTGAGGTAAACTTCTAAACGGCTGAACCGATTTCAATGGGACTTTCACTGACAGATAGCTGACGTTCCAAGGCATAACTTAGGCTACTTTAATTTTAGAAAATGCATTAGGGTTCCGCGGGAAAAACATAATACCCATATTTCCGGGTAATCTCCCTAAAGTCCACGCGGGCGAAGTCGCGGGCACAGCTAGTTTTATATAAAATTGCAGTCTCCAATCTTCAAAAGCATATAAGTAACTTGGTTTCGCAAAATGAGTAGCACTACAAACAGCAGTAATTTCTTTATCATTTCATAAAAGTATGGTGAAGAGTCCTGTTTACAAATGGAATATACTAACTACCCATGATCTTGATAATTTACATCGTTTATTTTTAAACCAACTTCATTAAGCACGAGGTTCTCAATTCGACCCGTATGTAAAAAAATATACATCATCACGCCTGTATTCCCCGAAGGGGTAGGCAGAGGTGCACTGTAGTGCGCCCACTCTTCGCCGATGTCTTTTGGTCCCAATGTAATAGGGGGCGAGCCTATTGCCATTATACCGGGCACATTCCCCCTCAATACGAGGGAGATTTGGGCCATAGTCCACCACGCTGGCCCAGTGCGGGTTGGTGAACTTCACACGCCTTTCTATAGACGTGCAGGTTTCCTCACGATGTTTTCCTTCACCGTTCAGCAAGTGGTAATCATTGTTGAAAATGACATTCGCACATGAAAATTACCTCAGAGGTGCGGGCCTGGGACTTGAACTTGCACCCTTACGTTCAAGGCGGGCGTTCTTGCCCACGAGGCTACCACTGCTTCGACCCGTATGTTCTTTTCATAAATCTTGAAATTATATTGCATCATTTTGTAGCCTTCATTTTACTTCGTAAATTTTTATAGCAAGTATGGTACCTATATGTAAAGTGATCTACTGATCTAAGTGTAATTGGGATTGCTCCCAGTCCATTGTACGGTAGTCACAGCATATGTTTTGCTTAGTTTCTGATCATAAAATATGTATGTGTTGTCTGGATATATTTATATTTATTTATTTACTAGCTAAACTTGTGACTTCACACGTGCAAAATTTAGGAACGGTAATTATTTTTTAATTCCTAATTCTATTTGTAAAAACATTTTTCAAATCATTAGAAGACTTATAAAAAAATATCAATGAAATCAGTGAAGTCCTTCTTTAGTTATGGCGTGACCAAGGGAAATGTGGATTCATTCATCATTATTCATCTTTTGGTGATTTGCATCGATTGATATGCGCCAAAGATTTCTTAAGGTACCACTGAGTATTACACCAATGATCTCTGCACAAGCCTGTCAAAGATCCAGGTGTACCTCATATGACATAGATTGAAAAGTATGTTAATTATTTCACGGAGTCCCGCACGGAGGTGATTCGTCTCAATATTAAGTGTGCCCTACATGAATACAGAGGAAGCGATTACGGGACCAGTGATCAACCCCTAAAAGCTTCCCGCAAATGGGCCGCAGACGTGAGCTCGTTTAGACTGTCCACTTATCACGTGGATTGATGGCCACAGACGGTGATCGGAGTTCTACCCGCGTACTTATTCCGGGTGAGCCTTGGGATGCACTCTTTATATGAAGCAAGTTGCCCCCATACTGCTATTTTTTCTACTTGTTCCAGAAGTTTGTTTGCATTAGAGTATAAAAACATGGTTGAAATTCGATCATATTGATACTGCTGACAAAAAAATGGCATTTGTTTCATCCTCTAAACTCTAATATACTGCTACTAAAAATGCATCAGCGAAGAGTGATTGCACTGCAGTAGGCAGAGATGCACCTTTGCTTACTGCTTCATGTGAATACAAGGTCAAGAAATGCGTCGTAACGCCATTAGAAATGGTTGTAGATTAATTTATTTTAAAACAATGCTTTTCATATTAAGGTATCTTTCGTATGAAAACAGACATAACCTAATATACAGACATAAGTGACAGACATGTACATAATATAAAAAAAATATGGTAAAAAAAAAAACTTTCAAAAAACAAGCTTTTATTTAATTGCCCTTATAATTAAATCAAACCAATCAATTTAGTACATGTATTACAAAATTTATTAAATGATATAAAAGCTTGTCGCGAGATTTACCTGTGTACTAACTAGTCTTGCTTGACATACTTATTATAAGTAATTCTATAAAGCTTGTAAAAAAACTATTTTCTTTAAATAATTTCCTACTTACGAATACAATCGATAAAATGGTAGCGACATTAGTTGCGAAGCTGTTAAGGTGTGTCAACTGTACTACAAAGTTGCTTCAGCATTGGGTCTCTACCATCTCGGTTCCAATAAGGAAGCGGACATATTAACTCTATCAGATAGCTGTTTTGATGATTTTAACTATAAGCATTTTTGACAACAGTTTGGTCCAATGGTCTAAGTGAAGGCTTGGCTAATTGCACCGTGTCCGTTTCCCGTTAGTAGACATTTTTGAAAATGGCCTTTTTGGAATTGGTCTTGGCCTTGGTCTGGATGTAACTGGGCTTGCTCCAGACCACTGTGAAATTTATTGCATTTGCTCTTGCGATTATTTATTTGACCTGGCTAAAATACCCGCTAACCGCAGTTGGAGCAATTCCTCATCTTATTCCATAAAATTTTATCATTTCATGATTTTGTGAAAGTTTTTATAAAAGGAGAAGTTATTTAAAAAAATAATTCGCACTAACATCACCCCAGAATCGAGGGCTTGCTCTCTTTTCCCCTTTTATTGGACCGTATTGAGCGTCTGTGAAATGTGTAAAATTGCCAACAGTAGAATCCAAGGGAAACTTTTGAAACGAATTTGCTGAGAGCACCGTGAGCTCGAGATAACTAAACATTGAAATGGAACCCTCCCGTCACTATCCTTGAAACTTTAATGGATTTCATTCGTTTCTTAAATTGATTAACATTTATATTGATATCTAAAACTAACTACAGCCCTTTTAACGTCCCACTGCTGGGCACGGGCCTCCCCTCAATGCGATATTGATATCATCAAATTTAATAAAATTTCAGCGCAACTAGAATATTTTTTCCACACCAAATATATTTATAGAATATACGTGACGTGACTTTGACACGTTTATGCAAAAACGTGGCTGGAAATTGCCAAGACAGAGAAATACGGAAGAGAGAAGAGGAAGTCTTTGGCCAGAAGTGGGAGAGTGCTATAGGCTTGTAAAAATCACACAGGTTTGAAAAGGTACAAACCCTAAGCCTTTTTCATTTTAATAAACCCGTAACTATTTAGTTACTTCTCGCCACCCTAAAATAGATTTTTATCGCCCATTGAACAACTGGTCGGTCCCTTACGAGCCATAGTTGCAAACAAATTTCACTTTCAGACCCTTGAAGCCGTTTGTCCTCAAACTATCCGAGTTTATTGGCGTTACTGTGAAGATTAAACCTGCAGAGAAGGCTGGAACACATAATTAAGGGAAATCTAGGGAACTGTTCAGTAGTGTGTTCAGTTGAAATTCGCAATATATACAGGGTGTAAAAGATGTCCGAAATAATATTTTAGGTACATATTCAGCAGCTCAATGTAAAAGCTTAGTGAAGGCAGGCAGACCTTTGAGTTTTTGTCACAAATATCCTATTTTGGCCCTAGGGCACTCCCATAACCCTATTTCACAACGTAATTTAGATTTAAGTGAGGCTACAATTAATGTTCACAAAACAAAACTTGAAAATTTCGCACAGGACTCAAGATAAGTCAAGATTTTGAAATTGGCGGCAAAAAAAATTGATGAATACTAATTTCGATGCAAAAATATACCGTTCAGTTGTATACGGTAAAGTGTTATTTTTAAAGTGGTATAGGTTATTCTAAAAACACTTCAATCGAAAAGTACCTGATGTTTGTATTAGTATAACGAGTACGTGTGGTACGATGAAAGCAATTTTGAATACATAGTAACCACACTCAAACATTTTTGTTTGATTGAGAAAAGTAATTTACCGCAGTACTACTAACATCCGACACTATGTTCAACATAGCTCTAGAATAATACTAGAAGTGGCTGTATGTATCCTTGCGTACATAATATCTCATACATTCTGTATCATACAATTTGTATGTAATCAATTTAACAGGAGAATGGTGTAGTGGTTTGAGCGTAGACCGGCTCTCTGAACCAGGGGGTTGCGGCTTCGATTCCAGCTAGTGGTAAATATATTTATATACTACCCGCAATTTAAAAATAATCAAATGTATTATTGACGACAGCAAACATATTAACCCAAAATGATTATGGGAAAGGGTTTGGACCATAGTCCCATACCACTCTGCGCTCCATAACACAACTCTCGGACGTGGGGGAAAAGTCTACAAAACTAAAGTGGGAGTGGGCAGGCCACGTCGTTCGTACGGACCCGCAGAGGTGGGCCAACATAAGTACCAAATGGAGTCCCGCAGGTGCAGGTACAAGACGCCGTGGAATACCAAAGAAACGGTGGCGCGATGAACTAGACATCTTTGCGGGCCGTGGCCGGAAATGGCTCAGGATCGGGATCGGTGGAGGGAGAGAGGGGAGGCCTTTGTCCAGGAGTGAGACACAAAATAGGCTATTAAAAAAAAAAGATTATGGGAAATTCAGTTTAAAGTCCGGTCTAAAATAGTGATGTTACTCAGATTATAAAAAAAAAAAATTCTACCCGCAACTTCGTCCGCGCAGACTTCCATTGTTCAATATCGTTATCAATTATAGCCTAAATGTTATTCTGATGTATAAACAGTAACACCATAAAGTTTTGTCTAAATCCGTTCAGTAGTTTTTGCGTTAAAGAGTAACAAACATCCATTCATCCTCGCAAACTTTCACATTTATAATATTAGTAGGATATCTTCAAAATCAAAAACTCAAGTGGAAATGGGCGGGGCACGTCACGAGGCTTAAAGATCTGAGATGGACCTTAAGAGTGACATTTTGGAAAGGTCTTCCAGGCAAAAGAAGCAGAGGAAAACCATTGACACGTTGGGAGGATGAGATTACAAGGACAGCCGGCCCAAACTGGAAACAGACCGCACAGGATAGAGACAAATGGGCATCTTTGGAGGAGGCCTTCTCCCAAAATGGGGTTCCTGCTTGCACTACATCAAATAAATTATGTTAGGCTATATTATTATGTTATTTTAAATAAGTTAATAGTTGATAATTAAAGTAGAAACGTAATCAAACTAGTTAAACGTATTATAAATTAGTAATAAGTAGAACTATCAAAGAAAAACTACTTATGTAAAGTTAATTAATTAAATTAGATAAGTAACTAAAAATGTAAAGTAGGAAATTAGTGGGAAATAAAAGGCTTTGTATTTATTATTTATTATCTTCAAATCAAACGCCTGTTGTGTTTCTATATTAACTCTTATTTTAGTAAAAGCTTTTGCCATGTGTTTAAAGAAACTTTGACTATTGTTATTCCATTGAATAAATAAATAAAAAAATAAATTAATTAATTGTAAATTGTAATTGTATTGTAAAGCAGTGGTAGCCGAGTGGTCGAACGCACGCCTTGCAAATCAAAGTGTGCAGGTTCAAACCCCGGCTCGCACCTCTGTGTTTATGTGCGAATCTCATTTTCATCCGAGATTACCACCTGCTTTGAAACGGTAAAGGAAAACATCCTGAGGAAACCTGCACGTCTTTAAAAAGACGTGTGAAGTTCACCAACCCGCACTGGGCCACCGTGGTGGACTATGGCCCAAATCTCCCTCGTATTGAGGGGGAATGTGCCCGGTATAATGGCAATAGGCTCGCCCCCTATTACATTGGTACCAAAAAATACATCGGCGATGTGTGGGCGCACTCCAGTGCACCTCTGCCTTACCCTTCGGGGAATACAGGCGTGATGATGTACATGATGATGATGTACAATAAATTTTAACAATCTTGGCTTACTACAGAATAAAGTTTGTCTTATTGCAAGACATTAACTCCGACAAGTAGTCTTATTATCATACATTACGGCTGGCTGTACTTCGTGAAAAGGGCATCACACTGGTACTCCTCATCTAAAACCTTACCCAAAAAACAATAATTCATTATTATTGGCCAACACATTTTTATGTAGCTACCAAAAACAACCATTTTGGGTATATAATTGAATGATATTACTCTATGGCATTAATAAATAAATAATACATTCAATCATCTACACAAATAAATAAAATTGAAGTAACTGTTTGCATTGTCATAATAGCTTTTTACCGACTGCCGACAAACTGCTGCGCAGTATATCAAAGAGAAATGTCAGTTTGTGCTATGTTTTATTAAAATACAACAAATACCAAATGCATATGGTGAGTAAATAACGCTAATTATAACAAAAAAACTATGTTTATATTTATTTTTTTCGTCTGTCCGTCTTCCAGCCAGTCTGTTTATTCGGGGTAATCTCCATAATAGCTGGACCGACTTTGAAGGGACTTTTACTGGCAGATAATTGATTGTATAGGAAGTACTTTTTATTTTTTATTCCACGCGAACGAACTCACAGTTAATAGCTAGTTTATAATAATACTACTACTACAGCCTTTTTAACGTCCCACTGCTGGGCACGGGCCTCCCCTCAATGCGTGGGGGATTCAGGCCATAGTTCACCACGCTGGCCCAGTGCGGGTTGGCAGATTTCACACATCTATCGAGAACTAGACAAGTTCCCTCAGACATGCAGGTTTCCTCACGATGTTTTCCTTCACCGTTTCATAGCAAGTGATAATCTCGGATGAAAATGAGATTCGCACATAAATCCCAGAGGTGCGAGCCGGGGCTTGAACCTGCACACTTTGATTTGCAAGGCGTGCGTTCGACCACTCGGCTACCACTGCTACCATATAATAATATATTCCTTAAAATATTTGCTAGCACTAATTCAAGCACATTCTAGTTCTAACTTCCTCGATAAGAGTTTTGATATTAGCAGGGTAACAGCAAATTAAATGTGGATTTAAAATTAGTTGAAGGCTGATCACACCAATGTAATAAAATATTAGTTTTAGTCGCTTCGTACACGTTTTGAAATACAATTAGGTGCGGCGGGACAGTTTTGTTAATAGTTCTGAACAAATACAAGCTTCTGAATGTGTTTACACCCAGTGTTCCCAAAATTATGACTATGTCATCATATAAGAGTATCCAATAGTCCAAAAAAATTCCAAAAGAAGAGTATCCAATAGTCCAAATTAAATTAGTCATCTATTTATCTAATATTGGTATTAGATAAATAGATGACTAATTTAATTATTCTTCTACTTTACAAGGAAGTAGTGATAATTGGAATGTTTATATAATAAAAACGTTCAATTAGCAATTCCCACCATTCCATTAATTGACTGAAATATTGTATAAAAAAACAGATTAGTAACTCTACTAAGTTGATTCACTTGTTTGAGATCTACGAACGGTACCTTTTCAAAAATAAGTGAAATTAACTTTTAAAAATCAATGGACAGACCGGAAGCCTGTTGATTTGCCATAATAAAACAACAATTAACCATTAAAATCAGTCTAACTATTTAGGAACCACATAGGTAGATACTAATGAATAACGTCAATAATTACTGATACCTAATTTGTCGTGAGATGCGCAACACATAATCTATTGATCTGCTAAATATTAATCGATGCAGAATATAATTTACGTTTCCATTACGAGAGGTCGCGCCAATAATCTAGCAATAACCATACCATCATTAATTTAAATTGAATTATTAAGTCTACTCACCAACCAGCCAATTACCATTGAGCCCTACATCACTACAACAACACCCCTTTATTCCTACAGATTGTTTCTTTACGAGGGGTGGAGTAGGTCATTTTATGTTAGCAGTAATTCATTACAAGGGTATGACGATTACGTCTTAGTTCGGACCCAGATAGTAAAATTGAAGGCTTTTGGGATGATTAACAGCTTCGAGAATTATGTAGTTATTCCTTTGGGCTCATATCTGAAGAGGTGTTAGGGTGAACCTCAGCTAACTTATGTATTAAATTGTTTTAATCGTTTGTAGTTTTGTTGTTACATTAGGTTTTGTGTAAGGTGTATAAATCATTAGGCCACTTTGTACATAATACTTCTAACCAGTTCGCTTTTAATCATCTCAACATTGGTAGCACAGTCAGGTAGTGGTTAAGTGTCAATGCCTTTATACCTAATAATTAATTAAAATATAGATTCTCTTAATAACATATATATCGCCAGATGTCACTTATTTGCACTAGGTACCTATTTAACGTTTAAATTATGATTGACAAGAACTAATTGGAAGCACTGAGTATATTTGCAGTGTATAGGCCTACGTATTGCATAGCCGTTAGAGTCACTGAAGGGTCTCGATAGATGGCGTAAGCAGTATCGAATTTGCATAAACTGTTATTGACCAGCGTGAGCTCATTGGATAGATTGAGCCGTTCGACCTATCGCCATTTTTTTTAATTGCTGGTTCCGGTCTTCCGGAATCCATTATATTTCGTCTCTGTGTGCTCGTGGAGTGTGCGCTTTCTCCTCCGCAACCCGTGTGTGACATTTTTTCGCCACCTGAAGATACCTGGATATACTATTTGTTGAGACTTTCGAACTATTGATAAACATTCTCAATAGACAGTACGTGAAGTGATTAATTCCGTCTGGATTCTGTGTGTGTGTTTGCCGGCCGGCGCGGTTCCTTAGCCGCCATCGACGTCACTCGAGGTCTGCTGTAATTCCTATCTAGGGATTCCTGGATGTGATCTCGAAGCAGCTAAAAGGTACGTGGGCTTAAGTAAATGCTGTAAATTACCCATCGTGTTTCCAAAGTGTTCTTGTCATAGCATTGTAGGTCGTTTTCTTGCCTCGGTCCGCCATATTTTTTGGAACCCACGTAGTCGTCAAATTTAACGTAATATTTTTAAAAACATAAAAGTACGCGAGTACATCCGATGTGAGCTATTTACACGCCACATCAGGTAGACAAGACAGAATGTAAATTGTGTACATTTTGTCTCCTTCTCTCATATTAATTGTGAAAGTGAGGGAGCAATATACATATACCGTGACATAGTCTATTCTTGGAGCACGGACAAGCCGTGAAAAACTGGAGACATTTCTGAATATTTCATAAGCAAAGCACAGCAGTTTAAGCGCCTTTTCGATCCAAGAACAATCGAGTAGGTACCTTACTAAATTAGACAAAGTTAAAAGTTACTTACGTATAAGAAATTTTTTGAAAAGCAAGAACACTCGCGAACCAAAAAAGCTTGGCTTAATATAACTATTGCTGCAAATACCTTTTCTAAAAATTGATCACCATTAAAGCATCAGAACAGCTGCCAAAGTAAATAATAAGAACGCGTAGACAACAAATATGCTACAGCATAGCGAGTACAGTCAAGCTGTGCCGCAAAGCCCTGGGAACCAGATTTAACCAGTGACACTGACTTTAAATTTGCAAGAAACTGTATGTGCCAGTGTCGATTTTGTTTTCATTCCTACTGATTACCTAACAATGTTTAGCAACTCCTGTACCGGGGAATGAGCTTTCGAGAGCCGTCTAAAATCTTCGAAAACGGATTTTCGAATACAGCTAATGGGTTTCATTGACATATTCCAAATCCGGCTTTGTCCACCAAAGGAGAATACCCCGGCTGTGCGGTGGCCAAACACAGATCCTAAGATATATTTTCCTTTGAACACAGCTGGTGCATAAGCTCGACCACAAATTAGTATTGTAGACAGCACCGAAATAGACACCTTATAAACAAATTTACTTGCACAGATTTTTATAATCTGCATCTAATATCCGATTCCTTTATTAATGCTTGTAATCAGGATCAGAACAATAGTGAAAGCGGGGTAAATTTTGCCCCAGAACTGGGACAATTATCTTGAAAAAGTAACCCCTCAGATTCATATAAATTTCTGTTAATTTACATAATGTTTATAACGGCACTAAAGTAATTTGTAATACTGTGGTTCAATTATTGTAACTTTCTATAAGTACCTTTATACATCATCATCATCATCACGCCTGTATTCCCCAAACACGCCTACCCCAGGCAGATGTGCACTGCAGTGCGCCTACGCTTCGCTAATGTATTTTGGTCCCAATGTAATAGGGGGCAAGCCTATTGCCATTAGGTATACCGGGTACATTCTCCCACAATACGAGGGAGATTTTTGGGCTATAGCCCACCACCCTGGCCCAGGGCGGGTTGGTGATCTTCACACGCCATTCTATAGCCGTGCAGGTTTCCTCACGATGTTTATTTAAGTACCTATAAGGGAATAATGTGGAACGTTTGAGAAAAGGTAATATAAACATCGAGATCGGTGTCCCATTAATTATCATTGTAATTAACTTCTTGCAAAGTAATTTTAAAGTCCCTTGTCGTACCCTCCCGGACTTTGAAATGAAGGTAGTAGAATAAACATCGTATTTTGACCATCCCAAAAAAAAAATACCGGCTTTGTATAAAATGACTACTTAATTTCTACATTCAGAAGTCAATTATTTTTAGGTATGTATTTTTAAAAAATAGTGACAGGACTTTATTAACCGGCGAAAAAAAAGGAGGAGGTTCTCAATTCGACGCGTATATATATATTTTTATGTATGATCACGCATATCTCCGGCATCATTCGACCGATTTGACGGTGCATTGTTAATTTCATTTGGTTATTTCTTTAAATTTATTGTTCATTGATTGTTTGGCGCCGACTCAAAATGACTTAGAAATAATTACATTAGTTTAAGAACTTTGATATTAAGGTAAATTAAAAAAAATATTTTTGACAAAAAACAAAAACCGACTTCAAAAACCTAGGTGCACTAAAAAGCTAAATTGTAAGGTTATTTGTAGCTTTTTAGTGCACCACCTTTTTAAAGTCGGTTTTTGTTTTTTTGTATGTAAAATACATATACAAAGTATCAAGTCGATCAAAAAATATTTTTGAAATTTTGTGACCTTCAACCCCTCATTTCACCCCCAAGGGATTAGATTTCTGATAATATTTTGGAAATGGGACCAACTTTGAAAAACTCCCTAGCAAACCTCAAAAAAAAATCGAAATCGGTCGACAGACGCCGGAGATATGCGGTAATAATACATAAAAAAATAAATAAAAAAAACATACGGGTCGAATTGAGAACCTGCTCCTTTTGGAAGTCGGTTAAAAAGAATAATATTTTTTGCTTAAAAATATTTTCGGCTGTTTTATTTTTTGTTTAAAAGTTTTTTTTTAACAATATAATAGTAAAAAAAAACGTTTTAAAAACATTATTAAGAAAATAAACTTTAAATTAAATCAAACCAATCAATTAAGTACTGTATTACACAATTTATTAAATGATATAAAGAAGCGTGTCGCGAGATTTGCCTGTGTACTAACTAGTCTTGTTTGACATACTTATTATAAGTAATTCTATGAAAGGAAATGTTTCCTATAAAAAATGCAAATCTCACGACAAGCTTTTACATCGTTTAATAAATTGTGTAATACAAGTACTAAATTGATTGGTTTGATTTAATTTAAAGTTTATCTTCTTTAATGTTTAGTTACCTATTTGGATTTAATGTGACGTTGTATTAGATTAGTTTTCGTGTTCTCCTCAGCAAGCCATTTTATTTGATACCCATACTGTGGTAGTGCAGAAAAAATAACTATGCCGCCATCTTGGATAATCCGCCATATTGGAAATATAATGACGTCACATAGCTAAGTCATCCAAAATAAGCGTGTATACCA
The DNA here is from genome assembly GCA_914767695.1 of Ptilodon capucinus. NCBI lineage: Eukaryota > Metazoa > Arthropoda > Insecta > Lepidoptera > Notodontidae > Ptilodon > Ptilodon capucinus. The sequence continues at coordinate 1,997,098 of OU611813.1, read as the reverse complement.
AATTTCAGCTCAATCGGTAAAAGATAACTGATCTAAAATTCAGTTGCAAGATTCCACCCGGACATACATACATTGCAAGTTAATATAAAGCTTGTAAAAAGGTAGCATTTTGTTTTTACAAGACATTTCGTTTGGTTGACAAAATTATTGTAATAGAAGATTGTACCTCACTCACTATAAAAGCCAAAACTCCAACCATTACATGAATGTGTTAAATATTTATGTATACTGTCGAAGAGTTGTTTTGGTATTGGTAATCAATTTGCAGTGTGCCTTTAGAAGATCCTACGAGTCCGGGGCTTGATAGAATATGGACATGTAGGTCAAACAATAGTGGGGACATAGCCGGAAACGCTCAGCTTAAAACTAATTAAAACTTATCCTCATTTATCTCTTTGTGTCGATGTTGTGTGCCTTAATAGCTATAGTTTTTGCTAATCGCGTCCCCAACACAAGTTTTAATTACAAATGGTAATGTGGCGTAACATATCTGATACGGTTTTTTTTTAACAACTATTTTATCTATTCTTTAGTCACGCTTTTTAGCAATAATTAACGGTTTAACGGTTATGAAATTTAACAGAATAAGATGAGCAATGGCGATAGCTTCGTCAGCGGGTATTTTAGTCAGTTTCAGTCAAGTAATCAAGCAAGAAAAAATGTCTGAATGGTTAGAAAGAAAGAACGAAAGAGCGTTTATTTATCGATTGTAATAAAGATAAATCGAAGGTTAGTTGATAGCCTCTAGGAATAACTGCCTAAGGAACGTCGGGAACATTAAAAAGTAATAAACGCGATAGAATCCGTAAAATAGTTTTATTTCAATGCCTAAGGATGTTAATGATTTTAATTTTAGACGCGGTTCAATTCGATTATGTTCTATATCGATTAATATTCGATATAAGGGTGATATGCCATTTTCGACGACCAGCTCTTCTGACCGTGCCTGAGGAAATAGCACTACATTACCAGTTTCATGGTTGAATTATTTAAATGTTCTATGGTCATTTTTAGCAACTAGTTTTTTTAGAGTTGTCGGAAGATTTTTGAGGGCTGTTCGATAGAATATATCGAGGGGTGAAAGGCTATCTATTTGACTATTAAGCAAAATTTTATTCACTTTACAGGAGAGCACACTCATTCGACGGAGAAAGAACCTCCTCCTTTTTGGAAGTCGGTTAAAAAATAGCTGATTCCAAATATGTCTATTAGCCAATATCGCCCAAAAGTCGCTTAGTTCTAGTAGCCTTTCACCCCTCGATATGGTTGACTAAAACCAATTATTAAATAGAAAATTAAATCTAAAAGTTCGCAGGCTACAGAATTTATTTTCTTTTATTTGATCCCGTTTGTGGGGTGCTTAGGTTTGGGTTTGGGGTGGAATAAAATGTATGTAACAACCAAACCAGTACGCTTAGCATGACCGCGCAGACATATGTTTTATCTCTTTCAACTATCATATTCGTAGAGTAAATGACGTCACAACGAGCCATGTCCAGTACAAAAAGCTCGAAGTGACGTCATTTTCTCGACAAATCAGACAGTTGAAAGTGATAAAACTTATGTCTACACGGTCATGCTAAGCCTGCAGTAGAATCAAGACATCATAGAAGTAAAACAAATTATTAGTTTTTTTTTTCATAGTCCACTGGAATATGAAAAAACTCCTGGAATAATTCCAGCCATTATAAACTAGCATTCTTGATACTAATGTGTTTATAAAAAAAAAATCTACATATAACTAAGTAAAATAACAAAACCTAAGTAAGTAGGTACACTATTATGTTTTGTATTTCAAAGAAAATGATAAATCATATTTGCTTAATATACCAAATTAAATAAAGAAGTTGTATTTGAATATAATAATTTTTAATGACATGGAATAATATCTAAGAATTGTAAGTTGACCCCGGGAACTTGAGGGGCTTTACACGAATTCAAATGTCTCAGACAAATTTATCAAGAACACACATTATGTACCAAGAAACAATGGCCATATGCGTTGGCGTATTGAGCCGTTAGGCACAAATGAGTGCTTTTCAAACCGGTTTCATTAAGATTTAAAACAAAACTGGCCTTCGTAAACCCCAACAGGGCACTGTCAATCAAAGTACACTTTTTTATTCAATCCCACTGCTTTCACTAGAAATAAGACTGATGGACTTTCAAAAGGTCCCCTTTTTATGAGACCCACGGTTTCATATCAAGTCGAAATGGAGTGTGCATTGCGTGCAGTTCAAACATTCCGAGACGCACTCATTCAGACCGTGTGCCTAGGTTTTGCTTTCCTTGGTGGTTCGTTTATCAAACGCAAATTGCTCTTGGTATTTTTGTACAGCAAAGCAATTAACCAACACCCACATTTCATCCTATAAAAATTGAAATCATTCCAATTCATTTCAATCAAATCCTATTGTACATACATACATACATACATCATCACGCCTGTATTCCCCGAAGGGGTAGGCAGAGGTGCACTGTAGTGCGCCCACACTTCGCCGATGTATTTTTGTCCCAATGTAATACGGGGCGAGCCTATTGCCATTATACCGGGCACATTCCCCCTCAATACGAGGGAGATTTGGGCCATAGTCCACCAGGCTGGCCCAGTGCGGGTTGGTGAACTTCACACGCTATAGAAAGCAATAGACGTGCAGGTTTCCTCACGATGTTTACCTTCACCGTTCAGCAAGTGGTAATCTTTGTTGAAAATGACATTCGCACATGAAAATTATCTCAGAGGTGCGGGCCTGGGATTTGAACTTGCACCCCTTACGTTCAAGGCGGGCGTTCTTGCCCACGAGGCTAAATTGAAATTGTAATTCATAAAAATTCGCTCTTTGGACAATTTCTGAGAAAATTTATCGGTTTCGCTTTCAAGTATGGTAGATTGTCATCTAAATGGAATTTTTGATCAATTAAGGTAATTTGTTATTCGTGGAAACCTTCGCATCAAATTCATAACTATCCATTCATTATTTTTAAACGCCGTTTATGAATTTCTGCTATTTGATATTCATGATTTTTATTGACCAACATCGCGGCAGACCAAAGTGACCTTGATGGTACAACGATTTGGTCACTATTGCGGGTTAAACGTGACCAAGCCTATGAAAGGGACATACGAAGACGTAATAGGATCACGAAATAAATTATTTGACTTTGACTTACTTGCTTACTTGCTTACCGACAAAAAAAAAACTGCAAACATGCCATTGTTGATGCAACGGCAGTTAGTCAAAGTCAGATAGCAAAAGATTTTTTAGCGACGCCGAGTTTGCAGGCAGGCGTGTATGAATGCTCTTTTCAAGATGTTTCCTGGCACTCGGCAAAATTGAAAAGTCTACTCAGTGAGAGCTTACGTTCTGATAGACAGGACAATCTCAAATTGTTCATGCACGTCTGTAACGTACTTTAAAAGCAAAAGAGCTTAGATCGTAGAACTATAAAGTAATTTATTAGGAAGTAATTTTAAGTAAGCAGTGGTAGCCGAGTGGTCGAACGCACGCCTTGCAAATCAAAGTGTGCAGGTTCAAAGCCCGGCTCGCACCTCTGGGTTTATGTGCGAATCTCATTTTCATCCGAGATTACCACTAGCTATGAAACGATGAAGGAAAACATCGTGAGGAAACCTGCACGTCTATAGAAAGGCGTGTGAAGTTCACCAACCCGCACTGGGCCAGCGTGGTGAACTATAGCCCAAAAATCTCCCTCGTGTTGAGGGAGAATGTGCCCGGTATAATGGCAATAGGCTCGCCCCCTATTACATTGGGACCAAAAATACATCGGCAAAGTGTGGGCGGACTACAGTGCACCTCTGCCTACCCCTTCGGGGAATACAGGCGTGATGATGATGATGATAATTTTAAGTAGGGCTGAAAAGCATAAACGTCGTAACTGGCAAACCACATTTTCAATAAAATAGCAAACTGAATTAACTCGCAAACGTATGTTTAGGACGTAAAGAAAACCAATGCTATTAAATCAATAGTAAGCGCACAGGAGCTTGTAGCGTCGTGTTAGCTTGCAATCAGTATTTTTATTTGCAGCCCCATAATAATAACTTTACCTGTCAATAAGCTAATAAGCAACTGCTCGAAGTGGCGTAGATACATCAAACTTAATTTCATTTGAACGGAATTTCGTTCATTTAAACTCAAGATTTAAAATTGCAGATGAACCTTAACGCTAGATTCTTTGTGACCTAGCATACGTGACCCGCTTAATCGACTTTTAAGAAGGTTCTATTAGATATAATGGTACTACTTTAAGAATATATTTTTTTGGCCCAATAAAATAAAATTGGCAGACGAATTAAAAGTCATCATATAAATATTAATAGACTATCACTGACGTTGCAGAATAAAGTGAAGATTTGTTCCGAAAAGGTTAAGCAAGATATCATCAATCATTCTTCATGTTTTATAACTTCCACTATGAATGATATAAAGGGCTTAAAAATCGTACATATTTTAGTCCCTTATTTTTCAAAACTATTTGATAAGTATATTCTGGTGTTGTATTTATATATAATGAATAATTATATAAGTCAAAAGTAATCAGCATAAAAAACCCCTCCCGTTCAAGCTTCGGACTATAGAAAAACATCGAGAATTATAGCATGGGAGTGAACTGGAACAATAATACCAGTATATATATTCGAGAATTTGGAACTACAAACTCCCTCACGATGGTATATATAGTCATTTTAACTGCTACAGTTTGCTAAACCACAAGATTAGGCGAAGAAGCCAGAACTCAAAGGAATTCTTCAAACCCTCAGCGGTATAGCGACGCTAAGACAAGCTAGGACATAAAGGATTCCTATTGGTCAAAACAGCCGCAAAGGACTTCGTGCATGGCACTCTCATAATATATGTAATGTTCCACGTATAGAAATTTGACATTAAACTTATTCCAAATAAATTTATTTGTTTCAAATAACATTCGCAACAGATCATTTCAAACTAATCAAGCTTCATTTATACGGTAAAGCTGCCATAATTACGGGTTGCACAGAAATGGATGTTTAGTGGCAGAAGAATTTGTAGGGAAGCGTTTATATGACCTGTCAGTTGATGGGAGTTCTGTGTTCGAGCTTTACATACTTAAAACAATTGATTGTCTATTCTTATGGGACGTAAACGTCCTGGAGCACGATTTTCGTTTGATAGACATCAATCTCTATTGGAGATATTTCGAAACAAAAGGTCAAATTAGTCGTATTTTTGTCTTTTTAACCGACTTCCAAAAAAGGAGGAGGTTCTCAATTCGGCCGGTATGTTTTTATTCATGTGTGTATTTGCCTAGTCTGACGTAGAGTGGCACCTACTCCAAATGTCTTCAAATTATAAGGTTATTTCTAGCTTTTTAGTGCACCTAGGTTTTTGAAGTCGGTTTTTGTTTTTTGTTAAAAAAATTGTTTTGACATATAGCATCCTTATAAGAATAGAGACGCATTTTGAAATTTTAGGTTTTCGAATACAAATCTTAAAGGATCGTTGTAACGACCATTTTTCAACAACATTATTTTTGAGTGAATTCTCTATACTTTTAAAGATGCGATATCTCTAATAGTGCTTGATGTCTATCAAACAAAAATCGGGCCAATTATAGAGTATTAAGCTCGTAGCGTATTAAGCAGTCGGCTTTACTAAGTTCTTTGCCTACTTTCTGTTACTTAAATTATTCATCCTGAGAATAGAAATTCAGTTAGATTCACATCGATTACATTATCCATAAGCTGATCAACGTTGGTATTAGGCCTCCCGTAGACTGGGGCATCGACTCTCACGGGTCAAATTTTGTGCCATACCAAAACAAACTGTATTGACTCATGGAAAAAGTTCATTCTTCAACTAAATGACACTGACAGCGCAAGCGAATTGTGATGCGTGGGTACTTAGCTTGTAGCACAGAAATTCTTGCTTTTACAAAAACCTTTAAGAATATAGACACAAGGGTCGTTTTGGCATTGGCAAACATTATGACGCATGAGGGTCGACGTCCCAGTGCGCGGGATGATTTAGCCTTAAAATAGATATGTAAACATCAATTAATTGGATATTCTTGGCAACAATAGTGTCGCGACATCGAATTGACAACTTAAGCCCACCCATTGATCCCAACTTATTTATAAATAATCAATCAGAGGCATTGTTAATACATAAAGAGGGTCCTAACATGGGTCCTGTCGGGACAGCTGACGACGTGACCACTGAAGTATTAAAAGGGAGGTCCCACTTGAGATAGGACTTTTAATATCTCACCGCGTTACTGCCTGCACGCACTGAAGCGAGCGAATTACTTGACTTTTATTGAAAACTTGGTGTGCCTTGTCTTGGCCCTCGTCGAGTTTAACGAGATTACCCGTAAAAAACATTGGAACGTAGTTCCTTATGGCGCGTTGCGAAAGGGGGCTAGACGGAAAAAATTAAGACTAAAAGTGTCGACCGACACTTTTGTAAATGTGTGTGTGAGAGTAAAAGTTGTAACGATACTTTTATAAATTTGTGTGCAATTTCGATTGTGTGTCTGATTTCGATTTCGGTTTCGATTTCGATTTATTATATATATGTGTGTGTGTGTGTGTGTACAATTTTTTTATTTCAAAAGGAATTTCGTTCAATCCGGGTGTCCCTTAACACCTCTCAAGTTTTTTATTTGTATGGATGTAATCCCTGTCAATATAAAATCAGAAGGAATTTTAGGTAAGCCACGCCACTGTTCGCTCGGGTCATCAATGACACGTCGTTGGATAATGAGCCTTTGCTATGAGTGGCTACAGTTCGATTTGGTAATGGAAAAAAAAATGTTCGCGCATATTTTGGACGCGCCTGTAAGCGCAGAACTTTACGAGAACACCCTTTCTCTGATTCCCTTGTAATTTGACAGGAGGAGGTCTTGCTCTGAAACGCGATATGAATTTTAGCCAAGATGTAATATAGCTCAGATCATTGCTGGCTCCGTTAAGGGTTTATTAAGTAGTTTAACTCAATATTAGTCTGTAAATCACTACTCGTATATTACTGTAGTACTAGATAATTTCTCCTGTTAGGTTTTTGTACAAATTTAAATGCTATTCTCTAGTTGGTAGGGGCTTTTTGGAACGTATTTCCTTATGGCGCGTTGCGAAAGGGGGCTAGACGGAAAAAATTAAGACTAAAAGTGTCGATCGACACTTTTACATATGTGTGTGTGATTTTTTTGTATACATTTATGTATACAATAAAATTCGATTTCAATTTCGACTGCGACTGCGGCTTCGACTGCGACTGCGACGCAGTCGAAGTCAAAGTCAAAGTCGTTTCGATTCCGATTTCGATTTCGATGTGTGTGTGTATGTGTATGTACAATTTTTTTGGTTTTTTTATTTCAAAAGGAACTTCGTTCCTTTCGGGTGTCCCTTGACACCTCTCAAGTTTTTTTGTATGTTTTGGTAAATTTCATAAGATCGAAGTGGGTGATGACATTGAAATTTTGGTTGATGATGCATTTTTATTTTGAGGAAGAGTCACATTTGCGTTTTATTAAAGGAGTGTTATATTGACTGTGAAAAGCAATATTTTTTAAGCATGTAGGTTCTTTATAATTAACTGTACCGGGATAATATTACAGTACAATATTCAATTATTATACCTATCTGGTCTACTATTGATTTACTATTTAAACTTACTATTTAAAAAATCTGCAACTTTGGATCTAAATATTGCAGAATCTTGATTACACAGCAGCAAAGATTTTCTTTGTGCAACCCGGAGAAGAATACGATATAAAAAAATAATAAAATTATAAAATAAGAAAATTGTCCAACAATAAATATCTATTCCAAATTCAAACACAAAGCTTCCGCAATGAAAAGCGAATTAAAATCTGTGTCAACATCCATTGACTGACAAGTATTTATAAATCTTTTCCTCTTTTCTTTGTTTTCGACTACCCGGAATCAATTTTCGTAAATTTGTAACTTTCAGACAGGGAACTCATCATAAAAGCTTTTTGCCGTTGTTATTGTGGGCTCTGTTTTGCAGATTGCATATGAAGGGTACAGGCAAATAACAGGGAATGTCACATTTTTTTTTTCATATTTTGTGTAAGGTACCTATTTTGGATTCTAATCATTAGAATTTAAAAAAGTTAACAGATGGCGCCAAAAATGCAGTTTATATGGCCAAACTATAGAATTGCTAGAATAGTTGAACTTTCGAATTGTTTTAACTCAAAATTCATGAATTAGGACATTCCCTGTTATTTTCCTGTACCCTTCATATATATCAGTCAGTGGCTGAAACTATTTTAATTCTGACCTATATACAAGTGTTTCAGAAGTCCAAAATACTTAGACAGCCAGTTTGAGAACTTTTTATGTTACTTAAGAGTTTGGGATAATTTTGGATGAGATATTCCTGAGGTGCGACCCGAAGGTTGAACCTACATATTTTGACTGCAAAGTGTGCTTTCGACCACATCTGGCTACCACTGGCCGCTACATGGAATACTCTTAAATATCTAACGCCATGAATTTATTTGACTTTCTTTGAAAATGTACTTTTTAACGATATAAATAAATACAAAAAATTTCATAAATGTTCATAAAATGTTAATTTTTTATGGGACCAAATGGAATCTATTCCGCGTCAAACTAAAGAAGAATCACGTAAATCGGATCATGAATCGCAGCGTAATCGGTGTACATACATAAAAAAAAACCTACTCCTTTTTAGGAAGTCGGTTAAAAATTGAATTTCTGTGGAAAATCCACGCGACTTCGCCCCAAAATTCCCACGCGTCATCTATGGTGTATCATTGAAAAATGTACCTTTTCTGTGGGACAATTCAGTTTGTTTTGGGTATTGGTAAAAAAGGCGCAAGGCTTTTAAGCCCCGCGCACAATGGGGCGCCAAAATGTTTGCTAATAGGTACCTACCATACGAGCTGTAGGTATGTCAATAGTCAAAGTATTATTTCGTACTTCTGATACACCATGTATACAAAAAAGATTTAATTTCTGTGGCGAACATGAGTTTCGTCTTGCCAGTGTGCCCACGCTTAAGACAGAGTGATTGCACAAATTAGTTATCATTGTAAAATATATTTTTTACCTCATAATATTTTATTCTGAATAGCTGTTCCTTTGTAACTTTAAGCAATATCAAATTCCAGTCGTTAATATCATAAGGGATAAAACTTCGATACGAGGACGTAACTTATGTTACGGGGTTACGAGTTAATCCCATAAGAGCCGATATTGGCAAAGTTACAGGAGGATTATTTACCCTATCTATTAAGGCCTTTTTTTGTAATACTTTGTACTTGTACATTCAATATTTTTTTGCCGGTTGGTTATGTAACTGATAGGTGTATATATTTATTCACTTCCTTCATAGGTACGGCAAAAACTATACTTAATTATATATATAACATATATACAACAGGTATACACATGGGTACATATATAAAATCACGCTACGGACAATAGAAGCGGAGCAGACATGAAAAATATGGCAATAATAATAATAAAAGCCTTTATTAACAATCTTATTATCTTACATTTCACCTTATAACGACTTATGTACTACTAATATTGTTGTTTATGAAAGCAACGTAATTAACTGTTATTATTTGTAATTAGACACCGGTTTCGTGATTGTCTCGCTCTTTGGCAGAGGCCTCCCCAAGTGATATCCAGAACGATTTATCCCTTGCTATTCTCATCCAGCATGGTCCGGCTACCTCCTTGATATCATCCTCCCATCTTCGATACTGCCTGCCTTTACTTCTCTTTTTATATCTAGGGAACCATTCAGTCACTACGTTCGTCCACTTTTCTATCTTACTTCTTGTTAGGTGTCCTGCACATTTCCATTTCAGTTGTTTGATTTGGTATTTTATATCTATAATCTTGGTTTGTTTTCTGATTGTTTTTAACCTAATTTTGTCTATTGATTTTATGTTGAGTATTTTTCTTTTTATTCGGTGTTAACAAGTTTCTAGTGATTTGATATTTTTCTTTGTACAACTCCATGGCAAAAATATGGCAAAAACGGGAATAAATATTCCTTTTGAGAGCTTCCGTTGCGTGCGCCGTGTAAAAGTCGCCGGTTTAAGTTACGCATAAATGATGTATGACGGGATTGTTTCCCTTTACGAGTTCTAAATAAAAGTCCGGGACAGCATTTATCTTTCAGCAGTCTATCTTTTAAGGTTAACTAACCATAATATTTTTATGGTAATCAAATTTGTTCTAAAATAATTCATTATGTGCGAAGGTGTTTTTATAAACATGATATTAATCCTTATCCAAATAAATACGTTATTTATCATGAGTATTTAAGTTTGAACAAAATTGCCCTGGACATCATTTGATTTCAACGAATATCTTAGGAGATATGACGGTTTTAATAAAGTACCACGCGCACATTCATGATGTGCGCCCGCCTTGCACATTCGCACAAGAAATTCTCAGAGAAGAAAATCTCATCGTTCAAGGCGGTGGGTACCAACTAGGCTACCAAAGCTAGGCTTTTTAAATATCAGCACATATCTTAGTGATGTACCTGCCCATATTTAAAGACTACGCAAATAAATATATCCCAAAAATCATGTGGAAACATATCCATTCCGTATCAATCATTGTAGAGCCGAAGCAGCCGCTTGAGACGGGCGGGAGAAACCTCGAAATTTACATAGAAAAAGGCCGAGTGGACCTCTATTATGTAAATCCGATCACGTCGGGACCTTTAAGATATGGTATCCGCGGTAGAGATTTCAACTCATTGATCCTGAGTTACGTTGTTGTAAACTCCGCTTATGGAAATCAACCGATAACGTAGGCTCTCAGCCTTTGTATCGTGTTATAGCGTCGACAGAGGAGGGTATAGATGCCACCATATTTACATCTCCTTCACTCAATGCGTAACGGCGCTATAACAATATCAGGGAGTGTGAAAGAGATACGTCTTCACAAGCCCTAACTTTGATTTCGTAACATACAAGAGTTAAATTTTGCCGAGTTTTTGTTAATAATAATGATGCAATAATTAAGTGCTGCCAATTTTTTTAACAATTGCTAACAATTTAACATATGATGTGTGTAAGAGCTGTAAATCCTTATTGTAAAAACGTAAATCCTTATTGGAAAAAAGCAACAGTGGAATTTCTTGCCCATTCTTCTCTATAGGAAATTCATTCGGAATGGGTGGTAGATATAGTATTATTATTATTTTTTGACGATACATAAGCGCCTGTATTGATTGATGTGAAAAAAAAATCTGATTCTGATTCTGAGATTTAAATTGTATGTGGGGTAAAAAAAATACACTATGCTTAAAATAGGTACCATTATCAGTAGGGATTGAACAGATGAATATATTTCCAAGCTACAAAGCTAATGGTAATTGACAACGAATATTATCCAATGGAAAATGAGATACTGGACTTCGAACAATGCAAAATGAGACACAAAACTGTACTGACTTGCTAGATATGTCAAATTTTGACTTATTCGTTTTAGTTTTGAATCACTTTCTGGGCCCCATGTCCTCTAACACTATCGTTTTGGCATGTAAAGAACATCTTTTATCAATGGCAGCTACACCATGACCAGTGTAGATATTAGACATTATAACATTGATATAAGATGGCGTTGTCATGCCTAAACATAAAATATTTTATAACATTCGGTTGTATACCCGATACTCGTGCAAACGGCCAAGTTTTATTTTGGGCTTCTGAAACATCCTGTATACTAACGACGACATGAGAAAAACAAAAATGACAATGTCGAATTTTAGATGTTTAGAGTCGAGAATACTTAATGTAATTTTAAATGGTTTCTCTGTTCATGTTTTAAATATGAAAGTATGTGTAATTACTAGTGATGTGCCGGATATTCGAGGGAAAAGATAAATCCGTATCCGTGTCCGTTACTTTTTCAGCGGATCTTTTATGGCACTTTTATCGTATATTTTTTTAAGACAGATGAATTCTATTATACTTATAGGTGATTAGGTAGTAATGAAAAACTATTAAACTCCATTTAGATTTTTTTTTAAATCAAATATTTGGCGCCTTTGTATTGCAATCATTTATCGTAGTGAGTTACCATACCAATATTACATAACTCAAAGGTACTAAATCAACTATCTATATAGTGAGATCAATGACTATTCTTTGTGATAAGCTTAATAAACATGTATTATAGGAAGTTTTTATAAATTGTTAAGATCCGTCTCCGTATCAGCGGATCTTGACACCAAATATCCGTACTCGGATCCGTATCCGCGGATATAATTTTTTAGCGATCCGGCACATACTGTACTTCGATCAAAGAAACGATGCGAAATAAGCAATTACAACTGTTTCGCTAACTTTAATAGACACTATAGTTGCTTTTGAATCACGTCACGGCATAAATTCTCGAAACTTTGAACTAAACGATTTTAATTTCCTCTGTGAGTGCGATTACTTCCGGCATTTTAATTAGATATTAGTTAATTATTGCTTTTTGAAGGATAAAATCCCACGCACGCTGGAGATTCAAAACGCGAATTGTGTGCCAATACCAAAACAAACTTTATTGACTCGTAGAAAAAGTTCTTCTTTCTTCTTTTTACGAAATAAGTGAAATGATAATATTTTGATGGAATAAGATGAGGAATGCCTGCACCTGCGATATGCGGTATTTTTGGCAATGTCGAGTATTTATAGCAAGGACAAATTCAATAAATACACATTATAAATAACAAATAAATGGTAAAAAAAACTTTTTAAGAACAAGCTTTTATTTAATTGCCCTTAGTTTTCGTATTCTCCTCAGCAAGCCCTTTCATTTGATACCCATACTGTGGTAGTGCAGCAAAAAATACTATTCCGACATCTTGGATGATCCGCCATATTGGAATTGGAATGACGTCACATAGCTAAGCATGCATTGTCATCCAAAATAAGCGTGTATACCAAATTTCAGCTCAATCGGTTAAAGATAACTGATTTAAAATCCAGTTGCAAGATTCCACCCGGACATACATTGCAAGTTAATATAAAGCTTGTAACTTGTAATAACAAAGCTTGTAAAAATGGATGATGACTGGGAATCCCATAGAAAAAGTTCTTCTTCTTTTTTTACGAAATGAGTTAAATGATAATATTTTGATGGAATAAGATGAGGAATACCTCCACCTGCGATATGCGGTATTTATGGCAATGTCGAGTAATTATAGCAAGGACAAATTCAATAAATATACATTATAAATAATAAATTATTGGTAAAAAAACTTTTTAAAAACAAGCTTTTATTTAATTGCCCTTAGTTTTCGTATTCTCCGCAGCAAGCCCTTTCATTTGATACCCATACTGTGGTAGTGCAGCAAAAATTACTATTCCGCCATCTTGGATGATCCGCCATATTGGAATTAGAATGACGTCATATAGCTAAGCATGCATTATCATCCAAAATAAGCGTGTATACCAAATTTCAGCTCAATCGGTTAAAGATAACTGATTTAAAATCCAGTTGCAAGATTCCACCCGGACATACATTGCAAGTTAATATAAAGCTTGTAACTTGTAATAATAAAGCTTGTAAAAATGGATGATGACAGGGAATCCCATAGAAAAAGTTCTTCTTCTTTTTTTACGAAATGAGTGAAATGATAATATTTTGATGGAATAAGATGAGGAATGCCTGCGCGATGACCTGCGATATGCGGTATTTATGGCAATGTCGAGTAATTATAGCAAGGACAAATTCAATAAATACACATTATAAATAAAAATGGATGATGACAGTGATAAAGATGGCGGATGATCCTATATCATATAATTCTTCAACTAAATGACATTGACATCGCGAGAAAATTTTGACGCGTTGCTGGTTTTACCACAGACATTCAATCTTTATTTATGTTGACACATGGTAAGTGTTGGTACCTGTGCGTCTCCCTCGCGATTCTCCATGAGGATTTAGGATTTCCACACGATAAAAAAAACCGGCCAAGTGCGAGTCGGACTTTTCAAAAACTCTTCAAAAATCTAGGTGCACTAAAAAGCTACAAATTGCCTTACAATTCATTACATTTGGAGTAGGTGCCAATCTACGTCAGACTGACTGAATTATAAGGTTATTTGTCGCTTTTTAGTGCACCTAGGTTTTTGAAGTCGGTATTAGATTTTTTAAATAATATTATAACAATATTGCTACATAGGTGTTAAGGGGATTGGACAATGGATCTAGCGAGAATTATCAGGATATGCTTCTTTAAACATCGCAAGGTGGTTTTAATTACGTAATGCTATGAACCCGTGAGTCGTTTATTGCTCGACCCGTGTCTTTACGAATTAACATCAATTGAAGTGTCAAATGACTTTATCAGTGTCATATATGGAATTTACATCTTAGTAGCCATATCGCAGTCTGAGCATACAGTCCGTGTGAACAGTCTTGATATTCAATATTCGACTGTATTGTTTTTATTACAATAGGTATTAGAATGAACGCAGTTGCGAAAATGAGAAACTGAATCTATACCCGTTTATCAACTGATCATTTACTAAGGGCTGATTTCACAATATTTAGATAAACTGACATTCTAATTTTGAAATAATTACAGAGGCCAACGAGTTAATATATCAAAAAAAGATCACATTTGACAGTTTCACACGTCCAATTTTGTGTGTGACTTTGACGTCTATATATATCTGTATCAAGACCATCGAGCTTGTACATACTAAGGATCGGCCCTAAGGAGCCCGAACTGCGGCAAATTTCCGCCATATTAGAATTTTATTGTTTATATTGTTTGACACTTACGTACTTACTTAATCTTAATTATATATAAATATGCAAATAATTTGATTCTCTAGGTTTTTCTGAGTATTAACAATTGGCAGTGGTAGCCGAGTGGTCGAACGCACGCCTTGCAAATCAAAGTGTGCAGATTCAAACCCCGGCTCGCACCTCTGGGTTTATGTGCGAGTTTCATTTTCATCCGAGATTACCACTTGCTATGAAACGGTGAAGGAAAACATCGTGAGGAAACCTTCACGTCTATAGAAAGGCGTGTGAAGTTCACCAACCCGCACTGGGCCAGCGTGGTGGATTATAGCCCAAAAATCTCCGTCGTATTGAGGGGGAATGTGCCCGGTATAATGGCAATAGGCTCGCCTCCTATTACATTGGGAACAAAAATACATCGGCGAAGTGTGGGCGCACTACAGTGCACCTCTGCCTACCCCTTCGGGGAATACAGGCGTGATGATGTATTATTATTATTAAAAATTGGTTCAGAGTATGAAAATTGTTAACGAATTTGGAGTTTGAAACGAATGCTGCCCCAAGTAATAGTCACCACATTAATTAGAAGTTCCCCGTCATCCAGTTGGAGACGGTGACATACTATATATCGGCATCTGGATTGCAATTAATTTAAAACCCGGCCAAGTATCATAAAAATAGGTCAATAACAACTGGCGTAACAAATAAAAAGGTTTTATTATGTGCTAGTTTTGTTGTTTGATTTAAATTAAATGGTCGAAGTGGTCGAACGCACGCCTTGCAAATCAAAGTGTGCAGGTTCAAACCCCGGCTCGCACCTCTGGGTTTATGTGCGAATCTCATTTTCATCCGAGATTACCACTTGCTATGAAACGGTGAAGGAAAACATCGTGAGGAAACCTGCACGTCTGTAGAAAGGCGTGTGAAGTTCACCAACCTGCACTGGGCCAGCGTGGTGGACTATGGCCCAAATCTCCCTCGTATTGAGGGGGAATGTGCCCGGTATAATGGCAATAGGCTCGCCCCCTATTACATTGGGACCAAAATACATCGGCGAAGTGTGGGTGCACTACAGTGCACCTCTGCCTACCCCTTCGGGGAATACAGGCGTGATGATGTATTGTATGAAAAAATATGTTTTATGTCATTTCACCCGTGCTTGCCAATTGTATATATTTTTATGATCAGTGAGAATACTAATTAATTAGTATGATAATTTAATTTTAAAAAGTTTTAATATTAGTAAAAAAATATCGCCAGAATCAGAATATTTTTTATTCATGTATACCAATAGGCACTTATGACTCGTCAATAAATAATAATAATAGTATCTCTACCGCCCATTCGGAATGCATTTTCTATGGAGAAGAATGGGCAATTTCCAACAGATAACTCATACAGACAACACATAATCATCGTATGATCCCAAACTAAGCAATGCTTGTACTATGGGTACCATACAATGGATTAGGGTCGATCCCAGTTACACCCAGACTAGAGCACATTCCGAAAAGGTCATTTCTGAAATTGATGCTGACGGAAACCGAACTCGCATCCACCCAGTACAGTGAGCCAAGCGGCATAATATGCTCAAACCACTCGAACAAGCTGTCGTATCATGGCCGCTTTATGTACTACTAGCTTCTACCCGGGACATCATCCGCGCAGACTTCAATTGTTAAATATCTCTATAAATTATAGCCTACGTGTTATTCTGATGTATAAACAATAAAATTATAAAGTTTCATCAAAATCAGTTCAGTAGTTTTTGCGTGAAAGAGTAACAATCATTCATCCATCCATCCTCACAAACTTTTACACTAAAAGCCATTAACTATGCATGACGGCGAGGAATACACTGTGCGAATTGTTATAGCCGGGGATATAATTAATATTAGTAGGATAGTTCTATGCAAACGGAATCGACATTTGTAGGCTAATACCACACTGTCACACAGAGGCGGGAACTTGTAACAATGTTTTAATATCACGCAGGTTACAAAATCAATGAAAACCTTTTTTTTTATAATAGCCCATCGAATGTCCCACTCCTGGGAAAAGGTCTTCCCCTCCCGTCTATGTTTGAAGGAGCTACAATGAAGCTAGATTGTCGTTCGTTAGAAAGCAGGGTGCACTCCAACAAGATGACGTTGGCTTGGGTCTTTTAGATGATATAAACCCACCACCCACGGCACCCACGGCCAGAGCGATCACGCTGCTCAACTCGATGCTCACTCAGCACATTAATATTGATATTTTTAATGATAAGCCACATAGTGTGCACAAATGTATTTATATTTTTTTGAGTAATTTTTAATTTAGTTTTATTGGTTTGTATATACATATAAGGAATATTATTTTTGTTACCTCTTTTGTTTTTATATTAAAAGCAATACTAAAATGTTAGTGTGTAAGGTTTCGAACTGTAAGCTACATTGAAATTTAATAAATAAATAAATAAATAAAGACCCCCAAAAAAAATAATTTAAACAAAAATTGCTGAAGAGACTAGGATAAATCTAGTAGAGCGGCTACAATAACGGCCGTACATGCATCATACGGCCAAATTAGCTCGGGTTAGCTTAGGTCAATACAATTAGGTGTAATTGGACGGAGGGGAGGGTATCATTAAGCTCACTCTTACGGGCCATGTGTCACAGCTTTAAACATATTCGTGTCGCGTCTTCGAGTGTATCGTGTGTGTTAAAAATATATAATAATGTGATTATTATGGAAGAAGTGAAGTGAATTTTAGAACAGATACTTAACTGCTGGCCTTTTTATTTGAATCGTTAACCGAGGTATATATAGGGCGTTTTATAAGACCGAGATAATACCTATATGAGTAGGAATTACTTAATAATTCTTTAAAATAATTAGGGAATCATCATTATTTGCTTTACTTTATCTCATTATTTGGGGTCGGCGCAGTATGTTAGAATTACTGAATACTATTAAATATTTGATCGAAGTCTTAACTTTTTTTTGTCGCTAAATTTAAATAGTTGTAGAAGGTATTTAGGATCTAGATATTATAAAGTCAAATTCAATAATATTATACTGGACTTAATATTTGGCTTATAAGACCCAAATAAAATTGTATTTCTCAGGTCATTTTTTTTAATTTTATTTATAATTGGCTTTATGTAATTTATACTCTCTCTCTATTTATTTATTTTTGGCTGTTGGTTTTCCAATCATTAAATTAATAAATAAATAATACATTCTAAAGTATACAAAAATATACACTTCATTGTTGAAATATCTATATAGGTATATGAAGATTTAAGACAGTATATCAAGGCAAAATGTGCAATAGTGTGAATTGTGTGCCAAGGACGTTGGTGGTTTTCATCGTGATTGTGGTTTCAAAGGCACCGCCGACAGCAACAAACACAATAGTTAATGGTACGTACTTATCCTTATGTATTTACTTTCATACTAATGATCCAAACATGCATTTATTGTTATTACACATAATCTTCTTTCTTTTACAACATGAATGAAATGATGGAAATTGGAAATTGGGCAACGCACTTGCGATGCCCCTGGTGTTGCAGGTGTCCATGGGCGGCGTTGATCACTTACCATCAGGTGAAACGTCTGCTCGTTTGCCTCACTATCTCATAAAAAAAAAATATTAATTAAATAATATGATGATTGGCACTTGCGGTTAGCCGGTATTTTGCCAAAGTAATTAATAGCAATGACAAATTCTATAAATACACATTATAAATAACGACAAAAAAACTGTAATCACACTACGGAAACAAGGTAAAATCGACTCCTCCTATAGTTGAAATCAGTTAAAATGTAGCCTATGTTACCCGGGCCATAATAACGAATCGATTGACACCTTATTCATCAAAGTCGTATGAATAGACCAGGCGCTACGGAGGAACATACGTACATACAAAAATACATACATAGACTTCTTAAATCATATCGTTGGTTCGAACTAACGTGCGAGCTTATAGTTATTCGATTTTCAAAATCATCCCAGGACGGTGTTTGTTGTGACTTTCAAAAATGCAAGATAATAAATGCTGACACCGACCTTTATTGTAGAAAGATACTTTATTTGAAAACTAATTTAGTATGATATATTTAGTCTGGGGATTGAAACATCACCGCAAATATCAGATACACAATTGTTGGTTTACGTTAAAAACATTGAAAATTCAAATTTAGAATGTGTTATGCAAAAAAGTACTTACATAGGTGCAGACTGTGGACACTTGAAGTACTTTCCATTCACAAACACTTTTATCACAAAGAGAGTCAGTTCATGCCGCATTATTGTTTATAACACTTTAATGGTATGTCCCACATGCCCGCACTCTTTATTAGTTCATGTCAAATACAGTTCCCTCATTGAAATTTATCGAATTGTTAAACTCGGCAATGAAAGTAATTTCAAGAAGTGCTCGCGTACACGTAGTAGATAAAAATGTAAACTAGCTTAGCGGAAAGGAGATTACATTTAATATTTTTCTTTACCTACCCTCAAGCAACGACTTAAACAAAATAAGTAATAACTTTTCATCTCTTTTTTTTTTGAGTTAATGTTTAATATGAGTAATGCTGAAAACATAGGTCAAGGTCACAATATCGGCGGAAGCTCTTTTATCTGCTCCCTGGTTTTTGTATGCGAAGTTTTTGAATACCACTCTGTAGTAATACAAATAAAGATTGAATTTATCTGGCAAAAGTAACGTAATCAAGTGAATATTTTCACTCGCGTTATCGATGACATATCGTAGAGAAATGTTCGTTTTATACATGTCTTATTTAATTTGGTCGCGTGCATTGAAGTACCTTTTTACAAGCCTTTAAACTGTTGGAAAAAAGGAATTTATTAATGTATTATAATATTTTCAGCGAAGGTTGCTCGACTCACTACACCAGGCGGTTGCAGGTTCGATTCCCGTCAGTGCCAAATTTCAGAAATGGCCTTTTCGGAATTGGCCCTGATCAGAGTAACCCGAAGTCGCCCCCAGTCCTTTGTATGGTACCCATAGTACTAGCTTTGCTTAGTCTGGGATCATACGACGTTTATGTGTTTTCTGGCGACATATATACGAAACTTACCTTACCTTACCCTGTGCATTAAGTACTATAAATGTGTGTATTTTATAAATTGGTACTAATTACCCTTTCATTGATAAGTGTTTTGACGTCATCTACAGCCCCACCCGTCACTCAGATACCGGTCATCGTGGGAGAAGATGTGGAGTTGCCTTGTGATGTAAGACCTCCGTTGCTGAACGACAGTCTGCTCTTCGTAGTATGGTATAAGGACGAGAATCCTGTGTATAGGTAACTGTCCTGTGACCTTGGTAAACCCTGGTATGATACCCATAGTATAATATTAGTGAAGGATCATACGATGAATATTGTTATGTGTTGACTGGCAATATTATTATGATAATAATAAGTTATTTCAAATGAAAATCACAACAGTAGCAACTTTTCAAAAGAGTTAATATGGTAATTCGGTATAGAATGTTCAGTTAATACATACATAATATATAGTAGGTTATTCAATACCAGAGCCATTCTAAATAATGTGTAATATTTTTGACAACAGTTGTCAAAAATGTTACACGTTATTTACAATGTATAAGTTACTTATAAGAACTATACTAATGTATAACATGAGCAGTGGTAGCCGAGTGGTCGAACGCACGCCTTGCAATCAAAGTGTGCAGGTTCAAACCCCGGCTCGCACCTCTGGGATATATGTGCGAATCTCATTTACATCCGACATTATCACTTGCTATGAAACGGTAAAGGAAAACATCTTGAGGAAACCTACACGTCTGAGGGAACTTGACTAGTTTTCGATAGGTGTGTGTAGTCTGCCAACCCGCACTGGGCCAGCGTGGTGGACTATGGCCCAAATCCCCCTCGCATTGAAGGAAGGCCCAGGCCCAGTAGTGGGAAGTTAAAAAAGGACTGTAGTAATAGTAATAATTAAAAAGCAAGAATATCCGATTATCATTATATTTAAATAACAATCGAAGACTGTTGCTCAACAATAACGTGGAGGTAGAAGGAACTATTTTAAATCTAGATCTAATTAGGACAAAAATCTTTCGTAATGGGATATCGATTATACCTTTTTAAAAATAAGGTTAAAATTTGTTTGGTGATAAAACTTGTTTTAGTTATGACACCCGGATTTCCGGTCCATCGATGCACTGGGCGGAAGACGCTTATCTTGGGCGGGCTAGTTGGCATATCGCGCCCACGTCTGGCCTTAAGGTGCTGAATGTTCAAGCGAAAGACAGGGCGACATATCAATGTAGAGTCGACTTCCACGTATCGCCCACAAGGAAATATAGAGTCACGCTCGAAGTTATCGGTAAGTGGACACAACACTATTGTTTAAACCATAAAAGCCCAAGTTTTTCTCTAAACCAAAAAGCACTCTGTGTCAATAAACATAAAGGTTAAATTTCTGTGGGACGCCCTCACGCGTGTGAATTCGCTCTCGCTGTCAATATCATTTCGTTGAAGAATGAACTTTTTGTATGAAGCAATACAGATTATTTTGGAGTTGGCAAATTTTTTTACGGGTGGCTTTTGACTCCCCATTACCGCTCGTAGTATCATTCCTATTATCGATAACGAATCGTCTTTATAGAAACCCGACATAAGCAGCTGGTGATTCTTTGCTAACGTATTTCTGATTTGTAGCATAGCAACGTAGTCAAACAGATTACCTCATCCTTTTTTTTGTGGTGAAATTTGTTTCACCACAAAAATTTGTTTCTTTGCTCGTGGTTCAACTTGTTAACGATTGAGACATATTTGTACGTCTTCCCGACCTTTTCCCAATTCGTATTGACGTCGGCTCAGTCCAGGTTGTTTCGTAAAAACATTGTATTAACTTTCAAGATTTAAAAGGTCACCGAAACCCTGCGTTACTTTTATAATAATATGTACGTTGCGGAATTGCAAAAGTTGACCATTATTGTAAGAACGGATCGGTGGCAATAATTCTAAAGATGTCTGTAATATAACCTTTAATGACAGATGCATTTGTGTACATGCGCCGAAATAATATTGTTTTTTTACAAAGTATTTTCAACAATATCGACAGTCGTATAGAATAAAGAATAATAGAATATAATAGAAATAATAAAATAGAATTGATGAATAGAATAGAGAATTGACTCAAGCGCCATTTTGGTAACATTCCTTGAAAAGTTGAAACCCAGCTCAAAAAACGGAGAAACATTCGCTGATTCCAAAGATATTATACAGGATGTTTCAAAAGTCCGAAATAATATTTTAGGTACATATACGGTAGCTCATAAGTAGTGTCTTAGTGATGACAGATTAAACGCAACTACAGTATGTGTTGTCTAGCGATATTTTTATTTTTTATTAATTTAATTTGTGAAATTTTAACACAATATTCTCTGTAAATAACTAACTAACCTAATAATCCTAGAACCTTCATTATAGAAGCTTATCATATGCATTATATTGACTGAAGCAATTTTCTTTCACAGAACTTCCGAGAAAACCGATAATCTTGGATACATACGGCAAACAACTATCGGCGAAGGTGGGCCCGTACCAAGAAGGAGGAAGTTTAAAGCTCATTTGCGCTGTAAAAGGAGGTAAAATTATCTATGCCTTCATAGAGATACATTTTATTATTCGTGTTGAGTTGGTTGGTACTAGGGATGTTAAGGATATGAAATTATTTCGGATTATCCCATAGTTTTGGATAGTTTCGGTTACTGATATTAGATTTTTAAAGAATTATAAAAATAGACGACTAGTTTATCATTAAGTTTTACTATAAATTTATAAGGTTAAGTATTAGTAATTATTTTGGGTGCTTAAACTGTTATAATACATAGATTTAGTACTGAATAATACATAAATTTTATACCATGTTTCATTTGGACTCCGCCCCTATCCGAAATTATTGTAAACTTCTATAACAGTTTTAGTTACGTATATTTTTTTATTCCGGATATCCATTAGTTTCGTTACAGTTACGGAGCTTCATAACATCCCTGGTTGGCACCACACAAACCCGCACGTCCTTCTCATCATAGTAATGTTAGACAATGACGACAATAATGTTGGAGCTGTCAAATATAGCTAAGTTGTTCTGTGTGTTAAATAGACATGCGTTCGATATATCAAAACGTAACTATTATCGGATATGTGTTAGTTATCATAACCATATCGATATGCCATTCCACATAACCGATATCACAAAAACGTTATTGTATCGATTTATTCAAAAAACCTATCCATCCATTAGGTTATAGTTATATCAAAATTTAAAACTGCAACGCAACGATGCAAACTTCACAAACGGCATACATAACGGTCACTTATTCGCTACCACTCTTTCTAAAACCATATTAGTATTTCTATTTTTTAAGGTGTGTATTTAGTTATTAGAGTATAATATTTAGTTTGTGAATAAAAATATATTAAAGATAAATTTGAATTTTTCATAGAAAATGTCACGCGAAGTTAGTGAGATATATGGACTCATTTTGATTAAAAGGACAATGCCGTCGGTCTGGCTGTGTGTAAATATTGCAATCAAAAGTTTGCGTACAAATTTAAATTTCACCGGAAATTTAAATTCTCATTTAAAAAGAGCGCTTAAGTCTAATAAATGCGTCTAATAAAAAGTAATGTATATGTATTGATAGATTAATAAATAAATACCTTTAAATAAGTACATAGTTGTACAGTGTAAGTTTGCATTCATTGTTAGTTTTCGCATGTAAATATCATGTTAACGTTTGCAAACCGTTCTGCTGATATCGATATCTGAAAACGGTTTTCTATATCGATATGGAAACGTTATATCGGTTATATAACCGTTTGCGGAAAAAACCGAATACGCCAATGTCTAGTGTTAAAGTATCACCAAATCGTGTACTGAGGTTCTTTAATGATATCACTGTACAACACTTAAATTAGACATGCGTTCGATATATCAAAACGTAACTCATATCGGATATGTGTTAGTTATCATAACATATCGATATGCCATCCCACATAACCGATATGACAAAAACGTTATTGTATCGATTTATTCAAAAAACCTATCCATCCATTCGGTTATAGTTATATCAAAACTTAAAACTGCAACGCATCGATGCGAACTTCACAAACGGTCATAACGGTAACTTATTCGCTACCACTCTTTCTAACAACATATTCTTTCACTGGTGTAAAAGGGATGAAGCGAATGAGAGATAACTTTAGTTATGAGCGTGTTCGCGTAGCTACCGGCGTGGACCTTATCTAACTAGCAATAAAGTTTAGTTTCTATTGTCTAGTTATGATAACGTTTTTCGAGTCCATCGTTTGGCGGCTAGCGGCTACGGCTACTGGATATTATTGAGACACCTACTCTACAAAATAGAACTACATGAGGAAGTAATAAGGTTGAATTTGAGTTATTACAATACAGATACATATTATAAAAGGGCTGTAATATTTTTTTTGTTGTTTTGTGCGTTCGACTTTATTTTGATTAGTGTTTTTATGATAGTTGCAACGTTGCAATTACGTAAAAGGAATTCCTGTCGAATTTCTATTTTTAATGTGTGTATTTAGTTATTAGAGTATAATATTTAGTTTGTGAATAAAAATATATTAAGGATCAATTTGAATTTTTCATAGAAAATGTCGCGCAAAGCTAGTGAGATATATGGACTAATTTTGATAAAAAAGACAATGCCGTCAGTCTGGCTGTGTGTAAATATTGCAATCAAAAGTTTTCGTACAAATTTAAATTCCACCGGGAATTTCAAATTCTCATTTAAAAAGAGCGCTTAAGTCTAATAAATGCGTCTAATAAAAAGTAATGTATATGTATTGATATATTAATAAATAAATAACTTTAAATAAGAACATAGCTGTACAGTGTACGTTTGCGTTCGTTGTTAGTTTTCGCATCTAAATATCATGTTTACGTTTGCAAACCGTTCTGCTGATATCGATATATGAAAACGGTTTTCTATATCGATATGGAAACTGTATATCGGTTAGATAACCGTTTGCGGAAAAAACTGAAAACGCCCATGTCTAACTTAAATTTATTGTTTATTTTAATGCTCCTTACGGCAGGTAAAATTATAATAATTTTTATAATAAAATTGTAATAATTTTTATAACATCAACTTTCTTACGTGGTTTATGTGAACGAAACCATACTGCCTTCTTAAACGACCCTAGCGACATCTATCGCAATAAAAAACAAAAAAAAAAACAACATACTACATAACAATTTGTCCCATATCGTATCGTTTCCAAATCGAGGGATGAAAGGTTATTGACTAAAGCGTTTTTTTTTATTTTACAGAAGAGCATACTCATTCGACGCAGAATAATTAGCTGATTCCAAATATAAGTCACTATCGCCCAAAAGTGTCACTTAAGTCAAATGGCTTTTCACCCCTTGGTATATTAGAAGCACTTTGGTATTATCACACAAACTAGAAGTACCACTAGCCTCTCCAACTAAGCTTAATGCTCGAAGCTCATCGTAATATTTTAAAGGTCAGGATGAGCATAGAACCCGGCTCCTTTTGGTTACGAGGGCCCTTTTATCCACCTGGTTAGTGAGACTTAACACTGTATAAAACAAATCGGGGCACACAAACATAATTGACTTATAACAAATTGTCGCACATATTATCCGCGTATACTACCTATTCTGTTTGCAAATTAGAACTGGGTTTGCAATCAAACCTCAATTTGAATACAAAATGTAATTTTGCATTTCGTGACATTCACCGTGGGAATTCTCTAGAAATCAAAAATAAAGACTTATTGTGGGAATAAATAAAAAAATAAAGAAAAAACATGTGACGAGCTTATTTGTCGAAACTTTTCACTGGTTTAACACGTTGACAGTGGCACTCATTTTTTATTCTTTCCATTATTGCGGTACGGGGCTTATTAAAGTAGATCCAACACTGCATTATGTTTTAATAGGGCATCTTACATCATCTCTTTCCCAAACTAAATCAAATTTAAGTAACGGCCTCCGCACGGTAGAGATGGCTATGTTTTTCTTAGCCGCACCGCAAGGAAGACAGATACAAGGCGTATTACACCTCGTTCCGCACTGAACGTGATAATAGTCGGCTTGAAGCCGTGGGTGCAGTAAGTGCGGCTCAAAAATGAATGAAAAAACAGCGCCGATCAGACGCGTGGCTATGAAACATGACAACTCATAGAGGGTGGAAATAAATGTAGTATCCGCTGGTTACCAAACATTTAAAAACTGGATGCCTTTCAAATCTATGTGCTTCGGTCTGTTAATGGTATGGGTTCAGCATGTCAAAAAAATGGATGTATGATCTTAGATATTTTCCATGCCACGAGCTATCATCCCCAAAGAAAATTACGCAGAAAAATTTGACTACATTCTTGATAATATTTTTCAGATAAAGAAATCATTCAAGGGTTCAAACATGCCCGTAGACCATCGAAATACATTCAAGTAAATATTTTTCTTAAATAGATGAATTAATTGCAGGTCACCCAACACCAAGAGTTCAATGGCTTATAAATGGCGTGTCAGTAAAATCTCTGAAGTCTTCAGATAACCAAGATGACCAGGAAACGAGGACATTGATGCTTGAAGTCTTACATCTAAAACGAAATGACTTAGATACGAATTACACTTGTTGTACCGATAACACTGTACTGGCACTACCTCAGAATACGACAGTTAGACTTGATTTGTATTGTAAGTATTTATTTTAATACAAAGTAACCCTGGCAGTTCTGTGCAAGTGGGTATATTTTTCAAGAAAATTCTCAAAGTCAAGAGACTGTTATAGGTCCTAGATTAGAGCAAGGAGCTATTTCCAGTGTGATGTTAATTATTACGAATGCTTCTATATGAATGAATAAAGCTAAGCCAAACTAAGAAGACCACAAACTCCTATTGTTGGAAGCGTCCGGTTAATACCGGGTTCACAAGAGTTGATTTTAGATAATTGACCTATTGCTGCACAAAAAAAAATGTATTTGAATTACACGTTTAGACTGTCGAACGGATTTTTTTTTATTCACAACAAAACACAAAAACCAAGCAAGTTCATTCGCCATCCATCACCCATTTTTATTTTATAAAGTATTTTTTATTGAACTGAATTGCAGGTGGAGCGATTCCTTATTATTGCATTAAATTACATATTGCATTGACATGTTTTATTGAGTAGATTCGCTATCAACAAGAAAATCAATCAACTAAAGTTGAGATGTGATAATTTTTCGTTGTACACATCCATGCAATTTAGCAGTTGATGAACTAAAATCAAATCTTGTAAACTCGTCTAGCCTTTTGGAGTTTGAGCACAAAACACTTATTATTTCCTTCAATAATCGTCCACAGTACAACCGCTTACAGTGAAGATTCATACTAACGATTTTACCTTGCGTACGAGTAGAAAAACGGAGTTTGTGTGCAAAACAACGGGTGCCAGACCCCCTGCCGCTATCACTTGGTGGCTTGGAGGGAACAAAATTAATACCACAACAGTAATTATGGTAAGAAACTCTGCAATCAACTGGAATTCCTTACGTTAATAAAAACACTCTACTAGAATACATTAACAAGTTTCACATTATCAAGTAGGTGCACTGTGCACCTATGTATTTTTGGTAGGGACCATGCGACTAAATTCGATTGAATTTTTTTACTTTTTCGACGAATTAAAACAGTTTGTTTTAACTATAGGAATGTGCAATTATGTTGTTGTGCGCTTCATGAATAGCCTGTTTGTACACTGGGGTGTCAAGACGCGTACGTTATATTTTTGGACAATACTAAAACAAACTGCATTGAGACCATAGAGTACCTATCTAGAGTACCCTCCACCCTTCGTATAGCTCTGCGGCGATTTTTCCGCCATTGTTGTTATCTCATCTACCTGCAATGGCGGAAAAAAATCGATGGGCTCGAAATGCCATCTCCGTTATAATATATCTATGATTGAGACATAGAAAAGGTTCGTCCTTCAATAAAATGACATTTTGACACGAATTTCGTCGCGTTGGGGCGTGGCTTTAACCACAGGAATGTAATCTTTATGTATATCGATACAAAATTCGATTTGGTATTTCAAGTTTGTAAATTTAAGGGTCCAGGAGATTCGGGGACTGAGTCAGTAATATCTTTGATGCCATTGAGAGAACACAATGGTCAGATCCTTACTTGCAAAGCCGAGCAGACCACGTTGAATTTTACAAGCATCCAGACTAACATCACACTTAATGTGTATTGTAAGTATATTCTTGAATACATAACTTTTATAAAGTTAACTTATGTTATATGTAATCGCAAATAAAAAATCAATTAACTTCTGAACATACTTTTTTGCATTTTTGTATGGACAATATGATAATAAGTCAAAGTCAAATAGTTTATTTTCTATAAGCCTATTACGGGGCACTTCAAAATTGAAAAGGTCATTTTTTTTCTAATATGCTACTACCGGATTGAAGCGTGATGTTAACTCCTTAGCTGCGGCAAATAAATCATAAACTTTCATCTGCTGCGGCGCGGCGGCCGGGTCGAAATGCGCGCTCAACGACCTTTGCGTCAGTTATAGTTTTAACAGTGCGCACCCGCGGCGGGCGGATATGTGCGTGTGCCGCACTGAAGGGTTAACTGAGAAGATCCTGCAAGAAACTCAATGGGATAAGACATAACTTTTTTAAAATCGTCATTTAAAATTGGTAGAACAATATGTATCAAAGCGTTAAATTGAACTGCCAAGAATCCCAATCTGACAGCTCGTTTGTACGGTTCCATACATAATATACTATCACTACTCATTCGTTCTCTTAATTATCGGGCAGGCAGCTTCACCGTGCGAGTATTAGTGCATCAGTTAATTCTCCCAAAGGTATTATATAATGTTTGCACATTTTGTCAGCACTCAGTCACGGTAACTCATTAATAAAATGTCTGATTTATCAAACGAAAATATCAGTCAAAAGCAAACAACACCTTATTGTTAGCTTAATTAAATAGCTTTTGTTTTAACAGACCCGCCTGTAGCTAACATTACCTTGATTGACAACGTGAATCCAGAATACATTGAGGAGGGTGATGACGTACACTTCAAGTGCAATGTGGATGCCAATCCCCCGGCGTACAAAGTGGTGTGGGCCCACTATGTAAGTTGTTATCTATTTTGTACCTTATTATAATGACAGTTATTTATTTATTTGCATAAAAACGAGAAAAAATCAAGCATCAAACAATCAATCAATGTAACTTAAGTCAGAAAACAAACACTTAAATTTTTGTATGCAAAACCGTTTAAAATATTACTTGTTTTACATAAATCCTTTTTAATGTGAAACATCGCGCTTGGCGAGTGACAGTGACTGTTGATGCCGCGATGCCGTGATCCTAAAACGTCGAGCAGCTTCGTGGCTCCTCGGTTCTTTCCGCCGCTTAGACTCCGCCACCCGGCTGACTCCACTCGCTCACTCACGGCTACGACGTTTATGTTTCGTGTTTCACATCTGCCAGGCGTCCCGCGACGGCTCAGTTTTTTTTTCAGCGTCAACGGATTGGTTTAGGCGTTAGGGCGTAGAGTGCTGCGAATCACTGAGCCAAGAGATAGCGGGTTCGATTCCCGCCAATGTTAAATTTCTGAAATGGCCTTTTCGGAATTTACTCTGGTCTGGATGTAGCTGGAATTGCTCCCAATTTTTTGTATGGTACCCATAGTACAAGCTTTGCTTGGTTTGGGATCATACGATGAGTATGTGTTGACTAGCGATATTTATTTATATTTATTACATGGGGTGTATCAGAAGTCCGAAATAATATTTTCGGTACATATACGGTAGCTCATAAATGTATGCTTAGTGAAGCCAGATTATACCTAGCCATCATAGTTTCTGAGTTATAGACCTATGAACATTTGTCACAGGTATCGTGTTCTGGCCTTTGGGTACATCCAACCCTATTCAGCAGTGTAGACGACACTTATGAGGGGTGACTAGCAATATTCACAAAACAGAACATGCAAATTTTAGATAGGACTCGATATATTACGAGTTATAGAAAATGACGACGAAAAAAACTTGGAAAATCAAGGTCGAATTTAAATCGATTTTGATACCATTCTATTGTATGCCTGATACTGAAGCAAACGTTAAAGTATTCTTTCGGACTTCTGATACACCCTGTAGTTTAATATTTTTAAATAGTTGGCTTTTGATTTTTTTCTCTAACATAACCAATTTATTCATTCACAGGACGCCAATCTCCAACATGACGCTTCTAAGGGCGGTTTAGTGTCATTGACGTCGAATATGACGCTACAGAATGTGTCCAGGCAACAATCAGGCCCGTACACATGCACCGCTGAAAACATTGAGGGCGACGGAAAGTCGCCGGACATGAATATTCATGTTGTTTGTAAGTATTTAAATCTAGACATGCCTTACACTGTTTAGCACGCTAGCTTACCTAATGGCAGTAGCAGAGAGCTTCCAGGTTTGAGCCCCACCATGGGCCCCTACAGTTTATTAAGTCGAGTTCTTTCACAAGGATTTAGTTTGACTAGTTCTAATAGGACTACTACTGATTAGATAATTTGACATTTTACATAATATTACAAAAATATGATAAAGTGAACTCATTCGATCTTAAAAATCTGGACTGGCTGAAAATTCTAGACATATACATTTGATCCAATCAGGGATTGCCATACGCCATGGTGATGATGATTCGATCTTAAATTTAAAAAAAAACTTTTTTAAAAGCTTTTAGTTAATTGCCCTTAGTTTTCGTGTTCTCCTCAGCAGGCTCATTCATTTGATACCCATAATGTGGTAGTGCGGAAAAAAAATATATTCCGCCATCTTGGATGATCCACCATATTGGAATTAGAATGACGTCACATAGCTAAGCATGCATTGTCATCCAAAATAAGCGTGTATACCAAATTTCAGCTAAATCGGTTAAATATAACTGATTTAAAATTCAGTTGCAAGATTCCACCCGGACATACATTGCAAGTTAATATAAAGCTTGTAAAAAGATTATTATTATCAACAAATACTTTATTGAG
The DNA here is from genome assembly GCA_914767695.1 of Ptilodon capucinus. NCBI lineage: Eukaryota > Metazoa > Arthropoda > Insecta > Lepidoptera > Notodontidae > Ptilodon > Ptilodon capucinus. Next base: position 1,966,216 of record OU611813.1, on the reverse strand, counting down.
CTCATTTTCATAAAGCCCTGTGCCCACAGGCACGTCAAAATCGTGCGACCAATTTTTTGCCAATACCGGAATGAGCTGTATTAATTCATGGAAGAAGCACATTTTTCATGGACATGTCTTCAATAGGCTTGCCCCCTATTACATTGGGACCAAAATACATCGGCGAAGTGTGGGCGCACTACAGTGCACCTCTGCCTACCCCTTCGGGGAATACAGGCGTGATGATGATGTAATGTATTATGTCTTCAATGACGCGACCGAATTTCGACGTTTGGTCACGAGAATTTTACCATAGTAATTCAATCTTTATGTTTAATGACACAGACTATAATTTTAAAAAAAGTCAAGTTAATTCGCTCGTTCCAATGAGGCGTGAACGTATCGCGAAATTTATTATAATAATTTCTCGGAAATTTCCTTTAAATTCTCTTTATAATGTTAGAAGTTTAAGATCTGTTGATTCAATGTGCCTATCAGATATAAATATCGTTTTCAAGTATAATTTGTGTTTAGATAGACCGCTGTGCAAGAGGAAAGTTGTAAAAATAATAGGTGCAGCGTTACAAGAGGACACAACAGTGGTATGCCAAGTGGAAGCTCTCCCTCCACCGAAATCCTTTGAGTGGACCCTTAATAACTCAGCCGGTCTTATCAAAGTTGATGATGTAAGTATGATCGCTGCCTAAACTTTTTTAATTAAAACATCACCTACACAATTAAAACAATTGATTTTCTATCTATGCCATATTTAACCAGACCGGGAGCATGCGTTAAGCTTAAGTTGGTGCAAACAAGTGAAGGGTATCTATTAGCAAAATAGATACTCGATATAATGTGACATTATTCTTATCGTATCAAAACATATAATGTGTAGGCGATGTTACTTACTGATTCGATACGAGATTCGATTTTTGATTTTGCTTGTACCTATCTAGGTACAAGCAATCTAGAGCATGTAGTATTACTGACCAAGACCATCATAATACTGACCAAGCATTGCAAACCACCTTGTCACTCAACCAATACGTAGCTTGTCTCTGGGAAACGCGTAATTCTCGTTCCCTTCGCTGACAGCGCATCAAGCCGAACCTAAAACTACCCCGCCGGAGATATTTCAGCAACATATCGTAGACTAAATTAGTTAGAGTTTTTTTGTTAACAAGAAAAACTAATTTTAAAAGGTCTATTAAAATTTTATATCCACAGCACCGCTTCACCACCGAAGAGAAAGATGGAAGATCGGTCCTCACATACACTCCAGTATCAGACATCGACTATGGAACTCTGGAATGTCGAGCAACGAATGCAGTAGGACAACAACTTTCGCCTTGCGTTTATACGATATTGCCAGCGTCAAAACCGCAACCACCAGCTAATTGTACTGTTTACAATCTCACCTACGACTCCTTGGATTTACTATGTCAAAAAGGTATCAATTTACTCTTAAGTTACACCGATTAACCACACTATCTTTAAGAAATAATAGCTACCATTTTTACAGCCTATATAGTTCGTAGTATAGGAGTGGAATCTTGGGCATACCCCCCCAATGTTCCACAATTATTTGTCCTTGCCAACTTCTGGACACGTTTTAAAGTAACAAGGTCGTCTCACTACCGTCTTTTTGATCGACTCCAACAAAGGCTGGTATTAGGTGTGCAGCTCGTGGTGATTGGACCATATCTGCAGATCCATGCGATTAACTTATATTATCTAATCGCTTGAAGGAAGAGAAATAAATAAATTGATAAAATTGGAAAGTGTGACATATATTTCTTGAGAGACAGAAAAGCTTCTCGTTGTAAAATTAACTGCAAGATACAGAATATAAAGTCTTATTTCCTAATTATATCTTGCTTGTACCTAATGCAGTATTGTTTCTTCTTTTAGGTTACGAAGGAGGTCTCCATTGTATCTATGTGGCAGAGGTATGGGCAAATGAAGGTTTGGCGGTCAACATCAGCAACGAGGTTCCATTATGGAACCTACGGAGACTGGGACCAAATAGACAGTTCCGCTTAATTATTTACGCAGTCAACGCCAGAGGGAGATGCGAACACATTACCTTTACTGTTACTACTGCTGTGAAGATTATTACAAAAGGTTAATATATATGTGCAAGGAAGTATAAATGTATATATTGTTTAGGCAGATGATCTTTGGTGTCTTGTTTATTATAACTTATACTTTCAGGGATATTTGCGACTACACTCAAAGACATAATTTTATGTTAATTTAATTTCATTCTTATATTTACGAGTATTATTGTACTAACTATGCGCATGGAGGTGTGTTTATATGTTTCATTATTCTTTAATTAACGATTTTAACAGTTCCTCAAAGAAAAATGTTTAAAAAATTGTTGCTGAAATTGCTGTTTTGTTTAATCTTGGATCAAGTGCTTTCGACCAGAGGGAAAGATTGATATATTTTAGTACCGTCTGTTGACGCTAAAAGCTGGATTTTTGAACTTTTATCTTCTTCTTATTCTTAAGAGCTAGGCTCTTGTTGGTGGAGATTTTTCCATTCATCTCTGCTTTCTGCTTGCTTTTTTTACTTTTGTCATCTATCCTTTATTTTTTTATGGAAAAGTAAGTAAAAAATAAATTTCTATTACCCAGAACCTTTGGATAGAAGAGAATGGGAGCTAAGTTGGGCGGTTGGTGTTTTTCTTGGCGTGGTCATCACCGTATCCACCATACTGTGCCTTGCATTTATTGCTGCCAGAATTCGCGATAGATCCAGAGATTACGAAGGTAGGTTTTCATATCTTCTACTTCTCCTATCTTCTTCTTCTACTTTTGTAAACGTTTTAATTTTAAATTGTAATAAATAAATTCAATATACACCACTCATTCTGATTCTAAATTAAGCAACCTTTTTATCATTGATAAGATAGAGTGAACTGATAACATATAGTCATAGCTATATAAATAAATAAAATAAAAATAAATACATCATCACGCCTGTATTCCCCGAAGGGGTAGGCAGAGGTGCACTGTAGTGCGCCTGTATTTTGGTCCCAATGTAATAGGGGGCGAGCCTATTGCCATTATACCGGGCACATTCCCCCTCAATACGAGGGAGATTTGGGCCATAGTCCACCACGCTGGCCCAGTGCGGGTTGATGAACTTCACACGCCTTTCTATAGACGTGCAGGTTGTAATACATTTGGTACATGAAAAAGGCCATTTGAATAATAGAACCTTCGCCCATCTGGCACAACCTGGGGGTTTTAATTAACGAAAGAGAAATTCATATTTGTTTCTACTATAAAATAGGTGATAGATTAGATTCCAATACGTCTGTTTTGGAATAGTATATATTTTTTTTTATTTTCAGTGAATATTCCAACGATGAAAAACCAAACAATAATTGTACCCACACGAGCCCACACAGAAGAAAATAATTCCGATTTGGTTCCGTTAAACAAAGGTAAATAATATTTATATAAGTGGTTATGAATACTGCATGCTGGAGGCAGAATTGGTGAATCATGCTTCAGCTAAACAAGGAGATGCACAAGGTGGATATATAGGTATTGACTAAAGAAAATGTAGTGTGGTAATGGTTTGACAACACAAACTGTTGCGGTCTTGCCTAATTATTACGGCCTAGGGAACGGCGGCAATATAATTAGTTTAATTTAGAAAGGGGAGGCCTTTGCCCAGGAGTGGGACACTATTAGAGGCTAGTTAAAAAAAAATAGAACAAATTGCACCCTGAAGCGATAGAAGGAAGTGGCAGGAAGTAGATACGCGTGATATATACCTTTACCTTTAAGGAGGGCAATAACATCATTTAAAACAAAAAACCGGCCAAGTGCGAGTCGGACTCGCGCACGAAGGATTCCGTACCATTATCTATAAAAACGGCAAAAAAATCACGTTTTTTGTATGGGAGCCGCCTTAAATATTTATTTTATTCGGTTTTTTAGTATTTGTTGTTATAGCGGCAACAGAAATACATCATCTGTGAAAATTTCAACTCGCTAACTATCACGGTTCATGAGATACAGCCTGGTGACAGACGGACGGACGGACGGATGGACGGACAGCAAAGTCTCAGTAACAGGGTTCCCGTTTTACCCTTTGGGTACGGAATCCTAAAAAATAACACAATGTTACAATCTAAGAAGAAGAATCATTTAGAACCAATTTCGGATGTTCAATAGTGAGCTCTACTAAGACCACGTATGCGAAAACTTATACAGTGAACAATTAACAAATGTATAATTAACAATTAACAAATCACAATACAACTGTCCGCATACCGGATGCCGACATTCCGTGCTTCCCTACCCACCGCAATGGTCTGTGGTTGATTCGGATTATTATTTACTTATGTTTGATCCCAAACTAAGCAAAGCTTGTATAATGTTTACTATACAATGGACTGGAGTATATCCCAGTTGGTACACCCAGACCAGTGCAGATTCTTAAAAGGCCATTTCTGAAATTAGCCACTGGCGGGAATTGAACCCGCTACCACCCGATGCAATGAGCCCAGTGGTCTACCAAACCACTAGACCAAGCCGTCCTTAAGATGTCATAATTTAAACTTTTGAGTCAATAATTAGACACAACAACTTAACAATTATATCATGGTATATGAAAAAGCTGACACACTAATTGAATCACTCAAACCTACTTAACTTAAATTAAATAAAACAAATCAATACATGCTTAAAATAAAGTAGTGGCAGCCAAGTGGTTCAAACCCCGGCTCGCACCTCTGGGTTTATGTGCGAAATGCATTTTCATCCGAGATTAACACTTGCTATGTTACGTTGAAGGAAAACATCGTAAGGAAACCTGCACGTCTATAGAAAGGCGTGTGAAGTTCACAAACCCGCAATGGGCCAGGGTGGTGGTAGCCCATAAATCTCCCTCCTATTGAGGGAGAATGTGCCCGATAGGTGCAATAAGTTCGCCCCCTATTATATTGGGACCAAAATACATCGGCGAAGTGTGGACGCACTGCAGTTCACCTCTGCCTACGCCTTCAAGGAAAACAGGCGTGATGATATAAAATATATATGTATAATATATGCTTGGACTTACACGAATAAAAATTATGTCAGTTATTAGGTATTTAGTTGAGGCCGTAAATATTACTTTGTTGATCTTTCGATTGTGATATTTCTTTATTTTACCGTTATTTTTGTTTTCACTTTTAATGATTGCCTCTGTGCACCAGGCATGAACGCACCACCGCCAGACCCGCCGCGATACTCGGATATTAGCACCACGGCTCAGTTTGAGAATCCGGGCTACGCACACAGCACGCTACGCATCCATTCACCAAATATGGCGGCATCAACGCACCCACAGTATTCCGATTTACAGGTTAGCCTCCTAACAAGCCTCTCTCCATAATTGTATAAATAGCATTTGTAAACTACGTACCAACCTAATGAAAAATTTTGAAGAGTTTACCAATAATATAAGACAAAATATTTACATAACAATTATTTACAAAGAAAGAAACCGTCAAATTTAACAAAAATAAAACATACGTTGGGCACCCGACCCCCATGGACCTAAGAAATGATTAGAAGATAATTTCTGATAAACATATTAACATTTTTATACCATTTTTATTTTTTTTGAATGGACTACGCTGTTGGCCGTGAGTTGGCCTTTACAGCTTCATCGTAATAGGAGGCACTGCAGTGCATTTTGATGGTACCTTGCACCCTTCCCAACAATGTAGTCAGGCCACTCCAAGTCTGTATAATCCTGAGTCCTAATAATAGGACTTAAAATAATCCGTATCTAAAAAAAACTTTTTAACAAAAAGTTAAGCCGCCGAAAATTTTAAAAAGCATTAAATAGTATACCTTATTTATTTAACCTTAATAACAAAGTTCTTAAACTAATGTAAGTATACCTAAGTCATTCATTGTTAACCCCCCATTTCACCCCTAAGGGGGTTGATTTCTGATAATGTGTTGAAAATGGGACCACACTCGAAGAATTCCCTAGCTGACGTCATAAAAAATTTTGAAATCGGTCGAATGACGCCGGAGATATGCGTGATCATACATAAAAAATAAACAAAAAAAAATATATACGCGTCGAATTGAGAACCTCCTCCTTTTTTTTTCGTCGGTTAAAAAATACTGTCCCAATCGAATGTATAAGCAAAAGGGTTATGAAATAACATAACTACAACTACTACAGCCCTTTAAACGTCTCACTGCTGGGCACTGGCCTCCCCTCAATGCGAGGGGGATATTATTATAAAAAGCAAAATTAAGTAGCAGTGAAAAAATTCTTAATTTTTTGAAGTCGTTTATTAACAGTGACGTATAAGCCCCCAACACACTGGAGCGTCAAAGCCACACATCATAATTCGCTTGCGCTGTCAGTGTAGAATGAACGAATGAAAGTTCGTTGTAGAATGAACTTTTTGTTTGTGGCAATACAGTTAGTTTTGTTATGACAAAAACATTGACGCGCGAGCAGTGACGCCCCATTGTGAGGGAGGTTTAACTTAATTATGTAATGTCCACAGAATGACACCGTGCGCTTTGTGGTCAACGCAATGGCTCGACCCCATCGAGAAATTGTCACCACAAGAACACCATTACTTCCGCAACGAGAAAGTTTCGTATAAGTTCGAACATAAATAAATCTAAATCTAAAAATAAATCTAAATATAAAATACATATATTGTATTTTTGTAAAAAGTAAATATAGAAACAAAATTGAAATGTTATTTATTACTACAGGTACGATAGTTCCCATTTTAAGGAATTTACTTTTCTAATGTTCAAATGATAAGAACAATATTGTTTTAGCATTTAGGAGTTATGGAATATAACAACTATGCAATGTCCATTTTAGTACTACCTAAGTGACTGTAATTTGAATCTTACGGAGACTTAATAAACGTTTACCTAAATTAAATTTTAAGACATATTTTATTCTACATGTTGTAGTTTTAACTGAGTTCGAAAATCAAATCTACTAGAGATTATCCACAAATAAATAAATAAACATTACGGTATTTGTCGGTGACGGAACGGTATGGTCAGTGCTGTTTCATATATTTGAAAAAATATATGAAACAGCACTGACCATTTGTGAAAACAAAGAATATTTTTTGCCGTGGCTGATATAGTTACAGTCCTGATATGAACGGGATAGTTGGCAGACACCTATAAGAATTATAATATAAAACCTTACAAAGATGGATCTAAGGCATTGTGCTCGTGATGCAGGCTCGCACAAAGCGTTTGTCCCCCGTCTCAGCGAACACCGGAGCGATATAACCATTTGTTACGCATTCAACGCCCGCTCCATCCAGCTATTTATCTTGCAAACATCGACTGGGCGAGTCGTCGATCAATTCCAAGCGCTTACGTCGATTAATCAAACTGTAAGTCGCCGTTTAACCTGAGTTTTAATACGCCAGCCACTTGAAAGCCTGGTGAACTAAATAGGTAGAGGTACCTGTGGAGGTGTTATATTTCTATCAGAGTCGATTTTGTTTTCATTTCAACTGATTATCTGAAAATATCTAGCAGTTTCCATCACACTAAACATGTTTCTGCAAACCTTTAGCTGACTGACTAAGTCAAAATTTGTCTGAACTAATTTGAGAATGCAGTTGCAATTCACCAAAACTTTCAGAATAAACCATCCTTGTCAAACGTTACTACCCTCACTATAGTTCCCGATAATATTGTTTTTGATAATATATGACGGAACGAATGTATCTTAATACACGTTCCGTTCTTTTAGGTAAGGTAAGGTAAGGTTTTATCTAAAAGGGGCAATTTAAGGTCTATTGACACGGTTGAACCGGCTGTCAGTTGACGCTGTCAATTGGGCAACCGATTCGTTGATCGGTTCTACGAAAGTCTTGGTCGGAGTCCTGTAGTTCTCGTGTTCGGACTCCGTGAAGTTCGCTTTCTCGAAGTTGATATCGAGATTTCTTTGGTTCTCCCCCTCATCGGCTATCTCAAGTATCTCGTGAGTTTTTGTAAAGCTAACATCTTGCCGATCGCATGCGTCGTTTCATCTTTCGTCTCATTCCCGTTGTAAGACGTCGTTAAACGTTGAATCGGCTGCTTACGAGTTTAACGCAAACAGATGAACAATGGCTTATATGGATTTTTTAAAGTATCTAAATGTAATCTTACATACCTACCTACCTAATCTAATTTGCTAGGTATGCAGTGGCCCAATTACTTTTATATCTCTGTATAATTTGAGAAAATAACAAATAATTACTGTTATCCAAATACCTACATACAATACAATGTAGCTTCGTTCAAAAATACCCTTTCAGATATTGATTGGAAATTACATGTCAGTACTTACGTGGTTTTCACTGGTTGGTTGGCTTAAAATAAATTAGTTTGTCAACGATGCGCTGCACTTTTAGCTTTATTCAGAGTTTGAGTTTCAAACAGCGCGCTCGTTTTAAATCTGCCCAGCGTTATTGTGTTAATATCAAAATGTGTATATTTTCAAAAATGAAAGCCATTTCCACATATCTGACATCATTTAACGCACTCGCGACGTTCAGATTTATATTTGGTGGTCTCTATTATGATTTGAGTGATTCGACAACTGTCAGATACTCGGCGAAAATGTACAGCATTGCTTATATTTCGTTAAATTTGATTTATTTTCCGCACTACTCCGAATTAAATGAATGGACAATGCATCTTTTTGTGGAATTAATTGAATGCACTTCATACGGGGTACTATCACATGTTATAATAGAGAGAAATGAGCCAAACTCATTCAACAGCAGCTACATACCGTCATTCATAGTATCGATCATGATTGCTGCCAGGAGTTTCTATGTAACATTATTGTGGAAGACCGGATCATTTTCGTGGATGCATTTGTTGATTTTTTGCTTAAGATACGTACCATGTCTAACAGGCCGTTTGAACGCTGTATTTGCATACGACGTCTATCGTAAACGAGTTAAATCACTGATGAACTCGTTGGAACTTGGACTTGCAAACGAGAACAGTCCCGATGAGGAAAAGTTCGCTCATATTAGGGCATTTTCAGATGATTACAGGGAGCTATCAGATAACTTTTTCTCAGCAAATGATCCCAGAAAAGTGCAGGTATGAGTTATTTACCTATGTTACTCATGTCAGTTAGTGGCTTTGAAGAAATAGACAAAGAGAATAGATAACTTTGTCCAGCAGTAGGACGAAACAGCCTGATTTTATTAAAAGTTTGTACCTAGCTTTGGTGTGGTAGTACAGAACAATAATCAGGTACCTACAATTACAGTAGCTGACCTACAGATGCTTAGCAGAAAACAAAGTCATTCTTGAATTTGAATCACACAATTATTTCAATTATATTATAGGTACTCTTGCATATATTAAATAATATCTTCCGGCTTCTATATCATCATAAATAATGTACTGAAATGTAATACGCTTGTAATAAGGTTACATACATTTTCTTCCTTTTAGATACGGTGTGGCTTCGTGTTTGATTTCTTGAAATCAATGTGCCTCGTTTACTTTACTCTGTCGGGTAAAGAATTTGTGGTAAGTATTTTTATTTCATCGTTAATTGAAATAAATATAATCAACACACAATTTTGAGACTGTATGTGAAAAAATCCTTCACGAATAAAAAAAAGATTTTGATTTTGATAATATTGAATGGTCACTAAATAAAATGTTCGTAACTCACTTCCAGACGTAAGATTGACTTAATGCATTTTGTATATCTTATTGTTTCAGATACAAAATTGGTACCTGGCAGCAATACGGGCATTCGAACTTATGCTAAGCATCTTTACCATATGTCTACCAGGAATTTTGTCCGAAATAACAAACGACCATATTGACGCTGCAAAGCATGTGATACTTGACCAACTCTTTACTTACAAAGGTAATGGGAGCTATAATTATCATTATCAAAATTATTGTACTCTACGATGACGCTCCATGCTTGTTTTGAGCCCCGTAAAGGCTTTGACTCGTGAAAAATTACTTGACTCTTCCATAGAAAATTATTACTCTATTGGCTCACTCATGTGCAGACCCCATAAAAATTGCGCCTTTAGCCACTGCCCAAAATATTAAATGAACGCAGGAAAAAATCCTACAGTAAAAACAATACCTAGCAGTTCCCCTTTCGGTACAATGTGTGAGCTTTAGATTTTGACGGATGAACAAATAATGTTAGACCAGCAATGGATTTAGCTCAAAATCTACTTTTTTACCAAATTATATTTTGTTGCAGGTGATAACTTACGTTCTGAGATACACACAGCTGTTAAGTATCTCGATGCCCAGAAGACCAGATATACACTGTGGAACGATTTGCCACTCAATCTGAGTTTCGTTTTTGCTTTCATTAATATTTGTGCCGCATATGTCATTGCGATAATGCAATTTAAATATTAATCAGGTTGTAGAAATGTTGTTAATTGTTGTCATGGCTTTAATATAATTCTTATCTCACCTAAATCTATACTACTTAAATTATTGTAATTTGCACTTTAAAGAGACAAACGTTTAAACGATATTGTGTGACTTATTTTATTTACGATGCATGTTGTCTTAACTTAGTTTGAATATCGAATTTAGGAAAGATACCTTACATAGTTGGATCTTTGTGATATTGTGCTTATGATGGAGGTCGCAGCATAGAGCATTTTTCTCCGGTCTCAGCGAACGTGGAAGCGATATAACCACTTAGCTGTATAGTGTAACGAACACGTCCAGCCTACCCTATACCTATTCAAACTCGTGTTATTTACCTACCTATTTTAATCGCGGCTAAAGATTATTTTTGCTCGTGAATCTGTCTAGCGCTCGCGATATTCGATTTTTAATAAGGACCTCTACGTTGTGTTTATAATATGAATTTAAAAAGAGTATTTAAGAAAGTATAAAAAAAGCATTTAAGAAAGTATTAAAGAAAGTATTAAAAGAAAGTTTCATACGTGTATTCGGAAATTAAATAATTATCAAAATTACGAAATAATCCTGTGGAAAAATACATCACACAATAAAATAAGAAAACAACAGAAATAATAAAACAAAATGATCATGCAAGCAAATGATGAACCGCCGACGTAAATGCTATAAAATAAAACACGTATAAACACAATAAACATCGAAGCGCACGATGACATGTAGATGTAGTTCCTCGCACATAGTCTCAGTCTAGTTAGTCTTAGTCTAGCACTTACCCCACGCCAACCACCAATGTTCTTATAACGCACTTTCACTGTTATGGCACGTGCACTGCCTTTACGTATTTATTTATCGCAGAACGATCCGCGCGCCCGAATATTATTTATTTGACGTAATAACGAATAAATGTGAAACCATATAATATGGTGAATCCTATTTCCTAGCGATAGAAATTAACTGGTCTCCCTTCCAACCTAGCAACCAGTCCTTATGGCAAAGACCACGTGCCCCAGCAAATCCATCAAAGACTAATCGACCCATGTATTAGCTAAACTATAACATCAATCAACCACATCATTCACTCACAGCAATAGACGTTGAACTCGAACAAGCATTCCGATCATCTTTCTCATACCAATGTAGATTATCCTATTTGAAATCTAACAACAGATACTCATTCATTCATCACTTTCCCTAATGTAGAATTCTACAACATTCGTCGAGGTGTTCATTGAGAACTTTATATAGAGTAAATTTTCATAACATGATAAATTACTTGGGTTTAGAAAATTAATTACATAAGCTATTATTGGGTTGCTTGATGAGCCAAATGGTCGATTTTGACTCGCGACATCAACATCAACCATTAATTTCTGTTAATTTGGATTGAGTGTTTCATGTTCAACGATAAGAAACCGTTAATGCTAAGGAACCCCAAATCTATCGTCTGTCTGACCTTGAGAACTATTATCCTGGGGGAGTGATACCCATAGAAGTATTCCTGCGCCCTTCTTCACAGCCCTCAAGTTTCTAAACAATAGGTGGTACCAAAACAATTCCGGACTTCCCCGTTTCCCATGAAGTGTGTACGACATGTGTGTGTAGTAGTGAGGTCGATCTCTTCTGCGATCAGACTGTAAGTTAGTGTGTAACGTACTCCCCCTTCCTCACCCGAGACCCTAATGGTAGCCCGATGGAGAGCCTGGTGTAGATAGTGTATGCGTGTGTGTACAAGACTTTTCTGTACTAAATATAGATCACAGCAAAATTACTTTCACTGTTCACCAGACGTAGCACGTTTAGTCCCTACGCTGATCAATGCAAAATAAAATTAATGATAACCCTGTGGTTATGGAAATAAAACGTAATAAAATCATACCTGATCATACACTCTCTTTCATACAATCGCACTCACCTGCGACACGAAATAATTGAAGAATCGCCACGAAAAATGAAATCAACGATAACAATAACCGCACTAACATCAGACGTCGTAACTGCATAAACCGTAGGATTATTTATGTCATTTAAATCGCAATATAAAATATAAAATAAATCATGTAATACTTGTGAATACGTACGAAACTTTCATAATAATAACACTGAATATAAATACGACACTCCCGACGCGAACTATTCACATAGGTGAATTATATAGGTTCCTAGGAAATACCGCGCGACTAATTAGGATACCTTTGACCCGTCGCAACCGACTCTCTTGCGTAACTTTTTCGAACTCCCCGTTCCCACTATCGTCAAAGCTTTTATTTCAGGAATACTTATCCCCACCTAATTTTTAAATACGCACATATGGCTTATGCGTGAGGTTGAAATCTAATCTCTATAATAAGTAATAATTGACATTCTTTCTCGAAAGTTCTAATATGTGGAAATCACTTGAAACGGCTCCACGAATTGCTTATCGGCGAGGTGACACAAATTTATGAGGTTTAACAAAAATTAGGATTTTAAGTGGATTTGCGTCGCCCCCAGGCTGAACCGTTACAGTCGCCCCTGATTATGTAATCATGAACGTCAATTAATTGGAGTGAATGGTTATATAATCCTTTAGGAAACTAATTGTTTTGTTACTCCGTAAGACTCGCCTATAAGCTTATCTTACTTAAGTAATAACGCCTTCCAATAAGAACTGCCATAAATGTATCAAGTCGCCAAATGTTGGTGTTTGTTGTAAATAAAATGTGTCTTCAAAATCAACAGCACATCAATCATTTCCACAATGCGAACATCTAAAGACCTATTTTATCCCAATGTAATAAGTAGTAATATTTCCAATCATCCATTAGGTCTGCGTCGACGTACGCGAATGTAGATTTGTCGATGTCTAATATTGTAGTGAAGAAGAATCGTAGCATCATTGAATATCCTCGTACCAGGAGTCAGCAAGCCGGTTCGATGAAGATGATGAAGTACGACGGACCAATCCAGCGGTGAATCTAAGATTTACAGCAGAATAGCCACCGAACAGTTACCTTTCTTTAGGCACTTATCCAATGTACTGTCCCATCCTGTAATTGTCTTAAATAGGTCGTCTGATAATGTAGGTAGTTGTAGATAGGTGTGAACCGGACAAACTTATCCCAGAACTTGGTATTAATTCTGCCATGAATCCGTTGTAATAAAGTTGGAAGAGTAGTTTCTTCAAGCTCCAGTAGTTGTGATGTTGATATAAAATCTTGGCAAACCAATGAATGTGTTGTAAATATATTTTTGTTGAATTCAAACTGCATCTCCAGCAATAGTCAGCTTCGTAAATGTTTCAAAAATGTTGATTGTTATCAAAACTTCAATTAGAATACCAAAAGGAACCAACAAATAGCCATATTGTACTTGAGCACACGATATATACATATTAAGTAGACATAGTTAGCCATTGGGCAAAGACCTCCATTTGAAAATATTATGACGTCATTTTGGTGTAGTCGCTCAAGTGTAGTTCGATTGGCTCGATTTGTGGTTGTGAGTTCGATTCCCATCAGTGGTAAAATTCGGAAATAGCATTTGTAGAACTTCCTCTCAGTCTGGATATAACTAAAATCGCCCCAGTCCATTGTATGCTCGATAGTATGTATCCATAGATCTCCTATCGAAACTAATTTGACGCTGGCTTGATGTAATAGTTCGAATGCAATGTTGATTGGCTGATTCGTTGTTGTAATTCGTGTATTCGTCAGGAATAAAATTCGGAAATAGCCCTTTCGGAACTTTTAACTAAGTCTGGATATAACTGGAATCGCCCCCGTCCATTATATGTTACATAGTATGTTTTATAGTACAAGCTCCGCTCTGTCTGGTTTCATACAATGAGTATGTGTTGTCTGTTGAGTCGTTATTTAATTTATTTTTTTTAAGCTAGATAAGTAATGTACTTATAGGTAGTCGATGTATATGAGATACGCAGTATTAGGCTTAAAATGTCCGTAAGCAAGGATAACATCGCGTTACCTCAAAAGTTATATAAATATTCAATTCAATCTATTCATCAAATCAATTGAATTGAAATTCAAAACCGTGCGTAAGCAAGGATAACATTGCGTTACTTCACAAGTGATATGATTGGTGCCCTTACCATGCCTCCAGTTCACTATGATTCTACCTTAGTGTTATTTGTTTACCAATTATCTGATATATTAACCTAACAAGAGCCAACCAACTAATCCAAAACATTATATACACTACTCACTCCAAAACAATTCTAATAAAGTAATGAAATCAAGTTACTCTAAAGTGCGATTCTGTAAATGTTCATTTATTATAATTTAAATGCGCCCCTACACTATTATTTCGTTTGAATTTAAGATTTCGACTGAAATAAAACATAATGAAGACTCGCTCTTATTTAGCTTATTTGGATTAAACTAGATTCCTATTTGATTGATTCTAATAATATAATTCTCCTGTTAAAATGATTTTATTTAAATTTGATTTCTAACTGGAGTCTTTTAAATTTATTTAAAAATACGCCCCTAAACTGTTATGTATATAAGAATTCAAGCAGCTCAACTACTCCTTTGTTAAGTACTATACAATATAACTTAAATTATTATAACTTGAAAAACTACGAACCCTACAGCTCTCAAAAAAAATTGTTGACATAAATCTCACTCACATAACTTAACCACTTCTAAACACTTAAGAAACCTGCATGTTATCGTCGTCCCTCATCCGTCAGTTAACACTCATAGCTAACAAGTGTTACGTAAATTATGGCGCATAATATAATGTCTTACGCCTATGGAATAGTTTTGTAAGTCTTGTTATACACTTTAAATCTATATTTAGAAATGAAACTTTGACAAAAATCGGAACATCGAAATCCTTGAATTTTAATAATTATGATCGTCTACTTTTGTATATTCTTATTTCCTACGTTGTGTTTGTGTTTTTTTTTATGACACGTTTATTTTGTTTTATTGGTAGTGATCTAAATATGTTTATATGTTACATAGTAACTTAGATTTTTTTTGTAATAAGTTTTTCACTCAACGTGAATTGAATTAAAATTTGTCTGACCTAATTTGCTGGACACTACGTTTGAATTTGTCGAATTTGTAGTGATGATAATAAGTTTTAATATTTTTGTAGTAAATCAGATTCATTGTAATAGGTTTTTAACTCAACGTGAATTGAATTAAAATTGTTTGACCTAATATCCTGGTCACGGCACCATCTGTAACGAACACGTCCAGCCTACCCTATACCTATTCAAACTCGTGTTATTTACCTACCTATTTTAATCGCGGCTAAAGATTATTTTTGCTCGTGAATCTGTCTAGCGCTCGCGATATTCGATTTTTAATAAGGACCTCTACGTTGTGTTTATAATATGAATTTAAAAAGAGTATTTAAGAAAGTATAAAAAAAGCATTTAAGAAAGTATTAAAGAAAGTATTAAAAGAAAGTTTCATACGTGTATTCGGAAATTAAATAATTATCAAAATTACGAAATAATCCTGTGGAAAAATACATCACACAATAAAATAAGAAAACAACAGAAATAATAAAACAAAATGATCATGCAAGCAAATGATGAACCGCCGACGTAAATGCTATAAAATAAAACACGTATAAACACAATAAACATCGAAGCGCACGATGACATGTAGATGTAGTTCCTCGCACATAGTCTCAGTCTAGTTAGTCTTAGTCTAGCACTTACCCCACGCCAACCACCAATGTTCTTATAACGCACTTTCACTGTTATGGCACGTGCACTGCCTTTACGTATTTATTTATCGCAGAACGATCCGCGCGCCCGAATATTATTTATTTGACGTAATAACGAATAAATGTGAAACCATATAATATGGTGAATCCTATTTCCTAGCGATAGAAATTAACTGGTCTCCCTTCCAACCTAGCAACCAGTCCTTATGGCAAAGACCACGTGCCCCAGCAAATCCATCAAAGACTAATCGACCCATGTATTAGCTAAACTATAACATCAATCAACCACATCATTCACTCACAGCAATAGACGTTGAACTCGAACAAGCATTCCGATCATCTTTCTCATACCAATGTAGATTATCCTATTTGAAATCTAACAACAGATACTCATTCATTCATCACTTTCCCTAATGTAGAATTCTACAACATTCGTCGAGGTGTTCATTGAGAACTTTATATAGAGTAAATTTTCATAACATGATAAATTACTTGGGTTTAGAAAATTAATTACATAAGCTATTATTGGGTTGCTTGATGAGCCAAATGGTCGATTTTGACTCGCGACATCAACATCAACCATTAATTTCTGTTAATTTGGATTGAGTGTTTCATGTTCAACGATAAGAAACCGTTAATGCTAAGGAACCCCAAATCTATCGTCTGTCTGACCTTGAGAACTATTATCCTGGGGGAGTGATACCCATAGAAGTATTCCTGCGCCCTTCTTCACAGCCCTCAAGTTTCTAAACAATAGGTGGTACCAAAACAATTCCGGACTTCCCCGTTTCCCATGAAGTGTGTACGACATGTGTGTGTAGTAGTGAGGTCGATCTCTTCTGCGATCAGACTGTAAGTTAGTGTGTAACGTACTCCCCCTTCCTCACCCGAGACCCTAATGGTAGCCCGATGGAGAGCCTGGTGTAGATAGTGTATGCGTGTGTGTACAAGACTTTTCTGTACTAAATATAGATCACAGCAAAATTACTTTCACTGTTCACCAGACGTAGCACGTTTAGTCCCTACGCTGATCAATGCAAAATAAAATTAATGATAACCCTGTGGTTATGGAAATAAAACGTAATAAAATCATACCTGATCATACACTCTCTTTCATACAATCGCACTCACCTGCGACACGAAATAATTGAAGAATCGCCACGAAAAATGAAATCAACGATAACAATAACCGCACTAACATCAGACGTCGTAACTGCATAAACCGTAGGATTATTTATGTTATTTAAATCGCAATATAAAATATAAAATAAATCATGTAATACTTGTGAATACGTACGAAACTTTCATAATAATAACACTGAATATAAATACGACACTCCCGACGCGAACTATTCACATAGGTGAATTATATAGGTTCCTAGGAAATACCGCGCGACTAATTAGGATACCTTTGACCCGTCGCAACCGACTTTCTTGCGTAACTTTTTCGAACTCCCCGTTCCCACTATCGTCAAAGCTTTTATTTCAGGAATACTTATCCCCACCTAATTTTTAAATACGCACATATGGCTTATGCGTGAGGTTGAAATCTAATCTCTATAATAAGTAATAATTGACATTCTTTCTCGAAAGTTCTAATATGTGGAAATCACTTGAAACGGCTCCACGAATTGCTTATCGGCGAGGTGACACAAATTTATGAGGTTTAACAAAAATTAGGATTTTAAGTGGATTTGCGTCGCCCCCAGGCTGAACCGTTACAATAGCTATCTCTATACAGATATTTATCTTGCAACCATCGACTGGGCAAGTCGTTATATCGCTAGTGGCTGGGCAAGTCGTCGACCAATTCCAAGAGTTTACGTCGATCAATCAATCTGTAAGCCACCGTTTAACCTGAATTTTAACACTTCAGTCACTTGTTAACCTGGCGATGTAGACGTCATTATCATTACACCTACGCGGCTGCGAGGGTATGGCATTCGACGATAGCTTAGTCAAGTTGTTTGAGTGTAGGCCACTAAATTGGATGGTGGCAGGTTCGATTCCCCCCTCTGGAATATTTGGGAAATGGCCTTTTCAGAATTTGCCCGGGTCTGGGTGTAACTGGGATCGATATAATGAGTATGTGTTGTCAGACGTTTTATTTATTATTTTCCTTTTTCGTTAGCACTTATTTTTTTATTCCGACAGATCACCTGACAGTATCTAGCTGTTTACGTCACACTGAGCTTGTTGAAGCCTTAAGCTGACGGAAAGATATCCGTAAATTTCTTCGTAAACGGATTTGAGAATACAGTTAATGGATTCTAATAAACTTTTCAACTCTGACGGTTTCCGTCAAACAAGAATAAACCTTTGTATTCCAAGGATATAATCAATATATCAAGATAATATTACCAAATTATATCTGCGCCTGTATAGCGGTTACTCTTAAGGTCTATTAACGCGGTTAAGACGACTGCCTGCTAATTACGAGTATAACGTGAATGGATGTGCAAAGACATTATGTATGGAACACGAGCTGTCCGGGGAAAGAACTCCCGTAAACCGCAAATGTAAGTTATGTAAGTTTTTTTTTTTGTAATTTCGTATCCCTCGCATATAAATCTTTTTTTACTGAAAACTGTACCACAACGACAGTTTTAAGCGAAAGTATTACATAATATATATTACACAAGAAGGTATAGACATAATATAGACATAACGCATGTTGTGATAAATTTATAATGAGAACAGAAGGTAGATTGGCATGAATAAAAACAGTCTTGATCTAAATCTCGTTTCAATCACATCAACGCAT
The DNA here is from genome assembly GCA_914767695.1 of Ptilodon capucinus. Lineage (NCBI taxonomy): Eukaryota > Metazoa > Arthropoda > Insecta > Lepidoptera > Notodontidae > Ptilodon > Ptilodon capucinus. The sequence continues at coordinate 1,947,343 of OU611813.1, read as the reverse complement.
TGATTGACTGATGCTTTCTGATATTTACCACGGCAGCGGAATGTGTTGGTAAATATTAATTATTTGTCCAATGTAAATATGAATAAGCCTTTGAACCCTTTTGAAATGTCGCCTACATATTCGTAGATTCAATAATATCGATACTTAAATTATTTTTATTAACATTAACTTAGTTTTGAAAAGGTAGGTACTCAGATATTATAATGAGTAAGTAAATAAATGACAAGGTACCTTCTTTTTTATAGCCAGTCAACACATACCTACCGTATGATCCCAAACCAAGGAACGCTAATAATAGGGACACTATTATCGATTAGAAACTTACTTATTTTGCTACTTACTATGATTAGTTTTAGGTACAGGCGTCCATAGATTATAGTAGTGACTGTTGGTACTTACCTAATCACATATGCCACGAATGCAGTGACCTATTTTTTTTTAACTCTATACAATGTGCATCATAAAACCGAAATGATATTTTACCGTTTTCATAAGTACTGAATTTGATCGAAATTCGAAAATTAATTTGGTATTTATTTCTCCTGGCAATTAAATTAAATAAATATCGCCCAACAACACATAGATACTCAATCATATGATCCCAAACTCAGCAAAGCTTGAACAATGGGTATACCTAACAATGGACTGGGGGCGATCTTAGTTACACCCAGACCATGGAAAATACCGAAACAGTCAAAAGAGGAAAAAAAAAGGTATTTCGAGTCCTTTACGAAAATTTCAAGTTTTGTTTTATGAATATTAGTGAAGACGCCTTGTCTATGTAGCTTTAGTATTAAACACGGTGAAGCGTGTGCCATAAAGTCACAATACTATACTATACTACAGCCCTTTTTAACGTCCCACTGCTGGGCACGGGCCTCCCTTCAATGCGAGGGGGATTCAGGCCATAGTTCACCACGCTGGCCCAGTGCGGGTTGGCAGACTTCACACATCTATCGAGAACTATTCAAGTGTCCTCAGACGTGCAGGTTTCCTCACGATGTTTTCCTTCACCGTTTCATAGCAAGTGATAATCTCGAATAAAAATGAGATTTGCACATAAAACCCAGAGGTGCGAGCCGGGGTTTAAACCTGCACACTTTGATTTGACAAGGCGTGCGTTCGACCACTCGGCTACCACTGCTCGTCTCGGCTACAACTAGTGTTGGATGTGACAAATACTCTACGGCCTGTACCTCTGTAATAATGATACTAACATATAATCTACCTTCACTTTGCATCTACGTATCAGCTGCCGTATGAGTACCTTAAATATTATTGCGGACTTCTGATATACCCTGTATACTTTAAGAGAATAAAAAATAATGACTGTTACAGATACTATCTACATTCAATACTTTGTAGCTTCGTTCAAAAATACCCTTTCAGCTATTGATTGAAAATTAATAACAAAGCAGTACTTACGTGGTTTTCACTGGTTGGTCGGTTTAAAATAAATACGTTCGTCGACGATGCGCTGCACTTTATTCATAGTTTGAGTTTCAAACAGCACGCTCGTCTTAAACCTGCCCAGCGTTATTGTGTTAATATCAAAATGTGTATATTTTCAAAAATGAAAGCCATTTCCACATGTCTGACGTCATTTAAGGCACTCGCGACGTTCAGATTTATATTTGGTGGTCTCTATTATGATTTGAGTGATTCGACAATTGTCAAATACTTGGCGAAAATGTACAGCATTGGTCTTTTGTCGATAAATTTCATGTTTTTTCCGTTCCCATCCGACTTAAATTCAACGGCATTGCAATCGGGTGTGGAATTAATTGAATACACTCTATACGTGGTAATATCACATGTTATAAAAGAGAGAAATGAACCAAACTCATTCAACAGCAGCTACATACCGCCATTCGTAATATTCACGATGATTGCTGCCAAGAGTTACAATATTTCAGTGTTGTTGAAAGTCTTACCATCATCGTGGACGCACATATTGGTTTATACCTCAAGATATGTGACTTGTATAGCAGGCCGTTTGAACGCAGTATTCACATACGACGTTTATCGTAAACGAGTTAAATCACTGAAGAACTCGTTAGAACTTGGACTTGCAAATGAGAACAGTCCCGATGAGGCAAAATTCGCTCATATTAGGGCATTTTTAGATGATTACAGGGAGCTATCAGACAACTTTTTCTCGGCAAACGGTCCAAGAAAAGTGCAGGTATGTATGAGAAATGTAATTCCTTTGGCTCATGAAAACTAGTGACTAACTCTGATGTAGGTAGATTCAGAACATTCCAAAATTACCGAAATGTCTTAACCATCTTATTTTAAACTCGATTAGATATAATTTATATTTGCAGGTATTACTTCGGACATTTGAAACATTGTACATTCATAATACACTTAAAATGTGGTTAAGGCGCATTCTCTCCCTTTCAGATACGGTGTGGCTTCGTATTTGACTTCTTGAAAATGATTTTTATCGTTTACCTTACTTTGTTTGGTAAAGAACTTGTGGTAAGTATCTACTTTTTTCGTTATACTTCATCATTTATCAAAACAAACAAAATTTTATAAAAACATTCAAACCACAATATACTATTATACTATTACAGCCCTTTTTAACGTCCCACTGCTGGGCACGGGGCCTCCCCTCAATGCGAGGGGGATTCAGGCCATAGTCCACCACGCTGGCCCGGTGCTGGTTGGCAGAACGAGAAGATCTATCGAGAACTAGTCAAGTTCCCTCAGACGTGCAGGTTTCCTTATGATGTTTTCCTTCACCGTTTCATAGCAAGTGATAATCTCGGATGAAAATGAGATTCGCACATAAATCCCAGAGGTGCGAGCTGGGGTTTGAACCTTTTTTTTTTTTTAACGTCGGAAAATCCTTTATGGATACCCTGCCACCTCGGGGGAAGTAACAGAAGGCCTAAAGCCCTAATGCGACTGACAACCAAGGTAGTACCCACCATTGCCAGTCTCTCCACTTCCTTCCACGTTTTTCCTCTGGCCAGGACTAGGGTGTCGTCCGCGTAGCAAAAGATGCGCATCTTCGGAAGTAGCGCACCGCGGAGCACCCAGTCATACCCTAGGTTCCACAAGACCGGTCCCAAAACGGACCCTTGTGGAACCCCACACGTTACCCGTCTTCGCACCAAGGCTCCTCGTCCATTAATGAAGGAGACCTGCCTATCTTGAAGGTACTCTTCCAACAGCCGCCGCAGGTACAGGGGAACCCGGTGAAATTGGAGCGCCGCCTTTATTACACTAAACGGCAGGCTGTTGAAAGCGTTAGCGATGTCTAGTGATATCGCTAGAACCTTCTCGCCTTTGTTAGTCACTTCCATCGACCACACTTTCAGGGCAGTGAGGGCGTCCACTGTGGATCTCCCGGCCCTAAAGCCGAACTGGCACTCTGACAGGTCCGGTCCAGTCTGCGTGATGTGCTGTACGACACGAGCAACCACGATTCTCTCAAATGCCTTACCCGTGTCGTCCAGCAGCACTATTGGCCTGTAGGCTGAGGGGCAGTCCGGTGGGCGACCCACCTTTTGCAGCAGGCAGAGACGTCCCTCTTTCCAAGGTTTAGGGAATTGCCTCACCGTCAAGCATCGATTGAACAATTCCCGGAACTCCTCCTTCATATGCTTGAGAGTAATGGCCAGCACTCGCCCAGGCACTCCGTCAGGGCGCCGGGGTTTGAACCTGCACACTTTGATTGCAAGGCGTGCGTTCGACCACTCGGCTACCACTGCTGCTATATAACCATAATATAACAAACATACATCATACATCATCACGCCTGTATTCCCCGAAGGGGTAGGCAGAGGTGCACTGTAGTGCGCCCACACTTCGCCGATGTAATATAACAAACATTTATGTAAAACTATCTCCTCCCCGCGACTTCGTCCGTACAGACTTCGATGATTCAATATCGTTATCAATTAAAGCCTATATGTACATACATCAGAATAAACAATAATACTGTATAGTTTCACTAAAATTCATTCAGTAGTTTTGGGGCGTCGACACTCACGCGTAAAAAGGTTTGCCAATACCAAAACGATATGTCTATGTGCATAAGTATTAAATTTCAGTGGTAGAAGCCACGCCCCACGCGTCAGAGTGTCATTTAGTAGAAGAATTAACTGTCTTTATGGGTCAATACAGTTTGCTTTGGTATAGCAAAAAAAATACTCGTGACCGTCGGCGCCCTAGTGCGCGGGAGGGGAGGCTTTACTCTAACCATTATATATATCTAATTCTTTCAGATTCAATATAGGTACCTGCTAGCAATATGGGTATTTGAACTTATGCTAAGCATCTTTACAATTTGTGCACCGGGAATTTTGTCCGAAATAACAAATGACCATATTGACGCTGCAAAGCATGTGATACTTGACCAACTCTTTACATACAAAGGTAATGGGAGATTATTATATCTTTATCAAATGATGTTATACGATGTTGATGCTTTGTGTTCTTGCATAGTCTTGTTTTGACCGAGTGTGCGGCGTCGTGTAGTAGCCGCTTTAGCGGTCCGTGTGATTAGCATTTTCCATAAAAAATACTTGTTACACCAAGATCCTTATTTAGTATTTTCGCATGCACTAGTTGGTTGAGTCAAACAAAATGTGACAAAGTTACGTGCATTTACTTAAAGTATGTACACATTTATCCTATCTCATTTAGTATACCAACTAGAAGCATTTGTGAGGCGATCGAGCAACATTAGCTCAACAATGGCTTTGAACGGTTTGGATTGGTACCAACCAATGGCTTGGTTTCCCAGAACTCTAAAAAATATAATTCAATCCACTTTCTTAATTCTGTTTTATTGCAGGTCAAAACTTACGTTCTGAGATACATGCAGCTGTTAAGTATCTCGATGCCGACAAGAACAGATATACACTATGGAATGATTTGCCATTCAATCTGACTTTCGTTTTTGCTTTCATTAATATTTGTGCCGCATATGTCATTGCGATAATGCAATTTGAATACTAATCAGAGTGTGGAAATGTTGTAAATTTTTGTCATGGTTTTAATGTAATTCGTTTCTTACATAAACCTATACTACTTAAATTATTGTAATTTGCACTTTAAAGAGACTTAATAAACGTTTAAACGATCTTGTGTGACTTATTTTAGGCTGCATGTTGAGGTCTTAACTTAGTTTGAATATCGAATTTAGTAAAGAGTGAGAAAATAAAACTATTTTACGGATTTTATCGCGTTTATTTACTATTTTATTTTCCCGACGTGAAACACCGACGCTCCACAAAGTCTGCAATCTGTGAAAATGTACAGGACCGCATCCGCCATTATATCAGATTTGATAAACCGCATATCCTTGCAAAAGAACACCGACTCCGACCAAGGATGATACGTGAGGCTATTGAAATTAAAAAACATCCTAATTTCAATAGGGAAGATGGCTGGGTGCTACCACCAACTTGGGATCCAGTAATTAATATGATTAAATCCAAAACCAAGCATACCATTGCAAGACCTCATGACACTGTGAGCACTTTCTGCGTGGATCGGACCGCAAAAAACAACTAAATATGAGGGTACCCAGTTATTAACTATGACATCAGGGCGTCTAACACCTAAGTCCCCCCGTGACCATGGTTGCTGTAAAGCAGCCGAAACGTCGGGAAAATAAAATAGTAAATAAACACGAAATAAAACGATAAAATCCGTTAAATAGTTTTATTTTAATGTATAGTATTCGCGTAAATATAAGAAAACAATAAAAGAGTTAGAATTTAGAAAAGTGCTTATGATGCAGATCGCACCTCAAAGCGTTGTTCTCCCGTCTTCGCGGACGCGGAAGCGATACAATCTCTATCCAGCTATTTATCTTGCAAACCTCGACTGGGCAAGTCGTCGACCAATTCCAAGCGTTTGCGTCGTATAATCAAACGGTAAGCCGCTGTTTAACCTGAATTTTAACGATTCAGTCACTTGTAAACCTGGCGATGTAGACGTCATTATCATTACACCTACGCGGCTGCGGGGGTATGGTATTTGATGATAGCTTAGTCTAGTTGTTTGAGTGTAGGCCACTGAACTGGATGGTGGCAGGTTCGATTCCCCCCACTGGAATATTTGGGAAATGACCTTTTCAGAATTTGCCCAGGTCTGGGTGTAACTGGGATCGATATAATGTGTATGTGTTGTCAGACGATTTATTTATTATTTTCCTTTTTCGTTAGGACTTATTTTTTCATTCCGACAGATCACCTGATAATTTCTAGCTGTTTCCGTTGTTAATTACGTTGTTAATTCGTTGTTCATATGTACCAAAATAGATACGTAAACTAACAAGTAGCGCCAACTATTCATTATATTAGTAACTATGTGAATAAATGTCAGTTACTTACATTCATCGATACTTACATTTATCAGTCCCGGTTTCCCCGTAGGGCCGTAGGTGCCCCGTGGTACATACGGAACGTAGATCTTCATTCCGACCTTGGCCTCTTCTCAATTCGAAAACACTTAAAAATAGCGTCCGATCGCTATTTTAAAAAAGCCACGTCGCATTTAATTCCTCTAATTGTCGCCGCCGGCAATTACGAGGCAGGCCCCGCGCACACATCATCAACTCGTCACCGCCGTCCGCGGCACGTGTTGATTTATCCTCCCGCACTCCCCGACCCGGGCATCGAGAGGGCCACCAACACATTTACACCAGCCTCAAACAGACACCGATCTCACCAGCGAGGTCGAGGAACCCCTCTCTTCCGCACGTAGGTGCACCTTTGCACCTAGGAGCACAGTCACTACCTCTCCCCTCACGGTAACTGCCCAAGCCGAGGTCGTGCCCTCTGTGTCTCCCTTGAGCTAGTTGGCACCCTTTTCCACCCTTAAGGCTTTGGTTGGAGTGCACTCTGCGCTCGCCACTACTCCGGTGTAAAGCTGTAAAGGCCACCTCATGGCCAACAGCGTAGTCCATATTAAAAAAAAAAAAAACTTACATTTATTATAATAACTTTAACTCAGTTTTGAACATATAAGATACTCAGATATTATAATGAGTAGGTAAATAAATAACAAGGTACCTTCTTCTTTAACGCCAGTCAACACATATCTACCGTATGATCCCAAACCAAGGAACGCTAGTAATAGAGACACCATTTTCGATTAGAAACGTACTTATTTTGCTACTTACTATGGTTAGTTTTAGGAACAGGCTTCCATAGATTGTAGTAGTGACTGTTGGTACTTACCTAATCACAAAAGCCACGATGACTGTGACCTAATTTTTTTACAGTGTGCATCAAAAAACTGAAATGATATACATGTTTACCAAATAATAATGACTGAATGATATAAAACTTTGATCGAAATTCAAACATAAATTTGGTATTTATTTCCCCTACCAATTAAATTACCTAAATAAATATAGACAACACGTCATGCTCATCGTATGATACCAAACTAAGCAAAGTTTGTACTATGAGTAAACCTTACAACGGAATCGGGGGATCCCAGTTCCACCCAGACCATGGCAAATTCCGTAAAAGTCAAAATTGAAAAAAAAACAACTTGAGTCCTTTATGAATATTAGTGAAGATGCCTTGTATATGTAGTTTTAGTATTAAAAAAGGTGAAGCGTGTGCCATAATGTCACAACACTATATTTGTGACAAATACTCTAAGGCCTGTACCCAGAGGTACAATAATTTTATCAGAACAGAATGATACAGATATCATTCTGTTCTGATAAAATTATTGTTACAAAGACATAGTCTACCTTCACTTTGCAGCTACATATCAGCTGCCGTATATGTATTTATTTATTTAAGAACGACACACCAACAGTATACCTATTAACAATTGAGTAAAACAAATAATAAATTAAAACTGGTCTGATAGGTACACCAATGACAGGCGTGTACAACTTTCACCGAGATGAGACTTAAACATTTAAAAAAGAAACAAATAAAGTTTAAACTAAACTAAAAATTAAGTTAAAGCTAAAATTTGAATAATGAAAAAGTAAAAATAAAATGAAAATATGTATGGCAATGATTTAAGTATAATTTTTCTAAATTCGTATAATGAACTGTTGAATATGTCTAAGTTGCTAATTTTACTGATAAACATGTTATACTCATTACATATTATTACATACTGCAGGAGAGTTGAGACCCAGATTGGTTCTTACTAATGGCGTATAAAACGATCTTGTAATGGGATTCCGAGGAACATTGTGAGGTACAGTGAACAATATATGGTTAAGAATGTCACTGCAGCTGATAACATTGTTGACTATTTTATAAAGAAATATCAAATCATGCATTTTTCGACGACTGGATAATGATTTTAGCTTAAAAAATTTATGCATGTTCCTTATATATTATTTCGAACTTCTGATATACCCTGTTTATTTTTAGAAAATAACAACTAATGATTGCTAGAGATACTATTTATATTCAATACTTTGTAACCTCATTCAAAAATACTTTTTCAGTTATTGATTGAAAATTAATAACATATCAGCACTTACGTGGTTTTCATGGGCTGCACTTTTTGTGGGTTTATTCTGACTTTGAGTTTCATACAGCACACTCGTCTTAAACCTGCCCAGTGTTATTGTGTTTATTTCAAAAATGTGTATATTTTCAAAAATTAAAGCCATTTCCACATATCTGACATCATTTGATGCACTCGCGACGTTCAGATTTATATTTGGTGGTCTCTATTATGATTTGAGTGATTCGACAACTGTCAGATACTCGGCGAAAATGTACAGCATTGCTTATATTTCGTTAAATTTGATTTATTTTCCGCACTACTCCGATTTTAATGCATTGATAATGTACTTTTATGTGGAATTAATTGAATGCATTTCATATGTGGTACTACCACATGTTATAAAAGAGAGAAATGAACCAAACTCATTCAACAGCAGCTGCATACCGCCATTCATAATATTCACGATGACTGCTGTTAGGAGTGTCAGTGTGATATTATTAATAAGCACCACATCATTATCCTGGATATATTTAACGAGTTATTGCTCAAGATATGTGACTTGTATAACAGGCCGTTTGAACGCAGTATTTGCATACGACGTCTATCGTAAACGAGTTAAATCACTGAAGAACTCGTTGGAACTTGGACTTGCAAACGAGAATAGTCCCGATGAGGAAAAGTTCGCTCATATTAGGGCATTTTCAGATGATTACAGGGAACTATCAGACAACTTTTTCTCGGCAAACGGTCCAAGAAAAGTGCAGGTATGTATGAGAAATGTTCCTCCTTTTCCTCATGAAAGCTATTGACTAACTCTGATGTGGGTAATTTCAGAACACTCCAAAATTTCCGAAATGTCTTAACCATCTTATTTTATATTCAATAAGAAATCATTTATATTTGGAGGTATTACTTCGGGCATTTGAAACATTATATATTTCTAATAAACTCACACGTGTGGTTAAGGCGCATTGTCTCCCTTTCAGATACGGTCTGGTTTCGTATTTGACTTCTTGAAAATAATTAGTATAGTTTACTATACTTTGATTGGTAAAGTTATTGTGGTAAGTACCTGCTTCCATCGTTTTACTTTATCGTTTATCAAAACAAATAAAATTTACAAATACCTACAAACCACAATATATCAAACATTTATGTAAGACTACAAATTGCGATTTTACTGTATATTCAATATCCCAACATTAACCCCACCAGAAACACCTGCTTTCTGGTTGTTTCTTCCCATTCCAGGATCATCACATAATCTATTTTTTTTTAAATAGATTTGTAACTCATAACCAGACATTGGATTAAAGCCTCCCGTACATTGGGGCGTCGACACTCACGCGTCAAAATGTTTGCCAATACCAAAATGAACTGTATGTCTATGTGCATGAAGATTACATTTCAGTAGTAGAAGCCACGCCCCATGCATCAGAATTTGCTCGCGCTGTCAGTGTCATTTAGTAGAAGAATGAACTGTCTCTATGGGTCAATACAGTTTGCTTTGGTATAGCAAAAATTACTCGTGAGCGTCGACGCCCCAGTGCGCGGGGGAGGCTTTACTCTAACCATTATATATATCTAATTCTTTCAGATTCAATATTGGTACCTGCTAGCAATATGGGTATTTGAACTTATGATAAGCATCTTTACAATTTGTGCACCGGGAATTTTGTCCGAAATAACAAACGACCATATTGACGCTGCAAAGCATGTGATACTTGACCAACTCTTTACTTACAAAGGTAATGGGAGATTATTATATCTTTATCAACATTATTTTATACCATGTTAATGCTTTGTGTTCTTGCATAGTCATGTTTTGACTGTGAGTGTGGCGTCGTATAGTAGCCACTTTAGCGGCCCGTGTGATTAGCATTTTCCATAAAAAGTATTTGTTAGACCAAGTGCTGTCATTTGTATCCTTATTTTCGCATGCACTAGTTGGTTGAGTCAAACAAAACTGTGACAAAGTTACGCGCATTTACTTGAAGTACGTACACATATATCCTATCTAATTTAGTAAAGGTACCAACTAGAAGCATTTGTCAGACGATCGGGCAACATTATTATAACATGGGTTTGAACGGTTTCGATTGGTACCAACCAATGGCTTGGTTTGAAGTCCCGAGAACTCTAAAAAATATTATTCAATCTACTTTCTTAATTCTATTTTATTGCAGGTGAAAACTTACGTTCCGAGATACATGCAGCTGTTAAGTATCTTGATGCCGACAAGAACAGATATACACTATGGAATGATTTGCCATTCAATCTAACTTTCGTTTTTGCTTTCATTAATATTTGTGCTGCATATGTCATTGCGATAATGCAATTTACATACTAATCAGTATATAGATTCATTGTGAATGGTTTTCGTGGTTCGAATATAAATTTTAGTGTGGAATTACGTATACCTAAGCACATAAACATTAATCTTTTGGTCCCAAAGCTAGCAGCACTTGGATGGATAGTATACTTCTAGGAATGATCCAACTGACTTAACACTGAGACCTCAGTAAACTATGGACAGAATAATTCCACAATTGCCTAGTAAAAGGAGGCAGGAAACGGGAGAATAGGATATCTTAAACCTAGGTTTTATGGATACCTCGCATGCATTCTCTAAAGGAGTATGAACATTGATAAATACATAAGAGAAGTGTGAGTGCATTTGTTATATCTTTGACGCCGAGCTTATAGCCTTTACTCCGCGCACGACCTATACGAGATATACATAGTCCTCCATCACCATCCATCAGTGCGGGCTAGGATAGAGATGAAACTTGAAAATTCTCGGTAACCAGAGCAGCTCGACTGAACACCACGCTATTAACGCTTCAATTGTAGCAAGCCTCAATTCTACAATAATAAATAAAAAATTTGTGTGCAACAAGTTTTATTTTAATTTGCCTATTTTTGAAATTTTAAACGAATTTATTAATTCTAGTTAACTAACAGCCTTATATACTATATTGTTATACCAAAACACACTCAGTCGATGTATCTAGAAACATCCATGGAGTCGTTGCCGAATTAATTTTAGGCCCAAAGTCAAGCACTATGAGATCAAAGAGCACTCAACTCTTGAGTGGTGCCCTCTTGATTCGCACTCAACAGTTCGCATCGTGGGTAGTCGGAAATTGTATTCAGTATTTCAGTTTTATCAGGTGGAGGCAAATATTTTTCAATGATAAAGGTATTGTTACACGTTCTCATTCACGCTATTCCAAAGTCACATAAAATGCAAAAAGTGGATTTGGACTAAGCGGCAGAAGGTCTTATGATGATTTTTTTCATGTTTACATACCAAATTCTTATTTGTATATCGACTATATCAATAAATATGTAACATTTTAAATAATATTAAGTGCCTTATAAGAGTATTCCCCATTCACATAGATCTAAGATATAATTAAAATAAATTTATTTGGACTAATAACTATTATAAGAGCATCAACTTGTCAGATCTACATCCAAGAATGGCTGCTCAAAGTAACAGCTAAAGTAATGCGATAGTCTAGACCATGATTGTACTCAAGCAACTTATGACCATCGAGACCCGCACGTATTTTTTTTTTGCCACACCAAAACAAACTGTATTTACTCATCCAAAAAGTTAATTTTTCAACTAAATGACACTGACAGCGCGAGTGTCTTTTGATGCGTGTAGCTTTTACTACGGAAATTCCATGTTTATGCATATTGACACAGAGTTCGTTTTGGTTATGGCAAAATTTTCTACGCGCGAGATGCGAAATCAGATTTTTTATCCTCTCAATGGTTCTCAAGAGTGCATTCATGCACAGATTCGAGTGCCTGCTTAAAGTAAGTAATAAAATTAGTTCATTAATTTAACTTTCTTATAACCATTTTAAATATATGTAGGTACGTGCAATAACTAATATATTTAGTTATTCCAGCGCAACGATATTATTCTGTCACAGCGAACAGCCCCTCCATTTATCATATCCAAATGCAACATGGTGGATACCTCTATCTGTAAAACAGATCAACTAGTGAAAATACTGTATAAGTACGCAAGCAAGAAGACTGGGTCACTTTGTACGCACTGCGTAGTAGTTAACTCGGGACTCTGTGTATAGATGGCGCTGTTTTTAACTTTAGAAATATAATGGGGCTCTGTAGCTCTACCATAGAGTTTAAATGTACGAATGCTAAAAGCAAGCTTTTATATCATTTAATAAATTGTGTAATACATGTACTAAATTGATTGGTTTGCTTAAATTTAAAGTTTATTTTCTTCTTGTAAGGGCAAATAAATAAAAGCTTGTTTTTAAAAAGGTTTTCTTACCATTAACTCTTATCAGTTTATAAAGTTCATTTTGGCAAAAAAATTGACGGGGGTTTTTGACGCCCCGTTATGCGGGGGCTTAACAAATTAATAAATATATCATCACGCCTGTATTCCCCGAAGGGTAAGGCAGAGGTGCACAGCAGTGCGCCCACACTTTCCTGATTAATTTTTGGTCCCAATGTTTGTAATAAGACGCGAGCCTATTGCCATTATACCGGACACATTCCCTCTCAATACGAGGCAGATTTGGGCCATAGTCCACCAAGCTGGCACAGTGCGGGTTGGTGAACTTCACACGCCTTTCTACAGACGTGCAGGGGTGGAAGTCTGTAAACACTATCGTTGTGGTTTTGCTATAACTTCATATTTTAAGGCACGAAAACAACATGTTTTATCAATGGCAGATAAAATACTACCGATGGAGACCTTAAACATTGTCTCCTTAAAGCCATTGGACTAGTTATAGTCTAGCTACCCTTGATAAAAGATGTTGTTTTCGTGACTTAAAATATGAAGTCATAGCAGAACCTTGCCCATGAGGCCATAAATAATGAATTCCAAATACAAAAACTATTTAGTACTAATCTCTCTATAAATATCTCTATCAAAATACACTAAAGAATTAAACCTAACACGGGAGGAACATTTCAATCAAAGTGGTCATACATTATTCATTGAGCCAGCCTGAGGCCCGGTAATTGAAATGCGCCGAACGGACCGGTCTCCACTGCGATGCTAATCGTTGACACCTCACATAAATCACTATCCCCTTTTGATCACGTTATTAGTAGATAACGGAGAAAACTTTCACACATTAATTTTCTCACGATATTTACGTTCACCGTTCAGCATGTGACAATCATTGCCCGAAAATGACATTTTCACATTCAATCCAAAGTTTTCTCTGATATGTTTATACGATAAATACCATAATTGTCCCAAAGAACATGTAATAATTGGCAAAAATTTACGCATATATATGCTGCGGACATAGCCAATTTGCCGTGGGTGACCAAAGACATGCATATTCGGCTTAAATGATAAGTTACGTAAGTATGTACTCATTATTATTGGTATTGGGTAATTTAAAAAAAAATAGATATAAAGGAATAAATTGACAGACAAAAAATAGGACTCCAAATTCAAATAATAACTCATATTGAAATAAAACTATTTTACGGATTTTATCGCGTGTATTTACTATTTTATTTTCCCGACGTTTCGGCTGCTTTACAGCAACCATGGTCACGGGAGGACTGAGGTGTTAGACGTATAATGTATAGTATTCGCGTAAATATAAGAAAACAATAAACAACTCATATTATACAGGCTAACGGGGCTTCAAATTCAAATAGCCAATCTGTCATGAGTAAGCTTTTAATGGTCGATACACGCTTGCGACTATCGTAAAACTGTGTCAGGTTAGAACAAATAGCAAGACTGAAGCCGTCCAGCATTCAGAATAATCAGTTACCTGCTCACAGTTCTCAATTAATCTGAGAATTAAGGAGTTAGCTATTCCAGTCATAGTTAGGAGAGTTAAATCATTTTGATTCCATAACATGGTATAATGGCAATAGGCTCGCCCCCTATTACATTGGGACCAAAATACATCGGCGAAGTGTGGGCGCACTGCAGTGCACCTCTGCCTACCCCTTCGGGGAATACAGGCGTGATGATGTATTGATGATGTATTAATCTTTTGTGTGTACTTACCTATTTGGTTTAAACATTTTGCTATTAAGGAAGAGGCACAGCTGGTAATTGAGATTTATAGGTTGATCAATCACAAATGATTAATTCGATTTAGGAAATAAACTTATTATGATAACGTACCGATTGCATTAAGTGTAGTTCAAGTGTTGGGACCATCGAGATAGTATATAGATAGAGTGAGTATATAAAGACCCCACTCTTCGTAATGATCTGCGGCAATTTTTTTGAAGGTTGGCAATAATGGTTTATATGAGATCCGCCATCTTAGTCTTAAGATCAAGTAAGTACGTAAGTGTCATTCAATATAATCAATCAAAACTAATATGGCGGATAATTTACCGCAGCGCGGGCTCCTTATGCCGGCTCCTTATTACTATACTACCTCCATGGTTGGAAATCAATTATCAATCCATCAGCAATAGCCTAGTGGTAACACGGGCCGCCGTTGTAACCGAGAGTTCCGGGTTTAATCCTCATCCTGGCCATTAAACTAAGCAGTTAATTAGTTGGAGGGGCTAACGGGGCTACTAGTGATAACTTTACATTAGTTAGCACCATTTTATTTTCTTATTAAAAATTAAATATAAAATAAAATATACATTATCACGCCTGTATTCCCCGAAGGGGTAGGCAGAGGTGCACTGTAGTGCGCCCACACTTCGCCGATGTATTTTGGTCCCAATGTAATAGGGGGCGAGCCTATTGGCATTATACCGGGCACATTCCCCCTCAATACGAGGGAGATTTGGGCCATAGTCCACCACGCTGGCCCAGTGTGGGTTGGTGAACTTCACACGTCTTTCTATAGACGTGCAGGTTTCCTCACGATGTTTTCATTCACCGTTCAGCAAGTGGTAATCATTGTTGAAAATGACATTCGCACATGAAAATTATCTCATAGGTGCGGGTCTGGAATTGAACTTGCACCCCTTACGTTCAAGGCGGGCGTTCTTACCCGCGAGGCTACCAATGCTGTTAAAAATGACTTTTTTTAAATATATGTACTTAATTATGTTAGATTTACACAAATAAAACTTTATTTTTATTACTCCAACGCTCATATTTGTAAACTGGTAACGTTGGAGATATAACTTAGTGTGTTTCTTTTGAATTTCCTTCAACAAACATTTTCGTTGCTAGTTATTTTATTTAACATAACGTTTGCAATGTTATGTGGCTTAAAATTTGATTTGATCGTATCCAAACAGGCTAGCAAACAGAATTATGACGATGTCGAACGCACCTGTTACTTTACAAAATGTTATGCATCCCTGAATCAGCACACCACGCCATATTGCCCCCTATCATGTCTATAAAATGTGCAAATTTAATGTTCATTTTCGCTTGTAACACCGTGGGGTCATGAACGCAGGTTCCAAGTGATATTTTGCTAACAATGTCGATACATATTTTTATGAGGGATCAGCCATGTCATGATAGCCAATAAAGTCACTCCCTGACATAGCTCCCAAAATAAGTTTTCGTCGTAAGTATCATTTTACGACGACATCTGTTCAGCTGGACGTTTTACTTTCGGAACACTTTGTAATAAATAATAGATATATTTATAAATTAGTTTTTTTTTGTAACTGGGATCCCCTAGTCCTTTGTACTGTACCCATAGTGCAAGCATTGCTTAATTTGGGATCATACGATGAGTATGTATTGTCTGGCGATACTCATTTGTTATTACTTCGTGCTTGAGTTTGTATCCAGTTGTAAAGTTAAGAAACAAATGGAGAATGAAAAGTTCCCCAAATGTATACAATTTTCATAATTTAAATAGTTTTTTTTTTTTTATGAGATAGGGAGGTAAACGAGCAGATGTTTCACCTGATGGTAAGTGATCAACGTCGCCCATGGACACCTGCAACACCAGGGGCATCGCAAGTGCGTTGCCGGCCTTTAAGGAATGAGTAGGCTCGTTTCTTGAAGATACCTTTGTAGTAAAAAATAAATAAAATAGTACCAAATAACAATGGATTTTTATTGGACATGTGCCCTAAATCTCAAGTGACAGGTAAATTTCTAAATCGGTACCTTCGCGAAGTTCCACGTGCTAACAATCCGTTTTTTCTCCATTCGAGTCCTCCACACTCAAGTGCTATTGTACACTGGGAAGCTGAGGGCTCTCACCCATTCAATAGCTCGGGTCAACTTATAGTGGTAACTTCATATTGTTGAACCGTTAGAAAACCAATAATAGGTCTATATATACTTATAGTTGGGTAGCATTGATTATTTTCTTTTTGTTTAGGAGTTTATGAATCTTGGTTGAAAAAAAAAACCTAGAATATCAGAAAGTTTTTACTAGTACTACCTATACTAACTAGTGGTCTAAAAGGAAGAGTATTCAATTCTTTTTATCGTGACACAATTATTTATATTTATACAAGCTAATCGGGCGTACTTCGTACCGCCATAAAATTAGTGACATACGAAAGCTGCGCCACTTACCGGGTCCAACTGTAAATCTAAACCATCCAGGAACCCACAAAATACACACAAAATTTCATCCAAATCGGTCCACCCGTTTAGGAGGAGTTCAGTGACATACACACGTACAGTAGAATTATATGTATAAAGAATATATAAAGACTGACATACGAGTGATCAGTCAATTTTCTGGACTGGACTAGCCTAACCTAAAATACACGCATTTTGATTTTTATCAAATATTTTATTTATTTAAATCAAAACTATTTTTCAAAATATTTACAATTCAAAGTAAAACAAACGCAGATTAAATAAATACATCATCACGCCTGTATTCCCCGAAGGGGTAGGCAGAGGTGCACTGTAGTGCGCCCACTCTTCGCCGATGTATTTTGGTCCCAATGTAATAGGGGGCGAGCCTATTGCCATTATACCGGGCACATTCCCCCTCAATACGAGGGAGATTTGGGCCATAATCCACCACGCTGGCCCAGTGCGGGTTGATGAACTTCACACGCCTATACGTGCAGGTTTCCTCACGATGTTTTCCTTCACCGTTCAGCAAGTGGTAATCATTGTTGAAAATGACATTCGCACATGAAAATTACCTCAGAGGTGCGGGCCCGGGATTTGAACTTGCACCCCTTACGTTCAAGGCGGGCGTTCTTGCCCACGAGGCTACCACTGCTTAATTAAACTTAGATTAAACTAATAAGAAAAAAATATGATACAAGTAGTTTCTTAAGGTTTTCTACGTATGCTGTCTACGAAGAATAGTTAAATAGCTAGAGACTGATTCGTAGAACAAGGACAGAGCCTCAGGTCACCTGTGGAAGAAATCAATATTTTTTTTTAGTTATAAGATTTTTTTTTTTTTACATTTTTGTTCAATGAATGTCTGACTCTAGTTTGACAATAATAAAATAAATTATTTTCACAAAAGAATAGGTAATCTTGATACGGAGAAGACAGGAAATGAAGAAGTCACCGGTCGCCATGCCATGGTGACCGTCACGACGCCACTAAAACGAGAGACGTAATTTCCTTTTGGATCATTCGGGAAAAGTGATCTAATATTTCACAGCTGCTTGACTTGTTCGGAAATATTTACAACGGCGCGGCATCTAGGATTGTTTCTAATATTTTTGAAATAAAAAACGAACGTCTTGTTCTTCTTTACATACGAAATAAATAAAAACCGGCCAAGTGCGAGTCGGACTCGCGCACGAAGGGTTCCGTACCATTATATATAAAAGCGGCAAAAAAAAACACGTTTATTGTATGGGAGCCTCCTAAAATATTTATTTTATTCTGTTTTTTAGTATTTGTTGTTATAGCGGCTACATAAATACATCATCTGTGGACGGACGGATGGACGGACAGCGAAGTCTTAGTGATAGGGTTCCCGTTTTACACTTTGGGTACGGAACCCTAAAAATTATAAAATTTTAATGGAAGAGATGAGCAATGGCTGCACTGCGATTAGCGGGTAAAAATTCCGCGAGCGTTAAACTATTTAACTAATAATAATTTTAGTTAGTGAGTACTTTATATAAAATAAATATAAATACATACATCATCACGCCTGTATTCCCCGAAGGAGTAGGCAGAGGTACACTGCAGTGCGCCCACACTTCGCCGATGTATTTTTGGTCCCAATGTAATAGGGGGCGAGCCTATTGCCATTATACCGGGCACATTCTCCCTCATTACTAGGGAGATTTTTGGGCTATAGTCCACCACGCTGGCCCAGTGCGGGTTGGTGAACTTCACATGCCTTTCTATAGACGTGCAGGTTTCCTCACGATGTTTTCCTTCACCGTTTCAAAGCAAGTGGTAATCTCGGATGAAAATGAGATTCGCACATAAACCCAGAGGTGCGAGCCGGGGTTTGAACCTGCACACTTTGATTTGCAAGGCGTGGTGCGTTCGACCACTCGGCTACCATTGCTTTTACTAACTTGTTAAAGCCCCCAGGTGTTCTGAGTTATCTAAGTATTTCTGTTATCTTTACAAATTGAGCTACGTAATAATATTCAGTTTCTAATAATATTTTTAATTGTAAATAATCTTGGTTGTTAGCAAACTTATTGGTGGAAAACACATACCTGTCGATTTATATTGCTTAAACTATTCATGAGTAAGTTCTTCTTTCTATAAAATATGAATCTCGTAAGTTCGACTCTATTCACTCGTTTTGATTTGGAATCATCCGTAAGCAGTTCGAAGTAAAATACCCTTCCTTTATGAATATAGGTTTGCAAAATTGGAAAGTATTTATGCCGCTTACTGCATGGGTCGGGTTGACGACACTGTAACACGTTCGCTTTACGACTTTATCAAAATCCATTGAATTATTTCGATGCAACTTTGCCAGGAATGTAACGGCCTTACTTTATTAGTCCCGCGCTCCTAATAAAAGCCGCTGCGCATAAACTTTATAGGGTCACCGTTATGTACGTACTTTATAAACATTGTTTTGCTTTACTCCAAGTAATTGCAAATCATGTATTACTCAATGTGTTTTTTTGTTTATATAAAAACCCGCTACATGCGTAATTGTGACACATACAAATTAATTTTAAATCATAATAATTCCATACCTACTTAGATGTTCGCTAGAAAATATCTTGCCTTGATTTTTTTTTAAGTGTCGAATTGTTTATTTTTCCTCAACTCACTTAAGAACACAATTATAAGAAAAAAATACCTCCACATCGTCGTTGATATCGAAAGTAATACCCGTATAAAGTGTAAACATAAAAAATACCTACCGTTTTTATAGATTTTTTTTACGGGTAATCTAGAAAAAATAAACGTTAATCAATGGCTCAATTTTCACTTTAGCATTGATTTGAAAATATTAACACTCAACTCGGATATATATTTCAAAACAAAATTATCAGCCCTACACGCTTTGGCTCTGAATTAGGGCGATATGTACCGCGGACTCATCGATTCCCATGGTAATAACGTGCCGTTTCAATGTTTTGTACACTATCGCATTAGCGCAATCCATTAGCCTGCGCCATGCTGGCATCGATGTGTCCTGCAATTTGACTGTTCTATATTTTAATAGCTTGCTGAAAGCATTCGGGCTACAAAGATTAGCCAAATTACCCCGGAAAGCGTATTGGTAAATGCCCTGAAACACAATGAACTTGTTTATGATTCTGTCCATTCCGAATGCTTATCCTGCCAATTATGAGTTGCTGAGTTTTTGTTTATGCAAAGTGTTACCTATTTTAGTTTTGTTTCTTACCATTTGTGTCCCACAGCTGGACAAGGGTATCCCATACCTCCTTTATAATGTGAGGAAGGGGGGGGGGGACTTTAAGTCCATGCTAGTCCAATGCGGGTTGATGGGAGATCACCAGAGTCTCGTTTGTTGCTTAGCAGGTTGTACCGCAAGCAGGTGGTGAGGTTGACTTGGTTTCTAAAGATGTTGTTTAGAACCGTACAAGACTCATTAATTAATTTAAATTTAAAAATATTCCAAGTACGAAAGGTTTTATTAGCCTATATTGGATCGTCCGCCATTTGAATTATCGGCGTAAGTTTATTTCACAGAAGAATACAAAATTCAAAATTTACGAAAAAAAAATATAATTTACGAAATTCAATGGCAATTTTGACGATCTTATTTTAACCCTTTTTGTACGTATAATCTGTGCACGTAAATATTTCCGCAGTATATCTATCTGCTGTTGTACTTACAGATAGTATTGGTCGTCATTCTCCTGCCTGGTAATAGTCAAGTTCTTCGTGAAATGTTGCCGTCACACTGGCGCTACCGGCAATCGAATTCGTTCCCACAAAGGAGCTACTAATTCCTTACCTTTTTACATTTATAAGTAGGTCAATGAGATTGCAAAAACACGAGTTAAATACTTTTACAATGATACGTGAAACATACATACATACATGCAAATACATACAACGGAAGTGTTTATTTGTAATATCAGAATAACACCTTTTACTAAATGCATCTGAATGTATATACGATACGTATAACTTAAACTCAGTTCTAAATTATTTTTTTGTCTATTTGTTCCGGGTAAACTCCCTAACGGCTGTACCGAATTTGACGGGTTTTTCACTGCCAGTTGGCCAACTTAGGCTACTTTAATTTTGGAAAATAATTAGGGTTTCTTAATTCCACGCGTACGAAATCGCGGGCTAAGCTAGTGACTAGTATACGTGGTATCGCTCTATCGTGTCTTTCCTTATTTTGTAGGTACTTCACCAGGCCAATGCGCGACCTTTTAATTATATTTTTCGATCACATGTTTAATATGAGTTGGTCATGTTTATATTCTAAAATGCAATTTGGGCCCGAGTGGTGTCCGGGCGCCGAGGTGGTGGGTCTAAACTCCATTAGAATTTATGACACATGTAGAGGCAGACTGTAATTAAAAGAGCCCACAGAGGGAAATAACACACCACAATGTTTTGAAGTTATGGTATTACAGAGCGTTGTGTGTGTACTTCGATAACTAGAGTTGTTTGTTTTAAAGAGAGTCACAATTCGTTTCAGATGCATTCCTTGTGTACAAACATTTAATCAATTGTTAAGAATGAAAAAAAAAGGACAGACAGTTCTCGCTTAACAATAAAGTGAAGCACCCATGGTAAGTCGGCTCACCTGCACGTATACATTAATTTTAACCTTGTTAAGTCAAAGCCAACCGTTACGCAGCCAGCACTACATAAGTTGCTTCATTTTTAGTGTAAGCGACGCAGAGTCCTTTTTATTTACATCTATGATTATTATAAGATAATTAAAATCTGGTCTAAAGACAACCCACAAACAGCTATTTCTATACGCAATTAAGAGGACTTTATAGGCAGTCGTATGGCCTCTTTTATTACGAAACGTTTAAATAATTTTATGAGATTGCGTTGCTGAAATCACCCTATTAACTTTTTTAGCAATCTCATTTCGCATTTCTATTTTGTGTTCCGTGAACTTGCTGAATGAAATAATGGTGGAAACGGTACCTTTATTGTTCAGGTACTTAATATACAATCTGATTAATAATGCTTATAACAGCAGCAGCTTGTGGAAATTTGTTATGTATTGTACTTATATCGTAATCATTCCTTGAATTCAGAACTTCAATACTTCTTTTTACACAGAACCATTTTTTTATTTTAATTATTGGCCTTGGGCCGTTTTTCTCTTCTGTTGTTTATCTCGAAGTCAGAGAGATTTTAAAAGCAACAGCTGATTTGAGATTTGTTGCGCCAGTTAAAAAAAAAACTTCGATTTCAAGGGTCATTACACCCATTATGAAACACATTGTAAAATTAGTTGTGTGATTAAAATTAGAGATGAAATGGATATCCGGCCAAACAAGGCCGAAAGTGAAAACAATCACTATCCGGCCGGATACCGGATAGTAAAATGTAAAAAAATCTTATGTCGATGTCTTTAAGAAGCGTCATGTAACGCGATAATGGGCCGAATATCTGGTAACCGGATATCCGGCGCTCCGGCCTGGTAGCGTGCCGAATATCCGGTATCCAGTATCCGGCCAAACCACTATCCATTTCATCTCTAATTAAAATGGTTATTTCGGACGTAATCATTAAAACACTAGGTTGCAAATCATTATCATCGCCACCGGCCTTTATTTATTTTAGATTGAAATTTGTGTATTGGTCCTTCAAAGAAGGATACCTGTTCAGTTTAATGAGGGACCTCGTTAACGCCTACAGCTCTTAAGAATCGAGATATTCCGTTTTAATGGTGTAATAACATCATATTTTCGTTCGTTAAATGAAATTACATAAATTGCAAGCAGATGAGATGAACTGTGGCTATAGTAGTGATCTAACTTCTTGGGATCGGATTTGGGATTCGAATTGGGATTCTGGGGATCTATCTCGGAATCCCCAGAAGTTGACATGATATAGACATTTTTTATTGGAAAATGCCAATATAAATAGACGGATTAATCCAAATCCAAGTTCGAAATTTGATCCAAGTCCATAAATTTGGAGTGGAACTCATATTATCACACCACGTTATCTATTTAGGAGTTACAAAACTTTTTGCGTTGAATACATCTCTACACCAGCATTTATTTGACAGGAACAATAATAATTGATATTGTTTTAGTATCAATAAATTCGAACTGCTACCCCAAACTTTAATAAATTCCAAGTAAATTGTGAAATTTTATGATGTTAATTTTATGATATTTTATGATCTTTTGTTGTCTCGACTCCTCAGCAGGTCTTATCTTTTTATTAAGTGGCCGCTACTCGTTAATGCTATTTCCCATTTTTGAGGCTTTTAAAAGTTTCCTAAGGCCACACATAATTTTGAGACATATATTCAAAGGCGAACTAACTAACTCAGAACTGAAAAAGTGAAGTCCGTAGTGGGTAACCGTGTGTCTGACTGCGCGAAACAGTCTGCTAACAAACAGCGATGGCGTGAAATCGTTCGGAGAGCTGTGTCCGCCCCAGCCACCGACGTGGATGTCTCGACTTGACCATGACCGCTCTGTCAAGAGCGAAACGAATGAGAAGAAGATAACTCAGAAACTTCGTTCATACGTACCAATATTCTCTCCTTACAATGTACCTATCTTAAATATTATTTCAGACTTCACTTTTTTAAGCCATTCCATTTTATAAAAAAAACGTATTTTCTTACGAATTTGAATATTGAAAGTAAACAAAAGTTACTCTTGAATATCGATTATCGTTAGGTAAGTACTCGTGACTGAAAACCCTCATAATTTGTTTAACTGTTCAACCCGCCGATAAAGTAGCGGGAGGGCATAGAAACGGACGTATAGCCCGATATTGCGGTTCGGCACAATCGTAAGGCGGCACACATGACGATCGTAAAAAAATGTGAATGGCATATTGAAATATTTTTCGCGACCCTTTTTTCTGGCCAATTTTCCTTCAGGCTCTATGTAACGCCGATATAAATCTGACTCGCAGCCCGTTACAGCTTCTATTTGTGTGTTTATGTCGGAATGAGAGTTCTGGATTTTTTACTAAATACTGTTGTAGTACCGACGAACCCACATGAAACTGTGATTGCTTTTAAATAACATCCAAATAATCTCAAAAGATAAATAATAATACATCATCACGCCTGTATTCCCCGAAGGGGTAGGGCTGAGGTGCACTGCAGTGCGACCACACTTCGCCGATGTATTTTGGTATCAATGTAATAGGGGACGAGCCTATTTCCATTATACCGGGCAAATTCCCCCTCAATACGAGGGAGATTTGGGCCGTAGTCCGCCACGCTGGCCCAGTACAGGTTGGTGAACTTCACACGCCTTTCTATGGGCGTGCAGTTTTCCTCGCGATGTTTTCCTTCACCGTTCAGCAAGTGGTAATCATTGTTAAAAATGACTTTCACACGTGAAAATTGACGCGCATTTCAAAAGATGTTCACTCATATTCCATTGAAATAAGTAGTTAGCCTAATAATGAGAGGGAATTTCCTTTAAATATTTTCTGAAAAATGTGCTTCTTTTATGAGTTAATACAGTTCGTTTTGTTATTGGCAAAAATTGGGCGCACGCGTTTTACTGTGAATGAATTTATGCTTGTTTGTTATATTAAGTTCCATATAGCAATCGATTAAAACTCCACGACTCAAATATCTTTTGTTGCACAGTAAGACAGTTAGATAATAATTTATTCCTGTGTTTTCGAACAAATGCTTTTGGAAAAGATGTAATTATTTAAAGGTTTTATATGATTTTGATATATATTTCGGTATATGGACCACGCATAATTTTACGACGTACCGTACCCGATACCAGCCCCCCTCAAGATGATTTGCATTTCAGTAGACACAGTCTGCGGGTGTTTGCCGGAGATACAAACGTTTGGTGGCAAAAACAACGCCAGTGCAACCGAGATTATAATATTGGAGTTTCAATTGC
Source organism: Ptilodon capucinus (assembly GCA_914767695.1). Taxonomy (NCBI): domain Eukaryota; kingdom Metazoa; phylum Arthropoda; class Insecta; order Lepidoptera; family Notodontidae; genus Ptilodon; species Ptilodon capucinus. Next base: position 1,922,485 of record OU611813.1, on the reverse strand, counting down.
ACAAGTTTGTACAATTTGCTGCTTCGCACTATCCTCAACTCGCGGACGCGCGCTCCTAAAAATGTCCTGGCTTTAGATACCATAACGATTATCTAGGTAAGTACTATAGTGAAAATAAGAATTAATGAAAACATTACAACACTGATTCAGGGACATTTAGTATTAGGCAACTCTACATTTTGACACATTTGACAGTCTACATCAAAAATACTCACAATACTGAAACGTCAAAATACAAGTTGACAAATAAATACAGAAACAATCTTCTGAAAAATATCAATAAGAGTTTCTTAGTAAAAGACGAACAGCTAAACGCAAATGGATGCTTAGGCGACGCTTTGCTGGTCATTAGTGATAATAGGAAATTTATACTACAAAGATACTTCTTTCAAATTTAAAGATAAAATGTGTTATCAAAAACTAAATATATTTTCATTAAATGTCTCATATCAGATAATGTGTGCAGGTCTAACGCTTGGTCCTTAACGCGCTTAGCCACCTGCTCTCGGCACTGACTGTAAGTTTGACAAATTAGTTCATGGTTTATGGCCGCTCCAAACTTTGTTACGCAGGAATAGCATCTCATCAGTGGCTTAATTCACAGCGTTTCCATTATAAATAACACTAAGTAGCTGTATATAACAAAATCATCACCGATCATCATCATCATCACCGACCTTTAAATAAATATCGCCAGACAACACATACTTATTGTATGACCCCAAACAAGTAAAATATGTATCATACCATGGACTGGATTTATTAAAAATAAGCAAAAGAAAAAAAAGTTTTATTCTCATATGAAAATAATGACAATTCTTTGTGATCATTAAAAGTCGCGAGATCAAAAAGCAACAAAATTGATACAAACTTCAAAGGATATATCTATAATTTAAATTGTAAAAAAAAGTTTTTTTTATTGTGCTTTTGACTCACTTTTTTGAGGTTCGTTATTTGAATAGTGTTTAAAACAACCTCATAACGCATTTGCCACTACGAAAACTCAGAAGAATGACCCTCTAATCAGCATCATTCGTACTGATTTTATTGGCGCTAAACCAAATACCACCAAATCTTATTCTTCTTCTTTCTTATATATAAAAATCTAAGCTGTTCAAAATCAAAAATTGCTAAACTGATTTAGTTTTTTTTATTTCGTTGTATTTAATAATAAATAAAAGCACCAAACAACAACTTACTCATCGTATAATCCCAAGGACGGTTGGGCTGCGTCTATGGTGAAGCAATAAGCTTCTGGTGTTATAGCTATTGTGGATATACAGCAGCCGAAGTCTGCGCGAATCGGAGGCACATCTAAGATGTCTAATTCAAGTATAATCCCAAACCAAGTTCTCCTCCAACCAAACCAAGTTACACCTTTGGGCATGATTTCAGTTATACCCAGACCAGGGCCAATTCCGGGAAGAATATTTACGATCTTTGTCACTGTTGTGTATCGGACCCGCATCGGTGCATCGTTTCATCCATCAGCCAACGTTTATGTATGAATTTCCAAGACAGCAGCAATAGGTATTGTCAGTACTATATTTTGTGGTAGAAAACAAAATCTCGATATTCTATCTTCATGAAGTTATTTCACATACTGTACATGACGGAGATTGCAGGTCTGTTATACCAATCTCATATCCAATCACATTGTACTCGTAGATAGGATTGTATTCACCTCTATTTGCTTTGTGAGGCGGCTGGCATAGCTTGAATCCTCTACGAGAATGAAACAATGCAATTACATTCCTGTTAGGTACGGCTGCACCGAATAATAGCTTCGCAAACAGTCTATAAATAAAGTAGGTTAGCGAGAGCCAACATCCGCAGCGAGCGTTAATCGCCACTGAACCCATAACACTGACAACTAAGCCCCAACGACGTATTGGTGCATTTAGAGGCTGATGTAGATCAACGGTGGCCGTACTCGGGATTTGTTAAATTTATTTCCCCGACCCGAATACCTCTCTGTTCCCCCGATTACAGAGAATAGCTAACTGGATGTGCTAAACACAATTTTGTACCGATTATGGCACTTGTTGTGGAATTAGCAGTGTGTTATATAAATCAATATTGCCAGTCAACTCATATTCCTCGTACGATACCAAGGTAAACAAAGAGCGATTCCACTTCCAATCAGATCAGGGCAAATTTCTAAAAGCTCGCTTTCGAAATTTTCAGCTGTCGAGAATCGAATCCAAATCACCCAGTTCAGTGTGCCGTAGGAGTTAAATTACCAGATCAAACCGTCGTCAGACAGGTACTTTTCAGGCACATCTCATTATTTCCTTAATTAAAATACATAGAATACTGTTTATTAGCTTAATATTGCCGAATGTTGTTATTAAACTAAACTAGCTCTACAAGACTCTATACCACTCTTGACTACAAAAATGTTAATACTATACTTTTGAATAAAGGTATCCATGGAGTTTCATGCTCATTAATCTCCAAACACGTTCCGAATTTTCAATACCATTTTGTTTAACGATCTATACCTAAGTAGTAATAAATTGACTTAACTATTTTTCTTGTTGGTTTAATTTTTATTTTAGTGTTCGTTCTTGATTGTGAATAATGTGTTCCTGACCTCTCGTTTATGTATTTAAAACTGGTGCGTCACTAGGTCATATTGACTCATAAAGGTACTGGCTTTGTGAGCGCTGCGCACTGGATTAAAGTTCGCCATGAGCCAATATGACCTCACAACGCAGCGAACATGTTAATAGTTCACCGCTATAAAAAAACTGTTAATATGCGCATCCGGCTTTCTAGTTCTATGTTCCGGTTCCCCTGACAGCCATTCGCTACTCCACGTACCCGTTTCGATTACATTGACGTCACGGCCTCACAGCAAAAAGATAAGTTTCGCTCCTAATGTAAAGGTTACGAGACACGCGAGACCTAAAGCGGGATCCTGGATATAGATGCGAACATAATTTATATTAGAGATAGTAGAGACAGTTTCGGACGTTGTTTCTTGCTGATAACATCATAATCGCCGTATGATCCCAGACTAAAAGCTTGTATTATGGCTACTATATAAGCAGGTAGCCGAGTGGTCGTACGCACGCCTTGCAATCAAATTGTGCAAGTTGTCAATAAGATTTTTGACCTGATAAGTTTTCCTTAAAACAGCCGTTACTTTTAAATTGTATTTGATCTAAATATTGACACAGCAGTAGGTACAAACGACTTTACTAATCATGTCTAGGCTTATCAAAGACTTTGTTTTGTACGAGAACAAATATTTGTTGTGACATATATATGTCAACGATATTCTGTTTTTATAAAATTATTTCATATACTGTATATGACCAAGTGTTGCAGACATGTTATTCACATTGTATGCTCATCTCGTATTTATAACCTCGCATGTAAACATTCGTAATTCCAGTTAAACAAATAAGGTAATTTTTTATATAAGTAAAAATTCACAAAACCAAGTATCAACTTGAAGATAGATATAACTTATCCCTAGTCCGATATTACGGGAAACACCGTTGCATCAAACACCGCCAGCAAAAACGGACGATGCACAGTAAAGTTGCGGTGATTAATTTTAATTGCTTAACTTGGACCGTGATACTGTAAGTTTACGGTCGATACTTGATACTATCATAACTTATACTTATCTATCCCTACCAGTACCGTGGGCTGTGATAAGCTTAGATTACAATAGGTAGGCAATTAATAACAACGAACTCCAGGTTGTGATGAAAAGAGAGGTAACGAAGTATAATATAGTTTTTTGATGTGGTTGTATGATTATTTGAAGATAAGTGCTTTATACGAAAATAAAAAATCGCCGCTAATGTCAGTAACTGACAATAGAGTGTCTTTAATTATAATTATTTAAATAGGATACAAATTATCGTTGTATGGTACGTTCGTATTATATTGGTAATTTAATTACATTTGTATCTACTCATAAGTTTAATAAAAAGTACTCATTAACAAAAATATGAGGTGTCCAAAGAAAGACTTGAATTTTTTTCTACAAGACCAAAAACATTGCCGTTTTGTTCTACATTTTATTTTAAAAGCCTGGATTCGGTCCTGATTTATATTCGTAATTAATCAAGCTGAAATATCAGCCCAATTATCTTCCGCTGAAATCCGGTACGTACTTTTATTTTTGTCTCCTTTTGTAATGTTGGAATGGTAACCTTTATAAAATTACTTAAGTATTTTTTATATTTCTTGTAATTGGGTATAAAAAATTGCGACATTTTCAACGAATTCCTGCATTTTCCTAAATTATAAAATTTACAAAACATAACAGATATTATTTATACGTTTGAAACAAAGATAAATTGTAAATCCGTCGTCCGTAAACATACATAAAGACGATTTACATTGTATTGGAACTGAAAATGTTCCTTAATCTTCAAAAACGGTGAAGGTAAACATCGTGAGGAAACCTGCACGTCTATAGAAAGGCGTGTGAAGTTCACCAACCCGCACTGGGCCAGCGTGGTGGACTATGGCCCAAATCTCCCTCGTATTGAGGGGGAATGTGCCCGGTATAATGGCAATAGGCTCGCCCCCTATTACATTGGGACCAAAATACATCGGCGAAGTGTGGGCGCAGTACAGTGCACCTCTGCCTACCCCTTCGGGGAATACAGGCGTGATGATGTAATGTATTTATAATCTTCAAAGAATATGTTTCGTTAAATTGTTTTGTGCTAAAAATAACAAGCGAATCATAATTCAAGATCGCGTCAAGTAAAAATTGAGTCAGTGCTCGAAACAATTTCTGAGAACAACACCGATACGTAGCAGGTGATCGATTACAGCGCAGTTCGAGTGGAAAATCAAAACCTGTAGTGAGCATGATTGACTGAAGACCATGACGTGGCATACAGTGGCTGCGATTGGAGCAGCTCTTTGTTTTGAAAACTTTATACCGCATGATACGAGAATTGTAACGCTCTTAAACACAAATTAGAACGTATCGAAAGCTTTTTTAAAATGTACTCTGTAGCATTATACTTAAGATGTATATTTCTGTGGTAAAATCGATGCGATCACGCGTCACACTTTGCCAGGATGCCATTTCTTTGAAGAATGAGCGTTTAGTGGCAACATAATAAACATCAAAAGTATTAAATTTTGAACTAGTATTTGTTTACTAGCAAGACAGTGGCTAATAACAATTCCAGCAATTTTCTTAAAGCAATTTCGACGATTAGTGTTTCTTTAATTTGAATTTTAATAGAGTTCAAATGAAGCTGGATAACAAATTTAAATAAGTTTATCAGGCGGAGCTGAGGCCGCATTCTCACGGTACGAAAATCGGTCTCAAAACTTCATGTATTCCAAATGGTGCAGCCTAAATTACTAGAAACTTATGATCTATTTAAAGAAGCAGTAAAACTTCATTGTATGTGGTTAATATAATATGTATTAAACTTTAGTGGTTAGTCAAGAATATTGTGGCTGTAATCGACTGTTAAGTATTTGTGGGATATTTTAATATAGTTTATTTAACAGAATGTGTAACAGGACCTATTAAAGTATTGACTTTAACCGGAGCGAGCGAATCAACTTGACATTTTTGAAAATATACTTTTTTCCTCTAAACAATAATATTTAATTTTATGTAGTAAAAGCTATGCAACTACTTTCTTTCATTTAAAATCCAGTTTTTGCCCAGTCGCACGGTGCATGCGCCGCCTTAAGCATCAAAATGAACGTTAAAACAACAAAATGTATTTGTGCCGCCGTTGCCCTTGACAAATATTAATATAATTCCCAAGTTTATCAAGGGTGGTGCGTCAATTAAGCCGCTAACTTAGTTTGTCGTTTGGACTTGTTATCTTAGTTCTTCAGACGTCGAGAGTTTATATTTAACATAGCAAGTTCAAGTGGATTCGGATGTTTCTGTAATTATTGTGAATTTGGGTGACTTGTTGACGGTATAATAAAATGCTTGGATATACGTACCTATTATGAATTTTGTAAGGATTATAATATGTATGTGAGTAGACTGATTATTACATTGTCAGTTACTCAGTTCATAGAAGGTAAAAATTTATTAATATGTTATATTCAATACTAGCTACTACATGCGACCCCGTACTTTAAAAAACCCGGCCAAGTGCGAGTCGGACTCGCGCACGAAGGGTTCCGTACCATTATCTATAAAAACGGCAAAAAATATTGTATTTTATTCTGTTTTCAGTATTTGTTGTTATAGCGGCAACAGAAATACATCATCTGTGAAAATTTCAACTTTCTAACTATCACGGTTCATGAGATACAGCCTGGTGACAGACGGACGGACGAACAGACGGACGGACGGACGGATGGATGGACGGACAGCGAAGTCACAGTAATAGGGTTCCCGTTTTACCCTTTGGGTACGGAACCCTAAAAAAATAGGAACTGAAGTTACTCCTTATAATAACAGCTATCTGATATTGCAAGTCCCATCAAAATCGGTCCAGCAGTAACAGAAATTAGTCGGAACTTACAGACAGAAAGACTTAAAAAATTTAAAAATATTAATTTTTGTTCTTAGTGCCGTATAAACTGTAAAACTTACTCAAAAGTTTTGTATCTTATGGTGATACGATTATGGTATTAATTACATTACCTATTCAGATAAATAATAATACAAAATCCTCCGCTGATTATCTGCAGGTACTGACATTAAAATATTCAAAACAAATCCTCGTGTAACTCAGAAATTTACCTGAGAACATTATTGCCGCTTGATATTCCGTACGAAATAATATGCGCCGTTGCTTATGTTATCTGCCGTTAACGTAATTGCTACTTTAATATTCAAGACGTCGGATTAAGTAGGATCCCATGATCGTGACTACCCACAGAATCCTCCTTGATGTTTCCTTAACAATTTAAAAAGCCATAATAACATTGAAATAAAATAAAATAAAAAAATACTTCATTTCTCCTACTTCACTGAATCCTCTGGGCTTTTTTTCTTTTCGAGAATTGTTAAATAAATGTGAAATACAATAATCTTTGAAGACTCCAAAAATCCAAAGTATGCGATCCATCACCTGGGCTACCACCGCTGACCTGTAAATAGCATTAAATCTATGTATATACAAGGTGTTTCAGAAGTCCGAAATAATACTTTGACGTTTGCATCAGTATCGGGTATACAACTGAATGGTATAAAAATTTGATCGAAATTCAACCATGTTTTTTTTCACCTTTTTTGTCGTCAATTTCTATAACTCGTACTATCTCGAGTCCTATGTAAAATTTGCATGTTCTGTTTTGTGAATATTCGAAGTCGCCTCTCATAAGTGTAGGCCCAGAACACGATACCTGTGACAAATATTCAAAGGTCTACAACTCAGAAACTATGATTGTTAAGTATAATCTGTCTTCACTAAGCATCCACATTACCGTATATGTACCTAAAGTATTATTTCGGACTTCTGATACACACTGTATATATAAAATTTAGTCCTTATTTCCCGTGGTCACCTCGTAACTTGAGAATGTCTTTATCGATTTCAATAATATTTTTTTAAACTTTGTAGAAGGTTCATGCAGAAGGGAAGGAATTAGGGTTCCTAAATTTTGCGCGTATGAAGTCGCGAGCACAGCTTGTATACAAATAAAATACTGCATGTTACTTCACATTTAAAGTCTACTTTCACCTGTCTAATAAACGATCTATTACAATAGATAGCTGTCTATCCATTGCTCGATCAGTTCGGTAAATGAATATTGACGGTCGGTATCCAACCGGTAGTGCATCTGTGTGTCCAGTTAATACGATCGCCGCAAATGTTTGCCTTCCCTGTCCGTTCTCGATAATTGCTCGACATTATTTGAACAACAGTTCTAACCGATTAAACTAAATCCAATGTGTGTTCACCATTTGAAAGGATAAAGGAAACAGGGCGCACTAACGCAGTGGGTATTAAGAAAATGTGCAAGGTCTATAAAAACATACTATTTTTTTATATTATTACGATTCTAAGATCTTACCGTCATACCTTCAGCCGTATTATTATTTTCACTTTCTAGACCACTTTTTCGATCTAATAATAATCAATCTAATAATAAGTCATAAATTAAGGTAGATAATATTATGCACACCGGGGAGTCGACCCTCGCGCATCAAGTATTTTCACAGAGTTCGTTTATGTATTGACGCTCCAGTGTGTGGACTTTAGACCGTAGCAAATCTAAATTTAAAATAATACATCATCACGCCTGTATTCCCCGAAGGGGTCGGCAGAGGTGCACTGCAGTGCGCCCACAATTCGCCGATGTTGTTTGGTCCCAATGTAATAGGGGGCGAGCCTATTGCCATTATACCGGGCACATTCTCCCTCTATACGATTTTTAGGCTAAAGTCCACCACGCTGGCCCAGTGCGGGCTGGTGAACTTCACACGCCTTTCTATAGACGTGCAGGTTTCCTCACGATGTTTTCCTTCACCGTTTCATAGCAAGTGGTAATCTCGGATGAAAATGAGATTCGCACACTTTGATTGCAAGGCGTGCGTTCGAACACTCGGCTACCACTGCTTTTTGCAATCTTAATTTGTGAAGAAGTGGCAAGGGTGCCTGTTATATTTGTTAATCCAAAACGTGCATTAAGTAGAAAACGTGCTTATTTTAATATAAAATATATGTATAATTATAATAAATTTACATAATGCTGTTAATTTTTTTGGCTAGCCGCAACTTGACTAGTGGAAACGGCAATCGTTAAAAATCGGGCAAGTTAACTGTTTGCACCACGGTTTAATCAGAGTGCCTGTCAGTGATTGGATGCAAGCGGATGTTGTACAAACACCCTTCTATGTGAGCTCAGCACAGCCCGGCGCGGGCGGGGCAGTGGGGAGGCACGTTACATCACCGCGCGAGCTAAAAAATATAATCCTATGATTTGGGTACACGTTCTGAAATGCTAGGTTTTACAGTGCAGAAAAGAAAATATCCTAGCAAGTGAAGTTAATACTTGTAATTTACTTTAGGTACATACTTTTTAGGGTTAGGGTTAGCGTAAAACGGCAACCCTATTACTAAGACTTCGCTGTCCGTCAGTCCGTCCGTCTATCACCAGGCTGTATCTCATAAACCGTCATAGTTAGAGAGCTGAAATTTTCACAGATGATGTATTTCTGTTACCGCTATAACAACAAATACTAAAAACAGAATATAATTTATATTTAAGGGGGTCCCATACAACAAACGTGACTTTTTTGCCGTTTTTATAGATAATGGTACGGAACTCTTCGTGCGCGAGTCTGACTCGCACTTGGCCGTTTTTTTTGCCGTTTTTATTGATAATGGTACGGAACCTTTCGTGCGCGAGTCCGACTCGCACTTGGTCGGTGTTTAAATTCACTATACGGTCTAATGGCTGTTGAATGGCGTAAGCGTCAAGTAACACTGGGGTGTCAACGGTCGCTCATCAAAATATTTTCCAATATCAAAAAGTAATCTATGTCAATATACATAAAGATTTAATTTCTTTGGTAGAAGCTACATCCACACACGTCAAAATTCGCCCGCGCTGTTAGTGCCATTTAGTTGGAGAATAAACTTTTTCTATGAGTTAATACAGTTTGATTCGGTATGGCATAACATTTGACACTTGTAATTTGTTTGCTATACCAAAACAATCTGTATTGACTAATAGAAAAAGTTCAATGTTTAAAGTGTTAAAGAATGAACTGTCACTGAACACACAGCGTGTTCAGTGACAGTCCACTGCGCGGGCGAATTTTGACGCATGGAGGCTTGGAGTATACCACATACATTTTATCTTTATGCATATCGACACAGAGTGTATCTGAGACTCGAAGTATTGAAATTGATTTTCTATCCTACCATATTTCAAAGGAAAATTATTAAAGGATGTTGTCAATTTCAATTTCAGGTTTTTTATTTATTTTTGTCTGCACAAGTTGCCTGCATAAAGATAATTAAAAGGTCCACAATAAAGGCTCTTATACTGTCTGGCTTCAGCTGTCGATAAGGTACACTCACAATAGCTCAGGAAACAAAAACAAGAGGAGGAAAAGCCTTTGTTCAGCACTCACATTAAGGTAAGTGAAAAAGCTTGAATTGACAGCTATGGAGAAGAATTCACTAGATTTGTATGAGACGTAGTGTCGCTTCATAGAAAATGTATCCATCAAACTAGAATTCATTTTGTTTACTACTACTACAGCCTTTTTAACGTCCCACTGCTGACCTCCCCTTAATGCGAGGGGGATTCAGGCCATAGTCCACCACGCTGGCCCGGTGCGAGTTGGCAGACTTCACACACACGTGCAGGTTTCCTCACCATGTTTTCCTTCACCGTTTCATAGCAAGTAATAATCTCGGATGAAAATGATATTCGCGCATAAACCCAGTGGTGCGAGCCGGGGTTTGACCCTGCCCACTTTGATTGCAAGGCGTGCGTTCGACCACTCGGCTACCACTGCCTTAGGAATATTTCCTCTAAAGCATAATATTTCTTTGATATCGACTCGAACCAACTTAGCTCAGTTGTTCAATTTAACGACGACTGGTATAGTGATGTAAGCGTAGGCACTTAAATCACTGAACCGGATGGTTGCGGGTTCGATTCCCGCTAGCGGCAAATTTAGGAAATGGCTTTTTAGAAATATGCCCTGGTTTGGTGTAACTTGAATCACCTCCAGTCCATTGTATGTTACCCATAGTACAAGTTTTGCTTAGTTTGGATTTAGTTAAACGTAAACTGTCAAAGGCTTTGGGTGGTAAACTATCAGATTCGTCGAAAAATGACGTCACACTGAGCCATGTCCAGTACAAAAAGCTAGAAGTGACGTCATTTTCTCGACACATCTGACAGTTGAAAGCGATAAAACTTATGTAAACGCGGTCATGCTAAGCCTACAGGTATCTTTCGTACTACTTACTTTGTACTACCACCCAAAGCCTTGGACAGTTTACGTGTAAATAAATCCACACTACACCGTCATGCTAAGGGTGCTGGTTGCAACAATTTTTGTATAAAAGTAGTTAAAGTACAGGGCGCAGAACATGGCGTGCGTCGACCCCTGGCTGTGTGCATACATAATTGATGTGTTTTTCCCTTCAATAGAAGTTTGCATGTATTTGTTTCGTACCGAACGTGTTTTTACAATCGTTAGTCCATTATAGAATAATAATAATGACTAGTAGTAATTCTCCACCATTATAATATACTACTACTACGTTTTAGCAGAGATAACCGATAGCCATAGATAAATAATTTGTCTCGCGCGCGGCCCGGGTGCGAGACCAATTATTAATCTATGCCGATAGCTATGACGCAACAACTCGCGGAAATTTCTGGTTCCAGCCATTTATAACATGAAACCAAAACTTACCCTAAAATATAAAGAAATGTTTGTTTCATTTACAAACCACTTGTGCACTTAAAATTACATTATAGGTTGTTTTAGAGGGCATATATCTTTATACTTTCGCACTAGTTAAAGTCTCTATAACATAACTTCTAACTAGGCATCTACTATCAACACAAACTAGTTTTTAAATTGAAAACCCAACACAGTTATATCCCACCCTTGTGCAGCGTGGAGCTAAAATCCATGAGATCCATTTGGGTAGTTGATACATGGTCCCGTTTAGATATGTTTGTTGGGAGACTGTAGGATTTAGAATTGTTCGAAAAGTTCAAACTGAATTATTTAATGCAATGAGCTAGATTTCTGCACATTAAAACTAAAAATAATTCCTAAGAGCTACGCATTTAACGGCATTTTTTTATTCTCAAATTATTTAATGTATATGGTATGTTTATATAATTTGAATTACTTACTATACTCAGTTGTGGAGGGAATAAAACTGCTCTATAATAACATAATTGGAAAATTACGTCATAACAAGGTTCTTTTCAGCCCCATATACTCTGGTGCGTAATGACGCGCGTAAATTGTATTGCCAATACCAAAAATAACTCTGCGTCTATATTTTTTTTTTTTTTTATGAGATAGGGAGACAAACGAGCAGACGTTTCACCTGATGGTAAGTGATCAACGCCGCCCATGGACACCTGCAACACCAGGGGCATCGCAAGTGCGTTGCCGGCCTTTAAGGAATGAGTATGCTCGTTTCTTGAGGATACCTTTGTCGCATCGGTCCGGGAACACCGCTGCAGGAAGTTCATTCCACAATTTGGTGGTGCGAGGGAGAAAATTCTTGGTAAATCGCACTGTACTGGAACGCCATTCATCCAGATGGTGAGGATGGTAATGCAGTCTGTGGCGAGCCGTGCGATGGTGGAATTCAGCGGCAGGTATAATACCGAACAATTCCTCGGAACACTCTCCATGATAGAAGCGGTAGAAAATGCAGAGGGAGCCTACATCTCTACGCAACGCCAGAGGGTCTAGCCGATCGTTAAGCTTTTTGTCATCGACAATTCGAACTGCCCTTCGTTGCAGGCGGTCAAAAGGAAGAAGTTGGTACTGTGGTGCACCGGCCCAAAGGTGAGAGCAGTATTCCATGTGCGGACGGACTTGCGCCTTGTAAAGTTGCAGGCGATGAGCCGCAGTGAAATACCGCCTCGCCCTACCGAGCACACCCAGCTTTTTGGAGGCCAACTTAGCCTTACTTTCCAGATGACCGCGAAGATTAAATTACATAAAGATTAAATTACATAAGAATTTCAGGCAACAAAATTCGCTCGCGCCGTCATTTACATTTCTTTGAAGAATATGCTTTTTCTATAGGTCAGTATAATTTGTATTGATATAGAAAAATAGAAATATATGATACAAAGTCTCTTCTTGCCTTGCATTCAAAATGTACTAAAATTTAATCCAAAACCACAGTAGCATTTTCATCAGTTAGTCATTTTAAGTCAATCAAATTGGACAGGTTCAAGCACCGTCCACTAGTAGGTACATAACTGCCGGCTTGCGTGCCCTCCTAACCACACTTGACAGGCTCGAACAAATCAAACGGACTGCTGCCCACCGCAACCCAATGACAAGGACGTCTAACGCATTTAGATATGTAGTATACCTAGTCTGATAGATACAAATTGAACAACAGGTAGGCACCAATGATGACGACGGCTCGGTGCAGTGGTTTGAGAGTAGGTCACTCGGTTTACTGCACCGGGTGGTTGGGTTCGATTTCCGTCGGGGGCAAATTTCGGAAACGACCTTTTCAAAATTTGCACTGACGGGTGTAACTGAGATCGCCCGCAGTCTATTGTACGGTATAGAACAGGCTTTGTTTAGTTGGGGACTATACGATGAGTGTCTGTGGCTATATTTATAACACGTTACTTCCGCAGTGGTAGCCTCGTGGGCAAGAACGCCCGCCTTGAACGTAAGGGGTGCAAGTTCAAATCCCGGGGCCGCACCTCTGAGATAATTTTCATGTGTGACTGTCATTTTCAACAATGATTACCACTTGCTGAACGGTGAAGGAAAACATCGTGAGGAAACCTGCACGTCTATAGAAAGACGTGTGAAGTTCACCAACCCGCACTGGGCCAGCGTGGTGGACTATGGCCCAAATCTCCCTCGTATTGAGGGGGAATGTGCCCGGTATAATGGCAATAGACTCGCCCCATATTACATTGGGACCAAAATACATCGGCGAAGTGTGGGCGCACTACAGTGCATCTCTGCCTACCCCTTCGGGGAATACAGGCGTGATGATGTATTGTAACTTCCGCCTAAGAGGGTGTCCCGTCAAACTACTGCGCTGTTTCCGCTTAAAATCTAATTTAATTTTACATTAATTAAATAATAATAATATCATGATTTAAACTACAAATTGATTGCCGAAAAGCAAATTTATTTCATGAATTATACACAATACATAATTACTTACAATAACGATATGTTAAGAAGTCTTCGAAAAATCACTGAAATTAGTTTTTAGTACCATTGATATAAGATAATATAGATGCGTCAATGGTTGGTAACTGAATTAATATACACCGAAGTATAAAAAGTTTACGTCAAATAAAGGTATCTATTTCAAAATCAGACTACTCAAACATTGTTGAATTTTAAGTAAGTAACTTAGATATTGACAGAAACATGAGGGAGAATACAAGTTGGGTAGCATAGTATTTAAGTTTAAAGCTAATCTGCAGGCAAAACAAACGTGTAAGATATTTGAATTTCATGTATTTCTCTTCTACAATCAATGTGTGGTACTCAGTGCGACACAAGTCTTGCCTTAACGCGCATGCTAGCTACCCCTACAGATGGTCTAAAATGGCATCTTTAGCAATTCCCCCAACTCTTCATTCACTTGTATTTTAATAACTATACTGTTCTGAAAGGAATCAGTGAGTGAATCCCGAAAATGTAATACAATTTAAAATAATTCGGAATTGCTGCTGTTCCGCTGAAAAATCAAGAAAGTGACCATTTTAAATTCTATGGTCGTACACAAATAATGTGTTATAGTTCATTAAGTCAACGATAATAAATATTGCAGCGCGTAAAACAACTTTGAGTACACACTTTTTAAATATTAAGGAATATTAAAAAAAAATTGTCGTATAATATTTTGGTTGTTCCCTTATAAATTAATTATCTCCCAATGTATTAAATTAATAAATTATTGGAGTATACAATACGATAATTACAAAATAGCAACGAAAATAAAGAAACAATTAGTATTAACACTTAATATTTATCCTTACTTTTATCTCGTCATAATAATTATGTAGTTCTAGTATATTATGTACAATACACAAAATTGTCTAATAACTAGGGTCAGTTTCTTTACCCTAGGTCCGATACCATTATTTACACTTACCGTTATGAATGTCATTCATAATTTAGATAGTATTTTAAATTTCATAGCATCACAGTGAATTTTCTTCCTATAATTACATCTTAACTCGTGTTTCGTATGTTAAACATATATATAAAATTGCTTTATAATATTTCGAAACGTGAACTTGTGAAATTAATAGATATGTTTTATACAGTGTTTCATGAAATAATCAATACTAAATATATAGATACAGTTTAAACATGGTTATTATTATTTGAGCGTGAGTTTATTTATCTGTAATGCGACTTTAAAATAAGGCTCTTTATGAGTTAAGTCAGGTTGGAGTCTCGCGCGGAGACTTGCTTTTTAGGTTCCGTACCCAAAGGGTGAAACGGGAACTCTATTACTTAGACTTCGCTGTCCGTCCGTCCGTCCGTCTGTCTGTCACCAAGCTGTTGCTGCTGAACCGTGATAGTTAGAGAGTTGAAATTTTCTCAGATGATGTATTTCTGTTGCCGGTATAACAATATATACAAATACTTAAAAACCGAATAAAATCAATATTTAAGGGGGCTCCCATACAACAAACGTGATTGTTTTGCCGTTTAGATAATGGCACGGAACCCTTCGTGTGCCAGTCCGACTCGCACTTGGCTGGTTTTACACTCTAGAAGCCTCACAAGATGATATTAGGCTTGAAACTATTAATGACCAAGCAAAATATATCAATAAAAGCCATACATCGATTTTTATTTCAGCTTTAAGTCCACCAATTTCTTACTAATTGTCTGGTTAGGATAAACTTGAATCTTATGTAACAAGTTTTAATGGTGTGTAAGTACATAAAAAAAACAACTGTAGGTTGTTTTGTGTATTATATATTCAAAATAAATGTAAATGCGCATAGGAGATCCTTAAACTTTTGTTAACATAATATCGAAGTATAATTTTTTATGGAACTAAAATTAAAATTCATGAAATAAAAATAAAAACCTGTATTCACAATATAATTTAAAACGTTCATGAAAAACATTAAATCAATTTGTTGTTCTATCGATACGCACTTTTTAATAACTTCCAATAAAAAAAAAAAAAACTTCCAATAAGACATAAGAAATTACTCATATTTTTAGGAAGGACACTTATTTTTACAAATTTAAAACCGAAATTGTGTATGTATCTTTGTTAATCAAAAACAATTATCTTTTAAACATTTTTACACTTGATAAAACATATCATACAATTAAAACTGTGAACAAAATTACCTAATATTATGTTAGTTTTAAACATTTAAATGTATACAGTTTCTTTAAACTTAATTTAGTGCCATTTATCAGATTCTTCTTACCTATATCTGACAACATTAATAGCAATTAAGAGAAAACGAAACATGTGTCTGGTACACTCTACCACAGAACTCTACGTAGAGCATGTGTATCTACGCATTCAACACTTCCATGCCAAAGGAAATTGTATGTAAACAGTCTTTTATATCATTATTCACGACGATTTAAAATTTATACAAAAATATAGGTAATAATAGGTATGATTTCAGAAAAAAGAATATTTCACTAATTTGAAAAGATTTTGAAATAACTCTATTTGCATGTGCAAAAAAATAAACCTTTGCTATTCCAACAAGACAAATAGCGCCTTTCAAACAAATAAGAATAATGAACTGGGTTTTTGGGAACGGTATGATTTTGCCAGCTAACTTTTGTTTTCATTTGGGGATAAAATGAATAGTGCCTATTTTCGTTTGAGTGATGCTTATTTACAAAACCATGATTTGGAACTAGGTGCACTATTACTGGATATACAATTTAAAAAAGTTGTCATCAGTGATGTCAAAGAAAGAGATAGTCGGAATGGTACTGGCATAACATTTGTTTTTATGTGTTAGGTATAAATAAAAAAAAAACAGTTTTCTACATTTTAAAGTTTCTGTCGTTTTATTCTTATTTTCTGTGGCTCTGTGAAATAAAAGCGTTCACAGGTGCTTAATTAGCAATAACATTTTGAAGGCATATTTTAATAAATTGACTTTAAAAATCGTGAATAACTAATAAATATAAAAAGAATTATTTTATAATAATAGGGTTTTCGGAGTAGTAAAATTTACTATAGTATAAATATCTTATCTAATAATAAAATAACAACTTTATAACTCTGATAACTTATAATCATTTTAACAAGAAATTCGATACGCATATATTTAAATATTTTTAAAAATTGCAAAATCTGAGCAAATTTTAGGAAAAAAAAAAAGTATGAATAAAACTGTTCACGCACTCCTAAACACCACCTTATGCCGTATCACAGACGAAAATCTAAATTTAAAAGAAACAATTAAAAAAAGAAATACACAATTATTGTTTTCCTTGACATAAAGCCGGTTGTACACTATAACAGTCAGTTTAGACGCAACTCTCCCGAGCGTTGGCCAAGAGAGGCGTACGCGTGGTTACTATCTCACGCCGCCTTGTAAATGTGCCGCTAGAGATACTCCGACGATCATCTGCCAAGTTTCCGATGCTCTGTGCAGAATTGAAAATTTGCTTTACTATAAGATATACGTCCTAATACTAACACGGATATTTTATTATCTTGCCTTACTTCAAAATTGTAATAACTAAGAACAAATATTATTAAGGTAAGTTTATATCAATAATGTGTACTCAGTAGCTACTACGTAAGTATTATACTCGAATCGCATTCTTTCAGCAATGTGTTTTTCTTATATTAATTATTCCCTAAAGTAACACTTGTTTTATTAGATGTATATTTATTAAAATCACAAATAAACTGTATACAATAAAAAAAATATTATTTTACACATACTAACACACACAAACAAAATTTACTACATACAAACATTTTTTTTTTTACAACATTAAAGATCACATGATTCAACTATCTCAAAGATATGCTAAAACATTGCTAAACAAAATACCTTTTAAAATCTAGAACGTATTGATAAATCAGTAACTTACATGAACATCAGAAGCCGGAGTGTTCGGAGTATGAGGCGTTACGGGCCTAATCTCCTGAGGGTGGATGCTGTGACTGCTCCGCGAAGCACCGACGGGTGGAGACCTCAAGGCACCGTATGGGGGTGGTTCGGGGGGTCGCTCCACGTCGCGATCACTGTTAAAATCTGGGCAACATAATTAGTAACAAAATAATTATTTCGGCATTTTGTTACCTCAAGACCAACTTAGATTGATTGACGTTTCTATTAATTAGGCCGTTAAAATATAAACCTTTTAACTGTGTTATCTATTACTTTATTGACACGCTTTGTAAGTAAATACCCACTTTCACCGACAAGCGAAAGCAGATATATTTGTCATATTAAATCGACGCCTTTCGTGGAAACTTCAATTATATCGCGTCAAAGCGTACATACAATAACAAACTAAATATTATTTCCTTTATAGTGTAAATGTATTTCATTCCTAGAACCAATTGAGCCTGGTTTCATTTAAATGTTAATCGGAGGTCTAAGTCTACAACGACTAATTACCTATTCAGCATTCAGTCAACTAGTCCTTTTAACGTCCCACTGCTGGGCACGGGCCTCCCCTCAATGCGAGGGGGATTCAGGCCATAGTCCACCACGCTGGCCCAGTGCGGGTTGTCAGAATTCACACATCTATCGAGAACTAGTCAAGTTCCATCAGACGTGCAGGTTTCCTCACGATGTTTTCCTTCACCGTTTCATAGCAAGTGATAATCTCGGATAAAAATGAGATTCGTACATAAACCCAGAGGTGCGAGCCGGGGTTTGAACTTGCACACTTTGACTGCAAGGCGTGCGTTCGACCACTCGGCTACCTGCTTCAGTCAACTGTTACGTATTAATCCACTTTACCTAAATTACCTTTACCCAACGGTACGACATCGGGATTTTTGTCGTCAGGCTGCGCCGGCGAATGGTTAACACTTTGTATAGAGCCTTTGTGCGCCTTCGATGTCTGCAGTGGAGCTAAAAAAAGAATTAAATCGCATATAGGTATTGTGCTCAAGATCTATTTTCGTATACCTACCCAAGTTGTTTTTGTTTTAGAAGGCATCAAATTTATTTGTATTATTTCAGAGCATAATATACTCTATTAAATAAAAAGTATTTTGTTACTCTATTAGATCTTTGCAATACTTTACGAATTATTTAGTTAGAGTTAGAGCCAAATTTTTAGGGTTCCGTCCGTCTGTCACCAGACTGTATCTCATTAACCGTGATCGTTAGAGAGTTGAAATTGTCACAGATGATGTATTTCTGTTGCCGCTATAACAACAAATACTAAAATAGAGAATAAAATAAATATTTAAGGGGGCTCCCATACAACAAACGTGTTTTTTTTGCCGTTTTTATAGAAAATGGTACGGAACCCTTTGTACGCGAGTCCGACTCGCACTTGGCCGGTTTTTCAAATATGCCATTTCAATATCTAACGGTATCCAAGATACAGGCTAGGCCTCGTTCGGGTTCAATAGCCACTATAATTCTTGTGTAATTATTATCTAAGGAAAACAGAAAATATTGCCTAAAATAAATTATCGACAAAAATTCGGACGAATATCTATTACAACATAACAATACGATTGTCTGACACGACATTTACAGCCCGAGTTCTAAAATCACCTGGCACTAGCCTGGCACAGACGAATGTTTTTCTCGATACAAGTGAATGTTTTTATTGCACCATATTTCTAAAAGGCTATTACTTCTGCGAAAACGTTCGTTGCTCGCAAAGTTTTTTTCGACATAACTTTTCATGCTCGCAAATTCCGATAATAGCAGCTCGGTGTTCAAAATCAATAATAAAAGTGAAACAAGTAATTGTTATTTATGTATAACAGGTCAGGTTAAGTGAAAAGGATACCTATGCACTTAATTTAAGGTATTAAATAACTAACGCATAACATACATAAGATAATTATTATACCTATTCAGTAAGTTAAAAACTAATGTTGCTTTTATAAACCAAAAATACCTTAAAGTACATAATACGTTATAATTTCGTACACCTTTTGCATGGACGTACATTTTTTTTAATCAAAGCACTAATCAAAAGTTACAACCTCGTTTAATTTTAAGTCGTAAAAATAAAGTTTTCATAAATATTTTAGAAAAATCGTCAAGCAATAACGGATGCCTAAAATTTATTACAAATGTGAAATAAGAAAAGTTTGAATGAGAGTGTATCTAATGTAACGGACATCAATATGTTATTTTTTTTTTTTTTTTTTTATGAGATAGGGAGGCAAACGAGCAGACGTTTCACCTGATGGAAAGTGATCAACGCCGCCCATGGACACCTGCAACACCAGGGGCATCGCAAGTGCGTTGCCGGCCTTTAAGGAATGAGTAGGCTCGTTTCTTGAAGATACCTTTGTCGCATCGGTCCGGGAACACCGCTGCAGGAAGTTCATTCCACAGTTTGGTGGTGCGAGGGAGAAAATTCCTGGTAAATCGCACTGTACTGGAACGCCATTCATTTAATGTACGACCAATGATAGAAATGATAAAGTGTTTCGCTGGGATCGCTCCCAGTCCATTGAATGGTATCCGTAGTACAAGCTTTGTTTAGTTTGGGATCATAATGATATCTGGCGATTATTATTATCACAATCATGACGGAAAAGATTATGCTCTACCTGTAACGAAATTCGTAGACGCGTATATTATAAGTAATAATCCAACAATTTACATAGCTTCCTAACACGCTTTAACGCACTACTGGTCGGGTACCAACATTATAAGTCGGGTGTCTGCTAGTCAGAGAAGCGTTCATGTTTACGGACCGGTTAGAATGTTTGCTCAGAAAACGGGTGGCGGCGGCTCCGTAGAACACAACTGTTGACGTAGCTAAGGTAGCCGGTCTACGGGTGTTTGTTTAAGGGATACGCTGAGTTGTGCTTTATGTATTCTGACGTATCTATTAATTTTGTTTGAGTCATCTTGTTTCAGCTTTAAGAAATTGTGTCGAGTTGACAATCATAAGGTCTAATTTTGTACAATGAAATATTTAAGTCGATAAGTGGATAATAATATAACTTTTATGTGCAATCACACTAAAAATATCGCTATCTTGCTCATACATCACAGCCGTAAGGAGGATGGAAATACGCTTAGTTTTTTGTAGTTTAATTTAGTGCCAATAGAATTAACACCATTATTTTCAAATTTTAATATAAAAAATAGTGAAGTGAAGTGAAATAATTTTCTTAAAGGTTTATCATATATCATGGATTTATTTATGATATAAATCAGTGAAAACTTATACAAGTCTGATACATTATACCTTAAACCCTAACAGTAGCCAATTAAAGAATTTTAATTATAAGTAATGTACTTACTACATTTATAAAAAAAGCGTAATACTTAACATTTTTAGTGCCATTCACTCTGGTAAACGTAAACTCTGCGATTGCGATTAGACATTGTTCAGTAGCGACATCTATGGTGGCTTGCTGTGGTCAGTAGCGACATCTATGGATCGAGGACGTAACATGCAACCATAGATGCAAAAATTTAAATTGAAGAAAAAACGGTTTAACTAGTGGCTTGTCTGCTAATTTTATAAAGAAAAATAAAAGGTTTTGTAAAAGAACATTAAAATCAGTCATTGAAGAAGACCCTGCTGCTTCCCCATCTTCACGAGCGCCCTAACATGGACCATCGAGCCAAATTTGAAGAAAATATCAGCGACAAATCGGGCTGAACACTTGGAAGACAGTGAAACTTTGATTAGTCGAAGAACGTTGGCATCCAGACATCAGATACCTGAGCAGCAGCCAGCAACGGTCAAGTATCCTTTTCCCTTCCTTACCCGTATCTTCGTCTTGTGTTAATATCGTACCTAAACGTTTTGCAGATTTCACTCTGATCTCACGAAGTGCTGAGGCCGTCTTCAACTGAGAAAACACGTCTGTGAGTACTTTTGCAATTCATAAACTACCAAAATGAGTGATGATGAAACTAAATTAGTTCTAAATACAGCCAAAACCGGGAGGGCTAAGTCGCCTCGTTTAGATAGTGATAAGTCAAATTGTAGTATTATAATTGATCTCAAAAAACAAAGAGGTGTAATTAAAAGTAGATTAACGTTGTTCGCAAATTACATTAGTAAGTTAGATAAATCATGTTTGGATTCCGTTCTTAAGACTCAAGTGCAAATGCGAATACAATCGGCATCCATTCTCTTTAGCGAGTTTAATGATGTGCAATCTAAAATAGAAAGAATTGTTGATGAAAAAGAGCTCTTGTCACAGTTAGAGTACAGAGAATCTTTTGAATGCCAATACTATTCAACGGTAGCTATAGCAAAAGGAAGTATAGATGAGTGTGAACAAAACGGATTGAATAATTCTCAGTGCATTTCTAGTAAACATGTTTCTATTAAATTACCTGAAATAAAATTACCTGCCTTTGACGGTGCCTTTGATAAGTGGTTAGAGTTCAGGAACTCATATGTTTCAATGATACATGATCGTGTCGACTTAGATTCTATACAGAAGTTTCAGTACCTAAAATCTTCTCTAAGTGGATCTGCGTTACAAGTAATCAGTTCTTTAGAATTCACACCCCTAAACTATTGTCATGCGTGGGAACTGCTCGAGACTAGGTACCAAAACAACCAGCTATTGATACACAACCATGTAAAGGCTTTGTTTATGGCACCATCACTAAATAAAGAATGTCCGTCAGAAATCAGAGCATTAGTAGATTCTGTCTTACGTAATATTAGAGCGCTAAAATCTCTGAAAGAACCGGATTCTACTCTCGAGGATACGCTTATCATTTATTTAGTCGTCAATAAACTAGATTCATCCACTGAGCGCGAATGGGAAACCTACAAGAGCACACTTATCTCTGATTCTAACAAAACTTTTAAGTCCTTAAAACTACAGGACTTGATAACGTTTTTAAACAATAGGTCCGACATGTTAGACATGATAAATTCAGGTAAAAGTAAAGTTAATCAGACACATTCTCATAGTAAACAATGCGAGCACAAAAGGCAGTCTTATTCTCAAACTACACATAGCTATGTGAGTGCGAATGGTAGTAAAGGTACATCACATAAACGTAATCTTACATGCCAGTTATGTAGTGGTAATCACGCACTATATTCATGTATAAACTTTCTGAATATGTCAGTACAAGAAAGATTAAAATTAGTTCAGGCTAAAGGCATCTGTCAAAATTGCATTCGTACTAACACACACACGCTTGAAAATTGTACTTTTGGTCCGTGTAAATTGTGTCAGAAAAAACATAATGCATTAATTCACGTTGATAACTACGCCGTTATCACAGCACAGTCGTCACAGCTACCGGTTATCAATAATACGTCGCCCCAGTCCTCTGTATTACACTGCGTTAGTAAAACAGCTGACCATATTGATAATGATCGTTGCGACGCGTCTACACATAATACAAAACCGTTATACACTGTCTTGCTGTCTACGGCGTTAGTTGAGATAGCTGATAATGATAATAATTTTCATACAGCTCGCGCGCTGCTTGACAGCGGCAGTCAAAATTGTTTTATAGCTCAAAGCTTATGTCAGCGTTTAAACATACCTATCATACAGTCCACTATACGTGTTTGTGGCATAGGACAAGGCGTTTCACAGTCCAGTCACAAGTGCGATATCAATATTCGTTCAAAGGTATACGATTTTAATACGACATTACATTGTTTGGTGTTACCTAGTATTATTTCAAAGATACCCTCAACACATGTTAACAGTGATGCTATACGTATACCTAGCCACATTCAGTTAGCCGATCCCACTTTCTATGTATCGAGTGACATAGATTTGTTAATAGGCGCGGACGTCTTTTGGGATTTATTGAAAGAAAATAAGGTCCGACTTCCAACTGGTCCGTACTTACAAGATACAATGGTAGGTTGGATAATATCCGGTCCAGTTTATACGAATAATAAGCGTTCAATCGCGGCAAGTACCACGACACAGGTTCAGTGCAATTTGTCATTAGTTGATACCCAATTACAAAGGTTCTGGGAAATAGAAGAAGTACATATTCCTCCCGTTATAACTGAGGAAGATCGTATTTGCGAGAAAATGTTCTTGGAGACTACTGAGCGTGATCAGCACGGTAGGTTTTCCGTAAAAATGCCATTGAAACAATCACCTGACTGTTTGGGTGATTCATATAACTCTGCTTTAAATCGTTTTTTAAGTTTAGAAAGAAAATTTGATCGTTTACCACAATATAGAAAAATGTATTGTGAATTTATGCTCGAGTACGAACAATTAGGTCACATGACGCGTCTCGAAAGGTCTACTAATTTAAGCAGGCCCTATTATATTGTGCCACACCATGGTGTTTATCGAGAAACTAGTGTGACAACCAAATTACGTGTCGTCTTTGATGCAAGCGCAGCTACTACTAACAACAATTCGCTAAATGATATTCAATACGTAGGCCCTAGGTTGCAAAATGATATTTTCTCCATATTGCTTCGTTTCCGGCAATATCAATACGTTGCTTGTGCAGATATCGAAAAATTCTTTAGACAAACTCTCATTCATCCTGAACAACGTAACTTACAGCTAATATTATGGCGAGCAGATGACAACACGCCAATTCAAGTTTATCGTTTAAACACCGTGACGTATGGCACGTCATCAGCACCGTACCTTAGCAATCGTTGTTTGAAACAGTTAGCCGAGGAATGTAAGGATGACGTCATTTCTAGCGTTATCAATGACGATTTCTATGTTGATGATCTTCTTACGGGGCATGATGAACGCGACACATTATTAGATATTTGTAATAATACGTCCTCCGTCCTAGAAAGCGGCTGTTTTGCTCTACGGAAATGGACATTTAATTTTGATGTCACTTCAGAGACCACAAAGGATTTATGTATTGGTGAACATAGCCAGTCTAAAACACTGGGCGTTGGTTGGTCCAACAAAAACGATTACTTAAATTTTTCATCTAGTGTAAGTAAAGGTGATAGGGACGCGAAGATAACTAAGCGTTTAATTATGTCAGTTATTGCACAGATTTACGATCCACTAGGGTTATTAGCACCAGCTATTACCACGGCTAAGGTTTTATTGCAGAATTTGTGGCTTGCTAAATTAGAATGGGACGATGAAGTTTCAATAGAAATTGCATCTACCTGGCGTAATTTTATTCATACGTTGACCGATCTGCCCGAAATACTTGTACCTCGTTGTGTCATATGTACCAACCCCATAAATAAAGAATTACATATTTTTACCGATGCTTCGCAGTCCGCATACGGTGCATGTGCATATATACGTTCATATAATAGTATTGACGAGTCATGTGTTACCGTTCGATTATTATGTTCCAAAAGTAGGGTCGCACCAATAAAGGCGTTAAGTATTCCTAGACTTGAACTATGTGGAGCGTTAGTTGGGGCTAAATTGTATAGCAAAATAATTAATTCTCTTCGACTTAAATTCGATACAGTATATTTTTGGACTGACTCCACTATAGTTCAAGCCTGGCTTCGGATGTCCCCGCATTTATTAAAAACCTTCGTTCAAAATAGGGTCGTGCAAATTAACAACTTAACAAACGACACTATTTGGCGGCATGTTAAAGGTAAGGAGAATCCTGCAGATACTTTATCAAGAGGAGTTTTTTTTGATTCCTTAAAGGGAGACAACGCTATTCTTTGGTGGTGCGGTCCCGCTTTTCTTCTCGAACCAAATTCACAGTGGTTAACAACAAGTTCTAAGGAAATTGAATTAAATGATAAGTTACCTGAATTAAAAGGTTCTAATACTATTTTGTTACATATAGAAACTAATAACAGTATAATTGATTTCGAAAGATTTTCTTGTTTTAATCGTTTACAAAGAACAATTGCTTATCTCTTAAGGTACATCCATAACTTGCGGGCGCCGCGCAACGGTGAATTTCGCAGAACCGGTTTCATAACAGCGAGTGAAATTAGTAGCACCTTGACAGTGTTGACACGTTTAGTTCAATCACAATCATTCAGTAAAGAATATCCTAACCTCAAACAAAGGTTGATTGTAAAACAAGTAACCACTAATTTTAGTAATAAAATATCAGGGTTAAATGTGTTTTTGGATGATAAAAACATCATTCGTGTAATTGGTAGGCTAGGTAATTCAAAGTTTGATTACGATAAGAAACACCCGGTGTTATTGTGCCGTAAGCATAGATTTACATGGTTATTGTGTTCATACGAGCATAGACGTTTACTCCACGCTGGGCCTCAGCTTCTCGTGGCAACCATGCGTGATAGATGGTGGGTGCTGGGCGCACGTAATTTAGCAAGGCAAGTAGTTCATAAATGCATAACCTGCACTCGTATGAAGGGGAACACGTTAACTCCACTCATGGGTAATCTACCAGCCGAACGTTTAGAACCTGGATTTCCCTTCATGCGATGCGGTGTTGATTACGCGGGACCGATATCAATATTGAATCGCAAAGGCAGAGGTTCGCATCTTATTAAAGGCTACATTTGTCTGTTTATATGTTTTTCAACTCGAGCCATGCATTTGGAATTAGTTAGTTCTTTGTCCACTCAAGATTATCTATTGGCATTTAAACGATTCATATCACGACGCGGTAAACCGCGTCAAGTATTCTCAGACAACGGAAGAAACTTTGTTGGAGCTGAAAGAGAACTTTCAGCTATATTTGAAGATTCTAACCAAATACTTGATTTCGCTAGTAGTAATAGTATTGAGTTTAGCTTCATCCCGCCTTATGCGCCTCATTTTGGTGGTTTATGGGAGGCAGGAGTGAAGTCAAGTAAATATCATTTGAGACGTGTCGTAGGTAATGCTAAGCTAACGTACGAGGAGTTTAGTACGGTATTGACACAAATCGAGGCCGTCCTAAACTCCCGTCCCATGTCACCAATGTCCACAGATCCTCACGATTACTTACCTCTCACACCTGCTCATTTCCTCATCGGCCGACCGTTAACTGCGCCTGCTAACGAGGATTTGACAACGGCTACATCAACACCCCTCTGCCGCTACAAACGACTGGAACAGTTGCGACAACACATGTGGGAGCGCTGGTCAAAGGAGTATATTTCTGAACTGCAGCGAAGAACGAAGTGGACAGCTAACAAAGACGACATCGCTAAGGACTGTCTTGTGGTAATTAAGGAAGATAACCTGCCTCCATTCAAATGGAGAATGGGTAGGATTATACGTCTGTTCCCAGGGAATGATGGAATCTCAAGGGTTGCAGAAATCCGTACAGCAACGGGTATAATCAAACGCGCCTGCTCGAAGATCTGCCCGTTGCCGGTTTCTGCGAACGAGGACATGGCAACTTCTGTTTAGTTGGAAGATGGTTCTTCCAAGGCGGCCGGCATGTTCAGTAGCGACATCTATGGTGGCTTGCTGTGGTCAGTAGCGACATCTATGGATCGAGGACGTAACATGCAACCATAGATGCAAAAATTTAAATTGAAGAAAAAACGGTTTAACTAGTGGCTTGTCTGCTAATTTTATAAAGAAAAATAAAAGGTTTTGTAAAAGAACATTAAAATCAGTCATTGAAGAAGACCCTGCTGCTTCCCCATCTTCACGAGCGCCCTAACAGACATAAATCAGTTTTCAAGTGCAGTGGAGCCCACCGTCTCGGTCGCGGGTCGGTCGGCCGAGGCGCGTAAAATTTCTAGGCACGCGGTAGAAACCGTTGCCATTTGCCTCTAAACATGTCCAGCGGGTCTATTTCGATTTATTTGTGGGCTGAGGTACGAACACTTTATATTACCTACTTATACTAAACCAACTAAAGAATTAGCCGTTCTATTCGATACCCACTGAAAAAACAACATTATCCCACTCTAGACTAGTAATAATTGTTAGTTTTGGAATTATTTTCTTCGTGTTTAGTTATTATATTATCTAAAATTATAATAATTTGTTTCGGTTTGCTACATAAATCATAATCATCACGCCTGTATTTCCTGAAGGGGTGTTTACCCCTAGAGGTGTACTGCGAAGCACCCACACTTCGCTGATATATTTTGGTCCCAATGTAATAGGGGACGAGCCTATTGCCATTATACCGGGCACATTGCCCGTCAATACGAGGCAGTTTTGGGCTATAGTCCACCACGCTGGACCCTGGTGAACTTCACACACCTTTCTATAGACGTATCTTCACGATATTTTCCTTCACCTTTCAGGAAGTGGAAATGACACTATCATTATTGCAATACTACGTCAATATTAATCATCATTTTGTGACAACAACCCCACTAGGACCATTAGCGACAATTTGTCTAGCCAATAATCAACGGTTGTCAAAGTTTTACAATTCATTATAATAATAGGTAATAGAAAGGTTTTGTCCATCAAGTGTTAGGTATCAAACCATAATTACCGAGATAATGGAAAAACAAATGAACTAAACTGCTTTAACACTAGTCAACGACAAAGTTATGTCTGTTATGTTTAAAGTTAGTGGTGCTACACACGCCATGCCTCAATTAAATACTGTTTACAGGATTCTTACATATCTATCAATAACAAACAAGTCAATTTGTCAACTGCAGTATTAATGAATAATTATTGAATCATATTGGAAGCAAAAATTTCCTAGTCGAATGCTGAAAGTTAGGGTAATAAAGTGCACCCTGTAATATAATTGTATTCAAAGTCAAATCATTTATTCTGTATAGGCCTATGGGGGCACTTACAAATTGTCAAGTTTACATTTTTTTTCTTATATTCTACTATGCTACCACCGGATCGAAACGCGACCTCAACTGAGAAGATCCGGCAAGAAACTCAGTGGGCTGATCATTTTTTAAATCGCCATAGGAGAAGGTACAAAATAAACATCGCTAGACAACACATACTCAATGTACGATCCCAAACTGAGCAAAGCTTGCACTATTTCTACTTTATGATGGACTGGAGGCGATCCCAGTTACGCTCGAGCAGGGCAAGTACCGTAAGGGCGATTTTCCGAAATTTTCCTCCGGTGGGAATCGTACTCGCAACCACCCTTCAGTGAACCGAAGGGCATACTCTCAGACCTAGAGCAAGCCATCATTCGGAATACACAGTACATTTATATCTTAAATATCATCCCAAGTCCCATTCAAATTCTTGTTTCCTACATCTTAATTATAAAAATATATAAAAAAATAGTATGCAGTAAAAAATCGTACTTAGATGCCATTGCTATATAGGCATTGCTATATACCTAGGCACATACTGAACTTAGATCCAAATAATACTTATTTTGGTAGGCAATATAATAGTGATAGCGGCTGTGGCCCACAAATAAATCGGAATAGCTCCGGCGGGCAGGTTTACTGGCGAATGGAGGCGGATTCTGTCGCGTGACCGGAATTTTTGAGCGCCTCGGCCGGCGGCGGCGGCGGTGAGCTCCACTGCATTTGAAATGTGATTTATGTCCTTTTGCATTTCCAATGGAAATGCAGATGTTCTGTCACAAGAGTTCCGGCCACACTTTTATTAAAATTTTCACAATGACTATGTCATTGTGCTACGTAAGTACTTTATTTATGTTGCATAAAATCGCAGTTAGCTAAAGAAAACTATTAAAAACGGTTCATTATGTTTTGGTTTGTGAACAAATTTTTAAGCTGTCTACGTCTTTGACAGCCCTATAAATACTACCTTCTTGTTCTTACATTATAGCCGTAATAAGGACAGCAATATATATGCTTAGTTGTAATTTTTCGTTGGCGCCAACAAAACCGACACTGGTGTAATTCTCGCATGATTCTCGCTTAAATATTTATTATGTTGAAACAAAACTTCAAATTGGTCGTATTTTTCTTTTTGTTTCGACATATATTATGTCGAATTAGAGATAATGTGGATTTTGCGAGAATTGCCCCCCTGTACTACTACTACTACTACAGCCCTTTTAACGTCCCACTGCTGGGCACGGGCCTCCCCTCAATGCGAGGGGGATTCAGGCCATAGTCCACCACGCTGGCCCAGTGCGGGTTGGCAGACTTCACACATCTATCAAGAACTAGACAAGTTCCCTCAGACATGCGGGTTTCCTCACGATGTTTTCCTTCACCGTTTCATAGCAAGTGATAATCTCGGATGAAAATGAGATTCGCACATTAATCCCAGAGGTGCGAGCCGGGGTTTGAACCCGCACACTTTGATTTGCAAGACGTGCGTTCGACCGCTCGGCTACCACTGCCCCCCTGTACCGGGACTTAATTGTTGCATTATTTTAGTGATGAGCAACTCGTAATTTGAGGATGAGTTCCTCATTTTACCGAGCGAGGTGCTCACTAGGTACACCTCATTCAGATGAGGCATCGCTCAAGCGCATATTCACTTCGTTCGCTTACTCACTCACTCACTCGCGACACGATCCAAACTTTTCTCAACAACTTTTACATGGGACGTGAGGAGAAAATGAACGAGTGAGGCGGTTGAATGTTGTAATTCGAGTAACATGTTCAATTGGATAATTCGACTCATGAGTGAGGGACACATATCTACATTACTTTCATCAAACAAAATACGAGGTAACATTTAATCAAGCTCGCATTGCGCTATCAACGCCATGAAGGTAGAAATTTCGATTTCCCGATTACTAAGCTATTTGAAATTTCTCGCTCGATTCGTCTAGCAATTAAGCCCCTAAACCACATGATCCCGGGATTGGGGAGGCGATTGTATCTCAAACATTCGTAATGCAACCAGTCGCATTTCAATGATGAGTGGTGGATAGAACGCATTCTCAATTTTAATAGAAATTTTCACCAAATTCTTGCACATTACCTTTTCATATGAAATAAATTACATATTAAACATATTCTAAATCAGAATTGGCAGGGGATAAAAACATGTGGAGAAGAATGAGACTTTGGCTCAACAGTGGGACAACGTAGGTTCGAAATATAAAAAAACTAATTTTGGAGGTATTTTAGTATTTTTAGGTTTCCGTACCTAAAAAGGGAAGGAAGGAACCCTTATAGGATCACATTTTTGGCCGTCTGTCTGTTTTTAAATAAACGAAAGTATTTCATAATTTAAACTATTTTTTTTTTTAATTTATGTTAGTTTATAGGGGTTAATTAAAGATTAAGTACCCATCACCACTGGTACTAGAACATACGTATTAATACGTCAATAAATATGGATGGAATCTTCAATTTTAAAAGTGATTGCACTTACCTTGATACTGCATAGGTTGACGTTGTCTTCGCCGTGCCAGTAACGTTAAAATTATTATAGTTATCAGGATCCCAGCGATAATGGTCATTATGCCAAGCGCCCAAACGGAGTCCATGTTGGCCGTGCTTAACGTCACCTCTGTTAACATATTAAAGTCAAAGTCAAATCATTTATTCTGTATAGGCCTATGGGGGCACTTACAAATTGTCAAGTTTAATTTTTTTTTCTTATATACTACCGGATCGAAACACGACCTCAACAGAGAAGATCCGGCAAGAAACTCAGAGGGCTGATCATTTATTTAAATCACAGGTACATATAGCTCCAGTGTCTTGTCTTTAGAGCTGTTTTAATAATAATGATAAGATAATAATACGTTAGTAAGCCAACACACATTACAATCTTTTACTATACAATAATGACAATTCATATTGCCGTCCTTCTTACGGATGTAGTGAGTGAGCAAGACGGCAATAAGTTTATTGTTGTCTAATACAGGGTATATCAGAACTCTGAAATAATACTTTGGATACATATATGGTAGCTCATATACGGATGCTTAGAGAGGACCGATTATAGCCTAATATAGTTTCTGAGTTATGGACCTTTGAATATTTGTCACAGGTATCGTGTTCTGGCCTTTGGGTACATCTATAACCCTATTCAGCAAGTACATCTATAACCCTGGGCAAGTACCAATATTCACAAAACAGAACATGCAAATTTTTACATAGGACTCGAGATATTACGAGTTATAGAAAAGGACGACGAAAAAGTTTTAGAAAAACATTTTCGTATTTCGATAAATTATTTATACTTTTCACTTGTATACCCGATATTGATGCAAACGTTGAAGTATTATTTCGGACTTGTGAAACATCCTGTATAGCTTAGTTTAAGTTTATATACAACAAAATTAACGTCAATAACTCTAACATGAATTTCACTGCGACGTATGCTCGCTTGTCGATAGCGATTACGTAATATCTTGGTGTGGCAAAATGCACTGAACTATGGGCTACCTAAATAAGAAAATGATTAATAATAATCATAAATAAATATTGTAATATTCGTTATCATATTTATACTACCTACATATGTATAACATTTTACGCAGTCACTAGCGAATGGCGAGCGAATACATCAGTTAAACTCCAATAGTCCAGTCAAATTAGCCCGAAAAATAGGGGTACCCTTGCATTAATTCCCAAGAGGCTAAAAATTAACAGGAATGTTAGGGATAACTCTATAAGGAAATTGTGAAAAGTCCCCATCGATCCCATGTGTGCAATTTTTTTTTTAATTGATTTTTTTTGAGAAACGTTTAGTTTTATGATAAAACTGCTCATGCAAAAATTGTAGATCATACAATTATCTACAGAAAATGTCTCTATACTTTTTTCCGTAAGATTCATTATTCCGGAGAAAAAGCGATTCTAAGATTTACTAAAGTTGTATTCCCCATAATATGTATTAGTAGTAGAATGTACATTAGTAGAATGTCTATTTTTACCGGACTAATGTAGATTTACATGCAGGCGTGAGGCATTTTCAGTTTTTTTTTATTATTTGTCAATGGCATATGGCTACACAGAGTATAGCAGCAAAACTATAAACAAATACTTTTATGGAATAACACAATTACATAGGCACTAAAAAATCTGCTTCAATTTGATTGTAGAATGAATTCAGGAATAAAAACTAGTTCATAACCCAATTTAGTATTCAAGTCTAGCATTTTAAACTAAGTACTATTCACAGCGATGAAGACCTCTTGTTCCACCTAGCAATATTTTTATGATATTTTATTTTAGTATTCTTTTGTGTCAATTTACTATTTTTTCAACACAAAAAAATTTACTCTGTTTCTTTTAAGAATTGTTACTTGAGACTTTTATTTATTTTACTATCTAGAATTTTAATGCTGATTGCTGTCCCTGATTCAACATAAAAAATATTTTTTTAAAAGTAGGCAAAAAACCCAACTAATTATACAGGATGTATCATAAGTCCGAAATAATATTTTAGGTACATAATATATGGTAATTGATAATGTAGATGCTTAGTAAAGGCAGACTATATCACGATATCATAGTTTCCGAGTTACAGACCTCGATACTCATACAAATAGCCAAGTATTATTTGGGAGTTCTGAAACAGCCTGTACATTATTGTTTTCTTATATTTACGCGAATACTACACATTGAAATAAAACTATTTTACGGATTCTATCGAAGACCATTGCAAGACCTCGAGACACTGTGAGCACTTTCTGCGTGGATCAGACCGCAAACTACAACTACATATGAAAGTAACTAGTTATTAATTATGACATCAGGACGTCTATCACCTCAGTCCCCCCGTGACCATGGTTGCTGTAAAGCAGCCGAAACGGCGGGACATAAAAAAGGAAATAAACGCGTTAGAATAAAATAAAATAGTTTTATTTCAGCCTGTACATTGCTAAAAAATATTTTAAATTGACAGCACTTTCTAAAATAACAAGTAAAAGTATATGAGAATAAGCATCACATTGAATTGACATACCATTTTTCAAAGCCAATTTTGTCAAAGTATTGATCCTCAACACGGCGTTGTCTGACCTCCCGCGGGAATTGCTCGCGTAGAACAGCAGTTTCAGGGTTTTCCCCGATCCAAGACCGCGGAGTATCCAGGCTGGTTGTGATGTGGATACGTTTGCAAATAAGATTTTTTTCTCCCATACCTCGACGAAGTATAATGTTGGTAGACCTCCGTCGTAACCTACAAGGAAATGGAACCTTAGTTAATATGCGCAACACATTGCCTTATTTTATGAGGGCCACAGCTTTTAGTGGTATGTATCGATGCTTAAAAAAGGCAAGCCTTACCATACGAACGGCCAGATTTTTCTGCGTCATTAGGTATATACGAGTATAACTCAATTTAAAATTTCTTGTCGCATAGTCAGGATTGCCTCTCAAGCGTCTCGGTATGATCTTTAACCGGTCCTTACTTAATATAAATATTAATGCACGTTGTGACATCTTAAAAAAACTGTACATTTAATTCACTTTTAGCATACTTTATTCTGTAGATGTTTAGAATGTAGCATTTACTGGTTTGTCTTATATAAATAAATGAATAAACATGACGTATTCGTACTCTCAGCAGTATGTCTGAACGAATTGCATTAGAAGACAACAATATCTAGTAGAATTTTAATGTAAAAGGCACAACAAATTGTGACAAAACATCCTAACGCAGGAAGCATTAAGATCATAACATTGTGACATGCAAAAATGTGAGAAATATCATTTTTTTCTCTTTCTTTCATAAGAATTAGGAATAGAGACAGCGAATTAGTGCGACCTAAACCGTGTCGTAAGTTTTGTCTTGGCGCATGTACTAGCCATGATGCAACTTACGTCTTAAAAACAACATACAAACTGTTGTCACTCACCACTACTTTTGTATGAATATTGTCGTTCATAAATCCCCAACCATAATAGAGCGAGCCAATAATCTTGACTTGTTTTGAAAATGTACTATATGCTATTATAATAAAGGTTGAATTCCTGTGGCAAAAGCCAGGTCATGTTTATTTTTACTCGACTTTTGCGCAGAGCTTTAAGTTCTCAAGCTCTACTTATGTAGAGCAAAAAAGAAAATCAATTATTTGAAACCATTAAATTTCTATTTTATGTATCGTGCGCGCGGAATTCAATGTATTCATTAATAATGTGCCGTATACCCAGCGTGCTATTGCACTAAACGAACCCGAGCTCTACCTACACTCTACCTTGTACTCTATTATTATAAAAAAATACATGTTTACCAGCAGTGCATCGTATTTCAGCCGAGTCCTCTGTAAGGTTGGCTGTGCTGCAATTGGTCAAAGGTTCAGGTTTCAATGCCGGGAGCAGAGAGTACCGACAGGGCTCCGTCTGTTGGCCTGCCAGGTTTGTGGCGCGACAAGACAAGGTCCCATAGTCCTTCTCAGTAGCCGGGGTATACGAGAGGATAGAACGTCCTTGAGTATCTGTAGTGATTTTTTCCTAGGAAAGGACATATACATAATTTAGATCTTTCGGATTTCATTAGGGTTTATACATCATCACGCCTGTATTCCACGAAGGGGTAGGCCAAAGTACACTCTAGTGCGCCCACACTTCGCCGATGTATTTTTGGTCCCAATGTAATAGGGGGCAAGCTATTATACCGGGCACATTCCCCCTCAATATGAGGGAGATTTGGGCCATAGTCCACCACGCTGGCCCAGTGCGGGTTGGTGAACTTCACACGCATTTCTATAGACGTGCAGGTTTCCTCACGATGTTTTCCTTAACCGTTCAGCAAGTGGTAATCATTGTTGAAGATGACATTCGCACATGAACAATATCTCAGAGGTGCGGGCCTGGGATTTGAACTTGCACCCCTTACGTTCAAGGCGGGCGTTCTTACCCGCGAGGCTACCACTGCTTTGTATTATGTGTTTATAATATTTAACTTATCATTTTCCTATCTCCAATGTAATACTAAAACACTGTAACCGTCTTATTAGTTCAAACATGCTGGTTCGCTACTCCGCACAAGTTTGACTAGACTTCACGTTAAAGCTTCAGCCTTACCTCCCCAAAAACACTAATCAAACTGCTAACATTTTTTTACCATGTAAAAAAAGAAGTAGACGTCGAAGATTATGTTAAACTTACAGCGTCTATTTCATGAGTTCCCATGGAGTTGTTGAGGGTCCATTGGAAAGTCTTCGGCAATGGGAAGCCGTCCACCTCACAGGTGACGTTGGCTGGCTCGTTGATGGCCGCCCCGACGATCATAGTAGTTTTAATTAAGCATATTGGCTTATCTGTTATAATAAATTTATAAACTAAGTATTCAGTGCTTAAAAAGAGATGATAATATTGCTGGTGTATGTATGATAATCCCGATTTCAATTTCAATCTTTAATCGA
Organism: Ptilodon capucinus; assembly: GCA_914767695.1. Classification (NCBI taxonomy): domain Eukaryota; kingdom Metazoa; phylum Arthropoda; class Insecta; order Lepidoptera; family Notodontidae; genus Ptilodon; species Ptilodon capucinus. The sequence goes on along the minus strand of OU611813.1, from coordinate 1,886,590 downwards.
TATAACATAAAATATTGTTAATATGTTTTTAGAGTAAGTTGGATTTTATGGAACGTATAATAAATAACAAATGTTTTTTTAAATTTTATTGGAGCTTAACATTATCATATAATAACATAAAATATTATTTTATTTGATCAACAAAATATGTAAAACATGAAACTTAAATGGTGAAAAAATGTTATTTTCAAATTGCAACACCTTAATACAACAAAGTATACTTTTTCCAAATTTGAAGCATTGGTCTAAAGTTTTCCACTATTCCATGTAAAATAAATATCAGACCACACATACTTATCGTATGATCCGAAACTAAGCAAGGCTTGGACTATGGATACAACAACATAAACTGGGGCGGTCCCAGTTACACCAAGATCAGTAAATTAAAAAGGTTAAACGCTCTGTATCTGCAGAGATAACTTACCTGTTTTAACATTTAAGCAAAATATGATCAATTCACAAATTCGAATTCAAAATTCTCCATGAATTTGCAAGTTATGCCCTCCGTGTCGTGCGCGCGAATTCAATTTGCTGTGCCAATGGTGTATGAAGCCGTAAACACGTGGCTTTGAATTGATATATCGCACGTATGCAAATAGTTGATAGAGACTTGCTTGATACAGCCGCATAAGACAGATGACATATAGGTGACTTTGTACCTTTTGTACTAGGGTAGTGTTATTTATGTACCTTTGTGGGTTAGTGAAGCAACTTTAGCTGAACTGTTGAAGATTTAAATCAAAGGCCGTTTAAAGAGCACATAAGTAATAATTTAGATGCTTAGTTATGACAGAGTATATGATTTATGTGTATTGTGCCTTAAAAGATTTCCAATGGTCTTTAAGATAGTGTAAACTCTATATACAAGAGTGGTAGAGATACTATTAATACTATTTATTTTTTACTGACGATTCATAAGTGCCTGTATTGGTTTACATGAATAAAAAAAAATTCTGATTCTGATTCTGATTCGACAACTAATCTCAAAAGTAAAGAACATGTCGACATGAAAATTACACAAAGGACTCGTTGCAAAAAATGAAAAGTATTTTGCGAATTTCGATTTATTTTATAGATTGATACCAATACATACATATATGAAAGTATTATTATTTTGGAACACCTGAAGTAACAATTCAAAACAAGTCCGTAATACGAGTAGGTGAAGTTTTAGAATTTTATCTTTTTTGGATATTAAACAACACTATGACTTTTATTACAGTGATTTATATAGAAATGGCATGTATAAAAATCTTTAGCCTAGCTATACCTATAAACAAATGTCGACTGTATTTACCATAACTATAAAAACACGACCGGATTAAAAGCATTTAAAAACACGAATAAAAGTCGAAACGCTTAATTCATGACTGTCAATATCAGAAACGCAAATGGAATGGATCCATCCTGTGATATATTGCACGATGTAACCAATAAACGGACTATCATTTGATTGCCAGTGTTGTATTAAATGTATACACACGTAGAAATTGGTATACAGGGTGTATCAGAAGTCCGAAATAATACTTTGGGTACAGCTCATATGTGGATGCTTAGTGAAGATAGTTTATACCTAACTATCATTGTTTCTGGGTTATGTGCCTTTGAATATTGGTGACATGTATCGTGTTCAGGCCTTGGGTACATCAAAAACTCTATTCAGCAGTGTAAAATACACTAATGAGGGGCGACTACCAATATTCACAAAACAAAACATGCAAATTTGACATAGGACTCGAGATATAACGAGTTAAAGAAATTGACGACGGAAAAAACGTTGGAAAAACATGGTGGAATTTCGATCAATTTTTTATACCATTCAGTTGTATCCCCGATACTAATGCAAACGTCACAGTATTATTTCGGACTTCTAAAACACTCTGTATATATGTTGTAACTAAAGTATAAATGCATCAAAAAATATATAAACTGACTATTAACTTGACACCACAAATGTCGCAAATTGTACGAGACAGCAGTTTGTGGACATTCAAAGAATGTAATTTTGATCAGGAGGGTGACACGGAGATAGGCTAAAAAACACTTCAATACAATTATGAGCTTTAGCTCAAAGTAATCAATATCCTTTTTTTACAGAACTATTCAATTTAGTTATCTTTAGAGATACATGAAAATAAAAGACTTAATAATTTCGTAAACTCTTATTTAGAATAGATTAATAATATGCTTAGCGCTCTTGAGGATCTCTCAAAGCCTACAACCTAGTCCATAAGATTAATATGCCCGTTTTCACTAGAACTACGAGACGCCTTAAACTAGGAGGAATTGCCAATTGCATTAGTATTATTATTTTGTCATCACTATAAAGCATACTGGGCGTCGACATTCACGCGTCACAATTTTGCCAATACCAAAACAAATTTTATGTCAATATGCATGCCTCTCAGTGTAATTAAGTTGAAGATTTTTTTTCTATATATACATCATCAAAAACATCATCACGCCTGTATTCCCCGAAGGGGTAGGTAGAGGTGAACTGTAGTGCGCCCACACTTTGCCGATGTATTTTGGTCCCAATGTAATAGGGGGCGAGCCTATTGCCATTATACCGGGCACATTCCCCCTCAATACGAGGGAGATTTGGGCCATAGTCCACCACGCTGGCCCAATGCGGGTTGGTGAACTTCACACGCTATAGAAAGCTATAGACGTGCAGTTTTCCTCACGATGTTTACCTTCACCGTTCAGTAAGTGGTAATCATTGCTGAAAATTACATTCGCACATGAAAATTATCTCAGAGGTGTGGGCCTGGGATTTGAACTTGCACCCCTTACATTCAAGGCGGGCGTTCTTGTCCGCGAGGCTACCACTGCTGCTTTTTTTGTATGTATCAATACAGTTTGATTTGGTATGGCAAACATTTTGAAGCGCGAGTGTGTCGACACCGAAGTGTGTGGGAGGCAACTCCTACTGTTAGTAAAACAGTGCGTAAATATACTAAAATATGTACAAAAAACTTACATATAACTTGAAGCATTACAGGCGCGGATTTACCGTCGCCTTCTACATTGGAAGCGATGCATTCGTACTTCCCGGCTTGGTTCCTGTTAACTCCTTGTAAGGCCAGGTGTGCCGCTCCAGCGATCACCCCAGCTCGCTGATTGTGGGTCATTAATTGGCCCTGCAAGATTATACAATGTTAAATTTTTGAACTTATGGTACATATTTTATTTTGTTTTTATTTTTTTTATATTTTCGTTTGTTTTTATATTTTCGTAATATTAAAGTAAGTTAAGCTAAGATAAGTAAGTAACCCATGGCTTATTAGCAAAGAGCCTCGACAAACACCTTAAGAGGCTTACAGGCAGCTGGATCAAGGGACATATTCAGAAGGCAGTACTTCTGGAGACCGTGGTCATAGTGAGGAATTTCCTCTCTCTGAAGCCAGAGAGAGGTCAACTCTGGTAGTTGTTGCAGATGGCGGTGGGGAACATTTTTTTATATGTTTATATTTAGAAATTTATCAAATAAGATTCAGAAATATAAACGAAGAGAATAGTATGAACAAGGATTTATTTCACATATACAAAACAAAACTAATAGTTCAAGGTGGAATACATTTATTTTTCCGTCAATCATCATTAACGAAGATGTGAGAGAAGAGTATAAATATTTTTTAGAACGAGGGCATCTCAAACGAAATGGAATGATAGGAAATGGGTCAAAGTAAATAAGATGTGACAGGAAATATATAAATTAAAAGGAAAATATGTATTGTATCAAACTCAGGTAAATAATAAAATAATTTGAAAAAGATGTATACTTACATCATGTTCCCATACAATTTTGTAAGCTGGTGGATTGGACTTTACAATGCATTCAAAGTAAACGTCATCGCCCTCCTCGATGTCGTTGGGGTTTAGTTTGGAACCAAGGTGTAGAGTAACTATTGGAGCATCTGTTATAATTTAAAATAAATCATGATTAATGTGATAAAAGGTTAATCACTTTTCAGTGATCTTACCACTACCTCTTAGAGTTCTATTTCGGAATCAGATGTTTTATTCATGTAAACCCATATACTTAAGAAACATCAAACATTTTTTTACTTATTTTGTCCTATAAAACCTGTCAAAATATTTAAGTAATATTAAAACAATGCTGCTAAAGAGGTTTCTGTATTTATGTAATTCTGATATAAGATTAATCTGATAAAAGACCATACGTAGGCTGTTAACTTAAACTGAAAAAAAAAGAAGACCCTCTCGATGATAACTCATTTTATAAACGATTGTATCCATATTTGCGAAACTTTATAAATGTTAATATAAGTTTTAGCATAAATAAATAATTGGTCTCGCGCGCGGCGCTCGAGTTTTAGTATTAGTTTTCTATGATACGGTATTTCTTAGCTACCCTACACTTACAATATAAATTGAGCGTAGTGCTAGTCTCGATGGTGGCGTGTTCTAGTTTCACATGCGACGCGCGGCACGTGAGGACGTGGCCATCTTGATCCATGCGCGGTGTCCAGCGCAGGAACGACACTGTCTCGTTCTTGTCGTCGGAATTCTAACAATGAGATAAAATGTTTTGATACTTTGAAAAACAGTGCTAAATAAACTCGAGGACACTATTTCAGTGTTTATCGTGGTATTTTTGGTGGATTTAAATAAAGAATTTGAAGTGACTGGAATCCGTGAGTAATGAGTGCAGCAAAGTACAAGCTACTTTTGGGATAAGTTCCAATGTTTGCCTATGGCAAACAAAACACCTAACCTTATTTTCTTAAGACTTAAAGATATCATCTAAATTTTTTACAACATATCAATTTAGGATATTGGTTAGCTTATAAATAGGTCTACCTGTTGTTGTCCAGTAGTCATCATCTGTTTGCCATTCATCCACCAAGTAATGTCAGCAACTGGACGAGCGCCTACTGCGCGGCACGCTAGCTCGGCTTTCATTCCAACCGTTAGGGGCTGTTCTCTGGCCAGAATTTCCACTGAAAGCGGACGCACTGTAACAAAAATAATCTGGTTACGTACTACGATCTGCATGCTATGTGCTACGATCTACGTGCTACGGCCTACGTGCTACGCGCTACGAATTATGCGCTACGATAGCGGGCCATTAGCTGATTAAGTCCTTCATTTTTCAAGTTCGATCTATAAATCAATGAAACAATAATAAAAACAACAGGCGTGCCAGCCTTCATGGTTGCACATTTATTCAGAAAAGGACATAAGTGGATATGCATGATGTACAATAATGTACAGCGTGACTGAATATAATAAACCTTTAAACCTACACATATATCTTCGAGGACTTTAATCTTTCTACTTTAATAGTGAAAATCTACTGTTATTAAATCCTTAAGGATTAGTTACGTATTTGTGGATCGATATCGTTTCCTTCCGATTTTGATTGCACTCGTCCAGACCGGCCCCGCGGGGCAATTGCTCCCGGTGGTAATTCTAGCCGGCAACACCTGCATCTCGCTCGCTCAAAATAGATAAATCTACATGGATCACTATCTATGTAGAGTTATCTATTTAGTGTATGTAGATGTGTTATCATTTGTACATACTTGCACTAATAATAACACATCTTCTAAGTTACAAAGTTTATTGTTATGGTTACATTTATATTTACAGGTTTGTACATATGCCATTGACTTTATTTTCTTTGTACTTAAACTACGTCTAAACTAAATATGTCAGCAAGAAAATATTGCTGTCTTTCTCATATATTATGAGTGTATGCAGGATGGCTGAATAACACCTATGCCTATACCATGGCTGTGCACCTAGCAAGTTAGCTTTGTGTCAACAAAATATAGACTAGACATTGAATCTGATAGATAACAAACAGTAATTATATTCTACGTCCATCATTAAAACTTTGATGAAAAAGTTTTCTTTCGAAACAATAACAATTTATTTTGCTTCAACTGAAAATAGTTTAATAGTAATTTAATAAGCTTTGTCTGGTTGCTGTTAACAAAAACAGGCTTTATAAGGTTATAAGACTGAGTTTTTTATTTTTTAATATCCATATCAAATTATATCGGGCCATGAATTTGCCGTTATTTGTTACTCTTTGTTTTATAAAAATAAATTTATTAGCGCTCTTGCCGGGAATATTAAATTAACTGAATATATCTATATTACTACGATAAAATATTTTAACTTTAAATTATATACTTTGAATAAAGCTAAAGTATTGAGTAGGTACTTCTATATTCTTTAAATATAGCAATAATTATTAGAGCAAAGGGCTCAATAAACACATTAAAAATCAAATAATTTTGTTACACTTCAGTTTGAGTGGGTATTTTGAACTCAAAGGTGAAATAATCCATACCAAACTAATACAATTAGCAAACTTTGAACTAAATTCATATTTATAAAATGAACATTCTACCCTTGGATAGTGGTGTAATTACTTTATAATTTTATTCAATTTAATATAATTTAACAACCATCTTTATATTTTCTTACATTTTCATCATCACTACGCCTGTATTCCCCGAAGAGATAGGTAGAGGTGTATCGGAGATGTGTAGGTCTCTGCAGTGCACTGTTTACTTGTGTGCACTCTATACTGTATATTTTGGTTTCAATGTAATAGAGAGCGAGCCTTTTGCTTTATACGGATAGATATAATGTATAGTCTAAAACCATTAAAAGTTTTCTTCATTGTACACAATTTAGCACTTTCAAACAAAGTACTCGTAAATTAAATCGAGTCCGAACAAAGATACCCTAAACGCTTCCATTAACGTTTTGTGCCATCGAAAACGTGTTGGAAACAAAAATAATGCGCTTCACTAAAAGCTTTATGGATATAAAGGTGAGCTTAACGTGCATTACTGTAGGAACGACATGAATGACATCATGGGTTATTATAATGGAGAATAATTTCCTGTTCGCCGACGCGGCAATGCCGTCACGACAGGACAATGCGACACAAATAAAAACTAATGGCCCCTTACGGAGCGCGGTGACAAAAGCATCTTGTCCGCCCGCCAACCGTCATATTCCGAGGATGATCCGACAGAGCACCGCGTTTGATATAGGTTAATCTCTTGGATTTACGGGGATTGAGTTTTGCAATAACAGAAAATGAACGTTGTCGTAGTGTAATGCGGACGTTATGAAAGTTCCCAACTATTTTGCGGTGTTCAACGCTGTATCTTAGTTGGAATCGCCGCGGTGCCGGGCAAATTGCAAATGGAATTGAGAATAGGTAGCGCGGTATTTGGAGATAAGTATACCTGCGGATGAAACTCTGCCAATAAAGTATAGTTACCAATTTGCCATAGCCAACAATTGCATTCCCGGCTAATAAGTTATACATGCTTTCCTTCGGAAAAGCAAGCTGTGGACTCAGGTATTACATTTTTATTAAAACGCGATTAAAATCCTTTTTTAGTTATCCGGTTACTAAAATATGTTATAATTAATTGCATGAAATAACTGACTGTTTAGGAAAACCCGTCCTTACTAGTACTTTAATTCCTCTCCATTCAAAGGTTGCCTGGTAGAGATCACGTTTAGTGATAAGGCCGCCCATTGTAACACTTTACATTTATACTCGTAGTTTTTATCTATCTATTTTATACATATTTTATAAATATATATTTTCTTATTAGTTTTAACTTATTTTGTTTTGCATTGTAAATATTTTGTAAATAGTTGTTCAATAAATTATGATTCATTTTTAATGGAATTTAAAATTTTCAATGTTTCAATGCTTTCATACGTTAGGTACGGAAGCCAAAGTGCACGAGCACATACTTGGTGGATTTTTTATTTATTTAAACTGACGCGTACTTACATAATAATAAAGTGCAGTGGGTATATAAAATGAAGAAAGCGCCGTTTCATCTTCTTGAGCATTAAAAGTCCATGTATGTGTTGGAGACGCTGCGCTCATATCTCGACGCAAGCACGTCTGAGATGACGCAGTGCCTGTCACCGCTCATAATGTCTCGACGTGTCCGACGGTTGGTAGATAAATGTCTGAATATTAGGGAGCGAGCTAGGGATCTGTTTAGTTGATATCATTATGACCTATAACCTGGAGAAATCATTGTTTTATTTATCTGAGCATATCAATTACTCAGATGAGGGTACTGTTATAGGACTTGGGGATTGTGTCTTTTTAAAAAATATAATTAAAAATACACGGATTAATTTTAAGACAACCGTCGGGTTTGGAAGATGGATAGAGACTGAGGCGGAATGGATAGGCGTCTGGGACGCCGTGGTGTGAGAATGCTGACTAGGCAGGAAAATGGGAGAGTCAGCAATATAGGGTGCATAAGGAGTTTATAACACCTCCCTGGGGTAGACTAAACTTCGGGGTAGAAATTTCGAAGTTTAGGAGGAGAACGTTGGGGGAGTCAGATATTTCTTCTAATGCTGGGAGCTGGAGTGTCCTCCGAATTCTGGCGAGGTTTACTAATTTTTATAGGTATGACAGGATCGGGATCAGGCGTTTGGTCTGCCGGAGAACTTACAGGAATAGATCGTGAAAATATAGGGAATCGGTAAGGACGACGGTTATGCGATTTAATATAGAAAACTAACTTAATAATACAAAAAATGCTGATAATGCAAAGGATTAAAATTAATATAATCGAATAATGAGCCTCGTATTTTATTATAGGATGTTGATTAATAATTTTGTCTGTCTGGTCTGAAATAGATTTTAACTTAGTTTTTGTTTCCTGGGTAAAAATGTCTAAATCAATGTCTTGTAATTTTATATGAGGTTCACTATTTAATTCTTCCTTAAATCTATCTATAATACAACAAGAATCGTTTATAATGTTGAAGTCAGTGCGGGTTACTATGACATTAATTTTGATATCGTTAAATTTAGGTATCAACTTAGTACTCTTACAGTATGCAACACAACTATTCGGGATGGTTACAATTCCCGTCCCGATGATATTTATTTCCAAACTCTTTTCGCCGGAACATTCTATGTATAATTTGTTATTTTGTGATTGTATATAAATCCAATTGTTATGACTTAGAGTTTTCCATATATCCAAATGTCCATAAATAAATTCCGTTTGACACTGCGTTGGTAGGGTCGTGATTGTGTTCGAAAGTATTTCGCTTTCACAGCTGGGGTTTGCACTAGTTGCGTACACGGTCATAACGTCACAGATGAACTCGCGAGGGCCCATAACTCTGCATTCTTGAAGTGACTCTAGGTTACAATATTCTGATTTATCTTTGGTCATTGCGATGTATTTAATACTAGGTATTATAAAACTAAATGAATTTGGTTTTACAGTACTATGTGGGGTAGGCAGAGCCAAATTATGGTACAAATAATACTCCTTGGGTAATACTAGGGGTATTCTTGTTATAAAAACAATCTTGTTGTTTAAACTATAACAAACTATACTAGATATATTCATTAATATATGAATGTGACTTAATTCTAGAGTAACAGGTAATTTTAGGTTCACAGGTAAGTATCTGTAGTTATCGACAAGCTCTTGATATAATTGCGTGGGAGATAATACGGCCGGGTGAAGAATGTTTTGACTACTAAACATGATAGCATTTGTTAAGTCCTCGAGTTGAAATGATAACGTGAGGACAGCGGCTTCCAAACTGTTTAATAAGGAATTAATATTTGTTTTTATATTTAGTTCATTTGAAAGTAGAGATATGTTCTTTAATTTTGATGATAGATTGTCGATACCTTCGTTAAGCCTGGCTTCATTAATTTTTATATTATGTATAGTTTCATTAAATTTAGACAAGGTAGACGTTGTAACCAAAATATTTTCTTTAACTAATGAACTCAGACTTTTTTCACTATCCTGTATACTTTGTATAGCGCTGTCATATTTGATAGCGTCGTCCTCATTTAGAGTCCCAAAGATAGTTTTTGATAAGGTGCCTATACCACCTAACCATGCTGCTCGTTTAGACCTGTTATCGCTTGTAAGGTGAGTGATAGAGGAGTATTCAGTAACAATGTCATGATATCTGACCGTAAGTGGTTCTAAAACGTTATGACATTCTAACTTACTCGCAATTCCAATTTGAATTTGGCTACAAAGAAAACGTATAGTGCCTAATGCCGAATTAATATTCCGAATGTGGGGTCCGATGTAGGAGATATCAAATGGGGTGACGACATCTAGGTATCCGATATTTATTTTGAGTTCACCAATTTGGTCAAAGTATATTCCGGAGCTCGAGTTGATTGGTTGTACATACTCCTGATGACCTTGGGCCAGAACGCTGTAATGAAAAGGGACATCTAAGTTACTAACCGCCTGTTAAACCTATTCTAATTTAAATAACTAACTATGTGCTACGTAAATACTAAAGAAAAGTAATCTAATTCTTTTCCAGGTAATAATGTATTAGGTGGGCGGTACATCGCGCACTTCCACGTGTTTAACCTGGTCGTAATGATGTTTTACATGACGTCTATTTATCAGTAACGACAAAGTATGGTTGCCATGAATTTTTACGACCTTGTATGGACCTTTCCATAAAGGCGATAGGGCTTTACGTAATCTGAGGTGGTTTTTCAGTAAAACGTAATCGCCAACCTTGTACTCCACGGGACGAGTACGTGAGTCATAATAAGTTTTGGAGGTTTCCTTGGACTTACGCATGTATTCCAAGGCTTTGTCACGCGCATGTCTCATCCTATGTTGTAGGAGTCTTACATACTCGGGGTATGTTGTATTGGAGTTATCATCATAAACTGAATCTGGGATGCATGGCTTATGTCCAAATAAAAGTTCATACGGTGAGTAATGCGTTGTTGAATGTACAGCGGTGTTATATGCCAACATGGAAGTATATACATACAGGGGCCAGTTATCTTGATTTTCATTTACATAAGACTTAAGATATTCTTTAAGAGTAGAATGTGATCTCTCCAAAGCGCCTTGTGTTTGTGGGTGGTAGGGTGACGACCACAACTGCTTAGTCTTTAGAAACTCACATGTTTTCTTAAACAAGTCCGCTGTAAAATTGGTACCCTGGTCGGTAAGTATTTGTTTGGGAATTCCGAATAATGATACAAAATGAATAAGGCAGTCGCTTGCTTCTGCCGCCGTGTTACTGCGAAGGGGGTATGCTAATGAAAATTTCGTCAAGTCATCTTGCATGGTTAGAATAAATTTAAGTTTGGCTGTGCCAGATTCAGGCAGAGGACCAACGATGTCCAGGGCTAGCCTTTCGAATGGCGCCGTTGAGGTAGATGTAATAACCATCGGTGCTCTATTTACCTTACGTAACGCTTTATTAGTTTGGCACGCTGTACATTTTTTTACATAATCTTCGATGTCACTGCGCATATTTTTCCAAGAAAATCTTTCTTTAATACGACTTAGCATTCTTGTGGATCCTAAATGTCCAGCAATAGGGATATCGTGATTTTCTTTTAGAATTTTGGGGATTTCACTTAGTGAAGGATATATAATTTTATTGTGGTAAATGTGGATTTTTATATTAGTGCCATCAAATAAATAGGCTAGCATATTGTAAATTTTCGCAAAGGAGTGTTTATCAAAAGGGTTTCTGAAGTCTGATATGCTGATTTCATTAACTGTAGGGTATGACATCATTATTTCGTCTCTTACATATTTAAGGCACTTGAATATGTCAGGGTATGAGTGATCGTCAAAATGATGTACCTTCGTGAATAAGAAAAGGTAAGTTTTGTTTTCGAGTGTAAGGGGTAAAAAGGTATGCAAGGATCTTTCCATTTTCAGGAATTCGTCCCGTTCGTGATTTGGACAATTACCAAGTATTTCCTGAACATAAGGTATGGATTCGTCCATATCTATTGTGGTAGGTATTATTATTAATTTTTGTACCCCTTTCAACAGGTCTTCGTTATGTTCTGTAATATGAGTGTTATGTAATTTTGTAGGTGATTTCAGGAATTTGTTATAGGTTTCGTCAGGTACAGGTAAGTTTTCAGGTACTGAAGGAGGAGTTTCTGGGTTCCGGTAGGCGGATATAGATTCAGGTAAGGTTTCAGGGTTTTGCCAACTTGTTGAAGGTTGAGGACTCAATTGCGTTTCAGGAACTGGCTCAGTTAGCATAGGGAGAGGATCGATGGGAGAAGGAGGATCAGTAAAGATAAAAGGATCTATGGGTGTAGGAGGATTTAGAGGGCTAAAGTCTAAATTATTATTTTCTGGATTGGGTTCTATCTCCATCAATTCATCAAGGATTTCTTGTGGAATTTCAGGAAGTGGCGGTTCTGGTGGAAATTCGGGATTTGGATTTAAGTTATTTTTATTTTCAGGATATATAGGGTTCACAGGATATCTGGAAAGAGCGTCGGCAACAGAGTTTAGTTTTCCTTTACGATATATGATTTTGTATTCATATTCTTCGAGTTTAAGTCTCCACCTTTGGAGCTTACTACCCGGATCTTTATGATTAAATAACCAATTAAGAGGTCGATGATCGGTAACGATCAAGAATTGTTTACCGTAGAGGTAAGGACGATAGGTTTTACAACCGAATAGGATTGCAAGTAACTCCTTTTCTGTTGTACTATAGTTACACTCGCTTTTGTTTAAGGTTCTCGAGGCATAGGCAACGGGTCTATCTTTGCCTAGTTCGCCTTGTGAAAGGACAGCACCAATAGCGTAATTGGATGCGTCACAGGTAAGAATAAAAGGTTTTGAGAAGTCAGGATAAAGTAAAAGTGGGGCTTAGGTTAACTTTTGTTTTAAAGTTTCAAAAGCAAGCTGCTGTTGATTTTCCCACTTGAAGAGGACGTCCTTTTTCAGGAGATTAGTGAGAGATTTAGCAGTTTTTGAAAAATCGGGGATGAAACGTCGGTAATAAGAAACTAAGCCAAGAAACGATTTGATATCTTTAGGTGATCTAGGGACTGGAAAATCAGTAACGGCTTTTATTTTGTCGGGGTTCGGCTTGACGCCTTGTTCAGTGATAATGTGACCAAGATAGCATACTTCTCGTCGAAGGAATTCACACTTATCAGGTTGTAGTTTTAGGTTAAAGTTTCGGATCCTTTGGAAAATCGACGTGAGATTTGAGATATGTGAATGCATATCGTGTGCATAGCAGACGATATCGTCTAAATAGACAAAGCACCGCGTGCCTTGGAGCCCTGATAAGGCAGAATTCATCAATCTTTGGAACGTAGAAGGGGCATTTTTAAGCCCAAATGGCATTCTGAGGAATTGGAAATGTCCTTCTGGGACGTTAAAAGCTGTTTTAGCTTTATCAGCCTCATTTAAGAGGATCTGATGAAAACCAGATGCTAGATCTAGCGTCGAGAAATATTTGCTATTGCCAAGTTGATCAAGGATTTCTGCTATCTGAGGTAAAGGATAAGTGTCACCAATAGTGACATCATTGAGCTTCCTATAGTCGATTACGACTCGCCACTTTTGGATATTAGAAGCGTCGCGTTTCTTCGGGACAACCCATATGGGTGAAGACCATGGAGAATCAGAGTGCTCTATAATATTTTGTTTAAGCATTTTATCGACTTGGTTTCTGACTTCGGTTTTATGGACTTCTGGGAAACGGTAGGTTTTTGTATGGATTGGTAGGTCATTTGTGGTTTTTATTTCGTGTTTTAGAATATTCGTATGGGATAAATTTTCACCAGGCAGATGAAAAATATCGGAAAACTCAGAACATAATTGTAAGAGGGCTTCTTTTTCTTCACCATTAAGATGCGAGACACGCAGTTGTTTAAGTACTTCTGCTGTTCGGGTAACGCAATCGGTTGTTGCATGCATGTGATTTACAGAGCCAACGGGATGTGTTTTGGATTCTGTGTAATCGATTGGAATGAGTCGAAGGTTAAGATTGGATTGTAATGTAATAGGTTGTTCAGATGTATTTACGACGGATATATTTATTCGGTTATTTTCTTTAACACGTACTACACAATTCGCGATCAATAAGGTTTCGGAGAGATTTTGATCTAGAATCATCCCTTCTTTTATTTTTGGATTTTGAACAGAACATTCAATAACAGTCTCGGTTCTTGGTGGAATTAAGTAGGCTGGATCGTTAAAATGTAGTTTTAAGGATGATTTACCTAGATGAAGTAAGCTATTAGTATAGTCGATATTACAGCTATGGGCATTAAGCATATCGGAGCCTATAATGCCATCATAGGGTAGGTATATTTTATCGATAACGTGGAATTGATGAGATATGTTACAGTTAGGTAATTGTAATCTGAGTTTGAAATGACCGCGGGTTAGAATAGATTCTTCTTGCGAATCTATGCCTTTTAATTGGATCTTTTCTTTTATAAGTTGGGGTTGTTTTTCTATGCAGGAATATTTCAGAAGGCTTACAGAGGATCCTGAGTCTACGAGTAGGGATAAAGGGATGTCTGACACAGAGGATTTAACAAGTACATGAGGTAATAGCATCATCGAAGGATTATTTGTAATTTCGAAAACATTGGATTTCGAGGGCTTTGGTAGATTTAAGTTCTGCGTGGATGTGGTAGGCTTCAGTGGATTTGGGCGTTGTGCGGATACAGTGGATTTTGGCAGACTTAATTGCTGCGCGGATACAGTGGATTTTGGCAGACTTAATTGCTGCGCGGATACAGTGGATTTTGGCAGACTTAATTGCTGCGCGGATACAGTGGATTTTGGCAGACTTAATTGCTGCGCGGATACAGTGGATTTTGGCAGATCATCGTGTAGCGATGACTGCGAGGATTTAGCATTGTTTATACGATGACTTCCATGTAGCGGAGGTGACGTGGATTTAGGAGTGTGTTTTAGGGTATCGATTTTGGAAATTATTTGTCCCGTACGACACCGGGACGAGACATTCAATCGTTTTTTGGTTCAAGGTTGTCGTCAACGGTGTCGTATCCCTCAGGGTCATCTGGATATTCGTTTTCAGGGATATCGGAAACAAAATGAACATGCTGGGGTGTCTTTGATTGGTTTTGCTCGAATTTGAAGCGATTGTTATTATATTCGCGTTTGCGACATTGTTCTAGGGTATGTCCTGGGGCTTTGCAATATCTGCAGACCGACGGCGTATTATTATTAGCAGGACGGTTTGGGTAGGAGTTTGTCCTTGCCTGGTTAGGGTTTGAAGGAGATCGCATAGGTTGATTATTAGGCTTTGACGTATTTGGACGTTCACGTGAACTAAAGGTGTTCTGCTTAAATAGGGATTGCTGAATCTTCTCCTCGGAAATGGCTACGTTGATAGCTTCATTAAGCGTTTTGGGCGACTTACATCTAACGATGTTCGATATACGGGGTGTTAAACCCATTTGGAAATGATGAAGGGCTAATTCCTCCATGGCGGCTGTGCGTCCGATCATTTCTCGGCTCTTGTGCCCATGGGAAATGGATATTTCTGTTAATAATTGGGATAAACATGTCTCTATCTTTAGAGCGTACTGGCTTACAGGTTCATTCTGCTGTTTACATTCTTGGAGGTCAGTGAGCAGGTGTGCGTAGTGTTTCCGCTCACTGAATTGGGTCTTGAGGAACTCCTTGAGCTGCACCCAATTGGTGAACTCTTTAACAGAGCAGGCAGTTTGTGCCTTGCCCTGCAATTGGCACAGGATATACTTAAAAAGTATGTCTTTTTGGGGTTCCGAGGCTAGTTCGTAGGCATTGTTGCAATTTACCAGGAATGAATTTAGCGTTTCTCTGCAGCCATCAAAAGGTTTTATAAATTTTAGTAATGTCGAAAGGTCAAGGTCGACTTTGACTGCAGTAGTGGTTTTCTTTTTAGTTACTGACCTTGTGGTTGGTCCAGAAGGCGGAGGACAAAAATCGTCTTCCGCGTCCGTTACAGCGATCTCAGGTCTTTCAAATTTGGGACTTTGGGCTCTACTTTCGGACATTTTAGTTTTGAATATAGATAAAAATACAATTTACACAAAGGATTGAATATAAATGAAAATACAATTAACACAGTTAAAATAAAGGAAATAAAATAAAATGCAATAAAAGTTTGATATTCGCAATGACCACTTACTTGAAAGCGAACAGAGTCAGAGAGATAAGGGCTATCATTACGTGGAACTTGTAGGATGCGTAGGATGTAGATAAGCGTTGCCGCGTCGAGTCTCGTTCGCCGTGTAGATACTTGCTCGTCGGATGACCAATACCGGTCACAGCACAAGGTTATGCGTGACAGTGGGTATGGATGTTCTCGCAGTAGGCCGGCTGCAGCACCAGCGGTACGCAGCAGTGGACCTCCAGATGAGCTGATGAGCTGGGCCAAAACTCGGTGCACTCCGAAATTTGGGTTTACACAGTGGAGTCGGCACTTACACGTATCACAACACAGCACACGCGTCGAACTCGCGGGTACGGAGACGGTACCAGGGATTTTTGAAATCCCTTTACGCTGCCACCAAAATGTTATAGGACTTGGGGATTGTGTCTTTTTAAAAAATATAATTAAAAATACACGGATTAATTTTAAGACAACCGTCGGGTTTGGAAGATGGATAGAGACTGAGGCGGAATGGATAGGCGTCTGGGACGCCGTGGTGTGAGAATGCTGACTAGGCAGGAAAATGGGAGAGTCAGCAATATAGGGTGCATAAGGAGTTTATAACAGTACGTAACGAGCTTACGAATAACTGGCCAATATAAGGTATATGAAATAGTTATTTAATTTAGGTATAGGATTTGATTATATCAAAGGTTAAAATGAGAATGGAATCAAGCGCCATTTTGGTAACTTTGCACGAAACCCAGCTCAAAACACGAAGAAAAATTCGCCAATTTAACGAATAGAAACACTCAATATGGCGTTAGAGTCACGTGTCCACATAAAATTAATATATTTCATGAGTTTAGAAGTGTAAAACACACATTTTTACTTACTTTGAATACTCAATATAAAGATAAATACAGTTGTGGATGTATATAATTTATAGTTTCTGGAACAGCAAATCATTCATCCTAAATTAAGCATTGCCAAAACGCTCGCTCACCGCCGCCCACGTTAACTTTACCCTTCATAATATTTGAATATCTTTCGTAATAAATGTCCAGTAAAATTCATCAAAATGAAATATTTTTCAAAAGGTATTTTGGATTATTAAATATTCATAAATGATAAACGCAAAAACTATGTTTATTGAGTGAAAATATAGCATATAAGAAGTAAACATTCCGTGACGCCCAAGCACCAAAAGCACATGTAATTTAGCTCCGTTTTACAAACATTTCAACGCATACACTGGCGAATAGTGAGAAAAAAACATGCGTAAAATTGACAATTGACAGGTGAAAAATAAATAATAGGTCAAACGGTCAATACTCACAGTAAATCTGTATCTGTATGTTGGCTCTCGAGTGTGGAGCGAGGTTCGTGTTGTCAGCAGTACAAGTGTAAACCGCTTCGAAGTATGACCGAGTTAGTTTCGGTATTCGAAGCTCTAGGAGACTTAGCCTGGACCCGTCGTCGACAGGTGGAAGTGTCGCGATGACTTTGTCGTCTCGCCACCACCGGATACGAGGCATCGGCTTACCTGGAAGTAACTAAATGTGGTCAAGCTCCAATCAGTTTAAATTAAACTTAATTTACGGTGAATCAAAGTTCCAATTTGATACTTTAATATGTTATGTTACACAACTGAATAGAATACTTTTGTTGTATTTTTTTTTGTCGCCATTTTAAACAACTTATGTCTCGATTCCTATCCAATGTTTATGTTACGTTTCGTAAGTATCGGTAAAAATGTAGTTTACACTATTCAATAGTTCAACACAAAGATAAAGTTAGGTATAGTCTATCTTCACTATGCTCTACATAACAGCTATCGTATAGTTGCCTAAAATATTGTTCCGGATTTCTGATACACCCAATGGATATGCAATAAGCGGCATTTTCACAGAATTGTAACATTATGTTATAATATTGTATCAGGAATGTTAAACATATTAAATTAATGTTGTATTCCCGGCTGCAAAGCTGCTGTTTGATTGAAAATTATTGAATCAAAGATTCAATTAAAAACTGTTCCGGATTAAGTAAGCCTACAGCTTTATCAATTTAATCCGTTTAGTGAAAATTAGTATTTAATAAGTTTTTAAATAACGAATTTCATATACTTAGCTACTGTATTCAATGTTGTCGATTATGTTGGCACCAAATTAAAATAAACTAAGCGTAGGTAAGCAGGCAATCTTTTTAGTCCTTTCAAATATACTTTGGTTGTGTTAGTGTACAACAAAATCGGCATCATCACGTGGTGGGTATAAATTCCTTTTATGAATAAAATAAAAACCTTAAGTACAACTACGTAATAAAATTTATAAATATAGCATTGAAATTCTTTATATCTTTATTTTTTTCATTTCAGCATGTTCAAGGAAAAGCTACTGTGAAACTGAATTTCATCTTCCCGTCACAATTTCCTTTGTTTCACTCTATCTCATAAGAAATTCATTGTGTTGATTGTATTCGAATGTCCAACTCATTTTATAACAGAAAAGAATAAATGAATTCGTTCATGTTGGTTGGTTATGAAAAATTTAAAATAAAAATATTTTTAAAAAACATGCAACGTGAAAATTGATTAGATAGGTATACTTTTCTTTTTTAATATTTTTGTTTCAGAAATTCCTAAAAACCTAATAGTATATGTAGTAGTTTAAATTTCTGCAAAAAGCGTGTTTTTGAAATTTTTTTTGTCAATCCCAAAACGACTTATAAGAACTATAAATTTGGAAGGGTGGTCAAAAGCCAGTATCACAGAAATTCTATCCTTATATACATTGTTCCAGAGTACATTTTCAAAAATACCCAAGCTAAGTAAGTGCGGTATGCAGGCTATAAATAAATAATTCGATTTATTTACTAAGAAATAATACTATAACTACGGTTAGTATTTTTCCAAGTTAAGTAGGTACACTCGACGGACGGCCAGCGGATAACTTCAGTGCCGAGGTACCTTACAAAGGTAAGTAACAACTTCAATTTGGAACTTCTCCTACGAAGCAGTCGCACTTGCCCGTTGGAACGTCGATGTTTGACTCTTTCTTTATCGTATTTACTTAAAGTTAAGCTTTTTATGCGCATTCAAGTAAACTCCCAACATTTTTCGCATCGATCTAGATAGAAAAAAAGTTCGGAAAATTTTTGAACGAATAATTTATAGATTTTTCACATAAAATATACTACACAAGACCCTCGCACACTGCTGCGTAATTTTCCCCAACACCAAAACGAGCTCTGTGTCAATAAACATAGAAGTTGAAGTTCTGTGATGAAAGTCACGCCCGCACGCGTTACCACATTCGCTGCGTAATGCGGATTTAGTCTACTTTCAGCTGGTGCATCATGAGGTTATATTGACACTTAAAAGCTCTGACTTTGTAATTGCCGCGCACTGGGTGAAACTTTGCCTTGAGTCAATATGACCTCACAACGCAGCGGACGTGTTAAAATTCACTCGCGCTGTCCGTGTAATTTTGTTGAAGAATTAACTTTTTTCATAAAACAATACAGTTCATTTTGACATTGGCAAAACTTTCAGGTCCAATCTTACTCTGAGAAAAAAAATAGAAACATGTTTACCTCCACTTACGACACAAGTGAGTTTCATGCTGGCGTCTTCAATGTAAGGACCGGTCACTCCGATCAGTTCCTTGTCGAATTCATCGAATATTTTCGGTTTTTCCGGAAGTTCTGCGAATGAAATAATAATTAAATATTATAAACACACTAGACTGCTTTATGGTCTTTTTACTAGTTTTATGGAAATAAATAAAAACATTTGAATAGTGATATTTTCCAACTATAACTGCAGTGATAATTTTCTATTATTTCGATAATATAATATTATTATGATTAACGCTAAAGTATGTATAAGTGTTCAGTTTCGCATTGTAGACCATTATTTTTAACCGACATCAAAGAAGGAAGAGTTTCTGAATACGAATCGTATCTTTTTTTAAACTGAACAAATTACGCAATACGAAAATAATTATTATAGAATGATTTTTTATTTCATATCGTTAAAAAGATAGATAACATATTTAAAGCAACAGCACAACTCCTGATTAAAGCATGCACGGGCCTACAAGTGAGTTACCCTACATTAAACTTTCCCCCGGACCGTATACACCAAAAATAAAACCCCCGTAAAGACATTCCCAACACAAATTGCTCGGGGCCCGGAGCAATCTTATCATCGTTTGTGATTTTTGAGATAGAATTCTCTTCACGATTATGATCTTGAAATCAAATCATACTAATAGAAGGGGATGTTGACGACTTTTTATGGAGATTTTCGTACTTTTAACATTATCAACGATTTTTATAAGGCGTAGATTAACTCTACCATTAATTAAACATTACCTGACCAATATCAAAGTAGACGTGAAATTCTCAGAGGTGTATATAATAAATATGTAAGAAGACAACGAATCTTAGTACACTCTTACGTCTGTGATGAAATAAAAATACATTTAAGTTCTGCTCCAACTTTTTAGTCACTCTGAATATTAAAAGGTATCGTAGACAGAACTGATTTATTAAATTTAGAAAAACTTTTAACAAAAATAATGGTTTAAGAAATAATATACTAGTTTTTAAGTGCAAGACATAAATAAATAAGATATAAATGTCATTATATTTTCGTTTGTATGTATTTCAACCCAATCGTAGGTAAAAACTGCAGGAAATTTAATGGCAAACAAAAATATATTTTAGTATTGAAAACATTTAAATAAATTAAGAAAGCATTAACAAAATTTTTATTAATAACATTAGCTTCGATGTTAGTGCGCATTAACTTCGATGTAAGTAATCATTGCATAATTCGACAAGCTAATAAAACACAAAGAATTATTACGCCATAAACTCTAGATTGGCTTAATGCCAAAATGCAATATGTAGCCACCGTTTTCGCTGAACAAAACGGTTACCTACTTTATTGGGTTGTCATTTTTCGGGACAAGTCTGGCTACGGTCCTATTTTCTATTTACAACTAAACAGTAGTGTCCTGAAATCGGCCTTTTATACTATTTACTGAAATTTGATTTTAGATAAAATCGCATATGTGATATTAAGTTGGCATTTTTTATAATTATTTACTTTTGGCGTGATACAAATTTAAGATCTTAAATATTTAACCTTAACCACTAAAACTTTTTTTGAAACCGTCATACAAACTAATTATTATTGAAAATTACAAATAATTTTAAAATTCTGATAGAAAAATGAATTTTGATGCACGTTATCGTGGCTTTTGCCATGGAAATTCAATCTTTAAATGTATTATTACAATAAAGTGCATTTTCCAAAAAAAAAACATGCGACGAAATATAATGATGCTGATACTGTTGCCACCAAACTAAACCTTCGGATCGTCTCATTTATTTAATGTACAAGCAGGACAGCAATACTTTTAGCGCTCTCGAATATAATTAAGACGTTGAATGTATACCACACAATCGCCAACATTGTAACAATATCAAGCTGTAGGATACACAATATATCTGTTCCGCACAAAACCTCAGTATCAGCAGTTTATCAGCGTTCTAGTCACCTGGTCCCCATGTCCGTTACAAATTTATGCCCGTATCGGCCGGCGGCCAAATTGTGGCGGTTTAGCGGCCGAACATCTTGTGTGTGCCAAACATTATGATGAAGTGGCGTTGAAGGCGATGCAATATTAATATACGCCAAAGGGTTTTTTTTAGATATACAAACAAATTTTGTGGTGTCTTGAAACTGCAGTATAACTCCATCTTTTTTATATTACTCATATCAGCAAATTTACTAAAGAGATCGGTTGATGATAACTGTATTAATAAACTAGCAGCCTGTTCCGGCTTAGCACGGGTGGACTTTTTTTTAAACATTTTGTGATTAATAAATATAGGCTATGCTGTTTGTTGTTTGTGAAATCGGTGTAGTAGTTTTTAAGTTTATTCATTACATACAAAAATAAAAATCTTTCCTCTTTATAATATTAGTATAAGTATACGAGTATATATTATAGATATAAAATCATCTGATTAAATATAAACTGTAGTTAATTTACTAAACTAATAGTTTAGACTATAAGTATCGTGGTATTAGGGGAGATCTCAGTAACAGACTAATTTCTGATTCCGTGTTCTAAAAGCGCCTAGTTTCGCTAACTGTCCATAAACTTTTCAACGGGACTTTAATCAAACGCTCTTAAAGTATGTTATAGCTTGTTACTCGATCTTTAGAAAACTAATCGTTGCTATTACTAACAACGTTTCATTTAAAAGGTACCCGACATAAGGCAGATCACAAAATGATAGAAGGAGCATAATATAATTACCATTAAGATTTTCTCATTTATTTTTACATGTACAAAAGGATATTCGCAACCAACTCTCATTCACTCTCTTTCGCTTCTGCCATTTTAAAGTTCCCAATTTCAGCTTGAAGTCGCATCTGTTAACTTTGGACCCGTTTCAAAATAAAACACCTGTGTTGCTGAGTTCCACACTTGTTTTTTGAACTACAATATTTGTACAGCAAATTGGAATGACAACTTGGTTATGTCTTTTTTCCAGGTCTTTTTTTAAATTGGATTGGCATGGACTTGCTATGCACACGAGGGTAGAAAGACAATGTTTTAAACAAATATTCCAAGTTAGATCTACCTATTGTCTTTTTCATTGTTAGGAAGTATGTTTTTAATATTCGATGCAAAAAGAAAAAATACGAATCACCGTTTCTTTTTCTAAGCCGCAAAGAAGTTATTGGATGTTTTATTGATAACTTCATAGTGATATCGAACTTATTGTACTAATCCAAGGATACCAAAAAAGTTCATGACGCGACGAATTCGTTCCATAACAAAGAAAACATAGTAAGTAGTCATTATATTTGAACACCTTACTACCATATTTTGAAAACAATTTTCCGAGTGCACTATTTATAAATACCAATTTACCGTTTCGGACACGCTACAATAAATACAAATTGTAAGTGGAATATTTAGGGGGCTCTCAAACGGGCGCAGCGGCAGTTTGCATTCGGATGCTATTCAGAAACGGTCACTATAAATGTTAAATGAACAATTCCAGACTGCACGAGATGTAAGAAGCTTGACTGAATATTTTATATAATAACCGTTAAAGTTTTGAATATTTTGGTAAAACATTAAAGTTGCTTAAAATATAAAATATTTATGAAACATCGTTGTAGTGTATTAAGCTAGTTAAGTAGGTCTAGAGAGGAGCACTTGCATGTTTGTCAGTATCTAAGTTAACTCAACACATACGAGTACTTACTCTGGCTAACTCATCGACACAAACCATGCTTTTTTTTTAAATTAGGGTCCGTACCTAAAAAGGAAAAAAATAAGGGTTCCTTATTTTTTTTAACTTCTAATCCTGCGAATGGATACAGGTTTGTAATGTTTTTATAAGTTTATTTCTAACCATGAATGTTATAAGAATTTTCTTGCCGCAAAAACAAGCAACCTACCCCTTATTAGCTTAAGTTAAAGTTAGTATTAATATTTTTGTTATAATATAGTTTGTGAAGATGGTTAATTAGCAAAAGTAATCGAATCGAGAAACATATCGAGTATCTATCGATGCTTGTCATTAAGGTTTCCATATACTTACAAAGGTTATGGATTCTTTTCTTACCGATTATATCCAACATAATCTTATGATTTCGTGTTGGTGAGATCTTGAAGTCGACGCGGCACCGATACACCGCGCGGTCACTGGGTATGACGTCACGTATCCTGAGCATTGATGGCGTCGCAGTGTGCCACCGCGCCCGCCCGCCCAGCACGTCATCCGCCCAGTGCGCGGCCGGACCGTCTATGCGGTCGTCGAAACTGTCGATGAATAAACCATATGAAGGGCACAGGCAAATAACAGGGAATGTCGCATTTTTCCATATTTTGTTTATGGTATTTTGAATTCTAATCATTCGAATTTTAAAAAGTTAACAGATGGCGCCAAAAATGCAGTTTGTTTATGGCCAAACTATATAATTGTTAGAATAGTTGAATGGCTTCTTCTCAAAATTTATTAATTAGGCCATTCCCTGTTATTTGCCTGTAGCCTTCATATATGAAGGACCTTAGAAACCATAATATATTTTTAGTACACTGATTTGCGTATGTTCCACCGTAGCGCCTAAAATGTTGATCCGATTTTGATAAATAAGGTGTCAATCGATTTGTTATTATAGTTCGGGTAACACAGGCTACATTATAACCGTCTTCAAAGATTAAATTCCTATCGTCTAATTAATATAATATATTTGAATTGACTTTGAATTGCCCGCTTCTATGAACCTAAGAGAGACAGCTCAAACTATTTCAAACTTAATTAAAAGTGTACAACGCAAAATACTCCAACAACTAATAGATTGAATTGTTGTAGTCTATTATGTAGGTGATCGTAAAATTTACACTTTAAAACGAATCTATTTGAATTTGAAACTATATATCACAGTCAAAATTAATGTATTTTAAACGTGCTTTCAAACTAAAATGCTTACTCTCATTAATATTGCATAAGCGTCGTGGGCTTACAGAAAGCGTTTTCTATACTTTTTATACCGTTTTTTTTATTATACCGTGTCGCCTACATAAATCAAAATGGCGCGGGATCAAACCGCTTGGGAAAAACGATTTTCTATAATGCATATTTATGAAAAGTTCACGTAAAATATTCTGAGTTACATTGCATTATGTACCTGCATTATTATTTATTGCTTGCATACAGAATGGCGTTCATATTTACGAAATAATGATCACTTAGTATTTTATGATTAGGTCTAAAATACAATGTATATCTCTGCACTAATACCTAACGGACAAACCGCGATCGTGGAAATAAACAGTTAACGTTTGTTTTTTTTTATATAAATAATATAATAATAATAACTACAGCCCTTTTCAATGTCCCACTGCTGGGCACGGGCCTCCCCTCAATGCGAGGGGGATTCAGGCCATAGTCCACCACGCTGGCCCGGTGCGGGTTGGCAGACTTCACACATCTATCGAGAACTAGTCAAGTTCCCTCAGACGTGCAGGTTTCCTCACGATGTTTTCCTTCACCGTTTCATAGCAAGTGGTAATCTCGGATGTAAATGAGATTCGCACATGAAACCCAGAGGTGCGAGCCGGGGTTTGACCCTGCACTCTTTGATTTGCAAGGCGTGCGTTCGACCACTCGGCTACCACTGCTATTATATTTTTTTTTTTATATATCCGTTGATTATTCCGCGTGGGTTGCATGAATGTATAACCAAATCGAAGGGTGAAAGGCTAATTGACTTAAGCGACATATTTTTTAACTTTACAAGAGAGCATACTGATTTGACGCAGAAAAAATCGCTGGTTCCAAATATGTATATAAGTCAATATCGCCCAAAAGAGGACCCATCGTGCATCTGCGAACCGGGTGTCAGCGAGACAGTGGAGCACATCTTGCTTCATTGCCCTGTGTTTGCGCGCCGAAGGCATGATGTTGAAATATCCTTGGGCGTAGCCTTTGTTTTATTCAGTCTGAGTAAACTCGTCATGGACAGGGATAGACGTGATACTCTGCTAGGCTATTGCGTGGAGGTGGCGACCAGAGTCATTGATAGAAATAAGACCTGAAGCAAAAAGAGGCCAGCTGTCAACTTATTTGCTAATAAGCGACCAACAGCCGCCTACACTGCGCATCAATGACTTTGGTTGCCAGTTCCGCGCACCGGATAGTAGGGAAATTCTGTTATTTAACTTCTATCATGTTTTATATGCTGTATATTATCCTTGTCCATAGCCTTTTGCTATTTTATTGTTATTTTTATATTGTTATTTTAGACGGGTTTACTTTTTTATTATGTATTTTACGTTGATTTTTTCAATTTTTTAATAAAAATAAACAAAATTTTTGACTTTTTTATGTTTTCAATAAAATTATCCAGGCTGTAAAAATTATTTTACACACACAAAACTTAAGGCTAATTTTAAGAACTCTGACCCACATCAGAGGTGAGCACGCGGGCCGGGCCGATAGAGGTCCGGATAAAAAAAAACACCCAAAATGTCGCTTAAGTTAAATAGCCTTTCACACGTCGAAATGTTCTTGGTCAGTTGCCTTAAGATGACAAAAAAATATATCATCATCATTATCATCATCAACAACAATCAGCCCTTCGATAGCTATGTTGACATTCTCAACATAAAACAAATTTTATTTTATATATCTACATAAAAAATGTTGTTTACTAGACCGTACACAATTTTTTTTTATGTATGTTAATATACACAAAACGTGTGTGTTGTTTGTTTTTGTGTATATTCACATTTATCGTTAAGGCACACGATGAAATATTTTACAAAACACTCCGCTGAAACATTATTTATTTCCTTTATATTCAACTCAAATAGACGCCATTGCGACTATCCAGAGGCAAACAGAATTAATGTAAATATTCAAGCATATTTTCTCGTACTCGCGGCTTAGTATCAATTAAAACATAAAACATACATATAAATAGGTTCTCCCCTAAACATACACCATCCATCATCATTGATGTGCCCGAATAGCAGTAGAAAATATATAAATACGTCATAATCCGTCATACGGACGCTAGACGTGCGAAATGTACGGTGGAACTCCGAAATGATATTTCTCTTTTCATAACAAATAGTAAATTATCGTTACCTAATAATGTCGTGTGATCACAGGAAACTGATATTTAAATAAAGTAGTTTAGGTACAAAATCGTTTGAAACTTACATTTAGATACAGACTAACTTTTTTCCACGTGGCGTTATATTCTGGCAATACCAAAATGAACTTTATGTCAATATACATTAGCGTTGAATTTCATAAGTAAAAGCCACGCGTCTAATTTGCTCGCGCTGTCAATTACGTTACGTTGAAGATTAAGCGTTGAGTTCGTTAGTTTATTTTAGAACTGGCAAAAATTACGACGGGCCTCTCTACGCCCCATGCCCCATGCCCCATCTATAGTGTTGCTCTTATATTACTTTACAGCTCACGGGTGAAAAAACAAAAGCAATTGTAGATAATATCTGAAGTCAGACACATCCTTATGCGCTACGAGACGATGAATAATCTCTGAGAGCATACTATAAACGCATGATAAAAAGGAAAGTAACTTGCGTGGGCTCGAGTATCTAAAATTGCCTCCTATAACTTGCGCTCGCGCAAGTTTGTTCTGTAAAACAAATTAAATACAAATGATAATGACATGTCGTCAAAAAATCCTTTCTCCAACCCTATACCGCGCTCTGTATAGCTATACTAGATGACTGTAGTTCCTGCCTTAGGGCAAGTACACATTTGTAACCAACTGACGTGCCAGACTGCGTGACAACGGGTGTGAACGGGTCTTAGTTACTGTTTACACAGCCCGGTTCATTGGTGCGTAACAAATATAGACTGGCCTTTAGGTTGTGGCGTCATCATGCACGTAGCTCACGACTAGCGTGACACCCCGACCAGTTGAGCGCTTACAACAGTTAGCCAGCAATAGTGCCAACAACCTCAACCCCATCGTGCAAATTTGTCGGACACGTTGAATCGGGTTTAATCTGTAGCTCTACCATGAGTTCCAAACGTGTTTTACGCTCGATATTTACCGGACTCTTACGTAATATACTTTTATTGTAAAAATCGATGTTAAGCGTACGTATTAAATCATGGTAGAGCTGTTTGATCAAATACCGTCACCGTTATACGTTGGTGCACGAACTAATTTGGCTTTCACATCCATGCGAGCACAACCATGCATAACAAATGCTCGCTTGAACGATTTATAAAATATGCACACAGAGCCAGGCTGCGATTTAGTTATGAATCTTGGTTGATGGAGTGTTACCTACCATTGTTGTTTAACGAGTGAGAAATATGTGAGATTTGTAAGTTTACTACGAGACTGAAATCAAAACTATTTGTTCTACGTGTGACTTCAAATTATCGTAGTAGGTATATTCCTATAATACTGCATAGAAAAGAAACTAATCTAATCCTACTAATATTATAAATTTAAAATTTTGTGAGGATGGATGGATGTTTGTTACCCTTTCACTATTGAACTATTGAACGGATTTTGATAAAACTTTACAGTATTATTGTTTATACACCAGAATGCCATATAGGCTTTAATTTAAAACAATATTGAATAATCGAAGTCTATCGGACGAAGACGCAGGTAGAAGCTAGGCTTACATAGGTCGATGTAATTTTGGATTTCAGTAAAATTATTTCAAAACTCAACTAAAACTTCAGTAATTTTGTTAAATGTAGGCGTATCGTATACGTAATTTGTATTATTTGTTGAGTTGGACTAATTAACATTTAGCCATCAATCTATATATGATAGGAGCACCAAGAAAATTTTAACGTTGTCTTTAAAACATAACGGACATACATCTGTTTCGAAAAGTAGGTGATGGCCATCGTTTTAACACTAGAAATAAAGATAAATTAGATCAACCACACTTTCGTCTCGCTAAAATTCACAGATCTTTTATGGGGTACTGTGTCAAATTTTATAATAAGATACCCCCAAATATCATTAACCTCAATGAAACCAAATTTAAAACTTGCATTAGACAAACACTATGCAGGCGAGCATATTACACAATAGAGAATTATCTAGAGGATAAACACGCTTGGTCAGGCGCTGGTCCGGCTCCACAGGAACTCATTTGAGGGATGTTTGATATTTGTCCCGTTTTCCTCCTCCTTCCTACCTTTAAATCTTACACTGACTTAGCTTGTAATTTGTATTGCTGATTAATTTTGTGTTTTGAGAATGTATAGCCTCATTAACTTTATATTATATAATTGTTAACTAAGAAAAACACATTGTAATGCAAATAACATGTAAATCCTTATTGGAAAAAAGCAACCATGGAGTTTCTTGCCCATTCTTCTCCATAGGAATTGCATTCCGAATGGGTGGTAGAGATACTATTAATACTATTTATTTTTTACTGACGATTCATAAGTGCCTGTATTGGTTTACATGAAAAAAAAAAATTCTGATTCTGACATATATCTTTGCTTAGACAATTCTGCATATTAACAGCGTAATCGTTATGTCTATTGATGTATTGCTTTGTCGCAGTTCTAAACTTGGAAATGAATTATAAATCAATATCGACCAGACTGGAGCCAAGGTAAATGACGTAATGCATATGTAGCCTAGTTGCTAGACCAAGTTTAAAATTAACCTATTTATTGGGTTAACATATTTATTACAAGAGGGGAGGCCTTTGCCCAGGAGTGGGACACAAAATAGGCTAAAAAAAAAATTGGATTGTTTGTTATTTTACTTGTTATACCTATTTATAATTGAATACTTAATTCACTTAATAGTTAGCTAACATCATCATCATTTGCCTTACCTTGTCCCATTATTTGGGGTCGGCGCAGTATGTCTTTTTCTTCCATGCATCTCGCTTTTCCGTCATACTGACATCCACTCCGATCTCATTCATATCGCCCTTTATACAGTCCATCCATCTTTTCTTGGGTCTTCCTCTCGCTCTATATCCGTCCACATTTATACTCATCACTCTTTTAGTCACATGATTCTCATCTCTTCTCATCACATGTCCAAACCATTCTAATCTCCTACTTCTTACTTTTTCTGTTATGGGAGCCACTTTTATACTACCTCTGATATACACATTTCTCACCTTATCCATTCGCGTCACTCCACACATCCATCTCAACATTCGCATCTCATTAATAATTAGTAATAGTTAGCTAACATCTGAAATATAATTATGAGAAACATATCAACAATGTAGGTATGTACAGCAAATTACAATATGAAAAACAAATAACTTTAGATTGTGGATTAGGTGCAATTCTCGAAAAACCAAATTAAGATTATTCTAATTAAACACACATTAAAAGATACCTACGAATGGAACATAGTTCACGAAACTGAAATTCAAATTAAGTAATTAAATTAAATTCATTCATTGATGTATTTATTAATTTACAAATTAGATTCTCTCCATCCAGGAAAGGCGCTTCCCTTTACTAAGCGGTTCTCAATAGATAATAAACGCATAGCAGAGGTTGGTACAGTTAAGTTTTTCAGGTCATTGTTTGCCTCACGCGACCCAGGCTTATTACCTACAGGAGAAAATAAACGCCAACGTGCCAGCTACGTGCTCCAATACAGAAGCCAATTTACATTTTTCCAACGAAAACTCGAAAAACAAACGTCGTGTTGAGGTTTTAATAAACGCTGGAAAGCTTAAGGATCGTACGGAATACGATTGTTTCTACTTAGCCGGATAATAGCGATCCTAATCCTAATATTGGCCGTTCTTGGAATTTCAACTCTATTCTGTGAGCAACAACGATTATTGTTTTATATGGAATCAGAAGATCGGACTTTTTGGACAGACGAAAATAAATTTAAGTATCGCGAGATATTATTTCGGTTTCTCATTTTCTGGTAAGTATCAACGTCTAAATTAAAATTGTAATAGATATTGCATTTTGTTAAAATGACGAAACATTTTTTGAAAAAAAAAACAGTATTAAAATGTTTTTATACAGGCTGATGAAAAAGTTTAGGTACTATAGGTAATAATTATGTCGGCACTTAGTCTATTGTAGTTTGGCTCCAACAGAATATGCACCAGTGACCTGACCGGCGTTTACCGACTATAGTTTAACGAGGCTTACGAGGCATACATTATTAGCTATGCAAATGTGTCTAATAACATAATTCAACGTTTTTCCTCATGCTTTTAACACAGTTCGAAACAGCGCGCTAACTTTCAAGCAGTCTACATTCATTGTTTAAACAAAAAAATAAATTGACATAGATTGAAAACTCTGAAGAATACATTAGACACAAGATAAATTTAAATCGTATCGTATTTAGATCTCCCTCGTATTGACGGGGAATATGCCCGGTATAAAGGCAATAGTCTCTCTCCCTATCACATTGGGACCAAAATACATCGGCGACCCCTTTGGGATTTGATTTGATTTTTATTTAAATTCAACAATTTTTACATACACAGTCTACGATATTTTATAATCAAATGTCTGGTGTCTAATCACTTGTATGATGATAGTTGAATTATGTAGCAATATTTTTATTTCAATCATATTGAATCCATTATCTTACCACAGTTTTTCCAAAATAATTCAAGTTCCTATTAGATAGGTACCTTATTGACAAGTAGGTACTGATGCTCATACTTGTTACAATGGTAGGTACCTTAAGCGGGTTTCAGACTACGCTATACTACTGGGCTATATAGTATAGCAAAGAAGGATTCTATATAGTACATCATAGCATGGCGTTCACATTACGCGATATTATCGCAAGCATTTATAGTATATAGCAAGCTCAATTGACGGGACGGCCGGGGGTGAGGGAGGAGGAAAAGGGCGGCGCGCGATATAACATAGCATGAACTC
Organism: Ptilodon capucinus; assembly: GCA_914767695.1. Lineage (NCBI taxonomy): Eukaryota > Metazoa > Arthropoda > Insecta > Lepidoptera > Notodontidae > Ptilodon > Ptilodon capucinus. The sequence goes on along the minus strand of OU611813.1, from coordinate 1,855,180 downwards.
AGCGCATCGCATCAATTTATAGCGTATAGTAAGCCAATAATATAAAGTACAGTGCTGTACTGTGAACGTGTCCATAACAATGTATGGTGCGCGATATTGTTGTGCTATGAGCTATATTCTATATGTTATTATATTACAGTGTAGTCTGAAACCCGCTTTAGGTAACACCCGGGACACAAATACAAAGTATTTTCCACAAATCATATCAGTTAGCGGATTCAGAAAAGTTTACAAGCTTACCTATATAAAGGTACATCGTTTTTGTACCAGACGACCAAGAGTAGAGTGTCGGACGTCTGCGTGGAGCGAGTGTCGCATGGGAGTGTCGCGTCGGCTCCCGCCACCGCTGACACCTTAGCCATGTCTAGAGACTCCGCTATGACGCTCATCAAGTCCGGACGGAGACCTGTTGACAAAGTTACTGGAGTCACGAATTTGTAAACAGTGACGTATCTTAAGTTTAAAGTAGGTAAGTACGGGGATCGCTGGTGCGTTGATACAGGCGGAGGTTGGTACACAGTCAAGTTTTAGTATACCCAATACGGCCTTCTGGTGGGACTCCCATATAACCCTGCTACTTCCCTCGAGCTGGCCATCCTTAAAGGATTTTCTAACGTTAAAAAATGTATGCATGGAGATGTTAACGTGTTATCCCTACGCTTTTGTTGGACACTTCGCAATGATAGTACAAAGCTTCATTGAATTCGAATTACCTAATAAGAATCATCACAAGGACCTCTTTTTAACTAGAATTTTTAGTTATCATATATTGATTAAGTACGAACCAGAAACAATAACGTTTTCAACGGGCAGTACGTAGTAACTGATAAAGAAATATTAATAAACTTCCAGTCTCAAGCCGATCGAAACTTGGCACAGTTTCGAGCAAAAGCATCTTAGAATGTCACATTGATCCGCTTGCAAGTAATAACTCTATTAGTTAAATAGCGGAATCTAAATGGTTGTTATATACTAATATATCTATTTATAGAATACTTAGTAATTTAATATTATGCACTGTAAATAAGGAGAGCTTTACTCGTTCTCGTTTCTTTCGAACACTTTGAATTTTTGCCAATGTCAAAACGAACTGTGTTTTAATACACAAAAAGATTAAATTCCCGTGCCCCGCGTCAAAATGTTTCTTTTTATATTGGCAAACATTTTGACACTCGGTTTTTGACGCCCCAGTGCGCGAGGTGGGCGTTAAGTAAGGTTTGTATAAGTTGATGGCACAGATCTAAAATTTGCTCGCGTTGAAGTGCCTCACAGACCATAGAGCTGATATGTGAAGTGACTTAAAACAAAAATGAACTTATCAATAAGTCTAAAATATTATCGTAAAATGAAAACAAAACTGTCTTCTAAATACAAGATGGTCCTTCTGCATAAATGCAGAGTGATTGTGTCAACAAAATATGATATCCTGACTAACAAACGAGTCGTGATCAGGCAGTTGGACCCGTTTCGCGAGTCGATTCCCTTCAGAAATCGTTCGCGAAATTCGAATTGTTCGCCCTCAGTGAATACCGAGCGCGATCGTGACAAATGGCCCGATTAACAATCCCGAGTCCCCGACGAAGGAGATGGTGCGACTAACGATGCAATATATCAAAGGATTTTTCTTAACGCTGACGAGACTATCGAGTTATTTGCCTGTTAAATACCAACGTGATAATCACTGATAATGGCTTGTCTTAACTTATCTGCGTAATTCTTAGATAAATTGAATTAATTTATAAAACTTAAGTTAGTATTAGTTACTGTGATCCATAGCTTAGCAATCATGTAATCATGTTGGAAACCAGTTTCAATCCACTCTTCTTCTATTGTATCGCGTATGGAAAATCGGCTATGATTTTGATTCACCTGATCGCCCCGAACCAGTCATCCCTATCTCGTCTTCAAGATGTCTCCATGAATTCTTTTTGTAATGTCGATTCATCTTGTGTGTGGACAGACAAGCCTATGTGATAAATTAAGTTTAATTGAAACCTATTTGGGCAGTATGCAATAAAATGTTGTGGTGTTTGTAAAAACGATTCCTCACAACTGTACAGATTAACTCTACCAATTGGAAGCTAAATAATTCGTAGAATGCTTAAGGTTGGAAACAGCACCATGATTACGTAATCCCACCGCAAACGAATTTCAATCATCTTCTGTCAAAATGTATCGAAAATTCGCCATGTTTCGTTTCTAATGAAAATTTATAGCAATAAGACTTACATAATCGCCTAGCTGAAATGATTCTACTGTCTTACTCATATACATAGAATAGTAGGTCTGTGGTATTCTCCCACTCGTGTACCTATAAGAGTGGGCCATGCTTCATAAATTATTTTCGTATTTTTTTAAGAAGGCACACGTGACGCCTACCTACTCATGCGGAGAAGAAATATAATTCAAACATATCCTTTCAAATTGGCGATATAGTAAATTGACAAAAAATAAACTCAAAGTAACCTTTATGTAACTAAAAGTGACGCAAAATACATAATAACTTTATCCTCAAATTTATAGGGATACCATTGCATTTAAAAACAAATTGCAATGACAATATTTATTTTATCATATTATTATTTATGAATTTAAGAGTATTTTTGATCACGTAACCACTTTTGTTAGTAAGCATACATCACAAATCGCGTGCCAAATTCCTCAGTTCTTTTTCTTTTGCGTGTGTTCTGTGATACGTGACAAGGGGCCGAGCGGAGGGGAACTCGCGAGGAACACGTAACATCCAAATTGTGTCTTTGACATCGGTAATGTGGAGCCAGAAGTTTGAAGTATTCGTAGTTCTGAAAATCTACGCTTACGGTAAGTACACGACAGTCGATAACGTTTTTTTGGTGGCTTGTTTCTGACAACTACTACGATTAGGAATTGGCTTGAAGCTATCTCCCATTTGCCAACCCATCTTGCAACAAAACACAACCAATTCTCATACATTTTAATTTAAAAACATAATCAGGAGTGATGTTAGAAAATGCATTATTTCACTTATTGTATTACTTAGTTTTATCTGAGCCTTTATATAAATTTTCTTTGTTAGTATATACATTTTTCCTTCATAGAAACTTAAAATGATTCACATTTTTTTCACAGAACACGATTTAACAAATCTTAATTTATCTACAAATTGTTTACAGTGGCATTATAAAGCACTTTATAGAGCGTAATTATAAATGGATAGAGCGCTCCCATAATCTTCAAGATGTAGATGAAGGCGTACCATAAACGTAACAGTAATTATGTAAGCCAATTACCTAAACAAGTGAAGTTAGGGTTGTAGAGTCTTAAACCAGCAACTTTCCAACTGCGTTACCTTACTAAACCAAATTTCTCCGCTATCTCCCTAATATTATTGCGTAGGTATTTTACTTCACAAGAGGAAAACGCCCAAACATCCAACGCGAGGTACATGGTACTTCATTATATTGTTTATGTATGTTGTTATTCATAACAAGGGTTGCAACTAACATTTCTTATAGCTGGCTTCCTCATTAAAAATGACAGCGAAGGACCGGGCTCAGTAATTCTGGTGTAAAACAATTGTCCACTGGGGAAATATAAAACGTTGGAAGATAAGAAGATAGTAGACCTACTACCTAGGTAACAATAAAAAAACAGGACCTTGTTTTTTTTTATTGTTACCTACAGAATCTTAGAAACGTGGTATAAAAAAATGGCTTGTGGGAAGGTTTAAAACTCGTATAGTAGTGGAGATTTTTATGTTTTTTTCACTTACATGACTAGAGGCATACAATTTTTCACGATGTGTAGACACATAGATACAATGAGTATCTAAACTAGTGTGTAAAAAAGGTTGGGTGTCAGTACACCCAGTATGCTTCTACACCATATAAACGGGATAATGTCATGTAGTGACTCAAAAATGAGTTTGATCATTGTTTTAATATGGATACCGTACAATGGGCTGGGGGCAACACCCAGACCCAGACCAGGGCAAACTCCGAAAAGGCCAAATTTTGTCACTGACGGGAATTGAACGAGCCCGGCCCTTTACAACCACGACCCCTAAGGTCCCTACCAGATGGAAATATTTAAGGCATACCTAACACCAAACGTACGAGCCGAGTGGCCTACGTTCAGACAACTAGACTGAGTCATTAATATTTATCAAAAGCACCGGCAAAATAACTTATTATTTAAATTAACCACTCTCCCTATTCTCTTACATTATCTCGAGTTCATTCACTCGTAACATTCCAATATAGAACCAAGACCGCCGCTCTCCACTCCATTACATTTGAACGCAAAATACAGTGGAGAGAAAACTCTTTTTCCAAAGGTAAAAGGCAATATTTAACGTAGAGTATTCAGCCACCGGGCTTAGCCGCTGCGCAAAAGCGAATCCATTGAAACATTTCACTTCCTCTGTATAGCGAATGCGTATATTTTAACCCGTTCAATGAAACAGTGACATGTGTTAGTATATAGAAGAATTCGAGCACACACATTTGAGAACGTACTAAACGAAAATATGATTTGATAGATGCATAATGGCGTAACGCAACGAGTGGAAAACTCATTTTCTAAAATCTCCGATTTTCAGAAATTCGTTTAAAAATTGTTATTTAAAAGCATTGAAGTACGAATATGCAAGTCATACAAATAAGGAAAAAAAAACAACTTGACATTTGATATTAGGTGCTTTAGGAGCATTTTTGATAGGTGCACAAATTAATTAACCTATTTTGATTTCTTGGTTACAGAGAAGCTTTATCGATATCGATCCCGAAATCGCATTCAATAATTAGCATACAGAAATGTCAAAGTTAGTCGAGGCGAACTGTGCTTACCAAAAACTATATGGAGTAAATTTAATTTGTTATTATAGAGAAGTTTAATTCGAATTAATTAACACTTACTATTCAGTTTGTTTTAATTTCAATTACCAATTTAATGGACGTCTAGCTAATCGATTAGAAACACATGGAGGATTGTATCCGAGACCTCTGCCCACCAGTAAGAAAAAAAAACAGTTAACCCTTTCGCGAATACGCACACGTGACAAAGTATTATCCAAAATCCGGTTGGGCTCGAATTGACACTTTTTATCTTGGGACAGTACTGCAATCACTCGGTCCACTGAACGGGTTAATTAATGAAATCTATTAACTTCTCTATATTCCTTAGGGACGCGGATGGATTGCGGACTTTTTTCTAGGTCATCTGGACACTTTCCAACAGCTCGATATTGTGCTGGTTCCTATTTTAAAACTCTCGTGTCTCGCTCGTGACACGGCGATACACACTGTCGCTTGTATATTCTGATAGAAACGCACAGAATTTATGACGTTACGATCCTGGTAACCGAGGTTTAGTTGGATCGGTTTCGAATTGATTGTGGATTTATTTTCTGTCTATTTTTAAAATGCATGGACGTTGAAGTGGACCGCTATAAAGTGCTTTTTCGATTTGTTCTTAAAATACTTTCTACTTTTAGCGCAATCGACATTTAAAATGTTGATCATAGATCGGCCTTGCTATTAAAAATTTGCATAACTGTTCATCACCGCTTCAATTTCTTAATATTTAGGGTTCCGTACCCAAAGGGTAAGACAGGAACCCTATTACTAAGACTTCGCTGTCCATCCGTCTGTCACCAGGCTGTATCTCATGAACCGTGATAGGTAGACAGTTGAAATTTTCATAGAATATGTATTTCTGTTGCCGCTATAACAACAAATACTAAAAAACAGAATAAAATAAATATTTAAGGGGACTCCCATACAACAAACGTGATTTTTTGATAATGATACGGAACCCTTTGTGCGCGAGTCCGACTCGCACTTTGCCGGTATTTTTTATAAATATGCCATCAATTAATATTATAAAATATATATCAATCCATAACTTATATGACAACCATGACTTAAAAAATAAACAAATAACACATCTTATAAGTAGTTTTTGGTAGTGCTTCCAAACTCTATCTTAACACGAATGCAAGAAGAGAAGTCAACAATATTTACTAGAAAGCAAAATTCATGCTACATCTCGCTTCAACCCGATTTCTCCATGTTGGGTAACATCGAGATTATTTAGTATTCTTACCCCGTCCGTTCGCTGAAGATAACGCGCAGATATTACACGCACAAAAGTGGAACGTCGGGTGCGAGATAAGATTTGAATACAATTAAAAATAAAGACAGCTCGTACACGCCAAGTGTGGAAGTACATTGATGCGACTGCGGTATAAATATTCATGATAGAGAACGGAATACGCGCCTCGGCGGCATGTTAACGTGACGGCTTAAACGCTTATAAAACGGTACAAGTTACGAACTCACCCCTAAGTTCATAGAAACTTCAGTATATACAATGGCGTTTTACATTACAATACAATGTGTACAATGCTACTGTTAAATACAATACAGCCAGTACGCATATGACCAATGTGGTATTTTGTAATATTTAAAACAATTATAAATTTGTACGTTCAAAATTTAGATACGTGACGGGCTTATCCACTATTTCTTTCACCATTTATTTCTGCTATGTACAATATAAGCATTGAGAATCCTCAATATGTTCACAAAACTAGCGTTCAATCGAACAGTAGTAGATTGGCAATAATATTAAAATGAATTATGGTAGAAAAATCTTCGTACCTAATAGTACTAATAGCTTCGACAGTTTTATTTTAACCATTCGCAGGTCGCACAAAAAAAATAACGTCCCTAATTTTGGTGTAGTGTATTGTTTTCTTATATTTACGCGAATACTATACATTGAAATAAAACTATTTTATCGCGTTTATATAATGTAGTAGTTTATTTTGGTTTGGTTAATTTGGTGTAGTGTTTCAGAATTAGTTGACGAAATTAGAAAAATATCTACCAACTCACAGAGATTATTCATAATCTACTGAGGCGAATAAGACGAAAACAAAACAAATAAATCTAAGCAAAGGTAGTTCTATTTTTTCGAAAGGTAACTAGGTATTTAAATCTAATTCAATTCGCTATCAGTTTAAGACATCATACACATCAGAGTAAGGAATAACACTCTGTATGCCACTAACACCGCGCCCGCTGATGCAAAGTACATGTTATAATTACATACCCATGAACAGATGATACATATACCTTTATCTGCTTATGTTTGTGATACCTATATGTTTCATTTATGTTCGAACTAGTGATGCATATTAAGCAGGTATTAGTTCGTAATTCGCAGTATTTGACACTGAGTTGTTTTGATATGTTTGAAACAATTAAATGTTTCATGAAGTTGACGCACCCCTTGGAAGCAAGGGGAACATTAAAAGAGTTACTTATTATTGTCTATTTATTTTTACAGATGTATTTTTGTTATTTTATATCAAAACTTACTTTAATTCACTGGCTATATACTTATTTACAAGTTAAACATATACTTTCCCTTTTATATCTCTGACATTGCAAAATATGTTATGACGAAGTGAAAACTGATGCAGTTTTCTTTTAAAAGCATTTCGGCCCGGCTTCGAGGCATCTAAACTTTCTCCATCAATTTTCGTCAGTGGTAGCGTAGTTACTTTAGCTTTGTGGCATCGCTGTACATTATAAGGTTGGAAATAATAGAAGCTACATACCATCTAACGGTTCTGCTAGTAAAATCGAATTAAATAAAACTTACTTTGCTAAAAAATCTATGTCTGAAACCAATAGAAGCTAGTCCAACTAAAGTATCTCACTTATTCGCCATTGTTAATAACGTGTGTAATTTAAAACGTGTCACCATTCATTGCTCTGTAGCCATACGTCGCGATCTATTAAACAATTTTATCACTTATTGAAAAATAAGGAAAGTACTTTATTGTTTGATTAAGAAATACATGTTATTCTGAACAATTTAGATGCTCGCGTGACTCCCGCGCCACGGGCTACGCTTGGTTATTCGCTTATTTCACCGGCAATTTGTTTCATCTTGCGCTGGGTACGTTGCACGTATCAGATAAACGACGAGGCTAATCTATGGACGCGGTGCACAATGAGATCTCTGTTCAGTGAAAACGTATAAATAACAGCAAACACGAACGGTAATTTGCAGATGCAAGGTACCGGATCATCACGATTTTGGTTATTATAAAAATACACTATTTATAAATGCTTTTGATTAATTTTATACCAGAATTTTGCAGTAGTGGTAGAAGTTAGTAGAAGTGGTAGAGCCTTGAACGTAAGCTTTTGGAATATTTCGATTTTGGAAATTATTCTGCATAATGATTATCATCGTGAGGAAACCTACACGTCTACAAAAAGACGTGTGAAGTTCACCAACTTGCACTGGGCCAGGATGGTGGACCTAAACCTCCTTCAGGGGAAATGTGGCTGGTATAATGACAAAGGCTCTCCCCCTATGACATTTTAGGCAAAATACATCAGCGATATACATCACTGCAGTGCACTTTCGGGAATACAGACGTTATTATGATGATGATGCTCGTAGACTAGTCTTGGCTATTGATAGGTTCACAAGATTTATGTATTCATACTTTGGTTAAAGATCTAGATAACGCTGCGCGATTGAGTAGTTACATATTGAAGCCCCCGACCCGCGGGTAAAAGCTACTGTATGTACCACATGACTTACTTATTGCATCGGTCAGCGGTCGAAGTAAGTGCGTCGACCTCGGCGAAGTTACAGTACTAGCCACTACATTATTAAACATGAAACATCGATTCCATTATATATTCCGCCTATTTATTGTATTTACCTAAGTGCTTTGAGACCGAGTTAGCGGTAATGTCGTATCTCGAAAATTGGCCTAACTGACTTTTTGATATAGAATTGAACAGAAAAAAAAGACGCGTCGAATGGTCCAAGTCTCGTTTGCCTCATTTTTCTAGTTTTATTGACAGTTATGAATTTTTGAAATAGTTTTTCGGCTCTAGTGTAAAATTAGATACTTCGAGATACGACATTTCCGCTCTCTGACGTCGATATATAAACTGGAAGATGATAACTATTTATAAATAAAAAGTAAGTGGGTCAAATAAGTTACCAGCTACTGTAGATTTTTAATTTGTGATGCATTTTTTATTGGAATGATGGTAATGTACTGTGTGCCACTTTCATATACGCCAGTAGGTAATAAAAACGAATCGCAACAGTGCATCTACAAAAAGTCAACAGTTGGAGGTATTTCAACCATCACACATCTTTCAATTTTCCCCTTAAATACTACACAGGAAAGCGTCTTTCCCACTCACTTAATGAAGATCGATACCTACCCTCAAAGAGCAGGTACCTGTTACAGAATTGTTTAATTTATTCAGGGGCCAGGAAATTAGCATCAGTCCGGATCTGTTCAACATTATAATTGGGTCTTTTGTTTATATCGATATTCGCTAAGACTCTGCATATAGAGTAGCGAATTGCGAGCGCCGCGTTTTAAATATTACAAAAAGTTTTTTTTCCTATATTCATCTTTACATTAAAAAAAATACATATACACTTTTAGATGTGAATCAATAAGTAATTCGGTATTTTTTCTCATCTCTGAAAACAAAAGAAAACTTATTGAATTTTTGCCTCCTATACTTTTTTTTCCTATCCTTTTATTTCCAAGTATTTTATTAACGCAGAAAGTGTCCGCTCTTGTCGCTACAGTATCCACCGCCTAATCAACTGTCGAATGTTGCTTTTGAATAATGGATTTCGACGGTTGACAGAACGAAACTTGGCTTTATGATAGACAGTCCTTACCGTGAAATTGATTGGAGTTTCGGGATTAGCCTGCTTTTTACACTCATTTATATTTGACCAATAATAACTTTATGAGCTGATCTTAGGTAGATAGCCTCGGATATGAAGGGGTTACTTTCTAAACTTAGTTGTGTTTGCAGTACAAGATCCGATTAAAACATGCCAGTAGGGACCTAATAAACGTTTAAATTCGAAGTACACGCTTCGAGGAGCTTCGAGATACTTCTTTAACAGATTATGTCACTCTCTCACTTACGTAATTCATACGACAAAAAAAGATAACATATTTTGTCTTGTCACAACCGTTCGTGCTACAACCAGGAACATACTGGGTTGAGCGAGTTTATTTGACTTATGTTGTACTCTGTGTCAAATATAAATATTGTATGCATATGGGAAAATTAACGAGATCACTAAATCGCGTGATCTCGTTAATTCACTTGCGTCATCGATAATATTTCATTGATAAATGCACTTCTTCCTTGACCGAATAGTTTGTTTTGGTACTGGCAAAATAAAAGATTTAACGCGCCTTTTTGCGTAGGTCTTATAAAGTAACAATAAAAAAACTTTTATCTGCCTATATGAGGTATCTGTGAACACGTAGTTCCGAAGATTGTATTCAAAACAATTTAAATAATAAATAAAAAAGAAATTGCAGTGGTAGCCGTGGGCAAGAACGCCAGCCTTGAACGTAAGGGGTGCAAGTTCAAATCCCAGGCCCGCACCTCTGAGATAATTCTCATGTGCGAATGTCATTTTCAACAATGATTACCACTTGCTGAACGGTGAAGGAAAAACATCGTGAGGAAACCTGCACGTCTGTAGAAAGGCGTGTGAAGTTCACCAACCTGCTCTGGGCCAGCGTGGTGGACTATGGCCCAAATCGCCCTCGTATTGAGGGGGGAATGTGCCCGGTATAATGGCAATAGGCTCGCCCCCTATTACATTGGGACCAAAATACATCGGCGAAGTGTGGGTGCGCTCGCCCTGACCTTCTGGTAGCGTACAGGACGATTAGAGAGATCGTGCCCACTGCCGTGCTCACACAGGTTCTGACGGGGCACGGTGGGTTCTCTGGGTACTTGAACCGTTTCAAGCGCAAGGAGGACCCATCATGCATCTGCGAACCGGGTGTCAGCGAGACAGTGGAGCACATCTTGCTTCATTGCCCTGTGTTTGCGCGCCGAAGGCATGATGTTGAGATGACCTTAGGCGTAGCCTTAGTTTTATCCAGCCTAAGTAAGCTCGTCATGGACAAGGATAGACGTGATACCCTACTAGGCTATTGCGTGGAGGTGGCGACCAGAGTCATTGATAGAAATAAAACCTAAGCAGAAAGAGGCCAGCTGCCAACTTATTTGTCAATAAGCGACCAACAGCCGCCTACACTACACTGCGCATCAATGGCTCTGGTTGCCGGATCCGCGCAATGGATAGTAGGGAAACTCCGTTATTTTATTTTTATCATGTTTTATATGCTGTTTATTATCCTTGTCCATAGCCTTTTGCTATTTTATTGTCTTTTTATATTGTTAATTTTAAGACGGGTTTACTTGCTTTTTTTGTCATCATGTATTTTTTGACTTTTACTTGACATTGACTTTTCATTTATTTTCAATAAAAATAATCCAGGCTGGAGAAATTATTTTACACACATTAAACTTAAGGCTAATTTTAAGAACTCTGACCCCCACATCAGAGGTGAGCACGCGGGCCGGGCCGATAGAGGTCCGGATTAAAAAAAAAAAAAAAAAAAAAAAAGTGTGGGTGCACTACAGTACACCTCTGCCTACCCCTTCGGGGAATACAGGCGTGATGATGTTATATATATATATATATAATAAAAATCCAAGATGAATACAGTACAAAATCTCTGAAAATTTATATCTTGTTGCTAACAAATTGTCGCCGCGTTTAAGCCGCGGTCTTACACGACTATAAATTTAAGTCGCAGCTACCCCCAGATACATCGGGATTAGTGACTGCGCTATCACCGGGACCGGATTGTACAGAACTCGGGAAAATTGCGTTGAGACTCTCGATTTATAGAGCACCAAGATGTAATTTTCCAAGAGTGTTGCATCTTTTTTTTAAAATCTTAGCTCTCAATCATAAATTCATTCAAATCCATAATTATTACAACAAAAATATTCTGCCGTTATAATTGGTACAATATTGTTTTGCCTGTAGGTAAAACATAAGAGATCCCTAGTTATGCCGTCTCATCTTGACTTTTCTTGTGATCAAATCAACCACACACTCCCACTGTTACTTCAACAGGAGTAAGAACTAGGACCTACATCGTCGACTTTCAGTATTATACAATTTTCAGTGTTATAGTTCTCACTGCAAAGTATACCAACATAAAACGCCCCAACCCGGCAGAAAATCACAAGAATCGAATCGAACCGAGTACAGAAAACCAAAATGACACACAATAATAAATATCAGGACCGGCCGTAGCCGCTCGCACGAAGGTCACGCGATAGGAGGTTCGCACGTCCCCTACTTTTTATTGTTTCGCATTGTTCCTTTTGAAAATAAATCGCTTCTGTACAGCTCGCGTGCGCTATATATGTATTTTGCATGAGAAAAAACGCTTCGAGCCGACGAAAGGTGCGTGATCTTTCGGATACATGCGATTTATAACTATATGCGTCGGGTTTTATTGGCACTCTCTCGTATTGATGGCGTTACTTGGGGTATTGTTTATCACGTTATCAGCCTTATTATTGAATGATACGTCCCTTTTATGAACTCCCTTCTATAAACTCTCACCGCTTTTATTTATCTAAGACAGGACGTTTAGGATTGACCCTCGCAAATCATCCAAAAACCCAAAATTTCATCGAACTAAGAGTTAAATTGAAAATGCAATAAATTCAAGTGTTAGAGATTGGCCATAACCGTAAATCTGACAGTTCATAGAAATAAAAAATATGTCTACACGGTCATATGTACTATGTTCAAGCAGAAAACACTTAACCCTATACATTCAGACACATGTTTTAATAAGCGTACAACCTTATTCTTATATATAGTATCTGGAATCATTATGCAAAGTCGCTAATTGGAATTAGTAAGTTTGTATAAAACTAAATTAAAACTTAAGTATTTTTATGCTTTGGCAATCCTATGCATGATAAGTTAGATCACTTGTTCCTTCTGTTGTATTTATCTTAAGATCAAAGAGGGTTCAAAAGTAACATCCAATTGGGACCCTAAAATATTTATAAACTTGGCGTTTAAGTAACGAGAGGATAATTATAGATACAGCGTAGCATCGAAAGTATTCATACATGTCAGGTCTCGGTGATAAAAAAAATCGTCTTGCCTTTTAAATTTCACGTAAAAACAAAATCGCAGTTCCCCGTATGCCGTGAAGTAGGTGGTAAAACAGCATGAAAACCTCCTTCACCATAAAAGAGTATTTACATTTTTATGGCATAATGAGTTCGGTACTCTTAGCGACATAAAACATTATTAAGACCTTCGTTTTATGTTATGGTAAAGTAACCATGAATAGATTAAAATAAATAAGTCATAGTCAGCATCTAAAGCAGCAGAAAAAATACCATAATTTTATTAAAAATATTTGATTTTCATGTAATATTGTATACAAAAATGTTACCTATCATAAAAGCCGTTACTTTGTACCACACCATAACGGAGTTCCCATTAAAAACTTTTCTTTTACTCTATGTCCCGTGGGGACACGATGAAATGTATTTATGTTTGAACCTCCTCCGTACACTGCGGTAAGTGTACATAAAAGCCCAGAGGCTGTAATGTGACTTTAAGTAGGCATATTTAGCAAAAAGGTCTCGAACCCACTAATCCCATAGATGCTCGACACTTACAAATAAAAAGTGCGAGTTTTAAAGAGAAGGATAGGTCCGAAATCGTAATTTTAATGACAAACAATTGAATTAAACGTACAAGCTAATAGTCAGAGAGGTAACTTACAGATCTAAGGGTCTCTGGTTTCATTTCTCACTTCCGATCATCGACTTAAATTAAAGCAAAGTAATAAACTTAACTAAAAGTTAATTCATATTAACCACGCAAAACTATTAATACTGCGTCTTATTGAGAACCTTATCCCTTTCATAAGTCAGTTAAAAATGTTAAAAATTTCGTTATGAATAACTTCAGAAAACCTATTCACCACCGTTGAGTTATGGTTTTGTATTATCTTCCTATTATTTAACGATCGCACCATACAAAGTTAAAATAAGCGTACTTTATAATAATGAAACGTCATAAGCCCTCGCGAAGCGAGTGCCAATTAACGGCGGCAGTCTGGTTCTAAATGCTGATTGCGTGCGATTCGTGTTGTGTAACGTTGGGCGGCGCCCGAGGTCGCGACACAACCACCTATGCCGTAGGATTAAATAGAAAAAGAAGAGACATTGCCGTGTTTTCTTTGTGAAATGAAGTATTTTATTTTTATATAGTGGTCAACTCTAGTATTTAGAGCGCCTGAAGGCTGCCGACATAACCAAATACTTACCTACCTACTTAAATTTGTATGAATTATGTAAGTATTTTGTTCATTATAAATTATTAATCGCAAAACCATAAGTGACAACTTTTTTAGGCTTGTGCCCAAAGGAGCATTAAACCCACGGCCAGGTAGGTGATTCTCGCATCATCGACATTAAATTCATTTCAATTCGACAAAATGTCAAATTGGTCGTATATTTTCGTTTTGCTTCAACATATTAGAAATAGATAATGCGAGAATGCCCCCCTCCCAATTATTTGCAAATACCAAAAGGAACTGTATTAACTTATAACAAAAGTTAATATTTCAGCGATACGTTATTGTCGAGACGGAATAACTTTGACGAATGGTCGTTTGACTTTTACCGTAGAAATTTAATCTTTATATATATAAACACAGAGCACATAAACCCAAAAATCCAAGTTAATTCAGTCTCCTCAGTATACACGGCGTAACTTTATGTTTTCTGCCTGCCATGTAATGCTGCTATCTTTAGCGTCGTTTCAAAATAATTACTTATTGTTCTGAAGACGACTGTCCAACAAAGTTAAATGACTAACTGATCCTCTCATGCATCAGAGGCCGAAAATACGTAGCACAAACAACTAAACTGATTTGCACCTGTACGGGAGCGATGTACTGCTATGAATCATGAATACGCCGAACTAGAAACTGCAACTTCAACTATACGCTATTGCGGCCTAGTCACTCTAAAACATTTATCTGGACATCCAAATCCAGTGATATAATGTGGAACCTGTGATTAATTTGTTTTATAAAACAAATGAAATATATCTGACAAACAGTCTGTACTGTTTGTGTAGGTCTATATATTTCTCCAAATGACACATATACATCATCATCACGCCTGTATTCCCCGAAGGGGTAGGCAGAGGTGCACTGCAGTGCGCCCACACTTCGCCGATGTATTTTGGTCCCAATGTAATAGGGGGCGAGCCTATTGCCATTATACCGGGCACACAGGTTTCCTCACGATGTTTTCCGTCACCGTTTCTTAGCAAGTGATAATCTCAGATGAAAATGAGATTCGCACATGGAACCCAGAGGTGCGAGCCGGGGATAGAACCTGCGCACTTTGATTGCAAAGCGTGCGTTCGACCACTCGGCTACCACTGCTATTAAATGACACATACTCATCCTATATTCCCAAACGAAGCAATTCTTGTACTGTAGGTATTATACAATGGGCTGGGGGCGATCCACCCGAGGCAAGTTCCGAAAAGGCCATATTCGAAGTTTGTCGCTCACTGGAATCGAACCCGAAACCACCCTCAAACCACTAGACCAGGCCGTGGTCTTTATTACGGTTTATATAATAAAAGTTTATGGCTTTTACTGAAATATAAGTTTCAGTTTTGCTTTCCGGATTCAGACGATTATTACAATAACGCGCTGAACATACCGACTTGGCGAGCGAATACAATTGACCTGTTTTATCAAAATGTACTCTGACCTCATATACATAAAGATTGAATTTCTGTGACAACTCAACCACGCGACTTCATTTGCGCTCTACGTAGATAACATTTTGTTCTTCTATGAGTTTGGTTTAGTACTGGCCAAAATTTGGGCGCGTGCATTTCACGCACCTAGTACCTACTATTAACAATATAGCACATTTTATTAAACATAAGCATTATGAAGCAAATGTTTACGAATAAAGACACTGGTGGTATTAAGCCTCTACACACCAGAGCGTCAAAAGCGGCGCGACAGATTTTTTACCAATACCAAAACAAGCTCTGTCTCAAATACATAAAGATTGAATTTCTGTGGTAAAAGCCCGTCGAAATTCGCTCGCGCTGTCAATGTCATTTCGTTGAAGAATACACTTTTTGTATGAGACAATACAGTTCATTTTGGTGATGGCAAGCATTTAGACGCGCGAGTTTTGACGCCCCAGCATGCGAGGCTTTACATATCTAACCGATTAATTCGGACAATGTATCTTTGAATTAGAATTTACCGAAACAAAAAAATGCATACTTACATCTTTATTATTAACTAAAGATACAAACAATATTAAAAGAAATCTTGAATTTCTTCCGTGAAATTGAGCCAAAAGAAAAAAGGACAAAATATACAAGTCCGGAATACGGAATGAAGAGAAAATGATCACAACTGAAAAGGAAATTGAAAAACCGAGTAGAGTTTTCGAATAAATAAAGTACAGAAATCACCTGATAAAGACGTTATATCTATGATAGGGACGACGGTTATCGGAAATATTTGGACGATACGTGATGCGAATAAGGGTTCTCGATACTTGGTGACGCTTAGTTCTTTTTGTATAGATTTAAGTTATCTATACAAATAAAATATAGGGCTCGCACCTCACGGATTTTCGGGTTTCACATGCGAAAGGCGTGTGAAGTTCACCAATCCGCACTGGGCTAGCCCACGCTAGCGTGGTAGACGACGCCAGGTCTCCCTCGCATTAAAGGAGTTTAGTGCATTTGTGCCTAGGTGGTGATGATGTATGTATCTCTAGTGGAAACCCACAGATGTTCAATCCTAAACGATTGTACATTCCTGAAGGTTAAATTGAAATTGGATGACAAGTAAATTGCAATGCTCTATGATTTAGAAATGTAAACAAATCCAGTGTCGGTATTAGTCAATATAAATGCTATTGCATGTCTGCTGCGACTCCGAAACAGTTATTATATAGATCAAAGATAATGGGGCACTGGTTATACTTGTTTATGGTGTCGTTAAAAGTGTACGAGGAAAAAAATACAAACAAGGTTTATATTTTAACATTTATAATAAACGTTTCGTTTGCTTGTATGTAGTAGTGTAGTATTCGTAGAAAAATATTATCGGATCGAAGAGTAGTGACTCTGATAATAAGTAGGCTCATTTTCTGAGCTGCGATCACGATATCTTGCACTGTATATTTGGTTAACAGTTGTATATTATAATGATCAATTCTTCAAACGCACACCGTGTTCTATCTGTTCTCAACCTATAAAATTTACATAAAACTAAGATTTAAAAGTCACTAGGTAATAGGCAGTTTAGGTAATAATACACAGGTCCATCTTAAGAATATTAGGCGGCGGGGTGCAAAAGTCAGCCTAACCGCCCCCCCCCCCCCCCGCACACGGCTTTAATAAAATGATACCTATGATGTACACTGAACTAGCTGTGCCCGAGGCCCCGCTCACGTGGTCTCAGTATAGAAGGTACATATGAATTGCCGTTCAGCTTGCGCCCTTTAGGACTGTAGGACTCTGAGCCCGGCTGCGCCACACCCCTTGAACCCCCGCGTAAAGGCGGCCCTGTACATAAAAATTTAGTTACATAGTTACCTATAAGCTGTTCTCTATTGTATATTGTCCTTGTCCATAGCCCTTTGCTATTTTATTGATTTTTTTTACATTGTTGTATTTTTAGACGGGTTTACTTTTTTATTGTGTATTTTACCAGACTTGTACAAATTATAAATAAAAAAAAACATTTTATTTATTTTGAATAAAAATAACGCAAGCTGGAAAAAATATTTTACACATACTAAACATAAGGCTAATTTTAAGTTCTCTGATACCCACATCAGAGGTGAGCACGCGGGCCGGACCGATAGAGGTCCGGATAAAAAAAAAAATCATTCATATGACTTGAATGTATTATACTTGGAGTGTATATAGTTACAATGTTTTGTGAACTAATTATAAAGGCCCCCGCACACTGCCGCATCAACGCCCGCGCGGCGAAAATTTTGCCAAACCAAAATAAACTGTATTGACTCATAGAAAAAGTTAATCCTTCAAAATCAAAATCAAATTTTTTTTATTCGTGTAGGCCAAAAAGCACTTACAAATAGTCAGATTCTACCACCAGTTACTCTTTTCAAAATGATAATTGCGAGTAATACATTCTCAGGAGCAGCAATGCCTTGAGAGCAGACAGCACCTTTGCCACAATACTAGAGATGAATTATACTCACGGCAGTCTAATATTCAACATTCGCGGTGCGAAGCGGATTTATTCGCCTCGCCGCGTGGATTTTGCTACAGAAATTCAAACTTTATTTGTATGTAGTAAAGAGTACAATTTAAAAAACAGGAAAAAACATTTTTTAATTAATGGAACCAACTGCATTTTTTCAATCTATCTGCCTCAAAGCATTTGCTCCACAAAACTACTCACAGCTTTTATGTAATCAAGTTCTCAAATATTAAATTAATATCTTAAAAAAATATTTCTTATTCATATACATAATAAGGCTTAATTATTGCTAACCATTTTGAACTTTATTGTCTTCTAACTGTTGCGAATGCGGGATCACCCTCTCACAAGTGTTCACGTATCTCCTCCAACTTCGAGTAAGTATCGCCGTCTAGCTCACATGTCTATTGTGTAAAAGAGAACCGCGATAATAGTTCGGCGGAGTTGACTCGGTATTTTCGTAACGAGATAAAGGAAACTTCGGATACACGCCCACGAGCAGCCAATTTCCAACTTACATGTGAATTAATTCTTGGAAACTTAAGTTACCGGAATATGTTACGCGTTAGATGGTACGGTTGGCATAATTAGTCATTAATTTATACATTCATGAATTGGTTGAATGTTTTTTTAAGTCTCTCTATGATTTATGACTTAAACTAGAAATACAACATGTAATTTTAACAAAAAACTTAATTTCGTAAACGTTTATATTTAGTTATACCTTAACGAAAAGGACTTAAGTACACTGGGATGTCAACACGTCGATTTTTAGAACGAAGAACGAAGAATATTATAGGAGACACTAAGGAACAGAAGAGGAAAGATGATTGGCCATCTCATGCGACATGACACTTTTATTAAAAACATCATAGAAGGCAAGATAGACGGAAAGCGTGGGAGAGGTAGACCGCGAATATGTTACATGAGCCAAATAAAAGATAAGGTTGGTGTCATGTCATATGTGGAGGTGAAGAAGGCTGCAATGGATCGACCCCGATAGCGGGGACTTCATCAGATGCTCCGACAAGGGCCGAGCCCTTAAATTAGAAGAAGAAGAAGACAAAATCAAACTGTATTGTCAGATACAAAAAGTTAATTCTTCAACGAAATTACTTTTACAACTGAAATTCAATCTTGTATATTGACACGGAGAAAATGTAGGTATTGATAAAAAAAATTGACGCACTGATGTCTTGATGCACTTTCGACGCTCCAATGTGTCCAGGGATCAACTAACGCATTTTTTACGTGGCTGTAAAGGTAACGTCTCATTGACGATACGATTTTGTAAAATATTCGTACCGGTACAACTGACGGTAAACATTACTGTCGCTCGCTAACAACACGCAATATGGGGCGCATCCACTAAACATATTGTAAACAAATTATTCAGATATTGCACCTACTGCAATGCGGACTTGTGCTTCCAATTTTCTTCAACTGTTTTTATATCCAGAGACTAATAATAGATAGACGATTCAATTTAGGATAATCCAAGTAGTGTAACTCGATCCCATAAAAAACATGAACTGACCATTGTAAGTATCGATTTTCAGAAATCTTTTCAACATTTATTTCAGAAATTAATAAACTACGCTTTTAAATAGTTGCAGATGTGTTTTTACCACTATTTGCTAATAAATTACGTCTATGAAAAATAATAATTACCATCCACCTTCGAGTATTCATCAGACGGCAAGCAAACCCATGTGTCAAAATGTATGTATAATGTATCTAAAACGAATACTGCCTCGTCTTGATAGTGTTGTGTTTTTGTTGAATCTAGGCACATGATTAGTAACTATTCTAAACTAGAACTGTAGCATGAACGTTAGTAAGCATGCGTGTTTAACATACCACAGAAAGTAGCAAGTGGTGGTGACAAACTGGAACTAAACTAAAACAAATAATATTCGGTACATAAAACAAACTTAAGCCGAAACACGATAAAAATTATCTTCTTAGTCGGTATTACTCTTGTCAGAGTGGTCGTGGTCATCACTTCAGGTGTTGGTGGCAAGCATCACAACACGCCGCCACTCCTCTCTGATGGCCGCCTTCCTCGTGCCTTGGTGTAGTGATGATGAATCATTTACTGCCGTTTTTATCTGGTCAGTCCACCTAATAGGCGTTCTCCCTCGTGGCCTGGTACCCTCATCCTTTCCCTGGACCACAAGTCACTCAATAGCCACCTCCCCTCGGCGGCATATGTGACCAAAAAAGGTGAGGATACGGGACTGTACTAAAGATGATAAACGCTGTAAGATGCCGAGTTTTCGAAGTATAGACTCGTTGGTACGGAATTCAGTCCACGATACTTTTTATCGGAGTATCGTGTGTATCTCGATACACACGATACTCCGATAAAAATTATAGTCTCTTCAAAGAATAGATATTTTTTTATTGTTCTGGTTTTGGTTAGGTTTTATATATTATAACATGTGACGCTTGAAAACAAACCGGTGTTATTATAATTACAGTAAACTCAATCTCCAAGCTGAAAATAATTATTTTCTTCAATGTGTTAACGAGAATAATAAGCTCAACTCACTACGTATATTATTGGATTCTCTAACCTCGTTATTCCACTTTAGAGATGGTATTCCATAAAATAGGACAAGCTATCTCGCCGCCTCCGTTATTAAGTTACTTACCTGAAACTAAACTCCACTACTTTATCTTACGCTAACTTTTATATTTTACGGTTTGAGAAGCTGGAATTTTAGTGGCAGGATTATTTAAACTAAAGTATACGGTACTATGATAATGGAAAGGAGTATTCTCATAAGATTGGTATTTTATATAAATAATGTACTGTTGCATACGCACTATTACATGGCTTATGCCATGGAGTACGTCGCATCATCTGTCACACTTTGGTAGCTCATAATAAACGAAGATGAAAAAGTACCTAAAACACTTCACATTTTGTCTTGTCGGAATCGGGCTACCCATGACTATAAAATGAAGCCAAAAATATAGTAACTGCCGTTGAAACAGCTGGAAATTTGTAAATTAAATCAAAACATCAAGAACCGCGACTGACGACTTTTGAATTCGCAACGAACTCAAAACTCGGTGGACTTGGCGAGAAATTAGCAGAAACATTAAAAAAATATATACAGGGTGTTTCAGAAGTCCGAAATAATACTTTGGGTACATATACGGGAGCTCATATGTGGATGCTTAGTGAAGACAGATTATACCTAACTATCATAGTTTCTGAGTTACAGACCTTTGAATATTTGTCACAGGTATCGTGTTCTGGCCTTTGGGTAAATCCATAACCCTATTCAACAGTGTAAACTACACTTATGAGGGGTGACTACCAATATTCACTAAACAGAACATTCAAATTTTACATAGGACTCAAGATATTACGAGTTTTAGAAATTGATGACGAAAAAAAACTTGAAAAATCATGGTCGAATTTCAATCAAATTTTTATACCATTTAGTTGTATACCCGATACAGATGCAAACGTCAAAGTATTATTTCAGACTTCTGAAACACCCTGTATATTATCCACAACAATTAAGCTAATCAAACTACTAAAACATAAGCATGGTAGATATTCAACAGAAAGTCTGGAACGATGGCTTTGGACTAGGTTCTATCTTGAGGCCACTATCAACCTAAAAAACTAAGTTTTCTTCAACAGCAATTGAAAGAGTATTGAGTATATAGTTAACCAATACCCTAATGTATCGTTTTTTTAACAAGTTCCTATTAATTATTACAACTTTCATGGATAATCAAAAATATAAAAAAGGGTTCTATCACTCGGAATGCATTTTCTTTACCTATATAGTTACTTATAAAAAAAATATGTGACATAATTCCTTATGTAATTACCCTTGAGACAGATTATCCCCTACTCACTAATTCTCGCGTTTCCAAGTATGCCCTAACAACAGGACTAGAACTGTTGTCAACTAACAAATTAACCAACCGTCTGATACAAATTTGTTAACAAGTTTGAAAATTAATTATTGTCTGAAAAGCCATTTCTATTTACTGCAGGATTTTCAGAAGAGACAGTGAGTTAATCAAGAAATTAAATTTATTTTCCTGACAGTAAATCAGTTTGGTACAGAGTGAAACTTTGGTTTCTTATAATAAGCATTGATTATAATCGTCGACAAAAAAACTCGCTCTGCTAGTTGTTTCTTCCTGCTGTTTGTACTTACACATCTATTCAAAACATTCTTACAGTACCATTCAATGTAAAGTTTTATAAAGCGCGCGTTGGAGGAGTAAAATGGTAATTTTTCAATTACTCCAAGTAAGTTTTAAGCCGCGTTTCCACTCCGTTTTGAATGCTGAATTTAAAACCATTTTTTATTTAACTTTCTCAGTTTATTTTGCCTTTAAAAGAGCGTTACCGGTATTACCAATGTCCTGGACTTTAATGTGGTTCTTATCAGATTTTTGTTTATATATCAGTGAATTCAAATACCTATGGGCTATACTAAAAATTTTTGATATATAAGTATATCGTAATAAATGCAGTATTATGTACACATATGACCGATTCCTATATTCAAGGCACGACTCGTTTCGCAAACGAGCCGTAAAAAACCCAATACGTTACGCAAAACTATTTACACGAAAAAGTTTCAGTACTAACACTCCCCATGCCTGTTAAGTATCGTCACTCGGTCCTTAAATACGAATTATTGCTCTATAGATAGCGATTAGTCTTTGTAGGAATCCGGCGGTAACGGTTCAGTTTGATGTAAAGTTATTTTGCAAGCTCTTGATTTTTGAATAAATCTTTGAGTAAGTAGCCAACCATCACCGGGACGCAAAGCAAGCGTAATTTAATAAAACGTTGCCATGACACGAAACCACCGAGTGTTTTAACGTACTAATTAAATACTCATGAAGACTCCGTTTCATAATAACGTAACAGAACCTTTTCGCGGCACGATTCATTAATTTTGTGATAAAGTAATGAATTTAATTACTTTTATTGTCGCTTTTATCTTTATTAATTTATTATGTTTAATACCCTTTGATGTTGGTGTAGGGATACATTCCTTTTAGACGATAACAATATTGCTAAGCTATACAAGACCGGAGTACACGTAAGTGCTACAGAGCTCGCGCAAATACCTACTTTTAGACTCTACATTCTACATAGCACAAAGCGTGAGCTCTTTACAGCAGCTTTCATTAAACGAACTAACTAGAATGGGGACGTCTTTCTAAAACTATAAAGTGGTTATGAGAAAGCGAATTATATCTCATAGGGCCAAGTTTTCATTAGTCAGATTTATTAACAGATAAATTTATTTAAAAAAATGCAAATGAAAAAAAAATCAATCGTCGTTGGATTTTTTTTTCAACTTGACAATCTGATTGACATATAGACAAACAGCCAAATAAATTAATTCATTAGCTACTACTTATTTGTCATTTAGTCTGGGAATTAAAAATCAGCCCATAGCCATATTGTTTGAGCGAATTCAATAGAACATCTATGTAGATCCCTTAACGACAAAATTTCATTACGTTTCTTATTACAATGCCAAGTACGATTCGTGAATTCATTTGGAGACCGCAAATGAATACGAATAACCTTGTATTTTGTATGCCTAGGTTACGCGAAGCCAAGGTCGTCTGGTTGTAAAGATAATCCATCGTCTTTGTATTTATAGCGGGTTCTTCTTCCGAGGCCTTCATATTGAAGATGGCTTCTATTCTCCTGAATTGACTGATTACAGTACTGATGTACGAAACTGTTTGGGTTATGTATTTCTTGGAGTAGGTATAATCATAGCGGTACTTTAAGAGTAATTGGGCACAGTGCTAACTCAATTTATTTTTACTGAAAATTAAAGCTGAATAACTCGTCTAAAGGAAATCTTTATACAGGTTGTATCAGGAATTCGAAATAATATTTTGGGTTACTAGCTTACGCCCCCAGTATCAGTTCCCCTCGTATCAGTTGCCCACAGTTTCAGTTGCCCACGATAAATTTTATTACATAAAAAACCTATTAGAAAGTAGTGTTGGAAACAAAAATGGTATACAATTGGGTATTGCCAATTGGGTATACAACTGAATGGTATAAAAAATTGATTGAAATTCGGCCATGTTTGTCCAACGTTTTTTTCGTCATCAATTCCTATAACTCGTAACTTCTCGATTCCTATGCAAAATATGCATGTTCAGTTTTGTGAATATTAGTAGTCGCCCCTCATAAGTGTAATTTACACTGCTGAATGGATGTGCCCAAAGGTACGATACCTGTGACAAATATTCAAAGGTCTATATCTCAGAAACTATGATAGTCAGGTATAAACTGTTTTCACTAAGCATCCACATATGAGCTTATGTACCCAAGTATTATAAATCAAACGAACTTACCTGTGAAGTTCGATGTTAATTATGTAAGGTTGTTGGTACAAGACAAACGTCAACGTGGTTACTCGGTGAGACGAGGCGTCTACTAGTTAAAATAAAGAAGGATTGCCGTCTTGTACCAACACACGTAACATAATTATTTCGGAGTTCTGATACACCCTGTATAACTATAAACATTCCTTGACATCAAAACAGATAACTCGATCTCTGTGTAAAATAGGCATTATCGTTTTCTTCAATTTCATGTTAGATGAATAAATTCTCTGCTCGGAGTAAAATGGCTGCTCCATACACGCTTTTGAACGGAGATGTGAATAACTTTATTATGCAGGTAAGTTTACATACTAAAGTTTCTCTTCTTACTTAGTTCACAGAAAGGTACTTCTTAAGTGTTTCAAAGTGGAATAATGTGTTCGTTATAAAATAAATCAGAGCTTTTTTATATTATTAAAAGGAGTATTATAAAAAAAAATTTTTAACAAAAAACAAAAACCGACTTCAAAAACCTAGGTGCACTAAAAAGCTACAAATAACCTTACAATTCATTACATTTGGAGTCGGTGCCAATTCATGTGTGTATTTGCCTTGTCTGACGTTGATTGGCACCTACTCCAAATGTAATGAATTGTAAGGTTATTTGTAGTTTTTTAGTGCACCTAGGTTTTTGAAGTTTTTTTATTAGAAAAAAATATTTTTACCAAAAACCAAATTGACTTCAACGAATTAATACGACAAAAGAATTAAGTTAATTAATTACATACAAAAATACAAATCTTTCCTCTTTAAAATATTAGTATAGATATAGATAGCAAGAAAAATATTGTATTAAAATCATATTTAATCTGATTAGGTATGCCGAAAATCAGATTAGATTCAAATATTCTACATAATACTTTTTCAACTTCACATAGTAGGTACGATGACAGGTGGACAAAATAATTAATTCCCTTGTATAACATAGCACCTTTCAACCCCGAACCACGTTTCACCTCTCACATAACTAAACACATTCTAGTGAGGTCGGCAGGAGCTACAAGGTCAGCAGCGTTATTAACATCGCACTGAGTTATTATAATGGAATTCTAGATGCCATAAATCTCGGTGAAATGACGGTGACCGCCGCACGTAATGAGTTATTGCTGAGCTGTTGGTAAGGTGATGATAGAATAATGTGTACCCAATCTCAAAAGATTTCGCTAAACAGGAGGCAGCCGAGATTTAGTCATTTAAGAGATTAAAGGTCAATGAGAATCCTTCATACTTCCGAATTTGATCTTCGAAACTCAGGCACTGGAAGGCCGAAATCACTTAACAAATTGAATTACAATACATGAGACTGACAAGAATCTAACCCTGTTTTATTTCAACAAACATTATAGCCCATTTCAACAAACATTTTTATTGATTTATAGTTTAAAGATTTCTATGGTATTAGGTCATTTTGAAACTTCAAGACCCAAAATAAAGCTCCAATTCCACATAACCACATACTCAAAATCATAAAAACACCTTATGCTTGTATTCTGTGGCTCCTGCGGTGTTTAGAGAAATCACGTGATTTATTTATTTACAATACATCATCACGCCTGTATGAAGGGGTAGGCACAGGTGCATTGCAGTGCGCCCACACTTCGCCGATGTATTTTGGTCCCAATGTAATAGGGGCCCAGCCTATTGTCATTGTACCGGACACATTCTCCCTCAATACGAGGGAGATTTTGGGCCATAGTCCACCACGCTGACCCAGTGTGGATTGGTGAACTTCACACGCCTTTCAATAGACGTGCAGTTTCCTCACGATATTTTCCTTCACCGTTCAGCAAGTGGAAATAATTATTGAAAATGACATTAGCACATGAAAATTATCTCAGAGGTGCGGGCCTAGGATTTGAACTTGCACCTCTTACGTTCAAGGCTACCACTGCTCTCTGGCTTAGTCTTATTCCTACAATGTAACATGCGAAATTAAAACAACGAAGATTTTTGGACGTTGCCAAACTAATATTTGTAGAGCAATTCACTCACCTGCAATGTCGATGCAGCCGAGCATTAGTGTCCACAGAGACAGCACTCGACTCGCGCTAGAGCGAGGAGAGCTCTCCATTTTACATTTTTCACTGCACCGGTTGCAACATTACTCTTCGCATTTCTTGGATTACATTGCTATGGAAATTCTTTACTGTTCGGCACGGAGCTGAAACAAAATAGATGTGGTATTAATTTTAATTTTTAAACATTCATTTTTTTTTTGTTTTATTTTGATCTTAGTGCTGCGTCAATGACGATTTTCAAATTACGTGTTGTGCGCTGAATCATCAAAAACGATTAGCAACAGAATTTAAAACAGTCTAAATTCTATACTTAGTAGGTTCCTAATAATTTTTGAAAGTTAAATTATGAAACATTTTGAAAATGTAATGAAATCTCCCTAATATTTTGTTTTGTATTTTGGTGTATTTGTTTAATAACTAATTAGAACGTTGTGTAAAAATTCAATTCATTAAATATCGATTGAGCGTTTTAATTCAATACAATTTAGAAGAAAAAAAACTTTGTACTTCATATGCACTACTTTGAAATTGGTTGAACCACTAGAGAGCTTCTTAGATACGATGCAACGAATATTATAGAGAGAAACTTCAGACTGTCATAAGTTTGAATTTTACCATTTGCGATATAAAGTTACATATCCTGGAAATATTTTGACAGAACCTATCGGTAGGAGTTTTTTGCCGATTCATGCTTAAGTTGGGCTGCAGACCAATTACGCAGCGCAACTCTAGTCACTCGAGTAATTGATCAATTAGTTAAATGGTATACAAATGCTGATGACATCACCTATATACTTAGATGAAACAATAGAGAGTTTTAATGACATGTTTTTGTTAGTTAATTACCTAAATTATATGTCACTAGTGTTCAACAAAAAATACTGACATAAATCAAACTTAATAATATTATGGGGCTATCATTGCTATTATTTTTTTCGTTTGAAATGGGCTTGAAATAAAAAAAACATGTCGGATTTTTTGATAGCCGATTCGATCGATTGACAGGTGTTGCTTTTATAAAAAAACGCCCTAGTTAGCTACTACTGAAACAAAAAATCTAGTTTATGTAACGGGATCTATAGGTAATTGCTGCACTTATTGTCTAACACTTTATTCACAAAATATGTCAGAGGCAGCATAATATTATAAAATATATTTTAACTGACCATATTGTGAATATGAATATGACCATAAAGTGGCAATTGCCCATATCTCTGCATGATGTAATTTTTATTAGATCACAACAAAATATTTATTTCAGTATAACTGCGTGGGAGAAAGCTCGTAAAACTTTGAAGGCAAATAGCTGCTAAGGATAGACTGTGTTAAATAAATTCTGACTCAAAACTGAATTGTACAATTCAGTTGAGATCAATATGTTTATATTTGTGCACACAAATTACACAGCACTAAATATATTGCTGCCTTGCTTACATATAACGACTATGAGAAGGACGACACTCAATTGAATAATAGTTTATTCCCAACAAAGTCAGCACAGAATGGCTATAAAATATTAGTTAAGTATCATCACAAAATATTGAAGCTACTTTCAGCCAAAGAAGACACTATGCATAAAAGTTTCATCAGCCAAGTTTATAGGACAGCATCGTCCAGGATCAATAGATAAGGCATGTTCCCGACCATCAATCTTCATATTTCCTGAAGAACGCCTGACAATAACCATTCGTCTTTCTAAATTGCCGGCCATGTGCCGATTTCTATGGGACCTTTCGGCCTCTATAGGGTGAGGGAATTTCACTGGGAATAACACTATTAAAGGCCCTAGTTCGGGTTTCGGCGAATATTGTCAACAACTACAGGGATAATGGTGGATGGGTGACCGATATAGGTACCTATACTATGCGGTTGGGTGGCATTCGTATGTGTGGTGCTTTGGCCTTATGCGTTATCTTCTATGCGCATAATGTTTCCTTTTAGTTTGTGTCTATATATCGAGGGCTGAAAGGCTATTGACTTCAGCGACATTTTTTTAACTTTACAGGAGAGCATACTCATTCGACGCTGATTACAAATATGTATTTATTGAAATAAAACTATTTTACGGATTGGAATAAAACTATGTTTCGGCTGCTTTACAGCAACCATGGTCACGGGGCGACTGAGATGTTAGACGTCCTGATGTCATAGTTAATAACTGGGTACCCTCATATTTAGTTGTTGTTTGCGGTCCGATCCACGCAGAAAGTGCTCACATTGTCTTGAGGTCTTGCAATGGTACGCTTGGTTTTGGATTTTATCATATTAATTACTGGATCCCAAGTTGGTGGTAGCATCCAGCCATCTTCCCTATTGAAATTAGGATGTTTTTTAATTTCAATGGCCTCACGTATCATCCTTGGTCGGAGTCGGTGTTCTTTTGCGAGGATATGCGGTTTATCAAATCTGATATAATGGCGGGTGCGGTCTTGTACATGTTCACAGATTGCAGACTTCGTGGAGCGTCGGTGTTTCACGTCAGCTATGTGTTCTTTTACGCGGGTAAAAGATAAATGCGATAAAATCCGTAAAATAGTTTTATTTATTCGCGTAAATATAAGAAAAATATATAAAATTTTTATAAATTTTTATTATTAAGAATGCTGTGTTCTTTTGTAATAGTTGGAGCATTTATACTTAGAATACATTAAGCTAGATTTATATATAACGTGCAATGTATCCAATGTTAAAGAACCTCATTAAATAAATAAATAAATAAAACAATAATATGTATTTATGTCAATATCGCTCATAATTGTCCCTTGAGTCAAATAGCCGTTCACCCCTCGATATGTTAACTATTGCATTTTATCGTAGGCCGTGTATCCTTATGATATGAAAGACGTTATTTATTTATTTAAAGATTGGAAAACCAACAGCCAAAATAAAATAATAGAGAGAGAATATAAGTTACATAAAGCCAATTATAGGTTTCCACGGTTAGCAGTAGACAGGTTAACATATTTACTTTCAGCGATCACTTAGTAGCGAATATTATATAAACTATTACTATAAATGAATTAAATTACAAACTCATTAACTAAAGAACCTCTGGTTGAGCCGCCGCCTTATTGTATAACCATTCGTGACAAATGGGTCAAAGTCGAACTCCTTGCATAATTTGTTAAAGTCGTCGCTCGCTCGCACAAGATATGAATTTTGCCTATAATTAGTCGAGGTGTAGGGGACAGTAATGGGGGGTTGAATCTAACCGACCTTTTGGGTACATTAAAATAAAGCTTGCTCAGAAGATCCGGGCAATCGATCTCATTAGAAATTATTTACCTAGTTCCTATACCTAGTTTATGTACCTAGTTCTACTATGAGAATACATGTTTGCTAGGAATTTCTAAAAAGCAGTGGTAGCCGAGTGGTCGAACGCACGCCTTGCAAATCAAAGTGTGCAGGTTCAAACCCCGGCTCGCACCTCTGGGATTTATGTGCGAATCTCATTTTCAACCGAGATTATCACTTGCTATGGAACGGTGGAGGAAAACATCGTGAAGAAACCTGCACGACTGAGGGAACTTCTCTAGTTCTCGATAGATGTGTGAAGTCTGCCAACCCGCACTGGGCCAGTGTGGTGGACTATGGCCTGAATCCCCCTCGCACAGAGGAGGGGCCCGTGCCCAGCAGTGGGACGTTAAAAGGGCTGTAGTAGTAGTAGTATTGACGCAATTCCAAAAACTATTCCCATAAAGACAATCGCAGTCCATTGATAGCGGCATTATAATTAACTTTTGTTCTGAAACATGCACAATTTATAATATTGGTGTGGGCCACGTGCGTAGCATTAATTAAGTGACTTCGTATTATTCTGGAATGTTGGCTATGCACCGCAAACAGTACCTACAAGGATGTCAAAACAATAATTTGACAGGGGTTTTGTTCTAATAACTGAAAGTGTGCCGCTCAAGTTTGGTGGCAGGTAGGCGGATACCGCAGAGTTCACCGGGAAACCGGCATAACCCTAACTGAAATGAAACTTCACAAGATCGTACACTTTACTCGTCTGTACTTATGAGTTTGTATTGTTGTACGCGCGAATTATGATTTAAATATAAATAAAATATGGTTCTCGTTCAACCGTAGCCAGTTACCTACCCAATCGGGAAGTCAGTTTATAATTTTATTATTGTTTGTAAGTAACCCTTGTTACCCACATAAATGTTTTTTTCTTTTCGTGGAACGCTAATTATTTTTTTTTTAATAAAAGTAACTTCTTTTTTTACGAAATGAATGAAATGATGATATTTAATGGAATAAGATGAGGAATGTCTCCACCTGCGTGAAACATATGAAACTATTGAAATTTTAAATTACTATTTAGTAGTTCAGATGACGAATAAGACAATTAAGATCAAACATATTTAAATTAAAACAGCGTCAAGATAAACGAAATCTGAACTGGCGTTACTTAGTAGAAATTACTGTCAAATAATGTGTGTAAGATTTATCAAACGAGTTTGAGCAGCGAATATTTTCCAAGCGAAAAAGATACAGTGTCGTTTAGTAAACTGACAATTTTTCAAACATCATTGGCCGTTGTTTCGTCTCGTTCATTAAGTATTTTCATCGGGGCACTCCGCCGGAGTCCCGCTAAGTGTGCCCCCGGGGCCGCAGTTGGGAACCGCCGCCGCTTTTTCTTGAATTTTTAACATCGCCTTAGTAGTACGGCGCTATTCATAAACGGAGCACGTTTCACGTTCAATAAAAAATGCACCGCATTCACGTAGGTGTAGAGCACAAAATTAATCAATACAATATTCCTTTTTGTGTGCATTTAAAGGTGACTTCGAATCGAAGTAATTTTTCAGTACAAAATATAAGTGTATCTTATTTTTTTATAAATTTGAGCGTGAGTTGATAAACTCCTACAATTAGATTTTAAAGGTACAACAACACTAATGCAGATAAGGCAAACTGTTTAACATTTTAGTATTTAAGTAAATAACTACGAAAGTTTATTAAGAAGTATACTTAAAAAGCTCGTAACTTGAGCCGTCTCATATTATGGCAGGTACTCATTGTAACTACCTACCTACTTTGTAAGTATGATAATGGGCCGCTGTTGAACGATATGATTTCTTACGTGAACATGGACTTTAGGAACAAAGTCAAAAAAAAATATGTCTTATTTTTTTTAAACCTCTAACGAATCGTTGACTTAAGATGCTTTTCCATTTTACTGGTTGCGATGATTTTGTTCTAAGTCTTGTGATAAGTCAAGAATAGAACAGCTTTTTCGTTCAGACCTTAACCTTGAGCTAATAATTAGTAATTTTAATGGGGGCGTGGGGTTCAATTTTGGCATTGTAAACATCAATAGATTTGCAGCCAAATTCTTGCTTGTAACTATTTTCTTATTTAAATAATGAACGAATATCGAGTTTCGGTTCAGATTTTATAGAAGTTAACCCAACCTTTTTAACAATGGATCAAATGTTTCAAAATTTTCCATAAAACTATCTGAATCGCACAAGAACGTAACGTAAACAGTTATTTCACCAACTTTTGACAGCTATGCCGCTCGAAACATAATAGAACCGAAGCTTCACCTCAGCCGTTCTCATGTCAAAATAGCGATCAAACTTCAGCTGAGGTTAAGCTATAATGCAGTTGCGTTTCAATTTTGCTGTAGCTGCGGTTGTTATAAAAAATATTAGTTATATTCTCGATTTCAATTTCTGTACATCACAAAATAGCATCAACTCCGCGCATCAACAGTGGAAAATTAATTAAATGCAAGATGCTTATTTTTATCTGCATTATTGAATAGTTGGAAATGCAGAGGCGGACTCCATTTTGAAAACAAATAATTGCTTGGAATCCCTGCGAGAGAATACGAAATTTAATACGCGCTCGGCAAAAATATTGGAGTCTGGAAATATACTAACAATGGAAATGAATCTTCAATACCTCGGTTCAGACAGAGCTATTTAATTGCGATGGTGTTAGTAACATGTGGATTTTGAACCCTAATAGATTTCATTAAACTTTACGTCACTCACTGCCGTAAGCTGATATTTAAAGATGTTACAAAGTAGATACCGTAACAAAGTAGCAAAAAGGTGTTGGAATAAAAAAAAAAAATTGTTCCAAATTTAAATCTCAAACACGAATAAAATTCTTTAGAGTAGCTCGCATCTCTCTAATTCCAATTCTTGTTTACAACGTAACGTTACTTCAAGAAGTCTACACTTTAGACACCGAAAAAATCTAAGGACGCCGTAAAATTTATCTTAATAGGCACCTGCATAAAAATACATTGGAATGAAACCTTTTTAGATAACAAACACAGTGCCGCTCGTTTCTTCTCAGTATTATCATTGAGTAGAATCTCTTTATGGGTCGCGGCTATCTATGCGTTTAATCCACTTTCTCTTTTTATCTTAAGACAAGGCAGCGGGCGAAAAGGTCCACGTCCTTTGTCCACGACCCCTGATAACAGGGTGACCTTTTTTCGTCTAAAGTTTATTAAACAAAAATACACCTGTGCAGTGTTCTGACACAATTGTGGAGATTTCATTAAATTCAATGGAGGGTGCTGTAATTGGAATTTCTCAAGTTTTTTTCTCCCTCAGTTTTCTTATTTATTGCGGAAATTATTTCACTCTCTTAAAGATTAATGAATGATTGTTAATTAATGTTTATACTTTGTAAATAGATACCGTCTTACGAAAAATAAAGCCGCAATATAATACATATTTAATATATAATGCAATTATTAACCAAATCTATAGTTGCATGATAAGAAAAGAGTTGACAAGTTTTTTTAACAATTTTACCTTTTTTTATGGAAAGTTTATTCGAATTTACGTGTACTGAAACGAAATTACTCGAGTACAATGAATTATTTTGACTGACAAAAACACATCTCAAGTGCGTAACATAATAAACGCACACGTATATTGTATTACAGCGAGATATTTGGCAAAATGAAGTCGGCGCTCCGGCAAAATTATTCAGTACCAACGAGTAGCTGTTGGTGCGAATTAATTCAAGCGGAAACACGTATTCGGGAGCACACTGTATATAGGGTGTTTCAGAAGCCCGAATTAAAAGTTTAACGTTTGCATAGTAAAAAAAATGAAATTCGACCATGTTTTTTAAACTTTTCGCTGTCGTCAAATCCTCTAACTTGGAATATCTAAGTAATGAATGAATGTTTAAGTAATAATTGCATGTTTTATTTTGGGAATATTGGTAGCCGCACCTCATAAGTGTAGTTTACACGGCTGAATAAGGTTATGGGTGAACCCAAAGACCAAAACACGATACCTGTGATAAATATTTAAAGGTTTACAACTCAGAAACTATGATAGTAAGGCATAATCTGTCTCCACTTAGCAACCACATATGAGCTACCGTATATGTACCCAAATATTATTTCG
The DNA here is from genome assembly GCA_914767695.1 of Ptilodon capucinus. Taxonomy (NCBI): domain Eukaryota; kingdom Metazoa; phylum Arthropoda; class Insecta; order Lepidoptera; family Notodontidae; genus Ptilodon; species Ptilodon capucinus. Next base: position 1,821,155 of record OU611813.1, on the reverse strand, counting down.
GACTCCTGATACACCTTTATACGTGGAGCGTAGAATAAACGCAACGTTACTATTCAAGTAATTAATTGCCTACGCACAAACATAGTCAGCGCACAAGAGTGGTTCGCAAGACACTGTCAATTAAGTTGGGCGGGTTAAGTTGGGGGCACACCGAGAGGACGTGCCGCAGTTTTAACAAACTGACATAAGTATTCCCAAAAGTATTCACGTCATAAGAACAGTCATTTGATAGGAGTGAGTGGCAACCAAACACAAAGTACATTTTTGTACCACACCATTAATACACATAGCTTATTTGTATACATGGACTTGCCAAATAGTTGTGTAAATGATGTATTTAACAATAATTATCTCTCAAAGCGATTTTCAGTACACAAGATACAAATCAAACATAACATTGAATAAAAAAATATTAGGTCGTAGAAAAATTATTTTTCTTTTCATCTAAGCTAACTAATAGGTTTAAAGAGAATAAATTCTAAACTCTTATCTATTCATAGACGCGAATTTTACCCATATAATCAAGGTTTTTTTCTCAAAGGAATTTAGTCAGTTTGGCTTTATAATGCGTAGAATTAAATAACAAGTTAAATCTGTATAAGTATCTAAGAAATACAAAATAATTCGCCTAAATTATGTTAAATTTACTGTTTTCCTAATTATTTTTTGTTGTAATCAGTGAGATATTAGTTTCATATTAGATTTATTAATTTCACCATAAGGTATTGTCCTATAATTTAGGAAATCCTTTAAAATATGGAGCAATCTGCCTATAACGCTATTCTGCTGTATATATTGTCGAAAATAATGTGTCCCTGACTACGTACTAATTCAGTGGGTAGCTGAGAGGTTTAATTGATTTTGAACTGTTGCATTAGCATCTGCATCACCATAAAACTTTGAATCGCTCTTTTAGTTTCTTAATTTACAGGAGACAGTGACTATACTGAAATGTTTAAATACCCTATCCAGGTGTACAATCCTAATTATATTCTTGTAGTTTTTTTATTTCACTAGTCTGCGATAGATCGCTAGGGTAAATTATTGAAAGCACTATGGTTTAGTACATGCAAAAGAATTAGCACAGTTAAGACCACCTTCGAGAAGTTCCATACAGACAAAATAAATAACTGCGTGTACCGGACCAGCTTCTAGCGGCGTTTCATTTGGAGGACTTTAGGGCCCTATATTAATCATTCACCAGAATATCTAAAGAATTATACTCCAAGCCAAGAGCGGGCCTTCATGATTAAGGAAACGAAACGAAACAAATCTTAATGGTTTGTATATTATTTGATTTGTATAAAAACTACTTTTCGTTTTGTCGAATGGACTATGTATCCCGGTGTGTCAACCGCCCAATGAGTTAAGCTAAAATTCGTAACGTGTGCGCCGCGCCGCGCCGCACCGCGTAGACACACCTGCGGTTGACAGGCTCATTTGTTGACTCTGAAAGCATCAATCGGGTCGCTTGTGCCAACTCGACGACACAGCATCTATCAACGTTTCGACGATACGTGCTCTGGAAAAATATGAACCTATTTAGGTATTTATCAACATTAACAGGCGCGTGTACACCTTGCTAACTTGCCACGCACTGATACGACAATCACGGGTTTGTTTTAAATATATCAAGGCAGACAACAAATACTCATCGTATTACCCTATACCGTAGGCGATTCCAGCACTCTTAGCATGACCGTGTAGACATAAGTTTTATCTATTACAACTGTCAGATTTGTTGAGAAAATGACGTCACCGTTTTGTTGGTCTTCCTCGGCGGCTTGCACCTGTGGGACTCCATTTGGTACATATGTTGGACCACCTTTGCGGGTCCATACAAACGACGCGGCCTGCCCACTTCCTCTTTAGTTTTGCGGAAATAGTATGAATCCCAAAACATTATGTACAACTCTTAACATATTTGGGAACAGACTATCGTATTATCCCACTCGATTACGCCCGCAGGGGCTCATTTAATTATGAATAACTTATGAGTATTTCGGTTCGATTTTATTGAAATTAGATCGGACAACATTAGGTATTAGTATTGATTCTGTGGTGTTCGCATTTATAATTTACGAGGATGTATTAGATAGTTTGTGTTGAAATTATAATCATAAGCACTGAAATATTGTATGAATTAAACCGTAGTAGAAACTGAGATGCTCATCACAGTATCTATAATATATTAATCATAAAATTGTAAGAACGGTAGCCGGTATCGAGAGGTAAAAAAATCTAAATATATTTTCACATAAGCCAAAATAGCAAGTGCAAATACCACCCACGAGTGCACAATGGTGACATTGGGGCATCAGATTTTTTGCCAACACCAAAACGAACTCTGTGTCTTTAATTTAATTTCTGTCGTAAAAGACATGTCCAATGCGTCAAAATTCGCTCGCGCTGTCAGTGTCACTTCGTTGTAAAATGAACTTTTTATATGGGCCAATACAATTAGTTTTGCTATGGCACGAGCGGGTTAACGCCCCAGTGTGCGAGAGGCCTGATCAGCTATCAATGGTTACTCGTTTCAAAATAAAAAAAGGTTTAAACTTTTGTTTAAGGAGACCGAGAAAGAATACCACGGAGATGCATATGGAGTAGGATCATGATGTGTGGAAGTTGGAATTTTCAACATTGGAAAAGACCATCATAACCGATTCAAGTTAGAAAGAGAGAGAATGAGTGAGATACAAAACACGATGCAGAGGAAAACGAGTAAGAGATGTTACAATAATGAACGAGCAGTCGGCGTCTATAAGCTAATATAGTAGGTAGGTGGAAAGCATACACGTCGTAACTGAGACATATCACATGTCTCAGTTACGACTTACTGATCAATAATAAAACACTACCATACCAACAATAATACAATCCATTGTACTGCTGAGTAAAGTGGCACTGTAAATTGATTGAATATTTTTATAAATATGGAGGATTATAATTCAATGACAGCCCCATTTTGGTTTTATATGTAGCATCCAATGGCAGATTTATTTTCGCTCCCACAAGCGTTTTCATGCAAGAATACACTGCCCCTATTTGCCGCCGCGCCGTTCATTATAACGCAGTCGGTTCGTGTGCGTACGGTCGACTAAAATTATATTACTGAATAATGTGAAGTGCATGAATTCAATGACGTGAAATTTATGGTGGAATTATCAATGTACTCTGAGGACACATAGCGTGTGATACGATATGTGGGTCGGCTTCATTTGAACAACTGTTTTGCTCTATGTTATTGTGTAAATAACTGACACCAAACTTAACTAGTGTATTATAGTCCTCTCCATAGTTGTAATTTGTAATATTTTGGCTATGTCTAATTTAGTCAGTCGTACTTTGTAACAACGAAATTGATCTGTATATCATTGTATTATAAGCCTTATCTATTCAAATATAAACTGACGGCAATTGTACCTATTTACAATCGCCTGTTACTAATGCAACATATCATTTAGGTCTGCGATTTATATTCTTTCAAATTAGAAGACTGTAGAAATCCAAAACAAATGCTGAGCCGATTTGTCCCCAAAGACATATTTCTCAGCTATTAGGTAACCTCCACTTAAAACGGTGTTATCCTGTCTCGAAGCTTTCTCATTTGGCAAAATACCGTCGAACGTTCGGTGGCGCAGACTCCTCGAGACAAATGGATGTGTCAGCCGCAGAGTCTCCGCTTGACGAGCGTAAATTGCTTTGATTTTCTAACAAATCCTCCGGAGATACTGTTGCCGCTTTTATATTTAGATTGGCGAGATTAAGCGCGTCTAGTTCTGTTCGAGCAAGGATTCGTTGAGCAATGGCTTATATTTTATTCAGAAGGCATCCACTTTTAACATGAGCTAAGGTAGCTGACGGGAGTTAAACATATCTGAGGCAGACGCGAGCGAGCCCAAGACTTATTTGCACTTACAGGCACGCACCTATAAGTGACTAGCTTGTCAGTATGTTCAGTCGTGTCTGTCTAACTCCACAAGGGTACAGAGTCCACTATGATAGAGAGCTATCTATTTACCTGCGGTCGAGCTTGCATGACGACTATCGAATTGGTTTCTCTCTAGCGTCAGTTTGGATACTCTCACTCACCCTTGTCAGGTGTTGTTAGAGTGGTCATGGTTGTCTTTGCATAGCCAATTGTGGCCAGACAAAATGTGAGATATGTCAATTTTGTCTATCTCTATCCTATCAATTATTGTGAGAAAGCCATGCCGTACGATATAATTCGTAGCATAAGTCAAGTCCTACTTAATATGCGCAACATTTGGGCTAACATTTATCTATACGGGTAATATATGTGGTACGTTATTCATGACATACCATTCCATTTACCATGCATGATTTTTTTTTAAATCATGTATTTGGAAAATATGACTCTACCTTTGTTACAAATTATACTACACTTGTCAGGGAAGCCTTGCCAAGCAATGTGACACGGGGATCATAGCTAATAAATCCATTCGTCAAAATTTCGTACCTATACATTATTATAAAGTAAAATTTCCGATGTTTTACGTTGTACAAATATAAAACTCGCTGGCGGGGAGGTGGGTGATGATTTATGAAGTTAGCAGCTTGCAACGCGTACAAACGTTAATCGTGTTCTATTTACATAAATTATAATATTGTACATTCATCATTCAGACGATTTAAAAAAGCATTTGCGAGCTTAACGAACTTGATGCAAAAATGTTAAATTGTGTTCTATTTGACACCTATTGTAGGTTATAGACATTCAGTCATTCCCAACTTAGATTCTGCACTATGGGTAAGTTTACCTTACCTATGGATCTGGTACAGTTATTTATTGAATCAATGAAGTTTTTTCAAAGGTGGCGAGATGATTAGAACACTGTTACGGCGACTTCGTGGCAGAAAATAGCGCATAATCGAGATGTATGGATAAGCGAAGGGGGCTTTTGCTCAGGAGTAGAACAACGAAAGCCAAATAAGTTTTTTGTTTTATTTGAATCTGAGACGTTAAAGATATTCTTAAAAACTTGTAGATACATTTTTGTTATATTCCTCATGAGACATTGATGCTACGATACCCAAAATTTCGAATATATTGCCTACTAAGTCTTGTACACATTGCAAGCACAAGTAGCAGAAGAGACTGCTTATACTGGGCACTAACAAAATTCACTGCGATATTAAGCCTTATGTTTGTCCCAGTGTGTCGAGGCTCCTACGGTTCGGATCACGGGAATCGATTCACATTAAACTTTAATGTGGGAGCGCTGTAAGTTGCTGTTCTTTTAAAAAATTCAACGTTAAAATACAAAATGTAAGATCTGTTTGCTAAATTTGATACTAGACTACAAATCCGAGCAAGCTAAATCTGTTGAAGTGGGCAAAACTTAGAAAATCTTATGTCTTATGTTTCCAACATTTTCATGCCATACGGAGAATGTACAAGGATAATTTTAAATACATCGTCAAATATACATCATCACGCCTGTATTCCCCGAAGGGGTAGGCAGAGGTGCACTGCAGTGCGCCCACACTTCGCCGATGTATTTTGGTCCCAATGTAATAGGGGGCGAGCCTATTGCCATTATACCGGGCACACAGGTTTCCTCACGATGTTTTCCGTCACCGTTTCTTAGCAAGTGATAATCTCAGATGAAAATGAGATTCGCACATGGAACCCAGAGGTGCGAGCCGGGGATAGAACCTGCGCACTTTGATTGCAAAGCGTGCGTTCGACCACTCGGCTACCACTGCTTATAGGATAATTTTCATGTATTTAAATCCAAATTATTATAAATTGGCACATTCTGTTCGAATAAACGATTACTCTATGACGGAGCATCACTTGAGAACGGCTTGACTGATTTCATTTTTGTTAAGTTCATAATATTTGACTGCATGAGTTGTTTGAAAAATCTTTGTATAAATTGACAGGACAACGACTGTTATGTCATAGTAAAAAAAAAGGTTTAGGAAACGTTTCACCTTCCATCAAAGTAAAGCTATAAGATTTACCTATATAAAGCATATTAAAATCTAAAGCATTGTATTATCAGTGAGTCTTCAATTCTCTTCCCAGGTATCTGTCGACAGCTAACACTAATTCACTCGGTACGCCCATGATAAATCTATCAAACTGCCGGTTCAAAGGGAATAAATTAAAAACTCTACTGGGTTTATTGGTATACGATAGATGGCGCCATAGGTCGCCAGTAAATCACGCCAGAGCGGTAACGTGAAAATCCATACGAAAGGAAAACCAATTGATTTATGTGAAATTAGTTTCAGTCAGTGAACATAATTTCAGAATCTGTTCTACACGAATCATATTGGTCTTGGTGAACTATACATTCTGAAGAGGCCACTGTAAAATCAACCTTAAGTTATTTAGATAAAGAGTTTCATGTTTTTTTTCCTACATTAAATAGATGGTATTTCTAAGACTTTGAATTTATGTTATAAACGTAGAATGGATTACTTTATGAGATGAAACCCTAATCTATCTATCTATCTCTTTATTAGATTAAATTTATTTGTTTTTTTAATATTACTTTTTGACCAATATTTACTAGGAACGCCTCGTTTTACAAACGGACTATAATATTGGAATTTTTCAACGGGACATTAGTTAAAAGTTTTTATTTGTAAATCTTTTTGCATACATTCAAACATGCATAAAACGATAATAGTGTTAAGACACTTTTCAACTATGATCATGAAAAAATAAACAAACTTTATCATCATAAACAAGTAAGCTTCAAAACCATTTTTTTATACATTAATAATGGGTACCTAACGGCCGCGTATGGAGGTAGCCGCGAATATTTAATGGGGTCACTCCAATCATGCTAATGAAAACAAGCCATGCGATCCGCTGTGTTTAGCCTCTGAATATTCAACGGGCTATTTTCTTAACGGTAGGTACTTCAGATTTGGAGCGCCAGTCGAAAATTGGACCGCACATAGCATATACAGTATGTGGTGATATCAGATAGAATCGCCTCTCATTCGCGCGGTGAAATTGCTTGACCGGAAGACTTCGAAATTCAAAATGTGTATGGCCTAGTTGTTAAGCATAGTGTATTATGTATTGATACTCATTTATTTACTTCTAAGTAGGTATATGAAACTGAAAATTATATAACTGGGCCCCAAGTTCCTTAACACTATCGTTAAGGAATTGCTATGAATTCATTTTTTAAGGCATGAAAACAACATCGAATATAACTATTCTACAGGCTTGGAGGTAACAATATCAATGACTAGACCGGTTGTTGGTTTGAAGTGCAATAAATAACTGTAAAAAAAGCGTTTAAGAGGATATTTGAAGAAATGTATTAAATCTTCAATGTGATCTTTTCTAAAATTACTTCTACATTTTCAACTCAAATACTTTTACATAAATGTTCTTTGTAAAGATCTGAAGCTTTTAAAATAGCTTTATTCAATTTGAGTACTTACCACCTCTTTTTCTTAAAACGCAAAGATATAAACAGAATGTCCATTTTAACATTATTCCTTGTACTACCACGCAACAAACAAACAAAAATAGTCTATATACAATCTCTGTGGTCGTTGAAAAAATGGTTTATTAGCGAAGAAAGGAGGCGGATACGATAAAAGCCTCAAGCCTCAAGCCGCCGAGCGTTTTGACCTTACTACAAGATAAATACATTTTTAGTAATGGAACGAAATTCAGGCAAAGAATTTCTACCTAAATTTATTTGTTTTACATCTCGAGGTGGGCACCAGAGAATACATACATCATCACGCCTGTATTCCCCGAAGGGGTGACCAGAGGTGCACCGTAGTGCGCCCACACTTCGCCGATGTATTTTTGGTCTCAATGTAATAGGGGGCGAGCCTATTGCCATTATACCGGGCACATTTTTCCTCAATACGAGGGATATTTTTGGGCCATAGTTCACCACGCTGGCCCAGTGCGGGTTGGTGAACTTCACACGCCTTTCTATAGACGTGCAGGTTTCCTCACGATGTTTTCCTTTACCGTTTCATAGCATGTGGTAATCTCGGATGAAAATGAGATTCGCACATAAACCCAGAGGTGCGAGCCGGGGTTTGAACCTGCACACTATGATTTGCAAGGCGTGCGTTCGACCACTCGGCTACCACTGCTAGCAGAGAATACATTTTCTATTTATTTGTATACCCATGTTATGTATAAATAACGTTAAATAATGCTTATGTACCCAATATTTTACAGTAGGTAGTATAAATTTGTTGAAATAAATACAGAAAACGTCAAATATAGCCGTAAATATAGCCTAACTCCGTGTATGTACCATGACACAACTGGCCGTAATTACATTAGTAATCCAATCTTCTGACGTATCGTAGTCAAACATAATACAAAGTAATCGATATGATGTTATGCCTGATGAAAAAGGAAAAGAAAACGAGAAGGCATGTTCACACAGGGCGAATGGAGTCAATAAGTGTGTTCTTATCAGATTTTGGTTGAACTGAATGTTCGACGCGTGTTATGTACTCACCCACTAAGGTACAAAAGAGGTATTTGTGAAATGAGAGATGCCTTTAACTTTTTCAGAAGGTGTCCCAACAGACTAATAATAAGAATTTTATACAAAGGAGTTCCATCCCACCATATTAGTAAGTAGGTAGCTATTACCTACAACCCACATATGCTTCCTTTACATGCTCAGCTACCTACACCGAGGGCATACAATTTAAAAATAATAAAATGTGACTCATGACGTCAATATAAAAAATTACAACGGTTTTATTTTTGATGATATTCGCGCGGGGAAATAAAAGATCACGCTGTGGGTGGGGCCACCATAACCAGGGGCGGCATAAACTTTTATTAATAAAAGAATAAGTAACCGGAGGCGAAGAAATGCCCTGAAACATCCGCACCTCGACGTGGGTATAATAAAAAAGTAAGAGAAATTGATGAGTCGAGCGTGGTGGGCTGGCGAAACTTTGCCGCTCAATATCTGCGCTGGATTTGGAGATAAAAAAAATTGTTATATTTACCTACGGTATAAGGTTCTCAGGGTGTTTGTGCATCTATCAATAAAGTATATTTTTTATTTTGAAACACGTGCTTGCAAAAAAACTAATGAAAATAGAGTCAGTAGTCCCTAGAGTGTAGTGTTATTGACGCACGAAAACCATTCTATATTTTACCCAATTATCACACCACACCCTGTGTTTGCTAGAGTCGGTTTACCAATATTTATAAAAGACAATTGCTCTTCGTTAGTCCTGCTAAAAGTAAAAAATGGGTTAATCGATTTCTTTTTGTTCACTGTAATAATCCTTGACAAATTTATTAAAATATTATATAGCAGTGGTAGCCGAGTGGTCGAACGCACGCTTTGCAATCAAAGTGCGCAGGTTCTATCCCCGGCTCGCACCTCTGGGTTCCATGTGCGAATCTCATTTTCATCTGAGATTATCACTTGCTAAGAAACGGTGACGGAAAACATCGTGAGGAAACCTGTGTGCCCGGTATAATGGCAATAGGCTCGCCCCCTATTACATTGGGACCAAAATACATCGGCGAAGTGTGGGCGCACTGCAGTGCACCTCTGCCTACCCCTTCGGGGAATACAGGCGTGATGATGTATTAAATTTATTAAAAATGTATGATACGATGTTCGCCGGGTATTCAAGTGTGTAATAATTATACACATGATAGAGATGATAGAGCACTGGTATCATATAATAAACGACAACTATATCTACTATAGTATAATAACAAACATCATACAGTATAATAATACATAATTAAAAAAAGATGGCATAAGCAAAATAATATAGCGTCAATCCTTTTTCTCTACTTAAACGCAGGGTTTATAAATATAGCCATGAAACATTCATTAGACATTTTTTTAAACTGTACCCTGCATCGATATAAATAATGATTGAATATCTCTCATCGATGCCATTTTAATGAAAAATGTACTTTACTACGTTTTAATACAGCTCGTTTTTGTATTGGCAAAAAAAGTTTGGCAAGTTTGCGTCTTCACGTGCCCATTTGCTAAGCGAGGGCAGATTGCAGCATCTGCCCATCAGCCAGTATACTTACCGCTTCAGCTATCAAAATAGGTCATCTACCTTTTGGTGCATATGAAGTTCTTAGGTAATTTAAAACGGGTATGTGGTTTCATTTATGTTTCTTAAAAATGTAGAACTTTGTTAAAAGAAGGTGATGATTCATTATTATTAGTAGGTATTATAAAATACTTCTTCCAAGAACTGCCAAGTCAGTAATTGACACATGGATTAATTTATTTGTTTGAGGGTCAGTGGTGGGAATGTGTAAAGTTTGAGGGTCTGTAGATAGGTCATCTTTAATTACATAAGTGAGTTTAAAACCTGGCACCCAATTTTAAAAAAACATAAAATAATTTCCATTGAGCCGCATAACATAATGACTTTTCTCATTTTTAATAGAAGTGTGTTAACTTTAAGTCGCTGCAAATATCCGACTTTATTAAGTAAAAACTTTATTAAGTAAAATACATAGCAGTGTGGGGGCCGAAGTAGCGGGCCATTATTAAAATTCCCATAGCCGGCGGCAGCCATAACAATATTTTCGGGCCAGTAAGCTGAAAAACTGCGCTTAAATGGATTTAGCATATTTTATGATAATATTAAGACGTACAAATGGTGTCGGGTATTTTAGGGGGTCTTGTCTAATCATCTAGTCGAACAACGTTTTTACACAAATATTACCCGTAAAAAATGTTTGATGGTTCATTTTTGCTGTAGATAAACTACCAGGGTAAAGTTAAACAATTTCTCATAAGTCAAATAGGCTTTAACCGACGAATAAATCGACTGAAATGTATTGAATTGACGCAATTCAATATCTTTGTCTGGGAATTAAAAAAACCACCATTAGCCTCCCCACTTCGAAATTCAGATAATTTCCAATACCGTTACCACCCATTTACAATCACACTTTTTGCTACAAAAGTGTTTAGTAATATCAGTGTAAATAGATCGAACATTTCTCTAAATTTATGAGTTCATTATAAACAACTTTTGTGGCATAGGCGAGGCTAAAAAGTGTAATCGCGTACAAGCCGCGGTAATTAGCATGAACATAACAGCAGTTAGGTATGTTTATCTAATTAAATATGTAACAAACGGTAATTACACATGTTACATTTAGATAACATAGGATTTAAGGGGTTGTTGTACATTCGTCACAAAGTAAATTCGTCACATTTTTTAAACTCCATACATTGAAAGTAAATTCGCCACATCCATTAAAAATATATGTTAATTCGTCACAAGTAGATAAGAGTTATTGTAAATTCGCCACAGGTCTTGTTTTTACATTATTTTTGCATAAAGTACCGGTAGCAGACAAAGCTAATAGTTTCTAGCGCTCGAAAATTTATTGCAAGCCGTATCGGATAACAACACAGTACAGTGACTGATTTTTCTGCTGTCTGTACGAACAAAAATAATGTGACGAATTTACAATAATCAGAATTGGTATATTAGTAATTTTCTTAAAAATAAAGAATTTTTTTTTTTTTTCTTCAAAAGAAAGTGGCGAATTTACACATACTTTTCTCTGTGGCAAATTTACTTTGTGACGAATTTACAACAACCCGATATAAGCATTTAAAAAAAAGTTTCATTTCAAACAAACCTTAGAAACTACAGGCCGTAAAATAATATTTAGTTTTATGTTATATAGTTTTCTCCACATTGTACTATTTTGAGACACATACATTAAGAAAGAGTAGCTTTAAGATATCCGATCATTGCCTTCGACCTTTCCAAATCGCCGCTCCATCTGATCGGGTCATCAATATAACACAAAAATTCCGTTCCCAAAAAAATCAGTTTAACATTTCCACCAATTTATCTTTCCAACAAAAAGTCTTTGGGAACACAAAAAAAGAATTGGTCACCGCAGTAGTTTTTATCTACGCGTTCGCGACACATAGGTAGGTCTACAAAAACTTGGACATAAGTCCCGAAAACATAATATTACACGATTACTTTCCTCTTGTCCCTACTCAGATTAAATTTCTCCCTATGTTAGTAGGAGCGAGTCACTCGTGTAGGAGCGACGTGTAAACTCGAGTGGCCCTCGAACCCGCCTTGGAGTGAGTTCTTGACGTGAAACGTCATTACTATACGTCACTCACACTGTGTTCGACGGGGTTTCGGATGAAGTGATATCAGTATAAGTATATTATAAATAAGTGTGTGGGGAATAGATTCTTGGTCCTTGATTTTCACTTAGCATCGATCTCAATTTTACCAACTGGATATATTCCAAATTATCTAATTGAGAAAAAAAGTGTTTGTGCCTTGTGTTTAGAGATAATTCATATTATTTATACCTAGAGAATAGCCTTAATAAAAGTATTATACCCCTTAATTTATAAAAAGTTTAATAAATCTACAGTGGTATTGCAGAACGTTTTGCTACAACACATATTGTTTGTAGTTTCTAGAAGGATTTATTTTTCTACAAACTATTGCTTACTAATTATGAGATTTGTGTAAAAATATATTTTTGAAAATAACAACAAAATCTGTACAAAAAAGATTGCTTGAATTTTGCAATCCGTCACGGGTCAATCACAGGCCACGGAAAAGGCGGCCTTTATTTTATGACTGGCAACTTTCTTGATAAACTCGTTCAAGTGTCGCTCTAGTCAGTAATTCTTTCCCCTCCGGCCATTTCCTCATGGTTAGTTATAGAATTTGCGGCCTGCCGACCTGTGGCCCATTTCAGGGGGGCGCCGCGCCGGCCCCTGTGCGTGACCTTCGCCATAATGGCCGGTGCTCAAAGATTTTCTTATTCAACAATCTCAATATTTTGCCAACGGTTTACTGGGGTTGCCAGCAACACGTGGCGCGCGGTGGATATAATTCGAAGTTTTCGTTGTGTATGTAAATAAAAGTTAATTATTAATGATTTCAATGTTTTAACCTCGATACTTTTCCTAAAGTTTATGGAATATTTTAAATTAATCTACTAACTACTATAACTTGACACTAGTAAACAGACTCAACGACAACTAAAACTATTCATATACATTTTGTTTCAACTAAACTTTTTAGTTTAAGACTACACACACATGACACCTCAAGATTGCTGCCAGTGAGATCAACAAAAATATTCATTCATCTAATATTAAAAAACCGTAGAAACAAACAAATACCCGCCACATGTAGATACACATTAGTAACAAACAGAAGGTACTCAAGTCAACACATTCATAGTTCCAAGAGAAATTTCATCAAATATCAAGAGAGTAATCTTGACGGTCGGAATTGGGTTACGTTTGAGGCCCTAAACTAACGAATACTAGCGAATTAACCAGACTATTTGAAGGGTACAGGCAAATAACAGGGAATGTCGCAATTAAATAATTTTGAGAAAAAAACAATGTGAAAGTCAACTATTCTAACTTTTGGCGCCGTCTGTTAACTTTTTTTGAATTGTAATGATTAGAATTCAAAAAACCTTACACAAAATATGATTATAAATAAAAAAAATGTGATATTCCCTGTTATTTGCCTGCACCCTTCATTTATGAAAATACAATCTATGTCCATATAAATAAAGATTGAAATTCGTTGATAATAGCTATGCGACAGTGCCATCGATGAAATTTCTTTGAAAAATGTAGTTTGTTTTGGTATTGTAAAGAAATGATCGCACGCGTCTTGACGCGCCAGTGAGCGCAGGGCTTTAACCGTGTATGCGTGTGACATCAAGTGTAAGATCTTCGGCCCACTACACTGGGGATTAAACGTGCCTGTTAATCTTTGGCGTAAGCTCATGAGAAGTATGTTTTCCTTCACTTATCTTATTCACTTTGCCGTGAATATGATCCCATCAAAAACATAATTGTGAAATGAGAGCCAATGTTCAATATTATGATATGTATTAGTTGTTGACTTTAACGCCAAAAGAAGTAAGATCTAAATGAGTGCCAAATCGGTAAGTCCAGAAATCACGTGTCTTGATTAGTGAGGTTAGTGATTTTTGATCAGGAAATAAGATCAGGAAATAGGATTAGGATTACTGTGTATAGACTTAAAAAAATTTCTGTCATGTACTTTGTTTCATTCGATTTTTATTTTGTTTTATATGTTATGTATTTTTCAAATAAAGAAAGAAAAAACAACATTTTTATTTCCGACAACGTCTTGCCGCTCGGCTCACAGCACTACGTGGTTGCGGGTTCGATTCCTGTCAGCGGCAAATTTCGAAAATTGCCTTTTCGGAAATTGTTTTTTCCGTAATTTGCCCTAGTCTGGATGTAACTGTGATGGCCCTCAGTTCGTTGTTTTGTAAACACAGTAAAAGCTTTGCTTACTATATGTATTTATTTGACACACTTACAAGAAGAAGTTATCAGTAAGAAAACGAGAAAACGACAAGGCGAATCATATACATATACTTCGCCTTGTCCTCAGTGTTACCTTAGCCCAAAGGCGTTTGGCCTACCATAGATTTACTTGGCCTGGCATTACTACTACTACTATTACAGCCCTGTTAACATCCCACTGCTGGGCACGGGCCTTCCCTTAATGCGAGGGGGATTCAAGCCCTAGTCCACCACGCTGGCCCAGTGCGGATTGGCAGACTTCATAATTCTTTCGAGCACTAGTCAAGTTCCCTTAGACGTGCAGGATTCCTCACGATGTTTTCCGTCACCGTTTCATAGCAAGTGGTAATCTCGGATGAAAATGAGGTTCGCACATACTTGACGTTCAAGCCGGGGTTTGAACCTGCACACTTTGATTTCAAGGCGTGGGTTCGACCACTCGGCTACCTACCTGTATTATAACTCTATACCAATATTATAACGTGTATCAATTGCACGTTTCTTCGGCGGTATGCAGATAACTTCTAGCAATAGCAATCTGGCGTACCTATTACTGGAATCAAGTATAATGCAGCTCACATTGTTAGGTCTAACTAGTGTTAAATAGCATCCATGGTGCCTCCTTCATTTCTGTGGCGATTCACCCAATAAAGTTATTTCTGTCTCCCGCTTTGCAATGGAGGAAAGTGGATACAATTTTCTTCCAACTCCTCCTATACCCTTTTCTATTTAATTCCTGCGGGTTCCAAGACAATTTAGCTTTTCCCCGAGACTCGCCGAGGGTCAAACCTCGGTGTCTTCAATGTTACTCCTGTAAGCCAAGATCGACACCGCTGTCGATCTTGGCTTACAGGAGTAACAGTGGCGGGAATGTATGGCGGGCTTAGTCCCAAAGTGAAAAAATACTAGAAATCCGATCCAGAATTTCTCGACACTGTTAGTAAATCAACTTTGGCTGAGTTTCGACTTTTAGGCGTATGAACCTGTGGCGGACAGCACACAAGTGTTCTATTAGATAACTACATATCTTAACTAAACAGTGCAAATGACACCAAGTATGTTAAGTTTGGCTACTTCAGTTGGGATCCCGTATGATGTTGTTGACGTGATGTAACTCGTCAGATGTAATTCCTCCCGCACACAGGAGCGTCAACGCTCGCACGTCCTATTTTTTGCCACACCAAAACAAACTGTATTGACTCATAGAAAAAGTTAATTTTTCAACTAAATGACACTGACAGCGCGAGTGATTTTGACGCGTGTGGCGTGGCTTCTACCACAGAAATTCAATGTTTATGCATATTTACACAGAGTTCCTTTTGGTTTGACGCCCCAGTGTGCCGGGGGCTAAGTCTTTGGGAGTTAACGTGTTGGAATTACCTCGGAGAAGTGTTTAATCCAAGTCATGTCGAGACTTTCCACAAACCAGTATGATGTGCGTTCCAGTATATGAATTTCAAGTTGCTTGGATTCACATACTACTGACACATCAAGTCTGTATCTAGACGCACGCCAGTGCATCCAGCCAAATATTAACATTACTTCGGCAACCAAAATGAATTCTAGTATAATGGAGTATTTTTTCGAAATTAAATCATATTGATTATATATTTTTATAATAATTCGATATAAATATTTCTTAAGTAATTTGTAAGTACGCCATATTATTTGATGTAGTTTATAATATTATATCTAAGGGTGTTTATGGTATCGTTATTACTCATTATGTACCTAACCTGATCACTTTTTAAGCTCCGCGCTAAGCACTGTCTTCTATCGGGTTCTCACTGCATTCGAGAAGCAGTATTTATTGTCTTTCTTGTTTAGTGTTTGTTTAGGGTTCCTTACCCAAAGGGTAAAACGGGTACCCTATTTCTAAGACTTCCCTGTCCGTCCGTCCGTTCGTGATAGTTAGACAGTTGAAATTTTCACAGAGTATGTATTTCTGTTGCCGCTATAACAACAAAATACAAAAAAAGAATAAAATAATTTTTTAAGAGGGCTCCCATACAAATAACGTACGGAACCCTTCATGCACGAGTCCAACTCGCACTTGGCCGGTTTTCTTGTTATGAGATGTGTTTGCAATTAAATACTATTTCGTAGCGTAATGTTACGAGAAAGAAAAAATATGAAAATAAATTATACCACGTGCTACTACGGCGGCAGCATGCCAAAAGCAAAAACTTATGATTGCCGTGACTTATTTCCACATTAAATAATGCAAAGTATTGCGATTTATGCGGTGACTTGCATGCTATCAAACTAAAATGATTAAGTAGGTCTGACGTAGTATTTTCAGTACCTAATCATGTTTTCTGGGTTTCAAACAAACTATCGGACATAATTGAGAGTGCATGCGATTTGAAACTGATAAAAACTGTATGAAGAAGCATCTAATAGTGTGAGATTACAGTATTTCTGAAAATATAATGGTATCGAGTCTGAATTCAGACTGACGAGTCGAATATGAAATTGAATAAAGTTAAAGTAAGGTGAATACCAGTGGTAACCAGTCAAGCAGTGGTAGCCGAGTGGTCGAACGCATGCCTTGCAATCAAGGTTCAAACCCCGGCTCGCACCTCTGGGATATAAGTGCGAATCTCATTTTCATCCGATATTATCACTTGCTATGAAATAGTGAAGGAAAACATCGCGAGGAAACATGCACGTCTGAGGGAACTTGACTAGTTTTCGAAAGATGTGTGAAGTCTGCCAATCCGCACTGGGCCAGCGTGGTGGACTATGGCCTGAATCCCCCTCGCATTGAGGGGAGGCCCGTGCCCAGCAGTGGGAAGTTAAAAGGGCTGTAGTAGTAGTAGTAAGGTCAATAACTATGTAAAAATACATACTAGAATCCAAATACAGTGTGATATTTTTTTAAAGAGTCTATTGAATTACACTGAGGCGCCAACACTCGCCCATAAATATTTTTGCCAACACCAAAATATACTCTGTATCAATATGCATAATGATTTAATTTCTGTGGTAAGCCGCACGCGTCAAAGTTTGCTCGCGCTGTCGTCCGTGTCATTTCGTTGTAGAGTGAACTTTTTCTAAGTGTTAATACAGTTTTGGTAGGTATTGGCAAGTCTACAAACAAAAAGAAAATTTAAGTAGCATCTAATAAAGTACAATTACCGTTTCAATACGCCACGAGTTGGGCCACAAAGTGACGTGACTCTGAAGCCTGTGTCCGTGACAAACAAGTTTCACCCCAATTTCCGGCTCTAACCTGTTCACTAACTGAATTTTAATAGCCCCACGTACATACGAACACCAAACAGTTTATAGTGAAATTTTAAAGGACCACCGTGTTATTTAGTGACACTGTTCAATTATATGTTTTGGTGCCGAAATAGTGGGTATGAACAATACTACGGTGGAGACATTAAAGCGGATCCCACCCTACAAATAAATAATGTTTGAGTTCAAAAAAATTACATATTGATTCATTTTTAGGGTTCCGTACCTAAAAAGGAAAAAACGGCACCCTTATAGGACACTATCACTTTGTTGTCCGTCTGTCAGTCTGTCGGGGTGTCAAGACCTTTTTCTCAGAAACGAGTGAAGGTATCAAGTTAAAATTTATAACAGATACTTATGTCTGCGGTCCCTTGGTGCCCTAAAAAAACAAACTTCTGGGTTAACGCAATCAAAAGATACGGCTGTTTATGTTGCATTCTCAGTACCTTTGCATGGGAATCAAAAACCTATAAGGTACTTCGCGTTGACTTAAAATCATGAAATTCGGCAAGAAGCGAGGTTTTGTAGCACAAGTAAAGGAAAAAATGGGAAAACCTTAATTTTTTTGTTAGAAAACATTTTTTTGCGATTATTAAATTATTATGTAGTTACTTCGTATGGACACACCAGTACACAAACTGCAAAGATAAGTGTGTCTCTCTATCCAGTTTATCTTTTCGTTCGAGTAATGCTCGGTGCTTTCACAGCTTAGGTACGGAAGCCTCGGTGCGTGAGTCTAGTTCGCACTTGGCCGGTTTTTTGTTAAGTGTCTAATCTAACATCTAAATTATTTAACATTTTAAAACATAAATAACAATGCCCTCTTCACCTTTGTAACATCATAAATAACAGTACTACAAAAAATAAAATTAACATATTATATTTAAGTCAACGTTCACAAAGAGTCACCGCGAAGTAATTAGAATTTTTTCAAAATAAAACCCTCTGTTGTTTGGAACCAAAGCGATTTCTGTAAGTGCTAGCGTTTTGTCTCTTTGAAAGAACTAAATAAAAAAACATACGAGCACATTCCCTTTGCCCCGCACGCAAATTTCAAATTACGAGTCGTCGCCACAAAGGTACAGTGACATTGTACAAAACCACAGAACAGTTCAAATGACAGAGGTGGCAGTCAACCAAAAATTTTAATGTTTTACCTTTTGTACTGTGGACAGTGAATACCTTGTCGACTCTATACGTGACACAACACGCACGTGAAGCACGTACGTACGTAATATGTGGTCATTTCGGTAATTTAAAGCGAAATGAGATATTGTGTTTTTAGGACGAAACATTTATAATATATTGAGATAGTATTTTTCCACCAAAAGGTTATTCAGAGATCGGAATAGGTAGACTATATTTACCTGAACTTCGAGGAGGAAAGTAACATAGAGTGGGAAATGTCTCATCAAGAACCCAGAAATAATTATAACGAATCCCGGTATTTAAAACTCACGAATTGTTGATTGAACTTTATTTATAGTAACAACAAATTATTGCTCTGAATTATCATTTTTTTTTGGTTAACCTTACCTACTTAAATCTAACAGATTCTTGAATTCTACACAATTTTAGTCTGGAACCCTAAAAAAATCTTATATCATTCTTTAAATCAATAATTTGTTACTATAAATAAAGTCCAATAAATAATTCAAGATTTTTAAGTCCCAGGACCAAAACGTCATTATAATTAGACCGAGATTTTAGAGGAGGTATTAATCACTCTATGTTACTTCCTTGCTCGAGGTTTAGGTAAATATAGTCTACCCATTCCGATCTCTGGTAATTAGGTCTACATTCTTTGGGAATATTTCATCAAAGCTAAAGAATGGATTTTTGGAGATAAAATAAAAGCCTATATTCCTCTTTTTAGGTTGATAAGATAATAAAAAAGATAAATTACACCTCTCTATGTAATTAAAGAAATAACCCATTAAAACCTTCAAATAAATCCTTCCTACGAAATTGTTTCTCATCGGTGAAACAATAAAGCTCAAAGTTTCATTTATACAAAACGCATTTTTCTTATCAAATTAATAATGAGTAATAACGGGGTTTTCTGTGCCGGTCGTGTAGCAACACAAACAGAGCCTTACCAATTTTGAAATAAGGTTTCATTTTGAGTAGTTATTAAATGTAAGTATATCATTTCCAGCGAAGGCTATAGTTTCGAGTATAGGGCAGTTAAGATTGTGCGATAACGGTTTTAATATGAGCCGGAAGTACCGGGGCTCGTACCAATGGGCTACTAAGGAAAACACTACAATTTGTTTTCGTTTTTCTGCGAAGTACTGCATTTAATCCTTATTTTACAACTAGATTGATTCGCACGATCGACAACTCACTTCGAATTCAATCAACGTATATCAATGAGCACGAAAACCGACAACTGTGGTCAGAAGAAGTGTTTAAAGTATCTTTACCTGGTAGCATAGCTTAACCTGTACCTAGTTCCGTTACTTAGTAGCGTAGAAACTTAATATTATAGCAAACTAACAAAATAGATTCTAAATATGATATAAAAACTAAGTAATTAAAGGCACACTAATTATAATCCTATCTATAAATTTGTAAAAAAATATGATTATTTGACAATGGTGTTTTAGAACACTTTTGTAGTATACATTTCTATAAATTTGGGGTTTAGTGGCGAGTCAAAGTATATCAAGCTTCATATTAAAAACAAGTTGTAAATTCCTGTTTTTTTTTTGGTTAATGGCCTCTTTCCATTGAGTCTGGCTGGCCAAATGTTAAATTCCTGTTGCATTGCTGAACAAACTCAATAATAATTGATGAAAAAAAATTAAAATATATTTTTTTAATTAATTTTTAAATATATTAACAGAAACTAGATAGAAACAGAACTAGAAATTATATATTAATATATATTTATACCTACTTCGTAAATGCAATACACACTATCTACAATTTTTTAAGATCCCGCGCAAAAGAACGCCGCGGTAAAATAAGTAAGAACATCGTAATCCAGAAACAAAAACAACTTTCCGCTATGTTACAACAACATGTTTCTTAAGCAACATAAATAACATGTTATTCAGTGTCGGTTGAGTGTACGAAATGTAATTTGGGAATGAAAAATAACATTTTAGCAACATTCATATTAAGATATATCGTCGAGTTTATATCAGCCACCAGACGTCGTGCGGTTGTGTGAAAACCTTACAAACTGGATGGTACGTTATAAGTATGTTAAAAGTTAATAATAAGAACGATATGGATACCATTGTGTTATTTTGTCCATAAAGTACGTTGGTTGATGATTGATAGGTAATTTTTACAAGCTTTATATTAACTTGCAATGTATGTATGTCCGGGTGGAATCTTGCAACTGATTTGTAAATCAGTTTTCTTTCACCGATTGAGCTGAAACTTGGTATACACGCTTATTTTGGATGACAATGCATGCTTAGCTATGTGACGTCATTCTAGTTCCATTAAGGCGGATCATCCAAGATGGTGGAATAGTTATTTTTTCTGCACTACCACAGTATGGGTATCAAATGAAAGAGCTTGCTGAGGAGAACACGAAAAATAAGGGCAATTAAATAAATGCTTGTTTTTAAAAAGTTTTTTTACTATTAATTTATTTGAGCAAGTATTTCAATGTAGCGTAGTTCGATATAAAAATTAGCTGAAAACATAACATTAGGACAAGGCAAACAGTCTCCCATACACTTCTGGGACTGTATTGACTTATAGGAAAGTTTATTCTTCAATGAAATACAGCGCGCACAATTTTTTAAGGGTGTGGTTGAGGCTTTTGCCACAGAAATTCAGTTTTTATGTAAATAAAGTTCGTTTTGGTATTGTCAAAAAATATTCCGGGCGTGTTTTGACGCCCCAATGTGTGCGGGGCTCAAAGCTAAAGTAGAAGCAGTGAATTTGAAAACATCATACAAATAATAAAAACTTGAGAGGTGTCAAGGGACACCGGGATGGATCGAAGTTCCTTTTGAAATAAAACAATCGAAATCACACACACATTTACAAAAGTGTCGTTACAACTTTTACTCTCACACACACAGTCTTAATTTTTTCCGTCTAGCCCCCTTTCGCAACGCGCCATAAGGAACTACGTTCCAATAAAATAAATATGAATAAAATTGCAATAATCAGACACTTAGTAGTTCTAATTACTAATTAAAACTGGAGAAATTAAGCAATTATCTTTAACTTACTTGTGCAGTTAGGTACCATATTCCAAAGTTCAGTGTAAATAAGCTATAACAATGTCTACCTACTTTCTTTCCTAAACTCATAATAAAATATTTATTCTTTCAGTTTTATGGCATCACCCATATTCTTGGTTAAACCCATCTTTACGATGTTAATAATTTAAGAAGGCGTACCAAGTTATTGACACACAAACATCATAAGATACGTATGTTTTGTAGAACTCAAGTTGAAAAATTTATCTGTCCTCTGGAGTTCCAACAACTACCTACTTTATTTTGGCACCGATCAAATACCGATAAAAGAATATCTAGTTATTGAAAATCATTAAGATACATACCTATTAAAGATTCGATTTTTATTTTTTAAGGTAGATTTGTAGAAGGCAACTGAGGAACGCATCTACAAAATTTGGTCGGATTGTCAAACTACACTTTTGCATCACACAATGTCTATCCATTACGGAATGTTTTGACCATATTAAAGCCTACGTATTCTAAGGTCGCACTGACACAATGTCAAAAGATAATTTATTGTACCTTTTCCACGCAACACAGCTTGACGATAACTTTGTTTTGAAACTTCTTTAACAGAGCAAAACAAAAGCCTAAAACTTTTTTATTCTTTTTTCAAAATTTGTATACGGCCAGTATTTTTTTTTTACATAATAATACATAACCTGTTTAAATACAATTTGAGAGACAATTTCTTATTTATTCATACTGAAATTATAGGTTAACATCAAAAATATATTGAATCAATGTTATTATAAGGTATAGTCACCTTCCAAAATGTGTGAAAAAGACAAATTGGTCCAGTTGGTAAAAAAAGTAGCTCTCATTGATGCTACCATCGCCTAGTCTTATACGATGTAGATAACTGGACGTCAAAGTCACACATAAAATTTGAATTCAAATTTTAGGAAATCTTCTTTGATATTATAAGAACTTGTCCCGTATTTCCTTTTTAGGTTTTCGTACCTAACAAGGAAAAAACTGAACCCTTTTAGGATCACTTTGTTGTCCGTCTGCCTGTCTGTCTGTCAATACCCTTTTTATGTGTATTTATCAAATTTGTTTCCTAGCTATTAATTACGCGACATTTCCACAAACACAGCTAATCGCAAGTGCAGGCATTCTTAATCTTATTCCATTAAAATGTTATTATTTCGTAAACAAGATATTAAAAAACTTGTATTTGAGCTGGTTCTATTGAGAGATGTTTAATTTTTAACCGACTTCAAAAAGGAGGAGGTTCTCAATTCGACCCGTATGTTTTTTTTTTTTTTTTTTTTTTTTTTTTTTTTTTTATGTATGTTACCGCATATCTCCGGCGTCTGTCGACCGATTTCGAATTTTTTTTTTAGGTTTGCTAGGGAATTCTTCAAGGTTGGTCCCATTTCCAAAATATTATCAGAAATCTAACCCCTTGGGGGTGAAATGGGGGGTTGAAGGTCACATAATTTCAAAAATATTTTTTGAACGACTTGAAACTTTGTATATATATTTAACATACAAAATAAAAAAACACGTCTTTCAGGAATTTTGAAAAAAAAAAATGTAGGGGGTGAAATGGGGGTCCAATCCGGAATACAGCTTATCTCCGGCGTTAGTGAACCGATTTCGAAAAATCTTTTTTTGTTTAATACTCATTGTTAACAAAGATCGAAACCCACCCCCAAAGGGGTGGAAAGGGGGGGTGAGGGGGGGTGATTTTTTTTTTGGCTGTAAATTTTTACTTTTTTAGGGCTGTTATAAGGTGAAAATATTTGCTAATTTTCAAAGATTATTGACACTAAAAATCGTGAAAAAAAATTATTTTTAACAAAAAACAAAAACCGACTTCAAAAACCTAGGTGCACTAAAAAGCTACAAATAACCTTACAATTCATTACATTTGGAGTCGGTGCCAATTCATGTGTGTATTTGCCTTGTCCGACGTTGATTGGCACCTACTCCAAATGTAATGAATTGTAAGGTTATTTGTAGCTTTTTAGTGCACCTAGGTTTTTGAAGTCGGTTTTTGTTTTTTGTTAAAAATAATTCGTCTGAGGGTCAATCATGAAAAGTTGTCGTGCCAAAGTGCCACCTACTTAATCTTGGACAAAGCCGGCTGGTCAGCTCGCGTGCCGCAAGTTCACGAGGCCTGTATTCAGTAGGGGCACGCACGCCACCGAATGTAGGGCGGGGCTTTCCGGCAGAGGATTCAAGGGCGTAGGGAAATAATAATATATTATATCTGAGAGTGGCGGAAAATGGCCGATCAATGGGTTATTCGGGCGTTTATATCGTTAGTTAGTGATGAGTGCAGTTGACTGTTTGTAAAACACATGCCTAATAATCTACATAGCTCGATATATTGTACAAAAATAACAATCTATCTTGACTACTATAGCCCTGTTAACGTCCCACTGCTGGACACGGGCCTCTCTTCAATGCGAGGGGTATTTAGGCTATAGTCCACCATGCTGGCCCGGTGCGGGTTGGCACATGACTTCACACATCTATCGAGAACTATTTAAGTTCCCTCAGACGTGCAGGTTTCCTCACGATGTTTTGCTTTACCGTTTCATAGCAAGTGATAATCTCGGATGAAAATGAGATTCGCACATAAAACCGTGCCACCTGCACACTTTTAATGCAAGGCGTGCGTTCGACCACTGGGCTACCGCTGCTTAGCTATATGTATTTGTCTAAAAAGGCTACGCCAAAGAGTCATGTGTGTTTTGCTGAATTTTTTTAACATATTTTTCTTGCTAGAGCCAAATTATCTAAGTTATTTTGAACCGTGCTGCTAGCAGAATAAGCAAATTATTTTTGTTGAAAATATCTTGTAGCAAGGTAAATTTGATATTATTATTCTACTGAATGTATAGTACCATATTATAAGTATTACCAATTTACGCGTAATTATCTATTACGAGGAATTCCAACAGTAACTCAAACCTTAGAATCCTGTACCGAATCAAGAATAATTAAACGACGTTCCATATAATGATTTATTTACTCATAGTAGGTACCATTTTATCTACCTTTTATACGTGTCAGTACCGAAACCATACCGTAAAAGTACCTTTACAAGCCACTTCAAAGGGACTTCGTATTGTAGCCCTAATGAATTTAATCGATTCAAAAACGTGTTTCCCCTCGGCTAATTTAGACAGGATAAATAATTAATTAGCATGGTAATTAGCGCCGTGTTGCGGTTATTATGCTTGTCTATAGAAAATATCTCATAATACTTCTACATTTCTTGTATTTGAATACATTTAAATAATACCGAGTTTTTGTTAACAAAAGAAATCATGGAAATATTTTCTTTTTATTACTTAGAACATCAAACCCGTATCGAACAGGGGTCGTGCCTATTGCCGTTGTACCGCCCACACTTTCCTTAAATTCGAATGAAAGTCGGGTGATAGTTCACCACGATGGCTAGTTGCGGGTTGGCGGACTTCGCACAATTTTTTTTTTATAACGAACAGTTAACGATTACTGCTCCACCATCTTGAACTAAAGTATTAAAAGGTCGTCTATTTATTTATATTTTACACCTAAAGCAGTAATATATTGAGATAGAACACATTTTTAAAATAAGTTACGTGAATTCTCTCGCTCGCGCCTATGTTCGGGCCTTCAGAATACTACGGGCTTCAAAATCGCATTCCAAAATCAAAATTCAACGCGCGCTTAACGTTTCACTAACTCAAGTTTGTTTATAAATACTATAATATGCAGCGGAAAAGCGTACGTTTGGAAGCGCCGTGATGCTGGGAGCTTACGTGAGGGAAATTACAAAGTGCCGGCTTTAAGCTAACTTAAGCGCTTTTTGTTAGTACAGATACGATTTGTAAACTTTATGTAACACATTTATATTTATTCCTTAGTTCATTCCGTCTTGGCGGCAGTTTAATTTGAATGTTACCTTTCCTAATCCTATTGGTGATCGAATGACTCAAACAAGTTGTACAATATATTTGGGCAACTACTTTCAATCCTCGTAGTGTCTTTGATTTGATTTACATGTTGCACACAAAATTTAAATTTTACGGTCACCGATTTTGAACAGATCTCCAGATCAGATTCAAAATTCCTTTGATGAAGGCTTTGCTTAGTAGGTTGAGCGTACGCCGCTCGGCTAACTTCACCAGTTGGTTGTGAATTTGATTCCTGTCGGGGGCAAATTTTGAAAATAGTCTTTTAAAAAAGTTGCCTTGGTCTGGGCCTAATTACAACCACCCCAAGTCCACTGTAATATGATGATTCGTTGTCTCCTGGCGATATTAAATATATTTTAGTAAGCTATTACTAAATATAAAGTTTAAAAAATATTCATTAATGTCCATATTATACCTCTCCGCACCTACACACAACACTACACTAAACTGCCCTGAACAAGTAATTGGTCTTACGTTTTAGCTGTTATACGGGGCTACAAATAACTGGAGCGCAACTGGCTGTGTTAACTGTCTAATCCAGTCTACCAGGCTGACAGGCAAACAAAGCGTTTCCGCTTATTGATGTGAAAACATACCGACAAAAATCGATTCAAAACAATTGCCTATCACGATAAATTACACTGGAAGAGTTGTAACACTAAGCATAAAGACTTACTACTACTATTATTTATTGATGATTCATAAGTGCCTGTATTAGTTTACATGAATAAATAAAACCGGCCAAGTGCGAGCTGGACTCGCGCACCGAGGCTTCCGTACCTACACTATGGAAGCACCGAACATTACTCTAACAATCTTAACTTTGCAGTTGGTATACTGGTGTCCCCATACAAACTGACTACAAAATAAGTTTGTAATCACAAAAAAACTTTTGCTAACAATCAATTTACAGTTTTCGGATTTAATCCTTTACTTGTGCTATAAGACCTTACTTCTTGCCAAATTTCATGGTTCTAGGTCAACGGGAAGTACCCTATAGGTTTTTGATTCCCGTGCAAATGTACTGAAAAAGCAACATAAACCGCCCGCGCCGTATCTTTTGATTGCGGTAACTTAGAAGTTTGATTTTTTTAGGGCACGAAGGGACCGCAGACTAGAGTTTTCATTATAAATTTCAACTTGATACCTCCACGTGTTTCTGAGAAAAAGGGTCTTGACAGACAGACAGACAACAAAGTGATCCTATAAGGGTTCCGTTTTTTCCTTTTTAGGTACGGAACCCTAAAAACAATCTAATTCTGATTCATAGTCATAATTTAAATTTGTATTTGGAACTGAATCCTCATATGTCTTCCATCACAAACTAGAGCTAGAGATCCTCACAACTGTAGAAAGTGCTTAGAAACCGTCCGCCAAATTACATTGATTATGTAACTCTGAATGCTATCAATTTTCGTTAGAAACCAAACAACATGGCGGATGTTTAATACATTATGACAGCAAGTGAATTAAAACTCGTTTGTAATAGAATTACGTAATAAACCTGCAGGTTTCTAGGTTTATATCGTGGAATATTGAATCCGTTGTTCTCGCTCTTATGTATACAGGGTGTTTCAAAAGTTCGAAATAAAACTTTGACGTTTGCATTAGTATCGGGTATACAATTGAATGATGTAAAAAAATGATTGAAATTCGACCAACTTTTTTTCGTCGTCAATTTCTATAACTCGTAATATCTCGATGTAAAATTTGCATGTTCTGTTTTGTGAATATTGGTAGTCGCCCCTCATAAGTGTAGTATACACTTATTGTTTTCTTATATTTACGCGAATACTATACATTGGAAGCCAAAACCAAGCGTACCATTGCAAGACCTCAAGACACTGTGAGCACTTTCTGCGTGGATCGGACCGCAAACAACAACTAAATATGAGGGTACCCAGTTATTAACTATGACATCAGGACGTCTAACACCTCAGTCCCCAGCCGAAACGTCGGGAAAATAAAATAGTAAATAAACGCGATAAAATCCGTAAAATAGTTTTATTCCAATGTAGTATACACTGCTGAATAGGGTTATAGATGTACCCAAAGGCCAGAACACGATACCTGTGACAAATAATCAAAGGTTTATAACTCAGAAACTATTATAGTTAGGCAAAGACTGTCTTCACTAAGCATCTACATATGAGCTACCGTATATGTACTTAAAGTATTATTTCGGACTTCTGAAATTGAACCTTATTACCTCCGCACTATGATACTACTTGCCACAAACTACTCGTCAACAACCAGGTTACGCTTTGCGTTATGTACGAAAACTATAGGTACCCAAAAACCGAAATTGTTACTTCCTTGTTACATCGGTAAGTGATCAATCTAATTACTCACGGTTTGAATGGTAGACCATTAATCGGATTCGGTTTGTACCAATCCACCGGCATTTAGGCCAGTTTATTAGTTTCAGAGCCGGCCTTGTTCGCATTCAGATTAAACTGATCTTATTTGAACTTTGCGAACGGTTCTTTGAAAGTTAGAATTTTACGTTAATAGTACTGGTTAATCGACTTTTATTAGCTACTAGCTGATTACACTAGTGTTAAAATAAGAAACATCAGCCATCTCTAGCCATTTCGGATATTACCCGGATAAGATACTTCTTTTGTTGCGCGGTACCTTTAAAATTTTCTGTAAAATAAAAGTAGTCTTAATTGCTCGTTGTAAAATCAGCTATCTGCCAGTGAAAGTTTCGTAAAAATCGATACAGCCGTCTTGAAGTTTACCCAAAATAAACAGACAGATTTTCGTTATAGGTAGCGTATATACTTTTATATGCATTAAGTAAAAAGTTATGTTGATATTATAAAAAGATACTTGAATTTTATTTATTTGTTTAGATCCTGGCGGTCTTTTTTTAAATGATGAATATTTTATTTATATAAATAATAAATTTGTGTTACTTGTAGTTTTTTTTTTCTAAAAAATATAAGTTTATATTCCAAGTATAAAATTAACGGAAAAACTAATGACAAACAACCATATCATGCGTTCAAAATATTTAAGAATCGTTTTTAAGTAAACTAAAAAAAGTGTAGGTTTTAAAGTATAGGTATTCAAAATAAATTTGTTTTAATTTTATTTTGTGACTAGCTGTGCCCGCGACTTCGCCCGCGTGGACTTTAGGGAGATTACCCGGAAATATGGGTATTATGTTTTTCCCGCGGAACCCTAATGCTTTTTCTAAAATTAAAGTAGCCTAAGTTACGCCTTGGAACGTCAGCTATCTGTCAGTGAAAGTCCCATTGAAATCGGTTCAGCCGTTTAGAAGTTTACCTCAAACAAACAGACAGACAGACAAAAAAAATTAAAATTGCGTTTTCGTTATAGGTATCGTATATACTTTCATACGCATTTGGTAAAAAAGTGTTATTTTGATATTACAAACAGACACTCCAATTTTATTTATTTGTATAGATGTATAGATAGATAACATAATAGCAGTGGTAGCCTCGTGGGCAAGAACGCCCGCCTTGAACTTAAGGGGTGCAAGTTCAAATCCCAGGCCCGCATCTCTGAGATAATTTTCATGTGCGAATGTCATTTTCAACAATGATTACCACTTGCTGAACGGTGAAGGAAAAACATCGTGAGGAAACCTGCACGTCTCACAGTGTATTATAAACCCCATTTTTGTTGCATGCTGTTTTTATTATAGAAATCGATAGTTCTTATCATTTTAAGCATTAGAGTAAAACTCCGGTGTCGATACGACAAGTAGTTTATTTTATAAAAATTGCCAAAGTTCACCATAATCCGGGTCCTAAAAATCACAAAAAAAATAATTAAAAAAAAACTAAACTACCTATGTAAGTTTTGATTGCAGACAATAATTACACACATAATATTACATATTTACACAAGTTTTCGTTCATTTACCTTGAGTAATTAAAAAGATATAATTTATTATTAAAGTTTTCTTCATCATTTTTTTACTCCGTCATAATGGCGAATTAGATTATGATTTTTAGACTAAAAAAATACTTAAATATACCTTTATCGGTGCTATTTAAATCAAATTTTTATTCCGCGTTATCTCAAAGTTATAACTGATTTAAGTTTTATCCGGATTTTTAAGGCCTAGGGTTGTCACCTTTACTGAAAATATTAATTTCAATTTTGATTATAAAAAAATTACCTAAATAATGAATTAAAAACTTTTGTTCTATCTAGAAGTCCTAAACTATTGTTTTAAAATTTTTAGGGTTCCATCAATAGTAAAAACGAATCCATTTAGTTTCCTTGTTATGAATAAATGAATGTGGACCGACTAGAACACCAACTGTATGGACCTAAAAAATAATAAAAATTAATAGTATCCGGATATACGAATGTGACAACCCTGACCGAAACAAGATAATCACCGATAATTTTGAAATAACGCGGATTTAGAACGTGATTTAAATACCAATAATAAAAACAAATTTAAGCAATCGTTTGATGTAAAAATCATAATCTAATTCGCCATTATGACGGAGTAAAAAAATGATGAAGAAAACTTGAATAATAAATTATATCTTTTTAATTACTCAAGGTAAATGAACGAAAACTTGTGTAAATATGTAATATTATGTGTGTAATTATTGTCTGCAATCAAAACTTACATAGGTAGTTTAGTTTTTTTTTAATCATTTTTTTTGTGATTTTTAGGACCCGGATTATGGTGAACTTTGGCAATTTTTATAAAATAAACTACTTGTCGTATCGACTCCGGAGTTTTACTCTAATGCTTAAAATGATAAGAACTATCGATTTCTATAATAAAAACAGCATGCAACAAAAATGGGGTTTATAATACACTGTGCGTCTGTAGAAAGGCGTGTGAAGTTCACCAACCCACACTGGGCCAGCGTGGTGGACTATGGCCCAAATCTCCCTTGTATTGAGGGGGAATGTGCCCGGTATAATGTCAATAGGCTCGCCCCCTATTACATTGGGACCAAAATACATCGGCGAAATGTGGGTGCACTACAGTGCACCTCTGCCTACCCCTTCGGGGAATACAGGCGTGATGATGTATTTTAATATTTTTATTAATAATGAAATTCTAATTAATTTAACTGCTTTATGAATGAGTGCTAATTTATTGTTCCTGAGTAATGTGTACATACCTAAATACTTGATAAAGTATAAAGCTATGAATGTGTAAAATTGCGGAAAAGAGCGGATGCGGATATGGAAATCAATTGCTGTTGGTTAGTCTTGCTAAAACTCAAAAACAGCTTGGCCATTTTGAATATACTTTTTTAAATTTTTGTGCTAATAAAAGAAAAATAGAACGCATATAGTTTTAAATGATATCAACGTAGCCGACCTTTTATCTATTATAAACATTTCATTTGTCATTTCTTATTTTATAATTATTATTTATCTGTAAACCGTAACAATTACAGACATGGGTAGTATTTTTATTCTCAGATATTTATTTTATATCTGATCTCTGTAGGTACAAAAAATCAAAGAAGTTATAATCTAAAATTATGTATACATTTGAAGTGATTACTTACCAATGTCTACAAAATCCATTTATGTACTACAAACACACAAAACACCGATTGCAAAGTATTTTAAAACAACAACTTATTGTAATGATAATGTTTTATAACGTTAAACAAAGTTCAAAGATTATGAATTACGCACTAAAGTTGATATTGTTCATCTTTATAATTATCATATTACATATTCGATTCTAAACACAAGTCGGTGACAGTTCGGCACACGTTTACGAATCGCCCGCAGAGCGGCAAAATCGGGATGAAACCGATCGCGGCGGACGGCAAGCGGCCAATTACTGAGTACGGCACGCAAGCCCGCGCTCCACGACGCACTGCGCATGCGCCGTCACGATTGACACCGAACCTTATACACTGACGCCACAGGAGGGAATATTCATAAGTTAGTTTTTAGTTTTGTTTAGAATGCGCCCCACGGGGCCCAAATGGGCCGTGGAGTTTGCGAAATCAAAACAAACGACTAACTCGAACTGAATAGGGCCATTTGGGAGGTATTTGTATTTATATTTTCGGTTATAATTTTAAGTAATCTTGTAATAAAATAAAAATCTCGACTTTTTATGCTAACAGTTATTTACCAAGTTTCTTGTGTAATGTTTCATTGGGATTTACATTTTTGTTTTTTTTTTTACATTTTAGCAAAAGGCTGAAGCGCTTATCTCTCTACAACGTTCAGTGCTCACTGCAACAGAAGTGAAAATAATTTCACAAGAATTTAATATACCAAGCAATTAAAATTTAAACCCAATAAGTACTTGCCTCTATTACCTACTTCATCGATATAACAGAAGGATTAATACACCGATCGGGACATCTTTAAATCGCTAAAAGCTTTAACATTCATCCCCTTTTATCAGTAGGACTGTACAAAACCACTCAACCCTTTTAAACCCGAATCCGAAGTGCGTCCGGTCGTTAGCGGACATTAATGGAATCCAACCGGTTACTCGGCCGTGAAAATAACAAGGAGGCAAGAGTTTCACAGTAACAATCTGTTGTTCTATAACAATAACATGGATAAACAGCGCAGTAAAAAAAAAAACAATACGGAAGAGTTGTATTGTGCAAAGCGATTACTGCACCATTCTTTTTGACCTGCGTGTGAAGGGTTAATTATTTTTTATCTTATTTTTTGTTTAGGCTTGTTGCAGTCTATATTGCTAGTTTATAATTTTTGCAGATAAATAATTTAATTAAGAAATATTCACACAATTAGTGGTTTAAAAGTTAACTCACTCACTCACTGTCTTTTTTCGTAAGAGAAAACGAGACAAAATCTAGATATTCCGTGACATAAGTCTAGTGTTGGCGCGCACGCTAATCGTGCAGCCAAGACAAAGTCTCACTTTGATCTTATTTGACGTGAAATTACTTGTAACACTCACGTAATTTATGCGACGTTATTGTTTAGCTCCATATTATTACGGCGTATTATTCTATCAAACAGTTTCAATGTTCTATTGTTTCTGTCTATTACCGTAATAATTATGCATGAACATTTGTAATTATGTGAGAATTTACTATTTAGTATATTTGACAACGTACAGAGATTATATAGTTATACTAGCTGTCCCGGCGAACTTCGTACCGCCTTAGAATTACATACGAAAGCAGCGCCACCTACCGGGTCCAATTGTGAATCTAAACTATCCAGGGTGCCACCCAAACGCATACAAAAAAAACATTCAAATCGGTCCAGCCGTTTAGGCGGAGTTCAGTGCACATACATATACACACGCACACATGCACATACACACGTACAGTAGAATTATATATGATAGATAATTAATTAAGTTATTATTAAATTTCATATTTTTTAATATAGTATATACCTCATAAAGTAGATGATGTTTTAGCCTGTGGCTTCAGCATAATATGAATATCTTTGGATTTTTTTGCTATGCAGGATTCATAGCTTCTATAATATAAATGTTGGCTACGGACGACGAAGTAAACTTTAAAAACTATCTCTATAATTTTCTTATCTGAACTAACACCTTCAGCACAAGGCCAAACGTTTTGCCAGATTTATAAATTATACGATGAGATTGACCTAATTATGAAGTAATGATATGAGTACTAGTACATTATATAATGTTTAGTTAAATATTATTATAATTCCAAGTGATATATATTATACTCTGACTACGTCGTAGGTGGCAACGTGTAGACAGCGGGCTACGGCGTAGTAGTACGTGATGTTACATTTTTTAATTGTGTCAAAGGTAAAGATATTGTAGTATTTTTTGTTGAATATTTTGTGAGTGGCTTTGTAATATTTTATAGAAAGGCAAAAAATAACGCTAAGCGTAAAATAGCGACAAAAAACATCTTTCAGCTATGTCTTTTTTTTCCTCAATTATATTCGTCGGTAATGAAGTCAACACAAAAGCACGAGAAATCGTCATCATTAAAATTTCGTTTCGCTGTGAACGTCGACCTCCTCTTATTATAATTATAATCCGCGTTTGAAGTAGTATTCTAACAAAGTATCAGTCTAAGATTAAAATAATCGTTATTATTCAATCGATCAATCGATCAATTATTATTCAAATTATTTAATCGTATCATTAACGCTTATTCAAATTATACAAAGAGCGCAGTTTTAAGTAACTTATTAAATTGGCTTGCCCTCCATTACATTGGAACCAAAATGTATCAGCGCTATGTTGGTGTGTTGTAGTGAGTCTAAGCCCGCCCCTTCGGTGAATATAGGCGTTACATTACTAGAGTTAATAAATTGAAGGTTGTTGCTTTATATTATTTTAGGCGGATGTACTCGCCGCTCGTCCGTCGGAGGCGCGATATTGAAAATTGGATTTAGAGGCCCTTCGTGCCTGTTATCGAATTACGCCGCCTGTTACGGAGCCTGTAATAATATTGCATCGCTTATTGCCTCAGCACTTATTTTAATGCCGATATTAAAAATAATATTTCGTTGCAATAAAATGAATGTTTTCCATACATTATTTATTAACTTCAAAGGAAAGTTGATCGTAACTCACACAAAATAGTCAACATTTTCAAATAACAACTTAAAATATTTTTTATGTGACCTAACTATACTATACAGTCGCATCCTTTTACAAACAAAAATTAAAA
Source organism: Ptilodon capucinus (assembly GCA_914767695.1). Lineage (NCBI taxonomy): Eukaryota > Metazoa > Arthropoda > Insecta > Lepidoptera > Notodontidae > Ptilodon > Ptilodon capucinus. The sequence continues at coordinate 1,786,797 of OU611813.1, read as the reverse complement.
GTTATTTTTACGGACAAATGTGGTATGGTATGCCAATATAAATAGATCGACGAATTTTGTATATTTTATAAATGTAATCTTTCATTTTGTATTTTTAATTGGCATCACTGACCCTCTATGCATTTTTTTTAAACCTACATAGAAAATTTAAATGGAATACATACATACATACATACATACATACATACATCATCACGCCTGTATTCCCCGAAGAGGTAGGCAGAGGTACACTGCTGTGCGCCTACGCTTCGCCGATGTATTTTGGTCCCAATGTAATAGGGGGCGAGCCTATTGCCATTATACCGGGCACATTGCCCCTCAATACGAAGGAGATTTGGGAAATAGTCCACCACGCTGGCCCAGTGCGGGTTGGTGAACTTCACACGCCTTTCTACAGACGTGCAGGTTTCCTCACGATGTTTTCCTTCACCGTTCAGCAAGTGGTAATCATTGTTGAAAATGACATTCGCACATGAAAATTATCTCAGAGGTGCGGGCCTGGGATTTGAACTTGCACCCCTTACGTTCAAGGCGGGCGTTCTTACCCACGAGGCTACCACTGCTTTTTTTTAAATGGAAATGACCCTTATATGTGTAGATATAGATATCACATATTTTATCGTTTGTGTCCCTTTATTAACTAAATACTTTTGATGGGACATAAACTAGCCATGCAATAACCTGACTTTGCTATTTAATATTCCCATATGTGGCTGCCAAAACGTTCAAACGTAACAACAGAGTGTAAAGTGGTTTAGCAAAGTACAGGGCGGGCGCGATATATTATTTTAGGCGGATGTGCGCCACCCCATCCGTCGGGCGCGCGATACGGAAAATTGGATTGAGAGGCCCTCTACGTACTGCAATTGACTTACTTTTTACGTTACAGTTAATTGTTTTTATATCCCGTGACGGCTGGGCTCTTCTGGGACCTGAATAAATAGGAAAATAAATGTGTCTTTTTATACTTACTATGATTAGTTGTTTTACTATAAATGAAAAGTATTATTTTAAAGATACAATCATTTATAAAAAACAAACTAATACAAAAATTTAACTTAAAAACTCTTTTTAAACACGATATAGATTTATGCCGCGAAATTACGTTATCATTTTATACCTCACTTTTATCAAAATCAAATAAGATTGAAACCAATCTTTAAAAAAAAACAAAAACCGACTTCAAAACAACAAATAGGCACTCAACAACGACAAATAAATTATTATTATTATAAGCGCTGCCCACTAATCTATTTGAAGTCGGTGCCAGCCAAATCTAATAGGTAGTAGATAGATACTATGTATGTAGTAAGTAGCTAGATGCTTGTAGGTAGTATCTATATACTATCTATTAGACTTGGCTGGCACCAACTGTAATGGAACCACCCTTAGGATATCTCCTTTCCAACAAAAAAGAGTCATCAAACTCGGTTCATAAACAACGAAGTTGTCCGCGAACACACATTAAAAAAATACTTATATACGGTCGAATTGAGAAACTGTCTCCTTTTGGAAATCGGTTAAAAAGAAGATCAATTCGTAGAACCGTAAGAATTGAAATAAACTGATTTCATTCCACGTAATATCACTGAAGAGGCTTTTGAACTATTTTGGCTTCAACAATTACGGAAAGGCAATTTAATTTTGTTATGTTTTTACTATTTTTTTATGATGTCTACTTAACGATTAACATTTAAAGGGCAATCTGCGGCTCTTGAGCCACATGCGGCTCTTTATTTCCATACGAATATATTATTTATTTTATGAAAAAACCGTTAAACATCGTTCTTGAGTATTAGCACTCAATAAGTACATAAGAAATTGATACCCACGCGAAAATTTACTTTACATCTTACAGCATTATGTGAACTTTTGGTTGCCAAGTATTACGGTAGATACAGTGCCTTTGTGAATTCGAGAACAGCGTTACGAAGTTAAAAGTTGCAGTTCGTTCGAGTAAGGATTATACTTGTATTATTTTACATGGAAACATTCTCAGGGGTATTTTCTTATCCAGTCGGAACACACGATGTGAATATATATGCTGAGGGGTTCGGTATGGTAATTCGTATTAAGTAGATACGAACTTTGTTACAAAATAGGTAAGTATATGTTATACAGAGTTAAATAACCTTCATTGTTCGAAATAGACATATTAACGGATACCCGGCGTGTGCCGAATAGACCTGCCTAATGAATCCGGTTTGGGGCACATTGAAAAACTTTTTAAAAACAAGCTTTCATTTAATTGCCCTTAGTTTTCGTGTTCTCCTCAGCAAGCCCTTTCATTTGATACCCATACTGGTAGTAGTGCAGAAAAAATAGGTATTCCGCCATCTTGGACGATCCGCCATATTGGAATTAGAATGACGCCACTTAGCTAAGCATGCGTTGTCATCCACAATAAGCGTGTATACCAAATTTCGGCTCAATCGGTTAAAGATAACTGATTTAAAATTCAGTTGCAAGATTCCACCCGGACATACATACATTGCAAGTTAATATAAAGCTTGTAAAAAAAGGTTGTAAATATTTCAAGTTGTTAATAAAACATATCTAACATTTATGCTGTTTCTGATGAAATCAAACTAAACTGCACTTTACTTAATTATATTGTTGTCCTTCTCATGCATGCATGTAAAAAAGTAAGACAGCAATATTTTTATTGTTATCAAATTAAGTTTAGTTCTAATTAGTTTGCGTGCGGGGTTAGCACGCATGTCAAGACTATACCTCTGCCACGGATTTGTTCGCTCACTCTGTCTTATTTCATTCGAGCTAAAGAAACAAAATCAACATATTCCGTGTCATACATCTAATCTTGGCGCACATGCTACTATAATCGCAGATCTGGCAATCGCTTAACTATTCCCGATATTTCGTCTATCCTTAACCTCAGTGCAAACACCAGCCGGGAACTTTTTAATAATGCCGTAGAATGGATTTTAATAGTTTCACTTTAATTAAGGAACCATGCTGATCCGGCCGGCTTTATCTCTTTTTTCAGTGTGCCTTTATTTATTAATTAAAGTCCCGCGGCGGAGTACAATGTTAATATGGATGAGTGAATTGAAAAATATGTATTTAGTGACACAGCCTCGGTTGTTGTATTTATAAAAATTTCGTACGGACCATTCTTTATGCAGGATTCACTTTAAAAATTCTTGTTTTCTTCATAAGAACTTGGTATAATATGTTATATTTATCTACGTATTTGTATAAATTTACCAAAATTACGTCACTATATTTTCTTTTTAATGTTTTCATGGATAACTTACATTAAAAAAAGACAAATCAAACTTAATAGAAATGTTGTCAGCTTTTAATAATATATTGCACAATTATTTGTTTGCTAAATAAAAAGATTTGCGGAATCTGTAAAATCAGCTAATACAGAGTATCTTCTTCGAGTGCCTCTCCAACTAGTGAAGGTTGGCTATCAACTTCTGGAATTCGGTCCTGTCCTGTGCAAGGCGAAATAATTGGACTGCGTTGGAGATTCCAGTCCACTCCCGTATGTTGCGGAGCCACGATTTCTTCCTGCGACCAACTCGCCTCTTGCAGATGACCTTGCCCATGATAATAAGTTGCAGGTGTGGATATCTTTCGCGCCTGAGCACATGACCGAGATATGATATTTTCCGTCTTTTTATGATAGACAAACATTTCCGTTTTTGGTTAGCTTGTCTAATACAGATATTACCAACATTTTTTGGACGTGTAGCGAATTCATATTGAATTTACCGCATCTACGTCACATTCCGGTTCCAAAGCACTTACTACTTTATTGCATATAAGCCAGCCCGTCGCAGATGTCCCGCTCTCTGTAATTGCCACCGCTCCTGTCCGCACTCTCAGACGTGGCAGATGTTTACAAGTACAGTCTTGTAAGTCGCTCCCTGGTTTAGTGCTGTATATTTTTTCCTTTTTGCTACGTCGCGCTTAGTGTCAGACGATATATTATGACGATTCACGAACTGGTTTTGTGCTGATTCGTTTTTTGTGCGGAATTTTATTTTAGTTTCAGTATCGTGATCAACCGTTATTGTGAATTACTATTGTGGAATTAACTCGCGGTAGGTTTTATGTCATCATCAATGGTGCCTAAATTGCTATCGATATTTTTACTTGTTAATACAACTCTCTACAGGCAGACAGGTCGTCGGTGCGTTAAATGGAATAAAAAACCGGCCAAGTGCGAGTCGGACTCGCGCGCGAAGTGTTCCGTACCATTACTAAAACGGCAAAGAAATCACGTTTGTTGTATGGGAGCCCCCTTAAATATTTATTTTATTCTGTTTTTTAGTATTTGTTGTTACAGTGGCAACAGAAATACATCATCTGTGAAAATTTCAACTTTTTAACTATCATGGTTCATGAGATACAGCCTGGTGACATACGGACGGACGGACGGATGGACGGACGGACGGACAGCAAAGTCTCAGTAATAGGGTTTCCGTTTTACCCTTTGGGTACGGAACCCTAAAAATTTATGTTTTCATTTATTTTTGCAGCTCATTTGACTGTTACGCTATAAGGAATATTTTTGGTGTGATTGAATTTCGTACATCGCACATTTGATGATTTTTAACTAAATTTGAATAATAAAAATTTAATTTTATATTTGATTACTTTCCATTATGTATTTTATAAAACGTGTCCAAAAACGGTATATCGTATACGAAGTTCGTTTTCATGGTTATAACTAAATACTTATAACTTTCCTCTCAAATTTCCTAACAATGAACTCTGTTCAAAGTGATTAAATATTAAGTTACGTGAACTCCTAAAAGTTTAGTACGTTGGAGTCTCGACGGTACACTCAAGCACTTCATTATGCCTGTTGATATAAATAATATTGTACTATTCCCCGCCAGTCAAGTGCGAAGCGAAATTGTGAGAACAATTTGATTTAAAGTATAAAATATATTCGATAAATTGATTGTCCAATTCTACGAGCATTTTCGGTAGCCTTAAAAGAAGCATTTATAAAATGAATTATCTTCATTGTACTGGAATACCTTTGTTAAGCTATGTAATAATTAAATCATAGGCTGGTTTTCCTGTCACTGTCAGGTTGGCCGAACGATACGAGCTGACCGATAAGCGCTGACAAGCTACGCGCCGACCGTCAGCGTGCGGCTGATTTTAGTCTCAGGCTGATTTTAGTCTCACGCTGACGGTCGGCGCTTAGCTTGTCAGCGCTGATCGGTCACCCCGTATCGTTCAGCCGTCAGAGCTGAGCGGTCAGCGCGACTCAAAAACGCTACCTGTAACTACATACAAATTGACCCATCAGCGCTGACGGTGCGCGTGTCCTCGGCGTAAAACTAAAACATGCCTGAGACTAAAATCAGCCATATCGTTCGGCCATCAGAGCTGAGTGGTCAGCGCGACTCAAACACGCTACCCGTAACTACATACAAATTGACCCATCAGCGCTGACGGTGCGCGTGCCGTCGGCGTAAGACTAAATCAGCCCAAATCTGATTTTATCCGCAGAATATGAATAGTTTACCGTCTCTATAAGACAAACAAAAGTGAGTAGAGACACTTTTGTTTTGTAGAGACACTTGTAGATTATATTGGGTGGTTGCCTGTATGTTATGGCCTTTAGAAATATGCATTCACAATCCATCTAATATAGAAGTACATATCGAGAGGCCAAAGCCTATTTGACTTAAGCGACACTTTTGGGCGATATTGACTCATACATATTTGGAATCAGCTAATTTTTCTGCGTCGAATGAGTATGCTCTCCTGTAAAGTTAAAAAAGTGTCGTTTGAGTCAAATAGCCTTTTACCCCTCGATAAGCATTATAGTTATTGTAGTTTTTAGTTAATTTTAGTATCTAATCGTAACAGTAACATTCTACTTATTCTTCCTCCTAATAATAGTATAAATATGCAAGGTTTTGAGACGAAGGTTTTTGGACGGATTGGGAGAAAAATACTGAACGGATTTTGAATTTATTAATTACATTTGGAGTCGGTGCCAATTTATGTGTGTATTTGCCTAGTCTGACGTAGATTGGCACCTACTCCAAATGTAATTAATTATAAGGTTATTTTTAGCTTTTTAGTGCACCTAGATTTTTGAAGTCGGTTTTAGATTTTTGTTAAAAAATAATTAAACCTCAAATACCGCAATGATCACTTTAATTCATTTTCTCATTCACTTACAAACTGGGAGCTTTCTTCCCTGTTGCCAGACGCGGAGTGTTATATAGCCGAAGCGGTAAACAATCATTAATTACCTACCTGCCGGTGGTCTAGTCGTAAACGTACCTGTGGGGAGGGGCCGGCATTAATCACCCGATAGTGCGCAACTCTTTGCGATCGCTAATTCTTGAAGCGGTTTGATTGATGGTACGCGCGTATCACTAAACCACTGTTTGTTTAAGTGGAATGAAAAAAAAATATCAAAAAAAAAAAAACCGACTTCTTAAACCTAGGTGCACAAAAAGGCTAAAAATAACCTTCTAATTCAATACATTTAGAGTAGGTGCCAATCTACGTGGGACTAGGCAAATACAGACATGAATTGGCACCGGGTTGTTTTTTGATAATATTTTGAAAATGGGACCAAATGGCAACTATTCCGACTAAAATCATCAAACTAAAAAAGAATCACGTCATCGTAATCGGTGTACATACATTAAAAAAATAACAATTGAATTGAGAACCTCATTCTTTTGCAAGTCGGTTAATAATAATGAAACTTGGCACAAAATGTGTCAAAAATTTACAGTTAATGATAAAACTGTAAAAGATGGCGATGAGACCCCAGAGCGATCGATTTGTCCCCATACATCTCACGCCCACTTAAAGCGACTGTAAATAATGATAATGGATTACTCTGTTTTCCCTTTTTATTAACTGAGAGCAGATTAGGAGGGCAAAAACGATATCCCGTTGTTTTTACACGGACACAATGGTCGGATTCCCATTATTTTTGCCGTCGGGTGAATCGTCGAACCGGACTTTTCCCTTTTGTCATGACCCCACCGATTCCAATATTGTTAACCTTAATTTTTTTTAACGAGTGTACCCCGATGACCCAGCGCGGATGAGATATCTTTTAATGTTGCTGTATATACAAATCCACATATATACCTATCTCTAAAGCGGATACCCGGCGTGTGCTACTGCTCTAAAAAATAAATACGTTTTGTATATTAAACATCAATACAATACGACATCACGCCTGTATTCCCCGAAGGGGTAAGCAGAGGTGCACTGCAGTGCGCCAACGCTTCGCCGATGTATTTTGGTCCCAATGTAATAGGGGGCGAGCCTATTGCCATTGTACCAGGCACATTCCTACTCAATGCGAGAGAGATTTGGGCCATAGTCCACCACGCTAGCCCAGTGCGAGTTGGAACGTGCAAGTTTCCTCACGATGTTTTCTTTCTCCGTTTCATAACAAGTGGACATCTCGGATGAAAATTAGATTTGTCCATGAAACCCAGAGGTGCGAGCTGGGGTTTGAACCTGCACACTTTGATTGCAAGGCGTGTGTTCGACCACTCGGCTACCACTGCTCCTAAAATATTAATGAAGATGTAATCGGTGTTCAGTATCGGTATTAATTAAATTTGGCTTATGAATAGGTACCGGTTATCAAAACCATTTTATAATCCAATTGCACTTAACATAATAATTATATTCATATTCTATTAGTCTCGAAATTGGAATTACTTACATTGGATTTAAGCCCTGCGACCACAGGCGCGACAAAATGCAAGCGCCTTTTTATCAATCAATACCAAAACGAACTGTATTTACTCATAGAAAAAGCAAATTTTTCAATAAAATGTAATTGATGTCGGCAGTAAATTTCGACGCGTAGTCTTTTACTCACTACCTATCATATAGACTTTCACCACAGAAATTAATTCTCTATGTATGACATAGAGTATATTTTAAAGAAAGTTGAAGTAATTCGTTCGCTATAATGGGTGCAGGGTGTAATTGTAACGCGTGTTCGCCAGCTTGTACGATAAACATCTGACCTTGTCCTTGAGACTGACCTCGACAAGTTGAACGACGTGGTTCTATGTGTTTAATGGTCATTACTTGCTACAGATAATTAAATATGTATCCATATAGATATTCGATAGTGTTCTAAGCATCTCAATTAAAAAAAATTGTCTGTATATACTTTTATTAAAACACTCTAGCGAAGCTTCCAAAAAAAATATTTTGTGCAGCTAATTAAAGCTATGTTTGTGCTTACAAAATCAACACCATAGAGAATAATTAATAGATACACTATTGCACGATGTCAACTGCTTCATATTAAGGGCTATATTTCACCGGGACACCATGGCGGCGCAACCAGTCGCGCCACCGTGGTGTCCGTAAGCTACAAAACTAGACACCATACAGACACCAGAGTCGCCACATCACACTGCGACAGTATAAAAATGGACCTCGGAATAGATGGCACTAGTGCTGTATATATGTAGGAAAAGAGAGAGAGAGAGCGTCACCGGCGGCCGGACTGGCGGCTGAGTGAGTGAGACACCATACTGCGCTATAGTAATTAGTGGTGGCGCGACCAGGGCGGATGCGCAACTAGTAAAATTCTGTAATGTAATGCTTTACCAATATCAACAGGAACTCAGTTTGTGTGGTGAAAGTCACGCCACCACGCGTCAAAATTCACTCGCGCTGGTAACTACATGTCGTTGAAGAATAAGATTTTTCTATCAGTCAATACAGTTCATTTTTGTAGTGGCAAACATTTTTACGCGTGCGTCATGACGTTCCAGAGTCCATAAGAAATACACAAATTGAAAATTCTATGTTTCGCTCGTTGACATGCACTCACCATTATAATAGCAGCGAAAATCTACATTTATTAAGTCAACAATATTCTATTTTCGACTCTCGTGCTGGTACAGTGCCTACAACTTATTTAGTAATGAGAATATCATTCAAATGTATTTTATTTCAAACGTTAGCACGTGGCTGGTTTAAATAGACACTGAAGGTATAAAAAATATGAGAACCCATTATCCGGACGGATGGTTTAGTTAATTGGAAATTAATTGCTTTCTGGTACTGAATGAAGTAAACAAAACGAATGATTAAATGGATATTAAAACTCCTTCATTGTTAGAATACGATCTCTCTCTGGATAATCGCTTATTTTTATATAAACAGCTTGTGAACGCTTTTGAGCATGCTTCAATAAGCACTCATAAAACAAGGCGTTATAACGCGTAAACAATTATTAATTGAAAGTTTTACTATAAGTACTTAACAAAATAAATAACCGACTTTTTATTTAGTCTGAAATATAGGTGAGAATTATCTCACCAATTGGTTTTACTTAACTTACCTAACCGCACTGAACCATCTATGAAAATAGTGCAAAACTCTAATACTAGAATAACACTATAAATAATTTAAACATCGGTGATCAATACCGCCAAGACAAGGTTTAAGACAGATTATGTCATCATCTCATTTTTATACATGCATAAAACGAAAGAGACAAAATCGACACTGGAATGTCACATTATGTATTGACACGACTGTGATAGCAAACTCGGTACTTAAGATCGATATTATTTATGTTCAAACTGCTTGATTTGCAGTATGCCGATGATGGTGGTTGTGCAGAAGGAGAAAAAGCTGAGCAGCTGGCAGACGCCGATCGGGACTACCCCCAGCACGCTGTAGCGGAGTGAGCCATCTTGCAGCAGCGACACCAGCAACTGCATCTCGTAGCGCTCACGCTCATCTGAACCACAACGGTACATTATAAGACACTTTACTAAGAGTAAAACAGTTGGCAGGGCTACCAAGGAGAACTTAAGATGAGGCCGAACGAACGCGAGTTCGTATTTTTCTTAATCTACTGATTTTAACTTTGTTTAACTATGACCTGACTATCGGTCTGTAAATATTAAGCTCAAATTAACGTCCTACTCTTAAAACAATAAAGCTTATTCAAATAAACTTCTTGTTTTCGAGATGCCGAAGTTTATATTCGTGGGTTCATTGCTTCTGAGTATATAAAAAACTAGTCAATGTCAGTTCCATGGATATAAACGTTTATTATTTATATTATATATACAGGGTGTATCAGAAGTCCGAAATAATAATTGGGGGCCATATAGGGCCGATGATAAGCAATCAAGTAGTTCAAGCAAAATATACGTAACTAATTTAGTTTCTGAGCAATTAATGTCCAAAGTTGGTGTCAAAATTTACGCACCGCGACCCTAAAAATCAGCTGATGAGGCGAATGAACTCACTTTAAAATGATGAGGGAGTGGTAGATATGACACAAGGTTTTTACCTACGAGCATAGTTCAATACAGAAATAAAAATCGGTCACTGTAGTTACCTAACTATGACAAAAAAGCATACTGTATTTGAATCGATGTAAAGTTAAACTTCTACACGAGCAAATAATCCATTTTCGTTTTAGTTTTTGTGTACGGATTTCCTTTTAAACTGAAACATAATGTGAGTTGATTAAAAGAAATAAATATTATTTTCTTATTATTATTTGTCTCTATCATAATCACTACAATTCTCAGAATACAAGTAATAATGTAGACAAATATTAGAAGTTGTCTGGCATATCTGAAATACTTTAATCTTTGATTACTCCAATAATCATGGCCGCGAATGTGTGAATATTAGGGGGCGGAATAGATAACATAAGGACAATTTTCGTCCAATGACAAATAGTCCGCCATATTGCATCAGCGGTGATTGGGCCAGCGCGGCAAAACACTGTGCCTTCCTGCATTGTCGGCGTGGTCCTTTGATATTTTCATTTACTATTAATAACGTAAATCAAAATATTTAGTTTCTTGCAATCCGTCAAGACCTTAACTTGTGTTTCAAAAATGTCTCGTTCTCCGCGTAATAGTGAAGTGTTTACAAACTCGGAATACTATGAAATGATTTTATGTATTGGTGCGACTAACGGGAATATCTTACGTGCTCAGGACCTGTATCGACCTGTATCGATGTGTCCTCTAAAAAACGTGAAAGCAATATTTACTCAAAGTAGGTGGATGGGTACCTACCTAGTTCATTGTGCTATGTGAGAAGTGAATAAATTGCATGAAACCCATGGATTTGCATCATGCATCATAAAACCTATGGATTGATACGCTGCACACATAGCCCATACCTACGGGTAAGTACTTACCTACTATTATTATCTTTATTTCATAACAGAGTTTTTACTCGGAGCGGTTACCCAGATACCTACTTACTATTACAATTAGTAATGAAAATCTGTTAAACGAAAACTTACGTACCTACTTTCGAACTAACAACTTCGATAAGGTCGCTAGTCGCTACCCAGATACCTACTTACTATTACAATTAGTGAAGAAAATCTGATTAACGAAAACTTACGTACCTACTTTCGAACTAACAACTTCGATAAGATCGCTAGTCGCTACCCAGATACCTACTTACTATTACAATTAGTGAAGAAAATCTGATTAACGAAAACTTACGTACCTACTTTCGAACTAACAACTTCGATAAGATCGCTAGTCGCTACCCAGATACCTACTTACTATTACAATTAGTGAAGAAAATCTGATTAACGAAAACTTACGTACCTACTTTCGAACTAACAACTTCGATAAGATCGCTAGTCGCTACCCAGATACCTACTTACTATTACAATTAGTGAAGAAAAGTTTCAACAGCACAAACCCCCTACGGTAAATCATTACTTAATCATTATTAAAAAAAAAATCAGCTACCAGGTTCATTTTGATAGAAACCTACCTACCAAACCACAAAAGATTTAAATGTTTACTGTTTCTACCGGTACTGCCCAGCAACAAAAAATTAAATGTATGACGGCGTTTTACAAAAGGTGTCTCGATACCTACCTACTTACTTATTTACCTTCGTTAAAGAGACCGCTGTAGGCAAGTTTGCAACGCGCGACCGACACAATCAAAGCCGCTCAAAGGCAGGACGCCGCCGCCGCTTCACCCCCGTACTCCACCCCCGCCGCGGCTCGTTTGAACTCGTGTTAGAGTAGTAGTACCCGCTGGGGGCGGGGTTTGTCACAATGGGTGTGGAACATTGACCTTTAAATAAACAGCTGGTGCACGTTTTGCGCAGGGCCGACCGAAAATTGTTTAAAAAATGAATTTCCTAGATTTGTATGAAAGAATAAAGTTAAGAATTCTAACTTAATATCTGGGCCATATAGCTCCACTCCTTATAGCGATATACAGGTTCAATTATTATTTCGGACTTCTGATACACCCTGTATATAATGTTTGCTGTGTAGCAGAAAAAGGTCACCGTTTTAGCCTACAATGCAACGTCGCGCGTCGTACGATAATGCGGTCTTTGTTTGGTCTGACTCTTAGATCCACGATCAAATAGATGATGGAATAAAGATTATTTTATTATTTAGATGTTTAACTCATACTCATGTATAACGAATAGATTATTTCGGAGTTACAACAATTTTCAGTTACAGTATAGGACCAGTACAGTATTGTTACAATATAGTTTCAGAGCTAAGCCAAAGCTTGAAGTCTACGTCAGTCCGTATATTATTGTAGCCACGTTTTGAATGTTTGTTTTGTTTGGTAGCCATCATCTCGCCATCAGTTGGCCAGGAAGTTGACGATCATTATTCGTTGAGTAAGCGTGATGCGATTTTCCTACCACCTGCATTGAGAGTCCATTTGTGTCATAATGATAGATCGTCAAATATGAAGTTAATAGGTCAAACCGCGGCAGTCATTGTACCGATAGTCGTTTCCGCCCATGGCTTATTAGCCAAGAGCCTCGACAAACATCTGAAGAGGCTCGAGTTAGCCGGCTAGATCAAGGGACACATTGAGAAAGCAGTACATCTGGAAACGGCGCTATGCTAAGAAGTTCCTCTCTCTGGAGCCTTGACCACTGGTAGCTAGGACCCTGTTCCAGATGCCAGTGGGGAACTGTTATTTTTATATTTCTGAATGTTCTTTTTTATATTTATATTTAAAAATGTAATAAAAATCTCTAGTTTTAATAAACGGAATAAAAATAGGTCAATATTTCCCAAAAACTTACTGTGACTTTCTGTTAGCTTCGAGATAGTTGCATATAAAATGTCGTTTAAGTATTCCGATATTAAATCCATTACGACTGCAATGATGACTAGCGCAATGCTTGGTTGAGATACTACGACTAGCCTAAATAGGTCAACCGTAGTAAGGCCCTGTAAAGGAAGTTATTATTAGTCTAAAACCAGCCAAGTACGTGGCGGACCACACATAATAGTTATTAAAAGTTACCACATACGTATTCCTTCAATCTGTTAATGGACATAATCATGAAGATCAATATACGGGCAACACATGTGATGACAGTAACGTTTATCTGAAAATAAATGAGAAACGAGGTCACCTTATCAGAAACAGCGGTCGGTTATTCAAAAATCTTCTCAAAAAGATGGGTGCTAAAATCGGCTAAAACTTATTTAATTTTAACCGATTCCTAAAAATAGAAGAGTTTCTCAAACCAACCGGTAACATAACTTTTAGGAGTATTTTTTATGGAATTTAGTGTCTTTAACATTATTATGGCAATAGCGTTGAATTACCAGGTACCGCTTAATGATTAACTGATTGTATAAAGTTTCCAAAAGTACATTCATGCTATTTCCCTACCGTAAAAAATAGAGTTAAGAGTTAATTTTTAAATCTCATCGTAAATGGCTCTGCCCTCCGCTTACCAAAATGTTACCCAAGACCTGGCTTGGACATCATGTCTGCTGCGTGCCGATTGGATCCCACAACACCTAGCCAAAAGTTACCACAGAAAGACATGCTCACCATAAGTATAATTTTAGAGACATTTAGAAAAAAATCCTATAACTAAAGCACAATTTGTAGTAGATGAATATTGACTTACCAAAACTTTCATGGGATTGTCTGTTGCTCTAATGGTGTCTACCAACGTTTCGTACATATGTATGTAACTCCTGGGCGCGAGTCTGTTATGAGGGGAGTCATCAAATCCGTGCACCAGCATCGTGTTTCGCATTACTTTTACGCGGCAAAGTAGCAGTAGCAGGACTATAATAAGTCCATAGCGTCCCATATCGACGGCGTACATAATCAAAGACGTAAAAATAACTATCATGGCTTCTTTGGTAGGACCTTGAATGGCGTAATATACTATTATCATTCTTATGACCAATTTTAATATGAATGTCCCGCCCATCAACAATAATATTATTTTACCGAATTTCTTGCATAATATCTTAGCATATGGCGGACCATCTATAATTTCTGTGTATTTGGTGTATTTTAAAATATATTGTTCGCCCGAAAACATCGACACTGAGAAATATGCCATATATTCAATTATTGCTAAGAATCGTATTTCAGGTACTCGAGTCACGGCACCTAATGATTCCAGATACACTAGATATATAAATATTGCAGCTATAGAAATACAATATAACCTAGATAGGAGACATTTTTGAAACGAGGTGGCTGTCTCGTAGTAAACGCCGAAAAGCAGGCGCAGTTTCATAAGGATATTGATGTTAAAATTTTCTACGTTATTTGTTTGTTCACTGTTCATTTTACACAATTTTATTTATTTGTGTGGATAGCGACTTCACAGGCTGTGGCGACGAACACACTACTATGACTGATGTAGTTAATAACTTTATTCCGAACCTGGATGTACTAACATGTTTAATGTAATTGTTGATTGCACTTAAATAAATTTGGTGCATGAAATAGATGGTTCTAGAATATGATTACAGGGTAAAATTTCGATAGCATCGATCGCACGAGGGCTCTTTTTTCTATTCCTATCTGAATCAAATGATTGCATCAAATTCATGATGTAGAATAAACTAGAAAGTATACTAAATAATTATAACAATGTTCCATTCTTGAAAACTAATGAATTTCTTTTACTTTTATTATGTTTATGGTGCAGACACATGGGTTGTACAAAACTCCCACGCTTTGTACTATCAATTTAATTCAATAAGATTTTACGACGGCTTGGGTCCCGATTTTCATTTGATAGATATACCTACATCATCACGCCTGTATTCCCCGAAGGGGTAGGAAGAGGTGCACTGCAGTGCGCCTACACTTCGCCGATGTATTTTGTCCTCATGTTATAGGGAGCAAGCCTATTGGCATTATACCGGACACATTGCCCCTCAATACAAGGGAGATTTGGGCCATAGTCCACCACGCTGGCTCAGTGCGGGTTCGTAAACTTCACACGCCTTTCTATAGACGTTTCCTCACCATGTTTTTCTTCACCGTTCAGTAAGTGGATTTTATTGTTGAAAATTACATTCGCACATGATAATTATCTCAGAGGTGCGGGTCTCTAATAGAGATTGATGTCTATCAAACGAAAATCGTGCCCCTAGTGCTTTAAGTGTAGGCCGGCTCACTGCACACCAGTTTGTTTCGGGTTCGATTCCCGTCAGTGGAATATGTCAAAATTTACCTTTTCAGAAAATTCACAGGTGTAGATACTACCAGGATCGCTTCCAGTATGATACCAAAGAAAATGAAATAATATTGCCACCATTGTCCCAAACCAGAGTCGCTTAGTTAAGGACGAATGTGTTGTCAGGTGATGAAATAAAACATGAAAAATCTGTTTGAAAATTGGTCATTCTACTCATCATATAGAGGGGTGAAAAGCTATTTGACTTATGCGACATTTTTAGGGTTCCGTACCTAAAAAGGAACCCTTATAGGATCACTTTGTTGTCCGTCTGTCTGTCTGTCTGTCTGTTAAGACCCTTTTTTCTCAGAAACGCGTGGAGGTATCAAGTTAATTTATAACGAAAATTCTAGTCTGCGGTCCCTTCGTGCCCTAAAAAATCAAACTTCTAAGTTAACTCAATCAAAAGATACGGCGGTTTATGTTGCATTTTCAGTAGGTACATTTGCACGACAATCAACAACTTATAGGGACCTAGAACCATGAAATTTAGCAAGAAGCAAGGTCTTATAGCACAAGTAAAGGAATAAATCCGAAAACTTTAAATTTATTGTTAAAAAATGTTTTTTTTGCGATTACAAACTTATTTTGTAATTAGTTTGTACGGGGACACCAGTATACCAACTGCAAAGTTAAGTTTGTTAGAGCAATGTTTGGTGCTTTCATAGTGTAGGTACGGAAGCCTCGGTGATCGAGTCCAGCTCGCACCTGGCCAGTTTTTTTTCTATGTATTTGTTTATATGGATATTATTAACTAACTATAAATTGAATAAAATAATACCAAGACTGTCCTATACATAAAACGTTGCGTTTTCCGACTTTTAAGAAACTATTTACATATGTGATTACACACATTTTTAAGATATAAGTAAATATGCAGAAAGCTATGTCTTTAGAAATTGTGTAAGCATAGGGAAACCAAGACGATAAAGGAGATTCGTTTTCATGTCGTAACGATAACTCAAAATATCCAAAATGTCACTTAACGGCTTTTTAGCCAGTGTATGGGAGAATATAGTTATTAAGTTAGTACTCTGTTTAACACCTAACCTTTAGGCACACAGCACACATCATTTTCAGAGAAGCCTTGAATTTATTCAAAAATAAAGTCGACTTAGAGACCCTTCATTAAAATAATTCATTTCATTAGCCCAGTTAGACACGCAAGCTTGTTTTTAAAAATTTAATTACAACCAACTCTGCGCGGCGCGACGTAGAACAAACACGACAAAACAATTTGAGAATTACGTTAGAATTTTCTAAATGGTTGCCATTTTTTTATTTATCTCAGATTACGTAAATTCAGCATCCGTAATCATAATGTATTTATAACCTGGATAATACTTACACCCAATTGTCAAATAATCTCAATGATAATTGTGAACTTTAGTAACATTATCACCACGAAATCTCCATTCCTAACCAATGACGATAACCTTGTATTATTTTACTAGTCCGACTGTTTGGATACCGTAACGAACTCTGAAATAAATAATGTAAGTAGTAGTAGTAGCCAAGTAGTCGAATGAACGCTGTACAATCAATGTGTTCAGGTTCGAACCTCAGCTCACACTTGTAGGAATTTACGTGCAAATCTAATAGACTATTACTTTGTAACAAGCACAAGCGAAAGATCGTGAGGTAACCTGAGGAAACCTAAGTAATTATCGACAGACGTGTGAGGTTGGTGGACTAAGGTTATGAGTCGCCCACACATTGAGAAACAACGTTCCCAGTGTCGTATGTAATAAATGTACCTGTGACGCTTTTTTTTTTAATGGACTACGCTGTTGGCCGTGAGGTGGCCTTTACAGCTTTACCGGAGGAGTGCCTGTGACGCTTTCTTGAATCGCTTTCAAGTGATGCTAGCTGCTGACTAAGTCCAATATTTATATGGCAATGTACAGTAGCAACCTGACCAAAAGAATGCGAAAAGTAGCGATTTGCTTTGCAGAGACAAAAAAATACAAATGACCAAATGATCGAATTCGACTATTAATAAAAATAAAAATTTACTCGTATTAAGGTTAGCGCAGTATATTTTTCCATTGATTTATTTTACTGCAGTTCCACCTATCGGTGTTTAGTTACTGATGGATGTATTCCATTGGATTCGAGGATAATCTCAGTAAATCTGTGGGAATCCGTTAAGCCAGGCCGATGCGTTTTTATACGACTTCAGGTTGTGCGCTCTTGTTAAATATGTATTGATTTCACGCGTAGGTTTAAGTTTCCGCTTGACCCTTGAGCGAACCTTAATCAGAAAACTCGCGATGAAAATGGAATTTTAATTTGACTTACATTCCAAAATTTGTATTTTTCGGTGCCGTTTAAATAAAAACCTTAGAATCAATATTTTGTGTAATCTAAAGGTTCTTTAAAACTTGCTCCTTTGTGGGTGGTAATGTCAGTGACCGCCTAATTATACCTGTCCTACAATAATATGAAGTATTATTATCTTAATAGAAAATTCGAAAGAACCATTTTTATAGCAGCGCTCTGCAACGCTGCCCAATTTGAGGACGATCATAAAAAATAACATAAAACACACTTCCAGTGGCATTAGTTTGCGTAGCTCAAAAGGGTCGGTCCGTATGTCCGGCAAGCGTGTTTTCCTACCAAGATGGCCGCGCTACGTGCGCCGCATACCCCACGCTGTCCGGCTCTTCACGCCGAACTTTTCCCTTAACGGTTTCAGATCAGCCGGTATTCTTTTCGAGTGTGACTAGAAAAATAACTGTGCAAGATGTTATAAATTTTGGACAAGGGTTGGTAACGGGCGTGGGCTCGCACAACTCTAGATTTCATTATTTTCAAATAGAATCAGTAAAAGAATAGAAACAGTGGAACAACAAACAAATGTTCTTACGGCAAGTCTTCATTCTGGACTAAGGAGCGACCTCACGATTAGATATTAACCTTAGATAAGATAGTTAACCTAATAATGTTAATGTCATTAAATTTATGTTTGAGTTACATGCACCATCAGACGACTAAGATTATTTGCTAGGTTGCGAAGGTAGGAGCTACTAATGCTAATGCTACTATAAACTAAGCTAAACACAAATCTAAGAACCTGCTCTCAACTTACCTCATATCAATATTGCATTCAGATTAAAATCATGTATCAGATTCGGTGCCACGATGGTGACACTTATAAGTCTTATAACACTCCGTTTTTTGCGTCAGAATTTAAAAATACTAAATTCAACGGTACATTTCAACACAAGGTGTTTTGCAATTCATACAACAGTATAACGTGTTCCGTTCTGAAACGCGCGAAAAGCTACAATCAGTAATTAATTTACCTCAGTAGCGTTATGGTAATAATGTCACCGTGCAAATTTTCATATTATCGAAACATTTTCGCGTACATTGCTGTATTTATAGCGGCCCGTCATGCGAGGCTCGGTGCCCGAGTAAGCAACCTAGAGGTAAGGACTTTGCTTACAGCCGATCTTGATATCGCCAGGCATAGTATATTAACGAAAACAGTTACTATGAAAGATTGCAAGCGGTACTGAGACACTCGACTTTATATTGCAGTATATTTAATTTATTGCTTACCACAATATAATAACAACATGTGAAAGCTGAAATTTGGGTCAAAATGGTTACATACATCTATTGTGAAAATCATATAGACAATTAAAAAAAAACCTTTCTTCCACATTTCAAAAATTTATAGGCTCATATCTCCTACAGCTATTTGAGCATCGGCCACAAGCGAAGCTGTTACGTGTAGGCTTTTAAAATGTATGCTTAAAAACAAGTTTTTTGTTGCATTATGTACTTAAATTTAATTTAATACTTTTGCTCTCAAATATTTATGAGTGCACCGTAAATATTTGAGAGCTAAAAGTATTTACTAAGAGCTGATGAAATAAATTAAGCGTAGAAAAAAGTTTAAAAATTACCCACCAAAAATAATGAAAAAAAATTACACTTAAGGATTAAAAATATCATCAAAGGTTTTGTTTGTAGATGGATTGAAACTTCCATAAATTTTGGAGTGATATGTTAAGGTAGAACGCACCGGACCCTATCTCCCAATATCCTCAATCATTTCACATTCGCTTTGAAAACGGAATGCACTACCATTAAGTTTTAGAACCAAACCGCTAGGTTTCAGTCGGAACAGTGGGCTTAAAACTTCACCTTCATCAGGGAGATGGTATTTCACAAAGTATCTACGAACATGCAGGCGAATTGAACTTACGCAACGAACTGAATCACACGCTGCCAACGAGATCTATAAGCTTTGGACAAATATTCACACCATTTTAATTTTATAAGTAGATTTTTTATTATTTTATTATAAGCAGTGGTAGCCGAGTGGTCGAACGCACGCTTTGCACTCAAAGTGCGAAGGTTTAAACCCCGGCTCACACCTCTGGGTTTTCATGTGCGAATCTCATTTTCGTCCGAGATTATCACTTGCTAAGTAACGGTGAAGGAAAACATCGTGAGGAAACCTGCACGTCTGAGAGAACTTGACTGGTTCTTGATAGATGTGTGAAGTCTGCCAACCCTCACTGGGCCAGCGTGGTGGAGTATGGCCTGTATCCCCCTCGCATTGAGGGGAGGCCCGTGCCCAGCAGTGGGAAGTTAAAAGGGCGGCAGTAGATACCAAATGATTGGATTGATTGATTAATAGACTGATAACAACAGTTTGTTTATTACACATATCTAGAATGTTATCGTAATTCTAGGGGCCTACCCACCGAACTTATAGTAAGTAGTATTACTGTAACAGTATTGTCATTTTTTGATAGACGATACTATCAAAAAATGACAATTATATTATATATTTATATATAATATTTACTATAAAAATGGAAGTAAATTAAATGTAGCATACATTGCTAAAGAGGTTTTGCCAATCGGATGGTCTACGGTTTTCCATGATACGCTAGGAGATATGAAAAATTATTTTGCCAAAAAAAACAAAAAGCTGCAAATGTCGGAAGATGCACCCCACTATTCAACGCAGCGCGGAGGACAAAAAGTAAAAAAGAGAGTCTTAATGCAAAATAGGCGACAAACGGAGCGCTGGATGCAATCAACATCTCATTAGCGAAGTTCTTAATTCCCGCGGCTCCCGGGACCTCCTCTGATTTCTTCGATAAATCGTTTATTACAATTCCTTTTTTTCTCTTCCCCATTCTTGTCTCGCGAATATCAGCGTTATCCGATCGGTGATTATGTTAAAAAATTGAACGAATTTAGATTGGATTCGATAGAAAGTAAATTGAGGACTCGTGGAAAAGTTTAATGAACTCACGCTCCAGAAGTTTGGGAATTTGGGTTTGTTTGACTTTTTTAAACGCATAGTTCATAATTGTTAGCGCAGAGTATTCGAGGATTTGTAGAGGTTCTAAAATATTGAGTCGAAAAAAACATTTTCCAAAATCAAATTAAAACACGCTTAAATTTCAATGTCAATACGTATCATTGAATTCAGACCACAAAACATTGTACGCAGAGAACCCATTACGAAACTCACAATTTAAACACTCACGTCGTATATCACCATAATCATTTTGTACAACATTCAAAGTAATTAAGACGCTTACACATCCAAACATTTACATAAAGACTGTTGTAAGTCGACGTCTGTTTGTTTGTAATACAGGGTGGCGCAATAGAACGTGCATATTTAAAATATTGATTAGAAAATAAATACAAAAGGTATAGTTAAAATAAAACTGAGGTATTATTAAGAAATAACTGAAGTTTATTTTTTAAAAATAACATCGTCTAAATGATGACCCTCTCTACGACGACACTCCTCTAATCGCAAACGGAAGTTATTGAAAACTTTCTTCAGTAATGCTGGTGTAATTGCTGCCATTTCACCACGGATATTCTCCTTGAGCTGATCGATGTTTTCCGGATTATTACTGTAGACTTTGTTCTTGAGGTATCCCCACAAAAAAAAGTCAGGAGGCGTCACGTCTGGACTACGTGGGGGCCATGGGATATCACCTCTTTTCGAAATCAGTCTGCCAGGGAACATCTGTTTCACAACCGCCATGGAGTAATTTGATGTGTGACAGGTAGCTCCGTCGTTGAAACCAAGTCCTAGAATTCACTATTCTTGAATTTTCAAGCTCTGGAGCCAAAAAACCTTCCAACATCGCAACATAGCGTTCGGTATTAACAGTGACGTTTTGCCCCCGCGCATTTTCAAAGAAAAACGGTCCAATTATTCCTCTACCAGAGATTGCTGCCCATACTGTCACTTTAGGACTATGCAGTGGTTTCTGGTGCTTGAGTTTGGGATTCTCACTGTTCCAGTAACGACAATTTTGACGGTTTACGAACCCATTGATATGGAAGTGGGCCTCATCTGAGAAAAGGATATTGTCAAAATTGGAAAATCGATTAAGCATTTCATTAGCAAATGCGAGCCTTGCTCCGAAGTCAGACTCTTTCAATTCTTGTGTTAACTGCAGCTTGTAAGGATGCAGTTTAAGATCCAAGTTTAAAATTCGTTGCAAACTTCGTCGCGATAAGTGTAAGACAGACGATCTCTTGCGAGTAGACATTTGTGGATCTCCTCGTACAGACTGCATAACTCTCTCAATATTGTCGTCGGTCCTAGATGTTCTTGGACGACCTTTTGCTTGTGGTTTAAACGTTGAACCAGTCTCTTCAAAACGCTGTACCCATATTTTAATTAAATTAGCACTCGGAGCTTCACTAATTTGCCGTAGTCCATATTCAGAACAATATAAACGCCTAGTACCGATGTATGAACGAGAGTTCTCGTAAAATGCGCGCACGCAAAATGCGCGACGCTTCCCGTCGAAGTGACTCATAGTGACTAAAACTCCATGAGCCCGCCTACCCAACGATGCAGGCTCCCCCCGCCCGCGCACTTTCTACCCCGCGAAAAAAGATGATGCAATATGCACGTTCTATTGCGCCACCCTGTACTTAAAATCAACAGTTCCGCCCGACGCCGACGAGTACCAGGCTGGCAGAGGCGGTGCGAAGTAATTTAATGAGTTGACCCGTTAATTGGCGAACAGCTGGTTCCTACAGCCAATGTTTAAATTAACTGCCGTGCGCCGCTCTCTTCCAATGTTACTGTAGCTCGAATGCGCTAACTTCACTTTTGTATTGTTGTATTGAAAGTAACTAGTGACTTATCGAATTTATTCCGAACTTTTCGTTTCTCTAAATAAGTGAACGATTTCAGTAATCTGTTCAATTAACTAGTACATTTGCAAGTTGTATCTACCATTTCATTTTTGATAAAGCTTATTTAAAACGCTAAATAGTTTCCCAAGCTATCTTTAGAGCTATAAAGCTAAACTTTAGACACGCTGTCCATTCAGTACCTGTCTGCTTAAAACTTCTTTAAGTACCATCATAAAAGCTTAGGTGTATTTATTACTCCCCCGTATATATCTATGATGTATTTATATCTACCCCTAATCACGGCGCATCAGTTTCCTTCTCAGTAAAAAGTTAGGAGTAATTCCTCGGTAACTTATAACCGAGCTAATTTGCGCTAAACAGTATAATCAATCGAAGTTCCCGAAGTAATCATGAATAATTCGCGGAACAGCGGAGCCGGCGCTCAGCCAAGGGGAGGATCCCCTTGTTTCACTTTTGAAATTAATGTAAAACCCTTAAAACAATTCGCCAACTTTTCGTTGTACCGTGAAAAAGAGAACTGCTGATTACGACTTGATCTCTAATTAACATTTGAATTGGGAATGATATTTGACAGGCGCATTTACATACCTAATAAAACTTATGGTGGGACGTGAATGCTCCCAGTCAATAATCTATGATGTTTTATGTCACAATACCGTGCATTGTCTGCTGGACTTTCGTTAGAGTTGAGTTACACGTAGCATCTAAATCCATCTGCCATCGAGTCTAAATATCATCAAGCATTGAATTGCATCTAGTACTTATCTAAAATGCATCAGTCATAGAGCTGACACCGATACTAGGTCGACATAAACTGTTAGGGAAATAACGCAATTTCCCACGCTTTGGATTTGCATTGCCCCTGCATTTTGTGTCTCAAACCCCCTGATTGGAGTTCAAATTTTATTTCATTTACATATAATTGAAACCAACTTGTGCATGTAATTCATAATAATTACATTTTCAAGTGATTGGGAATACAATAGTAGCCCTTCCTCTAGAGCCTAGCGACTAGGGAACGTGTAAACTAAGGGTAGAGCAACTTAAACCTTTTCAGGTGCATTCTGAAGGGATTTTTCCTTAGTCGGTAGAAACTTAGGGCTATTCTACAATCGAGTTTTTTCGACTTTGATATTACAGTAGGTATAAATTAAAAATAAAAATGCATTCAAATGCCACTTTAACTTATCGATACAAGAGAGAGTATATAGATACCACGACTTCCAACTGAGGAGACTTGTTGAATGCATGTCACTAGATCTGTGTTTCAACGTAACAATGGATACAACATGTCAGTGAATAACTAAAACATAGTCAAGATATAACTATAGAGTCCGCTATCTACTTTATTCCCTATATCTCAAACCCTGTCAGATTTACAAACTAGAACATAACAATCATGTCGCAGACACCGTCGTGTCACGGGCGGATTATCTTGAATAATCGACCGCTCGAAGTCATTCAGTATGCAAAGTGTTTCATATTGAATAAAATTTGCATGTGGCGCCGTGTAAGGATCGCGCGAAAGTATGTCCGCACATTAAGGCGGGACCTACGACCTCCGCCAGCGATTTGGAAGCCGGCCAGGGCGGTTCACGTAAATTTTGTTTTCAGAGTTCAACATTAGGGGCGAGGGTTAAAAAGTTAAATATGAACCGTGTTACATTGGCGTGAGCGGGTTAAGTTATTAATTAAAGGGGTGAATAAAAGGTTAATCTTTGAATTAGGTGTCGCAGTATAGAAGCGTCGCGTAGGCAGTAGACACGTGTTTTGAAGTTTGGTGTTATAAACCACTTGGGATGACTTTATGTACCCTAATGTTAATTTGTCTGAGAGTCTAATTATATAACTCTGTAGATGAAAGCTGTAAGTAAAAGCTCATTATAGCCAACTTTATCAACTAAGTCACTAAGAACAAGAAACGAGCAATGTTGTTAGCTGGAACTAAGAGATAATTATAGTCTTGCTGAAACGGTATTTCCAAAGAAGTAGCTCTAAATATAAAGACATATTCAGTTTCATATGGTCATTTTTAATATAAATAACGATGAGAGATGTATTTTCTTCAGAAAATACATCATCGTTATGGTCTCAAACTAAGCAAAGCTATTGCTATTGATACCGTACAATGAACTGAGGGTGATTTCAGACCAAGGAAAAATCCGAAAATATAATTGCCGCAGAAGGGAATCGAACCTGCAACTACCTAGTGCTGTGAGCCGAACGGCCTACGCTCGAATTGGTTTAAGCAAGCCATCGTTAAACAATTACTTGTATAGAAATTATTCCCTACAACAAAATTATGATGAAAAAGTTTTATGTCAACATGATACGCCTTACAATCTTAGATAAAGAGAGTAACACAATAGTGATATCATAAAGTTGGCCATTGATCCGCGGACGTAAACGGTCAGTGGGAAATAAATCGAAAGTGTCATAAAATCTGAACGATCTGACCGAAATATCGGCCTTAATAACAGCACTGTCGTTAAAACGGGAAAAGAAAAAGCCAATGGCGGCGTTATCAAACCGAAAACTAATTCAAAGTTCCGTCATTGTTTGCCGTCGGCAGCCGAGTGGAGGAATAAAAAGCATCTTGTCGCCAAACGATATCGAGTTTCTTGAAGCAATTAAGATAAAACTGACGACAAAAGCTGGTTGCTCCTCGGGATCGCCTTTGTTGGGGTCGCGCTGGTCGTAATTAACGGACGCGCGCCTGCCCACGCGCCCGCATCGGAGGACCGCAAAAAATCCACGTGTGAATCGTTCCTAACTTTAAATTAAAACATACTTTAACATTACAAGATAATGAACCACCGCCAGTGTTTGAGGTGACGCATGCCGCCGCATGGTTGTAGGAACTATTTTCGTCGACACAAAATGAGGAAAAAGCTTTTTTGTGAAATATCAATCCAACCACGAAACATCCTCAGCGGCAGTTTTATGTTCATAAATGTTTCACAATCCTTCTAATCCTGCTCATATTATAAGTTTGAAAGTTTGTGAGGATGGATGGATGTTTGTTACTGTTTCACGCAAAAACTACTGAACGGATTTTGATGTAACTTTACAGTATTATTGTTTATACATGAGAATAAAATATAGGTTATAATATAAAACGATATAGAATAATCTAAGTCTGTGCGGACAAAGTCGTTGGTACAGCAAATTGTCAGTAATTTTCTGTGTACATTTGCGGGGGTAAAAATTTACCACAGTAGCCTTCACGTAGGTAAGAAGGTATCGCGTGCATAACCAAACCTTAAATAATAGAAACGGTTAGACCCGAAGCAATAAGGCTTGCTGTAATCGCGGTAGTGATCTCGTATTTACACTATGAATAATACGAAGCAATTAAACCGGATGACAAAATGGGTACGCAACCTATCTGAAATATAACAAGCGATTTACACCTTAAACGGCTACACAAAGCGCTGCATTATACCACAAAATGTGAGGCTCGCACAAAAAGATCTTTAGTACAGTTAATGGGCGGTCATATAACGGCGCTTAAACTAACAGTCGAGTTGCGGCGACAAATATTTGGAAAGCTTTTCCAGGTACGCAGAAAGGGACGACACAATTTAGTTTGATTATAAAGCTTTATTTAACAATAACAACTTATACAGGCTGTTTCAAAAACCCGAAATAATACCAGAACGTTTGCATGAGTTTAAAAAAATATTCGAAATTTCATAAAAAAAAAATCAAGTGCTGATTTGTTAATATTAGTAGCTATCCCTCGGTTTTCACTGTCAAACCGGACCATGGGTGTACTAAGGCCATAACACGATACTTGTGAGTTCTGTAACTTAGAAGCTATGATTGTTTGGTATGAAATCTGTCTTCACAAAGTATAAGGAAACTATTTTACGGATTTTATCGCGTTTATCTGCTATTTTATTTACTGCGTGGATCGGACCGCAAACAATAACTAAATATGAGGGTACCCAGTTATTAACTACGACATCAGGACGTCTAACACCTCAGTCTCCCCGTGACCATGGTTGCTGTCAAGCAGCCGAAACGTTGGGAAAATAAAATAGTAAATAAACGCGATAAAATCCGTAAAATAGTTTTATTTCAATGTATAGTATTCGCGTAAATATAAGAAAACAATAAATTATAAGGACTTAAAATATTGTTCACACCTGATACAATATTATTATTCAGTAGACGTCAACTTTTGAGTCAATTAATCAAATAATACTACTTTTAAAAATAATCGTATTTTTAAAACTGGTCTCATACAAATTATCCAATTTATGACAACTACATATTGTGCTCAGTTATGACTTTACCTCATACCATGTACTGATTAAAGATTTTAATTGAAATTAAACTATTTTACGGATTTTATCGCGTTTATTTACTATTTTATTTTCCCGACGTTTCGGCTGCTTTACAGCAACTATGGTCACGGGGGGACTGAGGTGTTAGACGTCCTGATGTCATAGTTAATAACTGGGTACCCTCATATTTAGTTGTTGTTTGCGGTCCGATCCACGCAGTAAGTGCTTACGGTGTCCTGAGGTCTTGCAATGGTACACTTGGTTTTGGATTTAATCATATTGATTACTGGATCCCAAGTTGGTGGTAGCAAAAAAATCCGTAAAATAGTTTAATTTCAATGTATAGTATTCGCGTAAATATAAGAAAACAATATAAAGATTTTAATTTTCATTTAAAACACTAAATTGTGTAAACAATATTTTACACGTATTATGTTCACGTATTAACAATATTTTATACATTCTACACGTACAATACAAACACAATTGCACTGGCAGTCTTGAACACATAGAACCGGACAGTTTATTTTCGAGTTCTCACCACATTAGCTAAATACGCTCCAGTCTCCACTTAATCCGCATCCACAAACAACGCGATCAATCAAACGGCTGGCACCCTCATGAATAATACCGATCCTGTAGAGAAAACTTTTACAAAAGATTTATTTTCTTCCTTCGAACCGGCCGTTCGGGAAATATAAAGCAAAGATTGATTGATTTCAAATAAATATGAATAAACACGATATAATAGGAACGATGCGATCCCATTTAAAGTCGGAGATAATAAAAATATTTTTTGCTTACCCAAGGTTCTTTCGGTTTCATGCGCAAAGTAGTCAACCGATAACGGATGGGATTTATTTTCGATTTCGATTCTTTGTTATGGAGAAAAAATGAGCAGAGACTGTGAAAACTGGATATTATAAGCCCGTAAAAGAATAATATAAACTGGCCTGCTGCCCCACAGAAGAAGACAAGAAGGTGTATAAAGAACCAAGAAAAAGAATTGTAGGTAAGCCAAATATCAATGTTTTATCAAGAAAAACAGCTAGCTAAGGAAAAACTAAGAAGTTTATAGAGCTACGGACTCGCTTTTTAATATGGAAATACTCGTAGGTGTGTTCAGCATATGAATAAAGAAAATGTTTTACGGATAACTAGAAACTTTATGAAAGCAAACGAATCCCTAGAGTCTGTTCGATTCTCTAAAATTTATATCGAACTATCTACATTACCAGATAGAAAACGAACTTTTAAACAGGCTCCTAATTACAGAAGTTCCCAACGGTAGCAGTTTACAAAGTATTGAAAAATGGACGCTGATATTCGATCTTTGCTTAAGAACAAAGTAATTTTAACTCGGAGAGAGTTTGCCCAGGGATTAAAAATAAAAGATGCGCCACAGGTTTTAAAGTACAGTTAAGATAAGCCAAGTTTGTGTTGCAGCCGCTAAGGATAGTTTATGGAAAATTATGCGAAACTTTTTTGTTCTTTTTGAAAAGTAAAAAGTTGTGTACGAGTTATGCATGGGAGAGAAGCAACTGGTTAGTTTGACGTCAAATAGTTCATGTTTTATTAAAAGTTCTTTTACACACAACTTACCACACAAAGGGGTTCAATAATATACTTCACAAGAAATACTTTATTTCCAGATAAAACGTCATGAACTTTATAAAATTGCAAACTTTATCAAAATAAATCAAATTGAGTATTTAAAAAAAAACTGACAAATTTGCTCCAATTTACCCTATTACCAACACCTGTTTTGCCGCAATATTTTCAATATCACTCTTAATTTTTACAAGCTTTATTAATATTATTACAAGCTTTATATTAACTTGCAATGTATGTCCGGGTGGAAACTTGCAACTGAATTTTAAAACAGTTATGTTTAACCGGTTGAGCTGAAAGGAGACGGATACGCTTTCATACATTCTTGGGCCCAGTTGTAAAAATATGAGAGTGGTGTCCATTAAGAGCTTATATAATATCAAACCATCTCCGAAAATTTTGCTGATATTGGCAATCTGAGAGCAGAATTATAAGAGATTTAGTAAAAGTGTGGTTATTCAACAAAGTGACAACAACCTAGATAATAAACAGATGATTTTTGAACTGTGATTGTTATTTTGTTTTTATATACAGTTTTGGTGTTAATTCAACCACTTTAGTGTATATTAATATATTAAAATGAATACAATTATGTGCTTAATCATTAATAACACAATTTGTTTTTGAGCTACCGAACGTGCTCACTCTGTCTGAGGCATTCGGAAACTCGTCCATCGACATTTTGTGGAGCGTTCGGAAACGCGGACGCCACACAGTTATTTACTATATTAATTGTAGTTTTTTACTGATAAATATTACAATGTATTTATTCATTTTGATTGAATCAATCAAGTATTTTATGTTCAATTGTTTAAATTATTCACAGTAATCGATTATTGTATTCAATACTCTATTTCTTCAATGAAATAAACTTATTTTTATGATTTCTCGTCTCCCAGATTGTGAATTAAGCTGTTTTTTTTATATTTTGAAACAGAAAAAAATACCGCATTTTTTAAACCATATCTCAACTTATTACAATTGGGCCCAGAGATCCACGTCTCCTTTGGTATACACGCCTATTCTGGATGACCATGCATGCTTAGCTATGTAACGTCATTCTAACTCCAATATTGCGGATCATCCAAGATGGCGGAATAGTTATTTTTTCTGAACTGCCACAGTATGGGTATCAAATGAAAGGGCTTGCTTAGGAGAACACGAAAACTAAAAGCAATTTAATAAAAGTTTTTTTAACATTAATTTAATAATTATCTTAGTATGAAATCTGTCAAAAATTTACAGTTACTATTATAGCGACAAAACTTTGAGAGGTGGCTTACGACAACTTCAGAATTGGCAGTATGGATAAACTCCTTCGCCTGTCCTACTGGACGAATTACTACTACTACTGTGAGAGTTGGTATGAATGGAAAAAAGGTGTAATCCGCCATCTTCATCACTGTCATCACTAATTTTTATTTTGTGTATTTATTGAATTTTCCCTTGCTATTAATTACTTGACACTGGCTGATGCAGGTGGAGCCATTCCTCACCTTATTCCATTAAATATCATTTCATTCATTTCGTAAAAAAAGAAGAAGAATGGAAAAAAGCTATTTTTGACAAACCAAATTATCCTTATGCCGTCGGTTCGAATCCCATCCTTTGCAGGTAAAACATTTGCGAGTTGTTTCACTGGAAGCCGTTCCCGTAACAACAGACCGGGGAATGAGGCTTAGCGTTGTTTGCGAATCGTACCTCGTGACTTGATTCCTTTTTTCCCGCCTTTGTCTGTTCGCCAAACTACGTGATCACGTGCCGCGGGCTGTGTTATTATTGAAAGAACACGTAAGGGCTACGTTTGCGATAATACCGTTTTTTCGAAATCACGTTGCATGTAATTTCGCTTTTATGAGGGGAACGCAGAATGCATATAGGATCATTTTCTTGTTATGATAAGGAAACAGTTTTAATCGCATGGGACTTTCTAAAGTACTTTTAATTTACTTAGATTCAGACACATTTGGTAATCCCCATATTTATAGAAATGTCAATCCAGCTACAAACCATCTCCAGTGTATTTTGTCATTCCAAAAGTGTTTTACAATGCCACTATAAATTGATTATAACTTAATAATGTACTTTACTGTAACTATAACTACTATAAGAAAACAGATGGCAATTATACGAAGAATTATTTGAAGAATTTACTGATGATTGGTCAGTTTGGTTTACTACATTCATATATTTGCAATTTCCGTTAGAACGCTTTCGAATTTGGAATATCTACCATTTTATCTAGCCGGGTGGTCAAACGCACGCCTTGCAATCAAAGTGTGCAGATTCAAACCCCGGCTCGCACCTCTGGGATTTAAGTGCGAATCTCATTGTCATGCTATGAAGCGGTGAAGGAAAAAGTCGTTAGGAAACCAGCACGTCTGAGGGAACTTGACTAATTCTCGATAGATGTGTGAAGTCTACTAACTCGCACCGGGCCAGCGTGGTGGACTATGGCGTGAATCCCCCTCGCATTGAGTGGAGGCTCGTGCCCAGCAGTGGGACGTTAAAAAAGGGCTGTAATTTGTTATCTAAGCCTATGATGTTAAATCCTATAAAGTGGATTGCTTGCAAAATAAATTAGCAAATATACCCACCTGCCTCATATTATGTTGTCAGTCTCGCGAAAACATTTTGCGTTTGCGAAGCGCTAACAAGCGCCGAAGTCGGGGCGGGTTGTGTTGAAGTGGCACCCACTTGATTTTGGCGTCTTCTCGGCTACCAGCGCGCCCGGGTGCCTTGCGCACGTTGACGCGATAAAACGTGTGCGACTATTTTCTTCTACTGCAACGAACTGTATTAACCAAGAACAGTCTTAATTAATACATTCATAGTATTAACCGTTCATTGGGATCAAAAATACATCGGCGAAGTGTGGGCGCACTACGGTGCACCTCTGCCTACCCCTTTGGGGAATACAGGCGTGATGATGTATTTATTTTATTTATTTATTAACCGTTTCAAGTGAGCGAATATATTCACGTGGACGCTTGGCTTCTTCCACGGACATTCAATCTTTATTGAGATGGTGTAGATATATTAGCAAAGTATACATTTTCGCAAATAATCAAGTGAATTCGCTCGCCCTAGTAAGTTCAGGGCGTAATTAGACTTTGTTTTTGCCGTTCCAGCTTCAAAGTAAGTACTTAACGCACAAAATATAATATCTATATACTACCTGAGCTCGCGACTTCGTACGCGCGGAATTTAAGTACCCTAATTACCCGGAACAAATGGGTTTTTTTCCCGCGGAACTCTAAGTATTTTTCTGAAATAAAAGAAGCCCAAGTTACTCCTTGTAACATCAGCTATCTGCCAGTGAAAGTCCCGTCAGTAAAATAGACAGTTTTTTTTATAAATTGCATTAATGTTTATACTTTCATTGTAGTTGCGGTATATTTGGTAAAAATATTTTATTTCGATATTACAAACAGTCACTTCAATTTTATTTATTTGTATACATATATTACCAACGAAACGTAACAAAATAAAGGCAGGCAAAAAAAATAGTTAATCTGTTTTCTTTTCGCTACAGTCTTTTAATTAATGCAAAAATTACTCAACACTGAGTATAATTCGCATGAGAAGTAAATGTAACTTTTCTCTTGGTTACAACCGCGAAATCCCCAGTAAATAATACTTCTGTTACACGATTTAATTGCAAACTAAAAGTTCTACTTTGCTATCATAATTGCAGCTTCCACCCGCTCGCTCGAGGCTGATTTTCAGGCAGTTGAAATAGGCAATTAGTGACCGAGAATAACTTTTTTTCATTTATGC
Organism: Ptilodon capucinus; assembly: GCA_914767695.1. Classification (NCBI taxonomy): domain Eukaryota; kingdom Metazoa; phylum Arthropoda; class Insecta; order Lepidoptera; family Notodontidae; genus Ptilodon; species Ptilodon capucinus. The sequence continues at coordinate 1,754,449 of OU611813.1, read as the reverse complement.
TGAAGCGAAATACTTTTGTGCCATTGTGAAATGGAATTTTGCTTATTTGATACGGTTTGTTAGGGTACAGTCGGTTAAGAAATACGCTGTGGTTGTTTATTATTTGATAATAACAAATGCATTTTATTTATGTCTGTACATAAATACGAGCAAATGCCAATCAAACATTCACAAACAAGTCGCAAATAAATGTTGATTGCATTTTGTATGTTTTTTTAATGTAAACTATAAAAATCTTATAAAAATCATAATTACAGTTGTATTCTAAAATCAGTTGCTACTTTTGATCTAAAGATAATCACAACAGTAGGAATAAGTTACACTATTTTTAAATCGACTATTCTAAATTTTGATTTGGAAAACTATCGAAGTCACACATGCGGGCTGTGATTCTGCAAGTTTGTTATAGTTGTATACAAAAAGATGCTTGTAGACCACGTCTAGATGACCAAGGCATGCATAGCATAAGATCATCAACATTAAATCCGTCGAACATGAGTCGCGAGAGGCGGGTCAAGCGATACGATGATCGTTCAAGCGTCGGCCACGTTCGTCGGACCGGCATGCAATTTCACACACCGATACCCCCTGATATTGCTAACTGTACAGCTCTTACGGGTAACATGTATATGACAAAAATTCTTGATAGACAGATAGTATGATTCGAATGCGTACCAAATATCCCGCTCGGATGAGCATCAATGGCCTCATGTCGTCACAAGGAATGAGAACGTACTTGAGTTCTGTTTTTGAAGTCGGTTGTTTTTGAAGTGCAGTATATACTTTAGTAATATAGAAACTTCAATTTTCATAACTGCAATATTTGAAATCGATGTATATAAAAATGAGTTAATGTTCGTCAGTCTCGCGAAAACTCAAAAACAGCTAGACCGATTTGATTGTTTTTTGTTTTGCTGTTCTTAAACTGGGGTAGTCTAAAAATTGTAGGTAATACAAAGTTTGCCGGATCATTTAATAAAATATAAATGAAAATCAAACAATAGAAATAATGCTCAATAAAAATATTTGAATAAAGCTTTTTTTGGGTCCCTCTGCTAGCATGGTGACTTCACGTGTCCACAAGGGTGAGATTCCCTTCAAGCTATCAAAATTGTCATCTCGAACGAAGCAACGTGTATCAATATAATCTGGTAAGAAGGTATTTCGCCAAAGTCATAACTATGAAGCCTTGGGTTGTCTAGATAAATAAGAGAATATGACTCTAAAGGTACGAATAATGAATTAATTTTCGGTTACACAGTACAAGCACAAGTATTTTGCAATAAAGTCAAATTGTATAATACTTCAATACAAAGCATCAACGCTACTGAAGCGAGGTCACAAACAAATAAGCAAGACGGTATAGTCACATTAAAATGGCGGTTACCCATCCCGAGCCGGGGTAATACCGAATTCCGGCCGCGCGAATGTCGACACATACGGGTGGGGGTCTTACATCAAGTGACATGTACGTACAGCTATTAAGTTTAAAGCCGCGTAATTCTGTGGATGCACCCGTCCCGTATTTTCACGGCTCCGCTTTTAGAGGATTCCAGGTTGAGCGCTAAATTATGCAGACATTTTGTGTGCACTTTCATCGTGTGTTTGATTGGTAGAATAGAGGAATAAGGTTTGAACGGACGTAGCAATAGTTTTGGTTGAAAGCAGCCTAGTACACACACAAGTTTACCATAATATTCAATGATTATGAGTAGGTTTACCTACATATAAAGTAGGCTAATACGTCGCATTAATTGGTAGCTTAAATGTCATAAAAGCCCTTTCTATAGTTAAAATTATTATTAAACAAGTATTGTCCATGATAACATTATAGGGCAACATTTATGGGTTTTCTACGCAAACATTAAATACCCAAATACCCGTGTTACAGAAAGACAGATATAAAAATGTTGTTAAGCGATTGGTAAATTATATTTGACATTTTGACTATAATGTCTTGTAAATTTTCACTGCCTTTACATCACTCATGTATTTTTATTATCACGGTTTGATTAAACGTAACATTTAAAAAAATACTCTTTTAAAAGCAAACTCCTATTGTTTCAGTTAAACATGAATATTCAGCAGATTACCACTTATAATATATTCCAAATTATCATAAATATTTGAAAAAATATCTTTAGTAACAAAATCTCGAAAGGTGGATCAAAGTTAAGATGGCTTAAAGCTTAAGCCGAAGACGATTAGCAGCTGAAAAGTAATATTAGTTATATAAAAATAATATTACTAAATCTCGCTTGAAATAATGTTCTACGAATGTAGCAGTACACCATTTATCTGGAACTATTACTATACACAGTACGCAGTGGTTAGGACACAACGCGTATGTAATTTGCATCATCATTTCGGGCGTTTGATTTCTGATGTATAATGATTGCATTTGGTGCTAATTTGGGTTTGATAAGTGTTAGGCTACCTACTTTGTTACCAATGTTGTGGGTAATATATTGTTTATATATCGAAATAACATATAGGCTATACTTTATAATGATATTAAATCATCAAAGTCTCAATACTGTAAATCCGAATCAATTAGAAATGTTTCAAATTGGTGATGTTGATAAGTTGACAAAGTGTTTGAGCTAAATGTAGTGAATATCCCCCGTCTAGTTTTATGTAGTCGACCCGAGGACGTATTGATATTACCTCGACGCTCGGTTGGAATTCACAATTGCACAAACGTGTAGCGGGGACGTTTCCCAGAATGACAATTGTTCAAGACCGTCTGAAGCGACAGTTCAAACACAATAAACTACGTGAAATTCAACTATTCAAGAAACTATTTGTATATTTTCTATTGTTATAACTAGTAATTCAAAGCTTTAAATATTCACACTAATTGTGACTACGTTCTCATTTCTTTGCTAAGGCGCTTACACTTATGATACAGAAAAAAAACTAAAATTAAACAAGTTGCAAATTCCTTTTGTATTGAACGCGAAGGTGGAATGTGCCAAGTATAAGACATATCCTTGTTCCCTATCTAACTAAACATACATCTGCGATATATGGGTGCACTGCTATGCACCTTTGTATTGCAATACTGGTTTGAAATGTACTTATCTCTATTTTTATTTAGAGCGCGCGGACTAAATTGATTAAGCGAATTCATTGAGTTTGTATGAAAATGTACCTTGTATCAATTTACATAGAGATTTCTTGTCTGTAACACAAGCCAGGCGACTGCGCTACTAAATTCGCTGTAGTAATCGATGATTTTTTTTGAATAATGTACTGTATCTTCGAGTTAATACAGTTCGTTTTGATATCGGCAAAAGAATTGGTTTTGACGCGCCTATTTGCGCGGTAGCCATCACTTTTGTCATGACTCTATCCCGTAATTAGTGTGTCCTCGAAAGCTTGTTAATCGTCAGGATGTACCGTCAGGTGCGGCTGACATTGAGGCGTTCCACCCTCCCTCACCCCTCAGTGTCATTCGTAATAACCACAGTTATTGTGTCGAGGGTTGTACCAAATCAGAGATCAACGCCGCAGGTCGGTTACTTTGTAGAGGATGAAATGAGTTCTTTGTATACAAAATAGCATGATTGCTATCTAACAACATCCTTGTTTCTTTTAGCTGGCGCCACCGAGTGGAAAAGAAACAGTAAATCAACTTGACTTAACAATGGACACAAAGGACCCTTTAAATGTGACGTTTGCGTTAAAAATGTTATAGTAGCTTGAACTGGTGTTGCTCCCGTTAAAATAGGATAATATTATAATATGCTACTTTGTATAAAGGAGACTGACAAAATCATATTAATCGTTTTTATGTAAACGTACAAAACTACTAGTTAAAGTAGACATAAAAAGAGAAAACGTTTTTTTAATTATGAACGTATTATGACTCTACAATACTGTCGGGCGTACTTAAAATCATGCTGATTTACTTATGAATAAAAATACATCATCATCACGCCTGTATTCCCCGAAGGGGTAGGCAGAGGTGCACTGTAGTGCGCCCACACTTCGCCGATGTATTTTGGTCCCAATTTAATAGGGGGCGAGCCTATTGTCATTATACCGGGCACATTCCCCCTGAATACGAAGGAGATTTGGGCCATATTCCACCACGCTGGCCCAGTGCGGGTTGGTGAACTTCACACACCTTTCTATAAACGTGCAGGTTTCCTCACGATGTTTTCCTTCACCGTTCAGCAGGTGGTAATCATTGTTGAAAATGACATTCGCACATGAGAATTATCTCAGAGGTGCGGGCCTGGGGTTTGAACTTGCACCCCTTACGTTCAAGGCGGGCGTTCTTGCCCGCGAGGCTACCACTGGCTATATGAATTTATAAATTTTATTAAATTTTATAAATTATAAATAATTATATAAATTCAATAATCTTCCATGTCCCCAATAATGCTAACCTGGTATTATAAAGTAGAGTTGTTTTTCTGTTTTGTTTCGACAACCGCAGTGGAATTGTATCGGGGGTTGGAACAATGCCGTGACTTCTCGCGTTACCCCGCGATTCAACGAATATTGTTTCCTTTGTACATTGACGGATTGCGACAGACAAAAGATAATGATTTCACCGTGTATTTCGGCGTAACACCGGTGTTTTTATTTGACATCATAAGCAAATACCTGATTTGCGAGCGTAATAATCATTACAAACATTTATGCTGTTGCTTTAGTTAATAATGCAAATAGAAATAATAACATAGTACAGCTACCTTTCATTTAGTAATGTAACTAGCAGTATGAATCCTTGGGGTCGTTGGCCCGTCTCGGGATTCGAAGCTCGTGGGTTTTACTAGAAAATATCTATGTAAATACATTACATACGTCGTGATTAAAACAGAAGCGTTCGTAGTGGTAACACCGGGATTGGTGATCGCTAGAGGCATTTAATACTAAGTACATCCGTTTGTGCTACGTATCAAATTCGGCGGACATAAGCTGTTGGTACCGTTCATTAAAGAGTTGTTAAAAATTAAGTAACAATTTACATAAATCAAACCAATCCAATACCAATTAATTTATTCAATCGCGTTGAACCACTAATTCTTGCATAACAATAGGTACCAGGATTACATAAATCTGTACAGATAGAAGCAACTCAGGCAATGAGGATGAGCGCACGCCTCGCCCGTGTCGGTCGACCGCGCGGGTAATGAGCTTGTTTGTCTCGGTTAACGTTTCCTAGCACGTCCTGCACTCCTAGTATAACGCTCTTTATGTCACGGGCTTCTGTCAGTGTGTCTCCCTGTTCAGAATAGGGATAATGTTGATTTTAGAACGGGAGCAAGAAAGTTTATATTGACTACCGATTGCAGAGTGGAGCTCTAAATTAATTCTGAAATGGAGATGTTGGTTAATCTATTTTGGAAAGTGATGTCGTCAAATCATGTAGGGGCTTTTCTTATATCAAAGAAGTTAAAAATACTAAATGCCCAGCTATTTTTGCGTATATTACACATTTAATTAATGGAATGAAGTATTTCCTCTAGTTGCGATGCCAGGCATAGCTACGTTAATGCAATTAGATTAGTGTACTGCTGGCTTCTGAGGATTAATCACAAATCAATGGGCTGGACACGATTTACGGAATCAAATTGATTATTATAGACTGATGACGTATCCACCGGATGCAGTAGGTTCCGGGTATACATCCGGTATATTAGATAAAATCCATTGACGTAGGGATAAGTGGTGAGACCGAATACTGGAAAGATATGCCGGAATGAAAATTGTCCTTTTTTAAAAAATAATTCTAATAAACACTGCTTCTTCTTCTAATTTAAGGGCGCGGTCCTTGTCGGTGCATCTGATGAAGTCCCCGCCATCTGGGTCGATTCAGTGCAGCCTTCTTCACCTCCACATGCGACATGACACTAACCTTATCTTTTATTTGACTCATGTAACATATTCGCGGTCTACCTCTCCCACGCTTTCCGTCGATCTTGCCTTCTATGCAAACACTGCTATCGAACCACAAATGTAACTATGTTATTACCAGAGGTCTTAAACGTATATCTTAGAGGTAATCTGGTTAAGAATGTTTCGTATCCCAGAAAAGGTATATAAAAATATATGAAAATAGACAATGGAATCAGAAATATTCTCCTGTCGATCCATTTAGTAATAAGAACCGAATTCACCTTTATCTGAGTGTAAATGACATTGATTCTTCTTCTTGCGTGACATTTTGTTCAGTATATTATTATTTGGGCACGTCGTTATTACAGTGGAACCTATAAATGTTTGTAGTGGCTCAGTGGGTATGATGATGCCTTTTCCTTCTGATGGTCATGGGTTCAAAGGCTGGAAGCATGTTTGAATCAAATAGTTGCAGGTCGTAACTATTACCGGCAGTCCTCATACCGTTTTAAAGGCTTTTGGTTTACCAGGAAACTTTGACAACACAGTTGGCCACCATATCATACGAGCTACAAGAAGTTGGTATGTGTCGTCAGGCGTTATCAACTTAATTTATTCTACAAGTATATTAAGCGTTAAGCCCCGCATACTGGCGCGTCAAAAGCCGCGCGTTGAAATTTTTACCAATACCAAAATGCTCGCGTTGCTTTTACCACTAAAATTCAATATTTATGTATATACTAGCTGATGCGTAGGGCTTCGGTGGTTGTCGGTTATCGCGACCAAAAGTATTCATGAAATTTTTGCCGACGTCATCAAACATACATTTTCATCCCCTTTTTTTTTTTGTTGACAGGGAGGAAATCTTCAGAAAGATTCCCAGTCTTCTGTGTGGAAGAAGACTGGGATATGTGGGATTCTTACCCACTAAAACCTCCCCGGTGGCCGTCTTCGACACGTTAGAGGGACTCCGGGATCTCCTAACGGAACGCACCGATGTCCCTCTGTGCCTCGTTCCCGAGCTTAAGTGCCCAGGAGCTCGTCTCGGGGGGAGCAGATGTTCGCTCCCCCTGCACCCTCGCAGTGCATACGGCGGCGAGAGCCACCCCTCGCCGCCGTCCTCCTGAAATTTTCATCCCCTTTTTCAACCCCTTACAACCCTGTTTCGAATTAAAAAAGTAGCCTATGTCCTTTCACAGGCTCTAGAATATCTCTGTACAAAATTTCATTCAAATCGGTTCAGTAGTTTATGCGTGATTGCGTAACACACAGACGGAGTTACTTTCGCATTTATAGTATTAGTAAGGATTTATACAGAGTTCGTGTTTGTTATTAGTAAAACTTTTGTCGCGCGATTATTAACGCTCCAGTGTGCTCCCGACAGGATTTACCCTCACCGCTAGATTGACCTGCAACGCACACGTAATCCCCGTACCTTTTCCTAAACATTTCCCCGTACATTTCGTGGGGTAGCGAAATTATGGAAATTTGAGGAAATTACAATATTTCCGAGCGAAAAACTTCCGACATTGGAGTCAAAGTGTCTCTTTCAGTCACCGAAAGTTCTTTGTTAGGCATGACTTCGGTAATATTTTATACGTTTCCAATTTCGTCAGCTCTCGATTCGGCTATATAAATTACTGGGAATTTTCGTGCTAGGCTTACGTATTTCTTATGAACAATTTAAGGTTACAAAACGTGTTTACGACGGTAAAGTACAAAAACTAATATTATCAAAATGAATTTCTAAGAGCTTTTTATCCAACATACTTCTTGTAGGGTTTTGTGCTAAGTATTTTTATTGTCAATTTTGATAGATAAACTGAAAGAAATATTAAAAACATTGCAACAAGACAGAGTGGTGTTAAGGGTTCAGGTATGGTAAGACACTTACATGTAATGAAACAAAATGGATATAGTCTTTAATAAAACAATTATATTTCATAACTTTTGTATCAAATAAAGCTCTATAATAACAGTTACGGTGAATTGCTATACGCTTCTCACTAAGTGAAAGATTTCGTTCGATGATAATAATTCACAACAAAGGCGATATTATTTTACAAATTCATTGAAATTTTTAAACGTAAGGTTTGTAAACAAAATTATTTTATAATGCCGTTGTAAATGGACCATAAGTTTACAAAAATTTGGATGATAATATACACAGCTAAGGTAAGGTCAACCTTCTGTTTACCGAAAGAGCCCCTTGCAACATAGCGCGAAATATACATTTATACAAGATCAAACAAAAACTCGAAGATCGTTCCAATCAATGAAAAAACCAGAGTGTATTTCCGTTCCACGATTGCGTATAGAAGCCAACAAAAAGGCTATTTAATCAGAAACCGGCCAAGTTCACTCGAATGCGTTGAAGAACAACGACGAAGCTCGCTGACTTCCCAACAAAGTTCCGTTGAGGAATACTACGGAACTTAATCGGATTAAGTTTGATGTGGAAACTATGTTAATCAGCCAACCAAGTTTGATTGCTGACAAAACAGACTCCTGACTGCTGTCGTCGATATTCCGGTTGGATTGTTCATTTTCACAACCGTTTGATGCCAGCCAAATCTTTATTAGTCGTTCGCAGGCAGCGTTCGCTTTGAGAGTTGACAAATACTATGTGCAGACAAGTGCTTACGTGCTTAAAGTTTGGTGATCGAACTATTTACTTTAAGATTCATTTGTGTTTACTTATCCTGCTAATCACAAAGATGTTGGAAAGGGGTAAAGTGAGCTTTGCTAACAATAGGTGGACCTATTTGGGTTCTCCTTCAAATCATGTATCTGGCAACTTAAATTTATTTATGAAACTGAATAGAATAAGATGAGAAATGGATTCACATCCTAATAGCGCGTATTTCACGTATTTCACGTATTAAATAATTAACAGCATGCACAAATACAGTAAACACACATTATAAAATTGAAATATGTAATGAGGACAAAATAAACTAATGTTAAATAAAACTCTTTTTAAAACAAGTTTTTATTTAATTTCCCTTAGTTTTCGTGTTCTCATCAGCAACCCCTTTCATTTGATACCCATACTGTATAGTAGTGCAGAAAAATAACTATTCCGCCATCTTGTATGATCCGCCATAATGGAATTAGAATAGCTAGGCATGCATTGTCAACCAAAATAAGCGTGTATATTTCAGCTCAATCGGTTAAAGATAACTGATTTAAAATTCAGTTGCAAGATTCGATCCGGACATACATTGCAAGTTAATATAAAGCTTGTAATTAAAAAAAGATGGTGGATGACCACTGGCAAGTTCTATCAATTCATAAATAGCTCATGTTCTAAAAGTTGTTCGAATTGCCTCAACCATTTAATTATTTGTTCGTCTAGAACTAAAAGGCAGTCCTGTCCATAATAGAAGACAATATGAAGACCCCGTCGAAACTTAGAATGAAGGAACACGGACTAATAAGATGCGTAAATATGATTCCGAAATTATTTTTAACTTATTTCACTTCAATTTGGAAACATAAAGAGAACAGTTCATTTAAATAATAACATTGTATCTGAGGTGGGTAAGCAGAGATGTGGCAGCACATGTTATTATTACATGAAATTGAATTCCCAGTAGGGGTTGGCGTTTTCGCAGAGGCCTGTGTAAACGAAGCACCGCCATGTTTGGAATAAGCTGCTTAGCGACCGCTGTAATCGTTAACCATCGGTTTAGAGCGGCGGGACTTTTTAAGATACATTTTCCACGAGATTTTAAGACCTAATTAGGTATTTTAATCTGTCGACCCGTGAATAGTTGAGCAATTGATTTTCTATTGTTATTGCACGTACCTTGTGCCTCACGTGCGGGGCTCAACGTATTAAGATATTCTAAATACTAACGAAGATGGTAGAAAGTTAGTTTAAAATGTTGAAAGTTAATACAAATAAACGACAGCCATTAAAGTGTGTGCTAATCATCCAAGTCTAAAATTTACATGTTTATTCTAAGTTAAATATCTCAAGACAGCTAGACGACGTTGATTTATTGAAATAAAAACTAATTAAATGTTAGTCTAATAAAAGAAAATTGAGTGTATCAGTGTCTATGTGAAGATGGTATTTTTTGGAACAAAGATACTTGCAATGAGGGTTTATTACATTACTAGTACTTCCGTTAACCCCTCCAATTAAGCTATAATACTAGCGCTGGGGCTCACGGCAATAGGTTACTGACCTGTGTAGGGATTGAACCCGGTAACTCTCGGTTACGAAAACAGCCCGTCTAACCACTAGGTTGATTATTTGAACCGGAGCCGAAACTTAATTCTCAGCGGGTTCGTTCACAGTGTCACTGAGAACGATATTGTGGCGAGTTGGTTACCCGCAGGCCGCAGCCAGCCTCGCTGAGCTTGCCGTTGTAATTGGTTATCACTGGATTAAAGAATTAAAACACCTTGTCCGCCAAACAACGGTTTATCCAATACCGTTCATGAATATACACTGGTGGTGGATTGACATTAGCAAATGAAAAATATCATTTCAAAATTCACTAATAGTAAATTAGTCTAATACTAAATTAGTCATTTTATCTCTTCTCCTTTTTTATGAAATGATGTAATTTAATGAAATAAGATGAGAAGTGGCGCCATCTTTGGTTAGCAGGTAATTCAGCCAGTGTCAAGTAATTGATAGTAAGTGCAAATTGAATATATAAACATTATAAATAATTATGTTTAACAAAAACAAAAACCGCCTTCAAAACCCTTACAATTCATTACATTTGGAGTAGGTGCCAATCTACGTCGGACAAGGCAAATACACACATGAATTGGCACCTACTCTAAATGTAATGAATTGTAAGGTTATTTGTAGCTTTTTAGTGCACCTATGTTTTTGAAGTCGGTTTTTGTTTTTTGTTAAAAATAATTTTTAGTGTCATTAATCGTTGATGAACTTGATAAAGATGGCGGATGACTTCATCATTTTATCTCGTCGCTTTTCAGTACGGATTGTAGGTCAGATGCCGCTAATTGGAAAAGCTTTAAGCTCTGGGCACACTGGGGCATCATAAGTCGCACTGCAAAATGTTTGCCAAAACGAACTGTGTGTCGATGTACATAAAGATTGAATTTCTGTGGTAAAAGCCACGCCCCAATATTCGCTCGCACTGTCATTGTCATTTTGAAGTTGAAGAATAAACTTTTTCTGGGAGTCATCCGCCATCTTTATCACTGTCATAATCCATTTTTATTTATAATGTGTATTTATTGAATTTGTCCTTGCTATTAATTACTTGACATTGGCGAAATACTCGCGCTAGTCGCAGGTGATGCCATTCCTCATCTTATTCCATTAAATATCATCATTTCGCTCATTTGGTTAAAAAAAAAAAAACTTTTTCTGTGAACATAAGTGCGATCTTTTTTACAAATTTTGACTGCATTTTAAATTAAGAATCCATTTGGTCAGTGAATAAGCCCACCAATCACTTAACAAAATGCTGAAAATTGAGCATCCAATCAATTAGGTACTATGCAAAAAAGAACCTCAAAGGAAACATGTTTATGAATAGAAGTTTTGATGAATATTAATGAAACGTATCTTATAACAACTTTGTAAAAGTTAAATGCATTTTTTAATAAATTAATCTTACTCCGCCAACCATTTTAATTGTAAAAGATGAAAAGATTACAAAGCTTTTTAAATTCATTACGTATAAAATAAGACTTTTTTTCTTGTATGAGTTATTAGCGATCAGAGTATACAGATCGCCCGACGGCTTCCAAAATGGCCTAACGACTATAACAGCCTGTAGTTGAAGCATGTGTGCCAAGACTAGAGGTATGTCACGGAATATCTTGATGTTGTCTCTTTCTCTAGTATGAAATTAGACAGAGAGCGAACGAGCAAATCCGTGACAAAGGTCTTGTCTTGACATGTGTGTTAACACCACAGGACAAACAGTTTAAACTGCTCTCCGAAGCACGAACGGGAGTGCTCAGTTGTAAATACCACTAGTGGTCACCCATCTAGGGTTTGACAGCTACAACCGCTTCCGTATTTAAACCCGTGGTTTACGCATCGATTTTTTCTTTGAACCAAACTGTTTGGGGCATACTCGCTACTAGGAATAAATAATTTTGAAATTAAACTATTTTACGGATTTTATCGCGTTTACTTACTATTTTATTTTCCCGACGTTTCGGCTGCTTTACAGCAACCATGGTCACGGGGGGACTGAGGTGTTAGACGTCCTGATGTCATAGTTAATAACGTCTAACACCTTAGTCCCCCCGTGACCATGGTTGCTGTAAAGCAGCCGAAACGTCGGGAAAATAAAATAGTAAATAAACGCGATAAAATCCGTAAAATAGTTTAATTTCAATGTATAGTATTCGCGTAAATATAAGAAAACAATAATTTTGAAATATTCCAATGCTACATATTAAAACTCTAAAAAATTGCCATATTGTAGTTGAAAACATCAATTAATCTGTCAATTAGTGAAGATACACATGGCCTGCACATATTCATACACCCATTATCACACTTTCTTACTCAGCATAACAGCTAATGATAGATTTACGTCTGAACGCCTTAATTAGATCAATAATTAAACTTCTGCTCCAGTATACAATCCCTTACCAATGTAATAACGAATATTCATACGTGAATATTAGAAAACTGATTCCTTCTGGAGTTAGAGTCGCTTACTATGATTTAGATTTATGTTTCTGACAAAAAAAGGTTGATTTTATGTTATGTTTGCTATCTTAGAAGATGTGATTTATTTTCGTAGACATAAAAACGAAAGTCCCAATTAGTATATAATGTAAGTCAAGCCAACAAAAAAAACTAGAGGTTAAATTACGTATTTCTTTGAAGAACTGTGACTTTTATCAGCAGGTATCCTTATATTAATAATTTTGTTCATATTGCGTGTTTCATTAATTAGCAATCCTACTAATAATATGGGAAAGTTTATGAGGATGGATGGATGGATGTTTGTTACTCTTCCCGCAAAAACTACTCAACGGATTTTGATGAAACTTTACCGTATTATTGTTTATACATCATAATAACATATAATAATTGGGTAATCGAAGAACACACTCAAACAACGATATTTAAAAGAAAATTAACAAATCCAACAAACACATAGAACCAATTTGAAATCAAATAACTGACCTTTATCATGACCACCACCTCTCTCTATCTCAGTAATGTTTTTAATATAACTTTTAAATCTATCAAAAATACGACTATAAGCTACCGCTTGCCTGTAGCGTTAAGGCCCCTGTACTGATTTAAAACTCTCGCCGTTGCATAAAGCAATCATGGCAGCCTCACTCATAGCTTACCTCAAAATTAATATGACAATGAAGGAAGAGCCTGCTCCCTGCACCTAACCGGGGTATTATGGCCACAAAACTAATCAAGACGAGTAAATTGAATTTAATATTGCAAGCGACCGCTAAGTATGTACGTACACGTCCGGATGGATACGAATCCGCGGACGAATTCCATCATCATCAATACAACTAGGAGTTAAATCTTTTGATAAAAGTAAATTACTGATTTGATTTGAAATCATATTGATCTTGATATGTTTTTTTGGTAATGAGGAATATCAAACATCATATCTAATTATTAAAAACCGGCCAAATGCGAGTCGGACTCGCGCACGAAGGGTTCCGTACCATTGTCTATAAAAACGGTAAAAAAATCACGTTTGTTGTATGGGAGCCCCCTTAAATATTTATTTTATTCTGTTTTTTAGTATGTGTTGTTATAGCGGCAACAGAAATACATCATCTGTGAAAATTTCAACTGTCTAACTATCACGGTTCATGAGATACAGCCTGGTAACAGACGGACAGACGGACTGACGGACGGACGGACAGCGAACTCTTAGTACTAGGGTTCCCGTTTTACGCTTTGGGTACTGAACCCTAAAAATCCGTAACTCTCCGTCGAAATTTCGTCTAGCCTTGAAGTTGATTTATAATACAGACTGCTCCAATATACACAAGCTCAATTATCTTTAATAAGGTAGTGAAATAACTAACTCGCTCATCACGAACTCTTTCACTACAAAACCTGAACAAATAGGATTTTACTCCACGCTTAAGCACGCGCACCTAGTTTTTTGCCTCTACCAAATCGAACTATATTTAAAGTAAGACAAAGCATATTTTTCAGCGAAATGTTATCGATAGGCGTGTGGTCCCGTCTCGTCTTTAGCACATAAATTCGATCTTGGTATAGATATGGATAGGTATTAGTAAAGATAAATACAATCCAAAATACAATATGAATTCGCTTGCTTCAGAATGTTCTGGGCTTTACGCATTCTTGCGGGGAGAGTTAGTATATATAGTAGTTAGTATAATCAGAATCAGAATCAGAATCAGAATCAGAATTTTTTTTATTCATGTAAACCAATACAGGCACTTATGAATCGTCAGTAAAAAATAAATAGTATTAATAATATCTCTACCACCCATTCGGAATGCAATTCCTATGGAGAAGAATGGGCAAGAAACTCCATGGTTGCTTTTTTCCAATAAGGATTTACATGTTATTTGCATTACAATGTGTTTTTCTTAATTAACAATTATATAATATAAAGTTAATGAGGCTATACATTCTCAAAACACAAAATTAATCAGCAATACAAATTACAAGCTAAGTCAGTGTAAGATTTAAAGGTAGGAAGGAGGAGGAAAACGGGACAAATATCAAACATCCTTCAAATGAGTTCCAGTGGAGCCGGACCAGCACCTGACCAAGCGTGTTTATCCTCTAGATAATTCTCTATTGTGTAATATGCTCGCCTGCATAGTGTTTGTCTAATGCAAGTTTTAAATTTGGTTTCATTGAGGTTAATGATATTTGAGGGTATCATATTATAAAATTTGACACAGTACCCCATAAAAGATCTGTGAATTTTAGCGAGACGAAAGTGTGGTTGATCTAATTTATCTTTATTTCTAGTGTTAAAACGATGGCCATCACCTACTTTTTTAAACAGATGTAAATTTTTCCTTACGTACATGATATTCTCGTAGATATATTGGCATGGGACCGTCATTATATTGATTTCTTTAAAGAGTTCTCTGAGGGAGTCGCGACTACCTAAAGTATAAATGGCCCTAATGGCCCTCTTCTGTAAAATAAAAACCGACTCGATGTCAGTCGCCCTACCCCACAATAGTACACCGTACGACATGATACTGTGAAAGTAGCTAAAATAAACTATTCTCGCGGTGTCTACATCAGTAAGCTGTCTGATCTTTTTGACAGCGTAGGCAGCGGCGCTGAGGCGCTTTCCTATAGTTCTAATGTGTGGACCCCATTGTAACTTTGAGTCAAGCGTAATTCCTAAGAAAACAGTCTCATTAAAGAATTCAAGTTTCTCCTTATTTAGTTCTACGTCACAGTCACTACTTCTAACATTTGGCAAGGAAAACCGTAAACATTTTGTTTTCTTACTATTTAATACTAAATTATTAGTAGTGAACCAATTATGGACCTGAAGGATAGCGTCATTCACCTCGTCAAAATTATCTACATGTCTACCTACTTTAAAGATCAAAGAGGTATCATCGGCAAATAGCACTATCTTAGCTCTGTTTTGAATTATGAGGGGTAAGTCGTTTATATAGACTAAAAATAGGAACGGACCCAGAATAGATCCCTGGGGGACGCCCATTTTAACTACGGAACCTATCGATTTAACACCATTAATTTGAACACTTTGTTGCCTATCCCCTAAATATGATTCTAGAAAGTTAAGGGCTCTATTTCTCACACCGTAGTGTTGTAATTTTAATAAAAGTATTTCATAATTGACGCAGTCGAAAGCCTTTGAGAGGTCACAGAAGATACCAATGGCATCCTGTGAGTTCTCCCATGCGTCGAAGATATGTTTTATTAAGTTTACACTGGCGTCGGTAGTGCAACGGCCTTTAGTGAAACCATATTGTTGGTCGTGCAGGATGTTATTTGCATTAAAATGATCGAGTAATTGACAAAGCATTATCTTTTCAAACACTTTACTAAGTACTGGCAAAACAGAAACTGGCCTATAATTGTTTGGGTCTTTAGTACTACCGGATTTGAACAACGGGATTACTTTACTTAGTTTCATTAAGTCCGGAAAAACGCCTTGATCAACACATGTATTAAATATGAGTGCTAGGTATGGCGCTAAAGTGTTGATAATAGCTTTACATGTTTTTACTGACATTCCCCATAAGTCTTCAGTTAATTTAATTTTAATAGTGTTGAAGGCTTTAATAATAGCTCGGGGATTTATATACTCGAATTTAAATTCTACAGGACAGGGGGCTATATTGTTCTTCAGAATGGAAATCGAAAGAGAAGGGGAACAGTTCAACGATTCTGTTGTTTTTACAGGTATGTCAGAAAAAAAATGTTCGAATTCTTGAGCTACGTCTATATCGGAATTTATAAGACCGCGCGGAGTCTCCAGAGTGTAATCCGTACTTCTTTGTTTGTTTTTACCGGTCTCACTATTGACTACTCTCCAAGTGGCTTTTATTTTATCATCGGCATTCTTTATTTTATTACGAATATGAATTGATTTGGCTGCCTTACATACTTTCCTAAATATTTTGGAAAAATTTGCTACATATTTTGTGAACGCTGCCGTATTAACCCGACTTTTAAGTTCATAAAGCTCAAATAGCTTTTCCCTACTTCTACGAATACCCACTGTTGCCCAATCACTGAAGGTAAATTTTAGCTTAATATTTTTGGCTTTCACTGGAAAGTTATTTTCAAATTCTTTATGGACAATGGAAAAGAAATCAGCGTAAAATTTATTGCAATCATGAATGTTGTACCTCGGAATAGCTAGTTTATCATTTAGCGCATTATTATATTTTTGTAAATTAGTAGTAGTTAAACTCCGGCATTTTAATTTTACAGATTGAACTGAAACCATTGCCTTAAAGGTGACCGTTTGACCAGTGTGATCGGATTGCAAATAGTTGACGTTTTGATTTAAATATTCACAATTGCAGAAAATGTTGTCTATGCAGGTAGCAGAAGTTGGTGTTACTCTAGTGGGTTCAGAAAAAATATTTATCAAATTAAATGACTTAAAGAGACTTAACAATCTTTCAGTGTAATTACTTGATTCTAAAATATTAATATTAAAGTCACCACAAACAACAATAGACTTGTTACTAACAAATATTTTATTTAAAACATCTTCCATTACAGATTCGAATGTATTAAAATTTTGAATATGAGGAGGTCTATACACACACACTATAATATGCTTATCCAGCTCGACACAAGAAATCTCAATAGTATGTTCAACTGAGAGCCCTACTTTATCTCTTCGATCTTTGGATTTAATAATGTTTTTAACTAATACGAGGGTACCACCGTGAAGCCTGGATGTACGGTTGTAACAACTTTTGACTGAATAATTTTTGTAATTTATTAATGTTTCATAATCTTTAAGCCAATGTTCACTAATGCAAATTATATCATGTTGAGTTTTTTCAAGCAATAATTCAACTTCTAAAATTTTTGATTTAAATCCTTGTATATTTTGATTGAATAGTTTTAACGTTCCAGACCTCCTATCCTCCTTATAATCTTTACATATTTTTGAAATGCCAGAGGTACTAGGACACATCTCTATTGTCGGTTTATGTCGTTTAAACAGTCAGTAGTAACATCATTATTAGAATTATATGGGTAATTGATCAAATTATAGTCCGTCAGTTTCATTTCAGTTAATTACTTATCTATGTGATTTAGCTTAAGAATGCAGATCTCCATTAAAAAAGGCTAGTACATATAATGCAATATATCGAACGCAGTTGTTCCGGATTCAGATCTTCATAAATTGGGTGCGGTGCAGCACTAGAGTCCGCGGCGCGGCGTTAGCGTCCGGCGCCCGCCGAGGGTCACCGCTAGGCGACATGCCATGTAGATTATGATTTATAGCATCGCTAAAATAGGATCATGTTTCTAATTCTATTGGTTCATTTCTAACTATATATTAATAGGTAGGTATTTTCGTTATTTCGTACGCTTTCCTATATAGAGGTAGCTATCTGTTCTGATGATAAGGGGGTGATAAGGGGGCAACTGTCTGTCTGCAGACAGTTGCCCCCTTATCATCTACTGTCTTGCAGCAATATGTTTAATATTACTTTGGAATGCATCCGCCATCTTTATCACTGTCATCATCCATTTTTATTTATAATGTGTATTTATTGAATTTGCCCTTCCTTTAAATACTCGACATTGCCATAAATAACGCATATCGCAGGCATTCCTCATCTTTCGCGGTGCATGCGAAAGCGATCCCGTGGCGCCCCGATATAAGCGGAAGATGGTACACCGTCGGTTTTTAGTGGGTATACGGCCTTCTGCCGGGACTCCCACATAACCCTGTTACTTCCCCCGAGGTGGCAGGGTATCCATAAAGGATTTGACTATGACTCGCTGCTCGGAAGCTTGAAGAAGTGATGATGACGTCACGATGAGGTAGCTTTCCGAAGGCTACGCTGACGTTCATGCTCGTCACCAGTTTGAAGGTAAAGGGAGGATCCTTGGACCAGATGGGTGTTGTGTCTGGTGGGCTACTGCCCGACGGATGTTGTCGGGTTCTTGTATATATGTGCAATCGCTCGGATCGCTTTAATATCGCGATGCAGGATTTAGTTCGTATGTGGCGAGATAGATGTCGCTACATCATCATTTCACTCATTTCGTAAAAAAAGAATATTACTCTGAGTTTTTTGACAATTAACACTAAAAAATCTGTTAAAAATTGTCAGTTACTATTGAAACAAGTAATAAGAGGTAATGATTTACTCCCATTAAGATTGAATCCAGACACAGAAAGAAATTACAGTTGAATTAAAAAATATATTTTGGTTTCAATTCCTAAGATAACCCATAAGTCTAAAACTGGTCTTATCAAGTACCACAGTTTTACTACTTGGGCTTATGAAACTAGATGGCAGTGACTATATAAGACTACACGAATATTTTTTTATTTATTTAACCTATAGTGTCCCACTGCTGGACAAAGGTCTCCCCCACGCTCCACCACACATCTTTATCTCCGTCCCTTTATATAACTAGATTCAATATTATTGACATTAATAAAGAAATCTGGGACAATTACAAAATCTATCAACCATTTCTAAACAACAGCTTTCTTTGTAGTTATTTAAAAAGTAAGACTTTGAAATTAATTGGCACTCAGCATATCAAATTTGTGCCAAAATATCCGTACTCCACGCTCCCCGTGCATGGTAAGCAAAAGTAATTACAATATTCGCGGCGGAGGGCTGCCAGCTCGCAAATATTGTTAATTAATTTCTCTATAACTTTTTGTGACTAATTAACTTCATCAACACGTCGAGCGCAGTGGTTAGTGGAAAACGTTGGAGCTGCACCGTGGTAAAAAAGAAACTATTTTTGACGTGCCGCTTACCGATAATAGTTTAGTACCGAAGGTTTCGCGTTCACCAACCCAGATTGGGCCAGTGTGGTGGACTATTGGCCAATTCTTCCTCGTATTGAGGGGCAATGTGCCCAGTATGATGCTAATACCCTGGCCCTCTAATAAATTGAGGCTGAAATACATCGGCGAAGCGTGGTAATACTGGCGTGCACCTCTGCCATACCACTTCGGGGAATCCAGACGTGATTATGGTAGTGGTGTTTTAAAAATCTAACCATAGTTTTCAGCTTGTAGCACACCACTATTGCCGAATGTATCAAATATCTAATAAGAGCGCCGAAAAAAATCTACTTCTTATATTTAGGTACTCTACTTTCCAACCCTACCCAGGACCAATTAATTACCATCCCAATTAAATCCATAGTCTATTGGCAAGAAACCGTTCCTAATTCGATTTTAAAATGATAAACAAAAGTTACCGCGGCTTAATCAAGTCTTCGCCATTCCCCCAATAGCTGAGTCTTCGCGTTTTGGCAAACTGAGACGTTGCTTGCATTCTAAATGCAAGACAGCATCGCAATTAAACTATCTGAATACGAAATGAATGAACGGCGAACGGAGGACGCACTTAAGGATCATTGTTCGGTTATATCGGGACTAATGAACACGTATTGAAAGGCCCTTGCATGCACTGGAGTGACGTCACCGCTTGCACGATGTAAGGAGGTACTTTGAAGATGTCAAGGATTAGCAGTTAGCATGCGCATATTCGAATAATTCCGATATAGAATACGCTAAGTTCAACGTATGTGCATACAACATTTAGATTCAACAGGACATGCGAGGAAACGGTGTATTCTGTTAAAACTATTATTTATCGAAAAGATACGACTAGTTATCGATATATAGATATAATATTCTGATATTTATCTTGCTGAATCATGTCATCATCAATGGCTGAATGAACAATAATGAGAACGATGTTACTGAGAATAGGATTCGACGTGACAATTGTTGTGATATATCGATTATCGATATTGCTATTAGACCCTTGGAACTCAGCCCAATATATAAACTCAACTCAAAAGCATTATTGCTACCATAAATTTTATTATTTAAAAATATTTGTTCTTTCACTATTAAATTTCAAATTGTTATCAACAGTTATATTTGCATAGTATCACTGGTGTTTAATTCGAAAAAAGTTCCTCTAAAACTATATCATGCTTAACTTTATTTTCTGTAGTTTTAGAATACAGAAAATACAGTACAGAGTGATATTTTCATGTTTATTTTTTTAATTTTAAGTGACGGGTTATGTAAATTGTTACCTATATATATTACATAACCCCGGATTGATATCTAATTTAATATCATATGAACCCGTTTTTAATTCTCTGAAAGTCAACAACGGTGTAATGGCCGGATCAATCGGACTGATATAGCTATTGTGTCCCAAAGAGTTCACGATGAGTACGGAATATTTTATTTACTTCTCATTGTGTTCCACTGATGATGCCCTCGTTGTGATTTATATAATATCAATCGTTTCAATGTCTAGTCCCTTTAATTAGGAGAATAATACTATAGTTCTACTACTACTAACTCTAGTTCTATGCTCATGAAATGGCGGCTCAATAATTTGAAATGAGAATGTCCTCGAGGAGATTAGAATGGTTTGGACATATGTTGAGAAGAGATGAATAGCATGTGACTAAAAAAGTCAAGAGTATAAATGTGGATGCAGAGTGAGAGATAGACCTAAGCAGAGATCGATGGCGTGTATAAAGAGTGTGATTGGAGTGGATAACAGGTAACAGCTGTGTTGGGCCGAAATTTTAGGAAAACTTATCACGTCGACAATCTTATTAAAAACGATAAGGGAATATTTCTGATTCCACAAACCTTTAGAAGAAGCTAGAGAAACTATATTTAACGGGTTACTATACCTATTTTAAACCATATTATAGATATAAAAGCAGTGGCAGCCTCGTGGGCAAGAACACTCGCCTTGAACGTAAGGTGTGCAAGTTCAAATCTCGGGCCCGCACCTCTGAGATAATTTTCAGGTCCGAATGTCATTTTCAACAATGATTACCACTTGCTGAACGGTGAAGGAAAACATCGTGAGGAAATCTGCACTTCTATAGAAAGGCGTGTGAAGTTAGGCAACCCGCACTGGGCCAGGGTGGTGGACTATGGCCCAAATCTCCATCGTATTGAGGGAGAATGTGCCCGGTATAATGGCAATAGGCTCGCCCTCTATTACATAAGGACCAAAATAGATCGCTGAAGTGTGGGCGAACTGCAGTGCACCTCTGCCTACCCCTTGTAGTAATTGTAGATATGGAACTTACAAGGCGCTGTTAGGTAAATACTTAACACAATAACCATAATGGTTTCTAATGTAAAGTACATTATGCATGCATATTCCACGCCCATGCATTCCAACCGGTTAAGTTCGTTAAGTACACGTGTCCTCGTTAGGAACTCGTAATTAGGGCAAATGCAATAAACATTGTCGTTGTACAGCTGTAATAGGTTGACTCTATCGATATATTTTAAAATAACACTTAACTAAAAGGAAGCTCGTCGTATGGAAGATACAAGGCACGAGATCAAAAAACCGGCCAAGTGCGAGTCGTACTCGCCCACGAAGGGTTCCGTACCATTATCTATAAAAACAGCAGAAAAATCACGTTTGTTGTATGGGAGCCCCCTTAATTATTTATTTTATTCTGTTTTTTAGTATTTGTTGTTATAGCGGCAACAGAAATACATCATCTGTGAAAATTTCAACTCTCTAACTATTAAGGTTCATGAGATACAGCCTGGTGACAGACGGACGGACGGACGGACAGCGAAGTCTCAGTAATAGGGTTCCCGTTTTACCCTTTGGGTACGGAACCCTAAAAAATAAAAGGGCGTTGAATTCAAGAAAAAACTGTAAAATAGGAAGTAATAAATAAGTATAACGATTTTGAACGACTTTACCTTCATATCCCTTGAATCATCCTAGATACTAGGCTCTAATAACTTATCCAAGCGTATTTTTTATTACAAAAACAAAACAAAAAAAATAGTTACGACAAAGCGTTATGATTTAGTTTACAGTGAAATTATAGACTGTGTTTAAAAATTATGTTTATCTGGTTTATGTATTCTTTTTTATTTCTTTTGAATTGTTAATATTTTGTAAATACATACGACTAATTACAACATTATAATTGCCTAACTATTTTTAAATATAAGCATTCCAAAATGTTGTTTTAAATGGTCTGTAGATGTATGGTAATCTCTATATATTCAGAGGCATAATTAATGATGCTTAATACATGAATTATTCGTTAAGATACGAAAACCGTACATACAGTCTCATATAACTCAGCCTCTATAAATAATATATAATGTTTGCCTGAATCCAGCCTTTGAATATACCTACACACGTCTGATTTCACAACAAGAAAGTCAAAAGTTCAGAGTTAAGTACTCTTATAATGAAGTCGAGTGGTGCAAAAGTTGAAACGGTTTAGAAACAGCGCTAATGCGATTAAAATCTTAATTATTTGAGCATAAAGTGCAAATTGCAGAATTGCCTATAAGGTACACATGTCGAATAAGACCGAGCCCATATAACTTGCACACAAAAGAGCTTTTGATGCCAGTTAATTAGTTGAAGAGTACGTTTTTGTAAAGTACCCGTATGGCGGTGTGCAAATTTTCTTAACCGCCAAATCTGTGTTTTATTATACGGTAATGATAAACATATTTTAATATTTTGAGATATAATTTGCTTTACTTACTAACAAACTTAAGTCTAAAAATAACTTAATTTTTTGCATCGGTGTTAGGTTAGAGATTCAGTAGAGAAACCTGAGGACAATCCACCCAACTTTGCTACGGCATAGGGCTACTACGCCGTA
This sequence comes from Ptilodon capucinus, assembly GCA_914767695.1. Taxonomy (NCBI): domain Eukaryota; kingdom Metazoa; phylum Arthropoda; class Insecta; order Lepidoptera; family Notodontidae; genus Ptilodon; species Ptilodon capucinus. The sequence continues at coordinate 1,731,246 of OU611813.1, read as the reverse complement.
GCAAACGCCGTAGCACATGTTTGCAGATAATTTCGCATACACTTGTGGTCCAAATACGATGTTTAAATTAGCTCTAATTAAAGCGATTTGATGAACTATATACGAAGGGCACATACAAATAACAGGGAATGTCCTCAATAATGAGTTTTGAGAAAAAACTATTTGAAAGTATTAATAACTATTATTATTCTATTATATAACTATTCTTACAATTCTATAGTTTAGCCATAATCAACTGCATTTTTTGCGCCACCTGTTAACTTTTTAAAATTCTATTTTTTGATTTTATGTGACATTCCCTGTTATTTGCCTGTGCCCTTCTGAACATCTACCGTTCTTTTAATTCTAATTTAGTACACTGAATTCCGCAAATTACTTAGTACTGATTTGACTTTAGGGTGGCCTTCGTAAATTACCTCAATACCGAATATTCACCTTTGTTTTGTTTATTAATGACCATTCTACAAGTTACTTAAACTCGCTCACCCATATTTACGCAGTCTTTAAGCTATTTACATCAGTATTACAAAGTATTTTTGTTACTAATATTGTTAATTTAAAAGTTAGTGAGAATGGATGGATGTTTGTTACTTTTTCACGCATAAACTACTAGACGGATTTTGATGAAACTTCACTTGGACATAATTGAAATCTTTGCTGAAAAAGTCCCGGGCAGAAGCTAGTTGTCTAGAAATCTGAAGGTCATATTGTATCGTATTTTCAATATGTATATTATGTGTTTTATGTTGAAACAAACCCAAAAGGCGATAATAAGCTCAATAATAGCGAGACACATCCACAATATTAGCACGTATAATAAGTTTAACCCTTCCTCGCCGGCGGGGGTCGGCAAGCCAAATTAGATTCGCTGAGTTATATACAACCTTATTGGCTCAGACTACCTCAGACCGGGTTGATTAATGCCTCTATAGTTTCCGTTATACCGTTATCTCCAATAGATTAAGCGTTGGGAATGTTCGGAACAGTAAAGGTGGTTATTACGTGGTAGGTACGTTTAATGTCTTTGTTGACTGTGAGATAAGGATTAAACTCGCTTGTAGTGCAGAAACGTCTTAAGTATACTTTGCTAGTAATAGTAATAGCAGTGAACGCCTTGAACGTAAGGGGTGCAAGTTCAAATCCCGGGCCCGCATCCCTATAATTTTCAAGTGCGAATGCAATTTTTCATAATGATTACACCTTGACGGTGAAGGAAAACATCGTGAGGAAACCTGCACGTTTGTAAAAAGGCGTGTGAAGTTCACCAACACGCACTGGGCCAGCGTGGTGGACTATGGCCCAAAACCTCCCTCATATTGAGGGAGAATGTGCCTGTATAATGGCAATAGGCTAGCCCCCTATTACATTGGGACCAAAATACGTCGGTGAAGTGTGGGTACACTGCAGTACCCCCTGCTTACCCCTTCGGGGAATAAAGGCGTGATGACTTAGTATTATTTATTATTATAACAATAGCTAAAGTTTTGGTTATGTTTATACTTACTTGACCGTTAGACCGTTCAGTGAAAATTTTGCAAATATTAGTTATTATTTACTATGTGAAAGCAAAATATTTTGTCTTTAGTCCGATAAGGGTCTTATTTGTCTGTTATTTATATTCCTTAGGATACAGAGAAAAATAAAACATTATATTCTCAATAATTTGATAGACATCCATTTCCCTTTTTTTTAGGGTTCCGTAACCCAAGGGTAAAACGGGAACCCTATTACTGAGACTTCGCTGTCCGTCCGTCCGTCCGTCCGTTCGTCCGTCTGTCACCAGGCTGTATCTCATAAACCGTGATAGTTAGAGAGTTGAAATTTTCGCAGATTATTTATTTCTGTTGCCACTATAACAACAAATACTAAAAAACAGAATAAAATAATTATTTAAGGGGGCTCCCATACAATAAACGTGATTTTTTTGCCATTTTTATAGATAATGGTACGGAACCCTTCGTGCGCGAGTCCGACTCGCACTTGGCCGGTTTTCTTACTTTTACCTCAAAGTTAAGTCCTTACTTAACGAATTCTTAGGAATCAATCAGCAGTACATTCGTGCCTACTCCATCGATGAATACAGGCGTGATTATAATATTAAAGATAAATTATCAATAAGTATTAACGAATTCCTAAAGTACTTTTCATTTATATTTTTTAGATTTTCCCGTGAAAAAATGCTCACTCGAACCTTTAATTTATAACCCTCTCGATAACGTGGGGCACGGGAAGAGAAAGAATCGTATGAGCTTTAATTATTAACCTTTTAATTATCAGGAGTGTTTCGGTACCATATATCTGTATAACTAGGAAAAATCGTGATTTAATTTTATACTTTTACCAATTTAAATCCGGGCACACTGGGGCGTCAAGAATGAAAGTATATACGATACCTATAACGAAAACGCAATTTTAAAATGTTTTGTCTGTCTGTCTGTTTGTTTGAGGTAAACTTCTAAATGGCTGAACCGATTTCAATGGGACTTTCACTGACAGATAGCTGACGTTCCAAGGCGTAACTTAGGCTACTTTAATTTTAGAAAAACCATTAGGGTTCCGCGGGAGAAACATAATACCCATATTTCCGGGTAATCTCCCTAAAGTCCACGCGGGCGAAGTCGCGGGCACAGCTTGTACTTAATAAAAATATTCAATCTTAAAAGGGTAATAGTATTCCTAGTTCAATATATTGAGCTGTAAACCTATTAATAAAAATAACAAACAAGAATGTTTCCTTACTACTCCGTTTTCGAGCGAAACTTTTTGTTTTCGCCCATAAATATATCAAGTGCGTCGTAACTCACGCCGGTCACACCCTAAAGGATTCTATTGTCGATATTAAAAGGTACAAATCGACATCCCACTTTGGTATTTTTATTTAGTTTCCGAAATAAATTTCACCCTTAAACCCCCAACACACTGGGGCATCAACACTCGCGCGTTATTTGCCTACAGTTAAAAGAACTGTATTGACACAGAAACAGTTCATTCTATAACGAAATGACACTGACGGCACGATAAAATCTTGACGCGAAGGGCGAAGCTTTTACAACAGAAATTAAATATTTTTATGGTTTCGTACCCAAAAAGTAAGACGGGAACCCTATTTCTAAGACTTCGCTGTCCGTCCATCCATCTGTCTGTCAGCAGGCTGTATTTCATGAACCGTGATAATTAGAGATTTGAAATTTGCACAGATGGTATGAATGGTTACTAAAAAACAGAATAAAATAAATATTTAAGGGGGCTCCCATAGAAAAAACGTGATTTTTTTGCCTTTTTAAAAATAATGGTACGGAACCCTTCGTGCGCGAGTCCGACTCGCACTTGGCCAGTTTTTTCATATTGACACAAAGTTCATTTTGGTATTGGCAATTATTTTGACGAGCGACTTTTGTCGCCCCAGTGTGCGGGAGGCTTTAACGTACGATGTGCTTCTTTCAATGTCTGTTTGTGAGTACGTACGTGTTCTGGTTTCGCGAAAGAACCGCCGGTGAAATCCACTTTATTGTATTTACGGTAATTTCCTCACGTTAGCCATTCTATTTATTAACTGTTAAAAATATATCCACAGGTTTTCAAGAAAAGAAATAGTGCTTTAACATGGACATATAAGACTAGTCAACTAGCTAATGTGAGAAGTGAAGCAACTACCTAATGCGTATGTGAATTGACTGATTTAATATTTATGCCAAGTTTGTGCGAAATAGGGTTATACTCGTAGAAGTGAGTAACTTGTGATGGGTGCTTCACTTATTTTTCATTGAGATGCCGTCTGAACTTAGTCATACCGTCATGTTTTATATTTTAAAGTAATTATTTACAGCGTCTAAATATCCAATTTAGTTATAGATTTGGATGTACCTGAATATTATTAGTCATGGCATATATTTTTAAAGCAAGAATAACAGGAAAATAAATCAACAAATTTAATTAGAATGTAGAATATAATTAAACAATGCCACGTGAATGTGCAATTAATACGATTCTAATTGAGACACGACAGACGATCTTAAGCTTAATTAAATGACCTAAATACGTCCTCTATCTGTACTAAGCATAGAGACCTCGTCCGTCGCATATTTCCCAAGTGTACGCCACTTTGACCTGAGGTCTCACTAACACTTTCGTCCCCCGACGATGTAAGTGGTGCTTTATTGAATTGTAGAGTTTCAAGTTAAGAGTTTCGCTCAAAGAACCATACTTAGTGGTAGAGTCTGGAGCGTTATTGTTTTATCGATAAGGTTATCCTTGACGGATTGTTAAAGTAGGAATTGTTACGTATATTTGTGGAAATTGTGGAGGCTATATGGCACTACAGTTATATGAAGTTACAATAATATTTATTGAGATTTATGATATGCCCTTAGTGTCTTTCAGTTATAAAGTAAAATTAAATTCGTTTATTTTGTTGAGGCCCTAGAAGCCGGTCACCTCTACAAACAAATCGGACTGGGACCTGGATTGATAAGATCCTAGATTAAATTCGCTTTTTTTGACCAATAAACTTTAGAATAGTCACAGAAGTATAGTATAAAAAAACTTTCAACAAGCTTTCATTTAATTGCCCTTAGTTTTCGTGTTCTCCTCAGCAAGCCCTTTTATTTGATACCCATACTGTGGTAGTGCAGAAAAAATAACTATTCCGCCATCTTGGATGATCCGCCATATTGGAATTAGAATGACGTCACTTAGCTAAGCATGCATTGTCATCCAAAGTAAGCGTGTATACGGTTAAAGATAACTGATCCAAAATTCAGTTGTAAGATTCCACCCGGACATATATACATTGCAAGTTAATATAAAGCTTGTAAAATAGGAAGCGTCAGTTTGTCAAAGATAAAGTTACAGACAGTGCTAAATAGTTTAATTTCAATGTTGAATAAACATTACTAATTTACTTCAAAATTAACGATCCGATTGTTTTAGTAAACGAAATTCTTTCACGTTCCCGCGTTGTACAATAATCTTACAAAAAAAATAAGTTTCAAAGTTGATTCATTCATTAAAAGTGTAATGTTAATAGGTACCTATCTACGAGTATATAACGATTAAAAAATCTTACGATGTGAACAAGACTTTGCTTTTTATTTTAGGAAACTCTCAAATGTAGCGTAATTAGGGTTCATGATTTCTCGAGCTTTTAAATTTCTCGGGTCTCGAGAATTCTCGAGGCTAATTTCTCGAGGCTTCTCGGGTTGTCGAGAAAATTTACATTAACGTACGTTTTCTCATATTATTTGGTTCCAATAACGTCAACAAATTCAGTGGTTTTCCTCTCAAATAAAAGTATCAAATTAATTATAAAACTTTTTATTGATTATATTCAAAATCCTTAATCTTTATTATGACTCATAATTATAATGACAGCACCATTTTTGGCAGGTTATTTAGAACTTATAAACGGAACTTATAAACTTATAACGGGAATTCTCGGCTCGAGAATTCCCGGGAATGAACCCTAAGCGTAATGCAATGAGTGGGACATTTAGTAAGAAATATGGGAATTTATTTCTTATCAGTCGTGCTGCCCATAGTTAAAACGATAGATTTAATGTAGTTATAGGACGTATACGGGCTCGCGCATTTTATAATTAAATTTCTAATCGTGTGCCGACAAAGTGCTTTTACTAATACAAAAACAATTACTGGACTAGGTATTAAATTTAATTACTAATTATTGTAGGCATATACAGGCTGTCACCTCAATAGCAAGTTAGCTATTCTACGTTAGTAGCAAACCACCCCTTACATACTTAACGGGCAGTTTTCGAGAGAGTTTCCGAGTTTCATAATTACCAGTTTCTTATTACTAAACTATTTGTGTTAAAAAGTATCTACAAGTATTATGAATTTGTTATATTGTAGTTTCCTGATCGTAACTTTACTAATTTCATACTTGAGTGTACCATGTGAAAGACTTCAATCAGTTTGAGGGCCGATATTTGATTATATGTAAAGCTATGTCAGACAACTTGGGCAGTGTTGAGCACAGGTCATTACGATGCTCGTACCTCTGGGAAATTCGTGTGCAGATTGCCTTATACTGATATGATTACGTTTGCATAACAATTAAAGTCTGATGAAGTTGGTACCATTTTTTTTTATAAATATTAGCAAATTATAGTACGTTTTCAAGAACGTAACCCTTATATCCAGTTTAAATATACTCATGTCGTGGTGTGCATCTTTAAAACAATTAATTTTCTAATGCTATGGGGTGTAAATGACCCGCGCGGTGCTCAACGTATTTATTAGTTGAAGTATACATATTTTTTTAATATAGACAAGGTTTGTTTTATAATATTGGAATATTAGTGACAATTTACAAGGAGGATAACATAAAGAAAATTATGTTACTAAAATAAAATAGTTAAAAAACTCAAATGCCAAACAGCAATTTACACTCGCGTTATACAAATGAGGCGAAGTTTAAATATTGCCGTTGCGAATGGTTTTAAATTGAGCCGTGCGAGCTTAGAAGGGGACTCGTTCGGCTTAACGTGAAGACAAACGACCGAAAAAAGACCATTCAAAATACGCAGCGTTGCAAAACAGCCGCACTGACGCGCCCGCTGAACGGTTTCAAAGGAGAACTTTGTGCTGAACTGAAAACGACGTGCCGAAATAACTGTTGTTTTTTCACTTTGCCGCTCGCGTTCTTTGGCCGGACCATTTTGTTATACTGGTCTTGTGCTTTCGTCTTGTGCTTTCAAGTGATTCTTCTGCTGTGATGAGCTGGACTTTATCTTGTTCTGTTCGAGACGCGTTCAACCCCCTTACCAGTCGTTAGTCGTATTATATTAAGTGTTTTTTTTTAATGTAAGCAAGCAGTATTGAAATAATATTGCTAAACAGGTGGTAAGGCCCCAGGATACAAGGTGAACCAAGATATCATTGCATAACGACTAGTTACATATTGTACAGCACATAGATGGTATCTCTTCTGTCATATTGCTTACTCAATAATATTAATTCTAAGTGGGTATAGCAATCCTGCATCATGTACTGTATATCGAGGGGTGAAAGGCTATTTGTCTCGAGCGACATTTTTTTAACATTACAGGAGAGCATACTCATTCACCACAGAAAAAATAGCGGATTCCATGTATGTATGACTTATACTTATAAGCCAATACCGCCTAATAGTGTCAACATAGACGGAATAACAATAACTTTTGTTTCCTTCTACAAAATTAAAACAATCATATCCAGGCATGGTCTGTTAGGTCAATCGTATCTTCTGGTGAGTTAATCTTAGATCAAAAGGAGTTCAAAAGTAACAGTTGATTAAGGGGAGAAACGACGGGAAAATAAAATAGTAAATAAACGCGATAGAATCCGTAAAATAGTTTTATTTCAGTTGATTAAGGAGCTGTGTTGCGCCGAATTTTACAAAAATCACGTCCAAAATCTTATAAAACGCGATACCAAAATTTTTACATATATTCGTTTATCGCGTTTGAAAGTGTTAATTAGTTGACCAAACTGCCACTTTAAATTACATAGGTAGTAGCATTTAGCGCAAACAAAAGTTAGACAATGCACACGAAACAAAAGTTGCGCAAGTAAACTTTGCAGGCATTGTATTGTCAAAATCATTTGGTGGTGCTATAGTTGTGAAACATCTGCTATTAAAAACAAGTGAGAACTTTTGATTATACGCCGAATAGAACCGATATTGTTTGTTGAATATGTTTGCAAATTGCATGAATTTGCGTACAGAGCAACGTTCATTTTTACTCCAGCTTAATCACTATACGTGGTACAATACTACAATGATTACTATGAGTCTATGACGTCCCACTGCTGGGCAAAGACTTCCCTACCCTTTCTCCATTCTTTTCTATTTTGAGCTAAGATGGGTGACTCTTTTCGATGGGAGTCAAGTTCATCCCGCCATCTCCTTCTGGGCCTGGCGCGATGTCTTCTTGTATTACCGGGGATCCACTCTGTGGTTATTTTTGCCCAGTGTTGTTCTGACATGCGGCAGACTACAATGATTATAACCTAAAATTGCATGTGGTACTTTTTAGTAATTTATATACAGGGTGTATCAGAAGTCCGAAATAATACTTTGGGTACATATACGGTAGGTCATATGTGAATGCTCAGTTAAGACAGATTTTATCTAACTATCATGGTTTCCAAGTTGTAGATCTTTGAATATTTGTCACGAGTATCATGTTCTGGCCTTTGGGTACATCCATGATCCTATTAAGAAGTGTAAACTACATTTAAGAGGGGCAGCTACAAGTATCCACAAAACTGAACAAAAAAAATTAACGCAGAACTCGAGATATTACAAATTATAGAAATCGACTACAAAGAAAAAGTTGAAAAAAAATGTTCGAATTTCAATCAAATTTTTATACTATTCAATTGTATACCCGATACTGATGCAAACCGTAAAGTATTATTTCGGACTTCTGAAACACCCTGTATAGAGGTTAAAACCCCGGGCAATCTGGGTTGTTAAGACTCGCCCTAATATGTTTTGCCTGGACCCAAACGAACTCTATGTTAATATCAATAAAGATTATATTTTTGTGGTAATAGTCATGCAACCACGTAGAAAAATTGTTTTGCGACATCTCGTTGCAAATGAGCTTTTCTACCAGTAAATACGGTTCATTTTGGTATGGAAAATTGACAGCACGAATTTTGGACATGCTTTACTCAGAGTTTTAATTTCAGTTAAATTTTTGTGCATTTTTAGCATCGTGTTTTTAGTGGAATCGTGTTGGAATTCCCAACAATGACAACACGACAAATAAAAATGCAAGCGCCAATCAATCAGCGTGTAACCAAACAGATCGCACTATGTTTTTTTTTGGAATAGAGCTTTTGTTCATTTTCAAAAGTGCTATGTTTTCAACTATTAATAATAAGTTTTACAGATATAGAATTATTCAACTACTTACTATATTTCAAGCGTTAAGACTAACTGCTCAATTGATTAACCGACTTTAAAATAAGAGGAATATCTCAATTCAAGTCGTTGGCTTTTTTAAGTTATAATATGTATTTACAGTGGCATTTTAGAACGTTTCTACTGAAAAAACCCATTGTAGCTGGTTTTGTAGATTGATTAAAAATTATATAAATTTTTTGTGAAGATTCAATAAGCTAAAACTGTTTCACCACAAACTACATTATGTTAAGAAAAAAAATGTAAGGAAAAAAAATATATGTGTAAGAAAAACAAATAGTAAACTCTTAACTTTCTTTCATAATATCCCATTTCGTGAGTTTAATATTCAATAACCGCTTTATACACAACTATTGGAGACGGGGTGGGGCGGACGTGTAGGGGTGTTTCAGACCGAGACGGGCGCATGGTTTCTTTTAAGATGCAAGAGCAGTTATGACATTTTTTTTTTATAATTGGAGCAAGGAAAATGTAGTTCACTATGTTATGTATTTAAAATTATATATAAAAAATACACCAGTAATAGTTTTATAAGCAACGGTAATAATCAATATGACCATGGTAAATTATGTTATTACAATTATCAGAAGTTTTATTGTTCTTGATAAATCTCATCTGGCATTTCAGGTACTCTAAATACACACTGTACTGTGTTCTTTAGTTTCTCAAAACGTTTCTATTCCACTGCTAGGAAAAGATCTTCCCATCTCATTCCATTCATTTCAGTATTTCGCTCTCTCAAACTATTCATTTAAATAAGCGTCAAGGTCATAGGAACACCGCTTCCTGGGCTTACCACGAAGACGACTTCCTCCTTCTGCGACCCATTTCTTACAAGAATGTACCCACCGTTCAGAGCTCATCTAACTCAGTATTTTTTATTTATTTTGCCCCTAAGTGAATCTACCGTGTGCATGTCATATCTGAAAGAGCCCTAACGATAGTCACTTATTCAGATCACGTTCTCCGCTATCTTAGCATCTGGATTGTTTTGTAACATGCTGTAGCGAAGTGTCTCCGCCCCCAAGTTTGTTTTTAAACTGGCATCTGTCTGGTCGCAGTTTTAGAACTTGTTCACTAGTATTTATGAAACCTTAGAACTTTGTCGCGCCAAAGTTGGAACTTTAAACCTAACTTGAAACATCAGTTCTCGAAACAAAAAAAATAACAATCGCATCATTATACTATCCCTGTCATTCTTCGTTATAGTTACCTATGGTGTGAAAGAGATGCAAAACGCTAAGCTAAATGTAAAGCAATACAATTGTGATTGTGCGCTGATGGTTATGAAGAACTAAATCTGCTTTGGGCAAAGATAGCCGCACAAAGAATTTGGCTTCTCTAGGAACATGTTGGCATTAAAATGATTCCTTAGCCGAGAAACTTTCTTTCACATGGTTATACATGAAAATTTCGACAATAACACATCTATACAAATAAATAAAGTTGGAGTGTCTGTTTGTAATATAAATAAACACTTTTTTACCAAATGCGTATGAAAGTATATACGATACCTATAACGAAAACGCAATTTTAAAATTTTTTGTCTGTCTGTCTGTTTGTTTGAGGTAAACTTCTAAACGGCTGAACCGATTTCAATGGGACTTTCACTGACGTTCCAAGGCGTATCTTAGGCTACTTTAATTTTAGAAAAAGCATTAGGGTTCCGCGGGAAAAACATAATACCCATATTTCCGGGTAATCTCCCTAAAGTCCACGCGGGCGAAGTCGCGGGCACAGCTAGTAATTAGTAAAATTAGCTACAATGTACTTGCAAATTTAAAACGTAATGTTCGATATTCTGCTTAAATAATCTTTGAATTTGAAGCATATCAGGTAATTTTTAGCTTATTACATTAAAACTTAGCTATTTGATTACAATTTTACAATACTGTAGAATACCAGCCGATAAAATGCTCAACCCCAGTTAAATCTGAGGAGTTTACCGTTAACTAGTATATCAGGGGCGATTACATACGACCGCGCTCAAACTAGTTGGCACGGTTTTTGCATCGTGATCTCCCGTTGAAAAGGCTGAAAATTGCCGTGAGGGAAGTACGTAACAAAGTGAGGATGGAAGTTAGGCCTGTTACGGGTGCCCATCCAGCCACCCGGCTATCCGGGCTGGGTCCGGGAGTTTTTAATTTCGTTCCGCAGCCACTCGCGGCAAACCTCGTTACAAGTTTAAATTGGCATTTCTCGGAGTAATGGTTAGACGCCAGTGGGTAACTTCCTCTCGGTGTCTCCTTTACTAGGAGGGGTAATTCTTATTTAAAATGTATGAGAAGTGGCTCGCAAGTGTATTTAAGATGAAAGCCAAGTGTTAGGTGCACACGATCGTTACGTTTACTGCCGGTGTGTTGTAGCTCAATTTAATACTGCTTGTAAAACATGAAAGTTTACTATAGTTGACGTTGTTATCATGAGAGTCGAGTATATAAATTTTCCTTCGATTCACTTTTCTTATCATCACTTGCTGAACGGTGAAGGTAAAACATCGCGAGGACTGATTTTAGTTGGTGGACCATGCCTCAAATCTCCTTCGTTCCATATTTAAGGGGTAGTAGTTATAATGACAATATTACAGGGAATATATGGCTTGCTCACAATTACATTGGGACCAGAAATATATCAACGAACCAACCCCTTCGGAGAATTCAAATTGCGTTGTATCTATTATATTTTATCTTCCAAGAATTCACAGTTTTATAATGCGTTATTTTGATTGAAGAATCACTTAAGAAGTCCGTTGCTTTACCTTACTGAAACAACCAGACTATTAAATACTTTTGAGTTGATAATTATATGAACTGGAGACCATTTTGTAAGAGTAAAATGAGTGGGCATTTACTGCTTCCCAACTGATTGCTCAATCAAACTCAAGCCTCCGTTTTGGTCAAATCAATCAGTCAATATGATAAATACACCGAAGCAAAATGAGCTTGATAATGTCAGTGCGAGTGTTGTCCCCGGTCGAGGCATGCCTCGACTGAGCGGGCAAGCAGCCTCGTAAAGTTTGAACCCTTAGTTAGTACGCTGCTATTGTCATATTTTCTACATTGCTATGCATGGTTGTGCTTTCACCTATCATGCCTTTTATGAGCGGATTCCGCAAATAACATCTATAAAATAGCCGTTTTGCCTTATTTGCGTGGCACGCAACGTAACGGTACATTTTTACGGAACGGCTCGACCGCGCAGCGACGTGTGGCCCTAATGTGGCTCGTTTATTCTTATGACGCACCCCACTTACCCTCTTTATAAATAGTTGTCTACCTACATAATATTCGCAAAATGTGTGTTGTCGTTCCTCGTATGTACGTGCTGGCTGGCTTTATGACTAATATAATGAATGCGTGTTTAACGGTTGAATTGTTAAATTAAAAAGTAGATTGTTCATGACGTTGATTCTAATCTGATGTTTGAAGATCAGGCGCTTATTGACTTCATAAGAACTTGATACGACCAACTATAACATTAAAAATTTAATACTATATTGAAAGTTCACCTAAGCGCGGGGTCGTCAAGGCTTAGAAGTCTCAACAACTTTAATAGCCTCATCTTTAGAATACAAAAGGTTTGGAATGAGAATGCGCTTGCTATTAACTATTGTTTATTAGCTACTCAAATACACTACTAAGCAAAGGTTACGCATAATTGGTTCAGGTGCTAACAACACCCAAAATGTGTCGAGCGTAAGCCACGCGGCAAATTTAAGGGCCCCATTATTTATGGTTTTAAACGGGCTATGTTTACAATCGACCGGCGGTAATGCCTGTTCAATAAAAATTACCAAAATTATGTTATCATCTTACTAATTAATTAGCGATGATAACTTACTAATTGTAACGAGCATACTTTAATGCAATACGTTAAAAGGATTGTTTGTTTTGAAGCTCCGAAAAGGTACTATTTACACTTTGAGACCACTGATATATTTTTACTTCCATAACTGAGTGAGTACACATTTTGCTTGTTTTTAACCGACTTCCAAAAGAAGGAGGTTCTCAATTCGATTGGTATGTTTTTTTCTAACCATTGCTCGTAGTAGGTACCAAGCTTAATAATAATTCCATCTCAACTGGAATGCTCTCACAAATCTCCGAAGAAAATTAAAATCCTGCAGGTTGAATCTTGTAATACCGACTGGATACTAAGACTATGCAGTGATCTGCACTAATCCAGCTTAGGAGGCGATGCAGCGGTGATAAGAGGATTTCGGCTGCATTCCGCGCTATCTTAAGCTAAATGCTGATGTAGACTAGTATTTTGGAGACATTCTATTCTGCTTTTTGTTGCGATACCGGCACAAGCATTTTCTAAGATTCTTGTGTTTCTATCAGCCCGCGTCATGTCCGCGACATTAGGATATATAACTTAGCCAGGAGATAATATATTCTTCAAAGTTTATAGATAATATATACGTTGAGCACCGCACGGAATGAATGTGTCCCATACTGATAGAAATCCAAATGTTTTAATTAAGCGGAGCTGAACAGGTTTAGATATTTTTATTCCGTAATCAAAGCATCGTTTCGCGACGTAACGATTTACTTACCCCAAGATTATGATTTATTTTAAACCATGTATAAACTAAATGCATAAAAGACTTTTCAGAACCAAAGTCATTTTATTGCCACAGTCGATATATTGTATCGTTATATAATTGGACAACTATTTACAATGCAAAATAAAATAAGTTAAAACTAATAAGAAAATATTATATTTATAAAATATGTAAAAAATTTGGCCCATGCGGAAGCGTGCCCAAGACGCTGGCTGCATTCCCTCGCTGAATGGCTAGAGCCAGAAAATGGCCTGCTCTTGGGTCGCCGGTTGTCGACCAATTTTTTGCCGAGTAACTTCATTAAATTTTGGGTGCTTGGACCCCATGGACCTAGGACCTTCGTTATATAAATAATAGAACATTATTTATTACCGGCCAAGTGTTGAGTTATTCGTAGACCTATATAAAAAAAAGTGTTTTCCAAGTGAAACAGCAGATAAAGTCCCAGAGGTGCAAGCCAGGGGTTTGAACCTGCACCCCTTACTTTCAAAGCTACCACAGCTTCCATAAAATTTCTTCAATATGAAATGAATACGACGACATAAAAACAACGCGATTTATAAGCTATTTTGATGGAACGGGAACTTAAAGCTGTCTTATACACGTCCAGACGTCGCAGGTGCGCTGCAATCATACGCGATCTAACGACGTGTGACGGTCGTTACGTGAATGGGACCTATTATTTGCTATCTTTATTGCCCCGACATAAAGTCCAATTTCTATGCTGCTATAAAATATGCTCTAACGTTAGTCTTCGATAAAGCTACTTAGTATAAGGCTATTTGAACAAGAGTAGCTTTTAATGCGTTTGCGGTGAAGTGGGAGGTACTATTAGAATAAATATTGCTATAAACGCCATTATGTAGCCATTGTTGGGTTATCCGCTGGTGCGTCGCGGTGCATGCGAAAGTGATCCCGTGCCGCCTCGATATAAGCGGAAGATGGTACACCGTCGGCTTTTAGTGGGTATACGGCCTTCTGCCGGGACTCCCACATAACCCTGTTACTTCCCTCGAGGTGGCAGGGTATCCATAAAGGATTTTCCGACGTTAAAAAAAAAAGGGCAATACTTAGATCTAACACATAGCTGATATTCCGTTGAAACTAAACAATATGTTAAGTGGGCAGTAAGTTGATACTATATTAAGTGCCTACTCGTGAAACCGCTATGATAGTCATCGCAGTACGTAATTCATTAACTAAGTAAGTAGGGTTTATCGATACGCTCGAAGCTCGAGGGGACTTACTCCTTTGGACTGAGATAGGGTTTACGATAAGCGATGTTTGCTCAATAAAGCCGCACACCGTTGCGTCAGTTTTTTTGCCATAATAAAACAAAGTGTATTGACTCTTAGAATAACTTCATTACAAGCTTTATATTAGCTTGTAATCCGTGAAATCTTGCAGCTCCATTTTAAATCAGTTATCTTTAACCGATTGAGCTGAAATTTGGTATACACGCTTACTTTGGATGACAATGCATGCTTAGCTATGTGACGTCATTCAAATTCCAATATAGCGGATCATCCAAGATGGCGGAATAGTTATTTTTTCTGCACTACCACAGTATGGGTATCAAATGAAAGGGCTTGCTGAGGAGAACACGAAAACTAAGGGCAATTAAATAAAAGCTTGTTTTTAAAAAGTCGCTTTTACCATTAATTATTTTAAAACTAAATGACTTTGAGAACGCGAACGAATTACGACGCGTGGGAGAGTGGGTTGTACCACAGAAATTCAACCTATAAGCTTATTGACACAGAGTTTATATTGGTATAAGAAAAAAATAGACGCACGACTTTTGACACCACAGTATGTGGGAGGCTTAAACATAGGCCGGTATACATATGGTATTCTAGAATGACTAGGGGTAAGGTGTTTTCAGTATAGTAAGTATATTCTAAGAAAAACCCTTTTTGGGGTCGATTTACTACAACTTTTTTCTGTTCTTATAACATGGAACGTCGTTTCTCTATTTAGTTACCCTGTGATATGTGTATAATATGGGTCATTATTCTATACACACCATTACAGAATTACAATACACAATTACAATTCAAACAAGTTTTTTCGGTCATATTCATTTATTTTACTGAATATTATCAAGATCTCAAGTATCCAATTTATGAATGTACCAGTGTTTAGTTGGGCGCTCTGGCAAATTATAGGTGTGCAGGTTCAAACCCCGGCTAACACCTCTGGGTTTCATGTGCGAATCTCTTTATCATCCAAGGTTATCACTTGCTTAGAAACGGTGAAGTAATACACCGTGAGGAAACCTGCACGGCTGAGGGAAGTATAGTAGTTCTTGAAAGATGTGTGAAGTCTGTAACCCGTACCGGGCCAACATCACCATGTATGTACGTAAGTATGATACAGGCCATAGTCCACCGACTATGGCCTGAATCCCTCTCGTATTCAAGAGAGGCCCGTGCCCAGCAGCAGGGCGATAGTGAGTAATACCGTCATCGCTATCATTTTCATGAGATGAATAGATTTATTTGCAGATTGGAATACACAGAATGAAAACAAAAATGAAAGACCAAAATGAAAAACAAACGACACACACAATATTTTTATTTGATAAGATTCTATTGATTGCCGTTGTCGTGGCAGACCAAGGAGAAGATGGTGCGAAGATTTGGTAACTTTTGCGAGAGAAACGTGGCCACAACAAGACCAGGACAGGGACATGTGGAGACGAGAGGGCTCAATATTTTATTATTAAACATTGATGCTAATCGTTCATTTTATCAATGAAACAGTTCATTCGAATGACGTCATACAAGCCTACCCACGCGTAACCTGTTTCAATTAATGCCAATCCCTACGTGTTCCTGTAATGATAAAAATTAAAGAAAACCCAGTCCTGAACAAACATTCCCGTAAACAGAGCTGAAATAATTAAAATGAGTTGCTATGTACTGAACATTATCCTAAACGAGAGGGATTTAGGCAAGGTTTTTGGAGATCGGCGCGGCGGTAATGAAAATGGCGAGAATTCTGAAAATTTACAATTGTTTTGTTTTACTTATTCAGAATGTTATACTCAGTTGCAAAAGAGGCTGACGACATGTGTGTGAGAAGTAAGTGCTCATGTGTTAGTTCACATAAATATTTACTACTGTATAGAATGAAAAACAGAACCGTCTCGTTTACTGTATTATTTCTTGCAAGTGACATATATTAGTAAATGCTTAAACAGATCTCCAACAGCTTGATGGGACAAAAAAATGACATTTTTCCATATTACAAGGATTAAACCAGTACCGCACGTTTTAGCTCGCTCTTCGCGATTTTTAAGGCGACTACGAAATACCAGTACTTATATACAAAAAAAAATAAGAACACGGTTGTACGCCTCTCGAAAATATTACATTATGTAGATGAGGAATGTATTAAGCATACGCCTCGGTACACGTGAATATTTAAAACACCAACAAATTGTGTCGGCCGAAGCACGCGCGAACGGCGAAATAAAATTCAACGTCGCACCGTGTAACGGGAGATCATAATTTTTGTAAAAGTCCCTTACGTTTGTGCTGCGTGACGCGTTTACGGAATAGGCATCACTTTTAATATACGAACTTTTTTTAAAGTGAACGAGCGAAAATGTTTTCGTTTGAATTTTTTAATACTCAGCCTTTTTTTGGATGCCAATCGCTTTTAATGTTTAAAGGAATCATCGGCAATTATCAAATTTGTTGGGTAAATAAGTTTTAGAACTATTATCACGACGACGGTAATATGCTCCACATACTTAAACTTCGGGGGTACGCTTAGGTACCTACGCTTACCAGTAGGTACCACAAACTTATTTTTGAAAAACCTATTACCATTTTATATGCATTTTTACTACCAGTAGATAGCTTTTCATATCATTGGCTATGAGTTTAAATATTTAAAATGCAGAATGGTCAGTGAAACGATTGCTTTGAGTGCAAATAAATGAAACGTTCATTTTTTACGACTGAACGGTAGTTTCAAATAGATTCATCCTTTTTAAAAATGAATCGTATATAATTCCACAGTTATTTTCTTACTTAAATTATGAGGTCATTCATCGCTAATACAAAATTCGGTTCATAAGATAAATAAGGCGTAGGTATCATATTTTCCTTATTTAGTCGGGCGCAAATGTGATCTTAAGCATATTTTTTTATTTACTTCATTGGAATAATATAAAATGTTTTCGGTTCCATTTTATATTTCGTTCACAATAGATATTCGCAAGAATCTTTTGCCATCAAAGTGAGATATCTCTTTGTAATCTCCGTGAATAATATCGGATTAAGACGACTTTGTTACTAATCCGTTTCTTTGGGCCGAATCCCTTTTATCCTATTCCTTAGCCCAACCCACTTATCCATCGCTGAAGGTTAATTCGAAGACATCTTTTATCTTTTTTTAAGTACAAAAAAGTCGCTAACGAGCATTTGAACTTTCTAGGGCGGTTTCCGTGTACTTGTTTCTTATACTTGACGAATGTTATTTCTACAAATTTATTGTACCCACAGATCTGGTATTTAAGTTTTATTTACGCAAACTAAATATTTTTGTTTTGGGTTCTGTAGCCAAATATAGAGTCCGTTTATCCATTACATCTGCAGGCAATAGAAAATTATAATTTTCACATCGCTTTCGAGATTTTACTATATGGCTAGTCTCATAACAAGCGAAATCACTTCGCTATAAACAAACGCTACCAATAGCGCCATCTAATAAAATAAATACTAATGCAAAAGAAATAACCATACACAAAAACCTAGAATAACCTCCCAGAAATTGTCATCGTGAGACAGTTCTGGACCACAGAACACTGCTAAAACCGACTATTTATAAACTATTTTTTTTTTCAGTTTCATCGTAGCATTTTACCTTTCCACCACTTTTACTCCTGTAAGCCAGGATCTACAGCGGTACCCAATGAAGACATTCTGAAGTTATTCTTCGTATATAGTCCACATAAATATATTTAAATAAAAACCGCGGGACGATTGTCTTGGTCACAGAAACCATACGTTACTTTGAGCAAATTTAGCTGGAAAATCTAGTAAAAACATTAAAGGGCATTCGCACACTCTCACAGTTGTAAAGCGGGATTTCGTATTAAAACATTATGACAAAATTATAGCACACACTTGAGAGAACGACAGCTTAAAACGTTCGGGACGTGACATTTTAGCTCCAGACCGTACTAACGACGGGTATTTGACTCCACTAAAACGGCACACTTTAGTTACGCTATGTACCGACGTAGGTACAATAGCTACAAATATGAAAGGGACCTTTTGTGCGCGTGAATTGTGTGTGGATATTAAATCACGGAAGATTGTGTATATTGTTGGGACACTTTTATCTTGTCCATGTTCTTAGCCGTTTTCATATTCCTTAGCTGTATCTATACCTATAATATAAATAGTTGTACAAACAACTACGAATGAAAACACGGAACGTAAGAACAGGAACCCACTCGCAAACAAAAACTCACCCCTACTTATATGAAAGTATTAAAGGGCGAGAGCATAAAGGGCCAGTGGGTACGAGACCTTCTTGTACTTTCTGCATTGTCCCCGTAACGTCACTATAATCCAACCAGACGCTTTGCCACTGGCTTGAACTTAGCCGTGTGATCTTACCTATATACGTTATAATTTTCCCATATATGCAAGTCAAATAAATTACTATCGTGAAGAAAGGTTCTGTTGGTGTTTTGTATTGTATCGACCATACCATTCCGAATTATAAATTAAAATGTGTAAACTTGTCGATATTTATCGTTCCAGACTTCTTTGAAGTTGCTGATCAACATTCTAATCTAGTAAAAAAAAATGGGCATGTCTTAAAACACCAATAAACCCGCCATAGGTTTAATGTAGTACTATCGCTAACGCTAAAGTGTTCGACTTCTATCGAATTGAATCGACATCTAGCGTTTGCCACTTGGCTAGGCCTTCTGATCCGCAAAATCAATAATAATTGACTCTAAATATGCACACACTAAATAATATGATATTAAATAATTCTAGCAGCATAAATCCTCTATCAAAATTTAAAACTTAATCTCTTACAGACTGAGATACCTTAAATACAGTCAGTAGTCGACCGAACCAGTTTTTGAAATTCTCAACACGATCCGACGAGATAACGAGGAATTTTGACGTTTCAGCTGTTAACAAAACGTCCCTTGTAGTTCCCATTACGCTTCACCCGCCATTTAACTACCGGGCCCGAGCATCTGCTCAGCTTTTAATTTTCTGAATGCCTGTAAAACAAACTGCTTCCCCTCAGGGATATGAAAATAAATGAAACACTGATGGCCCCTTAAATATGCCCAGTTTAGCGTTGATCGTTAATTTCCTTGGAGATTCTTGAGAGCTCAATGTCATTTGGGAATTAATAAGGAGTTACCTTGCGTTTTTGGCTTCACTGTTTGAAGATTATATTTCACTGCGTGCAGTAAACTTTTGGATTTTGGTTTACTGTCTAATTAAGACTTAATTAAAAGGCTGAAAGCGTTACTAACAATTGTTTTCGTAAATCTACACCAAACTAAAAGGTTAATTAAAATACACCTACTGAATCTTTGATAACTTGCTTCCTGATTACAAGTTCTTTACAAAATTTTATCTCTAATAAGCCTTTTGTTGACATGTCTCGTCATCCAGTAACACGTGTCGTGTAACTCACGGCGCTCAAATTTAAGTCACGTATCGGAAAAGCTCGTGATAGCTGGCCCGAAAAATCTCACTCAAAGTAATTGGTCTTGGAGAGCAGAGGACCGTTTGTTATCGCAAACGGAGAGCTTACAACCGCGAAGGATCGTTGGTAATAAACACAGTAAGAGCTAGTGGGGTTGTCAAGATGCCAAAAGAAACCATATCTACGGATTAGTGGCAACGAATCAAATTAATACACAAACCGTATTGCACGTCGCAATAAAGCTATCGGTATTCTCGAATTGATAGCCAGTTACAATATTTTTAAATTGGCATTATGTTTGTCTCCAGAAAAGTGTTTGTAACGACAATGTAAATTAATGAAATTTACCGTAAAAAGGGGTTGAAATAACGAATCTAGCAACTTGTAAAATGTACTATAAATGTTTCTTCGCAACTTTTATTTTCGTTTTGTTTTTTAACCTAAACATTGGAATCGTATTGTGGACCCTCGCGATAACATTATCGCCCATTCTAAATGATGACAGCCAAGATTCCTGAGACTTAGAACTTTGCTATTTACCGTGCGGAGGGTTCTGTCTCCCGAGATTTTTGTATCGCACTAAAGCTAAAAGATTCAAGAGTTGTGCGTCCCCAATCAAGAAGTTTTCTCTTACAGACAACCCAGTGAGAAATCGCTAACTGCTCCCGCCTTTCAACGAGTTTTTTTTCGCTTGTTTAAGTATTCACAAATGACCTGAAATGTGTAATTCAACTTGATCTATCACCTACTTTGTTGGTATACGAAATACAGCTCAAGTTATCTAGGTCCGTCCTGATAGAAACAGAGTTCCAGCAATTCTAGACAGGGGTATAAATAGCCACCAGTTCAATGAACTGTATTTTGCCTTTCTACTAATACTTCAGACATACTACTACTACTACTACTACTACTACTACTACTACAGCCCTTTTTAACGTCCCACTGCTGGGCACGGGCCTCCCCTCAATGCGAGGGGATTCAGGCCATAGTCCACCACGCTGGCCCGGTGCGGGTTGGCAGACTTCACACATCTATCGAGAACTAGTCAAGCTCCCTCAGACGTGCAGGTTTCCTCCTCCTTCACCGTTTCTTAGCAAGTGATAATCTCGGATAAAAATGAGATTCGCACATGGAACCCAAAGGTGCGAGCCGGGGTTTGAGCCTGCTCACTTTGATTGCAAAGCGTGTGTTCGACGACTCGGCTACCACTGCTTCAGACATAAGAATTAAAAAAAAATTCAATATTAAGTTCACTCAAATCATGAAGGCTGATTTTAATTGAGGGAGTAGCCCTATCTAGCGATAAATACTGTCCATATAGTCAACAAGTCCATAGAATTGCTTAAATAATGATTCCAACGCTAGATTTAGAAGCTTATTAACTGTAATACGAATTTAACAGCTATGGCAATTGCAGCCAAAGATTCCGCTGCCATTCCTATTTTGCACCAATCCGCTAAAGAATCACCTAATATAGTGTGGGGACCGTGGGCGGACGCGATAGTGTATTGTGTGGTGATTACGTCACGATCCTTAGGGACCAACTCGTTACTCCGAATTGTTACATCTTACTTTAGTACCATAACCTTTATTAGTGTTTACTGTTTTCGGTGTGACGATAAACTGCTTTATGGTGTTTGAAATAGGAGTAAGCGGCGATGATTATAATATTTTATGTGACCTTTGGTTTATGGTCGCCATTAAGTGTTAGTTAATTGCTGGGCTTAAATAATAGCAAAAAAGAAACGTCCAAAGAATGGAAGCCTGATTCTTTCTTTCGATCGAACGATTTTTTACTATAGTGCTTGTGCCTATAGATAAGATTAATTATATCCTTATGACTACAGGAATTTGGTGTTAGGCAATGCCTAAGCCTTCAGATGGCGACGCCAGAGTTAACCGCTAACTCATCCAAGCCAAAGAAATTAGTAATACAAATAAAAGGTTTAACTTACATTTTAAAGGTTTTATTCCTTAAGTTAAAAATCCCGTATAAAATCTTTGTTTTGCAATAAAAGCAGCTTTCAAGTAATCCTTTTGATTCTACGTATTTTGTATGGTTCTAACATGAAAAATTATATTGTGGGGTAAATAAATACTTTGTTCAATAAGATTTTCCACTTATAACAACTTTTGGTATATTTTTTTTGGTATTGTACTTATTTACATTATATCCATTTATAAGAACCATTTGTCTACAAATAATCTAAAACTAAATAACACAGTAAGAGTATAATTAGGTATATATTTTCACGATTAACTTCGATACATAGCTTAATGCAAGAAAAACAATAACGTACTAAGGTAGGTATATAACAGAATACAATCCGATGATTTTTTATTGTTTGTGCTAGCATCACGCATAAATACTGAAATTACCACAATTCCTTTAATTCCGGAAAAACGTGTAAAATTTTTTTTATCCCGGAGTATATGATTCACGCGGGATACTTGTTGATGGATACTTGTTGGTGTCTTTGAAACACTTGCAGCGAGTTCAATCAAAACTATTAATAATAATTCTAACATAAATTTTAAATGTATATTTTATATTTATATTTAAAAATGTACTAAATAAGAAAAATGAGAAATAAAGGAATAATAATTCTAACATTAGCTATAGATCCAACCGTGACGTGGCTACCCTCAAAACACGAAGTCTGGAAATGTAAAAAGCTCGCCTCCCAAAAAAACCCGACTACTTTCCTTCAAATATCCGGGTCAGCCATTGTTCCTTTGTCACAGAGCTGGACAAGCTCCCGGACAAACTTACCTTTGCATTCCTTGCCGCGTGTACTCCGTCGCCGAAACACCCAACTCTAGATATTCCGACCGCAATATAATTTTGTACGGCAGCACAAAAGATACTGACGTTCTCTCCAGTGGAATTCTCCGGTGTGTTTGTCGTTTTCTTGGACAGACTAAGATAGTCCAAAGACAAAACTCTTAGTAATTCCACCGATGGAAGCGCCCTCGTTATTCGACGCCTCGTCGCGACTGTAAAGCATTTTGTCGATGTCAAAGATTTGATGTTGGAAATTTATTCCTGGTTATGGCAGAGATATTAAAATCGGAAGATAACTTCCGTTCCTTGGAACGAAGTCACTATTTTAAGTTTATGAAATTTAAGTTATCAATATGAGAAAATTTTAATAAAGGTATATATATATAGTTAACATATTTTATTTACAAAGAAATCTATGTATAAAGAGAGTGATTTCGGCTAGTAAGTTCTTTGCCAACATCTTAAATTTATCGTAGTAGGTACAGATAATTAATATCCAGCGTTGACAAAAGCTTTGATTACGAGCTTGTTTCAGTAGCGTTAATTAATCAACTGTAAACAGGTACTCCGGAGCTCTTAATGCCTGTCTTAAAAGTGTACTAGTGATGCAATTATGCTTTCATTCCCTTTCAACGGCCTTCATTTTGATAAAGACTACATACCACGATAGTTATGTGTACAAAGTGTAAGTTGCGCAATAATTTGGATACCTTCGCGTTAGAACGTGGTTCCGGCAAACCTAGGACAGCGTGTCCAGCAATGGAACATTCAATTAGCTATAAATAAAATGAACAATAAGTTATCTTATAGAATCTGCGCATTTCATTTCAGCCAAGGATTCATAAAAATTGCCAATTTCGATCGCCGAGTCCAGGGTTATGAACGAATAAAGTAATTTATCAAAGCCGGATTTTCTCCGAGTTTCTACTGCGACCACGGACCGTGCCGAACCAAAATAAAGCGTCATCGGTTATAACGTACACAACATAAAATTCATTTTTAAAATAAACCTTGATGTTGCTGGATTTTCGAGGTAAACATACATACATACATAAACCCACGCCTGTATCCCATGGGGGTAGACAGAGACTACCGTTTGCCACATGCTACGATACTGACATACTTCCTTTGCTTCACATACAGTCATACATCTCTTCATGCACTTCCGTCGAACTTGACCTATCTGAAAGAGCTTGAAATCTGTTCGTAAAAGATCCTTCTTCGGCGCCCACTTCCTACACTTCCACTCATGTTCTTTCGTCAGTCTACTTTCACTAATCTTTGGCCAAACTGAGGCGAAATGGTTTTGAAAACAACATTTGAACGTATAACGTGGTTTTACTGATATATATGTAACAATTGTATAAAGTTTACATGTTTCTTTTTCTTCATTCTGTCATGAATTGTAGTACAATGAATTTCGTTATTTTGGTTGACATTTGTAGCCAGTGATCACGCAGCTTAAACACACAGACTTCTGCGTTAGATGGCACGCGATAAGAACCTTATAACACCAACAAATAGGCCACTCGTAACTCGTATTCTCTCATGAGGAAAATTGAAAAATTCCGAAAAGTAAAGGCTGGATCCTAGAAAATCTTAAGCACGGTCAGCCCGGTCCGTAGAAATATATCTGACCCTACATTCGTCCACGAACGCTTACATCACATCGGTAAAATTAAATAATATAGAAAAAGGAATAATAAAAGCAATGGGAAGAAAAAGCAAAACAGTCAAAATTGTGGACAAAGATAGAAATTTGCATATAATATTCACTAGAAAAGGCTTATCAGTTTTATGATAATTAAAAAAAAAGTTGATAATTTCGATCAATTGATCCATCCGATCCCCCTCGCATTGAGGGGAGGCCCGTGCCCAGCAGTGGGACGTTAAAAGGGCTGTAGTAGTAGTAGTAGTAATTTCGATATCAATTTTTCGGCGACTTACTTGCCGTCCTCACGTCCGTGCCGTCATGTAATTTGTCCAAGCTTTTTAGTATTTAACGCGTTCCAGTAACAGTTTTGCTATCTCTTTTGTTTCTGTACGCTTTTACGTGGTTCAAAAGAGTTGGCAATACAAAGTATGCTTGAATAAATAATAATTTATTAATTGCATCGGTACCAATGAAAATAAATAAGTACCACTAGACAGCAGTACTAGAACAAAATCACTTGACAACTAAATCAATGGCGCAATCATTAATCACGTCCAGTATTTGCTAAGTAACGTAAAAGAGAGCACAGTTTTTCCGAAAAGGAAGATATAATATCGCATTAAGCGGAGACATATGGCAACATTATGTAGTATACCATTTCTCCGAGGGCGTTTAAGTTGTGAGACACGTAAAGTGTTGCCATTTGTTCACTAGTAAGTTGTGTTTATTCTTTTTCTCTTCCGGGATCCTTTTCGGTTGGTTATGAGTAATGGGGGGTTGGTGCACGAGTGACGTAACGGTCGGCCGTCTGACGTGATATACGTTTACAACGCGACAGGGATTGTTGTGCACACTGTGATTTCTTTTTATATTGTGACAATTATTTCTAATGGCATACGGTTTTCATATGAGACATAGGCGAACCCTTAAAAAGGTGTACTTAGTAATGGAATTACTGAGACTGTAAAAGCTGTAAAGTGTAAAGATGTAAACTCAAGGTATCCATTTACATCCAAATGGATATAACAAATAAATAAATAAATATAAATATTTTTTTTTTTAGGATATAACAAAATTATACGTAAATATTTTTGGTAGTCGTAAAAGCTTTGCCATGTAGTACAGTCCTCCAAAACCTTCCGAAACCGATGAAACATCTAATCAGACGAAAAAAGTATCACGAACACCTCACAGCCAAGAGAACTCGTATGCTCGACCCGAATCCTATAGCCCGCCTTTATCTACACTACAAATTGATTAGAACTCGGCCCCGCCGAAACAGGGAATTATATAAAACCGTATAATAAAAAGTTTATCTCTATATGGCCCTAATGCCGTTCCCAAGGAGGGTTTTAACCCTGAAGACGTCGGCGATATCCATTACCATTCAGTACCCACCCCAATAAGTATAAAGAAGCTCGAAAAATAAAAGACTAGGTAATTGAATCCCCATAATGGCATGGGTAGAGAAATATATGTAGATTACGGTATTCGGATGCGAGAACATTGGGTGGTATACTGAGATTTTACACTTCGCCGATAGCTGCCAATCCCTCTAATATTATTATGGTAATACGGCCAATTTCAATAAAAGCGTTCGTCGCGAAAGGCATTTTCTTTTCGTCGGTATGTATAAATCTGGCAGACATGTGCCGGCTACACAGACACGGGTCTGGATTTGTAGCTCATATCTTTCCACGCTTTTTGGGGTTCAGCGTTTAAATGGAACGAGAAATTTGCGAGTGAAAGGAGATTTATCAAACGCGACTCATTCCCAATAGCTGTTTCATATTGAACCATAGCTCTATCGAGTTCTGTGGTATTTTGCGTCTCAAATACGTTCAAGTAGAAAATTGGTATCAATGCTGTGTAATGCTATATGATCACTGCAGATAGACGATGGAAATGAGGTTTCCGACTAGAAATATTTTGTAATAGTGTATAGCTTTCATCAAAAGCGTTTTTTTTTTGAAAAAAAACCAAACAATATATGAAACTTGAAGAAAACTAAGGTTTAATTTGTGTTTTGTCAACTAAACGAAAGTGATTCAATATAAAAGTCGAAATAGAAATTAAAAAAAAAAAAAATCTAGAAGCCATCCCAGAATATAGAAAAAGTTTGATAACGATAAAAATATGGTATTGATACGGACTTAGATATAAAGTGCTAAAATATAAAAGGTTGCAAGTTTATCGAGCTAGATAACAACATCCGTGCTATTTATTACGAGATAACGTTCGCTGAGTTATATAACGGATGGTGTATCGCGTATCTGATACCACTCTGGGGGGAGATAAATAACCGGCGCTGCATATAACATTAACTGGGAATACTTTTATTTTAATTAGTTATGAACTTAATAGCCAAAGAGCTGTTTTAAGAGACTGAAAATAGGTTTTTTTCTATAAGACGAAGGAAGTTTATTTTGTATATTCGACAGCATAGACCAAAATGTCTCTGGGATGCCGAATGCTCTCACCCTTAACACAGTTCTTCGATCACTATCTTTCAACGTGTACCTATCGACTGCCATCGTCATTTCCGCTTTCTGTCGTCAATATATAGAATAGTATCATATAAGCATAGGTACGTTTTTAGGCAGCGTGTCCCATTTATTTCGTAATGACGATGGCAGTCGATAGGTACACGTTGAAAGATAGTGATCGAGGAGCTGTAGGTATCAAGCGTGACAGTATTCCGCATCCCAGAAACATTTTGGTCTATCCTGCAATAATTTTACAACACAATATCACATGTGTTACGGTGACTCAGTGAAAGAAAGCGAGAATGGGGACGTATAGATCATTTGGTACCTAAACCAATTGGCACCCTGGTCCTACTAGTTCGGCTATTAAGGGCATATGACAATTGCTCAATAAAATGCTTAAAATAAATTACAACCTTTTTGTCCGAAAATTTGGAATTAAAATTATAAAAGACAAAAACGAGTATGTAGGGTACAATTTTGAATGACAATTACTTCAGCTTAGATTACTTAATAAATGGATAGATATGTGTATTCGATCGTGGCACTGCATAAAAAGCTCTCAGTGCATGGATGCGGCTTCAATATTTACATTCCATTTCGCAGATAGAATTCCTGTCTCGTGCGGAGAGTATTCCTACCAAAATTCTCACTCCCCCGCCTTTTGTTCAGTAGCACGAATTATAATTTTATTTATTTATTAAGCTACGCTTATATAAATAGCATTATGCGTAATTAGTTTTGTTCATTGCAGGTTCGTGGCATCATGAAAAAATACAAAGGAACATTCGCTGAATGGTATCACATCGTTTTCAAAGACCCTTTATAGCTATACTATTAGAATGAAAAGGGTAGGTTCAACCATATATACCACATTTGGATAAGCGTTTCAACGCATATTCGAGTTTTTAATTTCAGTACATAACATACACCTTTAATGTGCTCAACAAATCTGAAAACGACTTGGTCTTATTGGTAACAGCGCAGGCCGCTCCTACACTTACAGCACTTGATGACGTTTCCAGAACTAGACCTGGTTTGGGTATAAGTGGGAAACGACATTAGTACATTGTGTTGTACCATCATTGGTTAGTTTGGGACCGTACAATCAGTCTGACTGTCTGGCCATATTATATATAAAGTTGTATCATTAGCCCAATAATTTCTCATCGTAATAATACTGGCTCCCGTAGACTATTCAACTTTATGTCAACTAGGTATTCCGCGGCATATGATGGTCATTAAAAAATCAATGTACAATTACGCCTTTGTACAGGGTGTGGCACGGTTATCTACCTTAGCCAAGTTTTTAATCACCTCCCCTGGGCCGCGGCGAACAGCGTCGCGGTCACGAGACAGAACTCGTTAATGTTCGACCCTTTTTTATGGACACAAAGGGTATTAATACATATTTGAGAGCAGGCATTGTACGGATGGAAGATTTTAATGGGCGCGTAGTGAATGCCTACGCGAGTCAGATTATTCTTTGTAGTATTCGAGAGTTACCTTTAGTACATATCATAGGATGTTCATATTGTTTTTTTAGTGAATATGTGTAACATATAAAAATTGTTTCATTATTGTAAAATATACACCGTATAAACAATACACCATGAAGTTTTTGCCTATTCTTGTTCATAGAAAATGTATTCCAAATATGTAGGTCATAAAGTCCTATTTTTTACATTCATTCAAAAATAGGTACTGTAAAGGTTTACAAGAATAAAAACCGGCCAAGTGCGAGTCGGACTCGCGCACGAAGGGTTCCGTACCAGAAAGATTATACAGTAGCATCTCGGAAACTTTTTTAACATAAAATAAAAATTATTATTTACTACCTACATGCCATTTTTTTAGGGTTCCGTACCCGAAGGGTAAAACGGGAACCGAGACTTCGCTGTCCGTCCATCCGTCCGTCCGTCCGTCCGTCTGTCACCAGGCTGTATCTCATGAACCGTGATAGTTAGCGAGTTGAAATTTTCACTGATGATGTATTTCTGTTGCCGCTATAACAACAAATACTAAAAAACAGAATAAAAAAAATATTTAAGGGGGCTCCCATACAACAAACGTGATTTTTTTGCCGTTTTTATAGATAATGGTACGGAACCCTTCGTGCGCGAGTCCGACTCGCACTTCGGCGGTTTTTGTATTCATAAGACCAATAGATTATTAATAGTGAAAACAAAAATACTGAATTTCTTGCCAGATCTTCTGCGTTGAGATCGCGTGCCGATCCTGGCGTAGCATATAAAGAAAAAAAAACATTGAATTTGACAGTTTGTAAGTGCCCCCGTTGGCGTAGAAGCAATAAATGATTTTACTTTGACTTTGAATAATGTGTTATTATTTTATAGCAAAATATCAGGTGTTGTTGGAAATTCTGTCAACCCTGTATCATTCTAAACCTATTTTATTTTAATCGTAACTCCAGTCTTATGTTTCTATGAAAGTTCAAAGGTTAGCTCAGGGGTCATGGAAAAGTACAATAAGTACAATCTCGATAATACGGACTTGTAATAAAGTCACTCAACTGTGATATTAAGACATACCGCTTTCCATTCTCAGTTTAGGGTTAAATACTTTTTTTATGTTCTTGTTTTTGATTTTGTTATTGTTATCACTGTAAATGCCATTTTATATAGACAACAAAATATTCTTACACTCTATTTACTAAATTTATATAACGTTACAATTCCTTGACATTGAAATTATAAACACTTTTCTATTGAAAAATGCTATATTATGTCATTTCCAGATAAATAGAAACTTCTTTGAAGTTTGGTATAATTTCTATATTAAAATACAACTCGGTATAATAATATTTTTTTAAAGACTACTTGTTAAACAATAAAATCGAGGAATTTTAAGGTGAAATCTATATTTGAATATTCATAATAATACCCAACTCAATGTACTCGTAGACACCTCATGAAATAGAACCGACAACAAGTTAAATTAATTGAAAGCACTTACTGACAACCACCTTAACTCGAACAAAGAATGTTGTAATTACGATGTATTTTCTTGTCAGACCTGTCACAAGCCCGACCTATTTCCGTTTACACAGCACCACCACGTTAAAGTAATTATAAAAGTTCAACCTCCGCTCCGGAGCTACAAAAACGTTTTAACTTTAAGAACTACCCGCATGATCCTGAAAACATCTACACCACATTTAATTAGTGCCGACACTGTTGCGGCGGCGACATTTTTAAAACCGTCGGGTTATAACGTCTTGGGATCACCACAAACATCAACGATTCATGGAAGGTGATTTCGACTTTACACTTTCTGTTTTAAGGTACATGTTTCCTTGAGAGTGTATCCGTTGAGAAAAGGAGTGAAGAGTGGAGCAATTCATCAAATTGTAGTCACAATCACGGGCGGGTGAAGAGACGCCTGTCTGAGGCGGCGGTTACTCGCGGCGCTTTGTGAGATTCAGCGGGATTTGCTAAATTTATGGAAGGCAAGCTCGTTAAGCGCGGCAAGCGCTGAATACAAATACCTACTCGAGCTATGGTGTTTTAATGGACACGCGAAGAGGACGCTCTGATGTGTCACGTTGCTCTGCATATTCATCTTTTTAAATTCGAGCAAAGTCTCTATCGTGAGTATAGACGTGCGCTAGGAACCGCTAGCTGCTGTGAAAGCAGCAACAGTTCAATTTTCCATGTAAATACTCCAATGGCCGATACTGACACTTTTTTTGCAAAGATAGATAAACGATAGTCAACGAGCCGGTTGAAGTTACCATGGATAGAGAACACTTCAGTTTTCAGCCCTATCCTCTTAAAATATACACTCACATGAATATAGGGAGGGACCCAAAAATAGAGAAGATGGATAATTTAACCAATTATAAAGCTAATCCACAGATAAGACAGATTATAGTTTTCAGTCGTAAGTAGAAGCATTATATTCCTAGTAGTGCTATGGTAGATATAGATTGATCAATACTCGTTTTATAGCTTCAAATGCCGGACCGATTCATCAGGAAGAGACCAAATTAATATCATATTTCAGGCCGTGCTCTGGCCTCATTAAAAAGTTTCAATTTCAGACAACCGTGCCTAAATATGAACATGATTCCTTGGCTTCACTAGGGGTCTTGCAATTAAGTCTATAAATATATATGCCCGCCTGCAGTAATGTAACTTCCTGATGATAAGAGATAGCAGAAAAATAAAATACGAATGGCATTTTCAATCCATAACTCGCCCTCTATTCCATTGCCTTCCTCTGTCTACCTCTTCGGGGACTACAGGCGTATTGATCTTTTATCATCATTAATACTAAAACAATCCATTAAAATGCAAACTGATCGTTTTGCTCCCATTATAACAACAAGAGCCCTAGATACGTCCGCCATTCCCACGATTTATGGCGTGCCGAATAAAATATGTAGATTCGGTGCCGAGGCGCAGCACTTATTGAAATTGGCTGATTTACTTTAATCACATTATCTGGGAGCGTAAAAGGATTGCCCCTCGAGACGTGTCGCCGGAGTTTTAACGGTTCGCGGATCGGTACAGGATGTCCATATTATTATTGTTTGATGTTGTCATTTGTATACTGTATGGAATGTGTGTTCGGTTTTTTAATGAACTTAAACAACATTGTATTCGTTTATTTGAACACAGCCTTAAAGAAGAAAACTTTTAAAGTAACCTGATATAACAGGCACTTTATAAATATACCCAAAGGTGTACCTATACAAGACGAGTCAAGACTAATTCCTCGGAGTCAAAAGTAATAACTTTTATGTTCATTTTTAAGGTTCCGTACCCAAAGGGTAAAACGGGATCCTATTACTAAGACTCCGCTGTCCGTCCATCTGTCTGTCTGTCTGTACGTCCGACTGTCAGGCTTTATCTCATGAACCGTGATAGTTAGACAGTTGACATTTTCACAGATGATGTATTTCTGTTGCCGCTATAACAACAAATGGTACTAAACAGAATAAAATAAATATATTTAATTTTTCTGTTTTTATAGATAATGGTACAGAATCCTTCTTGTGCGAGTTCGACTCCCCATTTTCCTTTTTTTTGTTTTTTTAGACAAAACTCGCCTTTGAGCTTTGTTTGATATTGTTTGTCTATGGTTATGACAATGATGGTAACTGCTACCTTTTATGAAACCACCACCACATCGGATTCAAAGTCAAGTAATTTACTTATTATGAAACTCAATAATACAAACACTGCCAAGATGTTCAAGTGCACAATATCTCCCACAAGTTGTGTGTCGTTGCCCAAATAGAGGATAAGCCGTAAACGGATCCTCGCGGTAATTCCGACCGACAGTTCGCGATGTTCGCGGGCATTATCATAAACACAGCCGACATCGGACGGGGTCGATAAGACCGGGGTGTCGGAATCAACTCTTAGTGAATTTATAGCGCGGTGAGTTACGGAAAGTTTAGGCCCGCGAGGATTAAAACGGCGTGTATCGTAAAGTTTGACTTTTAATGTTGTATCTCGGCACGAGAGCTACTTAGTTAGCAGCTTTTACGGGTTATTGAGGCCCGCGAGATCCAGCACGCTGCTCAGTGGGGATTTTTGGCATAGACACGGTTACGAAAACGAGGTTTTCAGCTATTCGCCGGATTTAACGGAGGCCTATTTTAGTGGGAGTTGATTAAAACTCACAAGTCTTAGGTCCGTATTACAGAAGGAAACTCAAGCATTGATCTTCGTTTAAAACTAGTTTTGAGTCAGGTTTTAATTTTAGAAAGTCCCTCAAGCATAGATTTATCGAACACAGTTCAGCTGAGTTACTGAAACGAACTCAAGCAGTGATTGGATCTGTAATCACCCAAGTGTAGTCGAGACCGCGCTTGAGCGTAGATTGACATTGTATGTATGACATGTCAAATTTTTTTTCGCCTCGATTTGAGTCTCGTTCCGTCTGATTTAATATTGATTACCGTTCTGAAATAAGAACGATGCTCAAGCACTGATTCTATACATAAACAGGGATCGACTGATTGAGGATCAAACTGAACTTGAGTTACGTTCTGTAATACGGACCTAAGAAAACAATTGAATACGACATAGGTATGTAAAGCACAATGTTGAAAGAAAACTATTAACTCCAACTTATACTAACAAAGTTGTATCCACTCTCGAAGACTATTAAGAAAGCTTACGAAAATCATCCAGCACTATACCACTGCAAAGTATTTAGTCGTGTTTCGCCTTCGCAACTCTTGGCATATTATTCAAACTCTCTTGATGGATTCATTGTTAATTATTAAGTGAGAACTTAATTACAGTAACTTGCCAAGTTTTTAGCAAGTGGAGTGTATAAGACGGTACGATACGATCGAATAAACGTACAATTTAGCTTTCTACCTAATATTTATAGTTTGCTAACTATTAAACTTGCTTCTTCTCCCTCCTATTTGATTACATCAATCGGGGTCAGTTATTTGGTTGACTGGCTATTTATGTCCGATTCTTATATTCAATCATTCTTGTACGTCATATTCAATCATGATTACTACTTGCTGAACTGTGAAGGAAAACATCGTGAGGAAATCTGCACGTGTATAGAAAGGCGTGTGATTTTTTTTTTAATGGACTACGCTGTTGGCCGTGAGGTGGCCTTTACAGCTTTACCGGAGGAGGTTCACCAACCCGCACTGTGCCAGCGTGGTGGCCCGAAATCTCCATCGTATTGAGGGAGACTGCTTTGTATACGCTCGCCTCCTATTACATTGGGACCGAAATACATCGGTGAAGTGTGGGCGCGCTGCATTGTACCATTTGCAACGAGACTACCTATTACTAGTAGTAGTAGTAATAGGTAGCTTGCCAGCCAAGGCGGTAGAAAAATAGTATCGTATCGGGCTCTCAGATCAACAACAGTGTGTGAGAGGCTTTAGAAGATTAAATGAGGGAGGCGTTGTTAGCCAAGAGCCACTAGCTCCCCCTACCTCATTAAGACATTTTCTAACTAGGGATGTGTCAGTAAATGAGCAGTTTACATTTGCAAATAAAAATCTAATCTTTACAACCCCTGTTTATGTGTTTACATTAATGATAGAAAGGTAATTTAGCGTACCAAGACATATCTGAAAAAATATTCTATCGTCGTAAGGTGAAGATTTGAACGCATCAACGATTGACTGACACAGCGTTGAAACTTATTTTAGGTCATGTTAAGGAAATTTACTGGTCGCTTTCGGTAAATGCAAGCGTGGTGGTATATTTACTATAAAATATTCGCATCCATTATTACCACCGGTCTGAGTTAAATAAATCTGCAACTATATCATAATGGACGAACATGGAAAGCCTTTCTGCGTATAAAAGTAAGCTTCTAAATCAGTTTCATACAGAGACCCTACTTATAGAACTTGTAAAGTGCATGAAAAATTGTGTATGTGTAAACTATTTGAATGCATAGGTTTTTGATCAGCTGCACCCAATACGAGATGTCAATTAAAACGCAAGAAGGCGCTGTGTGTACAAAGTTACGAATAAATTTGTAGTAAACTAGACCTTGTACGCTCATTAATTTACTAAACTATCAAGTGCCTTAAGCCTCTGTTCATTTAGAGCATCAAGATGTGCGCTGCAAATTTTTTGTCAAAACTAGAGCAAACTTTGTGTTATCTTAATATATATATTTCTACTGTACGTTTGTATGTCACTGAACTCCTCCTAAACGGCTGGACCGATTTGAATGTTTTTTTTTGTATGAGTTTCGGTAGCGCCCTGGATGGTTTAGATTTATAATTGGACCCGGTAGGTGGCGCTGCTTTCGTATGTGATTTTAAGGCGGTACGAAGTTCGCCGGGACAGCTAGTTAAATATAAAGATTAAATTGCGACCACGTGGGGTCGAAATTTGCTCGTACTGTCCATAAAATTTTGAACAATGAGCCTGTTCAATAAGTCAATACAGTTAGTTTTGCTAACATGATAAAGATGGCGGATGGATCCCGTGGTTGCTCCAATCACCAAATTTCATCAGCAACGAGCACAACACAACTCGCTCGAAACTGATTTTATTATACCCATTACAGTGTTCACTAAATTGTCATAAATCATAAAAGGACGGACACGGAAAACCTTTCTGCGAGCAAAATGTGGAACGGAGCGGAAATAGTGAAACGTGAACTAAAGTCTCGCCAAGTGCGAAGATAACTTAATGAGGGTTGACAAATTAGTGGAGAGTCGCGCAGTTGGCAAACACCCGCCCGGGTTTACTGTGTCTATTCCCATATTTTACAGTATTCGTCCGACCTTCCTGATAAAGAGACTTTATTGTATAGTTGTATCATATGCTGTACTGTTCCACTATCAAAACGACACTCGAGCGAAATAATTATAATTTTAATAACTTTATTATTTTTAGATAAAAATACTCGGTACTGAACGTTTATTACGTTCAGTTTGAATTTCTATGAAAAATGCTACACAACCACACATTAATATTTACTCGCGTCGTCGATGATATTTCACTAAAAATGACTTTCTGTAATTGAATATACTTCTTCGATGATAGACCACGCGTTTCTAAGCAACTGTGCGAGTTTTATTCTACAAAAACTAGTTAAAAAAATGTAAGCTGACCACGTGAATGTATTTTATGTTACCTGGGCCATAACGAATCGATTGACACATTATTTATCAAAATCGGATGAATAGTTTAGACACTACGGAGAAAGTTACGTAAATTCAAACATACATACTGCTAAAATCATAACCCTTCCTTTTCGCTTCGCCGTAGTCGGGTAAACATATCACGTTACGGATAACAAAAGTACTATTCGGAACACTTAACAATTCTACAACTAATTTTGGGTATTTGTTTCGACTTCATCAACAGACAGACTTGTTAGACTTTACTATACCAATTTCGTCAACGTAACTTTTTCTTAATTATTTTTTGAGTTGTCAACGAGTAGGAACAAGCTACCCGCTGCTTCTGACAACTCGTTATAAAGAAATACTTTTTCATCCATTTTTCCTGCGAGTTAATTACAATTTACACTTGAATTGGTATCTATGCCATAGCTCTGTAAATTACAAGACTAGAGGCGATCCATTTATATTCATTAAAGATTAATAAGATTCACGGCAAAGCTTAAATATATTTCTTATCGTTAGTAATAAACTAAGCATTTTGTGTTAATCCCATCTCAAAGTCTCAATTTACTCATAGTATAACTTAAACTTTTGTTAGATACCAAAACAATAGTCAATTATGTTTTTTTTTTTTTTTAATCCGGACCTCTATCGGGCCAGCCCGCGTGCTCTGATGTGGGGGTCAGAGTTCTTAAAATTAGCCTTAAGTTTAATGTGTGTCAGCTAAGCTTTTGGCCAGTCAATTATGTTGGAGAGTATAGAGACCCAAATATGTAATAAAACGACTAAAAATAATTAGTACAATTTTTTTATCATTGATGCCACTGTCGTCTAGTCTTATACATATGTGTTAGCATAGAAAATCTTATGTCCATAGATGTCGAAGTCACACACATTGGACGTATGAATCTTTCAAATATAGGAAAAAGCTCCCTCTTTGATATAAGAAATCGTTGACGATACTTACATAATTATAAATTACTGCATTCCCTTTACGTCACGATTTTATGTAATCTTACAAATGGGTGAAATAACTCAACTCTTCATCTTGTAAAACACGAGTCAATTTCTTCATGTAGATCTATTAAAAACACAAAAATTGTTTGTACCTATGTCCATTATAGACTTTGAAACCATCCAACTGATGTGCCCTCAACCGGTTTAATTATAAAATCAATAATGCGAAAATGGTTTTAGACCACAAAACAATGCATTAGGCACATTCAGTCCATTCAAAAAGTCAATTTTCGACTTTATGATTTTTTTTTTACTTTTGACTGAATTGACTGCACCTGCATTTTTTTTGCGTAGTAGCACACGCTGTGTATCCGCTAGTGTTTTATAATTTAATTAGGATTTCTTTAAGATATGTTAATAAAGTACCTGAACGGCACAGCAACAAAAGCCAAATAATACAGGGGTTTAATTAAAAATATAGTATTAGCGATAATCAGATCAACAAATACAAGGGTGCTTAGATTACTTCACTCATACTGCTTTTACTATAAAGGTATTGAATAAATAAAAAAAGGGTAATTAAGGTGTTAAAGATGGCGGACGACCTAGAACCTAATCACCGTGTTAATACAACAAACATGCTCAAAGAGTGTCAGGGAAAAGCATGACAGAGTACGTCGCGGTGTACAAGAGTAAGACAAATGACTGTCGACCCACTCCCGCGCCCCCAGGTGCCGGGAGTCAGCCATCGCTGTACTTACACGCGTTTAGGGACGTATGGAAATAGATGCTATTGTCGCACGCATTTTTATTTACACTGAATATATGTCATGGTATAATGGTTTCGTAGTCTACACTCTACGTAAAATTGTTTGCCATACCAAAACAAACTGTATAGACTGATATAAAAGTTCTTCTTCAACTACTTGTAGATGACAATGACAGCGCAAGCGAATTTTGATGCGTGGGGGCGTGGCTTTTACTACAGAGATTCAATCGTTATGCATATTGACATAGAGTTTGTTTTAGTATTGGCAATATTTTACCGCGCGAGCGTTGACGCCCCTGCCCTAACCTAACCTAGGGCACACCCCAGGTTAGGTTAGGGGAGGCTTAACAGTATCGATAGTCCATTGATGTCAACAATGAAGTCGATTCTGTAGTACACATACTTTTTGTAGACTATATATGACAGCACTTGACGAGAACGCCTCCTTCATTTCTGTGGCAATTCAGCCAATGCAGTTATATTTGTCTCCCGCTTTGCAATGGAGGGAAGTGGATAAATTTTTCTTTCAACTCCTCCTATACCTTTTTCGATTAAATTCGTGCGGGTTCCAAGACAATTTAGCTTTTTCAAGACTCGCCGAGGGTCAAACCTCCTTGTCTTCAATGGACACCGCTGTCGATCCTGACTTACAGGAGCAACAGAGGTAGGAATGTGGGGCGGGGTTTATAACGATGGTTTAGTTTGCTGGTTAGAGCGAAAGCCGCTCGACTCGCTGTTCCAAGTGGTTGCAGGTTCGATTCCCGTCAGTGCCAAATTTCGGAAATGGCCTTTTGTAATTTGCTCTGGTCTGAGTGTAGCTAATATATAGTTGAGCTACCCGTAACACATGCTTATTAAGTTATGTAAATAATTAATATGCACAGCCAATTGTCGATCACCTGTCGCAATTTTACGTATGACATAATTAAATTAAAAAAATTATTACTTTTGTCTAATATCTTACCTACAGAGAAATGGAGGCTTTGGGACCTAATGAAAGAAAACTTACAATGTTTTAGTTTATAAGCTTTTCAGGATAGTTAAATAGATCGTACCTAGATCTACCCTCCGAGAGTGGAGACACCGCAAGAACTGTTGACTAATAATGATAAATTTGTCTCAAAATTCCTTGTTTCGCCCGCCTCCGCAATGTCGTGCTTGCAGAATAAGCTGACTCGAGAATTTCCAGTATAAATATTTAATTAAGCAGACTTCAAGGTAAAATTTAAACAAGCTTAATAAATTTACTATCGGAGAAACTTGCTTTTGTTCGTGAGGTACCTCAACTTACTCAAATGTTTTCAAAATGTATAATATAAATTGTTTTAATTGTTTGACGCTTTAGTATGTACTAACTTACATATTTTTCTGAACAATCGGACTTTTAAACCTTAATTACAAAAAGAGTAGAAATGTTATCACAATTGAAAACTATATGTACAATGGATAAAAGATTGCACAAAATAGCTCGGTACAGGTCAATGTGAAAAAAAAATGTGCACAAGATGTAAATGGAAAATAGCTAGGAATCATATGAGTTAAATAATATAACTTTAACTTTAAACGGAGTTTATGAAAGCTTCATATTTCAGACCGGAAGTAGGGGCCCGGGATGATGAAATTCGGTTCAACTTCGGCCGTGTACCCGTATCGGCCTTCCTCTTCCGGATAAAAGGAGAACAATGAAATAAAAAACTGTAACGTACAGGGCCATTGCCTATTTATTTGCATTAAAAAAAAAATACACGATGTTTCAGAAGTCAGACGTAATACTGTAACGTTGCATGAATATCAGGTTCAGGTACGATGAACTTAGTATTAAGTAGGTTCTGTAACAAATAACAAAGTAATTTAAGTACCCAAATATGATATGGTTATGAAGAAAAATTGGATGGTATATATTTTGAATTGAAATTAGAACTTATTAACTGACTTTCAAAAGGAGGTGGTTTCTCAATTCGACCGTATATATTTTCTAACAGATTTTTGAATCTGCTCTAGTCTGCTCGTAACTAGGATCGAGTACAGTCCATTGTACGGTACCTAGTAGTACAAGCTTTGTTTGGAATCATACGATGAGTATGTGTTGTTTGAGGATATTTGGCGGTATATCCATGAGTCGTTCCCCAAGGCCAAGGTGAAAGATTAGCATACATTAGTCGTCCCTAACAATTCGATATGTGTCCCCGACTCGTAAACAGTTTTCAGTTTCAAACTCGATTACTACTGTATACAGATG
Organism: Ptilodon capucinus; assembly: GCA_914767695.1. NCBI lineage: Eukaryota > Metazoa > Arthropoda > Insecta > Lepidoptera > Notodontidae > Ptilodon > Ptilodon capucinus. The sequence continues at coordinate 1,691,553 of OU611813.1, read as the reverse complement.
TAAATTCACTTTTGAATTTGTATTCTAAATAACGAACGCTTTAATTGTCTAATTGCTTTATTTGTTTTTACTTCTTAATTTTCTTACCGAAGTTTTATACATTAAAAAAAAAACTTTCGTTAACTATAACCAAATCTTATCTTAAATAAAAAATAAAATTCATAACTTTGTCTACAAAACTACAGTTACAGTTTACAGTCTACAGTTACAAAACTTAAGTGATAGCCATATCACGAGCAATATCTTTGATGTTTAGTAACAAAATTAGGCTATTTTGGAATGGAAAAGATTGATAGTTTATATATTTTTTGGTGTTGCTTTAGATAAGAGTGTACATAATTCACAGATGAGCTAAGCAGATAACCAAGATCACTATATAAATTATTTAACGAAAAGGCAGTGCGTACCAGTAACAATATAATTTTAGTAAAAAATACATCCAACATGATTTTGTGAATTACAAACGCTTAAAAAATGAAGTGGGTCAAACTCAATTTATCTTAAAGTGTGTTCGTTACATAAAATCGGCCGAGTTCAGTATATTTTCCTCATAAAAATGCTTCTGGCGATGTCTTCCCGCAGCCGATGAGATGAAATTTATTGTTGCTCGTAAAAAGTACATCGCGCGAGTAAACCGCGAATTTGGGAGGCCCGCGCTCAGACGTTTTCACGTCACTACGTCTTGTGACGAACTTTGTACATTCGACCCGAAATGTTGTGGTGTAAATAATAGAAGTTCGCTCGCAGAGAAATCTCATGGATTCTCCCGGGGGCCGCAGCCGACGGCAATAGACAACTTAATAATGTAGATAATTTTGAATGGTAGCAGTATGAGGGCATTCAACTCAACTGTCAGGTGTACATGACTACTAGATCAAAGAGAAAAACCGGCCAAGTGTGAGCTCGACTCGCGCACCGAGGCTTCCGTACCTCGGTACCGAAAGTTTGAACGGGATAGAGAGACAAATTTAACTTTGCCATTGGTATATTGTTGCCCCCATACAAACTAACCGCAAATAAGATTGTAATCGCAAAAAAAACTAAAACCGACTTTAAAAACCTAGGTGCACTAAAAAGCTAGAAATAACCTTATAATTCATTAAATATATATATATATATATATACATCATCACGCCTGTATTCCCCGAAGGGGTAGGCAGAGGTGCACTGTAGTGCGCCCACACTTCGCCGATGTATTTTTGGTCCCAATGTAATAGGGGGCGAGCCTATTGCCATTATACCGGGCACATTCTCCCTCAATACGAGGGAGATTTTTGGGCTATAGTTCACCACGCTGGCCCAGTGCGGGTTGGTGAACTTCACACGCCTTTCTATAGACGTGCAGGTTTCCTCACGATGTTTTCCTTCACCGTTTCATAGCAAGTGGTAATCTCGGATGAAAATGAGATTCGCACATAAACCCAGAGGTGCGAGCCGGGGTTTGAACCTGCACACTTTGATTTGCAGGGCGTGCGTTCGACCACTCGGCTACCACTGCTTATTTGAATATTTACTACTGCTTATTTATATTTGAAGTCGGTGCCAATCTACGTCAGACTTTACAAATACACACATGGATTGGCGGCGACTTCAAATATAATGAATTATGAGGTGCACCGGTTAGCTTTTTAGTGCACCTAGGTTTTTGAAGTCGGTTTTAGTTTTTTGTTAAAAATATTTTTTTTTCACGATTTTTTGTGTCAATAATCGTTGAAAATATGCAAGTATATAAGTAAAAAGTAGCAATTCTTGGCAAGCGTGTCTAGACGTTGTGATGCGTAAGGCTTAAATTGAGACAGTAGGTATGTATCCTTTTTACTGATACTTTACTTATTCCCAATGCCTAAAATTGTTGTTTCCTACTTATTAAAGAGTTACAAAGGTCTCGACCGCTACACTTCCTTGCCTTACATGCCGATAAAGTTCAGCAAAGTTTCGTTGGCCATTAATAATTCTCGCGCTGCGTCCGGGGCCCTGAAAAGAATATTTCACTCTTTTGAAGCTGCAAACTGGGTACAATCAAATTACCATCTGAAAGGGACCCCTTGTATTGCTATTTAAGACGTTGAACGATTTTCGTTAGCTTTGTTTGTGCTGTAATCCCCTGCATTGCAATGAAAGCCTCTTTTGTTGTCGACAAGATACAAATATGTCGATTTATATTATTCGGATTCGTACTTTTGAAGCCTTGGAGATTTCCTCTGTGAGCGATGGTACCGTGTTTCAAGATTCCATCAACACAATTGAAGAAATATCAGCAGATTTGTTCAATTGCATGAGATACTAAACATACAGTGACAATACTTATTCAGCTGATCGTTTAATAACACAGAGTATACAAGGACGTGTAGACTATATTTAAGCCTGTGGTAAAATATGAAACTCGTTATTTAATTTTGACCCAAATATCAACGTGCAAGAGTTTAAAATTCCCAATATTTCTAAATTCATTAGTTTCACCGGAGTTGCTCAACAAAATATACCAGCCTTAGATTACTTTATCCTAATACGATTACGAATAATTTATTATACAAATTGGGTCCAAAGGGCAGATTTACGCTTCCATAATTGAATACATTGCATAACACCATGCTACTAATAATTCAGTATTTAGTTAATCCGTAGGTACTATGTTAATAGAGACTCAGACTTGTAAATAACCTAAACGAACAATAGGGTCTATAATCGCTTATGTTTACAGTAACGAGTTTGAAGACTCTGTGCATAAATATTATTAAATAAACCAAAAGGGAGGATGCTCATAATTCAACCTCTTTTTTAATATTTTAGGCTGTTATATCCGTAATTAAAACACTCATTTATAATTAATTAATGTAATGAGTACCTTGTTACAAATCAATCAATCCAACGACAAACCATAGAGCGAGAGGCGCGGTCGAGCGTCCCTTTTATAGATGCGTTCATATTATTAATATTATATTTAATATAAAAGAAGCGTTCTCACACAGGCAATACCTTATTGATCAGCCCAAAACTTGGTTCGCTCCAGAGTAGTGAGCACGCATGCCAGGGCCAGACCTTTGTCATGGATTCGCTCTCTCACTCTCGGTCTTATTTCATGCGAGAGAAAGAGACAAAATCAACATATTCCGTGTCATAAGTCTAGTCTTGGCGCACATGCTGCAACTACAGCTATTATGTATAATATAGAATGTAAAACAGCCTTACTCTTCAAAGTGCCGTATATTTCGTGTCTAATCTGGAGAACTCTGAAAAATCTTTGAAGAACTGTAATAGCGTTTAAACTCCTTAAATAGCGTTTAAAGTCCTATATAATTTTATTTCCTGTTGTTGTTAATCAACGGAAGAACATAATGCGGTTCCAAATAATTATGGAGCATGAGACTCATTTACCAGTAAACTGCTGGGCAATGGTCTGTGTCACCCTCCTATCTGCGAGGGGACTGCGCCGCAGCGCATGGAACGCAGGAAAAAATATGGGGGTAGTTGCACATTGTCGTATATCGTGGTTGTAAGTCCGCTTCGGCGGGAATGGGCAATTGACCATTGCTGTTTGTTCTGTCCCTTGATTACCATCTATGAACGTTTGTATAGCCTTCAACAAATCATGCTGTCACTGTCATTATTATTCATGTAATATGTGGTGCGAGTAGGACGGGACATGCTTACGTAGTGTAACTAGAAAGAGATCGCGATCGGTGTTACCTCTCAGGTCAGTTAATATCATGTAACGCACATTGGAAAACATCCAATGGGCTTTGTGTGACGTCTCGTGACACAGATGTAGTCGTCAGTGTAAAGTACCAAATTATCAGTCATGTAGGCTTATTGATGCTTTATGACCATTATATCATATAGGCAACGTCTTAGTTATAAACGGCCAGCAAAGAAGGGTTTGTCATCATCTTCTTTATTCAGGTTGGAGAAGAAATAATGAATGAATAAGTAAGTTTGATACGTTTTGACAGCTATTTATGATAGAAACAGACCCTGCAGCATGACCGCGAAGACATAAATTTTATTTATTTCAACTGTCAGTTCCGTCGAGAAAATGACGTCATTTCTCGACAAATCTTACAGTTGAAAGAGACAACTTTTGTCTACACGGTCATGCTAAGGGTGCTGGATTGCAACAGAGCTACGTGATCGTCTTGCTGGTTGGAAATCATTTTATTTACAGCTGCATAATAAATGGAATAGGAAATGGCCGCGCGAGCAGTTTCTTGAATATTCATGCATCCACATAAATTCCATAGCCGACACTCGGTAATACCGATTACCGCTGAATATGATATACTACTAACTCTTTCACAATAGCCATAAAATGATCAAAATGTCAACTACGTAGATAATCATAAACTTTTTGTGCTGAGTGGAACAAAATGATGTAAGGTATTTTGTAAAAACAAACTGTACTTCCATTTCGCACTCGCAAAGTTTCACACAGAAATTTTATTTCACATTAACTTTTACATTACAGCACACCTCGCATTGCACTCAACACAGAAATATTTCAAAAATTATAAAATATAGAAAAATGTGCTTTAAAATGTTCCTGAGAGCGTGCAACAGCTGAAACAAATCGCTCGCGGCGGCGGCCACTACTCTAATGGATATAATGGAAACGGTCGACTATTGGCTCGCTTACCTTAAGTGGATACGCGACTTGCAAAGAAATGGGCATATTCCATCGGTAATGTACTTCACGCAGGTCCCTAAGTGTATTTAATGAAAATGTAAGACACTACGATAGGAGCGTTCACCCTAATATTCCGGGAAAATTACTCGCTCATTCAGTACGAAATTTCCATTATGCTTTTAATCGTTCATTAATTGACTGAACAATTGGATCTCTTTTAACGTTTTCCTATTAAACATGAATTAGCGAATGTTATTAATTTGAAATCATTTATAAACATTTAATTTAGGTTAGTTAGGGAGAATCAGAGCGCATTTTGACCCATCGTCTATTGCAACTTTATACACGTAATTAAATATTAGGTACATGAATCGTTGTTGCTCGCTATTTAATGTGCTAGAAATGGACTCTTTAATCTCAGTCTATTGAAGTGAGGCTTTATAATAGCACAAAAAATTAATTTAGTTTGACACGCTCGGCTATAGCACTACATCAGTTATCTATCTCAATAAAACAAAAAATAATTACCTCGTTAACGTGTCAACTGAAGACCAGTAAATTTGGATTAAACCTGCAGCTGTAAAAATATAAATGATATTAGTCTAAGCTCAGACGAGATAAATAATAGATTTAACTCGCATTATAATTTTCCTTTATTGCATCAATCGAAGCGAATCTACTCTCACAATCGAAGCGCACGTTTCATCCTCGGTTAGCAACGCAAAGGAGAATGACCTATTTAATAAAGGTGCTCTGCTCAATCGGTCGCCGATAGCCCCTCGCCCCTCTAATATTTGCATGAAAAATACTCATTGGCGGGGGCGTTGAAGTGCGAACATAAATAATGAGGAAGGGGCCACCTTCCGGAGTATTATTGTCGTCGATCACCGGGGACTTCGGAGCGTATTCTTTTACGTCCACCCATTTTTTCAAATGGGAATATTTCGCAAGTTATTTGTATCAATTTGCTTAGTATGAAAAGGAATCGTCTGTTTTTCAGTGCTCTTCGTTACGATGAACATTTTAACATATGATTGAGGCATTTATTTTTATGAAAGATCCTTATGTTTTGGTGTAGGTCCTTAGAACAAACTTTGTGATTCCATTTTTATTTTCAGATATACTTCTTTGTATACTTGTTTAGCAATTTCAGATTGTAAATAATAAGCGCAATAAAATCCCATAACACAAGATGCCATCAGTCACACGCGACTACTGTACACGACTTTCAAATTTACTGCATTTTCATTGCTGCATTCAGTTGCAACTCAGATTTAAAATCTAGTTTAGAATTTTTCATATTCTCTTTCATTCACAGCGAGTCAGTGCTAAAGTCTCAAATAATATTTCCCAACTCAGAATCAAGAATATTCTAGACTGTTTCAAGACAAACATTCTTCGAACATATTCTGCGGAGTAGACAAAGTTGCTTCGTATTCTGCGTGCACAGCGAAACTAAGGGTCCACGTTCATTAAAACAGATATCTGCAAGGAAACGATAACTACAATCAAAATGTACCCCTTAAAGGATTGTGTTCTAATTGAAACAACTGAATCTCTACCATTATGTTATCAAGTTTTTATTCTTCCTAAGTGCCATTAGTATAAGAGTACTCATAGTGGTCTTCTTCTTGTAGTTTTGTTCATCAGTAGAGTATAAGTTAAACAATTATTTAGTCTACAGTCATTAGCTCTTCTATCTCTATTTGCGCAAGAAACTATTCGTTTGTTATGATACATCTATTCTTGTGAGCGTCACCCCTAATGCACATTGTAGCCATGGCTGTCCAGTAAGAATAGTTTCCGAAACATTAAACCTAAATTGTTGAGCCAATTTTATAATGCCCTAGAATTTATTGTACTATGGACTATTTCTCCGAAAATACATTGTTACCATTTTACTAAAATACCATTTGTTGATAAATAAGGTAGAAGAAAGTGATTAGATATCAAAAGTGTATATTTGGCTTTAATCTAATGGACAGGTGACCAAGTGTTGCTGAAAGGTAACTTCGTAATTAAAGTATAGCAATTTGAAGCAATTTGATCATAACATTTTAAGTGCGATGTTACTTTAGATATTAAAACTCAAGAATATTACCTTCGGGTTACTCGCCTCCGCTTCTGGTAATCTGCGTTATAAATGGTATACTACTATAGCCTAAACATCACTCCATCAACACAGGAAATCTTAAGGTGTCTCAGTCACAAGACAATAGCGATAATAGAACCAAGTACCGTACCATGTTCCATTTGATGAAAATAAAGTTCAAAATGGAACCAAAAATTATGTGAGGTTTCTTAGGATTTCAAGGAGAAAAATTGACAGAAAAGCAAGGGATATAGATCTGAACAAAACTTAGAAGAGCAAGGGGACTGTATCAAGCAGAAACAATGTTGTTCTTTCTTTCTGCGGACGGTGTGTGGGACGCGCTGTGGTGTGGGCACACTACAAGCGTTACTGAGCTATGGGTGTCAATGGGCTCTAATGTTGAACGAGTCGATTCATGCATTGGTTTGGTCTTCGTGCGAGTGTCGTTTGATGCCCACGACCGCTGGCGGCCCGTGTCTTAGCGTTGGCTTAGCGTCGCGCTTCCTCCGCCGCGCTCTAATTTTGTATGCTCTGTTGTTTCACCGCATTTATTTTTCTTCGCGGTCTAATTCTCTTTGTTGTCTCAGTCGTTTCGCAACCAAATTTCGCGAAATGAGGTCCGTGTTTGAAATGAAATTGGTATTCGGAATGAATTGGGCTCTCCGTAAGTTTTGCGGACCCTTGATTTTTAATTCGATTTGTGTTTTGCACGAATGCTGAATATTAACCCAATTTTTAATTCTAGCAGCGTGGAAAAGGTTTTCAAAGAGTTAATTACAAAAGAAGGAAGTTAATTATGTTGAATTCGTAATCTTCAAGCGTGGCCACAAAATGTTTGTCTTGTACTCAAATTAGAAATTTCTATCGTGTAGAAAAACTGCACACAAATAAATAAACTAGGGCCAATGTTTTAGTACATTAATAAATAAAAGGTTATCCATCAAAGACAAAGCGATCGCGCAAAAGGTACACAACTAGAGGTGAAGTTGTCACATCAATAAGTTTGATGCGCCTTACTGGTCTATTTATTTGCTCTGCGACGTCGTTCGGAAATGCATTTGATATAGTAGTGGATGGAATTCAATTCCATTAGCGATTGTATATCGTTACCTGTTGTTTGGTACACTGTTCTCATATTGAGTTATATCTCTACGCTCTGTTCGAAGTATGATTTGAATGTTTGATTAACGCGTGGTGAAGAAAAAATAATAGATTGTAAAACACCTAACATTACTTTAAAGAGAGAAAATGTGAAGATATTTAACGAGGCACTTTGCAATAAACTCGTGCTATGGTCTATACTGATTGGTAGGTTAGGAATCTCAAAAACAAAATACGAACAAAGAGTTTATAAGGATCTTAACCTCTATCAAAGCAGATACCGGCCTGAATACAAGCGATCCAATCCACAAGAGGCACATAACAATACCCTTCCGAGCCGTTCCAAAACACAGATGAGGTATTACACCGTATTATTGTCAGAGACATCAGCAAGACAGATGGTGCGGTCAGCGCATGAATATTTCACGAGTGGCATTAGGACACGGAAAAATAAATATGGCCGACTTGACTGGACGCATTTGTACATAAATCGTAGTGCCGCCCGTGTTTGAATTACCAATGAAAGGACCAAGTGCGGGGTTATTTATCAGTTAACCGTATATCCATCTCTCCAGTGGGTTACCCGGAGGAATTTTTATTGAAAATTTTAGACGTGTGTGTGTGCGTGAGTGCTAAGGAATTATATTTTTCTTGTAAGCGTTTGTATATGGTACAAGAAATCTAAATAAACACATGTTTCCAAGTCGATTTTCATATTTTTTTTCAGTCATATTAGCAGAAAACTGTGTTTGCGATTTTATAAAATGTATGATAGTCAGATAACTTTTGCCATATTATCCAATAGGTAGTCGATAACCAGGTCATCTGCAATTATATCGACTGGGCGGTAAAGCAATTCTGTTGCAAATCTGTTTCAATGGAGTTCTACCAAATGTCAAACTAGATGAAAAAAAACATTTTTTTAGTTCCTGACGAAACGGAACGAAAAAATGGAAACTGGGCCAGCGTGGTGGACTATGGCCCGAATCCCCCTCGCATTTAGTGGAGGCCCGAGCCCAGCAGTGGGACGTTAAAAGGGCTGCAGCAGCAAAGTAGTGATGGTTGCAGAGAAAACATTTTATTCTGATATCAATAATGACAACGTAGACTTGAAAATGTAATACTATCCAGCCTCCATTTAGGAGGCGGCGCCTGTTTACCGAGCGTCGTTATTCTTTATTAGCCCCCACTAGACGCTCTCGGTATTTAATTTCGTTGATTATTGTGTGCGTTCGTTTGTTTTGCTGTGTTTGCCGTTATTCCGGATGTTTGAATTTCGCTAAATAAGCCCGCCGGCTATCAGCTTCAGCGGAACACCCCCAAATTGTATAATGCTGAGGAGACAGTGGAAGCGGATCCCGTTTGTTAGTGGGACACTCGTTCTTTATTATAATTATTACTTAGTAATACATTTTTTTGAATGGAAATAAAGCAATATTATTGTTGTTCGCAAATTATTCGACCTCTTTGTAATACGCAACCAATAACAAAAGTTCCTTAAACAGATGAGTCCTAAGAGGCATGTGATACTAATTATTTAGACGTATTTGGTTCCCATACACCATATAACTTTTATTTCCATGGAAATTAAAAAGACTACTGCGGCAAAGGTGACCTAGTGAGCAAAATTAGACGCAGTTGAGTCGAGTTCAAAGACAGGAGCGCCGCGGGCGGGACTCTACGCCGTATATCTACAGTAGAGACGGAATTAAGACGGCCGCTCAAAAATCTATACAACCGTTCAGATTCATAGATTTCAGTAGTATTGATGCGATAGAGTCAGGGGGTCAATTCTCGAATGATCGACATTATTCTAATTCGAGATAATAATATGTCGAAACAAATATGAATAATATGACTAATTTGGCATTTTGTTTCGCGAACAGCGAAGTCTTAGTAATAGGGTTCCCGTTTTACCCTTTGGGTACGAAACCCTACAAAGTGTCCAGCTGTATGCTATAAATAACAGTTCAAAAACCTTCCATAATGGCGCTGGTGTCGGCAAAAGGTAAGGTATGAATATATCAATTGTAGTTCAAAAATATAACGTAGGAATCGTGGGAGAATGTGGGCGTTCTTCGTCTCTCGGCTCTTCATCCATCGTATATCCAGAAAATAATACTTGGTATACACTCGATAGGTTTTAATCAAACTAATTAATTTACTTTAAAATCTAAATTTGCACACGTGACTTGGATGAAAATGGAATACTTTTTGGGAACGCGGCGAAGTCGGACGTAGGTTGGCTACACTGGTTTGGTTTCCCCTGCCGTGTCTCACACAAGAGTGTCCGTTCACAGCTCCACGTGCGCTTATAATAATCAATGACATTGACAACTATCAGCTGTCAACCTCAGTGTTGCCCACCATCGTATCCGAATACATCCAAATCGATTAAAATTTGACGTTCCGTCTTCCAATCTCCGACAAATATATTATCATTGTCAAAATTGACAAAGTAATGCCACCTGATGCGAATGTGGCGCCACCATTACTTAATGCATTTCGACGGACACTTTTTCAATAGACAGATGATTCTACACTCCATAATTCTCAGGAACAGCTATGCAATAGTGTCATGTTGATGAAGTAGGAACTACATGGAGAAGATTATTCTGGTACGCGTATCGATACAACCTATTTTAGATTTTTTTGTTGGCATTCATACAGAAGTATCGCCGGCGGACAACCGCGGCTGTTTTTTCCGCCCAAAACTCACGACCAACAATGTCAAATGGTTCGTACCCGGAATTATAATATTGGGACAGCCGCAGCCGTATCAACAATCTTTTCATAGGATAGTTCAAGTGGCTTAGACTGAAGAATATCAACCCTCTTTACTATATCGAGGGTTGAAATGCTATTTGACTTGACCGACACTTTTGGGCGATTTTGACTTTTAAACATATTTGGAATCAGCGTTTTTTTTTCTGCGTCGAATGAGTATGCTCTCCTGTTAAGGAAAAAAAAATGTCGCTTAAGTCAAATTGCCTTTCACCCCTCTGTCTATGTGTTCAAAAAAAAAAACAAAATCATATTTTTTTATTCGTGTAGGCCATAAAGCACTTACATGTAGTCGGATTCTACCACCGGTTCGGAATGCTGCATCCACTGAGAAGAGCCGGTAAGAAACTCTATGGTTACTCTTTTCAAAATGATAATTGCGAGTAATACATTCTCGGGAGCAGCAATGCCATGATAGCAGACAGCACCTTTGCCACAATACTAGAGAAGAATTATTGTTATCCCATGGTGATATAATATAACAAGGTTTACGCTCAAGTTTAGGTCTAACAATACATTATGTTGTTTTGACTATTTAGTGTGAAAACAACAAGATACATTAATAATATATTGAACTGTTATAAAAAGTATTGTAAATGTTACGAGAATTCTACAGTAGAATGAATAAAACGTGATGGTTGACAATGTTTTTTTTGTGTGTGTTAGTCCAGCTAACAAATATTATTCCACGTAGAGCTCGCAATAGGAACAAAATTCGAAATCACAAAATCGACTTTTCATACTCGCTTCATACTATTAAAAAGTATTTTTATTTCGGCTTCTGTTATGTGTATGGCGTAAATGTGATGTGATTTAAAAGCATCAAAGGCCTAATGGTTAGACGGGCCTCTCCGGCGATAAAAGGTTCCGAGTTCGATGCTGACCATTAAACATAGCACAAGCATCTTAGCTTGGTTGGAGCAAATTCGATGACAACATAGTACCGAATCGTATAAAAAAGTTATGGAACAGTCTCGACATCTTTTTATATTTGAAACTAGCTGAACCTGCAAAATCGGACCAGCCGTTTGGGAGTTCACCCGTAACAAGCAGACAGACAACAATTTTTAAACTTGCATTTTCGTTATAGGTACAGCAGTGTACACGTATACTTTCATATGCATTTATTAAAAAGTTCTAATTAGAACATTCATAAAAATACAGGATATATCAGTAGTCCGAAATAATGCTTCGGGTACATATTATACGGTAGCTCATACGTGGATTCTTAGTGAAGACAGTTTATACCTAGCTATAATAGTTTCGGAGTTATAGTCCTTTGAATATTTGTCACCTTGAACATGATACCTATCATGTTCTGGCCTTGAGGTACAACCATAACGCTATTCAGCAGTGTAAACTACTCTTATGAGGGACAAATACCAATATTCACAAAACAGAATATGGCAATTTAACATAGCACTCGAGATATTACAAGTTATATAAGTCGACGACGAAATAAAGTTGGAAAAACATGGTCGAATTTCGATCAAATGTTTGTACCATACAATTGTATACGCGATACTGATGCAAACGCCAAAGTATTATTTCGGACTTCTAAAACACCCTGTATACCTATACATACCTATGTGGATCTAAAAAGATAGACGACGTATTCTATGTCCGTACGAAATGTTCCCCAGCAAAAGCTCAAAGAACCTTCACTATCCGCACTCGTGTGTAAAACAAAACGATATTCGGAAACAACTGTTTTAATATCAAACCCTGTCTGACCGAGGCGAGGCTAACACGAGAATGATATGTTTGAATACGTTATTCATATAAGGATACCAAATCTAAGGCTCTATCGACACGGTAATACCGGCCGCACAGATTTGTCTGCTCCAGCGACAACTCTTACAAACGCGCCCATACAAAATGTTCTGACATTGCACATCCGTTTCCATCATACTCTAAAGCAGCCGGCGTTACAGTGTGAATGGAGTGGAAGGGTTCCGCACGCGTGTAAGATACAAAGCGATATCTAAACGCCTGACCATAATATACGCCATACGCAGTCCGATTCTCCTCGGTACAAATGTATTTCCAATTTTTCCGTCGCACACCGGAATGTAATAGAGAGTATTTTGCGGGGTCCTTCCCTTATTTTTTACGATTGTGCGCTGGTCGGTATTACGCCTTGCACTCACTACGACGATCGAATTAACTTGACCTTCATTTGAAAACATTTGAACACATAAACATTGAATTTCTCTGACAAAATCCACGGGAACACTTTACAAAATTAGCAATTGTCATCGAAGTCGGATTATTAAAAACTGTGCTTAGTCTATGAGTGAATACAGTTCGATTTGTTATTGGCAAAGTATTGGTCGCGCGTGTATTGACGCTCCGGTGAGTGTAAAGCTGCAGGGCGACATGTGGTCGCCGTCTCAGTTATTATTTTAGGGGGACGCTAGTTGCTGTACGTCCTGGTTTATTTGGCCTGTGCGTAGACGTGAGCGCTACGAAGCCCATGAGATTACAATCCGGCTTGTACAACACAGTGTAATAGAATACCTACCGGTAGTCTTTTCCTTAAACTGTTTCTTTCCCCTGTCTATTACTACCTACTTTCCTGTTTGTTATACCATAGTATATTTTGACCTCTATCATTTTTCCTATCCCTACGGAACCTGTATAGAAAAAAAACAACTATACCTATTTTTAAATGTAAATATCCCAGATAACACATACCCATACACAAACTAAGCAAAGCTTGTTATGGGTACAATAAAATGGACTGGGGGCGATTATATTTGCAACAAAGACCAGGGCAAATTCCGATAAGGACATTTCAGAAATTTGCCGCTGGCGACAATTGAACCCGCTACCACCCGGAGCAGTGCCCGAGCAGCCTTCACTCAGGCCACAAGACTAAGCCGTCTCTTGCCAAAATAATCATCAATAATCAGCTATAGACAGTACTTCACACGCAAAGTTATACTAGTTTTATAGCAGCGCGTTCGGTAAGCGATGTAGGCGAGCATGTAATACTAACTCCCGCCTTATGTCTGTCACGCGCTTTTTTTTGTACATATCAGTAAACTGGGAGCTGAGCTTACCGCCATATGCGCGCTATACAAGCGTGACTATAAAACCCCGAGTACACTGAGCATTCAACACTCGCACGTCGAATTTTTTGCAAAACGAACTGTGTTGACTCAAAGAAAAAGTTCATTCTTCAACGAAATAACATTGACAGAGTTTTAGTGTGGCATTTACCACTGAAATTCAAGCTTCAGAATCAAAAATCAAAATCATTTTTTTTTTATTCGTGTAGACCAAAAAGCACTTACAATAGTCATATTCTACCACCGGTTCGGAATGCTGCTTCCACTGAGAAGAACCGGTAAGAAACTTAATGGTTACTCTTTTCAAAATGATAATTGCGAGTAATACATTCTCAGGAGCAGCAATGCCTTGAGAGCAGACAGCACCTTTGCCACAATACTAGAGAAGAATTATACTCACGGCAGTCTAATATTAAATACAAATATAGTCTTCACGCTTACGAAGCTAGTACAGTAAGGTGCGTCTTCTCCCATTTACAATGAAGGGATTATTCTAAACCACAGATGGTTATAGAAATAATTGCTTTGGTATGATGCCTTCAACGCAGTATGGGAGAGAAGATAGTAAGTTTATTTAAATTGATACAGAGTTCGTTTCGGTTTTGGCAAAAACTTTAACGCGCGGTTTAGCCGCAGTTTGCGTGGGACATAATTGTTTAATGAAATGTCACTGATAGCGCGAGCAAATTTTGACGTGTGGTCGCGTGCGAAGCTTTTACCAAGGCAATGCAACCTTTATGTCTATAGACACACAATTCATTTTGGTATTGGCAAACATTTTGCTGCGCGAGTTTTGACGCTCCAGTGTGGTCAGGGCTCCACCAATATCATTGTTGAATCACACACGTATGTTACATCAATATTAGCCACACAAAGTTATATCATTATATAGTATCGACGGTTAAGAATCAATAGTGTCTATCTCGTGAAATCAACTTTAAAAAACTTTAAATATTTACGCGTTCCTAACATAGGTGGTATTACTGACAAATAACTTAGGAAATATTGTGAATATTGAGATAGCACCTTGAATAACCTATGCCAAATTGGACTTTAAATCCATTGACTTAAAAAAGTAGAAAATGCATAAAATTGAGATAGCCATTATTGATTCTTAACCGTCGATACTAATAATTACTCTTTGGGCTTTGAACAGCTAGTGCGAGCGTTCAGTCTCACTATATTGTGAACTGGGAACTTACTTATGGAAATTGAACGGTGGTCCTATGGTTTCCTCGGGTCGTCTGGGAAATGGTACAGTTTGAGTTTATGAACTTGCAACTATTTCAATGAATCTAGTTGAATAGTTAAGTATGCTCTACTGGAAGTTCATTATGATGTTTGTGAAGGTAAGAAAAAAATATTGCGCTTAGGTACATATTAAACTGATTTCCTGGATCTTGATTGTTTTGTGTTTAGAAATGTAAAGAGATGTCAATCAGAGAGTATGAATGTCTCAAGGAAACTCTACCATCAGATAATATTACTCCTTTGCTACAAAGTAAAAAAAATCTTCTTTAACCATTTTTTTAGGAAAGCCGACTCTGTCGCGGTGCATGCAAAAACGATCCCGTGGCGCCCCGATATAAGCGGAAGATGGTACACCGTCGGTTTTTAGTGGGTATACGGCCTTCTGCCGGGACTCCCACATAACCCTGCTACTTCCCCCGTGGCAGAGTATTAATAAAGGATTTTCCGATTTAAAAAAAAAGGGAAGCCGACTCTCTGATGAGTACGGGTTTATTAGGAACGCATGGACAACACGACAAGACGACAGTTGAAAGAGATAAAACGTATGACTACGCGGTCATGCTAAGCCTACAGCCGACAGCAGAGGCTTTCATACAAAATTTTCTGCCCGAAATTATCAGGAAGCCGGTTATATCGTGTAAATATAGCATAAGCTACCGACAATTACTCTCTCTGCTTTAAATCATCCACCCAATACAATACGAAAGTAAACATGTTCGCAACAAACGGATAAAAAAAATTGTCGCAATCTCGCCAACGTAACGAACAAAATTTTAAATGAATAAACATTAAAGAACGCTAGATAAACATCGTAATAAAGATAGTTGTCGCGCATAAACGGCGATGTGTTACACCCGCACATAATAGAATGAGGATTCCTTAAATGTAAAACGGTGCCGCTCCGAGAGTCGTTGAAACCCCTATAAAAATGTTAGCCCGCCTTTCATTACATGCTGGTACACGACTATCCGCCGCACACGATCTAGATCCAACTCTGTTTCGTATTTCTTTGAGTGTATTTTCGTTTGATGGATCACTATTATTTATTTCGCCAGAATGGCCGATCTATTCCCTGTGAATACCCGACTCGGGTATTTGTTTTGGTAACAGAGGAGTTGCGATTTCATATTTTGGATTTATCATTGTTTGTGCGGTGAAATTTTTTTTATAATCTAACATTCGTATGATACCCATTACCTTCCTACGCATGTATCAATAAGATATGAGTAAGAAGGTTGATGATCTTATAAGGCGGATGTCATGTTCGAAAATTGAACATGTTTTTAACAAGCTTTATATTAACTTGCAATGTATGTCCGGGTGGAATCTTGCGACTGAATTTTAAATAAGTTATCTTTAACCAATTGAGCTGAAATTTGGTATACACACTTATTTTGGATGACAATGCATGCTTAGCTATGTGACGTCATTCTGATTCCAATATGGCGGATCATCCAAGATGGTGGAATAGTTATTATTTCTGCACTACCACAGTATGGATATCAAATGAAAGGGCTTGCGGAGGAGAACACGAAAACTAAGGGCAATTAAATAAAAGCTTGTTTTTAAAAAGTTTTTTTACCATTATTTTTTTTAGCCGCCCTTCGTAAATGTAGTTTACACTGCTTGATAGGATCATGGATGTACCCAAAGGCCAGGACACTTGTGACAAATATTCAAAGGTCTATAACTCGGTAACTATGATAGTTAGGTATCATCTGTCTTTACTAAGCATCCACATGAGCTATGGTATATGTAACCAAAATATTATTTCGGACTTCTGATACACCCTGTATACGCAATTACCTACTTAAATAGCTTGGAGTATTTATACTTGCATGTCCATACGCTGCAGTTAGGATTTTCTAAATAAATACAGAATACAATAGGTGAAATATAATTCACTTTAACGTGTAAGAAAATTGTTAGTATTGCGACAATAATTTTATTGCTAAAGTAGCCTTTTTATAACAAACCTACGTGCTGTGTTTTCTTTGTTTAAAATACATTATACGCTAAACCCAGGCTTTTGAAGTTATTTTTAAATATTTTTACAAGAACAAATCCCCAGAGCCCCAAATCCCCTAATACTATCGTTGTGGAGTTGCTATGACTTCTTCTTCTTTCTTGCGGGCTTTTTCCACAAATCGACGTCAATTGCGCCTTTTTTTACCAGTTCAGCCAGGAAGTTCCCAAACTTCTTCACGTCACCGAAGACTTCCTGGAGACTACCCGATGAGCCCAGTAGTGTGCCCGTTGCTATGACTTAATTTTTTAAGGCATGAAAACAACATCTTTTATCTATGGTAGCTAGAATATGACCAGTGTAGACATTAGATATTGTCACCTTGAAGGTACTAAACTATTCATATTTTTGCAACCATCGATAAAAGATGGTGTTTTCATGCCTTGAAAAATTTAGTCCAACTCCACAGCGATAGTGTTAAGGACTCGGGCCCAGGTTTTGTAGTTGGTTCTATTTAGAAAGCTTCAAAATTAAAGTATAAAAATCTAACGATTATATTGTTCGCAAAATCAATTTCATGTCATAAGCCAACCGCAATTGGTCCAACTATCTTTTTTGTAACGACTCACAACTCCCTTCACTCGTAGGCCGGTATTATTTCCCACGACAGCCATTACACTGCGACACACCACCCGTATAAGTTGATCTCCCGCCCATGCGAGGAGCTTAAAAAACATAAACATAACATGCATAACACGCCAGTACGGGGAGCTCTCTGTATGTGGTTAGGTTACAGGGGTCCCTCCAGCCCGCGGGGTTGTAATTTGCACCTGTAGTCGCGGCTGTAATGTGAGAAATTTGCTACTCGATTTTATGTTTTGAACATTTATTTTAGCTGGAAAATTTAATTAAAATATAGAATAAACATTCCGTTTAGGTCAAAACCAAAATACGTATTATTGTACCTAATTAATACGTGTTTTTTACAGCTTTTTCCTTAAATTTTATACGCACCGAAAAATGCTCAATCACTTTCTCTAGAGCTTGGATAAGTAAAGTTATCAATAACACAATATCCTATCATATTTACCAACTACGGTAGTTGTACCATGAGCGCCAAGACTAGACTTATGTCACAGAATATGTTGATTATATCTCATTATCTCGTATTAAATAAGACAGAGAGCGACAGAGCCAATCCGTGACAGAGGTCTTGTCTTGACATGCGTGATAACACCACAGGTCCATTCCACCCACACCTCTTAGAATGATAAGTGTCTAACTATCGCGATTACGTAAACTATTAATATAATTTGAATCCACCTTAAGATGCCACGTGCCAACGAAGAGAAACGTAAACTCAATGACATAGGTAACATAGACCCTAATTATAAATTTGAACATATTGCAAGGAAATTTCAAACAACCAAATTGTGAAACGGAATCCTAAATATGTACGCTGGTTACAGAATCATCCAGTGTTTTGAATACAATTTGATAAGGACTCGAAGCTTTTAGGTTGTCTCGATGTTTTACATTACGAGACCGGGATTGAACCTGCACACTTTGATTGCAAGACGTGCTTTCGACCAGTTGGCTACCACAGCTATTATATACTATATATCTATCCGATCTTAACTTACAGACGTGTGAGAAACCCCTGTGCAGCTAAGATGGGAGTCGGCTTACCATGCGGTCCAAATGAGCTAGACAGTTACCGGATTCCTGGATTGAGATCAAGAAAAAATGGCGAGATGATTTGAATACTTACCTTGGCGAAAACAGCGTTATTAGATATATCTCTGGACTATAGTCCAGGACAAATTATTAGGTAAGACATTCGCCCATAGTAGGACACTTGTTGGTTTAGACATAAACGCTCAACTTTAGGACTTTTCAAACCTTCATTAAATGTATTTTAAATCAATCATTGTAGGTACTTAAGTATTATATTATAATTAAATGTAGGTCCGAAAAGTTGATGCAGTGGCCATGACTGTAATGCTAGCATTACGTATCGTGAAACGTGTCTGGGCTTCTGAGGACCAAGTTTACTTATAAGGTTCTTAGCTCAACGTTGTTATACCTCACCGTTTGTTTAGTTTTTTAGCAGACAAGTCTTTAATATTCTATAAAGTTACCTTAAGCAGGTATACTATGGTTTACAGTTGCTATTTATACTTTTAAAAAGAGAGTGTTAGTTCAATTTCAAAAATATTTCAAATGCTAAATATTCTCTATATTAAATAAAAGGTTTAAAAGAATACAAATACTTTCGTTCTTTCATCTTACTTGATTTTGCTTATCATAGTTTTTACTAAATAAAACAAAGAATAAATATGTCTGATCCTTTAAATTCAAGACACGGAATGTTCTAGAAAAACACAGTTATTTCTACAAGTCGTAAAAACATAATAATATAGAAGAACTACGTCGCGTCGTCGGCCACCACAGTGTTTGTTGACACAACTAATTTAATTGTAACACCGTGCCACAGAAGTTTTCCGGTGGAAAGACAAAGAAATCTTAGATATGAGTATGTGTAGGGATCACATTATCATTTACAATTTGTCAAAAGATTGGTAAGCATATAAAAAAGACAACGTTGTTTTTTATGATAGCAATCGCGGAGTACAACAGCTATAATAATATATATAAAAATATAATACATCATCATCACGCCTGTATTCCCCGAAGGGGTAGGCAGAGGTGCACTGTAGTGCGCCCACTCTTCGCCGATGTATTTTGGTCCCAATGTAATAGGGGGCGAGCCTATTGCCATTATACCGGGCACATTCCCCCTCAATACGAGGGAGATTTGGGCCATAGTCCACCACGCTGGCCCAGTGCGGGTTGATGAACTTCACACGCCTAGACGTGCAGGTTTCCTCACGATGTTTTCCTTCACCGTTCAGCAAGTGGTAATCATTGTTGAAAATGACATTCGCACATGAGAATTACCTCAGAGGTGCGGGCCCGGGATTTGAACTTGCACCCCTTACGTTCAAGGCGGGCGTTCTTGCCCACGAGGCTACCACTGCTTAATATATACTTAATATATATATACTGCTATAAAAATATTGACTAACATAAACTGTATCAGTATAACTGGGGAACACCCAGTACTATATAAGGATTTTTAATGTAAATAATACCGGAAACTCGAAATGTATGATTCCTATGGTGTGAAAAAAAAATCACCAGGCGATTTGGTCACCTATAAGAACATATAGATAAGTATATAAAGTACTCTTTATTGTACACCAAACAATGAAAATAATGCAACATTCTTAAGTCCAAATACAGTAGCTATGTACATATCTCTTTCTCAGTTGCTATCACAGTTGCGCCTTGGAATAAAAGAGATGAAATTGTGATATGGTCTATACTCTATAGCCTTCTCCGTCTACGAAAGACACAGCTGTTAATTGGAAAGCGTCGATAGCATCATAGTGTGTCATCTTGCCGCCCCCGCGGTGAATCACGGCGGTTACTATAAAAACAACGTGATCTCATCTTCTCCGTTGCTTACTACATAAGGAAACTGGCTTTATGGTTTTTTATTTCGTTTCAATAATTGGATTCAAGTAATGAACGATGGCGTATAAACAAAAATGGTATGGTAATTTATCAGAAGATTGAAAATGAATAATGTTCGTAGATTTTGGTAGACATTGGATTAAAGCGATGCGCACCTCGTAAATAATCATATCAAGTATGAATATAAGTCAATATCGCCCAAAAGTGTCGCTTTAATCAAATAGCCTTTTGCCCCTCGATATGAAGAACATCAGAGTAGCGGCCGAGTTGCAGCGGGTCAGTCCCTAATTTCATATTATTTATCAGCCCAGGATCGCTATGGGCCATATAAAAGGTCGTTTTTAATGGAGAGTCATCCACATTAGTCACTCTTTCGCACACGGTTGCGTATTCATAAAACACACCCATTTCGTAAAAGGCGAAACGCGATTTTATGCCGATAAGTGTAATTGGGACATTATTGGGGGTGGGTTTTATCATTATGAGCCCCGTTTAAAATAAACCTTTAAAAACTCCCGACGGTTACAGTTACTTGTATAGGGAATTTGTTTATACTTCCTGAACATGGTTAGGCGTGAATATTATTATCGTGTCGAGCTCAACAAATCAAAATAGATTTTTGTTTCAAAAATTTAAATTATACATCCCATAATAAGCGCTTACTAACCACGAAACAAAACTGTTGATCAAAATGGCAAAGCTTTATTAGTATTGCTTTAACATTCCTTTGTAGCGGGTTGAGCGTACGCAGATTTCATTCGATTCGCATCAAATATGCCTATTCCATGGTATCTACCTATAATGCACGTTATGATTTGCCCAAACAAAGTTGGTGATTATTTATATTACGAGTATTTTATTAATATATCTATACTAATTATTCATTTATTTATATATCCACGCAGAAATACTTAATTCAAATCGCAATAAAATCCGTAAAATTAAAATAATTTCAAGGACTGTATTAATTTTTTAGAAGTTGTCGATAAAATTACAACGTAGATGAATAAATTACTATAATGATTATCTAACTTAGCTCAAGTTTCCCTTCTCTTATAATTACAATCACACTGCGGCTTGAATCAATACTAATTAATAGTACCCATACTAATCCACGATTTAATTGTACCGTGTACCTACTATACTTATTGGAACCTTTCCTTACTTATGCACTATAAGAATTTATATATTTTATCTTCAATTTCTAAACTGTTGTAACAATCAAATGAAAGATTACTCGTCTCTTTATCCCATGTACTATATGTTGAACGTATACGTCCCGCGTGGGGTCCCATAACAATAGGAAATCAACCCGAAAGGTTAAACTTTCCCTAAAATTTTAGGTTCCTACTCATAAACACATGTGAGAAAATAAGATAAAAGTATTGATTTTACTCAAAATCTGTTAAAAATATTTTATTGACTTGTCAAATACCTGAAACAACCTCAACTTGACACTTGCGCAAATACTCTTCCTAAAGAATACAGACAGGTACGTTCAGCTGAATGAATACAAAATGCATCTCCCGAATTGGAGCCTCCCGATTTTATTAGGCGCATGTCTCACATTATTTACAAGGGAGTATGTGATCCCGGGCAACGGTATACGCCTCCGTCTGCGGAGCGTATTTACCAAAAGCGTATTCATATTAGATTTCCGAGCTCCCAATGCCAGCCGGCCGTATCGAGAATGTCACCGATACATTCGATACTTTATTCGAGTGAGCTCGAGAACGCGCGCCGCGACACGGAAGAGTGTCAAATAAATACAGGTTGAAATATATCTCCTGTCGTGCTCTGTGATCCTGGTACACGTGACGGTTAAACGATGAATTTTTGTTTGGTTTTTGTGCTTTTCGGCTGTTTTTTCGCGTGGAGCTCGGGGATGCTGTACCGGCGGGACCCTGACAATGTTTTGAAACCTGGTAAGCGATTAATTAATATTATATTTTTACACTATTTTAAATAATAAATTGATTACTTTTGATAAACTTCAAAACATGACCTACTTTTTTAAGTAAAATCAGTGTTTTTGTGCTCTGTTGATTTGAGTCGTTGTTTTTATTTGCTTGAAAAATAATATAAAATGTAAGAAAAAAAAGGATTGGCAACAATACCTGTAAACTCTCAAACCGAAGTAGTTACAATTTCGCAAAAAACAATCGACGTTTTGTAAGATATCCATTTTTTATTCATTGATAAGTACAAAACAAAACAACATACATATTTTAAATAGCATCAACAACATCGCAATCTGCGCAGGTTGCAGTGAGTTACCTTGATACCCGCCTCGCGCACACGCTAGCTAGCACTAAACGGTGCACTTTCGAATGGTACACTACCAATTGAAACAACTAGTAGAAATTATTATTTTCAAGTGAATCTATTTGCAACAACAAAAAGGGATGTAAAAAAATATGAAATGGAGAATTTTATTCTTATTTTTGAAGACGATTAAGACATTTCCTAAATTCGCCACACAATTATATTTAAATATATAAATAAATCTATCCTTTCAGAATCTGTGTTTAAAATTTTATTTGATAAAGTTGGTACAGCAGACTACTTAGTAAATTAAAATTTCTAATTAATTAATTCCTATGAGGTATGTTATCTATATTTAATAACGCTTTAAAACAATTATTATATTTAAACAAATAAGCGCATTTGTTTTTAAATAACTGTATTTTACTAACGTAGGGAAGGCTTAAACTGTACCGTAGTATAAATATTTACGAAACACCTTGCAAAGCGCTCGAGTATTTCAATAAACTAACGTAACAACGCTCTTAAGCTAAGAATGTGTATTACTAAGTGCACTTATGAATTTAAGAAATTCACTCTACTTACATATTTGATATTACACAGCAGCTTGGTTGAGCTCTCGGCGAGGTCTTTGGGTAAACCAATATAAGTTCCAGATCTTTCTCACAATATGAGTACCTTATTAATGGGTGCATTGCTATGCACCCATGTTTACCAGATGGCATTAAGGACCTCTATCGAAAATCACAATGCAGTATCCATTAGCGTAGACGCAAGCATTTTTGCCAATACTAAAACGAGCTCTATTGTCTTATGAAAAAGCAAATTTTTCAATGATACGCCATTGACATCATGAGTGTATTTTGACGATGAGTCGCGTGACTCTTATCGCAGCCAAACTTTAACGTGCGCGTTTTGACGCTCCAGTGTGCCCGGGGCCTAAACGCGTACTTTGCCTTTCAAATGAGAATAGGATCGACTTTGCGCCATATTGTGACGTCATAGCTGTCAATTCTAACCAGTTAGGTAGGGTGAGAAAACAAGATATTTTTTAATAAAATTTATTAGCAAAGCATGAGTGAAAATGCACTCAGACGCACGACGAAGCACACTAACAACGACAAAATGGCGACAAAATGGTTTCCTTAATAATATTGAATAAAATAAAAAAGGCTATGGTATGGTTTTAAAAAACTAATTATGACTTTAAATAATGAAATATTATATTAAGACAATTTACTACTAAGCAAATTAATTATTTAACTTTAACTTTTATATTTTTTATTTGGTTTGCAAATTTTTTTTTGGCAAACCATACTTTTCAAGTGACATTTGACAGATAGAGGCTATTGACATTCCTATTCTCATTTGAAAGGCATAGTATGTTTTGCCATAAGAAATAAAGAAGTTGATTTTTAACTTACAATGTTTTGTTCGGTTCTTATTATGCTTTATCTGCGGCTCCATTGGCAGTGGGGACCGCGCGACCTTCTATGGGCCTGCGCCGGCGCAGGCCACGGTCAAGAATTCACAACCAGTTGTGATATAACCACTTATCTGACCCATTAATGCGTGTGCATATAAATAAAAATACATTTTAAAACCAGAGACCTTGTAGTTAACATGTTGAACGGCATCCGGAGAAAAAAAAACTTCAAAGGAGTTTTTATTCCGTTTGTAAAGACAAATTCATGTCATTGTTTTGGTATGGTGCGTATTGTTCGTACATACTCGTATACTTCAGTTATATTCGGATCAATATTAGTTTGGCAGAGACTGGATAAGTTATAACTGCATCATTCTATATAGTCTAATAGATTTATTTGGACAGAACAAATTAATTTAATACTACAAGCATCCCAGACGCGTGGCAAATTATTATTTTTGTATGGAACCTTAAAGCCTCTACGACACTAGCGAGTCAACGCTCACGCGTATTTTTTTTTGCCATGCCAAAACAAACTGTATTGACTCATGGAAGAAGCTCATTCTTCGACTAAATGAAACTGACAGCGCGAGCGGATTTGAACGGGTGGGGGTGTGACTTATACAACAGAAATTCAATCTTTATGAATATTGTAACAGAGTTAATTTTGGTATCTTTGACCGACGCTCCAGTATGCGAGAGAGATAATATTTCCACCAAAAAAAATACATACGTTCCATAAAAATACCGATCCGACCATTAGGTAACTTCGGGATATTATTGATATAATTACGTTTATGATGTATCTAATAAGTTTATTTCTCTTTCACAGATCTATTGGCAATATCTTCGACCGTAGTGCCCATCCCGTACTACTCCATGTTCGGATACGAAAAGAAGTTGCTCCGGGACAAACATAAGAAACGGCCTCAGGGGAAAATCGACCTAGTCACCAAACAAACCAATAAAGATATCGAATAGCCGCCCATTACAGCTATTACCACTAACTGAAACAGATTTAAGTCTTTTTTTTTTCATTTTTGTACAAACGGCTAGTCGTGGTATTAGCATTAATAGCATAAAGTGAGCGAACGTAAAACGAAAAAAGTTTTTGAATATCGAATTGTAAAATTTAAAAAATAAATACTTCGCGATTATTACTTTCTTTACATAGTAGCAAAATAATTGTACAATTTTTTTTTTACAATTACTTCAACCAAACTACATTTTGTAATGAGAGCGCAGAAACAAAGATTCAGCTGTGATTGTACCTACATATTTTTAAAGGTCATGGACCTACAAATGTTGAAAGTGCTTTTAAATATTTTAATGAAATCAAAACCATTTTTTGTTTAAATAATTATGTATTGCGTTTATATTAATTAAATTGAATATTATTACCACCCGTTTTAGTGGCATTGCTACCTTTACGTTAAGTATCCTGGGGGGAAATTCCCGTAAGATCGTCATTTTTTCTAATTCGACATAATATGTCAAACCCAAACGCCAAACTGGTTGTATTTTTCGACATAAGTATGTCGAATTAGGGATAATCGATCATGCGAGAATTGGACACATGTTGTACGCAACTACAATGCACCTCTTTGTGCCTATTTTAGTGTGGCATTGGGTGTAAAATTATAACTCTTTGAATTTTCTAACTTTTTATTATGTAACTTTAATAATTAACTTTTTTTCCAAATATAAAAGTTTTTTTTACTAAACATAACATTGCACGGCACGTCGCCATTGAAGCTTATTTTGGGTAATGGCCGCTGAGTGCACTAGTGATGTGCCGATGACGCCCTAGTGTCGCAACGTAGTGCGTGAACAGTACCTTAACTTGTAACGATCGTGTGACACACTGCGCGTCAAAAAGTGGGGTAATCTTTTACCAATACCAAAACGAACTGTATTGACTCATAGAAGAAGCACATTATTTAACGAAATGTCAACGATGACACGAAAAATTATGGACGAGTAGTCACCTGGCTTTTGCAACAGTAATTCAATCTTTATAGTTATTGATACAGAGTACATTTTCAAAAAATCACAAGTGAATACGCTAAGCAGAGACAACGTGAACCTATGGTAGAGCTACTAAACTATTCCAATTAGTCAGAGTACAATACATGAATCGTTTTATTAAAATATTTTAATTAAAACCAACCTAACAGGTACCGCTGTGTAGACAAGCCAGTACATTTGGTGTTGTAATAAAATTCGCCTCTGTATTTACAAAGCACTGTTCAGTGAGAGAACATCCACGCTGCGAATAATACGAGTGGCGAGTAGATTTTAATTAAACTGAAATGAATTCAGACCGCGCGGCTGATTTCATATGTGTGCTCACCTAGACGTACATATTGAACCTATTTGCATATCTATGGAAGGAATAAATAGAATAAGCAATTAGAATAATAATTGTATGGTATAAAGGTGTACCGATGTAGCAAGAGATAATTATTTTAAGGGTCAATTTTAATCCGCAGACCAAATGTTATTTAACTACTCACTATAAAAAGTAGGTGACTATATCTGTTAATTTATAGATTTGAAGGTAGCCCATACATTCACGTAAAACGTAAGTTGCGATAAAAAAAGAAAACTTTTCTATTCCTCGAATAAACATTGTATCTGAATCGAAACACTATTACGTAGGATTTTATTGCAACATACCCGCAAATAAAACAATAACACCATCACTTACAATGGCCTTACAACGTTTTACTCTTTACAATATTGTTATTTGTAGCGCCATTTGCCGTTTAGTGTAGAGTTTCTTTGAATGCGACGCAATAGCGGGTTGCTTACAATATCGCAAACGCGGAAGTATATGCATACCTTATAAATAACTTTGCATATTAAATAGTAAGATTATATCTTGTAGGTGGTTAGTTAAGAACTTTGATGTTCCTATCTAGCTTATCTAAGCTAGAAACGAAAATAAAAGTGCTCAAAAAAATTCTTCATAGGTATGCAATGCATGTGATTTGCTTAGAAAATAGGGATAATTTATCGTTTTTACTTATACTTTCACGAAAAACAAATGAAGAAAAAGCCGAAACAATGCTTTTAAGTAATGTTAATATAATATTATTTTATCGTTACGGTACACACGGATCAGCTAATGGACGCCGCCGCATGAGGGAGTATAAAAATAATGTATTAGGAGGATTTCGTTAAGCCGAAGTTATATCGGAAGCGAGAATACGGAGGCTGCGTGATGGAGCCGGCCGCAATGTCGACGAGACGGACGGAAAAATATTAAAATAATAGATTTAATATTTTTAAAGGTAAGTAGAACACCGCTAAAACGCGCGCGTACCAAAGCGAACTTTGTCGTAATATACATAGAGATTAAATTTCTCTAGTAAAAGCCACACGACCACAAAGCCTCACTAAAAAACTTGATAAAGCACACTGGGGCGTTTTGCTAAATTAAAACAAACTGTATCGAATCAAACAAAAAGTTAATTCTTCAACTAAATGACACTGATCGGGCGATCGAATCTTGACGCGTGTGGTGATCGCGTGGGCATTTACCACAGAAATTCAATCACTATGCATATGGACATAGAGTTCGTTTTGGTATTGGCCAAAAGTGCAAGTTAACTTCAATAAAAACTTTTCTTCTTCCGAGTTAGTACAGTTAGTAAATTGGTCTAGCGAGTTATGACGCGGCTGTGACTGACTTTAAATCTAGTCGAGACGAGACGATACATAATTTAGAAATTAAAATCTAAAGGATTCCTGCTTGATATCTGATGGTCTGATCTCTGCAAAACGCCAGTCGGCTATGTACTACGTTCACGTCAACGTCGGGTATATCTAACAATACCCGTCACCCGCCACCCGCGGTAGACCTCTGGCATTTCACGACTATAACAGATACTACTTGATAACTACTGTAAATCTAGGTTGACCTTTATCTAAGCTGTAATCAATTCTGTGTTGGATTTAAGCCCTGCATCCAGAAAGGCGTCAATATGCGCGCGACCAATTATTTGGCAATGGCATGGCAATGGCCAGAACGGACTACACTTACTCATAAAAGACGGAATTTTTAAACGAAATGTCATCGATGACGCAAGCCGATCTTAACGTCTGGTCGCATGACTTTTACCCATAGCGACTCCACTCTTCGTATAGCTCTGTGTCGATTTTTCTGCCTTTGTTATCTCATGTACCTGTAATATACGGAAAATATATGGGAAAATAACAATGCGGAGTCAGATAAACCAGAAAAATTTACCACAACCCGGGCTCGAAATGCCATCTCCATTATAATATCTCCATGCTTTTACCACAGAAATTCAATTTAAAGATTGAATTTCTGTGTGTGTGTAAAATGTACTCTTTGTTAATAAACAAAATGTACTCCTTGTTAATAAACAAAGAGTACAGTTTTTTAAAGTTTTTTTAAAATTTCAAACAAATTGATATATCATTCTTTTGTATACTTGCCATAATATACCTACTAATAATACAGCCTACTAGCCTGAATCAGAAGTATTTGCATAATCTTTTTGAACTTAAACTTTGAATAATTACGTACCGTAGTAGTAAAAAGAACTACGCTATGAATACAGACGAAATTCATCTTAATTAACCGAAGAAAATGCAGATATCGCTATAAAACATTTTCGAAAGAGCTATCCATAAAAAAACTGTATTAGGTGGTTATTTATAACGCATAATGGAAGCCCGCCGAGGGTAGCCTACTCCGCAAGAACTCTTTCGCAGCGTTATTTTAACGTAATTGAGCCAAGTTTATGTTTTCCCGTCTATACAAGCGGCGGCGATGGCTCTGGAAAAACAGCAGCATCACTTTCCACTCTGGGAGATTTAAACAACGGCGTTTTTCACCAAATAAAGTGGTCTGCAAGTTTATCGAACGCCCCGATTGCTTTAGACGCGGTAATCAATCAAATATTTGGCGGAGTCATGAATAAATCTGGTGAGGAAAGTTTGGTGTGATTACACCAGGCCGTGACGCCCGAGCCGTCTTTATTAGCGGGCCGTTCTTGACAGAGAATTAAGCCTGGCCACTGGAGCGTCAACGCTCGCGTCAAAATGTTTGTCAATACGAAACGAACTCTGTGTAAATAGGTGCGCATAAAGATTAAATTTCTGTCGTATAAGTCACGCGTGCGGCGCCAAAATTCGATCGCGCTGTCAGTGTCATTTCTTGTAGAGTGCCTCAAACAGACACCGATCTCGCCGGCGAGGTCGTGGAACCCCCTCTTTCACTCGTAGGTGCATCTTTGAACCTAGGAGCACAGTCACTACCTCTCGCCTCACGGTAACTGCCCAAGCCGAGGTCGTGCCCTCTGTGGCGCCCTTGAGCTAGTTGCCACACTTTTCCGCCCTTAAGGCCTCGGTTGGAGTGCACTTTGCGCTCGCCACTACTCCGGTAAAGCTGTAAAGACCACCTCACGGCCAACAGCGTAGTAGAAAAAAAATCTTGTGGAGTGAACTTTTTTTTTGTGACAATACAGTTGTTTTGCTATGGTAAAAAAAATACATGCGAGCGTTGACGCCCCAGTGTGTGGGAGGCTTTAAGATGGCGTGTAGGTGTCGTAAAATAATCGATAAAGTAGTTTTTGTATATTTATAAAAGTATCACCCATAACAGAGAAAGTAGGGGAATAGAATAGTTTGGACATGTGATTAGAAGAGATGAGAAGCACGTGACCAAAAGCGATGAGTATGAAACAAAGCGAGAGGAATACCCAAGAAAAGATGGATGAACTGTATCAAGAATTATATGTATGAGATAGGTGTGACTGTCAGTATGACAGTAAAGCTAGATAAATAGAAGAAAGAGACATAATGCGTCGATACCAAATAATGGAAAAGGTAAGGCAAATGTTGATGGCATATAACTATCGATATCTATATACACGTATTTGATCGATTTATAAACATATTATAGAACATTTGTAAACACTGAAAAGTGTGTCTTATAAATATGTTATAGGTTATTAGAAATTACTTTAAATTTTAATTAAGCTCCATATTTAAACATTTATGATCCCAAAGGGTTTGATTACACGGTTACGCTGGCTGCCCGATAATTACGGTTTATACGAAAGTGGCAAAACATTTCGTATGGAAACGTTCAAACAAGCCGTCGGATTACATGTCTCTACAGTGAGAACAGACCCCGAAGATGGAAACTTTATAGATTGCATGTGAATTTCGCAAAGAACAGGCAGGTAATAATACAAAGTACCACATGTGCCGCATAGCCCGAAGCCCTTATCCAATTATATCTACGTGTAGAGAACAATACAAAAACATATCAAATTAATGTATGAGACGAAAATATTGCCCTTTAACAAACATATTTTGGTTCTATTTACAGACTAACATTGTGGAAACTTATCAAAGTTAAAAACAGGATTTAGATGATCTCAAGTTGTTACATTATACTCATAGAAATTGTTATCTGTCTACAAACCATCTACAACAGCACTGTAACGTCAATCGTAAATCAGTAAAATATACTTCTACTAATTCTATGGGACTTTTATAAAAAATACATCATCAGGCCTGTATTCCTCGAAGGGGTAGGTGCACTGCAGTGCGCCCACACTTTGCCGATGTATTTTGGTCCCAATGTAATAGGGGCGAGCCTATTACTATTATACCGGGCACATTCTCCCTCAATACGAGGGAGATTTTTGTGCTGTAGTCCACCACGCTGGCCCAGTGCTGGTTGGTGAACTTCATACGCCTTTCTAAAGGAGTGCAGGTTTCCTCACGATGGTTTCCTTCACCGTTTCATAGCACTGGGAATTTTATGTCATTAAATAATTATCTGATGACAAATTTAAAGCTAGACATTCCGTTTCAAAAGGAGAACATCAGAATGTTATTTCCCGTTTTAATTAGCACTAAGAGCCGCTTTAAGGCGATGCCTGATTATTAAGCAGTTGCCATTAGTATTAAGGCAACGCTCGCGGATTAAAGCTTTTGCCATAGCAAAACGCACTGACGCGCAAATATAAAAAAAGTCCATTATACAACAAAATGGCACTGATAGCCCGAACAATTATTAACGCGTGGAGGCGTGGCTTTTACGATAGAAATTTAATCTCTATGCTTATTGACACAGAGTTCGTTTTGGTATGGACAAACATTTTGACGCGCTTGATTTGACGCCCCAGTGTGCGTGGGGATTTAATATTTAGGCATTACCTCAAGGCATCTCCTAGTGACAGTGAGAACGGGGTTTATTTTTGGTTACTAAGCCCGCCACACATTCCCACCCACCACTGTTACTCCAGTAAGCCAAATGAAAATGGACACTGCTGTCGATCCTGAGCCTCGGTGTCGAGACACCGAGGTTTGACCCTCGGCGAGTCCCGGGGAAATGCTAAATTGTCTTGTAACCCGCGCGAATTTAATCGAAAAAGGTGTAGGAGGAAAAGTGTTGGAAGAAAAATGTAATGAACGGGCATCAGTTTAATATCGGCAAGTTACAAAAATACGGTTCAATATTCTCATCATTTGAAAACCTAAACCTATCCGCGAGCAGTTTCCACGTCACCGGATCCAGGTCACTCCCGTCGATACTATCGCCATCTAACCTGGGAAATAAAACATACACTCCACCTCACAGCGATAATCTAATCCATATTTGAAAGCAAATGGAAATATTTTTAATATTCACGCATATCTATCTCCTCATAGGTATCTTATTATTCTTGAATTTTTGAAGTTTTGCAGAAGTAACTTTTGGCTTTTGATACTGGCTAGACTATTTTTATATTAACTACTAGTAATCAGAGGTAGTAGTCTTAGGATTCTAATAACTAGTATTCCATTGTTAATTTAAAATATGTCCCCACATCTATGGTTAAACGGCCAGGATGGAGAGCGAACTCAGAACCTCTTCATTACGAGCGCGGGCTTTCTATTCACTAAGCTATGGAAGATTAATACATTATTATGAGTGATACATCTTCGTCGAGTATAAGGATACTGCTATAATTACTTTTTCTTATCGACGTTAAACTTGAAAAAAATGTAGCCATCAGTGAAACGCGAAGATCTAATTGAAGTAACCGAGATTCGTTTACTTGAAGTGGTAAACAAGGCTAAAATCCTACAGTTCGCTTAATAAAAACAAATACACAAACTATAAAGGTATATTCAACTTCAAGAATGCATTTGTATGTATTCTCACCTAGAAAGTAAGCAACCCTAGGAACGTTCTGTTTGTTCAAGAAAAATATGTTATTTCTTACTTTGTATATTCTGTTAAAAAACATTTTATTCGTGCACCTCTCGTGTGTCGCTTCCAATTTGTTTGCTTGGCTTTTGCTTAGC
Source organism: Ptilodon capucinus (assembly GCA_914767695.1). NCBI lineage: Eukaryota > Metazoa > Arthropoda > Insecta > Lepidoptera > Notodontidae > Ptilodon > Ptilodon capucinus. Next base: position 1,659,093 of record OU611813.1, on the reverse strand, counting down.
ATATCGCGGAACAGGCGCATTCCAACTGTGCGAATAAATGTGAGCATCCGATCTTCTGAGTACAACGACCGAATTACGATATAACCTTATGCAACGTAAGGTTCAATATTCCATGCACGTAACAGAGAAGTTATGGCCTTTGGGGAGTGTTCCAGCGAGGGCTGCTCGCTTCACCTCCAGCTCATGTTTGCATTCGCGGTACTTGGCAAACGCTCTTACTTTGCGTACCTCGACTTTGTGATACGTTCGTATTGTCTTCTGAGCCTTTAAGGGAATTGTATGCTCGTTTTTGTGAGAATAATGATGCAGGAGACTGCTTTGCGCCGTTATCTGCCTAATTTCGTATTCCGACTGAAGCAGGTCTCGAGAGACCACCAGATTTATGTGTATGGAAGAAAACTAGCTTTGACACTCGGTGAGTACATTCATTTGGAGTCCAATTTGATTAAATCGAAAAACATATTGAAAATCGTTTGCCAATAATGATGATCGAATGATTTTCTTGTTTTTTAAAATGTATTCTATATGATATACAAATAAAGTTTGAATTTTTGTAGCAAAATCCACGTGGCGAGGAATTTTGCGTTGAAGGATGAACTTGTTCTAAGAGTCAATACAGTTCATTTTAGTTTTGGATAAAACTTCGCCGCGCGAGCGTGGACGCGGCAGTGTGCGGGGGACCTTAAAGCATTTCATTCCAAATGATCATAATAGCAGTATTACGTCAGTTTCAGTAGGCAATAACCACGTTGTAAATAATTATGTTCGTTACCCAACAAAACAGATAACAACGAACGTATTGAGAAGTTTGTTAATTTATCATTTCGTTGCCGGGTAAGCATCTTACAAAGAGACAGTGAAGTTCCATCAGATAGCGGCGGGACTGACTCAATACTTCTTTGTTTATAACACAGAATTTGATGAACTTATTTATTAAATTTTCGGTAATTTTGCTGCATGAACGTTAATTTCAAAATTCGAAGGTTTGACGTAATAGTTTGCACACATATAATGTACCTAGCAAATAAATAATTTAACGTACAACGATTGATTACATTATAATAATATTTGGGGCAAGGAAACCACGCTCCCATCTAAATGATTTGGTATCCACTCAGATCTAATTATATAAATGGTCGTGTCAAATGAAGAAAGTAATGGAATGAACCAATCCATTTACTGACATATATTCCGGTCAGAGTTCTATTTCATAGAATATTCACGATACCTAGTCATCAGAGCCGCCCGCATCGCGCCTGTTACGCCCTCATCATACGGTCGTATCCACTTCACTTTTATAGAAAATATACTCTGTTTAAATACATTTAAAGACTGAATTTCAGTGGCAAGAATCACGCGACTTAATTTACTCGCGTCAGTGTTGCAATTTCGTTGAGAAATGTACTTATTGTATGAGTTAATACAGTTTGTTTGGATATTAGCAATTTGCGTATTTTGACTTGCCTATTTGCGCAGGGTTCAATCTTTTTGTGAATAATGATTTGTGTTGTATTAATAAACAGTTATTTATAATGATTAACGTATTTTGGATCGCATTCAGTGTATAGTAGCATAGGTTATGATTTATCTAAAATTACCTCTTTAGGTAAAAAAAAATATTGATACCCTACATATTTATGGTTCCTCTCAGTTAAAATAATCATAGCCCACCGTTATTGCACCTTGTATGCCACAAAAATGTGTATAAAACTCGGAAAAATATTCACATTTCAACAAATATAAAAGCTCGCATAAAACCCACCCGATACCACACGCCATTACAAAAATTGTGGCAAATGGCGAATAAAGTTTACGCCCCCGAGCTAGCACCAGATACTACAACAATTACCCCATCAATGGAGGCAGATGGGAATCGGCCGTATTCTGATATCCAATAAAGAGTAGCTACATTTTTATGGACCATTCGAAGGGTCGGCCCTTTTCAGAATTCTTCAACTTTGACTTTAATCTTTCACGAAGTATTTTAGCTGCGGGTGAAGTTTCCCGTTCCTTTATGTTGTGCGGTCGCCGCCAAGATATTTATGACAGGTCCTTGAATCAATTCTTATATATTGTGGCAATGTTATGCATGTTTCGTTCAACTGCTCAGTATCTTTAACATTAAGATAAACGTGGGATCCTGTATTTAAATGCAACTTGTATGCTTTAGTATTTCAAGCTATTATGGAGCATTTATTTCCAGGTGGGATATAGAAAGATACATTGCAGTGCACCCACATTCTTTTGATATAGCATGTATTTCCCGCGAGCCTTCAACCACAGAAATTCAATCTTTATGTATACATAGTTTTTTAGGGTCACGTACCCAAAGGCTAAAACGGGAACCCTGTTACCAAAACTTCGCTGTCCGTCCGTCCGTTCGTCTGTCACCAGGCTGTATCTCATGGACCGTGATAGTTAGAGAGTTGAAATTTCGACAGATGATGTATTTCTGTTGCCGCTATAACAACAAATACTAAAAAACAGAATAAAATAAATATTTAAGGGGGCTCCCATATAACAAACGTGGTTTTTTGCCGTTTTTATAGATAATTATACGGAACCCGTCGTGCGCGAGTTCCACTCGCACTTGGCCGGTTTTCTTGCTATTGGCAAGAATACTGACGCGCGATTTTTAACGTCCTAGCGCGTCTATAATTTGAAATATAAAATATATGAACTTATAACTTTATTTAATTTCTAGAACACTGATTCGGATTGCTATTACTTGGCTCATCTACTCTCAAACAACGAGAATACAGTTAGATCAATAAAATCTTGCAGAAACAAAAACATAACTATATACCTATCAGACATAAGGTATCTTTTACACATTACCTTTGTTAGGTTGGCCAGTCGTATGCCTATGCGGAGTTATCCCAGGTACGGATGTTACACTGGGTTTCAAACGATGTGTCTGGTATGCCCTAAGTTTAATTAAACACAAAACTAGCGCGCTTGTTAAGCTACTAGTTACGCTGATAGTTTGTTGATGTTAGTTATTTGAGCTGCGATACGATCTACCAAAATAAATTAAAATTAGTATATTGTGGTGTATTAATCATTCCATAATAATTACCAAGTTATAGATATTGTGATTTTGACTGCATTTAGGTTAAAATTGAATCTTTTATAATCTCTGTACAGTCGATGGATCTCATTGGTTCTCTTAGATCAATAACTGGTTTTGTACATCCACATTAAAAGTAATTTAATAGGAAAATGTTTCTATCAAAATATAATGATAATGTAATGAGTGACTATTCCGAAATTCAGCCATTGTTCTGCAGGGTGTATTCTGACCCTGCAGAACCGTCCTGCAGTCTGCAACCTGTAGTCCGAAATAATACTTTGGTGTACATATACGGTAGCTCATATGTGGATGCTTAGTGAAGATAGTTTATACATAACTATCATAGTTTCAAGGTTATAGGACCTTTGAATATTTGTCACAGGTATCGTGTTCTAGCCTTTGGACACATTCATAACCCTATTCAGCAGTGTAAATTAAATTTACGAGGGGCGACAACCAATATTTACAAAACAGAACATGAAATTTTTTAATAGTTCTCGATATATTACGAGTTATAGAAATCGGCGACGAAAGAAAGTTGGAAAACCATGGTCGAATTTCGATCAAATTTTTATACCATGCTGTTGTATACCCGATATGGATGCAAACGTCAAAGTATTATTTTGGACTTCTCTAACACATTGTATAGTTCCTAAGAAAAATATCAAACAAACGTATAACTCAAAGAAATCCTAAAAATGTAATGAGGTCCAATGTTCGAAGCTGTCCTCTCCTCTCAACCTCGAGGCAATGACGAGAAGCTGTTCAATTTACGAGTTTATTAAATGCCTCCAGATATTTTTATCAAGTTTACAAGTGCGTAGGATTGTTTTATTAATAAAAAGGGACTTATTTTAATGTGTAAAGATATTTTTCATCGTTAATCGTTTGTTTTAAAAGGTTCAAGTAAAATTTTCTTTTTTTTTATCTTTATTAATCTCCATTCGGTATTTTAGTTTAAAACTCAGTTCGTTAATACTCGCGCGACCATTTTTTTGCCAATACCAAATCGACTGTATTTACTAATAGAAAAAGCTCATTATTCAACGAAATTTCATCTACGACGCGATCGAATATTGACCTGTGGTCACGTGGCTCTTGTCAAAGACATTCTGACTATTACATTACAAGCTTTATATTAGCTTGCAACGTATGTATGTCCGGGTGGAAACTTGCGACTGAATTTTAGATCAGTTATCTTTAACCGATTGAGCTGAAATTTGGTATACACGCTTATTTTGGATGACAATGCATGCTTAGCTGTGATGTCATTCTAATTCCAAAATGGCGGATCATCCAAGATGGCGGACTAGTTATTTTTTTCTGCACTACCACGATATGGGTATCAAATGAAAGGGCTTGCTGAGGAGAACACAAAAAAAACTAATACACATTAAATCCAAATAACTAAAAAATAAATTAATGGTAATGGTAATTAAATAAAAGCTTGTTTTTAAAAAGGTTTTTATTTTTATTTGATATAATATATATTATTAAAATAAAACTATTTTACGGATTTTATCGCGTTTATTTACTATTTTATTTAAAGCAGCCGAAACGTCGGGAAAATAAAATAGTAAATAAACGCGATAAAATCCGTAAAATAGTTTTGTTTCAATGTATAGTATTCGCGTAAATATAAGAAAACAATAAAATATATTAGCTCAGAGTACATTTTAATAAGATCAAGTTCATTCGATCGCCCCGGTGTGTTCTATCAATACGTACAAACAAGTTTTTTTTTAAAGCCCTTTTAACTTCCCACTGCTGGGCACGGGCCTCCCCTTAATGCGAGGGGGATTCAGGCCATAGTCCACCACGCTGGCCCAGTGCGGGTTGGCGGACTTCACACATCTATCGAGAACTAGACAAGTTCCCTCAGACGTGCAGGTTTCCTCACGATGTTTTCCTTCACCATTTCATAGCAAGTGATAATCTCGGACAAACAAGTATATCAATAGATAATAAATATTCCTTTTTCTGAAAATGTTATAACCAATATTTAAACATAATCTATGTCCAATAATATGCAATCAAATCTTTTCTATCACCCAATATCAGTAAGTCATACATATTGGGTTAGTATTATCCATTAATAATAAACCGCAGGGCTCGACCGATAATGTCACCGCGGACCATGGGGGTTTTATCTTAATTGTCTTCTCAATGTATTATATGAAGATAGTTTTTGTCACTGCAGATACTGGGGTGAGCGAATTTACTTGTAATTTTTTTGAAAATGTACCTACAATGTGCTAATATTTATAAAGATTGTTCTGTAGCAAAAGTCACGCGACTACGCTACTAATTACGCTCATGTGATCGATGTTGATTCGCTGAATAATGTGCTTCTTGTATCAGTTAATAAAGTTCGTTTTGGTTTTAGCAAAATAGCCTGTGGGCGCAACGCTTTATGCAATAATATCTGTCAATGTCAGTGATCAAGTGTCCTGTCTGAGACCACACATTTTACTATACAAACCAATATACCCAGTAAACTTCGACCTATAATTTCACTATCAATTGTTGAAATCGTAACAGGAAATATGCGAAAAATACTTATTTTTATACCTGATTTTCAACATGGGACCGATTAACAACATTTTCAATTTGGGACCTCGACGATTTCCTAAAAAAAATACTCCAAATAATGTAAACTTCCACCTCGCAAAAATATATCGAAAATGCTGCGAAGTGGCAAACCTATTCAGATTTAAATATCACTAGCGACCTTTGGTTGAGTTCGTAATATCGAAGACACGATGGGCTCGAGGCTGCGGGCCGGTGTGGATGCTGTCGTAATGCGCTGGGGATTTCTGTGAAAGGTCCGGGCCGACGGCTAAACGTGTTAGTTCACTTTATTGAATATCGGGAATATGACGGTGTCCTGCGGGACACGAATATCAAAGGGCGAAGTTTCGCGTACGTTGCATTCTCGGCGGGTTTTTTGGGGTGACTTTTACACGTTCAGGTAATGGATTTCGGATGGATATTGGCGCTGCGTAAATTAAATTAAAGTGCCTAATGCGGTAATGGCTCTGAAGTGATGATGCTCTGGATCAACGAATTTTCCATGCAAACGGTATAATTGGTCAGAACCCATCGGTTAAAATAATGCGATCACAGAATTAAATTCAAAGATCGATTTTCCGTAACTGCAATTGTAAAATCACAGCAACTTAAACGTGTAATTTCCAAACAATTGCACGAAACTCGGCCCAATATCTGGGACTAAGTTGGGGGAAGTTCTCGAAACAATAACAGTAGCCATATTTCATATTACCGTATCGAACGCGCGCCTACCGCCTCTCGGCCGCGTAGCGAGCCAGATATTTGAGCAAAACACATTTGTATTAGTTAGAAAGTTTAATGTCCTATCATACGTATTATTGTAATTTATACTTTATTGTTTTTATATGCTGACAAATATTTTGGAAAATGCGATTAGTTCGTAAATATCCACATACTATCAATGTTTTATTGACCAAAAAGGGTTTTATTACTTATAATGTATGTATATCAATCGTAAATACGGATTTTAGCTAAATAAAAAAAAGGTTCGTTTTTCACTATCAATATGTAAGATGCTATAATTTAATACGTAAATATCAACTTGCTGTATAACACAAAAAATCGTACAACTAACTGTTAGTTGCTTACTAAAGGTTCCAGGAGCCTCAAGTCTCTACACCGATTTGATAATGCGTAAGTTTAGGTAACGTGAAAATAGTCATGATAATGAACTTTCAAAATTGCTAGTCTACACAGAAAACACCTCAATAAGAGTCGCCTACTAAAGAACAAAGGGTGAAACTGAAGAGATTGCTAAATTAGTCATCGCTTTGCTTGTCGTTAGGGAAAACGGGCAATGTATGTTTTAATTTAGTCGTTTCTAAGCAGGATGTTACGTCATCCGTGATTTGCGTATCATAACCAAGGAAAGAGGTTGTCTTCGCGTGTCGGTACGAATCCTGGTGTTTATCTGTGAAGCTTAAAACAGTATACTTGGTACAAATTCCTGTACAAATACAGGTACAAATTCATGGTACAAATTCCGCAATACAGAGCAACATAATAATATCATTACAAGATTTTAAGACAAGCGCGTTACTTTTGCCCCTGGATACGTGGTGGGAGGTCTACTATAGGTTAACGGAAGACATTGTTGATGTTGTTGTAACTTTGTCAATACAAAGTGTATCGACGCGCGCGAGAAATTATTTCTGTAGTAGTATAATCGGAGTAATGTGATGAAACTTCTTCATGAAATGCAAGTTCCTTGATTATATCAATCCCATTTATTTAAATAAACTATTTACAATCAACATTTAAAAACGAAATAAATACTAAAATGAAATATGAATTTAATTTTTAATCCCATTTATTTTTTTATTTTCACTCTTTGTGAACCAACCAACATTGTGAGAGAAAAAAACAGCGGTTTGACCAATAGGTATCTAGCATTTCCATCTATAGAATTTAAAGATAGAATTTTGCTCTAAAAAGTCCGTTAAAAACACTGACAGTTTTGCACCTTTTATAAATTTGTTTTCATGGTATACCCCGTGATCTCGTCCCCCAAGCCGACATATCTTGCTGCTTGCTTGCCATTTATTTGACGCATAAACAATGTATATTATCTACTTTCACCGTAACACTCTTGTCTTAAAGCACACAGATTAAGGCCCCCCGCAGACTGGGGCGTTGACACTCTCGCGTTTTTTTTTAATCAATAAAACGAACTATATGGTCTTATAGATAAAGTTCTTTCTACATCAAAATTACATTAACAGCGCCAGTGGGGAGCCAGTTTGACGCGTCGTCGGGACATGGCTTTTATCACAGAACTTCAAACTTTATGCATATTGACAGAAATACAATTCCATTGAACAGTTACGGTAACTAACTAAACTAGAAATGACTTGACTAAACGTGAAGCTAAAGAAAAATAACGTTACTTACTTCCGCTTAATAGCTTAAAATTAAGGTAGCCCTTATTGGAAGTATCGAGCTACAAATCAAAGTATCTTCTGTCAAAGGAAAAGTCTCTCTCTGTATTTTGATTATTTTCTTCAGTGAGTTTACCGACGGTGGGAACGTAAATAAAGCCTGAATGCCCACAGCAATGTGACCCGTTTTTACAGCCCTCTCGTGGGGAAAGTTTAATTGTTTTGAAACCGACTGAAACTTTGCTATTTTTCACCGCAATGTACTGGACCCCGGTGTTGGCAGGATTGCTAAGTAAGTATAGAGACAGCGCTGAAAACATCATATACTTTCAATTACCTTTAACAATATTCACACACCTAGTTATTAAATAAATCATCAAGTATAGGTACGTAAATGACAGAATAACACCCTGTTATCACAATCATAGTAGATACCAATTAACTCACTATAATTATTAAACATAAAAAAAAAACAGGATTACTCTATTTTTTCATACAAAAAAACCTGTCCCGTCTGTTAGCTCCTCAGCGGGGTACCAGATAACAACGTAGAGGCTATTTTCCGAGCCACTGGTCGTTTTTATTTGACGTTCATAACTCGTAAAATATGTTTTTTATGACTCATGTTCTTGCGTCCATGTTGGCAAGAGTGCGAACAAATTTATAGGCTTTCTTAGTCGATGTTCAAATTAAAACAGACTGTGAATACTGAATAACTTCAGTGAAATAAAAAGAAACTAAAAAGAAAATGTTTGAAATCACAACTAACTTTAAAAAAATACTAGACTATTTTCTTCTTCTCTTTTTACGAAATGATGATATTTTGATGGAATAAGATGAGGAATGCCTGCACCTGCGATTTGCGGTATTTATGGCAGTGTCAAGTAATTATAGCAAGGACAAATTCAATAAATACACATTATAAATAATTAATGGTAAAAAAAAGTTTTTAAAAACAAGCGTTTATTTAATTGCCCTTCGTTTTCGTGTTCTCCTCAGCAAACCCTTTCATTTGATACCCATACTGTGGTAGTGCAGAAAAATTAACTATTCCGCCATCTTGGATGATCCGACATATAGGAATTAAAATGACGTCACATAGCTAAGCATGCATTGTCGTCCAAAATATGCGTGTGTACCAAATTTCAGTTCAATCGGATAAAGATAACCGATTTAAAATTCAGTTGCAAGATTCCACCCGGACATACATTGCAAGTTAATATAAAGCTTGTAATGTAATAATAATAATAAAAAGCTTGTAATAATAAACATGGATGATGACAGTGATAAAGATGGCGGATGAAAAAACACTAGACTATTTTATGTATTGGTTAAAAAAATAACAGAACTGTTACAATGACAATCGATTCGTTGTCCAGAATCAAAGAATTTACCTAGGCATTACCGTAGAATGCTACAAAAGCTACACTCTTGTAGCACTTGTACATACAATGTCTACACAAAACTCGCTACCAAAATTATGATGATAAACTCCTAAACGATTACGTACTCCCGTAACCGCATACTTTTGCCCTTTATTTAAATGACGTCATAAAGATACATGGCGGCCATAATAACGGAACATCTGTCGCCGAAAGAAAAGAAGTTTCGATGTGTTTTTTATGGATGCGCTCGGAAGTACCGAACTCTTCCATGTTTAGTATTGTGTTTCGGTTTTCAGAGACACTATGAAACGTGCGGAGTATTTTTAACCGACGAAAAAAAAAAGGAGGAGGTTCTCAATTCGACGCGTATATTTTTTTTTTATTTTTTTTTTTATTTTTTTTTATGTATAATCACGCATATCTCCGGCGTCACTAAACCGATTTCGAATTTTTTTATGACGTTTGCTAAGGAATTCTTCGAGGGTGGTCCCATTTTCAAAATATTATCAGAAATTAACCCCCTTGGGGGTGAAATGAGGGGTTGAAGGTCACATAATTTAAAAATTATTTTTTGATCGACTTGAAACTTTGTATATGTATTTTACATATAAAATAAAGAAATACGTGTTTTAGGAATTTTGAAAAAAAAAATGTATAGGGTGTGAAATGGGGTGATAAAGTTTGCATTCTTTTTTATGTATGATCACGCATATCTCCGGCGTCACTAAACCGATTTCGATTTTTTCTATGACGTTTGCTAAGGAATTCTTCGAGGGTGGTCCCATTTTCAAAACATTATCAGAAATCAACCCCCTTAGGGGTGAAATGGGGGGTTGAAGGTCACACAATTTCAAAAATATTTTTTGATCAACCTGAAACTTTGTATATGTATTTTACATACAAAATAAAGAAACACGTGTTTTAGGAAATTTGAAAAAAAAAATATTTAGGGGGTGAAATGGGCTGATAAAGTTTGCATTCTGGACTATAGCATATCTTCGGCGTTAGTGAGCCGATTTCGAAAAATCTTTTTTTGTTTAATACGGATAGTTAACAAATATCGAAACGATGGGATGGAAAGGGTGGAGGGGGGTGAATTCCTTTTTTGGGCTGTTATGAGGTGCTAATACTTGCATCTTTTCACAAAATAGATACTAAATTCGCCTTCAAAAACTTACACACTAAAAAGTTACAAATAACCTTATAATTCATTACATTTGTAGTCGGTGCCAATTCATGTGTGTATTTGCCTAGTCTGATATAGATTGGCACCTACACCATGATATACCTACGCCCACGTGGACTTTATTTGGAATTATACCCATTTTTAACCAACGAAGAAAACAGAAGAGGTTCACGTTTCGACACGTATTGGTTAGGGTATAACTTCGAAGTTGGTCCTATATAAATTAGGAACAAAAATCCTACCCGAAAGGTGGGAAAATAGGGAGAGATTTATTGTTAATTCTCAAATTTTAATGCTGAGTTGTGTATTACAAAAAAACAAACAGTAGATTCAGATTAAGTAGTAGATTTTAGCCACAAAAAAATATAAAATAAAAACTTTTTAACAAAAAATTAAACCGCCGAAAATTTTAAAAAGCAAAAAATAATATACCTTTTTTATTTAACCTTAATAACAAAGTTCTTAAAGTAATGTAAGTATACCTAAGTCATTTTGAGTCGGCGCCAAACAATTAATGAACAATAAGTTTAAAGAAATAACCAAATGAAATTAACAATGCAACGTGAAATCTTCAGCGACAAACATTAAAATTCCAAAAAATGTACTCTCCGTACGACCACTCGCACACATTGTGTATCGCTATCTCGCTGTGTTTTGCTGTCTCGCTGACTTAACTTCGTGAACGCTCGGCATTTTCGGCCGCCGCCGTACATCACACTTTACTAAATTAATTAATTTGCTTGTTTGGCGCCGACTCAAAATGACTTAGGTATACTTACATTACTTTAAGAACTTTGTTATTAAGGTTAAATAAAAAAGGTATATTATTTTTTGCTTTTTAAAATTTTCGGCGGTTTAATTTTTTGTTAAAAAGTTTTTATTATTATTATTAATGTGCAGATAAATGTAGAAATTGTATATACATATATCCTTTAAAGTATATACCTAACCGTTTTTGCTCCTGATTCATATGTCCACGATAAAATTAAATAAAGCAAGCTAAAGGTCAATCATAGTTCGTATACGTACTTTATAGATTTTCTTTTATTTGACCTCCTACTTTTATCATCTCTATTTATATATTGTTTTCTTATATTTACGCGAATACTATACATTGAAATTAAACTATTTTACGGATTTTATCGCGTTTATTTACTATTTGTTTGTACAGGACCGCACCCGCCATTATATCAGATTTGATAAACCGCATATCCTCGCAAAAGAACACCGACTCCGACCAAGGATGATACGTGAGGCCATTGAAATTAAAAAACATCCTAATTTCAATAGGGAAGATGGCTGGGTGCTACCACCAACTTGGGATCCAGTAATCAATATGATTAAATCCAAAACCAAGTGTACCATTGCAAGACCTCAGGACACCGTAAGCACTTTCTGCGTGGATCGGACCGCAAACAACAACTAAATATGAGGTTACCCAGTTATTAACTATGACATCAGGACGTCTAACACCTCAGTCCCCCCGTGACCATGGTTGCTGTAAAGCAGCCGAAACGTCGGGAAAATAAAATAGTAAATAAACGCGATAAAATCCGTAAAATAGTTTAATTTCAATCTCTATTTATATTTCAATAGTAACCCCCAAAATTACATTGTAGAACACTTTTGTATGGAAAAATGCAAATGTAGGTGAATTGATATTACTGTAAATTTTGTATTAAGTTCAAAGGCCTGATGTCCAGAAGATGGACACGCAATTATGAAAAAGTTTGTTTTGCATAGACTTACATGGGAAATAAACTGTGTTAACTAATTATTCAAAGAAACGTCATCGGGGTTGCGAGCGAATTTTGACGCGTGATCGCATGGCTTTTAACACAGAAATTAAATCTTTATATACATAGAAACGGAACAAATTTTCAAAAAATCCCAGTAAATGAAAGGCGTAATTGGTAAATTAATTTTGACGTCAGGTACCTAATCTGACACCACCCCTGCACACATGACATTGATACCTACATCACGGAGCGGATAATTCAATGACGCTTCGCTGCGGAATAATTAACTAATCTCCTAACTCTAACTAGGACAAGCTGCCATCGGCGAGCCAATTGCTCCGACAGTAATCCCGTGTTCACAACGCTGGTCATTTCATGTTAATCTATCTGTTGGTACATAAATAATATTTCCATGACTTATGTTCTATGGCATCAGTTGGTAGCCTCGTCCGTAAAACGCCCGCCTTGAACGTAAGGGGTGAAAGTTCAAATCCCAGGCCCGCACCTCTGAGATGATTTTCACGTGCGAATGTCATTTCAATAATGATTACCACTTGCTGAACGGTGAGGGAAAACATCTTGAGGAAACCTGCATGTCTATAGAAAGGCGTGTGAAGTTCATCAACCCACACTGGGCCACACTATAGGATGGTTTGATGGTTTGTTTGTGGATAGGTTTAACAGTGCCCGATATAATGTCATTAGGCTCACCCTCTATTACATTGGGACCAAAATACGTCGGCGAATTGTGGGCGCACTGCAGTGCACCTCTGCCTACACCTTCGGGGAATACAAGCGTGATGATGATGTTCTCCACTTTGTATATACTTTGACAACATATAAAATCGAGTTTTGTAAGAAAATTAATTGCAAATTCTCTTCAAATAATAAACTTGTTACCGAATGTCCAAACTCTACCAAATTATCCGACTAATAGCTCTACCATGACTTTATAATATTAAAGCAAAACACTTGCATGGGAAATTGTTAGTTCGAGGAGTGGCCATGGTCGCATGTTGTTATTGTTACCCTAACTACCTACCTACCCTACTACTGCCTACCTACCTGCCCTACTACTACATACCTACCTACCCTAATTAGTAGACAAAACAGAAACTAACATTATTATAATCCAGTTGCATTTGTCTTTTTAATTAATTAATATTTCAGCAGTAGTAACGTCAGCATGAAAAATAATCTTTCAGCGACCAGTAGCCCAATTAAAAAAGGCCCTATATAATTTGATCTCTTCAATATCTTTTACGTAAACAACGGCTCAAATTGAAACTTGAATATAAATGTACCGTTGATATCATACTCGATTACGCATCGCCAAAATCGGACAAACTAAGCCGTACAAACGCATTATGTGACACCTACATACCCACCACAAAACCTAAGTAGACCTGAGAACCGCTACACGATCCCAAACAAACAATAACACAGGTTAGGTTAGATTTGTGGATAGGTTTAACAGTGCATTTCTTAGAATATCGAGGGGTGAAAGGCTATTACGTATAAACATATTTGGAATCATCTAATTTTTCTGCGTCAAATGAGTTTGCTCTCCTGTAAAATAAAAAAAACCAGCCAAGTGCGAGTTGGACTCGCGCACGAAGGGTTCCGTACCATTATCCATAAAAACGAGCAAGACATCACGAGCCCCCTTAAAAATTTATTTTATTCCGTTTTTTAGTATTTGTTGTTATAGCGGCAACAGAAATACATCATCTGTGAAAATTTCAACTCTCTAACTATCACGGTTCATGAGATACAGCCTGGTGACAGACGGGCCGACGGATAGCGAAGTCTTAGTAATAGAGTTCCCGTTTCACCCTTTGGGTACAGAACCCTAAATAATGTTGCTTACGTCAAATAGCCTTTGACCCTTTATTTTGACCAATATCATTGAACAACAGATTAGGTACTCTGCTTTAGAAAAAAATAACTCTACAATGAATATCGCCGCACAAACACATACACATCATAAGATCCCAAACTCAGGCAAGATTGTACTATGGGTATCAAACAACGGACTGGGGCAATCCCAGTTATACCTAGACCAGGGCAAATTGCGAAAAGGCTATTTCCGAAAATTTCCGCTGACGGAAATCGAACCTGAAACCATGCAGTGAGCCGAGTGGCCTACGCTCCGACTGTACAAGACGTCACCTGGCAAAGTATGACTTCACAGTGTGTTTTACTTTGAGTAGTCAATAGAGGTAAGAAAAAACTGTATTGTGGCTAGCAGCGAAATAAAAGATTACAAAGAAATAAAATAAGTAAAAATTAATTCAGAAATTCTACTCGCCACAAACGGACCTAATTCAGCATGTGCTGGTTGACAAGAACCAGCGCTGGACTTCCATTGGTACGTTAAGGAATGCAGTAAAAACCTAATCGCTAGAGACTTATAAGCTTAAAACACTTAAAGTTCATGGGAGAGTCCCATCCTGAGATGAGACTTAATATTACAGACTTTTCATGTGTCACAGGTAGAAAACTCATAACATAACGTTCATGATTCGAAACACCGAAGTCGTTTCATTACAAAACATAATGGTGTGTGACAACTGCTAGTTCTGGTATTAATATCGAAAGTTGTCACAACCAATATCGTCGTTCGCTGAACGGTGGCGGATAAAGCCCTGCAGGCACTAGCGCGTCTAAAGACCGTGACCAATTTAAGCCAATAAAACAATATACAGCTCCCTTACCTCATCATCATTTGCCTTACCTTATCCCATTATTTGGGGTCGGCGCAGTATGTCCTTTCCTTCCATTCATCTCTCTTTTCCGTCATACCAACATCCACTCCGATCTGATTCATATCACTTTTTACACACTCCATCCATCTTTTCTTTGGTCTTCCTCTCGCTCTGTGTCCATCCACATTCATGTCTTGCAGCAGTGTTTTGTAATATAACTTTAATTTTTTAACATTTTACTCAGTACAAAATCGGTCATAGATTGGCAGTTAGTATGAAAATAACAATACTTTGAGCAATGATAAGGTCAAAGCAAAACTACAAAATACGAGCAATTTTACTTTTTGTTTAGACATATTTCGAATTAGAGACGATGTCTATCTTACGAGAATTGTCCCCAGTACCACATCAACTACATAGAAGAAGCATTCTTTCATCGAACTGTCATCGATGACTCGAGCGAATTTAATCAAAAGGTCGCGTGGCTTTTAACATTAAAATTAAATCTATAATTAGGTATATTTGTAAAAAAAATAGTTTAATTCGATCGTCCCTGTAGTTTCAGGGCGTAATAACAGATAAAAGTTGCGAACTCGCCTCCAACTCGTGTTACTTGTCCAACGTTATTAATTTCGTCAACTTTATTGTGTTACTGGGATATCTGCGGTGTCATGTAAGTGTCGTGTTAAAGTCACAATAATTTAGTTTGTTTGTTATTATAACTCAATAAGTTATATGAGTTTATGTAACGAATCTCACTTTACTGGACGTGAAGTGAATATAGTCGATTTGCTAATTATAACAAACACCTGGTAATTCGAACAAGATAACAAGATTTGTTAACCATGTAGATACTTATGAAACGGTGAAGGAAAACATCGTGAGGAAACCTGCACGTCTGAGGGAACTTGTCTATCGTGAGGAAGTCTGCCAACCGGCACTGGGCCAGTGTGGTGGACTATGGCCTGAATCCCCCTCGCATAAAGGGGAGGCCCGTGCCCAGAAGTGGGACGTTAAAAGGGCTTAAAAAAAAAAAAGATACTTAAAAAAAGTTAACTATACTTCATTCCTTACGCGTTACCTATATTTATGAAAATATCTGTTTACTAGGAGCAAAATTAATTTTACCTCACTGCAACTTATGTAAAGATATAAACCACTAAGTATTTACCGTAAAAAGATACTATAATATCTTAACCGGCAACGAAAAACGAAAAAACACTAGGCCTGGTGAAGGCGCTGTCTTACCAAAAAATTTAAACATTCATAGGAGCCAAATTAAGTAGGATTAGCTTAAAACATGAAATATATACTGTAATAAGCCGCTGTTCAGCCGGTAGTTCCAATAGAACCAATTAGATGCTAAAAATGTCTCCAAGCAACAAATTACGATTATAATAACCGAACGCTACTTTAGCATGGATGAAACTGTGATTTTCTCAATGAGGTCTACACAATTCCGCATCGACGTCTCCTTGGTATCAATCTACGGACTGTTTCGCCCATCGATAATTCTAAATAGATCCACTACACAGTAGAGTATTGAACAAAGAGGAAATACGCACAATGGAAAGCACTCCTTTTGCAATGTTTACGTGATGCAGCTGTATTTATTCGAGCCATTGGAGTGTTAATGAGGGCCGACTGTTGCCTTGCATTTCTCTTTATTGGTACATCTTTATGCAGAAGGAAAACTCGCTTTATGTTGTTTTTTGTTCGTTTCCAGTTCGTTAGTTTGATTGAAAAGTATTATTTTATTGGTGTATTCAATTGAATAAGCCTTTTAATATTAATGTTGTGGTTTTATAATGAATAGATAAATTATATGTACTTTATCCTTGTTATTGTACATGCAATATACATAAACATAGGTAAAGGAAATATAAACATAGGTGAAGCATAATAAAAATTTCAGAAGCTCAGAGTGTGCTCAAGTAAATTTTTGCCCTTACCGTGGAGTTCCAAATGTTTCGCAAAGACCATTTTAAACAATAAGAATATTATTGATAGTAGATAAGTCACTACAATCTCGGTATTATACAACACATCTTGTCTGTGTGTTTCTATTTGAAGTATATATAGAGGTACAAAACAGAATGGTGCATAATTCAATCACAATAAAAAGTAAACTAACAGCGGTCGCACGCACGCCACTCGGCCCGCTGTTATCAGCGGCTACACCGAGCCTACTATAAAACCTGATGCAGACGAATCACCGGATAAATACAGGACGATTTTTCTGTTGCCTAAAATAGGCAGGAGCACAAAGTAAAGCGATTTAGTCATTATTCAACTCAATTTAAGGGTGACCTCAAATCAAAAGGCAAATCAACGAGGTATTATATCAAAGAGAGAGCTTTTGCTAAGATTTGACAGCTTCTCACGTCCAATTTTGCGTGACCTTGACGTCTACGTAACTCTTAGGTATCTATACTTTCTAATTAAATTGACCTTAACGCTTTAGCACCACTGAATAAACTAGAACAAATTTGATAAAAAAAAAAGATGGTTTTAAGAGCCCGCCAATCTCATCACGTTTTTATGAAGCCATGTTATAGTGAATAAGTTTTAGTTTTTACGGCATGCGTCAGTCTGATGAAAGGTTGCGCGTAATCGTATCACCATCGAGACAGCATGCCAATGCGTAAAAGCTGTAAGTACCTACTCGCATTCCCTACATCAAAATGAGTAGCGCCTGCAATTATTGTCACAAAAGTATTCCGTCTGCACCAGCTCTAAGTGGTTATCGAATAGCTCCGACCTTTCTGGATTAAGGGGCGGAATAGATTCCCCGGAACGGCGCCCCATTGTGTTCCGTTACCGATCTGTGTTATTCCGTAACGCACGCGGCGGCGGGAGGACCGGACCACCGTGAAATTTCGCCTGTAATGCGCAATGGCAATGTTCGCGTCTGCACCGCCGCTGGTTTCAGCGGCTTTTCAATTTGTCCGGCCGGATTTATGCGAGGCGGCTCCGATTTAAGCCTCTAAGCGCCTCTGACGCTGCGTACGACCTTAAAGTTGATTTTATGTTTTGATATCGGGTATATAAAATTGAGGCCTGCCTGAAACTTTTTGGTGCAATTTGAGTTTCTTTTATTCAAAAGTTTGCCGATGAATGCGTTCAGATTAGTAATTCTAATCAACTAATCTAATCAACTACTTAGTAGAAGGCAGACTAGTCAGAATATTTTTAAAGACAAAAATTACCTGAAATATGTTTGTGATAAGACTCTGCCACCTAAAGTTCTTATCTAATCATTATTTATTTAAAAATAGGAATACTGAGGTTTTTTTTAATGAACTGTTGGCCGTTAGGTGGCCTTTACAGCTTTACCGGAGGAGGAATACTGAGACTCAACTACACGTAGCAGGTTTTATTAAACATAGCAGATTTTTAACGGATAACATTTGTAGACAAGTTAACATATCGAGGGATGAAAGGTATTTGACTGAAGCGACACTTTTAGGCGATACTGACTTTTATACATATTTGGAATCAGCGAATTTTTCTGCGTCGAATGAGTATGTTCTTCTGAAGATTAAAAAAAATGTCCTTTCACCTAACCTTTCACTAAATAACAATAACTACTACTACTAATTCACTACTACTAATTCACTAAATAATAATAACCTTTCACCCCTCGATATATTTTACGATTTCTTAGTAACGGTAAGCTAACAGGAAACAATCAAATAAAGCTTCAAAACCAAACCTGATGGGCTTATAGTTTATAATTAACGGTTATACTCGATAGCCTTGGCCAGAATCTATAGCGAGACCTTTTATTTTAAGGAAAATCTCGACTACATGCAGGTGATAATAGGCAATTTATTTACACGCTATAACAAAACCATAACCAAGCTACAGCAGGCGGCCGCTTGTGATTAATGCCCCATTATGGACGGGCTCTCATAAATATACCACCAGCGCAGCGCCACTGGTGCTGCTGTTAGAATACTTTTTACTCCGCTGCACATAGAATGCATAAAACCACTTCAGGTGCAAGGATGACACAAAAATATAGACTGAAGAAGAATGTTGAAAGAAAGAAAGAAAGAAATGAAGAAAAAACAAAAATGAAGAATGTTGGTTGGTGCATTCCATGTATCTTCTCCTGACCCTGATTTTAATACATCGCACCTTTAAAAGAATAGCGACCCATTTTGACATTTTAGGATTTCGACTATAAGTCTTAAATGGTCGTTCTAACTAAAGGGGCATTGCAAGTGCGTTGCCGGCCTTTAAGGAATGAATTTTAAATCAAATACAAAGGTATTTTGAAAACAATGGATTTTAAAATATTTTTTGAATTTTAATTTATTTGTGAGCATGGCAAGGTTATTGATACATGAATAATTTAACAACAGATGCTGACCAGGAAGGCGTTGTAAATAATCATAATGTACATATTTGGTAGACAGCCCATTAGAAAAAAAACTCATTTTCTCGTATTCTAAAAGGAAGCAGCCCTAAGCACACGTGAATTATGAGCCACGGATTAGGTCGCTTTTAAATATTATTTAGTCTCCTCACCTTATTTCCCCGACACCGTGTATCCCGTCTCTAAATAAAATATTATTTTGTCCTGTATCATGTCGACGTAGGTATATGAGATAAATTAAAAGCAACAAAAAATGTATTTCCTATTTATTAGAACTACCGGTGGCTTTAACGAAAATACTAAAGAAGTTATGCTGATATCTTTTATCTTTTTTAAATTTTATTTTCGGCGGAGGCGGCTGAGACTCTGAAACGGCGGAAGTACGAGGTTATCGGCTCCGAATATATTTTCATTCCTTTTGGAGTCGAAACCCTAGGTCCATGGGGTCCAAGCACCCAAAATTTAATGAACTTACTCGGCAAAGAATTGGTCGACACAACCGGGGCGACCCAAGAGCAGGCCATTTTCTCGCTCAACGAGTGGCTCTAGCCATTCAGCGAGGGAATGCAGCCAGCGTCTTGGGTACGCTTTCGCATGGACCAATTTTTTTACATATTTTATAAATATAATATTTTCTTATTAGTTTTAACTTATTTTATTTTGCATTGTAAATATTTTGTAAATAGTTGTCCAATTATATTTTGCACTGTAAATATTTATATTTTTTCCATCTTTACAAAAGTTTATAAATTTATTTATGAAAGTGTGTATTTTTACTTTATATTGACTTAGTACCGTATCTCTATTCAATCATTATATTTTTGGACCCCATTCGTAAAAAAGCTAACAAAATTGAAGGTTACATTATTATTCAGACAAATATTTTTGTCCATGAATGGTTTTGAAGGGCAATTACAAACTGTAACACCACGACTTCAGCGTATAAAAAAATTACGTGAAAGGTACCCTTACAGTAATGAAGCTTTACACATTACGTGATAAAATACTTAGGACGTTCATTACCCAAAACTTCATCCTATTCATTATGCTACTTGGACACAAATGGTCAGTGTTCGTGCCGGGGGACGAATAAAAATAATATACACCGGGATCAGCTTAATCCGATGATGAATGAGCGAGGAACAGAGATGTATGAGTGCAGTAATGCCACCATTGGGGATCTGTTCATTAAATGCACCGGTCTCTGATACTAATGTACCTTTCGTGGATTAATTCTTGCCAATATAAAACGTACTGTACCTATTGACACACAGAAAAAGTTTTGTAAACATAGACATGAAATACATGTAGGTACCTAGCTGAGTTCGTTGTGAGGTGGCAGTTAGTGGCATCGGTATAGTATAGGTATATGTATGGTATATATGGTGGCATACGTATTCGTATTAGGGTAGATATCCTTCACCTAAACCAACATAAGGGTTATTTATTATATAATTCTGATTTTGAAAAAGTTTGTGAAAGATTTTTATTCAGTTTAATATCAATACATAGTATAAAACAAAGTCGCTTCCCGCTGTCCCTATGTACACTTATTTTGATGCGGTTTTTTTAATCGATAGAGTGATTCAAGAGGAAGGTTTATATGTATAACTAGCTGTGCCCGCGACTTCGCCCGCGTGGACTTTAGGGAGATTACCCGGAAATATGGGTATTATGTTTTTCCCGCGGAACCCTAATGCTTTTTCTAAAATTAAAGTAGCCTAAGTTACGCCCTGGAACGTCAGCTATCTGTCAGTGAAAGTCCCATTGAAATCGGTTCAGCCGTTTAGAAGTTTACCTCAAACAAACAGACAGACAGACAGACAAAAAAAATCAAAATTGCGTTTTCGTTATAGGTATCGTATATACTTTCATACGCATTTGGTAAAAAAGTGTTATTTTGATATTACAAACAGACACTCCAATTTTATTTATTTGTATGTATGTATGTATATATATAGAAGATACATGCATAAAATTATAGAGAAACACTGATAATTTTAGGTGGCGCTGCTTTCGTATGTCACTAAATCTAAGGCGGCACGAAGTTCTACATGTGGACTAGTTAAGTATACGTGCAATCGCAAGCATCTTACATTTTCATCATAAGTACATCTTCACATAATTTACTTTACACATCCCTAGACTGTCATAAAACAAATTCTCGCGTTAATTACTTCAACCCATACAACTATTTCTATACAATACTTGTCCAAAGTTACACAACTGTTCCTAAACAATTCAGTTTGAACAATGACTTAGACGCGACTAAACACATGGTGAGCTTTATTACAACGCGATAGAAACTAGATTCGCGCGTAAATAGTGTGAAATCGTAATGTATCGGTAATGGCGTAGCGCAGTGGTATTACACAGAGCAACAGTCGGAATGTTCAGCGCACACCACTAAAGTCCAAAGGCAATAATAGGGAATGCGATTGTAACATTTGTACTTAACTGTGCGAAACTGGGCACTATATTAGTTTAGCGTGCGGAGAAGTGTTGGGGCTTTCACCCCATTGCGAACACTGCACTATTCGCGTTGAAACATTGAAACTACCATTCACGATTAGTAGGTATCTTTAGGTATATCACCAGACAACACCTAATCATCATATCGTTTGGGATCCCAAACTACGCAAAGCTTGTAGGTACTATGGGTCCCACATCAGAGCACATTCCGAAAAGGCCCTGTCTAAAATTTACCATTGACGGGTATCAAACCTGCAGCGATGCAATGAGCCGTGCGGCCTACGCTCAAAACAATAGACCAAAGCGGCAATTCTCGCAAGATCGCCATTATAAATAATTCGATATATGTCGAAACAAAACATTTTTTTTTTGACATAGGTATGTCGAATTAGAGATGATTTCGATCATGCGAGAATTGGGCCCCAAGCCTTCGTCGTAGTTACTACAGTCATTTGATCTTTTACAATCTACTAAAGACTTTCGACGAGCTATCGCTATTAACAAGCTCACACTTTCACGCTTATACGTAGCGTAGGTTGTTGTTCGTTGTGCATATATATGTGCACTAAAAGCTCCTGAACGTCCACACCCGTCAACATTTTTGCCAATACCTAAATTAACTCTATGTTAAAATGTATAAAGATTGAATTTATATGTTACCAGATATTTTATTGATTCCACTGTACGTACATACATATTAGTAGTGAAATCGCTTAGAAATTCCTACTTTACTCTTCGCGTCCGAGTTACTGAAGCACAGTCTTACCCATTTATGCATCGGCTCTTTCAAATCAAATCGCTCTACGCTATTACGAGCGGGCTGCGGGCCGCGGGCGGTGCTCCGGGCTAATATTGGTCAATTTGAAAATTCTCTTTTCACTGGAAAATCACTCCGGCGTACTTCCACCGTTGATAGCTAATGACCCACTAAATTCAAACGATTGTTTAATTTAGTCTGTTATTACGACTACGATTGTTGGACTCCTATTGTTACGTAATATATTTCGGTTTAGTTTCGTTATTTTGCCAGCTATTTAGCAGTGATTTAAACGCGATAATGGTGCCTCGTTAACACTAATATATGGACTTTGGTGGTATAATAAATGGTCGAGGATGGCTTTAATGCACATGTAATTAATAAGAGCTTCCTAACGTTTAATTAGCTTGGCGTTAAATTTTAAATGCTTAAAATATTTTACCTACCTATTCAATCGGCGAGTTTCACTTTATTAACTGACTGCCAATATGAGGAGGTTCTCAATTCGATTAGTATTTTTATTTTGCTTTTTTTTATGTATGTACACCATCGAGATAGTATCCTCCATGATGTACACCGATTACGCTGAGATTTATTTTCTATTAATACAACAGATAAATAAATTTGAAGTGACTGTGTTTAATGTCAAATGAATTTTAAATCAGTTATCTTTAACCAATAAAGCTGAAATTTGGTATACACGCTTACTTTGGATGACAATGCATGCTTAGCTATGTGACGTCATTCTAATTCCAACATGGCGGATCATCCAAGATAGCGAAATCTTTATTTTTTCTGCACTACCACAGTATGGGTATCAAATGAAAGGGTTATCAGATTTTTATTAAATGCGTATGAAAGTATACTCGATATCTATAACGAAAAAAGTTTGAAAAATGTTTGTACGTACGTGTTCAATTTCAGAAAGGGTTGGACGGATTTTAACAGATAGTATCTTGGGAAACTTTTATTTCAGCTAAATATTTAGGATTCCTTAGTTTCACGCAGACGGAGTTGCGAGGTCAGCTAGTAATTAAATAAATCGCATTTGACTTAAAAAGATCTGGTATTTACTTGCCAAGCAGCTTATCTGCTTACCAACTAAAAAGTTAATCTATCCTATCGATACCCACCTGGCTGAGCTACAGCCTCATAGGAAATACCGTCTATAAATTGACAGGGGACCGAGTGGTGGCCCCCATCTTGGTAAAAGTGAACCGCAATAACTCTCGCGGCAGATTCACGAGTTTCAAATGCTCGATTTAGTTTGTTGTTGTGATTTACTTCGGCAACTTGGCGATGCCTGTTAATTTTTTGATGTTTATGAACAAACAGACGGTTTAGTTTAAGTTTATTGACTGTATGACGTGTGGATTTGATGTTTAATGTGGTTTGTATTATATAGTAGACCACCGTGTTATCTGACATGAGAGAAAATCCACAGATTTTCTATACCTAACTAGAATTACTAAATAAATATAATTTACTATGCATAGTAAATAGAAGAAACTAGAGGCAAGCCTACAAAAAAATCTTGGTTACCTATACAATTGAATGTTTTGAGTTACAATAATTGTCGCTAGAGTAGTTTAAGAAGGGTTTCTTTCACGTAAAAGACTTAAGAAAGTTGTTGTTTCTTACACTTATACATATAATTTGTTTACAGAAGAAATATAAATGGCGGTTTACTGAATCGAAGAGTTTTGGCTTGAGGATTTTAGGATTCAAATTGTTCAAAAATACACAAAGCAGTAAAGCGTCTTAAGTATTTATTTTCATCGAGATTGATGGAAAGAAATATAAGAGGTGTTAGGACGCTATCCAGGACAATGTATCGCACGCATTAATGATTCAAATGAATACGCGGGCGCGACGTAATGTGCCGTTTTCACGGTGTTTACGAGCCGAGCGCCCCAACACAATGCACACAACCCGATTTATCGTAACGCTAAACTTTTATACGATAATTTGCAGCTTCCGGCAGATCAATACAATTTGTTGGGTTTGGAATCGTGGCGTACATACACATCAATGTCAAAATTTACGTCATAATTGAAGGTAGGTACCTACTACAACTATAACGGCGAAAATAATAATTGCTTCAAGAGATGCGCGGCATACAGCATCTTTATCACGTTCAACACCTATTTTTACTTATTAATATATAATGTGTATTTATTAAATTGGCTGTTGCTATAAATTACTAGGCATTGGGTGAATTAACCGGTAACCGCAGGTGGAGCCATTCCTCATCCATTAAATGTTATCATTTTAAAACTTTTTAACAAAATAATTGAAACGCCGAAAAAAACGAAAAGCGAAAAATAATAAACCTTTTTTATTTAACTTTTTGTTTCAATATTTTTTAATATCGGCAAAAAGTTATCGCGCACGTTTGGCCCTGCTGCGACGGGCGCAAGGTGTTATCGAACATTGATTGCATTTGTTGCACACACAAAAATTAAAGTAACCGATTATAACTATCACCATGAGGAACACAACATTTCAATTAATCTAACAAATACGATCAAAGTTACCAGAAAACTTGAACGGAGTTGGACGCCGAACTCAAACAAGCCTAACCGATCATGTTTGTCGCCGCCCCGCATGCCGCTGTACACATACCAACACGTGCAGATTAAAAAACCGCAACGGGAAGTACTCTTTAAAAAAAAAATTGGTAACCTACGGCCCATTGACTACTATTATTTTTGAATCCAAAAAGTCATATCCAATGATGAAGGAAAATATATATGATGAACGATAATACTACAATGTGTCAAAAAGACGGCCAAACAAAATTGACGCCACGGCAATCTAGTCTTACACGTGTCATCGATCATGAAGTTATGTAGACAAACAAAAATGTAAAATGTTCTCCTCTTTTGCGCTGGAGTCTAAAAAGGTATATTTCTGTAGATTTCACCAACTTACTGTTAATACGTGCATCAGCAAAGAAAGACATTTCCTAGGTTGGCTATCTTAGGCCTCTACATAGAAAAAAAATATAGACTTAAAAATAATGAAGGTAGAGTCGATTTTTCCCGGAAAAAGAAACTTGAATCGAGATCAATTTCAGTAGTATGTTGTGTGATTACTTAATTCCACGGCTAGTGGGCAGGGACCCTCATAAAGATAAGACAGGAATGAGTGGAGCTCTTCTTAATTTATGAACAAGTGTCGCCCCTGGGCCCCCTTCATGTACCCACGCTCTTAGACACGGGTATCTTGACGTAATAAGGTCCTTTTTGATGTTTATCTTTGTTTTTTATCGTAATGTCACGGCGTATTCGGGCCTTAAAATAGTTTCTCGTGATGATACCGATACTTGGTGTTATCTTCAATAAGGTTAACCCCCTTTTCGAAACATCTTGTCTCTATACTACGTATCTACAGTTGCAAAAAATATCTGTATCACCCTAGTTAGGACCTTCGGTAACCCATGAACGAGATATCAACTTGAAGCGGGTCCAAGGGCAAAATGAGGAACCTCGAAAGAATTCCTGATTTTGAGATATCTGAGCAACTTGCTTATTTTGAGTTGATGAAAAACAATTCGATCCAGGGAATGTAATTATGCTGATTATTAACTGTAGGTATCGTCTTTATAGTATCTACTTAGCGATCTACCTAAATTAATTAAGATTTTAACGAAAATAAAGTTATAATAAGCACAAAAAACGTTTGAAAAATACAAAGAGCAAGCATTTTTTCATCTTTTTAATGGTATGATTTATGTTCGCAGCAGGCCCGTCAGTCAAAGAATACACATAAAGTAAAGATTCGAAGTTTAATAATAAAGCGCCGTGTTCTTTTAAGGGGCTGTTTTGTTAAAATATTTGTGTCTAATGACCCCTGAAAAGTCGTACGTGTAAGTCTGAAAGTTCGGCTGGCGAAGAAATGTGGAGCCTTCATCACAGAACTCACTTTTAAAGTTAAATTGATTGAAAGTTACGTAAGATGGCAGGCAGAAAGTTTAATATTTTTTATCGGAACTAAATTAGAAAAATAAAAGT
This sequence comes from Ptilodon capucinus, assembly GCA_914767695.1. Classification (NCBI taxonomy): domain Eukaryota; kingdom Metazoa; phylum Arthropoda; class Insecta; order Lepidoptera; family Notodontidae; genus Ptilodon; species Ptilodon capucinus. The sequence continues at coordinate 1,632,424 of OU611813.1, read as the reverse complement.
AGTTACCATTATATCCTTGTCTTGTTTATCGTGATGAAAAAAGGCGTAGCCAACATACTCATAGCAAAGTCATTATGTAAATCTGCAGCATTACTAGTATTCAACTGCTGTGTACATATTTGTAGTTACTCCGCCACTAAGCTCTATAATTTCCAATTGCAAAGCTTCTGCTACGGACATTATCGCTGGCTGTTCCAGTGTCGCCGGTAATGCATCCTAAACTAATGTCGCAACTTTTTACTTACAATGGCATCCTGGTAGTTTCCTCATTTGACTGTGAAATGGAGAGCACAGTGGAGTGCCGACCTGCATGAACCGCCACCAGAACTGTTAGACACACAAAAACTTTGAACGAACCCGTACTTTAACGTTTAACTAAAATTGCATCTCTGTGTTTACAATTTTTTTTAATTCGTCTTGTTTGCTTGCGTTTTCAGTAATTGTAATTTTAACTTAATAAAGAGTGACTTTATCAAAGGTTATGAGACTCACCGGATGTGAGTACAACTATAACAGTTCATTAACTTCCATCGCTATGTATTCTAAATAGGCTAACATATAGTCCTCACCCAACATTGAGCAAGAAACATTTTCATAGCAACATAGATTTTGAATTTCTCCAAATTTACACCAATTCAAGTCTTCCAATTTTAAAAATTTACAAATATAACGGAGCGAATAGGTAGGTGTGGCCTACTTATTCAACTCAAGTTCAAACTGAGTAATAAAAGTTTACTGAACGGTATTTGAAAGGAACGAGTGCATAGTATTGACTCGGCCTTAAAATTATGTGTTTGAGATGCGATGAATCTCATACTGCTTAGATATAATATTAGTTAAACTATATATATTTTAAGTAATAGAAAGGTGCGCAATATTTTTCAAAGCCTGCCTATTGTCTGTAGCTCTTTTGAAAGACGTTCTGCAATTTTTTGATGGATAACGAACGAAACATGACAAAGTGCCTGGTATGTAATAAATACATCAGATAATTTATATTTTTATATATTTCCCCCGCGCCTTATATTAGTGTACCAAAATGAGTACTAATTATTATTTTTAAAAATGTATTTACAGTTTTATTTAACGACCTCTATATTTGATTTTCGATATAAGAATACTGTTACGATAAAATGAATTTTAGATCAATAATATATCTATCTATACCTTTCGACGAACCAGAAGATAATACCACACTCAAAAACAAAACAACTTAATCCTAATATCATAAGGTGCGCACTTAATTCCGCTCCCCAATTAGCGAGTGGATGTCATCTTTCACGTGTCATTTGGCCGGATTAGCCGTGTCGCCGGGCGGGGCCGGTTATGGTCCGTTATTACCGGTGGAGCGTCTTGCCGGCTAATGGAGGCATTGCTGTTAATTGGACCCGTCTTACGCCTCTACATTATATACTTTTACTGCTGTAACCTTTGCATTAAACGGTAAGGAGAGCGCGTTGTTGTTTTAATGCTTTTATGACTCTATTATACTTTGGGTTTTTTTCTCTCTCCATTTTCAGTTTCTAGTGCCGTTCTGAATGATAGATCCATCTCCTTCTACCTGCTATCAATAAATAAATTCACCCAAGAATTGTATTGACTTTTCAAATAGGTATGTGATTCCAAAAAGCTAAGTAAGGACCAAGAACTATAATAATGTCCTTAATATCAAAGCAGGATAAGGTATTTTAATGAATATAAATCAGGTATGTTGCTCATGTTATTTATACGCTGTGTAAAAGTTATTATTTTTTTAAACGTTTTATAGTTGTGTTTTAACTGTAAACAAGCCGTACAAAACAATTATGAAACGAAATACAATATAGGAACAATAAAACCACAGTTACCGCGGAGCGGAAACGTAGTAATTAAATAATGAGTCACGTCAATGAAAACTGTAGAGCTTTATTCGCGATCAAATTAATCCACCTATCGGTTACCCGCTCTTGGTAAAGCTTTTTTACAACAAGCTATTTAAATATGTTTTACACGCGATGGTAATTTAACGTGGGCTAGCAACACAGACCAAAGTGCTTAGTAACTAAATCATAAACTAGATGGAGTTATTTATTTTAAGAACCCGTGTTCATATTTACAATAGACCGTCACGCATATATATCTCGAAGAGGTAGGTAGCTGTGTCCATTATTTGTATGAAAATCAAATGAATGATGGAATTACATTATTATGTATTACTAGCTGTGCCCGCGGTTTCACCCGCGCTTATTGTTACTGTGTAGTAGCGTGATGTTATATAGCCTATAACCTTCCCCGGTAAATGGACTATTCAACATAACAAATAATTTTTCAATTCGGACCAGTAGTTCCTAAGATTAGCGCGTTCAACCAAACAAACAAACAAACTCTTCAGCTTTATAATATTATAATAATATATATATAATATACATATATATATAGTATAGATGAGTCTATAACGTCCCACTGCTGGGCAAAGACCTCCCTCCCCTTACTCCATTCTTCTCTATTTTTAGCTAAGATAAATAAAAAGTGGAATTACATTAAATATCTAAATTTAAAATGGTCCTAGATTGTCGATATAAACGTTGATAAAACTCAACAATAAGTAAATTAGCCCGAAACCGTTCTCGGTCACACTGAAACCAACCGAATAAGGCAACTTGGAAATAAATTAACTGCTCCCCGTTTAATATTAAATTAAAATGACGGCCATTTCGGATACAGAGCATCGTTTTATGCAAATGTTGCAACTATTGTCGCGGTGATTTATACCTGCACACTACACATTACTTAAAATGCTCGTAAAAAGTGTCCCAGATTACGCCGACTAGTATTTGTGTCACATAAAAGGCCAGTACAGCCCTCAGCAGACTGGGGCGTCAAAAGTATCGCATGAAAATTGTTGCCAGTACCAAAACGAACTGTGTGTCAATATATATAAAGATTGAATTTATGTGGTAAAAGCCACGCCCCCACGCGTCAAAATTTCATAATCAAAATTTGCTCGCGATGTCAAAGTCATATCTTAAAAAAATCAAAATCATTTTTTTTTATTCGTGTAGGCCAAAAAGCACTTACAAATAGTCAGATTCACCGGTTCGGAATGCTGCTTCCACTGAGAAGAGCCGGTAAGAAACTCAATGGTTACTCTTTTCAAAATGATAATGGCGAGTAATACATTCTCAGGAGCAGCAATGCCATGAGAGCAGACAGCACCTTTGCCACAATACTAGAGAATAATTATACTCACGGCAGTCTAATATTAAATACAAATATAGCCTTTACGCTTAGGAAGCTAGTACAGTAAGGTGCGTCTACTCCCATTTAAAATGAAGGGATTATTCTAAACCACAGATGGTTATAGAAATAATTGCTCTAATAATTGCTTTGCTAATAATTACCTTTTTTATCAGTTAATACAATTTGTTTTGGTAATCGCAAATAGTTCGACGCGCGTGGTTAGACGCCCCAGTGAGCGGCAGGCTTAATAGACGTTGTAAATATTGTTACTATTCGTACGCGATGTCTGGCTCATTTCTGCTGAATTGTGGCACCACATATCTCGGCGGGAATCATTTTTTGCGGGAATTATGGGGATTTTTTGTGTTGTAATAAAAGCTTTATTATTTTTAGGGCATAAGCTGCAAAAGAGATTACAATTCCAAGGGTTCCGGTTATTATCGAAATTGGTGTCGATTCTGTTGTACGAATCAGAATCAGAATCAGAATATTTTTTATTCATATAAATCAATACAGGCACTTATGAATCGTCAATAAATAATAATAGTAGTATCTCTACGTAAACTATATATCGACATCTCTATGCAATAATATTGTAATTTATTTTTCTTACTTTTTGGTGAGAGCCAAAATAAAGTTTAAAAAATTGTATCACATCAAGGTTGATCCCTACAATATTCTTCAGTGTTGTTATCCGTTGTTTCTAGGTACCTTATTGTAACTAATTGAAAAAATATTAATAATTAGTTAGTTGTGGTAGGTAGTTAGGCTGTGGTAGGTAATCATCAAAGCAGTGGTGGTCGAATGGTCGAACGCACGCCTTAAAAATCAAAGTGTGCAGGTTCAAACCCCGGCTCGCATCTCTGGTATTTATGTGCGAATCTCATTTTCATCCGAGATTATCACTTGCTATGAAACGGTGAAGGAAAAACATCGTGACGAAACCTGCACGTCTGAGGGAATTTGTCTAGTTCTCGATAGATGTGTGAAGTCTGCCAACCCGCACTGGGCCAGCGTGGTGGACTATAGCCTGAATCCCCCTCGCATAGAGGGGAGGCCCGTGCCCAGCAGTGGGACGTTAAAAGAGCTGTAGTAGTAGTAGTATTAGTTAGTTATAGTAAGTTAAGTATAGTTATATCATAAGGGGTTACAATGTTTTTCTATAACTCAAAAACGCAAAGGCGTAGATTTACGATTATTATACATAAAAAAAATTACATAGATGCAATCAAATCAATTGGTAAAAAAAATTTACAATGATATTGCATGGAGGTGAGGGGTGTCGATATGATAGCACAAAAAAATATGCCATTTTGCTCATTCGATACGGCTCTAATAAAGACAGAAATACACTTATTCAAGCGTGTTGCTGTCTTTCTTCAATCTATTGCCAACAGAATTGATACAATTATCTTGCTTTACGTTGGACTGTAATCCAAGTTTCCAAATAGCTCTATCACAGACGGTTTTGACGTTTACTTTATTGTAGTTATAACGACATTACCTTTGGCTCTACAAAATTTCCAAAGTTGCTCAATTCTTTACCAATAAAGTCAAAGTCAAAATTCAATCATTTTTTTGTTTGTTTGTCAATTCAAGTTTGCATTTTTTCTTATTTCCTACCATTGGATCCAAACGCGACCTCAACTGAAAATATCAGAGAAACTCAGTGAGCTAACCATAAAATTTACCTTTTTTAAATTGCCATATAATAATATAGTTCCAGAGTAAATTATATACCGGTACTTCTACTAATACCTTCCCTGAACTTTGTCTATCGGGACCCTAATTTGAAGCGGCGCTGAACACGACAATCGACAGTAAAACTTACGATAACGTGGAGTATGACAGTTTGTGTGGAGTCTAACGGCGCGATAACTGCACAGCCACTCGCCGTGGGAGCGACGTTAAAATGGAAATCAATTGTAGGGTCCAGCCAACTGAATTAATCAACTACGAATCACTTGCTGTTCTACATAATTAACAAAGTAGGTACTTCCGTTGGAGCTCAGCGTCAGACTAAGATTATCGAGTATTCCTACTAATACTATAAATGTAAAAAAATGTGAGGATGGATGGATGGGTGTATTTAGGATTCCGTACCCAAAGGGTAAACGGGACCCTATTACTAAGACTCCGCTGTCCGCCCGTCTGTCTGTCTATCCGTCTGTCACCAGGCTGTATCTGATGAACTATGATAGTTAGACAGTTGACATTTTCACAGATGATGTATTTTTGTTGCCGCTATAACAACAGATACTAAAAAACTGAATAAAATAAATATTAAGGGGGCTCCCATACAACAAACGTGATTTTTAGGGTTCCGTACCCAAAGGGTAAAACGGGAACCCTATTACTGAGACTTTGCTGTCCATCCGTCTGTCTGTCTGTCCGTTTGTCACCAGACTGGATCTCATGAACTGTGATAGTTAGACAGTTGACATTTTCACAGATGATGTATTCTTGTTGCCACTATAACAACAAATACTAAAAAACTGAATAAAATAAATATTTAAGGGGGCCTACTGCCTATGCGTCCCATACAACAAACGTGTTTTTTTTATTCAAACAATGATTAAGTATGCGTTCCTCACGCAACATGCAACATACAACGCTCATTCCCAACGATGTCCCGTCCTCAAATATTGTGAAATTTAATTTATATTAAGTGAAATACCGTCGTAATGAGATTAGTTCTAATTTAACCGTCCTGTGCAAATACTTTGATCTCGTTAGCGTCGGCGCTGCTAACTCACTGTTTATTAAACAGTACAACGGGACGGAGTCAGATGCCATTTCGCATCACCCCCTGCAACCACTGGGGCGACGTAACTTACTTGACTTTTTTGAAAATCTGTGCAATTATTATTTTTATTGTACTATACACGGTGTATCAGAAGTCCGAAATAATACTTTATGTACATATACGGTAGCTCATATGTGGTTGTTTAGTGAAGACAGTTTATACCTAACTATCATAGTTCTCGTTGACCTTTGAAAATTTGTCACAGGTAGCGTGTTCTGGCCTTTGGGTACATACGCATAGGACTCGAGATATTACAGTCATAGAAATTGACATCGAATTTTTTTTTGGAAAAACATGGCCAAATTTTGATCAAATTTTCATACCATTGAGTTGTATCCCCCCCCCCCCCCGTTACTGATGCAAAGTTCAAAGTATTATTTCGGACTCCTGAAACATCCTGTATACACAGGTCGTTTTGGTAATGGCAAAAAATCATCCGCGCGTGTTTTGACGCGCCTGTTGGCGCAGGTTTTATTGTTTCAAGCAGAAAATTGTCATAATTATATTATAACGCATGACGTCAATTTATTTTTACAAGCTTTATATTAACTTGCAATGTATGTACGGGTGGAATCTTGCAACTGAATTTTAAATCAGTTATCTTTAACTGATTGAGCTGAAATTAGGTATACACAAGCGAGTATACCTAATTTCAGCTAAAATCTTGCAACTGAATTTTAAATCAGTTTTCTTTAACTGATTAAGCTGAAATTAGGTATACACAAGCGTGTATACCTAATTTCAGCTAAAATAAGCATTTTGGATGACAATGCATGCTTAGCTATGTGACGTGATTCTCCAATATGGCGGATCATCCAAGATGGCGGAATAGTTATTTTTTCTGCACTACCACAGTATGGGTATCAAATGAAAGGATTTGCTGAGAACACGAAAACTAAGGGAAATTAAATAAAAGCTTGTTTTTAAAGTATTTTTTACCATTAAAGTATTTTTTCTATGCATGCATTTATAATTTTTGTGGATTGAAATATCAGCCTAGACTTGGTGGTTTACACTTCTTTAAAAGTAAAGAGACCTAACTCAAAAATAATGTTGTTGAAAAATGGTCGTTAGAACAACCCTTTAAGATTTATAGTCGAAATCCTAAAATTACAAAATGGGTCTCTATACTTTTAAAGATACGTTATGGTTAAAAATAATTTAAAATGTCAATGTTAAATACCGAGTCGTACAAAGAAGCTATCTAATCTAGTTATTAACAACATTTTAACGCCCAAAGTAAGGAATTTTTTTTAGTTTTAGTACTCAACACGAAATAATGTGTCGAACCATTTGCAACAAGTAGCGCCATCTAGGAATCTCATTCGGAGTTATTGCTTTACCCCAACCCTCGGTACTAAAAACATTCAATTCAAAGACGTTTTAATAACGCAGCAATTACTTTTATTGAAAAATGAAAATCTAAATACAGAACCGTCGGTAGTAGAATATTTCTATGACAAATAACAAAACGATCGGCATTCAGAAGAAGCAATAATTATCTTTAGAAATATTAAAATGAAATACTTATCGAACCCTCAAGTGTCTTACGATCCTCAAATTAATGAAACAATCTTATTGCCATTACGCTCAGCTTTGGATCTAATTACCGCATACCTGTTAGGTAAATTCGGATTACATGTCGGATATTATACGCTGGGGAGACATGGTATCTTCGTACCTACTGCTAAATTCTTAAGACGTTCTCTGTTCCGTCATAATCTACTCATTTAAATGTTGCTATAACAGTGCTTTATCGTTCAAAGTTCTTTTTTGTTTGATCGATCGAATTTAAACATTTCTCATTGTTATTTCATTTTCACCAATCGTTTGTGAGTAAGTTTACCGTTCACAGATGCAGTGGGCCTTCACTGCATCCGTGAACGGTAAACCTACTTACTCTGAATAGCTGTGGAACTACAACAGCTTTATTTAACTTTGGCAGAGGGTCAAAGCCACAGAAACATTCAAAGAATTTCACAATGCGACCCTAAGTAGAGTTGAAATAAAGATCTTGAGTGCGGATACCACTGCACTGAATTAAGACTTGAACGCTACCTGCCACTTGTAACTACGAACTGCATACAGAACCTTTTGGTGACCATATTCAAGGGAATTAATAACACATTGGCCAACATTGGGCGAAGTTTTGGCCGAAGCCAAAGGTGTCTAGCAGGCGCCAAAATTGAACGAACTGTTTGAAATGGTCGAGAGCGGAATCAAAAGAACGACACATTAGGGCGAGAATTATACTGCGCTGCCCAACTCGGTTGCCATTATGTAATTATTGAGGACAGGTTCAACAAGACAACAGTCAAAATAAATGAAATTCATTTTTTTTTTACTTCCAGCCAATCTGGAAGTGTATTTCTTATGGATATTAAACCTTCGCCTTCGGCTTCAGCCAAAAATCGACCTTCGATCGGACACTTGAGATTACACAGTCTCTACACACCAAGTTGAAAATTTTAATTAACCATTTATTGTAATGTCACCCCATATCCAACTCCCGAATAGCGGAGTCTGCCATTCTGACAATGCAGGGACGATGGCCGCGAATCATTAATCTCATATCTCCGCTTGTTGTTTTCAAAAATATAAGCGCCTGTACTTCATCGTAAACTGGGTCAGCTAACTTTACTTAAAATAAGAATGAATGGTAACGTAACTTACTTTACACACAAAAAAGTATACGCATTCCGAAAGTTCGTTATACGTTTTGTTATCGCAGTAACAGACTGCCTATTTCTGATTTATTGTTTGTCAATTGTTTGTCGTTAGGTTAGGTTAATTTTGTGTTTTACGTTATGTTAGTAAAATTCTACTCAAGCAACATCAGCAAAATAAAGCATCTCGAGCAATGCTTACAAGCTAGTTCAAGATTAACATAAAGGAGATATAAATACATACTTGTGTAAATAAATAGATACCTATCACCAAACTATACCTACATGCCAATCGTATGGTTCCAGACTAACCAACACTTGTGTTTTGGCCAGTACCTACACAAACATTATGAAAGTTACTGATGGGAATTTATTAACGGCTCGCTGATACCCAGATAGACCCTACGAGGTCTGCGTGGTACAGCTTTTATAAATAGCAGATGTAAAACCTTGTATATAGTAAATAATTTAAAAAAAAAAAGAATTGAACCCCGAACGATCTACTGTCAAGGTTGATAAACTAAAGTTAATTACATCGCATGAATAATATCGCATTACAACTTTAATACACTTTCGAAGGTTCACACACCCTCCAAGATTATTAATTTTGTCAGCGGCCATTATAAAGTTTATGAGACTTCCAATATATTACAGCTATGACTTAATTAATTAATTCACCGAGCTACTTCAGTATACGTTTAATAACCGTTAAATACGTCATTCCGTACTGTGCATACGTACCCAAAATACACTAAATATAATTAAATGGTATTTAAAGTACCTTATCATGTAAATCTATACGCAGATACAAATTACTGTTCGTCGGTAAACCGTTGACAATTTTAATACAATTACGTGTACTCAGGTATGCTAGATAAAACCCCCAATATTATTAAAAAAAAAACACCACGGCTACCACCGCCGCCGCGTGCCGTAAAGTTCTGTGTTCCGTGATTTCGCCTTATTAACACGAAGGCGGAGATCATTATTCGGGGGGCAATTTAATTCAGCTCCTTACAAATTACGAGCGCTCGGCACTCCATTACCCACCTCCTATCTATGTAATACCATCCAACGGCTGAATCGCTTTATGAGCGAGGGTGGCTCTGAATTTTTCAACACACTCGCTCATTTGCTTCGTTATTATGACAGACGATTTTTCCTTTGTGCGTGTTAGCGCCGTGAACTCTACTTAAATCTTAGCGCACAAAGGGAGTGGGGCTTTTCTTCGGTTAAATAAAACCGCCTTTATTGTTAACAGATTTAATACACAGCAGCACACAAAAGTTATAACAAGCGCATAATTTTAATAATAGTTGCCTTCGTAATGTCTTTTTTCATGAAATTAAATTATTGTCATTGGCCATTATCTTGAGCAAAATTATTTCGTAATGTCGTTTAAGTAGTATAAAAACATTGTTTTATTTTTTTGTTTGTGTCATAGGTACAATTCAAGTTGGTCAGTCTTTGATGCCAGTAGGTATTAAATCAAAAACGAAATCAAGAAATCCGATACAACAGCACCCTCAGAAATATCCATAAAATGATAATTTCAGAACAAAACTTAGGTACAAGTCGTAAAATACTGTTATGAAACCTAATTAGAGGCAATTCTTTTGTCTCCGTGAAAAATCCAATACAATAAACTGATTTAATCCAAAGTTATTTCGCACGTCAGCCGAGTGGAAATCGAATAAGCTCCAGGGTCGGCCAGCCAAGCCAAGTAATCCGGAGGCAGGCGGCCAACATATTCGCGGGATAACTGAAATAATACGAGCCGCACAACGCCTAATAGCGAGCTATCGACTAACCTTTTTTCCGCATTAACTTCCGTACACTCCGTAGTGGAACGCAACTGGATAAAATACCACTTTAATCATCAGATTAGAGGCCATGAAAGTTGTATTTTACCACAGATGAAAGTTGTAATTAAGCAGAGGCTAGATTTTTAACCGACTTCCAAAAAGGAGGAGGTTCTCAATTCGATCGGTTTTTTTTTATGTATGTACACCGATTACGCTGCAAGTTATGATACGATTTACGTGATTTTTTGTTTGATGCGGAATAGATGCCATTTGGTCCCGTAAAAATTTAAAATTGTATGGCCAAGCAGTTTTCATTTTATGAACATTTTTATGTTTATTATGATCATTATTTACGTGAATGAAGTAGTTGTATACGGCTTTTTAAGGAGTTTTCATTTAGGTTGATTATTAGTTTTGGTTTAATACGGATTGTTTGTAGATTGAGTGTATTCTTATAGCCCATGGCAAAAGAAAGAATGTTAGTATTTATTTATTATGTATGTAACTACATAATATTTCTATCTCAATGACATATATTGCTAAACTTTAGCATCTAAAGATTCAAATGTCTACGTAAGCAACATCAAAGTTAATTAGTTTAGTTGAATTGAACAGCATGCCAACAATTGTACCATTTCACGTTAAAAGCACCAGTAGCTAGGTATTTGTAGGTAGTAGAAATGCGGTCGCATTGAGCGGTGCGGTGGAGCGGTGCTTAGTTGTTATTGTTAGTGATCAAGTCAATTTTCCAGCTAGCCAAATCGAAACTGCCGATATTTAGTTCAACGCGAATGCAGCCGCGCAGATATTGACCGCATCACAGGAAATGGTTAATTTTATTGAAGCTCGACCAAACTACACCTATTTATTTATAGAAAGAGTAGGTATAATTACCTACATACTTAATTATGCTGTTTAAATAGGTTATAATGAGATTATAATAAAATGTAAGCGTAGAATTTACCTTTTTTGAGAAATTGAATGTGAAATTAAAGTGGTCGAACGCACGCCTTGCAATCAAAGTGTGCAGGTTCAAACCCCGGCTCGCACCTCTGGCATTCATGTGCGAATCTCATTTTCATCCGAGATTATCACTTGGTATGAAACGGTGAAGGAAAACATCGTGAGGAAACCTGCACGTCAGAGGGAACTTGACTAGTTCTCGATAGATGTGTGAAGTCTGCCAACCCGCACCGGGCCAGCGTGGTGGACTATGGCCTGAATCCCCCTCGCATGGAGAGGAGGCCCGTGCCCAGCAGTGGGACGTTAAAAGGGCTGTAGTAAGTAGTAAGTAAGAGAAATTAAATAGCAATCGTGAAGAAATTTTATCTCGCCTTTATATTATTTCAAAATACCTAATATATTTATTAGGTAGGTATATTAGTTAGGTACTTATCTAATAATAAGCACACTGGCCAGTTTACGTTAGAAAATAATAAGGTAAAGGCATGGTTAAGCCCATATTTTAGGTTTCCGTACGTAAAACGGGAACCCTATTACTAAGACTTCGCTGTCCGTCCGTCCGTCCGTCTGTCACCAGGCTGTATCTCATGAACCGTGATAGTTAGAAAGTTGAAATTTTCACAGATTATGTATTTCTGTTACTAAAAAACAGAATGCCGTGAGTATAATTCTTCTCTAGTATTGTGGCAAAGGTGCGGTCTGCTCTCATGGCATTGATGCTCCTGAGAATGTATTACTCGCAATTATCATTTTGAAAATAGTAACCATTGAGTTTCTTACCGGCTCTTCTCAGTGGAAGCAGCATTCCGAACCGGTGGTAGAATCTGACTATTTGTAAGTGCTTTTTGGCCTACAAAAATAAAAATAAAATGATTTTATTTTGAATAAAATAAATATTTAAGAGGGCTCCCATACAACAAACGTGACTTTTTGCTCGTTTTTAACCGACTTCAAAAAGGAGGAGGTTCTCAATTCGACCCGTATTTTTTTTCTTTTCTTCGTGCCACTGCATCTTATAAATCTCTTGAACATTTAAAATGGTTAGGTAGTTAATAAATTCTAATTAACGGTGTTGGACCAAAAAAGACTTCGGTGAAGTGTGGGTACACTGTACACCGTATGTACACTGTGCACCTCTATCTCCCCCTTCGGGAAATACAGGCGTGATGATATATTTGACGTATTAATAGTGTCGGACGAATTATGCAGGTATCTATGGTAAATTAATTTGTTTCCATAGCTTCTATAAGTGAAAATCGAAATTTTACGGAATAAGATTAAGAAGGTAGCCAGGTAAGTAGGTACAGTCATGTGCAACGTAACGTAATATACTTGCGTGTGTAGGTACTCAAAGAGGAAATTGCAAGGACATTGCAGGAGATTGGTTCGTCTCTGCCGATAGACTACAGAAAGTAATAAAAATTGGTTGATTTTTAAAATGGGTAACGGAAATTAGGATTAGATGTTTTATTCCAGCGCGTCAGCAGTTCACGTGACTTATAGTTAAGCATGAACATACTTCGGAAACAGCTTTGACTAATCATTCACAACGTAATGTATTTGACGCACCAACATTTGACTACTTATCTATTAGTTTTACCTACATCAAAAAATACCTAACATACCATTAGTTTAAATTTTACTACTAGGTACTTATTTTCCTTTTTTCCGTCGGAAAATGCATTACGCATCCCCCACCGACTCGGGGGAGTCGGAGGGGGTATGTGAGACTCCCGGCTGAGTGCCGTATACCCACTAAAACCCACGGTGTACTACCCTTCGCCTTGCAAGGTGGCGTCACGGGATCCCAAGTATTGCACAGTGACGCCCCGAGGTAGTTATTTACCTAAGTATCGCAATAAGAAACAAACTACCTATGGACAGTATGAACACATTATCAACTTTACTCGGGTCACTGAACTACTTATTATTAGATATAGGTAGGAACTGAAGTACGCTTGATATACCTACAGTGAATAACAACCTAATTAAATCATGAATGCATTTTTTTTTAACTTTATTATGTATTTAAAATATGCAAAATGTAAGAATAAAAGTTGTTGAAAAACATTTTGTACTCTTACTAAATAAATAAGTAACGTAAACTTTAATGAATGCTTTTAATTAAATGCAGACTGCTGTAGGTATAGTCACCAAACGATAGGAGGTACTACTATAAATATATTAAAGTAAAAATAAAAAAAAGATATCCAGCGCTGAAAGGGTATTTAACTTCAGCGACACTTTGGGCGATATTGTTATTTATACATATTTGTAATCAGCGAATTTTTCTGCGTCGAAGGAGAAAGCTCTCCTGTAAAGTTACCAAAATGTCGCTTAAGTCAAACCTTTCACCCCTCAATATATTGTTTAGAATCGTACGCATCTGTATCACGCGTCTGTATCACAAATTCACAAAATCACAATTCCTTATATGAATCGTGCAAATGGTTATCTATCTATCTCGATGGTGAAAATCATCTTGGATGGGCATCTTGTGGCTTCCCTTCACAGAGTATTATAATACAGGGTGGCGCAATAGAACGTGCATATTTAAAATATTGATTAGAAAATAAATACAAAAGGTATAGTTAAAATAAAACTGAGGTATTATTAAGAAATAACTGAAGTTTATTTTTACTGAAGTTTAAGATCCAAGTTTAAAATTCGTTGCAAACTTCGTCGCGATAAGTGTAAGATAGACGATCTCTTGCGAGTAGACATTTGTGGATCTCCTCGTACAGACTGCATAACTCTCTCAATATTGTCGTCGGTCCTAGATGTTCTTGGACGACCTTTTGCTTGTGGTTTAAACGTTGAACCAGTCTCTTCAAAACGCTGTACCCATATTTTAATTAAATTAGCACTCGGAGCTTCACTAATTTGCCGTAGTCCATATTCAGAACAATATAAACGCCTAGTAACGATGTATGAACGAGAGTTCTCGTAAAATGCGCGCACGCAAAATGCGCAACGCTTCCCGTCGAAGTGACTCATAGTGACTAAAACTCCATGAGCCCGCCTACCCAACGATGCAGGCTCCCCCCGCCCGCGCACTTTCTACCCCGCGAAAAAAGATGATGCAATATGCACGTTCTATTGCGCCACCCTGTATATGGATATGGGGAGCTCTTGCTGTTTGATGCTAGGGATGTGAAAAATAACCGATTTAAAAAAAAACGATTTTTTTATATTATCTAAATATAAAAAATGGTTTTTTTTAATCGATTTATTTTAAAGAGAGAAAAATCGATTATTTAATAATCGATTTATTAACAATTTTATAATATAATTTAATAATCGATTTTTTCGATTGAAATCGATTATTAATCGAAATAGATCGTCCAAGTCACATCCCTAATGGAATTTTACAAACAGTGGCTTCTGTACTCGAATTTTGCAAACAGATTTGGTTTGTTTCTCAATTTTAAAACCAACAGATTGTTGTTTTAGTTTTTTTTTACTATGTACAAAAAGAATTTAACTTTGGAGTAGTTTGAAAAAAAATCAATTTTTCAAATCGATTTATTTTAAACAGAGAAAAATCGATTATTTATAAATAGATTTTTTTTTAAAGAGAGAAAATTCGATTATTTAAAAATCGATTTTTTCTCCTCCAAGTCGCATGCCTATTTGATGCCACATTTTATGTATCATAGTCAAAAAATCCTAGTTCATATATTACAAGCTTAAGTGGTTGATAAATTAACAAAAAAATATATTAATTAAATCATAAAGTACACGAACAATCCAGCAATAAAATATATCTTTATCCTTTAAACTAGCCTTGCCGAGCTGTGGGTTAATTCTATGAAAATAAGCCTTCTCCTTCTTTTACGATAATATGAGTTAAAAGATAAAATTAGATAAGATTAGAAATGGCTGCATCTAGCAGTGATTTCGCGACTCAATATATTAATAGAATGTACAAATTGAATAAATATACATTAAAAGTCAGTTAAAAATAAAATGGGTTATGCTTTTTTTTTTTTGTGAGTAATAAAGATGGCGAATCGTAATATATTTGGTGTTGCTTGTCATGTGGCTGTCACCTGTCTAACCACACCGTCACTGTCACACGAACGAATTTATTTTATTACCTACGCTTAGCATTTTATGTTGATGTTCGAAGGTTGACCACCAATTCAAGAGCTATTGCCTCGTTGTGAATATGTTATGATACTAAAGCCCGTTTATTCGCTGTGCCTTAACGACTTCGTGCTAAACACATGAGAGTTCCAACAATTGATAGTCATTTGTTTTCATTATGACAAAGCGCCGTAGAATCTTGCACGCTGACAAAATCATACAAAATGTTACAAGAGTGTTTTGTTTTTTAATGTTTCTACAGTTAAAAGGTAAGTTTTAACAATAAATTCTATGAATAAACTTATTGCTAGTGAAATTTAGTACCACCAACTCAAAGCTACAAAGCTCGAAACAAATAGTGCTTTTGTTGTAGTAGGTAAAGTAAACAACACTTTGGAAACGAAATCTGAATGAGCTGGTTGTGTTTTAAAGTCTATTTTTTAAACTTTGTTTACACCGCATAGGGCCGAAACTATTTTACATAGATGTATACTGATATAATTTTACATAATAAGCAGTAGTTAGCAAATTAGTAGTTTAAGTTTGCATAAATAACCAAAAACAGTTGTCTTCAAAGTAATAATTAGGTACGATTAAAACTCAAAAAGGGCTGGACCTTCTGCAGTATTTTATGTTAATCTGTATACAGGCATGTTTTAAACAATAGGGAAAGAAATAAACAACCAATTCAAATTGTCCACAATGCAGCCAGTATTATAGATCTAAATGGATTGGAGTTGGAAGGTTGATTAAAATTAATAATTGCTGGACAAAAGTTGTGTTTAAAAAAATTTGGTGATAGAAAGTTTACAGAAGTCTTATTTTTTGATACAGTTTTTTTTGTTTATGATTTTGAGTTTTATAGTTTGTGGTATGATGACACTGGCATATATGAAATATGTAAGCCTAATATAAGAAAAAACAATCAAATTCCAGGTTACTATTCAGTAGCTAGCAATCCAATATTGTTATATTCAACTGCTGCGGACATCAGAGTGGCGAACACGGCGAAGTACAGCAAAGTGAATACGATTGTGAAGGATCTGGAACAGGGGTCGGCTGTAGACTTTCTGTTCAACAAGGATTACATATGCTGGTCCGATCAGACCGCGGAATTGATACAGTGTATGACATACAACGATACACATGTAGGTGATAAGGTGAGTTCAACAGGGTAATTGCCACAATCAATTCGCAACAACAAGTGATTAATCAACTACCTACCTATATTATTATAAACTACAACAAGTACCTATTTGTTTGGGAATAACATACAATTTGTTTGTTCCTATTGGGAATATATATAAAGTTACTAACTACACAGACAGCATTTGCATAGTTGTACCTGGTACAATAATTGTATTTTTTTCTTTAATTTTGCAAGTGTTTTTGATAAGGAACTGTGATATTTTCATCTAGTAACTATTAATCACATGAAAAGCTATTTGGCTTAAGCAACGTTTTTTGAACTTTCCAGGAGAGCATACTCATTTGACGCAGAAAAAATTGCTGATTCCAATTATGTATATAAGTCAATATTGTTTAAAAGTGTTGCGTAAGTCAATCACCCCTCGACATTGTTTCAAGAGTTTTTTATTATTATTATTTTTTTTTAAATAGTGAATTGATATTTTTTCTTATATTTACGCGAATACTACACATCAAAAACTATTTTATAGATTCTATCGCGTTTATTTACTTTTTTTATGTTCCCGATGTTTCGGCTGCTATACAACAACCATGGTCAAGGGAGGACTGAGGTGTTAGACGTCCTGATGTCATAGTTAATAACTGGGTACCCACATATTGTCATCAGCCGAAACGTCGGGAACATTAAAAAAAGAAATAAATGCGATTAAATCCGTAAAATAGTTTATTTCAATAGTGGATTGATGTTAACTTAGGATACTAAGATAATGTTTTACCTTAATACAGACAAATTGTATATTTCTATTGAGCCCTTATATGTTTTTAATTAATCTTCATCTTTCTTTACGAAATGATGAAACTTAATTAAATTTAAAAACTTAAATAAGATGAGGAATGGATATTACCTTTCATTTAGATGACATAAATTGTGATAATCAGTGCCACTTATATTAATTACAGATTAAAATAGTGTCAGAAGGTCTGATAACACCAACTGGCATAGCGATAGATTGGTACACAGATAAGATATATTGGACAGATGGAGAGACAAACAAAATTGAAGTTATCAGTATTGAGCAGAAGTATAGGAAAGTGCTGTTTTGGTCAGAAGTGGATCTGGCCAGGGCTATTGTTGTGGTTCCTAAGGAAGGGTGAGTAGCTGACCTAGGTATCCAACCCTAGCATTATTAACCAGCCCTTAAATTTGGCTTTATATTTATTCTAATGTAATCGACAAAGGGGTAGCAGAGGTGTACTGCAGTACACCAATGGGGCTGAGGGGATGAGCCTTTTACCATTATACCGGGCACATACCTCCTTAATAAGAGGGAGATTTGTGCAGTAATCTACCATGTTGGCCCTTAGTACAACAAGATTATATCACGGATTTTTTTACGTTCACATGCTAAATTTATGAGATAGGATTAAAATCAATATATGTCACATTTTGTCGCTTTTCCTCTTCCTTTGGCTTCATTCAAAAGCATGATTTGTTTTGGATTACAGTCTAATGTTCTGGACCGATTGGGGTGAAGTACCCAAAATTGAGAGAGCTGGCATGAATGGCGATCCAAGTACTCGCAAAGTTATAGTCAAAGAAAATATTTTCTGGCCCAACGGTATAACGGTGGACTATGACAACAACCTGATCTACTGGGTGGACGCGAAGCTTCACTTCGTTGATGTCATCGACTTCAATGGCGAGAAACGGAAGAGTGTGGTCAAAGAAGGGCTGGTGTATCCATATGCGCTTGCGTTTTATAATAATAAGTTATACTGGACTGATTGGAAAACTTGGTGAGATATTTTGCTATTTTTGATTGTTGTCGAAACTTCTAAGATGAACCCGCACTTGGTCTATATAACATGCGATGCTGGCCGTAGTCGCACCTCATTAGCAGAATTGTTGTAAAATTACCTTAACTTTTAACTATGAGTATACATAGCCATAGAGAGTAGTTGTATGCGTCTCAAGAGAGACTACTAAGTTTCGTAAGAGTTTGCATGCTATAAGCAAAAATTAAGTTGCGGTAAATTAATTTAAAAGTTGCTACTATCTTATGTATATATATATATTCTTCTTATATATCTTCTTATGTATCTATATTATGTATATTTACCTTTAAAACACTGATAAAAATGGAAAACACTTCCTCTTAATAAATAAGGGATGATTTTTAAATATTTTTAGTAACATTTGACGGATGTTGATTCACCAGTATATAATATACGCCATATATCAAAAGTATTGCTCATAAATTAATTCTAAAATCAGCTTATTCAGGTTTTGATAAATAATGTAACATTGTATTGTTCATCTATTAGGTCAATTCATAACTGGGACATATCTACAAACGGTCCTATTAAGGAGCTTATAAAATCCGACCCAGTTCCGGTTGACATCAAAGTGTATGAGGGCAGTAAGCAGCTGATGCCTACTGGGGACTACCCGTGCAAGCACCATAATGGCGGATGTTCACATCTGTGTCTACTAGCTTCACGACCACCAGGTAACGAGCGACAACGCTTTTATTTAAATTTTGAACATTTTCAAAGTGAATTAGGTTATGCTGTGGATCCTGGCTTTTACTGCTCTAATGCCATGTATGAGGCCTTCGTGCGGCTTGAAAGCTACAATACCAGAGTTGGGCACTCTTCTAGCTCATAAAAAAGTCTTTTTCATTAAACTGTATGTATTTGCTGGTACAAAAGAACACATTTAAGGTCCACGTATACATTTTAATAGACACGTGTCAAAATTCGCTGGCGCTGACATTGAAATTACGTTGAAGAATGAGCTTTATGTATGAGTCAATACAGTTCGCTTAGATATTGGCTAACATTTTGACGCGCGCATCTAATATTATAAAGAGGAAAGATTTGTATTTTTGTATGTAACGAATTAACTTAAAAACGAATGGACCGATTTCAAAAATTCTTTTGCCGTTAGAAAACTATATTATCACTGAGTAACATAGGTTATATTATAAACCCGTGCAAAGCTGGGACGGGCCGCTAGTATTGTATAAGTTTGTATGAGCAGGTTACGAGTGCGCATGCCCGACCGGCTCCAAGCTTAAAGAGAACAGCAACACCACGTGCTACAACAGCCCGCAGTCACTGCTCGTGGTCGCACAGCGCTCTGCCATCTCCAAGATATCACTCGACTCGCCCGACTTCACCCCCTACACTCTACCGCTGAAGGACCTCAAGAGAGCCCTCACCGTCGACTTCGATCCCAAGTTTGAGTACATATATTGGGCTGATAGTTTGGTAAGTATAAAAAGTTGTATAAAATGCAATGTTGTGGGACTAAGCCCGCCACACATTCCCACCACTGTTACTCCTGTAAGCCAGTCTCGACAGAGCGGTGTCCATTGAAGACACCGAGGATTGACCCTCGGCGAGTCCCGGGGAAAAGGCTAAATTGTCTTGGAACCCTCACGAATTTAATGGAAAAGGTGTAGGAGTTGGAAGAAAAAATGTATGCAATGTTATGTCGTGCGATGATGACTGTTTGGTCTAGTGATCTGAGCGTAGGCCGCTCGGCTTACGGCGACAAGCGACTTTATACCGTATATCAACTGTTTAAATTGCAAATTAAAGAAAGGTGATGTGGCTTAATATCGGGAAAGAACTATGGGGTGTTTCAAATCACTCGAAGTCACAATAATATAAGCCACACCCCCAAGCGTCAAAATTCAATCGCGCTGTCGTATGTCATTTCGTTGAAGAATGAACTTTTTCTATAGTAAATACATCTTGATTGAAATAAAACTATTTTACGGATTTTATCGCGTTTATTTGCTATTTTATTTTCCCGACTCCAGCGTGCTGCTTTAAGGCGTCTCCTAGTATCAGTGGAAACGGGTATTAGGTGGTTTACCTATATTAGTAGCTGTTGTAGTAAGTGTTTCAAGACTAGTTATGTCGATTTTGTCTCTTTCTCTCGTATGAAATAAGACAGAGAGCGAGCGAGCAAATCAGCGACATAAGTCTAGACTTGACATGCGTGCTAACTCCACAGCCCAGTTTTGGGCCGCGTCCTTCCCGCAAGGAGGTTAGCTCACCCATACCAATAGTCAACGGGTTATTCGAGCGTAGGCCGGCGGTTGCGGTTTGATTCCTGCTAGTGGCAAATTTTTGAAATGAGCTTTTCGGAATTCGTTCTAGTAAAGGTGTAACTGGGATCGCCCCCAGTCCATTGTACCTATAGTACAAGCTTTGGGATCATACGATGAGTATGTGTTATCTGGCGATATTTATTTATTTACTGATATATTTTCAGGCTAAAACAATATCGCGCGCGCGTCTAGACGGCAGCGAGCAGTCCGTGGTGGTGCACAGCAGCGGCACGCCGGACAGCATCGCCATCGACCCGCTGGCCCGGAACATCTACTGGACCGACCCCGTCACTGACACCATCAACGTGGCCAGGCTCGATGGCACTTCTAGAAAGGTATGTGACCTTTCAACGGGCATCACATTTTCTTACCACTACTACTACTACAGCCCTTCTAACGTCCCACTGCTGGGCACGGGCCTCGCCTCAATGCGAGGGGGATTCGGCCCGTAGTCCACCACGTTGGCCCGGTGCGGGTGGGCAGACTTCACACATCTATCGAAGACTAGTTAAGTTTTTCTTCACCGTTTCATAACAAGTGATAATCTCGGATATAAATGAGATTCGCACATAAATCCCAGAGGTGCGAGCCGGGGTTTGAACCTGCTTACTGATTGCAAGGCGTGCGTTCGACCACTCGGCTACCACTAAACTTTTTTGTTTAGTTTATAATAAACAATTTTTTACTATTGTTTTCTTATATTTACGCGAATACTATACATTGAAATAAAACTATTTTACGTATTCTATCGCGTTTATTTACTTACTATTACTACTAAGCGCAAACAACAACTAAATATGAGAGTACCCAGTTATTAACTATGACATCAGGACGTCTAACACCTCAGTCCCCCCGTGACCATGGTTGCTGTAAAGCAGCCGAAACGTCGGGAAAATAAAAAAGTAAATAAACGTGATAGAATCCGTAAAATAGTTTTATTTCAATTTTTTACTATTTTAACTATTATTCTTTGCTAAGTGTGGCCAATATTGTCCGAACGAAGGTCGATTTCGCAACCGTTGGCCGTAACCGAAGTTTCAGCCGGACACTAAACGCCGATTATCTTTTACTCGTACGTTTTTGATGTGAAACATCTAATGGCGCGCTTGGCGAGTGAGAGCAACTGTTGATGCCGCGATGCCGTGGTGCGAAAACTTCGAGCAGCTCCGTGGCTCCTCGGTTCTTTCCGTCGCTTAGACTCCGCTCACTCGCCACTGCGACGCTTTTCTCTCTCTAAATAACATAATGTTTCACATCTGCCGGGCGTCCCGCTACGGTTATATTCTATTTTAGTCCCGCTATTAGTACATATTTTCAAAATATTGGTTAGTTGGAAAATCAAAGAGAATGTCTTCAAAGCGTTTACTGTATCGTTTTGTAAGGTGATAATCCACAACGAGCTGTACGACCCGCGCGCCATCGCGCTGCACCCGGCGGCGGGCTGGATGTTCTGGTCGGACTGGAACGAGAAGAGGCCGAAGATCGAGCGCGCCGCGCTGGACGGCAGCGGCCGCACGCTGCTCGTGTCCGAGAAGCTCACCTGGCCCAACGGCATCGCGCTCGACACGCTCAACAATCAACTCTACTGGGGGGACGCGAGGACGCATAAGATTGAGGTGACAAACATGTTTTACTTGTTTTAATTTGGGTTTCTTTCTCAAAAAAAATATTTTAGCGAGAAAGGGAAGATCTTCCTGCCAGGCGGGTGGTATGCCTGGCGGGGTCCGCTGTGCCCCCATCATGATGTCGGGGAATTTGTATATATAGTTCAGATCGTCGAACACACCAGTACCGCGAGCTAGGATTTTCATAGTACTTTGTATGGCGAATAATTTCTTGTACGCGTAGAATTGCGATGTGTCTACAGTCGCACCATCTAGTAGCGACTGGCAGTAGTTCTGTTTCGTGGCGAGATATAGGGTGCGCCACAATATATACGGTCGAATTGAGAAACCTCCTCCTTTTGGAAGTCGGTTAAAAAGGAAAAGTAATCCCTTATAGAATCACTTCGTTGTCCGTCTGTGTGTCGAAGTTCAGCTTGTCCCTTAATCCAGTTTATCTTTTCGTTTGGACAATGTTTGTTGCTTTCATAATTTATATACGGAAACCCCTATGCGTGAGGCGGACTCGTACTTGGCTGGTTTATTGTATTTTATTTGAAAACTATGTTGGGCTTTTAAATTACATCACCATAACAGATAAAAATAAATCGTATAACATTAGATTGAACCTATTATTTTATTGGAAATAAACTAGTAAAAATATTTGCGTAAAACTAAGGTAAAATAAAAATACTAATACAAAAACAAAACAGAACTTATTTACAACACAAGAAAAAGCCTGTGCTAGCTATACACATGCGCGATTACTTTTTATAAATTTATTAAATATTTAATATCCTTCTCTAATTAAGGAATTAGTGAAGAATATTAAGTTGCAGAAGTTTTCAGCGTGTCTTAAAGATGTCTTGGTAAAAAAATTAAGATGCTGTTTGTATAAAAAAACCGACTTCAAAAACACAAGTATCTATTAGACTACCTATTAGACTTGGCTGGCACCGACTTCAAATATATGATTGGGTAGCGCTTATAATAATTATATTAATTTATTTTTCACTTTTGAATGCCTATTTGTGCTTTTGAAGTCGGTTTTTGTTTTTTGTTAAAAAAAATAATTAACGTTTTTAGTGTCAATAATCGTTGAAAATATGCAAGTATTATCACCTAATAACAGCCTTAAAAAGAAAAAAATACAGACAAAAAAAATACCCGAATAAACTTCCTTATAACAAATATTATAAAATGAGAACGTCCTCCTTTTGGAAGTCGGTTAGTAAACACAATGTATAAAGTTCCAATCACGCGTTAACACTTCCTACTTGAGAACCAAGTCCCGTGTTATGGTCCAGGTGTGCAATATGGACGGCAGCGGGCGGAAGGAGCTGCACAGCAGCGAGATACTACACATATTCGGCCTCACGCTACTCGGCGACAACTTATACTGGACCGATATGCAGAAACGTACCCTGGACAGGATTAACAAGAACACAGGTTTGTCTTTCCAACTGCGTTATGCAATCCTCTGTAGGTGTGTAAACTGTCCATGTTCAGTTACACAGTTTACACATCACATTGTATTTTTGGACATCTCAGGGGTCGAAACTGGTCAGTAAAGTCAGTTTTTTTAACGGTCGTAACAGTCAGTTTTTTTCTGAAAATAGAAACCCTCACGTTGTCCGTCTGTCTGTTTGTTAAGCGACGCTTATTATACGGCGTCGCGACGTTTTGTATTGAGCGTCGCGGCGCCGTATAGTGAGCGTCGCGACGCCGTATATTGAGCGTCGCGACGCCGTATAGTGAGCGTCGCGACACCGTATAGTGACCGTTTAGTCGCCTTTTGGTGAGCGTCGCGACGCCTTATATTGAGCGTCGTGACGCCTTATAGTGAGCGTCGTGTCGCTTTATGGTGAGCGTCAATTGCACCATAGATGCAATTTTTATATGCATCATTGTTGTAGGTCTCGAGAGGCAGCCGGTAGTGGACCAGATGGCTAACATGATGGGCGTGAAGGCGTTCCGGCTGAACGAGCCGCTCGGCTGGAACCCCTGCGTGGACAACAACGGGGGCTGCTCGCATCTCTGCTTCAACAGACCAGGAGACTACGTGTGCAGTTGCCCAATAGGTGATACTTACTTTCAAACGTATACAGTGAGATTCAAAATAGGTGTAACAGCCTACATAAATAATCATTTTATATAGACACTATCGATAATTATCGTCACACAAAGTTAAAACATTACTTAATTTTTTTGACAAGAAGTTTGGTAAGTTAGGTTAGGTTAGGTTAGGCTTGTACTTTCTGCTGTGAGAGCAAAGGTGTAGTTGCAAATTTACAACTAATTTTATAGCTGTGTTGCGCCGAATGTTGAGGCAAATTGGATACGTCAACAATCTAATTAAAAACGATAATAAAGTATTTTTAATTTCACATACTACACTTGGAATCAGATAGAGAATTTCTGTTATTAGGGTTAGTAAACCCAGTTTGAAACACAATGCATAAAACCAGCTTTGAATGAACTATCGTAAAATTATAGATCAACAACAGCACCCTGAGCATAGCCGTGTAGACATAAGGTTTATCTCTTTCAAATGTCAGATTTGCCGAGAAAATTACGTCACTTGGAGCTTTTTGTTCTGAACACGGCTCGGTGTGACGTCATTTTCTCGACGAATTTGACAGTTGAAAGAGATGAAACTTATGTCTACGCGGTCTGCTACAGGGCCTACTTTCGTTACCACCTCCAACTATGGCCAAAAAATATAAACAGGCCAAGTGCGAGTCGGACTCGCGCACGAAGGGTTCCGCACCATTATCTATAAAAACGGCAAAAAAACTCACGTTTGTTGTATGGTAGCCCCCTTAAATATTGATTTTATTCTGTTTTTTAGTATTTATTGTTGTAGCGGCAACCGAAATACATAATCTGTGAAAATTTCAACTGTCTAACTATCACGGTTCAAGATGGACAGCGAAGTCTCAGTAATAGGGTTCCGGTTTTACCCTTTGGGTACGGAAGCCTAAAAACGGTCATGTCGTTTACATATAGTTAGTAAAATAATTTTAATATTATTGTTTAGGTTTGGAACTCAGTAAAGACAAAAAGACATGTGTGGAGCCCGAAGCGTTTTTAGTGTATAGCCGAAAGAACGTGATAGGGCACATCAGCATGGAAAACGCAGACCACGATGCCGTGTTACCCATTAAAGAGCTGAAGGAAGTCAGGTATACTTTTATTTAATTACTTCAATACTCACACTACTAGTATTACTACTAGTCGAAAAACACGATAAACTGAAACATACTTTAATATAGTGACTATAATGGCTATTTTCCGCCACCTAGATACTTGTGGATTTGTGCAAATTATGTCTGTAACATCATTTACCAATAATATGTATAGTAAGATAGAGTTAGAATGTCAGTGCAAAATAAAAAGGTCTTTTGGTCTGTAGAGTTATCATAAGCAGCAAATATATTATGAATGCGAAAGTAACTCTGTCTGTGTTACGCAATCACGCCTAAACAACTGAACCGATTTGAATGAAATTTGGTACAGAGATATTCTAGGGCCTGAGAAAGGACATAGGCTACTTTTTAATTCAAAACAGGGTTGTAAGGTTGAAATGGGGGATGAAAGTTTTTGTGTGATGACGTCGGCAAAAACGCGGGTGAAGCCACGCGCATCAGCTAGTAATTGTGTTATATCGGACGAGAGCTTGGTATCACAGCGCCTCGGATTGTTTTGGGTTCGGTTTCCACTGGCATTTTTCTGAAATGTAACTGTGATCGACCCTAGTCCATTTTATGGTCCTCACAGCATAAAGCGGATTTCAGACTACGCTATAATATAAATAGCATATAGTATATAGCTCATAGCTCAACAATATCGCGCACCATACATTGTTATGGCCACGTTCACACTGTAGTGTACTATATATTAGTGGCTTGTATGGTGCACGATATTGTTGTGCTATATATTATAGCGTAGTCTGAAAGCCACTTAAGCGGTGTGTAGTCTGGGATCAGAAGATGAGAAGGTTGTCTTGCTATGTTTATTTATTAATTTGTTTCGTTTTTAGTGCGTTGGCAGTACACGTGTCAGGTTCGAAACTATATTGGTCGGATAGCAAAACAAAAACCATCAATCGGTGCGGTATCAACGGTGGCAATGTGGAGAAAGTTCTAGAATGGACGGGTCTAGTTGAAGGTGAGCCTGGAAAGCCGACATTTTAACTTTAAATTTTTGCCAATACTCGAACGAACGGTATTTTCAGCGCGGGAGAACTAACGAAATATAAAGAGATTTAATCAATATACGGTGGCTCATATATTGATGCTTAGTGAAGACAGTTTATACTTAACTGTCATAGTTTCTGAGTTATAGACCTTTGAATATTTATCACGGGTATCGTGTTCTGGACTTTGGGTACGCTATTGAGCTGTGTAAACTACAGTTATGAGGGGCGACTACCAATATTCACAAAACTGAACATGCAAATTTTAGATAGGACTCGAGATATTACGAGTTATAGAAATTGACGACGAAAAAAAAGTTGGAAAAACATGGTCAAATTTTTATACCATTCCGTTTTATACGACATATACATTGATACAGAGTTAGTTTTCGATTTGGTTTCACTTCGTAAAAACAGAAGAATTAGTGTTGATTCCTAATATAATGTGTATGGCAGGCTTGGCCGTGGACTGGTCTGGGCAGAACATCTACTGGACGGACACGAGCACGCAGCGCATAGAGGTGGCGCGTCTGGACGGCTCCAGCCGGCGCGCGCTGCTGTGGCAGGGACTCAAGAAACCCAAGAGCATTGCACTCGACCTCAAGAAAGGGTACGTGGACTGTAAAATACACGTTTATTTTGTACATGATAGAGTTCAAATTACCTTGTTTGGCTGCCATAATTTTAAGCTTCCTATGTTTTTTTTATACGGATTATTATAAAACTATCGACACCTAACATGTTTGCAGGTTTTTATTCTTGTGATAAAAATATTAACATAATTAAATACCTAAATAAGGGGCCGTCCATTAATCACGTGATCTTTTATTAGCATTTTTTTAGAAATCGCTCGTTTGACGAAAAAATCAATATACGTGATATCTTACTAAACCCCCCCCCCCCCCTCCCTCCTTGTGATTTTTGCCGAACCCCCTCCCCCCCTTTCGAGCCTCACGTGATTAATGGACGGCCCATAAGATAGACGCCAATGTTATTGTTCACAAACCACGTCGATACTAAATTTGACAGTACTTAAACAACTATCTTGCTCATATGATACGCATATGAGAAGGTCACCAGTATACTAAGTCTATAGAAGCAACAAAAAAAATATACCTTTATTTTAATTAAAAATGTATAATCAAAATTAGTATTATTCCAGCCATATGTACTGGTCGGAGCTCGGCTCGAAGACTATAAAACGCGCCGGCATGGATGGCTCCGCGCCTACCGTGCTCATAGAGCAAGTGGGCAAAGTGCACTCCATAGCCATAGACCAGGAGACGCGCGCCATCTACTGGGCGGCGCTGGACCCGCCGGTCATAGAGTACGCGCACCTGAACGGCACGGGGAGGAGAGTGCTCGTCAACAACGTGTCTATGCCATACACACTCGCCTTGTACAACGATAAAGTATATTGGGGCGATTGGAATACTGGTAAGTTACACACACAGCAGCGGCCTCAGTACGCCTGCCAAGATGTTTTCTCACGAGTCCCTAAAACATCTTGTCAACTTGCGTTCCTATATCTTATTTGCTAACATGGCTTCCAAGATGTTTAAAATTTAACAGCCTGCGGCTTCAGTACGCCTGCCAAGATAAGACATTTTCTCACGCATCGTGACGTCATTTTTGTGGCAAAATCGTTACGTCTTATTTGCTAGCATGACGTAAATATAAAATGGGTTTGACAGTTAAATAAAACGTGTTTGACGTATGGATAAGATGTTATATCTTAAGTGCTAGCATGGGTTACCAAAATGTACCATAGAGACACGAATTTGACAGGTCAACGTAAAGAAATTTCTCACGGTCAAAGGCCGGTGATGAGAAAATAATTAGGCTGTAAGAAGTACATAAATATAGCATTTTATACACTATTATAACAAATAATACTTATTTTACTCTATCCTTCGCCAATATCAAGCGGACTACATGCAAAATTCTTCCGAAAACGAACACGTAAATTTATTTTCGTGTTCGACAAACAACAACAAAAAAGTGTAGAGACATTTCTATCTGTTTTATTTGCTTCCGAAAATCCACATAATCCTATTCCACGTGATTTAAAATCCATATTTTACAAAAAATCTGTAGGTTTGAGGTTAGATTTTGTTTGGCATCATACTTTGCGTGCTTTTTGCCGTTTTACAATGTAAAGTTATTTAAATTGGCAAATAAAAATAGTATAGTGCCCAAGAAATAAATTATAAGCATAATACCACCGACCAAATGATAATACATAAAGTTTCCGGCATAATAAAAAAGAAGCTATGCCCAAAGATATTTTTAATCTGTGCATAAATAATCTAATATATTCTATGATGTGTATGCAGCATCTTTTTTCTTTGTAAAGCTCCGTCTCGCTCTATTTGTCATTTCAATGAACGAATGAACGAAAGATCGTAAACTGTGAGAAAATTTTAGCAGGCTGTCTAATTTTAAACATCTTGGAAGCCATGTTAGCATATAAGATACGGGAACGCAAGTTGACAAGATGTTTTTGGGACTTGTGAGAAAACATCTTGGCAGGCGTACTGAGGCCGCTGATAAAATAAAACTGTGTTTAAAATCTTTCGTTCATTCGTTCATTGAAATGACAAATAGAGCGAGACAGAGCTTTACAAAGAAAAAAGATGCTGCATACACATCATAGAATATATTAGATTGTGTATGCACAGATTAAAAATATCTGTGTGCATTGCTTCTTTTTGATTATGCCGGAAGATTACGTATTATCATTTGGTCGGTGGTATAAAGCGGGTTTCAGACTACGCTATACTATTGTGCTATATAGTATAGCAAAGAAGGATGCTATATAGTATAGCATAGCATGGCGTTCACATTACGCGATATTATCGCAAGCATTTATAGTACATAGCAAGCTCAGTTGACGAGACGGGCGAGGGTGATAGTCTAAGATACGGTCTAAGAAATATATATACCTACCCTCATCTGTTATTTATTAGTGATAAGAAATAAATTATAGATAATATTCACATTAACACATTGCAAATAGGTTGCCTAGTTAAATTGCGCCCGGATGATTTTTTTTTTTTTTTTTTTAATGATTATTTTTTAATTATTTTTTTTAATCTACTTCCCTCATTTGTTATTTAAAAAAAAAGACACTAGTCAAAAGAATATACCCAACAGAATTGAAAACGTAAAGGTTGCCTACTTTTACCACTGCGCAACTATGGGGTTGCCAGGTATAAACAGGTGAGTCAATGTTATTTATATACCCTCATCAGTTTGAAATTTTTGGTACAAAGAATATATATATTTTTCGTTGTATTCAATGACAACTATGATCTAGAACAACTTTTTGATAAGGCAACCTAATACAGTTAAATCTATACTAATATTATGAAGCTAAAGAGTTTGTTTGTTTGGTTGAACGCGCTAATCTCAAGAACTACTGGTCCGAATTGAATAATTCTTTTTGTGTTAAATAGTTCATTTATCGAGGAAGGTTATAAGCTATATATCATCACGCTACGACCAATAGGAGCGGAGCAGCAACGAATAATGTGGCAAAAACGGGAAAATTCCCGAACATGAATCGGGTATTATAGACTTATAATCATAGACTTTATAACATCACTCTACGCCAAAGAAACTATTAGCGCGGGTGAAACCGCGGGCACAGCTAGTTAAGAATAAAATAAGGTTACATTTGACATATTTTTCGACTAAATAACTGATGAGGGTATATATTTCTTAGACCGTATCTTGTACTATGAGAGAGAAGGAAAATGGCAGCGCGCGATATAGCATAGCATGAACTCGGCGTATCGCACCAATTTATAGCGAATAGTAAGCCAATAATATATAGTACAGTACAGTGTGAACGTGGCCATAACAATGTATGGTGCGCGATATTGTCGTGCTATAAGCTTTATACTATATGCTATTATATTATAGCGTAGTCTGAAACCCGCTTAAGGCTTAAAATTTATTTCTTGGGCACTATACTATTTTTATTTGCCAATTGAAATAACTTTATATTGTAAAACGGCAAAAAGCACACAAAGTATGATGCCAAACAAACCTAACCTCAAACCTACTGATTGTTTTGTATAATATGAATTTGAATTTTTAATCATGTGGAAAAGGATTATGGGGATTTTCTGAAGAAAATAAAATAGATAGAAATGTCTCAACACTTTTTTGCAGGGTTCGAGGATATATATCAATGGATATATATCATGATATATATCCGATATATATCAAATGTTTTTTATGATATATATCAATAGAAAAATTGTTAAAAAAATTATAATATTAAGTAATTTTTGGCGTTTGTCACTGTATTTCTACTTCCCAAATGTTGGAGTAGAGTTAAAAATACTCCCTAATACCGTAATAGTAAGTTCTAGTCCAAAAAATATTTTGAACAAAAAACAAAAACATACTTCAAAAACCTGGGTTTTTTGTAAAAAATACTTTTGTATTCACCATTTTTATTGTCAATAATAGTAATTCACTATCCGGCCGAATACCGGATAGTAATAATTCACTATCTGGCCGGATACCGCATAGTAATTCACTATCCGGCCGTATACCGGATAGTAATTTGTTTATCATTTGTTTTTTAATCGCGTAGGTAAAGTGGAATCTGCATCAAAAGCGGACGGCAGTGGTCGCGCGGCGGTGCACGGCTCGCTGGAGTACATCTCCGAGCTGAAGGCGTGGGCGGGGCGGGGCGGGGCGGGCGGGGCGGGCGGCGGCGGCGGGCAGTGCGCGGCCGACAACGGCGGCTGCGCGCATCTCTGTCTCACCACCACAGCCGACTACCGCTGCGCCTGCCCCGCGCACTACCGGCTAAACAAAGACAACCTCACCTGCACCGGTCGGTTGCACAATCCTAAACCTTGTGTCATCACCTTACGGTCCACTTCTCCTTATCATTGTTTTAGCCAATGTCAACCTTATTTGATTGCGACCTGTTTAATTATTATGATTCTACTAGCTTCTACCCGACAGACTTCGATTGTTCAATATCGTTATAAATTGTAGCCTATATTCTGATGTGCAAACAATAATACTGTAAAGTTTCATTAAAATCCCTTCGCAAAAACTACTTTTGCGTGAAAGATTAACAAACATCGATCCATCCGTCCTCACAAACTTTTACATTTATAAGTTCATCATTTCTCTGTAGTTGTAGCATTTGCGCCAAAACTTGACTTATGTCACGAAGTATGTTGATTTTATCTCTATCTCTCATATGAAATTAGACAGCGAGCGAGCGAACGAATCCGCGACCGGGGTCTAGTCTTGACATGTGCGCTAACCCCACAGAATAGGACAGTTAATAACGGATCCATACAGCTTCTTATTGATACTATTAGGAACTAAAAAAATTTGGGGTAAAAAAATAAAACCTTTGAGAATTGAGAATCTTCTCCTTTTTTTGAAGTCGATTAAAAAATAATGGTAAGCGGGTTTCAGACTACGCTATAATATAATAGCATATAGTATAAAGCTCATAGCACGTACTGTACTATATATTATTGGCTCTGTATGGTGCGCGATATTGTTGTGCTATATATTATAGCGTAGTCTGAAACCCGATTTATCGTCAATGACCGGTCACAACAATACCTCATTATCAGTCACGAATAATTCAATATCCAAGTAGGAATCTACATTTTATTTACGTTTTCAGAGCCGGAAGAGTTCCTGCTATTCGCGCAAAAGAACGCAATAGGCCGGATAGTTGTGGCTGCGGGCGAATGCACAGATGCTTATATACCGGTAACTGGGCTGAAGAACGTCAAGGCCATTGAATATGATCCTGTTAAAAAGTGAGTACATTACAAGCTTATTTCAGGGTTATGATCTGGTAGCAGTGGTAGCCTCGCGGGCAAGAACGCCCGCCTTGAACGTAAGGGGTGCAAGTTCAAATCCCAGGCTCGCACCTTTGAGTTAATTTTCATGTGCGAATGTCATTTTCAATAATGATGACCACTTGCTGAACGGTGAAGGAAAAACATCGTGAGGAAACCTGCACGTCTATAGAAAGGCGTGTGAAGTTCACCAACCCGCACTGGGCCAGCGTGGTGGACTATGGTCCAAATCTCCCTCGTATTGAGGGGGAATGTGCCCGGTATAATGGCAATAGGCTCGCCCCCTATTACATTGGCACCAAAATACATCGGCGAAGTGTGGGCGCACTACAGTGCACCTCTGCCTACCCCTCTGGGGAATACAGGCGTGATGATGTATTATTATTATTATGATCAATAACACTGCAGGTATTGTCTATAAATATATATCGCTTTCGGTCGTTTTCAGCCCTGTCTAATATAGTTACTGTTATTAGAGCAAGTTCCACAGATGGCAAACCTCTTTTAAATTGAGACCATAATACACTGGGGAAGTGTTGGTACACTGCAATACAACCGTCCCGGAGGTCAACCTCTTTAACCAAAATTATATTTCAAAATCGTTGTGCTATAAGGTATACAGGGTGTATCAGAAGTTCGAAATAATCTATCATAGTTTCTGAGTTACATACCTTTGAGTATTTGTCACAGGTACTTAGGGCACATCCATAACCCTATTTAACAGTGCAAACTACTAATCTAAAAAGGGCGGCTACTACTATTTACTAAACAGAACTCTGAAATTACGTATAGGATGTAAGATATTTCAAGTTTTTGAAATTGCTCTCACTAAAGCATTAATGGCTTTTAGAGGTCATATCCATATATTCTAGCGTGACGTTTATACAAACACTTGTAAGCTGTCGACTAAGCTAAGGAAGCACGGCGATGAACCTTTTTTTATCCTTGGAAATTGCTTTATGTATCTCCCTTCTATCCTCGGGGGCGATAGGGAGTATGTGGGACTCACAGCACGAGACCGCATACTCACTAAAAACCAACGTTGCACCTCCACGAGTCACAAGGAGTCGGGGCTACGGGAACGCGATAACGCAATCTTGCGCGTCCCAGATGCAACAGCAGCCCTGTGCAGGCTTCCTGTTATAAATGATGAACCTGCACCAACAGACACTTGTACTGGATGGACGAGGACTCGCACTCGATCCGCCGCGTGGGCGTGTCGTCGTCGGGCACGTCGGCGGCGGGGGAGGCCAGCCTCGTGGCGGGCGCGCTGGGCCGGCCCTTCCACATGGTGCTGGACGTGCTCGGCCGCGCGCTCTACTGGACCTGCGCCGACACTGACTCCATCAACGCCACCTCCATCGACGGCAACTCCTCCGCCGGGGTCATCCTGCGCGGCGACAACATGATGCCCAGGCACTTGGCGTTCCATCAGACTAAACGGTCAGTTCTAATAATAACTCAGAGTTCGTAAGTTGATTTTTAACCGTCTTCAATAAAAGGAGAAGGTGCCCTACTTCTTTTTACAAAATGAATGATAATTATTTTTTATGGATTAATATGAGAAATGGCTCCACATGCAATTACCGGGCATTTTAGACAGTGTCGAGTAATGAATAGCAAGAACAAATTCAATAAATACTGATACCCATTCATCAAATGAATGCGTGGAGGTCAGTAATTCCACACATATGTTTTTTTTTTTTATTTTCATGATCATATCATTTTAATTTTGTCTCCTACGCTCTATACCACCTTGGTATTTCTCACGTCTTAGAGGAGCGGCAGGGCTATAGACATATTGGGTGAAGTGAAAGTTAATGATACATTTGTACAGTATAAAGTATACTTCGCAGTATCTAGGCACACGGTATCGTGTCAAACCAAAGTTCAAGCTGGCGTGCAGCACCGTGTGTAATATTACACGAACCATTTGGAGCCACTTTTGATAATATTAACTGCAAACACAAAACTACACAAGATCACAAGTCGTGCTGGATTTAAAGGCAGGGGAACTCGTTCCTCTGAAGTTTAGTATAATGGGTCGTGTGTATATTCCGCAAGGTTCCTGATCTGGAACGACGTGGGCCTGGGCGTGGTGATGCGCGCCAACGTGGACGGCACGGCGCGCACGGAGCTGGCGCGCGCCGCCAACGTCACGGCGCTGGCGCTGGACCACGCCACGGGCCAGCTCTACTGGGCCGTCAACCGCCAGATACACGCCGTCGACCTCGACGCCTCCAACAAGTCAGTCTCAACCACTATTATTCTGTATAGGCCTATGAGGGCACTTACAAATTGTCGAGTTAATATTTGTTCCGTATATACTACTACCGGGTCGAAACGCGACCTCAACTGAGAAGATTTTTTTAAATCGCCTAAACTTATTACAAATACACAGGTACATATAGCTCCAGTGTGTTGCCTTTAGACCTGCT
Source organism: Ptilodon capucinus (assembly GCA_914767695.1). Lineage (NCBI taxonomy): Eukaryota > Metazoa > Arthropoda > Insecta > Lepidoptera > Notodontidae > Ptilodon > Ptilodon capucinus. The sequence continues at coordinate 1,597,511 of OU611813.1, read as the reverse complement.
TTTAATAATGATAATGATAAGATAATAACAGGAAGGGTCTCATTTTGAGCATTTGATAAATTGATTAATTTGGTATTAAAAATGTTAAAATGTATCGTCTTATTTCAGTAAAATGTTCCATCTACAATATTCAACGTACTTTCCCTCCATGTGGCATATCCGTGGGACACCCTATAGATTGAACGAGACTGCAAAATAATTCACTTAGAGTTAGTTTTTTATTTATAGGTTCCAATGTGTCCAATAACAAAAGAAAAATGGATAAGTGCCACTATGAAAACATAGTTATTTATTCACGTCACGCAGTATAGTCTATTTTCATTTCACGGACCATTTCGAATCCCTGTAATATACGTAATAAATAGTTGATGTTGAGATATTGTTTTAATATACTCATGTATCAATGATCGTAAAAATCCTCATCTCTAGCAAAAATTCACTCAACGTCATGACTGAATGAACCAATCAAAATGCGTTGTCTTCCTTTCTGCCCGCCGCGTATTGACGATTGCAATCTCACCCAAAAGTGCAATAATACTATGTCTATAGGCATAGCTGGGCATTTTGATTAACGGATTAACTTTTAAGTTAACTTTTAAAAATGTTAAAGGACACCTTAACTTCCGTTAATATGCAGAAGTCCGTTAATCGTTAACCCAATGCCTAATAGTTACCGCACCGCGGCGCGGCGCGAAAAACAGGTTCACACATTGATATTCTAGTAAACAGATATGTTATGAGCGCGCACTAGTGAAGACTCAAATACATCCTAATTAGGACGTATATTTGATACCAACATGCGGATTGGCTGACAGGTGAATGTTACATCACATAGAAGCGCAAGTGACAACATTAGCTATCTCTTTTTTTCTCGTTGGTTTTATCAAGCCATCTCTTTTGCACATTTCTACGTGTTGTGAAATGTATAATGAATGAAAAGTGTGTATTTGTATGTGTAGCGGCAGCACCGCTGTTACGCGGAACACTTTTTTCGGTTGTTTTGTGCGTGTATAACATATCTGTTTACTAGAATATCATTGATCGCAACGATATAAAGATGCAATTTTACACATACTAACGGATTAACGATTAACGTTTAACGAAGCTAACTATTTTTGTAGCGGATTAACAATTAACGAAGTTAACTATTTGATTAACGGTGCCCAGCTATGTCTATAGGTATATGGTTTATACATTGAAGTCATTAGAGTAGTCTCATCCGAGTGGTAACCGTGGTGTTGGTGGCAGACGCGTGGTGTGGCAGGGCGGCTGGGCGGGCACGCTGGGCGTGGCGGGCGGCTGGATGTACTTCTTCGGCAACGATCGCGCGCTCATGCGCCTGCCGCTGCACCGCCGCGACGCGCCCGCCGCGCCCGTGCCGCACGTCGCCAGGCTCGTCGCCGTCCGCTCCGTGCACAAGGTACAATCACATGCTACACAAATACTTAATAACGTGCCATGACCTTCGCTCAAAATGTGTAATTTTATTTCAGGCTAAGGATCGGACGTTCCATTCTATCATTCTTTTCTGAAATTGTGTTGTCTTTTAGTTTGGCTTCGATACTGGAATGTTTAAATTTTAGACACTCGAATGGTGACCGGTACCACCTACATAAATCGAATTTGATCGTATTGGAGAGGTGTATGGTGTGCGGGAGTGAATATGTATGATGGATGTGTGTATGCAGGTCCCCCGCTCGCACCCGTGCTGCGGCGGCGGGTCGTGCGGCGGCAAGGCGGGCTCGTGCGGCGCGGGCGGCGCGTGCGGTGTATGATGGATGTGTGTGTGCAGGTCCCCCGCTCGCACCCGTGCTGCGGCGGCGGGTCGTGCGGCGGCAAGGCGGGCTCGTGCGGCGCGGGCGGCGCGTGCGGTGTATGATGGATGTGTGTGTGCAGGTCCCCCGCTCGCACCCGTGCTGGGGCGGCGGGTCGTGCGGCGGCGAGGCGGGCTCGTGCGGCGCGGGCGGCGCGTGCGGTGTATGATGGATGTGTGTGTGCAGGTCCCCCGCTCGCACCCGTGCTGCGGCGGCGGGTCGTGCGGCGGCAAGGCGGGCTCGTGCGGCGCGGGCGGCGCGTGCGGTGTATGATGGATGTGTGTGTGCAGGTCCCCCGCTCGCACCCGTGCTGGGGCGGCGGGTCGTGCGGCGGCGAGGCGGGCTCGTGCGGCGCGGGCGGCGCGTGCGGTGTATGATGGATGTGTGTGTGCAGGTCCCCCGCTCGCACCCGTGCTGGGGCGGCGGGTCGTGCGGCGGCGAGGCGGGCTCGTGCGGCGCGGGCGGCGCGTGCGGTGTATGATGGATGTGTGTGTGCAGGTCCCCCGCTCGCACCCGTGCTGGGGCGGCGGGTCGTGCGGCGGCGAGGCGGGCTCGTGCGGCGCGGGCGGCGCGTGCGGTGTATGATGGATGTGTGTGTGCAGGTCCCCCGCTCGCACCCGTGCTGGGGCGGCGGGTCGTGCGGCGGCGAGGCGGGCTCGTGCGGCGCGGGCGGCGCGTGCGGTGTATGATGGATGTGTGTGTGCAGGTCCCCCGCTCGCACCCGTGCTGGGGCGGCGGGTCGTGCGGCGGCGAGGCGGGCTCGTGCGGCGCGTGCGGTGTATGATGGATGTGTGTGTGCAGGTCCCCCGCTCGCACCCGTGCTGGGGCGGCGGGTCGTGCGGCGGCGAGGCGGGCTCGTGCGGCGCGTGCGGTGTATGATGGATGTGTGTGTGCAGGTCCCCCGCTCGCACCCGTGCTGGGGCGGCGGGTCGTGCGGCGGCGAGGCTGGCTCGTGCGGCGCGGGCGGCGCGTGCGGTGTATGATGGATGGGTGTGTGCAGGTCCCCCGCTCGCACCCGTGCTGGGGCGGCGGGTCGTGCGGCGGCGAGGCGGGCTCGTGCGGTGTATGATGGATGTGTGTGTGCAGGTCCCCCGCTCGCACCCGTGCTGGGGCGGCGGGTCGTGCGGCGGCGAGGCGGGCGCGTGCGGTGTATGATGGATGTGTGTGTGCAGGTCCCCCGCTCGCACCCGTGCTGGGGCGGCGGGTCGTGCGGCGGCGAGGCGGGCTCGTGCGGCGCGGGCGGCGCGTGCGGTGTATGATGGATGTGTGTGTGCAGGTCCCCCGCTCGCACCCGTGCTGGGGCGGCGGGTCGTGCGGCGGCGAGGCGGGCTCGTGCGGCGCGGGTGGCGCGTGCGGTGTATGATGGATGTGTGTGTGCAGGTCCCCCGCTCGCACCCGTGCTGGGGCGGCGGGTCGTGCGGCGGCGAGGCGGGCTCGTGCGGCGCGGGCGGCGCGTGCGGTGTATGATGGATGTGTGCGTGCAGGTCCCCCGCTCGCACCCGTGCTGGGGCGGCGGGTCGTGCGGCGGCGAGGCGGGCTCGTGCGGCGCGGGCGGCGCGTGCGGTGTATGATGGATGTGTGTGTGCAGGTCCCCCGCTCGCACCCGTGCTGGGGCGGCGGGTCGTGCGGCGGCGAGGCGGGCTCGTGCGGCGCGGGCGGCGCGTGCGGTGTATGATGGATGTGTGTGTGCAGGTCCCCCGCTCGCACCCGTGCTGGGGCGGCGGGTCGTGCGGCGGCGAGGCGGGCTCGTGCGGTGCGGGCGGCGCGTGCGGTGTATGATGGATGTGTGTGTGCAGGTCCCCCGCTCGCACCCGTGCTGGGGCGGCGGGTCGTGCGGCGGCGAGGCGGGCTCGTGCGGCGCGGGCGGCGCGTGCGGTGTATGATGGATGTGTGTGTGCAGGTCCCCCGCTCGCACCCGTGCTGCGGCGGCGGGTCGTGCGGCGGCGAGGCGGGCTCGTGCGGCGCGGGCGGCGCGTGCGGTGTATGATGGATGTGTGTGTGCAGGTCCCCCGCTCGCACCCGTGCTGGGGCGGCGGGTCGTGCGGCGGCGAGGCGGGCTCGTGCGGCGCGGGCGGCGCGTGCGGTGTATGATGGATGTGTGTGTGCAGGTCCCCCGCTCGCACCCGTGCTGGGGCGGCGGGTCGTGCGGCGGCGAGGCGGGCTCGTGCGGTGCGGGCGGCGCGTGCGGTGTATGATGGATGTGTGTGTGCAGGTCCCCCGCTCGCACCCGTGCTGGGGCGGCGGGTCGTGCGGCGGCGAGGCGGGCTCGTGCGGTGCGGGCGGCGCGTGCGGTGTATGATGGATGTGTGTGTGCAGGTCCCCCGCTCGCACCCGTGCTGGGGCGGCGGGTCGTGCGGCGGCGAGGCGGGCTCGTGCGGCGCGGGCGGCGCGTGCGGTGTATGATGGATGTGTGTGTGCAGGTCCCCCGCTCGCACCCGTGCTGCGGCGGCGGGTCGTGCGGCGGCGAGGCGGGCTCGTGCGGCGCGGGCGGCGCGTGCGGTGTATGATGGATGTGTGTGTGCAGGTCCCCCGCTCGCACCCGTGCTGGGGCGGCGGGTCGTGCGGCGGCGAGGCGGGCTCGTGCGGCGCGGGCGGCGCGTGCGGTGTATGATGGATGTGTGTGTGCAGGTCCCCCGCTCGCACCCGTGCTGGGGCGGCGGGTCGTGCGGCGGCGAGGCGGGCTCGTGCGGCGCGGGCGGCGCGTGCGGTGTATGATGGATGTGTGTGTGCAGGTCCCCCGCTCGCACCCGTGCTGGGGCGGCGGGTCGTGCGGCGGCGAGGCGGGCTCGTGCGGCGCGGGCGGCGCGTGCGGTGTATGATGGATGTGTGTGTGCAGGTCCCCCGCTCGCACCCGTGCTGGGGCGGCGGGTCGTGCGGCGGCGAGGCGGGCTCGTGCGGTGCGGGCGGCGTGTGCGGCTGCGCGCTGCGCTGCGGGGCTGCGCCGGCTGCCTGTGCGCCGCACCGTTTCCTGTGCGATGCGCACGCGCCTGATCCGCGATGCATACCACATCATTGGAAGTTAGTAACCTATCTGTGTGCTCAACGCTTATCGTTGCCTTTTCCAGCAGTTTTTTATAACTTTAGCTAGAATATTTTTTCGAATTGAACGTTTCTTTTAGTACACTGCGTTCATGGTGTGATCGCGATTCAATATATTCACTCCCTGATCAGATGCGACGGCCAAAAGGACTGCGAGAACGGTGCGGACGAAGCGGAGTGTGGCGCTTGCGCAGCCGGCTTGCGCTGCGCAGACGGCGCGTGCGGCGCGGCGCTGGGCGCGTGTGATGCCGGAGCCTACTGCGAGCGCGCGCCGTTACCAGACGCTTTCCGGTACTCTACCAGCCAATACATAAACTGCACTCTATCATTACATGAACAGCACACTCTCATTACAGTAATATTGTTTTTTGCCGAGTTCATTATGTGACATATTTCACAGTTGCGACGATAGGCTCTGTCTCGCGCCACGCTTGCTATGCGATGGCCACAGACACTGCGAAGATGGCACCGACGAAGCACCTGCTACTTGTGGATACGCACAGAAAGATCAGGTAATACTAAAAAAAATATTGTTTCTCAAAACAAAATTCTTTATGCAGTCTATATGCCCCATCAATGGTAATACACAATTATTTCGCCCTTGGAACATATCACTAAGTATTATAATTGTTACCGTGCAATCGCGCGAAGGATGAGCGTATTTCACGCCGATGTTACGTAAACAGTTGAGTCGTACGTGGGTCCCGATATTACGGGACTCACGTTGCTGTGATTTTTGCGGTAGTCGTCACTCGAGCCGTATGAATTTGCCGAAAAATTACACGATTCGTGTGCGCGACCCTCGCATGGATAGCTCTATGCAGGGGTCGAAACTGGTCAGTTAAAGTCAGTTTTTTGAACGGTGGTCAGTAATAGTTAGTTTTTTCTAGAAATAGTCACTAAAGTCAGTATTAGACTCTTAGAAAAACTTATTTTCGTGTAAAATGTCTGCATCTTCAAAGAGTTACATACGCACGCTCCTTTTACTACATATATTCTTTCGTCATGCCTGACAGTAGGACGAGTCCTACGATACTACAAGGCCACTATAGGAGTGGCAAGCGTGCAAATATTCGTAAATTTTAGGTATTCGAATATTCATTTTTAATGTTCCGTAGCTCAAAAGGAAAATTGAAACCCTCACGTTATCCGTCTATCTGTTTGAAAGCGACGCTTATTATACGGCGTCGCGACGCTCACTATAAAGCGTCGCAACGCTCATTGTACGGGCAGCAAATGCTTTATAGTTTATAGTGAGCGACGCGACGCTCACTGTACGGGCAACATCGTGACGCTTTTGTGAGCGCCGCGACGCCTTGTATTGAGCGGCGCGACGTCTTAAAATCAGTGTCACGACGCCTAATTGTCGCGACGCCGTATAGTGAGCGTCGCGACCCCATATGGTGGGCATCGCGACGTCTTATGGTGAGCTTCGCGACGCCGTATAGTGAGCGTCGCGATGCCGTATAGTGAGCGTCGCGACGCCGTATAGTGAGGGTCGCGACGCCTTATGGTGTAATAAATTGGCACATCCATATTGACACATAGTTTATTTTGGTATTGGCAAAAAAATACGCGTGTCTTGGACGCTCCAGTGTTTCCGCGGCTTTATGGTGGCATTATATATGTATAGGACAATATTTTTTCATAAAATATCTGTTAGGGATTTGGAGATGGATTTAAAGTTCTGTAAATATTGCGGTTTCCCTGTAAAATTAGGTCAGTAAAGTCAGTATTTTCGAGTCTCACAGTCAGTAAAATCAGTATTTTTGACTTTTCAATCTGTTTCGACCCCTGCTCTATGTCATTTTGACAGAAGTCAATACTGCCATCGCGCACGGTGGGCCCCTAATTAACCGACTTCCAAAAGGAGGAGGTTCTCAATTCGATTGGTATGTTTTTTATTATTATTTTTTTTATCATCATCATCAATCAAATTAGGAGAAGATACTCTACCACACAATACGGTTGTAAAATACCTTGGCTTCCACCTAGACCGCAAACAAACATGGTAATATCATATCCAGAAAAAACGTGATGAACTTAACCTGAAATTTAGATCATTACAGTGGCTACTAGGTAGACAATCAATAATAAAATACTGATATACAAAGCAATGCTAAAACCAGTGTGGACATACGTAATACAAGATATGGGGCTCAGCATAAACAAGTAATCTAGAAATTTTACAAAGATTACAAAACAATGTGCTCAAAACAATTGCCAAAGCACCATGATTTACTAAAGCTGATGAACTGCATGATTACTTTGATAATGAATAACGTTTCTAATGACATTGACATTGCAAGGCGTTACAAATAACATATGCAACAATTCACACTGTCAAAGCAGAGGTGGAATACACAATAATTAAGTACAGGGAGAGAATAAAAAGGCATACTAATAACCTAGCAATAAATTTGAACGTACCACTGCCTAAAAGAAGATTTAAAAGAGAGCACATCTGGGACAAATTACCATTATAAATAAAACTAGCTGTGCCCGCGGCTTCGCCCGCGTGGACTTTACCTGGAAAAAATTGTGTTTTTCCGCGGAACCCTACTCCTTTTTCTAAAATTAAATTAGCCTTGTTACGCTTCGGAATATCTACTATCTCCCAGTGCCATCAAAATCTCAAAATTAAAATTTTAAAAGTTGCATTTTCCTTATAAGTGACTTCTATTTTATACTAACCATAAGTCGGCAAGTTTTCTGAAAAGTCAATACTCGTAATATGGACAATAACCATCAACGATATCAGTGTCCTCAAGGGTCGCACACTCGGCGATGTCGCGTGTTTTTACCCCGCTGTCCTAATCCCGCCCCACCCGCACCGCGCGTCGCGCCACCTACCGGAGCTATGCAATGACGCGCGGTTCAATGGCGAATTTTTGCCGTAATAAAACTTCTTGTAACTTCTAAACGAAAGGTCCGATTCGAAAAAAATAAACAGGAATTTACAGAGGAATAATCAGTTGTATTTATAAACATAATTAATTGGATAAGGATTCGTAATCACGATTGGAATCAACATATTTCATCGTACTCGTGTTTTAACAGATTAGTTTGAACAAAAAGGGTTATTAAAGCTTAATTATAACAGTTAGACATATCGTCTCGCGGACTTTTTTGTAGGTAATTATGAGTATTGCAAACATGAAATACAATATTTGATGTATCATGAATAGTTTTCGCGGCGTACGCCAAATAATGAAATTTTTTAACAAATTTTTGACACCTTATGTTACATACACCGATGAAAATAATATAAGAAAAAAAAAATATGTATGTACACCGATTTCGCCGAGATTTATGATCCGATTTATGTGATTCTTCCTGAGTTTTATGCGGAATAGATGCCATTTGGTCCCATAAAAATTTAACATAGTTTGGCCCTGTAGTTTACATTTTATGAACATTTTTATATTTATTATAAATATTTTTATTTACGTAGATTATGTAATTTTGTACGGCTTTTTTTCATTTAGGTTGATTATTAGTTTTTAGGGTTCCGTACCCAAAGGGAAAAACGGGAACCCTATTACTAAGACTTCGCTGTCCGTCCGTCCGTCCGTCGGTCACCAGCCTGTATCTCATGAACCGTGATAGTTAGAGAGTTCAAATTTTCACAGATTATGTATTTCTGTTGCCGCTATAACAACAAATACTAAAAAACAGAATAAAATAAATATTCAAGGGGGCTCCCATACAACACGTGATTGTTTTGCTCGTTTTTATAGATAATGGTACGGAACCCTTCGTGCGCGAGTCCGACTCGCACTTGGCCGGTTTTTTGTTTATGCGGATTGTTAACAAAAATCTAAACTTACCCCAAAAAAACAAAAACAAAAACCTAGGTGCACTAAAAATAACCTTATAATTCATTGCATTTGGAGTCGTGCCTTTTCATGTGTGTATTTGCCTAGTCTGACGTAGATTATGTCAATCTGCGCCGCGTCAAAAATGTCACAACTGCCGCGTCATTTTAAGCGCGCGTGGCCGTGCGTCTATCTGTAATATCGCAAAGATCTACGTTCCGTCATAGAACAAGCTAATATTGTTTGGGATGCGTGTGGCAGGTGGTGAGCGGGCGGCAGTCGAACGCGTTCGCGGTGTGCGGCGCGATAGTGGGCGCGGCGGGCGGGCTGGGCGCGGCGTGGCTGGCGCTGCGGCGCTGGCGGCGGCTGGCGCGCGCGCCGCCCGCCCGCTCGCCGCGCTCGCCGCTCGCCGCCGCCCGCGCGCTGCCGCCCGCCGCGCGCGCGCTCTGCCCGCCCAAGCCGCTCGACCCGCCGCTCGACCGCGTGCGCCCGCTCGGCGCCAGCGGCACCGAGTGAGTTCACATCACCATTCTAATCCATGCTCTTCAGAATTTTTTATTTATTTATATAAACCGATACAGATGGGCTAGAAACTTCATGTTTCCTCTCTTTCTACTTCCTTTAGTGAACGCTTGAATGTAAATACATACACATGACGCGAAAAAAATACTAATCTCACTACTGAGTGGTAGGCACCACTCGATGCTAGTCTTGCACGACTTGCAAGTTTCCTCGCGACGTTTTCCTTCACCGTTCTAGCGAGTGATATAACCTCTGATACAAAAGGAGAGTTGGAATCATAGGATGTGTCGTGTGGCGATATTTATTTAGGAAAATATTCGAGTTCGATTAATGTGAGGATACGAATGGGTTCAGTTCATCGGAGAGCATGGTCCGCTACCCGCGGCCGACGGCCAACCCGCCGCCCTCGCCGGCCACGGGCAGCGACGGCGGCGGCGCGGCCCCGCGGCGGCGCGCCTACCGACACTACCGCGCCATGAACCGGCCGCCGCCGCCCACGCCGGCCTCCACCGACGCCTGCGAGTCCGAGCCCGAGCCGGCCGCGCGCGCGCCGCCGCCCTCGCCCGCGCCGCTGCTCTACTGACGCATGACGCGCCCTCCGACATATCGTTTGACGGCGGAAACCGGAAATGTCGCATCTCGAAATAAGTATCCGATGTATCAAAAGTGTGTTTTTTCTAGTAACAGCAAATTATCGTTCATTTTTACGTCGTAGGCGGACGAGACGTAGACGACGCGGTTTTTTCTAATTATTTCTATATCGATAAGTCATTTGGCCTAATTTCCGAGATACGACATTTCCACTTCTGTCGGTATGAGTGCATATCAATTGCGTCCTTAGACAAACTCGATTTGCCGTCTACCGGCGTACCTCTACGAATAGTTGCCGGTCGTTGACCCGTGCCTAACCTGAATGATTTTTTTACGGTTGCAAATTCTACGGTTGTTGGACTGGGTGTCGTTCATACGAACTGCATACGTTCTACGCGAGTAATAGTACCTCGCTCCTGCACAATTTTTTTTAGGGATTACAGGCAGCTATAATACTTGTGCGTTTGAAATTGGACAGCTAGTACTTTCTGTGACTACGGGTAGCTAACACTTTCGTTCCTTTTGGATATGCAGCTATCATTGAAACTATAGACAGCTCTATACTCTTGTTTATTGTGAGCCAACAGACAGCCATAATTCTAGTCGTTTTTTGTCTGAAGACGAGTACTTATCTGTTTTATTCGATGGATAGCATATACTGGATTATTGAATAAAAGGAAATAATTAAACTAATTTATACAATTTGAAGATATAGACAAATGTATAAATCGGTGCTATTTTACTGTTTGTGCCTCAGTTGTAAATACCAAGTATGATAATAAAATCTCTATAAATTGTATTATAATATAGATAGGTAAATAATGTAAATGAAACACGTTGAATGCAACACGTTAAATGAAACACGTTGTATGCAACATTGCGTATCATATAATTAAATAACGTAGCTACAATAAAACGACAGATAAAACACTTTTTTTATTAGCACCTACCTACATCGATCGGTTCATATTGGTTGTGTTCTTATGCAGATACAGGTCTAAAACTGAAAACCCAACGACTTGTTACAATTTAATGTGTTTCTGTCCTAATTATTGTAAATAAAATCTTAAAACTAAGCTATAATTAAGATATTTTCATGGTGTTTATTTGACTAGTTGTTTTGCAAAATACTCTATTAGTTTTTTTTTTTTTATAACAATATTGGTTGTAATCTTTTTCTGGACATTTAATTTTTAATTTTCAATTGAGATTTTCTTATGCATTTAACTAGGTACATCCGTTAATAAATAGTTAAGTATAAGATACATTAATTAAGAACTCTTAGGAAAATATTGGAAGCGTTTTATTTTCATTCTTATCAAAGTTGAAGCTGACTGATTGTGAGAGATTTTTGTAATAAACTTTTGTACCTGTTACATTCGTGAGTTTTTTTTATTTATTTTGTATGTATACCCCTCATATTTCTTGATTCTGTTTTTACCAAACTAAACTGCACTAAAGCGTAGTGCTGTCCTTCTTACATACGGCTGTAATGTATGAGCGAGGTGGCAATTTAGTTAAGTCGTCATTTTTGATCCAACAGAATCGCGACCACTAAGCAGAATAAAATATTTAATTTTACAGCGTTTAATCCCCAGGAAGATGGTAGGTAATGCTTTTTTTTTATTAATGTTAGGTTAATGATTTTCTTATTATGTAAATAAAGTATATTAGTAAGTAAACGAATAAAGCACCATTAAAGATCACGCTCGATCGTGAAACCGCGAAACTGGAACACGTAGGTAAGAACTTAGTCGACATTAGTTCAATGTCTTTGATAGCGACCCAAATGGGTTCCACACTCTGGGCACTTGTGGTGTACATCCATACATGTGTCCATACAACACGGAATCAGGAAACACCCACACACAAACCTGGAATTTAGGAAAAATAATTATAACAGGGGAATAAGATAAAAAACGTTTGTTTACTGCAAATAATCTAAAGGCTGATTCGTGTGCCTTATCGTTCCTATAGTACCCACCTAGCGTTCCTAATGAAAATAGCAGAGATTTTAATATAGAGATCCGAGTTAATATTACCTTTTCGATTACGCGTCACGTGATCGATGTTGAAACTCAAAGCGTTGCGTTCTACATTATCTGTAAGAGCCTTTTCAGACTAGCTCGTTTTAGGTACGAGTGCCTAAGCTCGTTTTTCAGTCTGTACGGGAGCGCATTTAACCATACGCGCAACTTGTACAAGTGTTTAAGCGCTTATAATAGGCGAAAGCCACGATGTTTCAAATGTTACGTCATTGGAATCCATATTGCTATTGACATTCCCCACCACCGCACCGGAACGAGCGTACGCCGGAATAAGCCCGTGTGCGCTCGTTCGGCTTTTTGAAGCGCGTATGCCAAAACGACGATATACGCGCAATAAAACGCTAGTTAGTCTGTAAGCGTTTTAAGTACTATAGTATATCTTACAAGAGTGCACAGCTTACCCTAATGCAAATAACAACGCTCCGGACCTGTAAGCGGCTTGGCCGGGTTTAACAACAGTAACTGTGTCGATCTCGGAACTGCAATCGAAACAGATCATGTGGGTAGATTCTGGGCCGACCACAGAAGCGGCTTTCTTCAATTTAATAGGAACCTCGGGCGCTGAAAATGATGGAAAATAACCTCTGTTAACGTGTCTGTCTACCTCATATAACAGTTTAGAACAATCGTTATTAGGTAGGTACCAAACAATACGTGTATGGCATACATAAGAGCCCTGTAAAATTTGCCGTAAGAATAGGCACCTACTTACCTTACAATTTGCAGACTTACCATTTGCTTCACAAATATTTTATCACTAGCTTTAGCACGTAAAATTCATAGCCCACACTCCATTAATGGCTTCCTTAGAAATCATTTCCAGAATCGATTAGTAGCTCAATTACTTCTAACAAACAAACGAAGTTTGAACTACCCCCTTACATAATTTTCAGCATGGAATATACGCTACCTAGAGCTTACTAGCCTCAAGATATACTTACCGGCTGAATAATGTGTGTAAGGGCGTCGCAAAGGTTTGACCCTTGCCACTGGCCGCGGCAAATTTACCGCAATAGGATCCGCAGTTGATGTTAATGGGAATTTCCAGCCGTACGGAGGAGGATGGTAGGCGTTTTCCATTGTCTGATTGCCTAAAACAAAATCACGACACATTTAATTTCTATTATTTTCATTATTAATTGGGTCGCGTTAATAGGCACCCAGCTCGCGTATTATTTATTTGTAAGTAGGTACCCCCGAAGGCCTATACTTTTTATCTTAGGTCTTTTAGTTTAAGTACCTACTTACTTCCAAAAGCCAAACATGAAAGATGAAAATGAAAGAGATTTATAAGCCATAGATTAGTACCTATATAGGTACTATGCTAGTCAGTTGACTTCAGTTTTAGGGAGTTAAAAGCCTTAGTCTTAGCCCTAGTCTACCTAAAATTATGATAAACTTGTATTCAGTGTAAATAATAAGTAAGTAGCGAGAAACATACCTTTTTGCTGTTAGTTGAGAGCTCTATCAGGAGAGACGAGAGATGCGACAGCTGAGGATAGCTATCACTTCACAATATCGACATATAATAATAATTATGGCAGAATAAATTAGCCAATTCTACTGTCCTCAAGCAAAATAAACTTTACAACCCGATCTATACGATTTCTATAACTAAAATGCGTGGGAAGTTGGAGCCCTCCAAACATACCTACAAATTCCTGTCTACTCCGCACTGATGTGATAAAATTTCATCGAAACTCCTCTTCAAACGATGCACTATGTTTGGAAATGCAATAATGTCGCTCTAGTTTATAACGTTACGCTTCTAAAGTAAGGAGCTAGATACATACCTACCTACTAGGTACTACCTACCTCGGATCCATACCCGGTCGGATGCTGTGTGAGATAGCACAAACCGAGAGAGCGGGTAGGCATTATGGGGACTTACGTACAGTTTGGTACCTACCTATAGATCTCTAACAGATATATTTTAAGACCAGTAGACTTTTAGGTATTGAAATAATAATTATAAGTCCTCTCTGGCGTGAGAATTGCATGTAACGTGAAAACATTCTTAGTCCAAACAACGATTAATTTATAAGACACCGGCAAAATATCAACGTGTCTAACCCACAAAAATAATTCCAACAAGTTTGAGTGAAATGAAATGGCAATTGTCTTATCTAAAGCTGTCAGCTTTCTAGGGTTACGTGATAAAATTATCGATATATTGTTCATTTCGATGAAATCCATTATAAACAGGTATATTCTTAAAGTCAGTTTTCTTGATAATTGAATGGACATGTATAGGTTAATGCTCGCAGAAACGAAACTAAGAGACAGTAGTAGTAATAGTATAAATCGTCCAATAGGACAGGCGAAGGAGTTTATCCATACTGCCAGAAAACTAAGAGACAGTGACAAAGAAAATCGACTCTATATGAAACTGAAAATTTAAGTCAAACATGAATTTAAATTAAAAATATTTTGTTAATAGCATAAAATTAGAAAATCCTAGACCTACGAGCTCGATGTTGGCACAGGTGCCTATCCATTAATTGATACTTAAATAAAACATAGTACATGTATTTATTTAAATGCACAAATGATTTCTGTTCCACAAAAAAATGACGCTCAGAATTCGGATAAAATCGGCGATAAATGATACTTAATATATAATTTATTATCGATACATAATAAACATCCCTAGATGCCGGTCGCCGGGTCCCCTTGTTTCGTTCGGCAAATGAACGATTGCCAGGCAGTTATGGACTTTTTGGCGGGATTTTGAAAAGGGCGGTAGCTTTTTAGTAATTTTTTATATTATTGTTATTTACTGTATTATTTGTGTATTTAGTGTAGTTTTAGTATTTTCATTATAGTGTTTATAAATTATTGGTAAGTTTTTAATCTTTTTGTCTATATTAGCTTAGGTATGGAAGTTGAACCGGAGCCTCCTGATAAGCCAGATCCTCTTATTGCACTTATAGAGGCTGACGCATTTTTGTCTAAAAATGATTACGTTAGTATTAAGGATACGCAGAAACTCTCCCAGGAGAAAAAAATAAAAAAGCTAATTAATAATCCTACTTTTAAAAATAAAGTGAACATAACTAATAAAGTTGTTGCTACACAAAAAAAGAAACCTTTAATGTTATCACCTCCAGACTCTGATTCTCTACCAGCTGCTTCGTCCCAGGTCGCTATGGATAGTGTTGCTTCCCCAGGTGTAAATCTATTTAGGAGTACGTATACAGACATGGACAGTGGTCCATATCTTGTGCATGTGGAGCTTATCTCTGATTCCCCTCAGAGTGCTACTACGCTGCATCCTATTAAATTTGGACACTTCTTGTACCGAAACAAACTAAAAAATGTTTTAGAGGACGGTATTAAGCGCATTGGTCGTAACAGGCTTGCCATCTCATTTAAGTCTGCCTCAGATGCTAATTTATTTTTAACGAATCCCATAATGTCTCAAAATAATTATAAATCGTTCATACCTACTTACAACATAAGTAAAATGGGCATCATCAAGGGCATACCAACTGAATGGTCCCATGAGGACATCATCAACAACACCAGGGTACCAGAGGGTTTTGGTTCAATTATCAAAACCCGTCGCTTAAGTCGTAAATTAATTAATTCTGAGGGGCCTGTGTGGATCCCAACACAGACGGTGGTGGTGACATTTGATGGTCAGGTCTTACCTTCTCATGTTTATTCCTTTTATTCTTCTATTCCTGTTGAACTGTATATCTTCCCGACCATCCAATGTTTCCACTGCTGTCGCTTTGGGCACACTCGCACACAATGTAGAAGCAAGCCACGGTGTTTCAAGTGTGGTGCTGAACATGATGGCTCCTCATGTTCCATTGAGGAAGAATTCTGTTTCAATTGTTCGGGTTCCCATTTAGCAACCAGTAGAATCTGTCCCGAATTCCATAGACAAACTAACATTAAACGGCATATGTCTTCTCACTGTTCCTCATATCAAGAAGCTGCTAAACTTTTTCCTTCTACTAAAAGACTGTATTCTGAAGCCCTTTCTGTCCCCCTTCAAAATTCTTCCCTTCCCATTATTTCTTCCCAGTCATCTAATCTCAACCCTGTTTATAATACTGTGTCTTATAAGAAAACTATTGTTGCCAAACCAAAGCTTCACAAACCTTCTCAGAAGGGCTATGATCAGAGTGCTCATAATAAATTAGTATCAGACTATGCATCTCCTCCCACAAGTAATAGTCGGGCCTTTGTTACAAGTACTGATTCACCCCAGAAGAATGTTAGTTCAGATGTTAGTGATCTCATGTCTTTTTTAACTAATACAATTCTTAATGCTAATTTACCGGACCCCGTTGCTATCAAGATTATTAATGACATTTCAGTTACTCTTTTTAAATACTTTAAAAATGGATTGTGTTCTTCAGTGGAATGCTAGAAGTATTCTCTCTAAAACATCAGATCTGATTCACCTTAGTAATAAGTTTAATTTATCAATAATAGCTATTTCTGAGACTTGGTTAAAGCCAGGTTCTAACTTTAGACTATCAGGCTTTAATGTTCTCAGGAGTGACAGAGCGGACGGGTGGGGTGGCTCTGCTCTCCTTATTAGAAATAATTGTTTATTTTCTTCTATAAAATTACCTCAGTATCAAAATGAAAATTTAAATATAGTTGCTGCTCGTGTGGGCGATGTGTCATATGTATCTGTCTACATATCACGCAAGGACCCCTCAGTTATCCCCATTCTAAATAACATAATTAAATCGGTTCCCTCTCCTCTTGTATTGTTAGGTGATTTTAATGCCCATCATAGTTTATGGGGGGCTCCAAATGAAGATTGTTTAGGCTCTAAGTTGGTCGATCTTATTGATGATTTTAATTTGTGTGTCTTGAATGATGGGTCGCCTACGCGTCACATAGTTCCAGGACAGTGCCCTAGTTTTGTAGATATTTCTCTCTGTTCTTCTCAGCTATCGCCCGTTCTTGTTTGGAAACGGCTGTCTTTAACGTTTGGTAGCGACCATTTCCCTATACTAATTTCCTCTCTGATTAATTCTAGTAGTCGTATTCCTCCCCTTGATCCTTTACTAAAGTATAAGTTAAGTAATTGCGACTGGGAGTCGTATAAAATAGCTTTAGAAAGGAAGTTAAGAGTTTTACCTAAAGTTTCTTCATCAAACTTTCAATTTTGTTATGACGGTTTAGTAGGTTCGATGTTGTCAACAGCTGATGAATTTTTTCCCATTAAAAAACCTTTTAATGGGAAAATTCCATCGCCGCCATGGTGGGATAAAGATTGTACGGAAGCGGTCAAAAAAAGAAACGCTTCAGAGAAAACTTGCAACGCGAATTTAAACCTACAAACATTTTTACATTACAGAAATTCTTCCGCTGCAACCAAAAGACTTTTAAGGAAAAAGAAATTTGAAGGTTGGCGCCGTTTTTGTTCCACGCTTTCCCCTGACACTCATCTTTCTTCTGTTTGGAATAATATCAGACGATTTAGGTCTTCCCGGGCTAATGTGTCTCGGTCTTCCTTTTCTTTGGATTGGGTTCCCTCCTTTACTTGTAATCTTGCTCCGGACTTTGTTCCTAACTTTGATCAAATCCCTTTTTTATATTCTAGCCGAGCTGTCTCTTTAGACGCTGATTTTCTAAATTCTCCATTTTCTATGTATGAGTTTGATTTGGTTCTCGACCATGTATCTGACTCAGCTCCTGGTGCTGATGGTATTCCATACTCCTTTATAGTTAATTGCTTGCCTTATACAAAGGCCTTCATTCTAGATTTATTTAATTTTGTGATTGAAACTGGCCATATTCCTCGTTCATGGAAACATCATGTTATAATTCCAATCTTAAAACCTCATAAGGATCCCTCTGATCCTTCTTCTTATAGACCCGTGTCGTTGTCTTCTGTTTTTGCTAAGCTAGCTGAACATCTCATAAAGTTAAGGTTGGAATGGTTCGTTGAACACAATAATTTATTGCCCGTCTCCCAGTTTGGGTTTAGAAAAGGAAAGAGTGTTTCCGATAATCTTAGTATCTTCTCCACTGATGTTTTGCTCTCACTTAGCAAAAATGAGTCAATGGTTGCCGCCTTTCTTGATATTTCTGCCGCTTATGACAATGTTGATTTATTAATTCTAAAATCTAAGCTAAATGCTCTTGGCATCCCTATTAAGTTTTCTGATTTCTTGTTCAACCTTTATTCGGCTAGATCAGTTTCTGTTCGGGTACCTGGTGTAGATTGTTCAGCTAGAGTATTGTGGAAAGGTGTTCCACAAGGCTCAGTTTTGAGTCCTTTGTTGTATGACTTGTACACTATGGATCTAGAATCAGTCATTTCTCCGTGTTCAATTCTACAATATGCTGACGACATCGTAATTTACCACTCTGATAATTCCCTGGAATCAGCTGTAAAATTGGTCGAGAATTCTTTAAATAATTTAACAGTTTGGTTAGATACACATCGCTTGTCACTTTCAGTTAAAAAAAGTGTTGTTGTGCCCTTTTCTCGTAAAAGAAAGATAGCAAAATTTAATCTTACAATTGGGGAATCTGAATTACCCTCTTCTAGTGAAGTTACTTTCCTGGGTAGAAGGTTTTCTAGTAAATTTAATGGTGCCTTACATATTAAATATGTAGTTGAGAAATGTGAAAAGAGTCTTAATATTATGAGGGCTCTTTCGGGTGTTTGGTGGGGTGCTCATCCCTCAACCATGCGGTTAGTTTATAATGCATTAGTTAGAAGTGTTATGGATTTTGCCTCTTTTACTCTGTCGCCTTTTAATAAATCTGACATACATAAGTTTGATCTTATACAGTCCAAATGTCTTCGTATTATTGTAAGCGCTATGAAAAGCACTCCTATCAGCGCCCTTCAGGTTGAGTGCTCAGATCCTCCTCTTTATTTGAGACGCCAGTACTTGTCTGACCGCTACTTTTGTAAGGTTTGGCAATTTCACTCGCATCCCCTGCTACCCAAACTTGAATCTCTGGATAGTCATGTGAACAGTAATCACCCTTTTTGGCGTAATAAATCGGTCCCATATTTGATTGAAAGCTTTAGAAATTCTAAATTGAATATTGATTCGATTAAAAGATTTGCGGTTCATCCTATCTTTGAACATGACTACAGTTCGTTTATTTATAGACCGAGCGTATTTTTTTCAACTGGTATATCAAAACATTCTTCAGATGCTGATGGGAAACTTCGCAATTTTGTCGAGGAAAATTCTCCAGGCGCAGAGGTGTTCTTCACGGATGCTTCTAAGGCTATCAATTCTGCTTCAGTTTCCTCTGATTTTGTGGGTGCTGCCTTTCTTCGGTATTCCTCGGGTTTTTTTAAGTTGTACCAGTATCCTTCCATTCTTTCTATTTTTACCGGTGAATGTTTTGCTATACTTGAGTGTGTTAATTACATCATTTCTGTTAGAGTCAAGAAGGCTATAATTTTTACCGATTCGCTCAGTTCTGTATACTCTTTAACCTCGAACCCTCTAAATAAGTGTTCTAATCCTGTCGCAATAGAAATCAGAGATAAGCTCAAACATTGCCTTGATTTAAATCTCCAGGTTTCGTTGGCCTGGATACCTGGTCACTCGGGTATCCAGGGCAACGAACATGTAGATTCTCTTGCGAAATTAGCTGCTATACAAGGTCGAGTTTCGAACACCGTGTACTGCCAAGATGTCCTCCAGATTCCACGTCTGGAGCTGTTGGAAAATTGGGGTTGCAGCTGGGGAAGCAGCGATACTTCCAAAGCAAAATATTTTCGTCTTTTACATCCCAACATTAAGTCCAAACCATGGTTTACGACCTTTTTCTTCCCTAAAAAAATTTCTTCTATCATTTCACGTCTCCGTTTTAACCATTGTTCCTCTCCTCATCATCTCTTTAGATTAAAAATCTTAGACTCTCCCATGTGCTCATGTGGCCTGGGGGAGGGTGATGTTTCCCACCTATTATTCCAATGTCCGCAATATGGTTCCCCTTCACTATATGACTTTCTTATTAAATATAAGGCTCCTCTTCCTTGTAGTTTATCCTGCATATTATCATTGAATCACTATGTATATATCAAAGCTCTTAGTAAATTTATTTCACATCATAATATTTCCTTATAATTTTTCATGATATCTTATTTATTGTTTGTAGTTACTATTATGTTTAATTATCTGTTGCCCTAACTTTTACTACCATATCCTATGCCTATCGCTTGAACCAAATTTTCCCTATTCCCTAAAAAAATTTTTTACGCTCAACACTAAGAAATTGTCTAGTTCAGTCAACCACATGTCAAACACTCGACATTGGCAGCGATATCTTTGGACAAAAGGATAATTGCCAAAACTGAAAAAAGAAGAAGAAGAAGAACGATTGCCAAGTTGACTAGGCCCTTTGACAATTGAAATATCAAATATTTACTGAAGTTTTTAATAAGTTTTCTTCTTGGTGGAGTATTATAAAACGATGGTTTAAATGTAAATACAGAATGGATCTCATATCGCTTGTGTGGCTATTTGTTTTGTACGGTGTTGTGGCAGCGGTAATCTTAATTTTTGTGGTAAGTATTGTAAACAGGGTTTTTAATATATTGCGTCATTTATTTATACGTAGACCGGCCTCATAGCCATTCTTTTATTACGAAGTTTTTAAATTTTATTCTGTTAACTTTCAATTGTTTACAGTATTGACGTTGAACAAATGGTTATTGTTCATTTGATTTTGTTTACTTTATTTTTATATATGTAATTTGTTTTCCAGCTGTCCATCATTCTGTTCATTACGACTGTCCCTTACCCAGTTGTGGAGATATATGAAGAAGAGAAAACCTACAATGATACCAAATCTAATACAAAACTCAAATTTCCTAACATTGAAGAATCTCAAAGCATACATTTGAGTGTGGTGGTACCGGCTTACAATGAAGAGGAAAGATGTAAGTTACTAAAATACGATAATTCTGAATTCGTATGTATAATAATAATTATTTGCTGTAACTTTTCTAATAACTACAGGATCATCCTTGAAGATTGTTTATTCAAATTTAAATCAATTATTTTCTATAGTTATAGCTCATACATGTCCAATTTAGATTAGGGACAAACATATCAACTGACTAAAGTAGTGTTTAACTGTGTAGTTAAATAGCTAGAAATCATGTTCTGAAGAATAATAGTTATTTCCCAATTTCTAGTGCCACCAATGCTTGATGAGGCTATAGAATACCTTGAAAACAGAGTAAAAGAACACTCTTCATATAAATATGAGGTAATTGTAGTCAGTGACGGGAGCAGAGATGGTACTGTGAAGGTTGCAGAGTCCTATGCAGAGAAGTATGGCAGTGAGAAAGTGAGATGTCTTGAACTGATCAAAAACAGAGGCAAAGGAGGTGCAGTACGATTGGTGAGTTTACCCTAAAATTGGCCCAGTACACTTGTTTCAACTGGCTGAACATTATAGGAATAAATTTAAGGTGAAGACCCCAAAACCTTTATACAATCTCAATCCCTCAGTGTTAACTAGTTTTTAATCATTTACAGGGTATAGAGAGCTGCAGGGGGGCCACAGTATTGTTTGCAGATGCAGATGGAGCATCCAAATTTGAAGATTTAACTAAACTTGAATTAGCATTAAAGGATATAGTCAAATTTGACCCATTCTCTGAACCTGACAAAGTTAGTGATGGTACAGCCATTGTTATTGGCTCCAGAGCACATCTTGAGGAAGAATCCCTAGCAACAAGAAGCATTTTTAGGTAAGGAAATATTGCTGGCCCATGCTAGTGTAGGCAAGGTTTAATTCGATTTCCCTTTTTTTCATTTCTACATATACAAGACACTGGCAAAATACTTACTAATTGTGTGCATATCTCATTTTATTTAATTATACTTCATATCTGAAAAGAACACTAATAAGATTTTAATTCCATTTGGGGAAATTATATGACAGTTCCATTAATTTACCTTGGTTTTGGGTGTGGTACCTAATTATATAAAGGCTTCTATTTGCAGAAATATACTTATGTATGGTTTCCACTTTCTTGTGTGGTTGTTCACTGTGAAAGGCATCAAAGACACACAGTGTGGCTTCAAATTGTTCACTAGGAAAGCGGCGCGCGCCTGCTTCCACAGTCTGCATGTAAACAGGTGGTAAGTATTCATTTAATAAATTTACAAGATATTCATAATTTTAATGCTACTTATTTAACAAGTGGCTCTTATTTTGTAAAATATGTAAAGATGGACACTTGTGTAAACAAAACTAGATATAGATTCTCATTTAGCCAAAGTTACAGCACTTTTTAATATGTTTGATTTTCGTTTTCAGGGCATTTGATGTAGAGTTATTGTACATAGCACAAAAACTAGACATTCCAATAGCAGAGATTCCAGTTAGATGGACTGAAATTGAGGGTTCAAAGGTCACTCCAGTGCTCTCATGGATACAAATGGGCTGTGACTTAGGTCTTATATGGCTGAGGTATACCATCGGGGCCTGGAAGATTAAGAGTGTCAAGACGGAATAAACCCTTACAAATATTTTTCTATTCACAGAAAATAAAACGGTTGTTTGTGTAAAAACATTTTTATTAAGAAAATATGCAGAAATATGCCATTGGCTTAAAATAGCACAAATAGTTGAGAGATATATCATTTTTACAATAACAAATATCATAAGTAGTAAAAGCTATCATATAGATGCAAGTCAATCGTAAAAGTAAACAGAAAAAAATCGGTTTAGACCAATTAACTTAGACTAAAGACAGTATAAACATTTTTCAGGCTCTTAATATTTATGTTATTATAGAATAAAGATAGCTGTTCACTTAAACGCGACTTGCTTTATACAAATGGACTGATACAGAAACACTTGTGACTTAGGATATAAAATGCAACATTTAACTCTTAAGATCTATCTATGTTATGGAATCAAAGAAGATAGTATTGATTGACAGCCTCTGGTAAAAAGAGGAAAAAGCAAATAACTATTCTTGATCTGATGTTGTTGATTTCGTTAGCACTAAATGCATGTATTGCCATCTTACTCCTGGTCGTATATTTTAGTGTTGTCAAACTTAGTTTAGTTTTAGTTTGTGTACAACGGAATCAACAACATTGTCTAAAAAAGAGGGCGTGCATTTCGTAGTAGATCTTTTACTATTCATACGTTGGGAAGCTCAATTTTTGAGCAACAATGTATTGTACAATTTGGCTTCTTAGATATATTATTTTTTGCTATTTGAGCACTTTACAGCACTACATAATTTAGGAAATGTGATTCATTATTATGCGAATTAAATTATTTTTTGCTATTTGAGCACTTTACAGCACTACATAATTTAGGAAATGTGATTCATTATTATGCGAATTAAAATGTAATTATTATGTAGCTATAAACTGTTCCCTTTATTTATAGAAAGTCACGATCCGTTAGCATTTCAAATCATATTTGTTCTGGAAAGTGACTTTGTAAAGGGATTGAAACTTCTACAGGTCTGGGTGTTTAACGATAATAACCTACCAATATTGAATGTGGTGCATTTAAACCAAAATAGATAATTCAAACTTAGATAAAAAATATTTTAAAATAAAATTGAAAATCACAGATAAAACATAAGACTTTTTTCATAATAAATTTGTTGTTATAACAACATAATATATTTCTTGTTCAAAACAACTAGAAGTAGTTACAAATGTTAACAGATTAAAAGACTTTCCCAATTATTAAATAGCGCTAGACAGCTTATATTTTGAAGACTATTAGTAGGCATAATATGACGTTACCATAATTATTACGAATCCTGTTGGCCCCTCCAACTAGGCTTAATGTTTGTGCAAGGAGTGGGCTCTCCTCTAGGCATAGTAGAATGACCAGCGGGGCAATTTTCGCAAAATCTACATCGCTAATTCGACATAACGGAGAAATTGGACCAATTTGACGGGGATCGAATCCAGAATCTCTTGATGATCAGGGTGGCCCGTCTAATCGCTATATTATTACTGTTCGAATTCGCATTATTACGAAGTTTTGTATTTTATATTTTTCCAAATCGTACACGAGTTTATAAGCTGCCTAGTTGTTATTAGTTTTATTTAAATGCGTCTGTATTAAAGCTTGTCTCCAGCTATAAAAAAAACTACTTTACAAATTTTTCCTCATCCGCATAAAAAAGGATAGTATCATGGACTAAGAAATAATCTATGGTAGTATTAAATAACTGTTCATACCGATTATTTTTAATGTTGTATGAACTGGAGACGTGCCTTTGTGTAATTTTTTTGGTGGGTACTTGCCGTGGATACGTAACGGATGTGTGGTTACTACCGAGTGGAGACATTCCCATTCGTTCATCAGCGTGTTTACGGCCAACACTAAACGAAAGAGAAATGGTCCTGTTAATGCACTGATAGCTAATTATGTTCGCTTTTAATGTCTACAACTATATTTAAGCCAATGAAAAGAAGGAATGATCAATAAGGAGAGATATACTTTTAAGTACTTGTGTGTTCGTACAAAATCATACTTGCTTAAAATAAAAATATTTAAATAACAATATTTTTACGTTAAGATTTACTTAATCCTTTTGTTTTTATCTTTGTCTTTATTTATGTAGATAGATTCCTTTTCAATAACATTAATAAAATTTATTATTAGAACCTGTCTACGATGTTTTTATCCAATACTGATTAGTATATTCAAGATGGCAAATGTTGTTGAGTATTTAAATGTTTTTTAATGTAAAACTAAGTACTTTCTGTGGGATACCTACAATTTTAGAATGTTAAATGTATATTTTTCGAAATTTTACAAATTTAAAAAATAAATGTAACCTATTTATGCTTTTCAAGCAAAATGTATGTATTCATTAAAACTACATAACTTTACTTCTGTCTTTTGGTATCACAAGTGTTAAGATTCCCTGGTAGGTAGGTATTAATTACAAATTCTTATTTTAGGTTATATACAAAAAGATACAATAGAAAATAATATAAGATTAATAGTAACATACAAATTCGAAGCATGAAATACCTGAGTAGTACACATTCAAAAGTTTATTATAATATGCCATGTGCGATCAAATATTTCAATGGGGACATTATACTTTTACCTTCAGGCCAAACACCATCTTGAGGAACTGCTCGTAGTGAATGGTGATGACACCGTCCTGATCTGTGTCGTACTGGCGGAATGATGACGTCAAAGTCTAAAAAGAAAAACCCAAACATGTCATGTCATTATAGTAAACTAGCGGCCCGTCCCAGCTCCGCACGGGTTTCTAATATAGCCTATGTTACTCAGTGATAATGTAGCTTTCTAATGGTAAAATAATTTTTGAAATTGGACCAGTAGTTTTTGAGTTTATTCGTTACATACAAAAATACAAATCTTTCCTTTTATAATATTAGTATAGATTTTACGATCGCTAGCATAACCAATGGTCATTTTCAGTACAAGAAAATTACCTCCTATAAATATGGGGAAGGATATGCTAAGGGGAAGGAAATAAATATGGCTCAAACAAAACACATACTCATTGTATTATCCCTAACTAACTAACCAAAAATTTTACGATGGTTGCTTTACAATACAATCGAGTGGGGGGTTATCCCAGTTACACCGAGACCCAGACCGGTCTAATTCGGAAATTTGTCGCTGAGTGGAATCGAAACGGCAACCACCTGTTGCAATAAGCCGAGCGTCCTACTCTCAAACCACTCGACCAAGCCTTTGTCAATGTTTTAGAATAGCTATACACATTATTGGAAATTATAATAATAATTAATATCCTGCCTGTGGTTGGTGTTGATTTCCTTATGTGGTCAGAGTATATTTCATAATACATTTAACTACCAAAACGAATAAAGAAGGGAAAACATTGAGCTTTATAACCGACTTCAAAAAGGAGGAGGTTCTCAATTAGATTGGTATTTTTTGGCTTTTCGATTGGTAAATTTTTACTTTTTCAGGGCTGTTAGGAGGTGATAATACTTGCATATTTTCAATGATAAATGACATTAAAAATCGTGAAAAAAAAATTCATAACAAAAACCAACTTCAGAAACCTAGGTGCACTAAAAAACATATATATTGTCAATTGAGAAACCTGCTCCTTTTGGAAGTCGGTTAAAAAGCTAATAATAACCTTATAATTCAGTACATTTGAGTCGGTGCCAATTTATGTTTTTATTTGCCCAGTGTAACGTAGATTGGCACCTAGGTACTGTCTATGAATACTTACATATAGGGTGATGCAGCACTGAATGAAATCATCAAACAGGATAGTTCCTCTACCGAACCTGTCGAACTTCTGCACCATCATGGTGATGATCTCATCCGAGAGCCGGTACCCAAAAGCCGTGAGGGCATTCTTCAGCTCATCCCTGTCTATGTTCCCAGAGTTATCTCTGTCAAAGGACCGGAAGCAATTCTGCCAGTCCGTGACATATTTCCACAGTGCACCAAAGTCTTCAAATGATATGACACCTCTATTTTGTTTATCAAACATGCCTGGAATAGTTAAACCCATAAGTTAATTAAGAATTAATCATACTTCTGGACTGCATTTTATTTTGTTAGTAAATTTCTATCCTTTTCATTAGGGTTCTGTCAGGTATGTCCATCTGTCACCAGGCTGTATCCTAAGAACTTGTAGCTCAATAGGTAGACAGTTGAAATTTTCACAGATGATGTATTTCTGTTGTCACTATAACAACAAATACTAAAAATCAGAATTAAACAAATATTTAAGGGGGCCCCCCTTAAATATTTGTTTAATTCTGTTTTATTGTCCCATACAACAAACTCGTATTTGCTCGATATTGATAATGGCAACAGAGACTTGAAATATTCACAGAACATTAAGTTATTATTTACTTTAAAAATATATAATTAAATTGAAATAGAACAAATATTTAGGGGCCCATACAACAAACGTGTTTTTTTTGCCGTTTTTATAGATAATGGTACAGAACCTTTCCTGCCCGAGTTCGACTTGCACTTGGCCGGTTTTAATCTACTGGTATAATAAAAAATAAATGTTACAAATGGTTATAATTTAATTTGGGCTTCAAATGAGAACATGTCATATGATTGTGTAAAATCATACCTATCATGAGTCGAACTGTTTCCGGATTGAATGGGTTCCAGGTGCCATTAGACAAGGCCTGCTGAAGTTCATCGGCAGTGATGCAGCCACTCCGATCCTTGTCTACTCTGTAAAAGAAATTTCCCAAAATGTTTATTCCTTCCATTGACTAGGTATTTGATTTTTATTTATATCAATACAGGTAGCCTACATGGTAGAATTACCTTGATTGTGAGGGGTGAAGCTTCAAAAACCAGCAATTTGGCCCCATTACATTGGATAAATGATAAAGTGTGGATGCAATGCAGACTGCAGGGGTGATGTTGTGTATGTGTATCATACTATTATAAGTACTTATTTATCACAAAACTTCATATTTCTTGCAATAAAATATTCCTAGTTGGTACTATTACATAAGGATTACTATAAATATAATCTAGAAACAAAACATGCTTGAGTGCTTTGACCCATTAATCTTTACCTTCTAAAAACGTCCCACAAAAATTCCCGGCTTGGCATGGCCGATTGGAATGCCATTTTATCTGAAATATAAACATGCACTTGTATGAAAAATTTGGTATCATAACATACTAAATACTTTAAACACCATGCTCAAGTTTATATGCTAACTTGGTAACTTCCTTCATGTGTTTGTTTAAATCAGTACTACACAGAAGTGAAGGAGGGAGATAGTACAGAAACCAAAATGTTTTTATTACTAAATTTCACAATAGTATAACTAATTCATATATAAAGAATTACTAACATCAAAAGGTAATGAAGTTGAATTGTCTTATCTAAACACAAAATTTGCAAACACACTGATGATAGATGATATAAAAATAATGAACACTAGGCAAAAACACCAATGCCAATAGTTTCACTTGTTGGGAGGAAGGATGATGATTTCTTTCTTACTTCTAACTACAATCACATTCTTGCAATTTAATTACATGGGTATTGCATCAACTTGTTGCCTCGTTGAAAATCAAGAAATTATCTGGCTGTTTTTGTAATTTTGTTAAATGATGATGGCACTTGAAACTATGACATTGCTAAAGAATATATCCGTTCATGTTTTTCTTTTTGCAACAAAATATTTCAAGACAGAACAAAATATCACAATACAATAATGATTTTGCTGACGCTTACTCACCGTTCCTTGAAGATGTCTTTTAAATTTAAATTCGATATTAAAACAGGTTAATCAGTATGGAATATGATCCAGTACATTCAGATCTTCCAAAGTATTCCTTTCACGCCAGACAGAGATTTTTTACTGGATAAAAAGACAAAAACATTAAATTTATGATATAAAATGACGGATTCAGTCACAGATTATAAACAAAGAGTGAGTAGCAGGGGGGTGACACTATACTCGTTGGTGACATTACTTATTATACCGTTTGGTAGGTAAGTAGAGTAGGCGTGGGTTATAACATGATTGATAAGCTATATTAGCAGAAGTCAATATCTGTTATTAAATAACAGGCTGTTATTTTTCAAGGTAAGGTCTGTCAGTAAAATAATCACAATAGAGATCAGAGGATATTGAGTTTAATAACATGCTATTTCCAAACTAAACACTTTCCTTCATGCTTTAAAACAGGCTTAGGACTAGTCCTGGCATCACTGGTACTGAGAGAGTGTAGATTGTATATTTTTAACAAATATTATCGTTGGATGACAGGACAAACCCAGTAACAAAAAAACAATGCAGTAATTTGAATTTTATTAGATTTTTGATGTGATTTAGTGATTTTTTGCTTCTTGGAATTCTGTAAAGTAATGCACTTATGGATATGATGACTTTTTCCTGATAAAGTTGTTGATATTTTAAGGTAATGTATTCAGTGAGTTTTCCTATCACCCTTCGTTATGTTAAGTCGTGGTATTAAGGGTAGTTTCGTTCTTTAACTCTATTGGTGGATAGTGTGTACTATGTAGTATCCATCATAGAGGTATCCATCGAGCTATTTAACCGATACGTTTTGTTGGCTTACAGATAAGAATAATAAATTTGACTATGCTAAAATAAAATATTCCTACCTAATATTCAATTGATTTGGAGATATTATGATAGTTTGAAATTAAATGTCCTGTAAGTGATACAAAATTCAAGAACGTCATGTATTTTTAAAGCTTTGTTGTGATTGTTGTTGCGGGTACAAAACTACCTACGTTTTGTTTCAAAGAATGGTAGTTACGATGAATTATTATTGGATGGATTTGATGATTGGCTTTGCTTCGATACTAAAATGGCTGATGTCTCAAATAATGAACGGAAAATAAAGCTCACCAAAAACGGAAAAGTTGTGAAAAGAAGAACACGTAACCCAGAAGGTTAGTAATAACTTTTCCTACACAGTTAGTTTGCGTAGACTCTGATTACTCCCACTTTTTATAGAGCTGTGTAGCGTTTGTTAAGTCTTCATTACTTTATCCAATTTTTGACTCTTACTACCTTACTAGGTTAACTATAATTTTGTTACCCAAGTTAGCACCTCAAAAGAACTATCATTTGAATTATTTCAACTACTTTTAGTAAGAACCAGAAATGGAATTCGTACTTCAATATTTGTTTCTCAGAAGTGCAGTCAGTGCCTGTGGTTCTATTTTAATATATATGAAGGTGTTATGTACATTATTGTTAGAAACTAAGTTACGTATAAGTTTTCAAATTAGCATTTTGTATGTTTGCCTATTTCAGAATGGCACAAACAAAAGCAGAAACGTTTAAGAATAGCAGGATTGGAATATATAAATGCGAATGGACAAATAGTGCCACCCAAGCAGCCGGGCCCTGATTGCAATTGTCGACGAAGATGCTTTCAGAAAGTGCCCCAGGATGTGAGATTAAAAACTTTTCAGGGATTTTATTCTATGAAAACTCATGATGAACAAAATGCATATTTATTTGGGCTTATGAGACAGGTTGATGTTAAAAGAAAGAGAGTGAAAACAAGTAGCCGCCGCACATGCACTTTTGAATATTTCATTAGAGTCAAGGGGAGAGAGGTGCAAGTGTGCCAAACCGCTTTCAAGAACATCCATTCCATTACAGAAAGAAAAGTTAGAGTACTCTGTAAGAAGATGGATGATGGGGTTATGTTTCCCAGTGACAACCGTGGAAAGAACAGTCATCGCCGATCTGGAGAAGTGCGCTTGCCTAATGGAGTCTTTGAACAAATAAAAAATCATATTTATTCAGTTGTTCACACTCATCGCCTTAAAGACTTCATCAGGCTGGATAAAATAGCCGGTTTGGAAATTAACATTTCCAAAATGTGGAAAGACTATATTAAAACATATGATCCAGATAATATCACAGCAACAATGCCCAAATCAAAGAGAAACATAGAAGTGGTTCCTCAGGCTGAGATCCAGCAAGTGCAACCTCAGCCTCCACAAGAGCCTCTCGCATCTATTACATATCCTGGCAGCAGCCATTTAGTGAATATAGCAGAGAATTATTTCCAAAATCAATATCAAACAGCAACATTGACCACTGCAGCCCCAACTAACTTCTATCAGACTCCAAATGGCCCTCAAAGCATGGGAATATTGCTGCAGCCGGCACCTCAGAGAGCTGCACAACCAACAACAGCATTTATTCTGCTGCAAACTAAACCTGAACCACAGCATGCAGCCATTACTATAGACAACTCATATAATCACACAGAGATTATCCTGGAACCAGAGAAACCCGAGAAGAAATCTAAAAAGGACCGTAAGAAAGGTCCTATGGTGAAGCAATGGAGATACACCAATATATTTCATGACGAGATCAATGGAGCAGCTCTGGCTGCTATCAAAACAAGACTCGGTATGTACTATGCAGAGAGTGATGCGGCACGGAAGAAGGCTAAGCAGGCTCGGCCCACTGACCCTGTGCCTGCCCAGACATCTCCAGATCAGATCCCACAGATGAGACCCACACACACAGTGACAATTTATACATAAGTTTTTTCAAGCATCATATCCCCTAATGTCTGATAGGGTAAACAGCTCGAATCTTAATAATACTTAGCAAATGGATAGATATTACTTACTGTAATAGTATTACTGAGTAGGGGTTTAATGAATGGGACTGTCTTGTATTCTGCTATGTCCTCAGTGAGAGAACTTAAATAGTATTATGCAAGTATTCTATAATTAAGTTATATCTTCCAATAGTTTAATGGTAACAGGATCTTTACAATAGCTACAAACTTACAATAGTTACATTTAAAAAATCATGTACTGTAATTTTAATTATTTTTTGTAAGAATATTTTGTATTGATCTCATGACTTAGGAAGTCCAGTGTTTTGTACTGATATCAATTATATAATTTTATCTATTCATCTTAAATCCAGTTTATATTGAATTGAAAATGGAGTACATAGTACCTATACAATCTGACATTTTATAATACAATGTAATTTAATTATAATAATAATGTAATAATTAGTGTTATTTACAAAGCTTGTTTAATTTTAAAACACCTGTGCGCGATATCCTATTACCATTAGGACGAAATGCATATATTATGCGAGATAACGCTTACCATAGGCAGTTTCAAAATTGGTGGGGTTATGTAGAGAAACTAGAAGCAAAATTTGACTTTAAGAGTTAAATAAATAACGCGTTATTCTTATACTATTTCTACCTACACTGTCTTAGCCATCCTTATTTCTCTACATTTTTTAAATATGTCCAAACGTCAGAATAAAGAAAAATATATTTGTTTTGTCTATTGTAATAAAAATGTTCGTTTTTAAGGACAATCTTTAGGAATTGAATGAAACCGCGACGTTGATTTTATATTTTATTTTAGACTTAAATTACGCAGACAAAACGCACGCACCACCGGCAGCCTTGATCTTCTTCTCTGCTGTTTTCGAGAAGTACTTTGCTTTAACTATTACAGGCTGTTTGGGGAGCTTGCCTTTGCCGAGCAACTTGTAGTAACCCTGTAACAAACAAACAGTCATGTTAAGACCCATAAGAAATCTTTCAGTTCTTTGGGCCATCTGTATAAAACATGAACACAGATAGCGGGTAGCTCTGGAGGCGCTAAACACATTTAAGCTTTTATTCCAACCCATAAACTAATACCAGGATTAAACCTAAGACAATTTTGCATGAGTCAAAATAAGTCCACAACACAGAATTAGGTAGAAGCTAACTCTTTATTGTTCCACCTCTTAGAGAAATACGAACTATACATGTACGATAAAAAATAACAATATTTAAGTGCAACAATGGGCCTTATCACTAAAACTACTATACAACCTTTGAATGGAGAGGAATTAACACTTAGGAGGGAGTGGTAGACTATCCAAAAATAACAAGAAGCACAGCATGACATGTGGTTTCAGGGAAAGGCTGTAATAATTGCAACCAATCAATGAAGGTAATGCCTAAATATTAACACTGTTACTAGCAAGTGCTTCATATGTATGCATCATGTTCTGATGTTGTACTCTTAGTAATAAAATCCCCCTTATGTTGAGGAGGGACATTAATAGGGCTGTAGTAGTGATCAGAATTATAACAGCAAATTAATGTGGCCTAATATAATAATGCAAATAATGTCTATAATTTTGCACCAAGATCACATCTCGATTTATCTTACATAGAATTTTAAATACTTACAGCCTTAACAATGTTGATAACTGGCACTTTGCCATCGGTGGCACTGGCATACTTTAGCCTAGCCTGCTCTGACACCAGGGTCCATAGCTTGTCCAGGTTCAGTACGGGACAGAACACCTTGTTCTGCCTCAAGTGGAAGTTCCTCATACCAAGCTACAAGTGAAATACAGACAATTTTAGTAAGTACTAATATTTTTGAGTAAGAATTGGCCTTGAGATCTTTACTTTATACATAAAAATATTGGTCCTTAACTGAATGAGAGAATTAATCACAATAGATATCCTATTTTTGAAATGCTTGCTGCTGTTCGCCATAAATTTAATGAACTTGATCCAAATTATATGTCAAAATAAAAAAATATAAATTGTTTATAGCAGAACTAGATTTCTATAAATTTGGGGTTAGTCTCAATGCTATTTTTCAACTTTTGATCTTGGATATAATTTAATCATCAAAATAAGCGAAATATAAATTTTAACATTAGCATACACAAAAAAAAGATGGACTTCTAGTCTATCTGATAAAATCTAATTAGTGGATAAAATAAAAGGTGTAAGACCTAATGAATAAATGGACACTCACCTTACCAAAGTATCCGGGATGGTACTTATCCATGTTTATTCTGTGGTGGTGCTCACCACCAGCGTTACCACGACCACCAGGATGCTTGCGGTGCTTGCCTGGAATAGTAATAATACTTTTATATAATTTAAGACACACAAAAAGCACATGGAATTATTTAAACTCATATTTTAAGATGATAAAAATATACTTCTAATCTGACATATTTCAAAAATTGGGATTAGTAGATGAATAATGCAAGTCTATCTATAAAATGATATACAGAAAGCATTGATTTAAAAAGACCTGAATGTAGTGTGATGAATAAAAAATAGTGTTATTGATAATTGGCATTTATACATAGCACCTAACCTAGACAGAAAAATATCATAGGTGATAGCAGGGCAAGTTTAAAATCCGGTGAGAATTGATGCACGCTTCAAGCAGTTCTGTCTTAATAGGTGCGACTCCTAAGGTTACAACAGAAAGCATATAGAAGAAGTTTCTTTACAATTGCAAGCCCAGAATACCATTGAACAATTCAGGACTCCTGATTTGTTCAATGGTATTCGTTATTGGACTTCGTTAATAAGTACCTCCTGAATCAGGAGGTACTTATTAACGAATTAATACTCAATGCTGACCTATATCATTGGAAGTTAGGTAAGATAAAAGTTATTGAAAGCTTTCAAGTGATGCACAAACCGGTGACAATACAATGTTGTCATTATGTTTAGAGGTTATGCGATGTGAACGAACAGTGTTCCGAGGAATTATCGGACCCTAATAGGAAGTGAAAGCGAAAATTGAACTTACCAATACGACCGTGGCCATGGCTCACGTGTCCTCTCAACTTCCTAGTCTTCTTCTTGGAGGTGGCCTGCAGTGGAAAAACATTTTAGAAGTTGTTTTATGATTTTTCTCATAAATAAATCGCTATACATCACTGAATACACTTAAATCACACAAAACTGGTCATATTTAGGGTCTACATTAGATGATTGTTACAATATTTCTTGATAAATTCTATAAAATAAACACCAACCATATTTTCGTCTTCAGTCAAGTTTTGAAAAGAGATTTGCCCAAGTGACAGCTCTTGTCTATGGTAGCATATTAGTGATGACCATAGTAGACGATTTTAAAAGTTTACGATTTTAAACATTTGGAAAAGAGTCAACAATTTGCGTCAAATATTTGTTCACCGGTTTCAAAATCTTATAAAAGTCTTAGTTTGTTGAGACTAATGACGTTTTTTTAAGTTATTTAAATATATTATAACTTAAGAAATCTAATATAAAAACTAGAGAAGTTCTGATTGTGATACTAGTAGGAATCAAGGAAACCAGTAAAAAAACATCTATATTATTTTTAGTACGGAGCGAGGTCTCTTTAACCACATACAGTACACTACATCAAAGTCTACTCATTTACAATGCGATTCAAATGAGAATAGGATCGACTTTGCGCCATAATGTGACGAACAAAAACGAATTATGACTTTAAATAATAATTAAATATTAGGGATATTAAGTTAAGTATTATATAATTAATACAATTTACTACTAATTTAACCTTTTTATTAAAATTTGATGTAAGACTATTATTATTTTGCAAATAAGTTTTTTGCAAACCATACTTTTCAAGTTACTTTTGACAGATAGAGGTTATTGACATTCCTATTCATAATTGGATTGCATTATACGATTCATTAATCATAAATTAACTGCAGCAGGAATATACCAATGTAAGCTATCTTATAAGGAATATTCAATTAGCATAACCAAGTCGAATATTGGTCACATTAAAAACTTACTAAAAACGTTATTAGTATTACTAATCACGCCTCATCACTAGGGCAGTACGTTTCCAGAAAATGGCAGGATTGTGTATCAAAATTGAGTCTGACACGTATTTTACGATAAATCGTATTTAATTTGTGAAAATTTTGCAATGTTATTATGTCAACAGTAATTTTACGTCCACGGTATTGTTGATAAGTGTTAAAATGGAATTCCGGGAGACGTTATTAGCTGCTCAACGAAATCAACAACAAAAGTCATCTGTGAGTTTGCCTTTTGCGAAATATTGTGGGATTTCTTGAGGGTGTTGGGTTGATAAGCTTGACGAACTTTTATTTTATAGCTTATTTATAAGTGGCTTTTTATTAAAATGTAAAACTCAAGCCACCACTTTTGCGTTGGAAAAAATTGCCTTTGTACTAAGTACATACATTAATAAATTAAAGTTTATCTTTGATTGAATATGTGTTTACAGGATAACTCATATTACAAAGCTCGCTTCGATCCACCTAAAAAGGAGCATAAACCTAAAGATAAATTGTCAGCAAACATTCAGAAGTTCTTGGCAAAGAAAGATGAAGAAGAAAAGCTTAAAAAACTAGAGGCCTTGAAGAAACGCGATGATCTGCTCGCAATGAGAGATCCCAAAGCAATGAGAAAGATTCAGAAGTCCTTGAAAGTGATAAAATCGGCAAATAAATCAGTATTGGCTGATGCTATAGACCGGAATGACACGGCTGTGACCCGGGAGGGCCCAGACCAGCCCGATCAGGATGACTATGGGTATGAGTCTCAGGAAGCTGCTGCTTTGTATGAGAAAATGATGCAAAAGTATAGCAAAATACCTGAAGAACCCAAATTCCCTACCAGCAGTGAGTAACCTTTTATTCTATGTATATGCTATTTATTTAAGTCAAGTAGTACAACTTTAACTAAATATTCTAATAGTCTAGTGTAATTCAAGGTTGATATTAACAAACTGAGGTTTCTTTCCCATTGTGACAAGTGACAATGTAAACATAATTCCTTACAGATACTTGTGTAAAGAAAGATCTCAATGGCACAAGGGAACGAGTGAAACATGCACTGAGACATGAAGACGATCCTGTGCCTCACAAACGGAGAAGAAGAACAGAAAATGGAGGTCTGTATATTATGTGAAAAGAATGACTGAATTTATATATATTTTTTTTCTTTTTCTACTTCTTTTTTTATATATTGTTTTCTCATATTTACGCGAATACTATACATTAAAATTAAACTATACACCGAAGAAGATTAGTCAGTTCTTACCACCTGTCAAGTGTCACATTCCTCTACAAGATGCAGTATACAAACTTGATTGTGAATGTGGGCTCTCCTACATAGGACAAACTATAAGATCAATAAAAACCCGCGTAAAGAAACATATTGCTGATGTGAAACACCTACGCTCCACGAAGTCTGCAATCTGTGAACATGTACAGGACCGCACCCCCATTATATCAGATTTGATAAACCGCATATCCTCGCAAAAGAACAATTCCGACCAAGGATGATACATGAGGCCATTGAAATTAAAAAACATTCTAATTTCAATCGGGAAGATGGCTGGGTGCTATCACCAACTTGGGATCCAGTAATTAATATGATTAAATCCAAAACCAAGCGTACCATTGTAAGACCTCAAGACACTGTGAGCATTTTCTGCGTGGATCGGACCACAAACAACAACTAAATATGAGGGTACCCAGTTATTAACTATGACATCAGGACCTCTAACACCTCAGTCCCCCCGTGACCATGGTTGCTGTAAAGCAGCCGAAACGTCGGGAAAATAAAATAGTAAATAAACGCGATAGAATCCGTAAAATAGTTTAATTTCAATGTATAGTTCTTTTTAGTTCCAAAAAGGAAAAGTTTGTTAAGTATCAATTTCAATTATAGACAAAGAATCAAGTCCACCAATGAAGTATGAGCCTGAGAAAAAAAAAGAAGAATCTAAATCAGATAAATCTAAAATAAGAAGACAGGCACCGCCACCCATGGACTTCAACCAGCTCCTGAAACTAGCGGAACAAAAGAAAAGTGAACCGCTAGATGTGGCCCAAAAAAAGGCGGTCCCAGAGAGTGAACCCGAGAGACCCATGACTAAGAAACAGAGACGCGACTACGAGGAGGAGATGGCGCGCCGTCAGCGCCGGCAGGAGCGGATGGACGCTGAGAAAAACAGAGGCAGAAAAGGTAAGTATAGGGTGTACATGTATAATTTATTTATTTTTGTACCTACTTACATTATTATCCATTATTCTACTCTTCAATTTAATAACATATGGGTTGAATTGATACCAAATTGATGATTCTACAATAGATCCTGCTTTTGATTGACATCAGTTAAAGTTACTGAGTACTAATACTAATAATTGTTACTTAACAAAAAATTTTTTTCAGTTCAAAAAGATGACAAAATATCTGAAAGTGAAAAGAGACCTGAGCCATCCGGTTTTGGTAGAATACCAAAACTGAGTGATAAGTCAAATAATAACAGAAACAACAGCCCACGACCAACCAATAGAGATAAAAGAGATGACAAAGAGAGAAATGACAAACTGCAACAAGAGAAAGAGAAATCTAGGGTAGATGAAGAAAAGGTTGAACGAGAAAAACTGAGGGCAGATAGAGAAAGACTGGAAAAGTTGAAAGCTGAGAGGGAGAGAATCGAGAGGGATATAGATAGACTAAACAAGGACAGGGAAAGGTTAGATAAAGTTAAATCAAGATTGGAAAATACTAGGTCAGATAAAATAAATAGATCTGTAGATAAACCCGTAGATAAGTCAAAATTAAACAATAAAGAGATAGTCAAACAGGATGTTAAAAAGAGTATAGATTTGAAGAGTCAGAACACATACAGGATAGATAAGAATTCGAATGAGAAAAAGTTAACCACGCCTGGTAAGGATAGCAATGGGAAATATCTGAACGGTCACAATTCGCAAGGTAAACCAGTGCCAAAATCGAAGGAACAGATGGTGCAGAGGAATGGTGTTAAAGACAAAGTGATGTTGGCTAAGCAGAAAGCTATGCTCGGTGATGACAGGTCGCCAAGACCGGGTGACAGGAAACCAGGGGATGGTAAAGGTTTAGCTAGGAGGCCCGAAGATAGAAAGGCGCCAGTGAACAGTGATAAGGCCGGTACCAGCAAGCCGAAGGTATCGAACAGCTTCGATTTCGACAAACACGTAAATTCTTTGGGCAAGAACGGTGTGCGGAAGGCGGACGGCACGCGCCAGTTCCCGCCCGCTGACGTGAAGCGAAAACAACTCGGTGACAAGAGAAATCAAAAACGTAAGTTTCAATCACTGATACACAATATCTGTTATAGTATTTTTAATACCAGCTAGTTGGATACGAGTCTAACTAACTTACTAACTGGGCTAACTAACTCGTTATAATTTGGACCATTTGTTCATTGAGGTTACAAATTGAAGTTTTTTACTCTTCTCTTAATCATTACCTCGTAGCTGATGATTGTTACTTACTTCCACTTTTTTTTATGCCACCACCTTTAACAATCCGGCGTTTTAAGTGCGGCGCTGATAGAATTATAGTTGTCTGTAATCAAATGCATCGCAGCGCCTGTATCTCCCTAAGGGGTAGGTAGAGGTGCACTGCAGTGATCGCTCGCATATCGCCGATGGAAATTTTAGACCTGTAGAAGATGTAGCATTAGACCACCTTAGTACGAGTTATGTTGTGTTTTCAGGGCGAACAGTGGCATCTGATTCTGAGTACGATTCTGAATTGGATGACTTCATTGACGATGGCGACGAAGAGATGGATTATTCGACACACATCAAAGAGATATTTGGTTACGACAAATCCAAGTAAGCACCATACAAAGTATTTAGTAAACATGGTAAAAGTGCTTCTGAGTCAAAGTGGACTGTTATACACCCTTTAGAACTGCTTTTCCCATAGTTGTTGCCAAGTAACTACACAGGTAACGTAAATTAATATTGATCGCGTACTCTGCGCTATGTTATTCGTGTAATTTGCATGCGTTACGTCATCATGTGACGATATTATTGAGTGATGCGAGACGAACAATAAACTGTCCGAAGTTTATCATTGAATTGAGCACTCTATAGATTCCAATAATAAAGTTCACTTTTTGTGTAGATATCGGGATATTGACGACGAAGACGATCGCGATATGGAGTCCAGCTTCGCTCGGCAACAGCGCGAGGAATATATTAGTAAAAAAATCGGTAAGAACTTAACAATTTATTTAGAAAGCTAACTGCATTAAACTACCCTTTTAGAGATGGCAATGTAAACGTAAATTCGCATGCTGGGCAGTTGACTTGTTAATGACTGTAAGTACACGTTGTCCGTCTATCTGTTATTCAAGCGACGCTTACTATACGGCGTGTCGACGCTGCACGTACAGTGAGCGTCGCGACGCTTTGTATAGTGATCGTCGCGACGCTTTGTTGTATAGTGAGCGTCGCGAAGCCGTATAGTGAGCGTTGCGACGCCTTATAATGAGCGTCGCGACGTCTTATGATGAGTGTCGCGACGCCTTATAATGAGCGTCGGAAGGCCTTATGGTGAACGTTGCGACGCCGTATAGTGAGCGTCGGAACGCCTTATGGTGAGCGTCGCGACGCCGTCTAGTGAGCGTCGAAACGCCTTATGGTTGGCGTTGCGACGCTGTATAGTGAGCGTCGCGACGCCTCATGGTGTTACATATTGGCTCATAGTCATTTTGACACATAATTTGTATTGGTATTGTCAAAAAAAATACGCGTGTCTTGACGCCCCAGTGTGTGCGGGGCTTAACAGTGGCATTATATATGTATAGGACACTTTTTTCCAATGTATGAATATATATATTAGGAATTTAGAGATGGATTTAAAGTTCTGTAAATTTTGAGGTCAGTATTTTAAAGCCTCACAGACCTGTAAAATTAGTATTTTTGACCATACTACCTGTTTCGACCCCTGTTTCATTTTAAAAGTTATAAAAGGCTAGTCGAACGATTTGCACTTATTTTGAATCTTATTGTGTAGGTATTATGGAAGATCTGGAGGACATGAGGATGGAAGCAATGGAAAAGAAGAAATCGAAGAAGGGGCGCCGTATTAGCGACGACGACGACTAAATCAGTTATATACTGCATCGACTCGGACCAAATTGCTTAATATTAGGACGCGGTCAATTGCTAACGTGACGTTACAACAGATATCTGAAGGCACGAGTTACTGTGGCTTAAGTGGTTATTACACTTCACTGAATTTAGTCGCTTTTTAGAAGGAATTTTAGAATTAGAAGGTTCTGATCACACTGTCCTGAATTCAGTTATTGAATCAGTTACCAGTTTAAGCGCTTTTTTTTTTTTTTAATCGGGCAAAAATTCGGACACACCAATCGTGTCGTGCACAAATCTTACGTCCTCCACGCACGACGGGCGACTTAAATCGGTGACTAAATGCGATTACACGTTCCTAAATGCGTTTCTAATTAGGCTTCTAAATCATTTAGTCAGTCAGAAACCATCCTGAATCTGAATTTAGGATCCTGGCTTGCTAAATGCGATTACACTTGACTTAATTCAGGAACGACTGAATTAAGGTGACTTAATTCAGTGAAGTGTAATAACCACTTTATGCTGGGGTTTGTTTGATTAGAATTATTGCTCAATCACGAGGTGGTAGTAGTGTATTGCCACGCGAAAATGAACTTTAAACTCTTCAGACATATTGAGCAGTTACCAGTTGCAGTGTACTAACATACATTTAGGCACGTTAAGGTACAGCGGGTTGAGCCATACTCTACTCGTGACTCCGGTATCTGTGCGTCTGAAAAAAATACAACTGAAACTTGATATGAACAAATTTATATATTGATTTCGTTTCGGTTATTATCAACAGCTCAAGCAATAGATCGCACGCTGGCTCCTAATATTTTTTTAGAGTAACATTATACTACAATTATGTGTTACCAGTGTAATTAATTAATGTATTATTTTTTTGTATATTTTTAATGTAAATTTAGAACAGTCTAATCTAATACATTTCAAAAGGGATGTAGGTAAGACCGATTTGGAAATCACAATTTACAGAAATCGTTTAGTTTTGCCTCAGCCTTAACATCCTTAAGAAGCAAATTTGTTTGGTTGCTCTACTATCTATTTTAAGTTCTCAAGTTATTCGCGAACGTCTATGTTTAATGGTAGCCCTATAGGACTAACCGTTTTCATGCAATTTAAATATAAAAAAAACCCTTTTGAAATGCGGTGTTGCTTTTCACATATTTTCTGCTTTTAAGAATCTACGAACTGTTTTAATTTAAACTCAGTCTGGTATATTCTAAGTACGGCGAACTACGGCGGCGGCGTGATTTTTGTAATTAATAATTTGCCGAGCTTACGGCTAGTTGTAAATTTAATTAATATTATGGTTACTGAAGCTTAATTTATTAATAACATATAGTTTGTTCACTTGAATTTTATTTTACCTTATTTCAATAGGGTTGTGGTGTTACGACGAAGCAAAAATGTCCCAAATTATTGGGCAACCATAGGGACAAATCTCATGTAAGATCAACCTTTGATTTGTATATAATGTTTAATGTTAAGTTAATTATATTATGTTTTGTAGAGTGACATTGATTTACAAATATTTTTATGGAAATATTATTAAACAGTTCATGTAGTTTTTCTGAGCTCTGTTGTTCTACACTGTTGTAGTTATGTTGTGGGCCTCTTTTCCACAAACCTGCAGAGTACTGTCTCAATGAAAATGAAAGCTTTCAGCATTTTGTATCATATTAAAGTCTTATTACGAACTCGCACGAGTTTCTTTATTATTTCGTTTGTCAATGTTTGAAAAAATCTTTCAAAAGAAATGTTATTTTATATAAACCATGAATTGACTTTATTGATATACACCCTATTAGTTTAATAAAGTAAATAATTATCTTTATGATGTTAAAGCGAAAAACAAAATTACCTACAATGTATATCGAAATATATGAAGATTTACAAGTTTGGACATATTTCTTTCTTTTCCTTTGGTTCATAGCGTCAAAACTATCTACATACGGTAATCGAATCCCAACCTTAGACTCACTCAAAAGCATTGTGTCGCTACGCTACCTTATCATCTTGTAATAGATACCGGACGTACCTATTTAGGTAGCATACCGAGTAGGTAAGTAGTATGGACAACATTTGTACGTGTGGTAAGTACATACATAGGAACGGAGTATTCTCAACCCTCGCATCACTTACGATAGGATCGCTCCAAACTCCCAAAGGGGTGAGGGGTCGGAATGACGTCATCTTTTGTCGCCAACACAAATAGAAATGAAACATGTCCTATAAATATGAATTTAGGCAGATCTCATTCTAAACATAATTATATGCTATTGAGATAAGGTTGTTCAGGGGGTAAAAAGGTTACTAGCAATTCCTCTTACATTAATTAATTTCTTGATTCTTTAAATTTATGGTGTTAGGTATATGAATCTGCGCGTGAATCGCGCACTGATGCTCCCATTTCAAGAGAATTAGCGGCATTGCTGCGGTTCTTGTAAAAAAATAGGAAATGAATTGCTCCGTGGTTATTTTAGACCCCATTGTAGGTTCACTGCAGTAGATAAATGCTATACAAGCACACAGGTCACAGCACAATATACCTACCACCATAGACTTCAGCGTACCGAAGTCTTTGTGTGGAAAGCACTGACTTCAAAACTGATAATAATTGCTATGCTAAATCGTGTCTCTTTTATGAGGTTGTGCCGAATATAAGTTCTCTTTCGTTCCGACTTGCGCTGTAAGCAAGTCGCTCCGCTCTCGGCTCTTAATGCGCGGCCTAACTTGCTTTTTCACCATTATCGGTCACGTGGAATAAGTCGGTCGCTTACCCTTCTGTCTTCTGGGGAGCTGGAACGTGACTCACTGAAGTACCTATCAAGCTTACTTACCTATTTAACGTTAACTTTGATATAGGTAAATAAAACTAAACATCATCCGTCCTTCACAGAAATTAATCAATGTCTCAAATGTACCTAAATGTAGACATGTAAACATAGGAGTTAATATACCTTGTGTACATAGGGTTATGCTTATGACCATACCTCCGATTATAATTATTTCATTCATTTTGTAAGAAAAAAAATAATATTACGTAACATAATACTTATTAGCAGTAGCATCATTAACAGGTCTTTTTAGGGTTCCGTACCCAAAGGGTAAAACGGGAACCCTATTACTGAGACTTCGCTGTCCGTCCGTCCGTCCGTCTGTCACCAGGCTGTATCTGTTACGGCGCCATCTAGTGATCAACATGAGCAGCCCGTGTTAATCAGTGTCACTGGATGGCGCCACTGCAGTCTACCGTCCGTGGATGGCGAGCTTTATCGTGAATGGGAGCGAGCGCTCCCATAGACACTAGCAACTGTCAATGTCAACTTGTCAATAATATATATATCTCTCTCTCTCTTGCTTGCTAGCCATCAACGACGGCACACATTATTCTGTTTAATCTTTTTATAAATATACATATTGTGGATGAAATAGTTT
Organism: Ptilodon capucinus; assembly: GCA_914767695.1. Taxonomy (NCBI): domain Eukaryota; kingdom Metazoa; phylum Arthropoda; class Insecta; order Lepidoptera; family Notodontidae; genus Ptilodon; species Ptilodon capucinus. The sequence goes on along the minus strand of OU611813.1, from coordinate 1,554,060 downwards.
TCCTATCCCAACACAATACCATCGGCAAGGCGGCTACCACGTTCGCGAGCGTACAGTATCTCATGAACCGTGATAGCTAGAGAGTTGAAAGGAGACGGATACGCTTTTATACATTCTTGGGCCCAGTTGTAAAAATATGAGAGTGGTGTCAATTAAGAGCTTATATATTATCAAACCATCTCCGAAAATTTTGCTGATCTTGGCAATCTGAGAGCAGAATTATAAGAGATTTAGTAAAAGTGTGGTTATTCAACAAAATGACAACAACCTAGATACTAAACAGCAGATTTTTTAACTGTGATTGTTATTTTGTTTTAATATACAGTTTTGGTGTTAATTCAACCACTTTGGTGTATTTTAACATATTAAAATGAATACAATTATGTGCTTAATCATTAATAACGCAATTCGTTTTTGAGCTACCGAACGTTCTCACTCTGTCTGGGGCGCGCGGGCGTTCGGAAACTCGTCCGTCGACATTTTGTGGAGCGTTCGGAAACGCGGACGCCACACAGTTATTTACTATATTAATTGTAGTTTTTTATTGTTAATTATTACAATGTATATAATCATTTTGATTGAATCAATCAAGTATTTTATGTTCAATTGTTTAAATCGTTCACAGTAATCGATTATTGTAATCGATACTCTATTTCTTCAGTGAAATAAACTTATTTTTATGATTTCTCGTCTCCCGGATAGTGAATTGAGCTGATTTTTTTATATTTTGAAACAGAAATAAATACCGCTTTTTTTAAACCATATCTCAACTTATTACAATTGGGCCCAGAGATCCCCGTCTCCTTTTCACAGATGATGTATTTCTGTTGCCGCTATAACAACAAATAGTACTAAAATACAGAATAAAATAAATATTTAAGGGGGCTCCCATACAACAAACGTGATTTTTTTGCCGTTTTTTATAGATAATGGTACGGAACCTTTTGTGCGCGAGTCCGACTCGCACTTGGCCGGTTTTTTCATCACATCGGGCTACATGTGCCCGCCCGCCTGCTGTGATGAAAAAAGGAGGCGGTGTTGATAGGAAATCATGAAAATGGAAGAGTGTCTGGTTACACCCACCGGATATTATCAACCCTCGTGGTTGGTTCTGTACTGTCGCTATCCATACTAGACAGTGTCCTGTAGCGACCATAAACATAAGTTCTGCAATGTCCTAATAGATGGCGCGGAAATATACACTGCATACAAAGCTATGATTTTATATGCAATCTTGAATCGCGATAGAAGGAGTCTCAACTATCTTAACTAAGTATGTATTATACAGATCCTGACATAAACCATAGGAGCGTAGCGGACTCCGCCAGGCACAAAACCCGCTTGGCTGAAAGATCTCCCTTTTTTCGCCAAACCAGTCCATAATATGCCTTTCTTGTGCAAAGCTACGTATTTCTCTTACTCAATGTTATTCAATTAGGAGAATAAATATACCTAATTAGATGTAAATAGGTACTTACGAAGGACTGAAATTTTCTTCAAACCGTTTCGCTGAGTTATTTGTTTATTTATACCTCACAGTGAAGGTACCTAAATGTGCCCAGTAAATGCACACTAGGCTTGCCCCCTATTATATTGGGATTAAAAATAAATTGGGGAAATGGGAGTACTGCATTTTACCTACCTCAGCCTAACTTCAGGGTAAAGAGGCGCGATGTGTATTAACTATTAATAGTCTCGTTCCTCTGAAATTTCCCCATTTACTTTAAAGCCGGTAGTTTCATAATTACTTCCTTCATTTTAATCTAGGTTCATTAATTAATATCATCCCTTGTTATATTGGGATTGGGAACGAGTTCACCGTGTAAAATTTCCAGCGGTCTTAAATATAATTTATATGAGAAAGGATCGAAGATTAGGCTCTTAATGGCCTCATACGTAACCCTCCATGAGGCTATTACCGCATGCGGTCCCCGCGCCGCGTCACAACGCACCCAGTAGGTACGAGACAATGAAGAAATTGCCCTACGGATTTTTTATTCGATCGCGATAGAAAAAATATTTGTACGTTTTAAATAGGTAGGCTGAACCAGAATTCTCGACCTATCGTGGATTATTTCCATGATAATAATAACTGTCACCATACCACCTGGAATACAGTATTGTCTTCAAGATTATAATATTTTTTCACTGCTAATTTACTAAAATTGACTAAAATAAAAAGTAGTATTGTAACTTAACTGCTAGAAGATGGCTAAGGCCCCTGATTGATTTAACTGACCATTCAATAAAATATATTATACCTAAATATATTTTAAATATAATCTCTTTTTATAGCTGATTTATTTTGTATGGTGCTCTGTTAATTAAAGAATCAATACAAAGTGAATGGACCGTATCGGTAAATATTTTCAATGGGCCGAATGAAATGGGCGCTCAGCTAAAAAGCTTGAATTTTTTATTGGGATCGCGTTTAATGGTCGGCATAATAAATCACCGAGCCATGCACAGATAATTATTCGAATATATTTTAATCACCATGGGTGCAATACATAAAATACACCTTATTCATTAAAATCGGATGAATAGTTTAGGCGCTACGGAGGAACGTAAATACAAACATACATACATGGACTGCTAAAATCATAACCAATCCTTCAAAGTGATACAAATTTAAATTCCTCTTTAAACCAGCCTAAATGGCATTTTTTGGAAGAAAATCTACGATGCCATTTTAAATGTACCTCATAACAATTTAGAGCACACGTATAAAACGTCACGTGACCGGGGTAGCGGCGGCAAAAACCAGAAGATTAAAATTTTGGTCCCGCTCGCTCCACGGTTCATTAAAGTCCTTTTATATGTACAGAAAATAAAAGTGCAACGTAAAAGTATAATGAAGTTTCCCATTTCCCTTGCGAATTACATAATAGCGTTCCGTAATTAAGTTTGTAATTTGTAAAACACAATTTACTCGTTAAGAGAATTATGGCCATAGACTAGTAAATTTTAATACTATGTTTCATGTGTGAATCTAATTTTCATGCGAGGTTATCACTTGCTATGAAACGATGAAAGCAAACATCGTGAGGAAACCTGCACGTCTATAGAAAGGCGTGTGAAGTTTACCTTTGTATCGAGATAATTGATCATTGTTCTCGTTGGTAGGTATAGTCCAACTTCTTCAAATACAAAACCAAGTAAGTACATTGAATTAACACAAGGGTATATAATATCTCACTCCGAGTCACAATGCAGGGCTTCAACTCCTAAAATCGATATATCGTGACATTTGTCGTGGGTTGACGTTATAAACCGACGCGACAAATGTCACGTTATATCGATTGACCGTTTTCCGAGTAGACTCCCAGTGCGATCTCTATTCATGACGTATGATATTTTCGCAAACTGCCGCAGCTGCCGGCGCGCCGGTAATATTACACTTCAAGAATATTGGATGCAACTCATGTGTGATATGTGGAAATAAATTTTGTAACGTAATCAAATAGTGGAACGGATGGAACTGACGAGATGCTCCTGTCTGTGTTAAAAAAGTATAAATAAACTAATAAGTTTAGTTCAGTGCCTATTATATTATACCTACATTTCGGGATAAACTTCAAGCACTTTTTTTATAACCACATTAGTCAACGAACCTACTGCGAAATATGTATGACTAAGTATTACTGTGATTCTATGTAAACACATCAGAGATAAGTAATAATAACTTTTTGTACTATAAACACGTTTATTTTTTGGTTTCAATATAATTTAATTATGTAGTAAACCTTTAAAGCCTACAAGCCTTAAAAGCCTACAAGAAAAAATCTTATTCTGATCGTTAGTTGCGTAGCCACTATTAGGCACCTATATCTAGTTGAGTAGGTAAGCGTTCCCCGATGATCGGATTCTCTTGAGTAGATTGGGGCCGGGATTAGATAGCATTTGATTGAATTAGCCGGTTCATCGACGCTCCTAGTTTTCATATAACCTGTAAGTATTTATGGTTTATATTATCTTATACGTGGGCATACATTGTAGGGCATCTGTTTATATTTAGATATGAGTTCTGCAATACAAATTGTTAAAGATCAAAATTATTAATTAACGCGTGTTTTTGTTCACTAGTTGTTAACGTCTATGTAAAATATTTGTATGGCAAATTTTAGAAGGTATATAAAACTATTCGATTATTATTTATATGTTCGTAGTAACTCTTACGAATATATACATGCATAGTGGAGCTACACTTAGTATAAGGTTTACACGGGTGTGCCCCCGCCCCCAGTAAGCACCTATACAATTATAATCTCGCCTTCGAGACGGTGTAATACAATAATTTAAACTTAGGTACGAATTTAATTTGAACGACGGGGTGCGGTTGAAGGGAGCCGAGTGAATAATTTTATGATACAAGTACCGTCGCTGGGATTTAGGTGGGAGCCAAATAACACTCTTTACATTGCTAAATGCTGAATTAACAAAGTTGTATTTAGTGGACACTGTCGTGTCGTTGTGTTCTCGCAGTGTACTTACTGTAGCAAACGACGTAGCAGTCTCGTAGCAAGTGGCGTAGCAAATATACTATGTAGTACATATCGTAGTATGCTGTGTAGAGGCTACGACGTAGTCTAAATTATTTTTTGTATTAATTAAGATTTTGACTATTTTGATGTCAACAAAAACAATTACGTAATTTTCTTACAAACACGTAATTTAGAGACGCTGTTACGCAATAATTTAGCTCGCAAATATAATTTGTAGGTACGTCAAAAGAACGCGTAAAGGGCGCGGAGTGAATAATTTTGTGTACAAAGGCCTTTTGTTAGGTGGTTAATATTAAGGAATTTGTCACCTACGAAACAACACTTTATGAACTAATGGTTTAGGATTTCAAATTAATATTATTGTTTCAAAAATGTCTGTATATATCATAGCGGTCGGTATTCTTTAACATTAATCTTACAAAAAAAAGAAAACTGTATTTAATTTTTATTATATTACGAAATTTCACAATATATAGAAGTCTTGATTGGATCTCATCCATAAACCAAAATTGCACAGCAAATATGTATTATTTATTAATTAATTTCTATCCTATCTAAATACCAATATATCTTTGTACACGTTAAAATATTTACAATTATTATTAGCATTATTTTGCATTACACTGACATGAAGTTACACACCAAAATTATATAAAAGGAGATGACTTTATTTAAATTGAATCGTACCTAGTTGTTATAAGGTTTAAAATAAGAATTCCCTATGCAAGGTATCACACACCATTTAAACTCTACGCGTAAAACACAGAATCTGTATAATATACAAAAAAAATCTAATCTGTATGGAATATTTACAAATGCTCTGTAAATAAAATGTAAAATATGATGACATAAAACAGAACAATTTTAAATTTACAATTCACAAGAGAAATACTCTCTATTACCTAAATTATATCTATTCGTACCATCATAATAGAGATATTTCGTCCCAAATAATAACAGTAAAATGTTTACTTGCGTTAAGATTACATCGAAATTTGTAGATTTTAATGAATGTGATAATTAATGAGGACTGAATTACAAAGATGGCTATAATTATCTTAGAACTCGATGAAGCGCAGACAAGGACGCCACTAGGATTGTCGTATAGAAGTTGGTATCTGAAATAAAATAAATTTAAAGATAGATATAATTTAGGTTTCTTAAAATATTATACAGTGAAACTTGGTTAAGTGAGACCTGGATAAGTGAGAAACCTCCATAACTGGAACTCATGCTGAGGTCACAACACTTTGGCACTGAATTACTTCTGTTAGTGGGACGAAGCAATATACATAATCACGCCTGTATTCCCCGAAGGGGTAGGCAGAGGTGCACTGCAGTGCGCCCACACTTCGCCGATGTATTTTGGTCCCAATGTAATAGGGGGCGAGCCTATTGCCATTATACCGGGCACATTCTCCCTCAATACGAGGAGATTTTTGGGTCATAGTCCACCACGCTGGCTTAGTGCTGGTTGGTGAACTTCACACGCCTTTCTATAGACATGCAGGTTTCCTCACGATGTTTTTCCTTCAACGTTTCTTAAAAATATTTTGTAATTAATATATTTTACAGAAACTTTTAACTGAACTAAAACGATAGCCTTTTGTGTACATTTCCCTTCTTATTTACAAAATGTATTAATGTTGAAATAGCTCTGGCATACAGGGTTTATGATCGTGATGTTATATGATTTACCTCTATAGCTCGCTGCTGTCGCGAGTTGCATGTCAGCTGCATTCTGCGTCTCAGGAGTCGTGCTTATTGGACCTATTTACAAAAGAAACATAGTCAATACCTATATCTCATATTTTACACGTTCAAAGCAGAAAAGTATTGAAGATAAAGTTTTATACCTAATATTGTGATATGAAGACACTTAAAACACTCATTTAGATTCAAACGCGTGACCTCTCACGCGACCAATTTTTCCAATCCTAAACTGAACTCTATTGACTCAAACTCTATTGACTGAACTCTATTGAAAATAAGCACATTTTTAAGTCAATGGCGCAAGAGAATTTAGTCGTGTGGTTGCGTGGCTTTTACCACAGATATTCAACCTTAATTTGCATAATCATAGAGTACATTTTCAAAAATCTCACGTGTACACTCGCTTGACTGAGTATATTTAGGGCGTGATGCTATCGTATAACTAGTAATCGGTTATGTTAACCCATCTTCAACACCACAAATGTGTTTCAGTAAATACTAAAATGTTCCACGGTCGCACTGTGATTAGCCCCTCCCTGTGCATAATTATAAGACGGACCTGGATAATAAATGGCTTCCTTCCTCACGGCGTACTTCGCCTGCCTTATCCTGAGGGTGCAGATAAACTGGGCAGGCGTCGGCAGGTCCGCATCGTTAAGCGTGACTGACGCTACTACTGAGAACCTGCCATCGACGGGAATGACTCTATGGGTCATCACTGGTAGGTGTCTGTAGCGAGATACAAAAAGTAATACATATATGAATATTCCTCGAAGTGAAATTGGGATTCCTCAATTATATTTGCAAAGGTATCAATTAGGTAACCTAAATTCAGAATGCTATAATAAGCCAAAAAGTGATTGTAACGTATATAAGTTTTAAATAAGAATGTACTAGCGATCCCGTTAGCGGATCCCACGCAATCGATTACGCAAACTAAATAAGTAATCTTTACCCGGTATCCAATAGCATGATTCAAAATAATTAGAAAAAACCGGCCAAGTGCTAGTCGGACTCGCGCACGAAGGGTTCCGTACCATTATCTATAAAAACGGCAAATCACGTTTGTTGTATGGGAGCCCCCTTAAATATTTATTTTAGTCTGTTTTTTTGTATTTGTTGTTATAGCGGCAATAGAAATACATCATCTGTGAAAATTTCAACTCTCTAACTATCACGGTTCATGAGATACACCCTGGTGACAGACGGACGGACGGACGGACGGACAGGTAAGTCTTAGTACTAGGGTTCCCGTTTACCCCTTTAGGTACGGAACCCTAAAAAACTAATTAAATTTACTTTGGATAGTTCTGTTCGTACCTATTGCTGATTCACCCAAAATAATTAGTAAACTTTGTATACGAATGAAATATTTTTATATAAGAACATGAGATTTAACGTAACTTTCATGTTTTTTGTAAACGTTCTCAACCAAGAATGAGTCAACCATAGAATACGCAGTTTCGCATCAAAATTTCCAACTTAAACGAAAACTCTTGAGTCTGTGTACCCAGCATTACCAGCGGTCACATAAGCGTGGAGAACAATGAAGTTTCGCTCCCCAAGAGAAATACGTCTTGGAATAACAAAATTTAATAGAAAGGAAATTTTATTAAAACTAGAGACACCAGAGTGGTTTAAATTATTCATGACAATTACGGCGTTCTTTGTATGTTATTTGCCAAAATGAACTTCGCTATTTCATTTTAAACTCTTAACATTTTTGTTGTTGCGGCGACAGCTGCTACTATAAATAATAACGTGAGAGTAATGAGCAACATGTCAGAGTTAGCGTCTCAAATACACGACAGAATTATACAGGGTGTATCAGAAGTCCGAAATAATAGTTAAGGTACGTATTCGGTAGCTCATATGTGGATGCTTGGTGAAGACAGTTAATACCTAATTATCATAGTTTCTGAGTTATAGACCTTTGAATATTAGTCATTAGGTATCGTGTTCTGGCATCTGTGTACATCCATAACCCTATTCCGCAGTGTAAACTACACACATGAAGGGCGTCTACCAATATTCACAAAACAGAAAATGCAAATTTTACATAGCATTCGAGATATTACGAGTTTTAGAAATTGACGACGAAAACAAAGTTGGAAAAACATGGTCGAATTTCGATAATAGTTTTATACCATTCAATTGTATACTCGATACTGATGCCAACGTCAAAGTATTATTTCGGACTTCTGAAACACCCTGTATATATTTTATATTATAATCATAAAATAAAATAATTCATGATCACGTGTGTATTCCCCGAAAGGGTAGGCAGAGATGCACTGTAGTGACACTGTATTGCCAAGGTTTTTTGGTCTCAATGTAGCCTACTGCCATTATACCGGTCTCATTCCCCCTCAATGCGAAGGAACTTCAGGCCATAGTCTACCACGCTGACCCAGTGCGGGTTGGTGGACTTTAAGCGTATACAGACATGCCAGTTTTCTCACGATACTTGCCTTCACGGTATATCGTAGTGGTTAGATATTCTGAACACAAATCATCTTCTGATTATGACTTTTCTTCTTATCGCTTTGTAATATTACGATGACGGGAAGTTTTGCTTAAATTACTGCTATTTTTATATACTACATTGATGGTTTTATTAATCTACAAAACCCATTAACTTGTAGCGTTGTGCAATTTGTGCGAACAAAGTAAAGTAATCGTGCTCACTTTTCAGGCGTTGCGATGGTGAGGTTGGGCGCGGGGTAGGCGCCCTCCGCCGCGCAGAACACGTTCACAGTGGCGTCGTCACTCTTGTTCTGGATGAGGTGGAAACTGCGCTCTGGTACTGTAATAATCCACTTATATCGACGGCAGAAAGCGGACATGTCTTATCCCGAAATATCCAATTTTACACCAGAGCCGAAAAACTATTTAAAAAATTAATAACTCCTTACACAAACTAGAAAAAAAGCTGTATCATTATTTGTTTCATCGTAGGCAGACAATACATGGACCATTCGACGCGGCTTTTTTCTGATCAATCCTATATCCATAAGTAATTTAGGCCAATTCTCGAGATACGACATTTCCGCTTTCAGCAGTTGATATACACATATCTATAAACTTTGCGTGGTAGTAACTACACTGTTAAGTTTCCAAAGTCACTTGAGCTCAAATATCACCGTTTTCTAAATCTAATCGTTCGTAGTACTACTTTGTATTGAGTAGTAATATAATTCAGCTTTTGTTTTAAGTTGAGTTAAATATCTTATCTTATAGGTATGTAAAGGAAACTAGAAAAAATGAACTTACCAAAAACAGTCATGTTCTTACTCGCGAAGTCTTCATCAATGAAACTTGAAACTACACAAATATATTCACCTGTCAAGTCCGTATCTATCTTAACTATGCGTATCGCTCTGTACATCTTCATGGGGTCGTCGGAGGCCCGGTAGTCGAGGTCGACGCGGCCGCGCAGCGCGCCCACGTCCTGCGGCGGCTGCGACATGATCCACTGGTACACGAGGTTCGCTTTGCTCTTGAAGAACCACTTCACCATGAACCCGGGAGTCCTCTCACCGTACGTGTAGTCACAGTCTAATATTACAGAGTCCTGCACACCGTATTGAATTATTTCGGGCACCACAATTTTTATTATTTTTATTGTGTGTAAACCTGTAACAATGATAGATTAACATTAGGAAAAATCGACACGCCAGCCGTAATATATTTGAAAGTGAAATAGGCATCTAATTACATACTACCTTAGGTTTCCATTATAAGTGTGTAAAACCTCATTAGCAATAATATGCATATGCCAAGTTAAATAGACAACCATACAACCAGAAGATTATAGCGGCCTGTATTTTACCTGATAACCTACAGTTAACAGATAACGACCACCACGACATAGCCCACACCTACAAACTACTGATGTAGTGATACCTACATCAACATAGTCCTACATTTAAGCCAAAAACAACATCACGTCGGCATACACTTAATTAATATTCATAGGAGAACAACAAACATTCAAGTCACTTAAAGATAACAGCTAATCCATCCATCTGTCCGAGAGCCTTTCAACCATTAATATTTATGTAATTCCCGAGCCGACGTTCTTGTTGAGAGCTCATTTGAATTCATCATGGATGTACCACGGAATGGACCTGAAATTTTTATTTCATCGCACTTAAGTTTATATTAATTACTATTTTACGTATGCCCTTTTCACTAACACTAAAATATGTCTTCACGCGATGCCTAAACATTAAGCAGTACCCAGTAACGCATATTTTAGTGGAAGTCACAATATGCACCAAAATAATATAATAAAGAAGGTTCTTCCAATAATGCCTTCATATTAGATCAGAGTATACAGTTAAGTTATACAGTTAAGGTAATGCATCAATTACCAGTTGTACGGATGGTTGACACTTTTATAACTTAACATTTTAGTGCTGCATGCATATAGATCAAATACAAAGATGTCCCATTTTCAGATTATCAGTAATAGCTCGTTATTTCAATTGAGTTCGTATGCAGCCACCAGCGTATCAAAATCCATGCTAACGAGGCTACCTGTTCGAATTTGTAGCGTTTTGAAACCCGCTCATGTGTACAAGCAATACAGGCTCTTTTCACTGTGTACTGTGATTGTTAACGGTATATAACTTTTTTTATTGTAGTTTACGGAACGATAACGTCTCCTATGTGGATCTGAAATGTAGAACATAGTTTCATGTTCTAGGTTTCGTCCCGTAGAACTAAATTGTTTACAAATCTAAATGATATTTGTTTGTTGAGATGCAATGCGTAATTTACAAGTTGCATGTGAATTGCGCAGTTATTCAGTATTGAACCATCTATCCCTAGCCTTTATTCGAATCATACAAACCCAATCATAGTATTTTACCATCAGCTTTAATAGATACTACGAGCAAGACTTACAAATCACAATTAGTAGGAAATTATGTTACTTTTGTTCACCAATTTACGCTGAAATTACATCACGTCGCCGGCTAGCACTTACGTCACGGCCGCGGCTTAAGTCCTCAGCCGTCAACGCGAGAGTGTTCCGGTATGACGGAGCATGACTGCGCTGAATACTCTAAGTAATTGCAATATGTCATCTTAACGATACATACGCTAAGCCTACAGTAGAGGTCGTAATATTTGTTACATTTGGACGAGGAGACTATATTTGCATGAAAGTACTATTTTGGATAGTACTTTCATGCAAGATCCTATACAACTGAGTGGTTGTAATTTTTTTTAAAGAAATTTGATCAGGTTTTTCAATTAAAACTAACACTAAATAAATAAATAAGTAAACACAGTTAACACTGTTTTTGTACCCTAAGACCTTAACACAACAATTACGGTGAATGTTCAAGGCCCTGAAAACTGTTTGTCTGTCTTTACGAAGCATTTGCATTAATTGTATATAACCTACCGTAGAAGTTTAAATCAAATTAAATTTATTTCGGAACTTTGATGCTACTTGTAGGCTAATGTTGCACAGGTTTTAAGGTTTGATAAAGTAGGCCTCGTCTTAAAAGGATTTGGTCCACCGCGCCCACAGTATGGGGACCGCTAACAAAAATAAAAAATAGATGGTATGCCCGACCTACCTATAGTCTGAGAGTAAATATGTAAAGTGTAGTCTTCGTAAATAAATTATTGAAAGGGTAGGTCTTCTTCTTTTTTTACGAAATGAGTGATATAGTGATATTTTGATGGAATAAGATGAGGAATGCCTGCACCTGCGATATGCGGTATTTATGGCAATGTCGAGTAATTATAGCAAGGACAAATTCAATAAATACACATTATAAATAAAAATGGATAATGACAGTGATAAAGATGGCGGATGACCGTAAAAATTCTCAAATAAAAATCAAGTCTAAGCAAAAGAAATGTAAAAATATCGAAAGGGTAGGTCAAAAGGTGAAGTAAACTGCCGTTACCCAAACGGAATGTCATCGATCAAAGAAATACTGCTCATTTATAATGTACACTGATGGTTGAATAAAAAAACGTCAGAATCAGATTTTTTTATTCATGAAATCCAATACAGGTACTTATGAATCGTCATGGCTGTACAGATCTGTTAGGATATCGAATAATCTCTAGTAAATACATACTACTACTACAGCCCTTTTTAACGTCCCACTGCTGGGCACGGGCCTCCCCTCAATGCGAGGGGGATTCAGGCCATACTCCATAATACATAATATTAGTATAATTTGGAATATTGTCAAAGAACATGATGTTAAAAATTACCTTTGATGGTTTGATATGCCTTATTAATAAGTGTATGTATTCATGCCTAGGGAATAGACAAGCTGTTTTGGTACCCGATAGGTTCCGGGTTTTGATCATTACCCTGGCTTATAAACTATTGGCGTAAGCACTCTCCTAGCGCAAGCATTTGGCTCAGTTGGAGCCTCTAATGGAACACTAGTAATGCGATATCCCCATGCTACTAATGTGTCTTATTATTTTATAAGAATGTGTTTTGTTAAGAAGTTGACTGAACTAAATTATTTACTTTGTAATATAATTGTAGACTATAAGGACTTAAGGTTAAAACCCTGCTCCATAACTTAACTAAAAGTAGTAACTTAATTGAAAATAGCTCGCTCAATTTTCAAATAGGGACCATGTAAGCTGAGATCATCGAAAACAAGCATTATCGAACCGGTGCAAGCAATTCATGCTTATAATTCCAGGTATAAGAAAAATGCGTCGATCTAGTAGTACCATACTATATTCGCAACATATGGGGAAACAAAAAAGAACCTGAAAACACGACTGCAGGAAACCAAAACACACAAAGTTGACAAATTATCTGCACGTCCTTTGAAAAAAGCCGTAAAAGTCGTGCAACCGTTTGTAATACAGCGCCGGATACGCTCGCGAACCAAACAGTATTTTCAGAGTACTTGTAAACTTCGGTTACCGTAAAATAATACACAAAGAGTACCTACTTTGTTGGTCATGAAACTCGTCAAATACACTACCACACCAAAAAAAGTTTCATGAGCTAAAATTGTATGAAAAGTACATTGGCATGAGTCTCACTCAGCAAAGTATGATACAGTTATGTATGAGTAGAGTAAGTAGTCGTAATTTGTATCATAGTTTATTAATGCTCAGTATCCACCCCCTTCCTTATTAGTTTCTTCTTTGATAACTATCATGTTAAATAGCCAACGTAACCAATAGTAAGTAGGTATTACAAAACAACTTTCTTAGTTAGATACCCATAAATCAGCCTTTATAATAACGTTCAATCAACAATTTATAGCAGTGGTAGCCGAGTGGTCGAACGCACGCTTTGCAATCAAAGTGCGCAGGTTCTATCCCCGGCTCGCACCTCTGGGTTCCATGTGCGAATCTCATTTTCATCTGAGATTATCACTTGCTAAGATACGGTGACGGAAAACATCGTGAGGAAACCTGTGTGCCCGGTATAATGGCAATAGGCTCGCCCCCTATTAGATTGGGACCAAAATACATCGGCGAAGTGTGGGCGCACTGCAGTGCACCTCTGCCTACCCCTTCGGGGAATACAGGCGTGATGATGTATTGATGATGTATTATTCAATCAACAATCTAATAAAATTTCATATGCACAATTGTTTAAAATTAACAATTGCCATAACACTCTGTTTAATAGGCATAAAGCTATCTAAACAGATGTAATCTATACAAAGGAGCCGGCCGGTGGTGGTTTAGTTTGTTCGATTAACCGAGCCGATATGTGCCTTGTGTACATCCGGGTGGCGGCGAGCGCATCCGGCCTCAATATTGCGATCACTGTCGTTCATAAACTACGTCATGAAGTATAGACATACACACATGTGCATATGTCTATGTTTGGTTGAAATAAATATTTATGTACCGCTCTAAGTGTAAGTAACAACGAAGAAAATATTTAATATCCATATGTTTTCCTTAGGTATACTTATACCAATTTTTATATACAACAGAAGTTATTTATCTAATGACTATTAACGAGGACGAATCGGGGAACAAACCAATTTCAGTATGTTAGTTTTTGTTGAAATGGTTATTGCAATAACATGGAACATCTATAGTTTCCTTATTAAGATTTAGTTTGCTAAGGTGACTGAATTTAGCCAAAATCTAAATGAAATAAATGTGTATATCATTTAAAAAAATATCTTGTACCTATAGACTTTTTGAGAGTTGTACTCACTAGACAAACAAATTTCAGAAAAATCATCTCACGAATATTTTTCGTCAAGGCATAATAAATCTTACCATTGAAACAGGTGACCAACCACAATAGAGTCGTGCACAAGTGCATTATGCCGCGACACTTCATCACTTCACACCACTAAACTAGTACTTGCAACTCAAGGAAAGATATCCGCGATCATAGCCCCTCGGGTGACGTAACACAAAGTTCGTCGGGCAAGGTCGCGGGACGTCCACTCGGCTCCAGGCATCCCGCCAGACTGAAGGGACTAAAGCCTTCGTACCAGGGTGATTGAAGATGTTGTATGTTAAGGTATTACATCCCAATAAGGTCGCATATTGTATTTGCAAGCTTTGTTTTACTAGTTTGTATAGTTCGGGGGTGTCACGGAGAAAGCAATTAAGATTTATTTTTTGAGATGTCAATAATACTAAGGTACCTCTATGATTGATATCTAAACTCAACTACGGTAGTAGTAGCTGCAAAATTATTTAAACCTATCTTAACGCGGTTTGAAAGCTAACATGGGTTAGGTTGTTCTTTGTTTGATGGAATGCAGTTCTAAATAATATGTTACTTACCGTAATATATTTGCATACAAAATTTACATTTATGTCAAATTCTCCTTTGAAAAACAAAAACACAGTAGAATATTGTGACATTCAAACGATTATTAAATATGTTTTACCTTATTTCCTTACAAATTAAGGAGGGCTGAAGAAAAACACGCCTTGAATTTGTTCAGGAAAAAGTTGTCGGAAATACAACACAACTCGTATTAAAGCGCTCGACTTCGAGCAGGGGCCAAAGTTTTCTTGGAACCGTCGGAGCCGCATTGATACCGCGAAAGCTGGTACTCGTACTTGATTTGGAGACTTATGTAAACGTCTGTAAGTGGTAAAGTGATTTATTGGGAAAGGTTGGGGTTAAATTTATTTCTTAAGTATACTTTATAGAAACTTGTAACCTGTCGGGCTCCGCATATTTAAAACAATTGACTTTCTATCATTATGGGTCGTATACGACGCGCAGCTAGCTGAAAAGTATGTATCCACCTGCTAGGTAATTAATGATAATTAAACTATAAAATAAGAATAATAAAATTTTTAATGACAATTATAATTAGTTAATTTTTAACTAATAATTTACCCGCCCCGCAAAAAAGGTTTTTCAACCGTCACAAGCTATAAGAGCAATTTTATTATAGAAACGAAATCAATCCCGAATATTATTTAGAAGCAAGGCCGTGTTTCGCAAAATTGAATTTTGGATCATCAAATTTATCAATTTTTCATCCAATCATTTGCTCCAGTAAATACTTTGATCAAATATTGTTTTTGTTTATCGTTTTAATACCATGGATATTGAATTAATTTCTAATAGTGTAGCAGCGGATAATTTAGACCCAACATTATAAACCTATTGATTTGTAAATATAATGATAGGAGAGTCACCATGTGAGCTTATGTTTTTGGAACAGTTAAATTTAATTGTATGGAACTGTTAATTAATTTAAACTATGATTATTTAATTGGTTTAAGTATCTGAGAACCCTAAGTTATCCCCTTAATACTCCTGACCTTCTTATTTTTTTTGTATCGACGTTGGATCTTAACCGACGCTGATAAAGTTTTTTTTTTATGACAAACATAAAATAGGACTAGGACTTGGAATGCTTTTCAGAAAATTGTAAGAAAACTCTATAGTCATTAATTTTAAAAGGATTTCACATTATAGTTATATTAACTTAGTAGTAATCGTGAGGAAACCTGCACGTCTGAGGGAACTTGACTAGTTCTCGATAGATGTGTGAAGTCGGCAAACCCGCACCGGGCCAGCGTGGTGGACTATGGCCTGAATCGCTCTCGCATTGAGGGGAGGCCCGTGCCCAGCAATGGGACGTTAAAAAAGGGCTGTAATAGTAATAGTAATAGTAGTAGTAGTATAGTAATAAGTATAACAATTACATTACAAATCAAGTTTATAGACATTACTACTTTATACCAACTTTCATTCGCATAAACTTTCAGCTCGTAATCGGAATCCGCTCTAGTTTTTTACCCGCCGTACTAGATCCCCCGAAGTATGCCTGGGATGGAGATTTATGTACTAGAATAAAATATAGTCGGACCACATTACCTAATGGGGCCATAACGTTTTTGCTTAATGTCACACATATTGTTTAGACCGAGATAAATTTACCTATTTGGTAATGAGAGATATGTACACTTATTTTTCTAATACTGATTTTTTGTGCGATTTATGACTGATTAACCAATCCGTGCAACTTGCTAATGTCTATACATAGTAAAACATAAGTGGGTGAATTTCAACAAGTGATTTTTTTTTGTCATTTCGGTGGAATTTTTTTATAGCCATGCTTTCTACATATATTTAGTAACAAATAAGACTTTAACCTTATTTATAACGTATGCGTGAGTGGACTTCAAATCACATGAAAACTTACTGAAATATTTAAGGTTTCAGTTTTGGGAGTTCACTGAAATGAAAAGTGTCCAGCGAAATGATAAAATGATCACTGAAATGACTATACTGTGCACCGGAATGAAATTAGCCCACTGAAATGATACAGCCAAGAACATCTAGTATTTTTCTAAGGATTCCGTACGTTGTCTCAAACGAATAGATAAATTTCCATGGTGATATGAGGACTGTATTTTTGTGATATTTAGTAAACATAAGATCTATTATCTTAGAGAAAATTATTAGTTAAATTGTTACCGAGAAGAGAATATAATAGTGGTCTTACAGGTAAATGTAAATAAAACTTCTAAAATTTCCAAATCAAATCTTATATTTTTACAACACAATTTTTTTATGGTTTAAAAAGAATCATTATAAAAACATCTACGTATGTATATTCTGCAGCAAAAGAGCTAAGCAATTTTAATCTTTTTAGATATACGTATGCAAAATAACAATTCACGTTATCGTTAATTATCGCAAAAAAAGAGTAACAAACAATTTTGCTTTATAACCTGATTAGGTGCTTAAGTAAAGGGAATGAAAATTGCGGTCATTCTATTGTTGTTTTATTTGCCTTGCGCTCAAATACTAGTGATTGCGGGAGAGGTGAACAGGTATTTCGGCTGCAAATTTCCATGCCCTTCCTATAAGTAATTGGGTTATACCTACTCATATAATTTTACAAACGATACAATTTCTGAGTTCGTACTTACGTTACTTACTTGCTTGTTGATTACTCATTCCAACAGGAGATTGCGATGTTGATGGCTTAATAACTGATATCTCATTGATTCGGATTGAGAGTCTATTTGGTTCATTTGTGACATTATTTCGTAGTAAATCTTTTGTAAGTTTCTTTTCTTTGGAAGCTTTGGGAGGTAGTACCAACTTTTCTGATAATCGGATTGGACGCAGTTGTGCGGTCTTTTTATTATTAACAATAGTCAATAATTGAGTCCCAGTGAAGTCATAAAAACCTAAATGTTTACCGTGAGGGCACCTTATAGTTTCATTTAGGCATTCTCTTTCAATACAGGACAGATGAAAAAGTGCTAAACGGTTTCCTGACTCTTTAGACCAAACAACTTGGTGAACCTTCATAGTTCCAGCAAAAGTCTTTGGGCAAAAGCCAGTCTTTTTCTGTCACCTGATAATCTTCAACTATTTCAATTTTCACACCTTTAACAAAAGACTTCAGGTTTTGGACCGGTGCTTCAATATTGGTGATATCATGTCCATATGAGACCTGTTTATCCAGAATTCTCTTTAATACTCCACCCACTCCATCTGCGGCACTTTTTCCATGACCACACTCACAATAATTCCAAACTATGTGGGTCAGCATTGGAAAATAGGTACACAACTGTGTCATTATAAATAATATCTTTTTATTCCTGTACTGCGCAGATGGCGAGTCAGAAATAATGTAAAGATTACGAACCAGAGGCGCAGTTATCTCAATTTCTCGCAAAACTGGAATGAGATGTGCCCATACTGCAGCAGCATCATGTCTTAAAGAGGTACTAACAGTACAGAAAGACTGAGTTTTGCAAGTTTCGTTGTTCAGTTTGAAGTATAAAACGACTGTATGTAAAGTACGTGTTTTAAAATTATATTTTTTAATTTCAATTGGACCCTAGAATATTTTATATCTACAAATTCACCCTATAAAATAACGTAAAATCATCGAAATATTCTATACTATATTTTTTATATTTTTTATACAAAAGAAACATACAGTAATTATGCGTATAAAGATAAAGGAACTGTCTTATAATGAAGGAAAACTCTTGAAACAATTATACAGTTGATATTTAGTAGGTATAATAATCTACGGGCTCAATGTAAAGAGAATAAACATTACGAAGAGCTGACTGTCTGGCTCATCCATCATATTATCGTTGAGCGGAACAAATGTGCATCTAGAAGTACACTTATTATATATTTTCTAACTAGATATTTTAAACAGAAATATATAGCATCTAGGTAAAAGTACATCACAAAAAAAAATTACAAAAATCAAAAACCTAGGTGCACTAAAATGCTAAACATAACCTTATAATTCATTTGGAGTAGGTGCCAATCTACGTCAGAAAGTCTTAAAATGTACAGCCAAAATAAAATCACCCCCCCCCCCCACCCCCTCTGTACACCCCTTTGGGCACCCCCGGTTTCGATCTTTGTTAACAATCCATAGTAAACAAAAGATTTTTTTTTGAAATCGGTTCACTAACGCCGGTGATATGCTGTAGTCCTGATTTGATCCCCATTTCAGCCTCAAGGGGGTTGATTTCTGATAATATTTTGAAAATGGGACCAAGTGGCAACTATTCCGCATCAAACAAAAGAAAAATCACGTAAATTAGATCATAAATCGCAGCGTAATCGGTGTACATACACAAAAAAGAAAAAAAATACCATTCGAATTGAGAACGTCCTCCTTTTGGAAGTCGGTTAAAACTAAAATGATTAAATATCTAATGACTCAAGGATCTCTAAAAACTTATGGATTTATCATTTCGAAGTTACATTTCATTCCCATGGACTGTTATCGGTATTACAATCCACCGAATCCACTGAAATGATAACGCCGAGATGATAAAAAGAGGTAAGTTTTACATTTTACTCCTGAATAAAAATCATTATCAAAATGACAACACTGCTCAAATAAAGCAGTACTTACGGCGAATCTAAAACACAATTTTGAAATAATTTAAATTAATCTAGCACGAGTTATAACGGCCACCGGAATTAAAATATTTTTGTCCCCATATCACTGAAATGATATACTTCCTATTTGGTGGGAATCCCCTATGACGTTATTACCGGTGCGTGTGCTCCGACGACCTGAGGCGGAGTCTTTCAAAGAGAGGAATGGCAAGGGGGGCACAACAACGCAATGTTGACGAAGCTATTTTACTAAAACTTACAGTCCACTAAAATGATAACTTTTTTCAGGACAAAATTTTAATGCTTGTCAAATGTATAAAAAAGAAGATAAACAAACAATAATAGTTTTTGTTGATAGGCTATATTATAATTTAATGAAACAAAAGTCGATTTTAATCCAAATAATGAATGTAACTACAGGGGAACATATTTTACGAGCGGAAGTAGGTCCAGGACAGGTCACCGTGATGATAAAATGCCACTTTGCAATTTAAAAAAAAAATGAAAATAAAGTCGTAACTCAATAATTTTTTTTGCCAAGGTAGAGAAGTACCTACTTTACTAAGAAAAAAATTCAAAATCATAAAACCAGCACATTGCACTACCGTTCTCAGCATTGCCGTGTATTTTTTATGCTTTTGCAATTCACCCAAGTATAATTTCTATGTTTTTCTAAGTAATTACTTATCTAAAAGTTTTAATCTTAAACGTTTTTTTTATTTTTATTTAGCAACATAATACACTTCTCATCAAAAAAATCGAAACACCTCGCAGTTTATGATTTGATAAGGATTATCAGAAAAATGTGTATATTTAGGAATAAATGTAAAATGTCATTTAATAGTGAGTAGTATGAGGTTTATAAATCCTAATGTTAATGTTCTAAATTCAAATTAAGTCTTCATAGGTTTCGTATTTTGTATGATGAGTAATTTTAAAAATTAGGACAAAAACAATAAAAACGAAAGTGTTTCGATTTGTTTGATGAGAAGTGTATTTTTATCCATACGTTAGTTGACCAACTTTAGGTATAATTAAATATTTTTACAACTTTTTTATAAACTCTACTATTCAAAGATTAAAATGTGTGGTTATTTCGAATTTGGATGCCAAGTCACGCTCCTGGCGAGACTCGCCTGAATTTATTTAAACAGTGCCCGATAAAATCGCTGTACCTAACGGTTTACTTTTTTTTGTGCCGGAGATTTCTTGATAGATTAAAATAATATGTTTCATTCTATTCTACAAGTTAAAACATTTTTTGTAAGATCTGTGAATGTTTTGAATACTACTGGCTTGTAAAGAAGTCATAAACCACTGACTGATATTATAACTAACATTGATTACCAGTGACAAATGGTATCTATAAGAATTAATTATAATTCAAACAAACACCGAAAAGTTGTTCAAAACTAAATAAAGCTGTCGTAAATTCTCGAGTCGTATGTGGAGTCACGAGTCACGACCTCCGCAAATCCGGTGGATGTGCGGATGTGCCACAATCACGACTGATCCGGGGTTGAGGCTCCGGTGCCATTTTGTGGAATACATATTTGATTCAACAATTTGCATTATTGAAGTGAATCTATTAGGTTGATTGTGTGAAAAAGCTATTTAATATATTCTGGCATGTTATATTACGGCTACGGTTATTTAAAAAAATTGCATGCATAGGTATGTGTTGAGACTTGAGGCTATGTTCGTAGCAGCTACGAATCTACGTAGCATATTACAATGTGATGTAGCAAGCTACGATATTACGTAGTAATCTACGACATAGGTTACAAAATTACGAGGTATCAAATATAAACTAGATTCAGTCTGATTTACCCATCGTAGCCAATCACTGTGTATCCAGTATCGCAAATACTCCAACTTGGGGACCATTTTGTCGCTTCAAGTCAAAAGTTAGACCCTCCAACTTTAAGTAGCTTGAAAAGTACCGACCAAGAAAAGTTTAACGTTTCCACTTTTATTATGACGGGTGTTGGTTACTAGATATTGTTCGTTTAGTCTATAGTTTTGGTCATTCTATGCGTTATGTATTTATTACGATATTCTGATGGGAGAAGGGGGGGGGGAACATCATTCTAATTTTCCGGAAGGATTGTCTTTGTCTACGCGGTAGGGCCGTAGAGCTATATTACTTATACCTAACACGTAATGTACACATACCTTAAGCTCGAAATTTATACACCTAAGTTTCACACTTTGAGAACAACGGTGTTTTGTAATATCACTGTCAACAGATTATAACTACCTATAAAATTATTTATTTATTTATTGCGAACTCTAGTTTTAGTTATTCGGCGAGTCTGTATATGCAATATGCACCATATTTTACTCACTATGTTTGTTTTAAAATAGTAGAATTATATTTATTAAATTATTTAAGTACTTAAGCAAGTAGTAAATTGTAAGTTTACCAATTTGAAATTTTATTTACGAACTAAAAAGTAAGTCTGACTTTAAAAATGGCCACGACAATTAACAAACCGTCTCCGTATTCCCACTTAGCCACATCAACGTCACTTTATTGTGCATTTCCTCGCTTTCCGAGGCAATGCACCTCCAAGTTGGTAAGCTGAGTGAATACATTTGCATAAAAATGCAATATAACTTGCATTTTAACCCGCCATTGTGTGAATAATTTATTTTGTCGGAGTTAACAGTAGGTTTTTTCTACTGCTCAGATTGATGGCGATGGAATAGGGTACGTGTGGCATTACCACGTCTCGAAACGTAAATACAGGACTTAAGACAGTAACTCTAAAGCATACAACTTCAACAACGAGTATTCCGTTCAAAATATTATCGGTCGAAATCGATATAAAGTTAACAAATACATTAAAAGGGTCATTCCCTTACAAGAATTTATATTCATAGCCCATGTGTTTTAGAATTTCTCATTTGGAGAAGAAAGGTAACACTACAGGCCAATGTCGTCAAGTACAAAATTCGTTTTAAATGCTCCACAAAAGACTTTTAAGTTTAGTGTGACATTTAAGTGTCTAATAAGTTCTCTATAAGACTACATCTATTTTTATTAGGTCCTCATGAAATGAGATAAGAATAATTTATTTAAAAGTAACTATTATTATCGTTTCGGTAAACCTTATACCTTACCAATTTTCCTAACCCCACACCTGAATGGTATACCACAGCGAACAGTGAATTGCAAACAAATACAAAGGGAGCCGACCATTGTTGTGTAAACTGTGTTGCTCTGAATCAGGGGCCGGACGAACAAACAGACGACCGCCCAATTTGCTGGTCTTACATAATAAAGGCCCCTAACTAAACTAATGCGGTTGGTATTTTTAATTATATAACTTCTTACGCGATGAAATCGGATATTACCGTAGAAGTAGCTTTATGACGTACATGTTACGGAAGACGATAATCATAGATTACCTAATGGGACGTACCTACAATATAAATTGATCCCATCAATAATCTTGAAAAACTCTCTTTTGTCAGAGGGCTGACTATGCTTAGCGATCTTTTTAAATGATTAGTTAAAGAACTACCTATGGAAAATACCCTAGAAGTAGGTATAACACGAATCGAATTACCGGTGGATAGATATAAAAAAAACAATTTTAGATTTATGTGGACTTTGGTAACCATAGTAAAATTTAATTGCATACATCATAATAAGCCATACATTGTTGGATAGTGGTAGATAAGATAACTAAATAAAATAGAGTGGATTATCATCGCGTTCAAATCTACCGCACCACAGAAATAAGTACATTTCCGAATATTATTCCACTGTTATTTTAGAAATAAATTGAATGTACATCAATTTATTAAAGCATACTCGGTAGGGTGAAATTAGATTCAAAATAAAGATATTGCATTCTGTCAGAATAGCTTTCGACGCCGCGGGAGACGGAAGCCTCTCTATTTCATGTAAAACGCTAACAAAATAACATTCAAGATGGATAGTGGAAGCCCTAATCACGCGAAAACTGTTTGCAATATTGATGCCATTATGAAATTTCGTTTACTATTCGGTTACTACTATGAAAGCGCAGTTTCGATGAAAATACGTTTATTATCTAAACTCTATTGCTCGTTTGTCGCCGCAACACTATTCTATTATATATACAATGCAGGCGACGATAGTTCCATAAGCTTAACTATATATTTCATTGAATGTTTAACGTACTACTTCCTGTCAATGTTTTTGGGTGAAAAGTACATTAAACGGTATTATCGATTTATGCCTATTGTAGACGGTTTGCCGTGCGCGAACAAATTGTATGCATTGATGGAGAAGATACTTGTATTAATTTTAGCGTCGAAACTTATAGCAAGATCTACCCTACAGATTGTGTATTGTCTCAAATACCAGAACCTCTGCTCGCCCGACAATCTTATACAATATATATTTTTTATAGTCTTATTTAACGCCGCAGATTTGGGACGTTTTGTACTCACAGCCACTTTTATGTTATTATTCTACCGCGTAAAGGTGATGCGTAACACCATGTTGACTTATGGATTCGATCGTTCATCACAGAACAGACTCACGCCGAGGAAATACATTCAGATCTACCAGACTATAGTTAAAACTATTGAGGAAATCGAATATCCTATAAGATTTGTGGTAAGAATTTGATTATTTAGTTATTTATTTGGTATCTTACGCGAAGATACAGAATCATAAATAATGATGTGATCTACTTGATTTCAGGTATTGGCTACCTTGGCAGGCTGTGTACCTCGGATCACTGCTCACATATTCAACATCATTTTGAATTTGAAGGAAAATGTAAGTTTAATTATGTAAGGTACACGGGCGCGTACCGGTCTACTTACATGATTGAGCAAGCGCTCACAAATAAAATAACGTCTAAGCTAAGATGCTAAATAAGTGGACATGCATTCATACACCTGGACTGATATGAAGTAACATAGCGTTTTAAATTTTATAGACTGTGATCCAGCTCACCAACTTTTTAATGGTTGATTTTCTTCTAGGGACCAAGCGTTGGTGAACTTATGAGAATATTCATTGTAGCTCAACCAGTGATCACCCTGGTAATTGTAGCAGCTGTCATAGATTTCACATCCGAATATGTAAATGAAATGCTGTGTTTTACAATTGCTGAGACTAACCGCCGTGCGGGTAAGTTTTTCGAAATGTTTGGTACGTGAGAAATTTATTGTATTTGCACCATTTGTAGGTGTTGAATCGCGTAATATGTTAGACATTTCTCGGTGGAACTAAAAAACCGGACAAGTGCGAGTCGGACTCACGCACGAAGGGTTCCGTACCATTATCTATAAAAACGGCAAAAAAATCACGTTTGTTGTATGGGAGCCCCTTTAAATAATTATTTTATTGTATTTTTTAGTATTTGTTGTTATAGCGGCAACAGAAATACATCATCTGTGAAAATTTCAACTCTCTATCACGGTTCATGAGATACAGCCTGGTGACAGACGGACGGACGGACGGACGGACGTATGGACGGATGGACAGCGAAGTCTCAGTAATAGGGTTCCCGTTTTACCTTTTGGGTACGGAACCCTAAAAACTAGACATTGGGTTATGGTGTTCAAAGTAGGAAGAAAGCATCAATTAGTAAGACTTTCGGCGTAGTACTGAGCAAAATATTATCACAGAGCGTCTGTGTCGGAAAATGTTTTCTTTTCTTTCTAATTTGGTTTGGTAATCTGTAAGTATTGTAACTTTGTTGTTGTTCAGATGAACGTGAGCGCTACGAGATGCAGCTGCTGGCGTCCCTGCTGGGAGACGGCTCGCTCCGCTACAGCGTGCTGGGGGTAGTCCCGCTCGGCGTTTGCCAGCTTCTCGGCTTCTTCTCCTTCTGCACAACCACCATCATCGGCATACTGCAAATTAAGCACTTTTAGAATCCTATAATGAGAACATAGTAGATATCGTGCGATAAAACAACGTAATATTGTTGTTACCTGATTACTTTCTGTTGAGTTGAGCTGTTTAATCAAGCCAGTTACGGGTTTTGTTGGTTTTTGTGTCGATAATGTGATGTAGCAGAAGAATTAGGTATTATTTAGTCGGTAACATTACCACAAGATAAATTATGTCTATATAATCAACTCGCCACTTGCGAATATATTTTTAAATATTACTTATAGTGTGAAATTAAATGAGTCGTGTGGCAAAATATCGCTTTGTATGTTAGAATATAGGAACATTATATTATTACGAAAATAGTGTTTTGTTTTACCATAAGCACGTTGTTGTGAGTGCTTCTTGAACTCTTACCGCTGGATTTATAGAAATATCAATCTTAACCACCCAACGATAGATATGGGGGTGAATCTACTATTTTAACTCCATTTCTAAACGAATATGACGTCAATTAACAATAGTCGAAATATTTAAGGAACGACATCCAAATTCATTAAAAATATTAATTTACAGTGGCATTTTTCAGAACAAAAGTCGTTTGTAATGCCTCTGTCAAAAGATTGTTTATTTCTATGAATATTATGGTGGTAAGGCCATAAGTATAGGCTGTCACTGTTTTATCTAGAATTGAAATTATCAATGTGTGTTTATGTAAAAGTTTATTTATGCACTAATAAATAAAAATAACCGATTTCTATTATAATAGTGTACTAACTTATAATAGTATACTTATTAATTTAATAGGTATAATAGATACCTATGCCTACTACGCCTTCTTAATATGATAAATGTGAAAGTTTGTATCGATGGATGGATTGATGTTTGTTACTCTTTCACGCAAAAACTACTAAACAGACTTAACATTATTATTGTTTATCCATCAGAATGAAACATAGGCTACATTTTATTTGAAAAAAAAAAAAAAATCGAAACCCCTACGAATAAAGCAATAATGTATCACATAGTGTCAAAAATAATAAATACATCATCATCATCACGCCTGTATTCCCCGAAGGGGTAGGCAGAGGTGCACTGCAGTGCGCCCACACTTCGCCGATGTATTTTGGTCCCAATGTAATAGGGGGCGAGCCTATTGCCATTATACCGGGCACACAGGTTTCCTCACGATGTTTTCCGTCACCGTTTCTTAGCAACTGATAATCTCAGATGAAAATGAGATTCGCACATGGAACCCAGAGGTGCGAGCCGGGGATAGAACCTGCGCACTTTGATTGCAAAGCGTGCGTTCGACCACTCGGCTACCACTGCTTGCTGCTTGCAAGCTGCTTGCTTGCTGCTTGCTGTCAAAAAATTGCTTAAAAATATGATAATTTGGCGTGCGCTGCACAAACTATTGATGATACAAAAAACATTGTAGCACCCACATGTTTGCAATATTCATAAATACAAAAAAGTCTGCGAGACGATATGTCTAACTATTATAGATGAGCTGTAATAGCTGCTTTTTTGTTCAATTTAGACCGTTAATACTTGAGTACTATGAAAAATGTTGACTTTCGCATCATGATTACGAATCCGTAGGTACCCAATTAGTTGTCTTTATAATTATAACTGATTATTCCTTTGTAAATTCCTCTTAATTTTTATCGAATCGGACCTTTCGTTTAGAAGTTACAAGGGGTTTAGTAATGAAATAAAATCGAAAAATCCGCGCTTTGTGTACAAAACCATACCCTTAACTTAGGAGCTTACAAATCTTATTTTGATCATGATAATAATGCTTAACATCCCTACCATAATATAAACAAATAAATAGTAAAATTGACCGCTAAGTCTTAGTAATAGTGTTCCCGTTTTACCCTTTGGGTACGGAACCCTAATAAGTGTTCCGCGGGTAGAACATAAATCTCAATTATTCCGAGTGATCTCCGAAACGGCTGTACCTATTTTGACGAGACTTTCACTGGCAGATAGCTAATGTATCAAGGAGTAACTTGGGCTACTTTAATGTCGATAAATAATTTGAGGTTTCTTAATTCCGCGCATACTTACACATAAGTCTACAGCTAGTCTTTTATAATATTTATATACCTACCTTGTGTAAAATAAAATACCTTGATAAAATATCTATATACCTTGTGTTATTAGAACTTGATCAAAATTTCGTAAATTTATAAATTAAACGAAGTTCAGGTATTGTTCACCTTGAACAAGCTTTAATTAATATTTTCTGTTGTTATATACTAGCAAACTTCAAGGTTCTGTACCTACAACAATAGTCAGTAATAGATAGAAAGCATTGTTTCACACAATGTTAGTGGTTAGGTATTGATTAATTAATGCATTCGTGTTGTTTCGTGTTATTTAAAGTTAAGGTTCTAATCTTATATTTAAAACCAGGGCTATTTCTTTAAAATATTTTTAAAACTTGTAGCAACAAAGAATAAAACCTTTGATGAAAAACAATTTACCGGTCTTAAGGAAAATGTTC
Organism: Ptilodon capucinus; assembly: GCA_914767695.1. Lineage (NCBI taxonomy): Eukaryota > Metazoa > Arthropoda > Insecta > Lepidoptera > Notodontidae > Ptilodon > Ptilodon capucinus. The sequence continues at coordinate 1,526,134 of OU611813.1, read as the reverse complement.
TAATAGGAACTCAATTAATATAGGTAAAATCCACAATTTACCCATCCCCTTAACGGGATGCCAAAATTGTGTATTTTATGCATTAATACGCTGCAACTGACACTGCTTCACTTTTAGGCATTACACTAAAGCGTTTCCTTGTTTAAGGGAAACGGGTATAACTTACGGGTAACAAAATACTGGAATTACACATTTATGACACTAAGATCATACATTATACATACTTATTATACGATTGTCAAGTACCTACAAAGGTACTTGAGGGTCGCGTGACACGGAGACTACCGCAGGCCACTCAGCCAACAAATGTGGAGCTGGACCTGCCGGCTGGTTATTCAATCAGGCATGATGATTGCTTTTGTGTACCTACCGTCTTCTATTGTATAGGTAGCTGCTCTACACTTACTATCGATCTATCTTCTCAATTACTTCTATGAAAACCAACATTTAAAATCATGCAAATCACTAAAATAGTCGCCTGTAAATTTAGATAGGGAGATCGCAAAGAGTTTATGATTTCATATTTCAATATAAGAGAAAGGAAAACGTATTTGAAGCCATTCAAATGGAATCAACACTTCCATTTATACAGAAAATCTAAATGCTGAACAAGGAAGACGGATTCGCGGGAATATGTCCATGAAATTGTGGAAAATGCGATTCAATTACGTTACATAAAATGTTATTTAAATGGGATTAGAGTTGATATATTTATATGGTAAATAAAAAAACTCAGGATGCATAAAAAACGGGAGGTTTATTGCGCTAATCAAATCACGACCGCACCATAATATTCAGCAATCTACGTCCCTACATCATCATAATAACTAATAAAAGCCTGCAATTTTCCTTCCGGTATAACACGAGCCATAAGGTTTAGATTTTTATTTGTATTTCCACATTGTTTACGAAGTAGAAATTGTGCGGAAGTTACCACTAACAATAAAACGTAGGATGTTACGTCGCTGGAGACAAATGGCGAAGCAACGCCGTTATTTCTCAAACTTCTCCGTCAAATTGCATTTTGAGAAGAAAAAATGTGTCTTTATTATTTACTAACTTCGCCCGCAACTAAGTTTGCCCCGTAGGAGCATTTAATTCAGGGCTAATAATTAATTAATGCTAATAATTCTTTAATTCATCTTCGATATATTTGAGTGATCAGTATTGTGGTGAACAGAATAAATGAACAGTAACAGGTTTAATCTGACCACCAGAAGATATGGTGCATTTAATACGTACTCAACATGTATAACCAAGTGGAAGGAAGTGGATACATTTTTCTTCGAACTCCTCCTACACCTTTTTCGATTAAGTTCGTGCGGGTTCCAAGACAATTTAGCTTTTCCCCGGGACTCGCCGAGGGTCAAACCTCGGTGTTTTCAATGGACACCGCTGTCGATCCTGGCTTACAGGAGTAACAGTGGTGGGAATGAGTGGCGGGCTTAGTTCCTAAAAAAAAAGATGTATAACCAAAGGTGTACGATTAAACTAATTAGTTGTATTTAGTACCACCCTAATGTCTAGCTGTTAATTAAATTGGGCAAAATTTTATAGCTGCGTAATTGCTAAGATTATTATCGCGATAATTTAAAACTTTTAGGTACTCGCTAACGACGCTATACGTTATAAAGTTTATTAGTTCGCTTGGGTTAGTTAAATGTCAGCAAACATGTATTTTATTTTAATATTGAACACACCAGTAAGTAACTAGGTACCTACAAAAAGTTAATGTATCTACTTAAAGATATTTTTAATACAGAAATGTTAACAATTTTTAAAAGTTGCTACGTTATTAGATAAACTCCTACCTTGATGCTCGTTAAGAAAGCAAGTATAAGTGCCTAAATGTGTGAAGTGATAATTAATAGGTAGTAAATAAAGTAATAACTCGAAAATAATTCTGACACTGGGACCATGACACAGTTTTCATAGCAGCGAGCTTTATGTCTTTCACCAATAAGCAATTAACGCACGCACTCAGCTGAAGACAAGGATTTAATTTAAAATTTCAAAAACCCTATTTATAAAAGCTCGCGACTCTATTCCGCCGCCCGCCCCTTAAGCGCTCGCAAGTTTTACACACATTAACACGTTCGCTGCGTTGTGAGGTCATATTGGCTCATGGCGAACTTTCATCCAGTGCGCAGCGCTCACAAAGTTAGTAGCTCTATGAGTCAATATAACCTCATGACGCACCAAAATTCTTACGCAGCGAACGTGTTAAAATAGTTCCGAGTTATTATTTTTTGTTTTCATTCATTATTTTAATAATCGTTACTACGATTTTTTCAATCAAAATTCCGTTACGTTACTGCTCATTGTAATGCCACTGATAGTTTTATATATGAATGATTGGATACACCCTCCAGACTGAATGAAAGAAAATATATGTACCTAACAATGTAATCAGTATTACTAACTTGCGCCCATGGACATCAAAGAAAAAAAGTTATATACGTCTTAATTCTTATCTACTAATGTACTACTTAAATCAGAAACTCTCATACTAGTTGAAAACCATCTTAAACTAAATTACACACGAGAGGGATTTATTCAAAATTAATTAGAGCTTACAATGTCTAAGTGCAGAAAACTTCTTAACCGGATCTTCTTCCTTCAAGTTTCTAACGTAAAGCTGTACCTGCTCTAATCTAGTATTAAAACTATTAACTTGATATGTATTACTACAGTATATAGAGAATGAAGTAGCTGCTTCTTATTGAAGCAGCTTTGAATTAATTAACAGATGCAAGGTCACGTAGACAAGTATATCAGTAGTGGGTAACGAAAACTGTGGTTTGCGATTGTTTCAAGTGAGTAAAATGAAATATAAAGGGTTTGAACTTCTAACTGATAACGTATATAGAACTAATCTTATATAGATCTAATAATATATAATTTAATAATATAGATCTAATTGGTTTCTTTTCGCCAATCGTTGTTAGCGGGTGGTGACGACTGCTCTACATATGGATGCGAAGCGCAAAATATGACAGTATTTGGTTCTAAATCAGTGAAAGTTTTCTCTCTATACACTTGTTCTTTTGGATGTATTGATTGAACTATTATAGGTATTAAAACAAGTTTTGAAAACATACATACCGATAGAAACACAAATGTTTAGCTACATTGACCAGTTGTATTGATCCAACATTGATCGTTATTTAATTCGAGGATGTATTTGTTTGTAACTCCGTTTAAAATATTGCTCTGAAATTGAAATCGTTTATTTCGTTTAGGGCTCACATCAAATCAAATTTCCAATTAAAATTCTTGATTTAATTTTTTTTTGTAATCTGTACCTGGATCTGAACTCCAGACGATAGCCGAAATGCTTACCATAAAGCTTATTTTATTTCCAGTTGTTGATATTATACCCGTAATTTCCTCGGAATCTGGAAACATTTCCTGAAGTTAATTACTACCTGTCTAATTTGTAATTATAATTATTGTGGATATTCTACTTTTATTTTGATTTGCTTAGAAATATAATTATAATATAAATGTTAGTTGGAGCTAGCACGAAGTATAACATAATCACGTTTATACGATCCATTACCCACAGGTTAACACAAAGCAATTCCGTTTGCATTAACTTGCCTGTGTGGCATAGCATGGTAGAATAACAAGGTTTGCTAGGTACTATAGATGTCTACTGTGTTCTCTTGTAGGTACCGAGCCAAATTAATCCTATTTAACGCCCGAAACAAATCAGAACTATTAATTATCTCGTCTTTGTTATTCATTTTAGAGTGCAATTTAGACTTAACTACAGGGTGTTTCAGAAGTCCGAAATAATACTTGGCCTTTTGCATCAGTATCGGTTATACAACTGAATGGTATAAAAAATTTATCGAATTTCGACCATGTTTTTAAAAAAAATTTTTCGTCGTCAATTTCTGTAACTCGTAAAATCTCGAGTCCTATGTAAAATTTGAAAGTTCTGTTTTGTGAATATTAGTAGCCGCCCCTCATAAGTGTAGTTGACACTGCTGAAAAGGGTTATGGATGTACCCAAAGGCCTGAACATGATACCTGTGACAAATATTCAATGGTCTATAACTCAAAAACTATGATAGTTAAGTATAATCCGTCTTCGCTAAGCATCCACATATGAGCTACTGTATATGTATCCAAAGTTTTATTTCGGACTTCTGATACACCCTGTATATGACTGCCTGTATTGATACGTTACGTTTTATGTATTAGTGTTCTAATAACGTACATGCATACATGTGATATGATTGGGCTATCTTGGCAGAATCCTTCATCTTCCGGTTCTTGGACATCGTTCTAAAACCTTTCCACCCCAACGGCTACCGTCATTCTACGTGCTATGAGCTCAAGCAAGCTTTTGATGATGTTGGATAATTTATTTCTCGCTTTATCTCGTATATTTATTATATGGTTTTATTAAATGACGTTGTTCTAACACGCGCACTATTATATATATATTATGTACCTACTGACCAAGGTGTGCATCAGCGCGTTGCAACACTCACTAATGGCAACATTTGTCACACGACATACGCTGCGGCTGTGCTTTGTAAACTGTTTACAAGCAATTTTTATGCGCTAATCTTTAATAACTCTTTAATAACTTAAACGTCCACAATTGGTCTGTAAAATAAAATATCGTTGGAAAAGTTTTAATATACAATATCTTCAACTCATTTATACCGCAACCAATTTTATGTTTTATCGATCCTCTATCAAAAGTTACCTGATAGGGCAAATAAAACAATACCAATATCAAGTTTGTACACACGAAATCGTATTAGATCAGTTATGTAGAATATACTTCTTCACTCCAAGCACTTTTTATCCATCGAATGCACTGCAAGCGCTTAGATAGCAGAGTTTGAAAAATATGATACCCTAGTCCCGGGAATCGCGTAAAGTAAGCACTAAGACGCTATCAAGTAGCGCCTTATTTGCCGCGAGGCGGGCGCGCGCTACATTTACGCGGGTAACGCCCGATACCACTTATTTACTGCAGTCGTATGGATCTAAAAACTGCTTAAATCCAACTTTCTTAAATAACTTTTACAGATAACTCTTTTTCGTAATCTGCTATGCTGAGAGGCAAAGATCATTGGTGCATATTGTATCATAGCTAACTACTGGCATATTGGAAATTTTCTTTGTCATAGAAAATTGCAAACGGGTATTTTTTTAGTTAAAAGAAGGAATTAATTATCTATCTCCTCTTGCTAAGGTCCTTTGAAGTGCCACAAGAGCACTTCTACATATTCCTTAAATTTTATTACCTGAAGCCTGCATAACAAGTTTGAATGAATAGCACAAGCTGAGATTATGGCGCGTAACATGCAAATCATTGCAGATAAGTTCCGTGAAGTTTGGCAATTACCTTCTTCTTTTGCTTCCCTTTATAGGGTGACAATCAATGTGACATTCAAATCGGGGATACCGAAGTTTGAAAAAGTCTACTATAGGTAGTGCGAGTCGTACGAAAAGAGTAGAATCATTTAAAACATCTATGGCCCACACGCGTCCTACGGGGTTTTTTTAAACCTAATTATAAATGTTGACTAAATAGCTGTTGTCGTTCGTTCAAAAGTTTTTTGTTGTTTAATGGCCGTTCCAAAGTTGAGCTCCTAAACTGAACCATTTCGTCAAAAATAGATCGACCATTACTAACCTTATGCTTTTCTCAGGTTATTTATTTGATAAGATGGACAAACGTTGTCAGGTGGACGCTATTTACACCGACTTTCGTAAGGCCTTTGATTCAGTAGATCATAAACTACTTCTAGCTTTCAATGGCATTCGTGGTAATCTGCTTCGGTGGTTTGCCTCATATCTTTCTAATAGGTGTCAAAGTGTGTGTGGTTATCAATGGTTATCAATCCTTTGCAGTCCGCGTATCTTCTGGGGTCCCGCAGGGCTCAAGTCTTGGACCTCTTCTTTTCATACTATTCATAAACGATATAGATCAATGCTTTCTTAATACTAAATTTATTTTATACGCAAATGATTTAAAAATATATAGAACCATTCTAAATACTAATGACTGCATACTGCTTCAACATGACCTGGATCGCTTAAGTGACTATTGTAAACATAATAAATTACAGCTCAGCATCCCGAAATGCAATTTCATACATTTCTCAATAAATAACAATATTATTGATTTTAAATATACTCTTTGTAATGAAACGTTAAGAAAGGTGACCTCACTTCGGGACCTTGGTGTCTTCCTTGACTGTAAACTTAACTTGGATTCTCATATCGAAACCATTGTTGGAAAAGGTTATAAAATGTATAAATTTGTTTTAAGATCAGCTGCGGACTTTAGACTACCCAGTACTTATTTGTATCTATTTAATGCTCTCGTCCGATCACAATTGGAATATGCCTGTACAATTTAGGACCCTTTTTACAAGAAAAATGTTTACGCAATTGAAAGGGTACAGAGTAAATTCCTCCGTAGCATTTATTAGAAACTGGAGCGTCCGCGTGCTCAGCTGACTTACGTGACATACATTGACACGTGACAGACCTTCTTACAAAGTACAGCCAACTTACACTACATTCAAGGCGCATTGTTTTGCAAGTTATGACACTATTCGATCTAAGCCATAATAAATTTGACTGCATTGAACTGAATAATAGCAAATCATATCACATACCTAGACTAAGCCATTTACGTTCAGCACATGCTTACCCCCTGTTCCATACACAGTTTTGCCGATCTCATGCCGGGGAGCGCGTTCCTCTACGTCGACAATTCACACTATACAATTCACATTTCCTAGACATAGATATATTCCTAAGTTATAGATTTAATTTCAAAAATGCCATAAAAGCTAAATTATGCTCCAAAAATGTCTTACCATGATTTATAAGTTTATTATCTACTCTTCTTTCTATGTTATCTTATTTCATTCTTTCTTTCTTTCTATGTTCCTTTTGTTATGATTTGTTATAATATAATGTTATGTTTACTTATTTGTATAATATTAGTCTATATTGCGGCAACTTTATCTAATTAATCCGTGGACAACGCCGTGGACTGTACTGTGTTTGCATAATTTTTTGTAATATTAATTGTTAACTTTTATGTACAGTTGTTTGTTGTTTCAAATAAATAATTTATTTTTAATTTTATGACGGGACACTGTCATTTTATCGATCGATATAACCCTGACATGTGGGCAATCCTAAGTCAAACTTTTTGGCCATCCTAACGCTAGGAAAAGTTTTAACACAGTCACACCAAAAGTTTTGAGTCGCTTTAAAAATTCATGATATCGACTGGACTGAGCTAATGTTTTGCAAGTCATTTTCATATTGCAAAAGTGATAACAAATTATTAGCATCCCTAGGAAGTTCATATAATCGCATCAACTATCACGTCACTAGAGACAAGAAGGATGGTATTAGAGAATTATTTACGATAATAACCGAATGTCAGATAACGACTACTGTCAAAGATAAGCTTTGCGAATTACGACCTTGTAGATTTTGGATGCAGAAAAAAATATAATTTTATTCGTCATTTCGTAACCAATACCGGGACCGTGGAGGCTTTAGGATGGCTTAGTATTGCCGCAAATAAATTTCCCACGAGGCACGTATTTTCAGCGCGGCGACAACTGAGACGCGATATGATCTGAAATATTTTATGACTAGTGTTCCGCGACGCAATAGTTATTATTCACTTCTTTCGGGCTGTCAAAATGTGACAGAATATTATAGGAACGAGGAATCAAGAACGTAGCATACGGAGCTGTAAATAAAAGAGAGCAAGATCTCTCCATTAATCACAACTTGACCTCTTAAAACTTACGTTTCGAAATATTATTTTGTCAATTTTTTAAACTTTTTTGTATAGTTTTATATCTCTAAGAGGTGGAACATTATAGAGTTATCTATCTAAATCATACAAATTTGGTAGGAACGCGGGACAGTGAAAGAGAAATACAAACAAAATTGTATAACACAAAACGCTTGACCACAATAATTGTAATGAAGCTTTCATTACAATTATTGTGGTCAAGCGTTTTGTCCGAGCCGTCGTTGGGGCACTAAATCAAAATGAATTGAGACGCATGCCCTGTCACTGAAACTAACTAAGGTAAGGTAGGCTAACATAATAGGCGTCTGCGATTATTAACTAAGGATTCCCAATTCACTTTCTACTTAAATCTAGGGCTATTGTGTTCATATCGCAACAAGTTCAGAATCAGAATCAGAATAATTTTATTCTTATAAACCAATACAGGCACTTATGAATCGTCAATAAATAATAATTAACAAAATACAGAAACCGACTTCAAAAACCTAGGTGCACTAAAAAGCTAGAAATAACCTTATAATTCATTACATTTGGAGTAGGTGCCAATCTACGTCAGACTAGGCAAATACACACATGAATTGGCACCGACTTCAAATGTGCACCTAGGTTTTTGAAGTCGGTTTTTGTCTTTTGTTACAAAAAAAAAAAACACGCTTTTTAGTGTCAATAACCGTTGAAAATATGCAATTATTATCACCTCATAGCAACCCTAAAAAAGAAAATATTTACAGCCAACCAAACATCCCCCCCACTCCCCCCTGAATGTGAATCCCCCCTGAAAATGAAAACTGCTTGGCCATACAATTTCAAATTTTTATGGGATCAAATGGCATCTATTCCGCATCAAACAAAAACAGAATCACGTAAATCGGATACAGCTCGCAGCGTAATCGGTGTACATACATAAAAAAAAACATACCGACCGAATTGAGAACCTCCTCCTTTTTGGAAGTCGGTTAAGAATAGTAGCTCTTTCGGAATGCATTTCCTTTTTAGCCAAATATATTTGGTCTGTGTTGGAACGACTGAATTTATTATATTGAAACCTGATTTGATGTTTACTCATCACAAAGATAGACTAGGTATGATTACTATTAGAAAATTGAAGAGGTTCCATGTAGCCAGTAGTGTGGAGCAATATTATTTTTTTGCACGTGTAAGTACGCTAATAGGTAGATATTTTACTCATAATATATCTTCGTGAGAGAGAACTCTAGAGAAATTTCCTTTGGTATACAACAATTTCTACTTTGTTGTATAAATAGGTAACGTTGAAATTTCCCAAGCGTAAGCCTTGCGCAAATAAGCGCGTCAAATCGCGCGCGACCAATTTTTGTACCTATAAATAAAACGAACTATATTATACTCAGTAAATGCACGAGGCGAGCGAATTTAGTGGCGTGGTTGCGTGGCTTTTACAGTGTATAAAAAAAAGTTAAGTGAATCAGTTCGACCCAGTTAGTTCAGGGCGTATAGTCTCAATAGTATTGGCAATCAGACAAATATTAATTTAATTTGAGACTGTGATCACAAGTTTGTAAGGGACCGCTGCTAATCTAATCTATTCACTCAAACATGTAGCATATCTAGGGACCGGTATTGTTTGCGTATTTGCATGTTATAACAACCCGTCTAAGTTATTATTGAATGTATAAGAAATGAGGGCCAACCGTTACATATCGTCAATAACAGACATTGCCCCAAGCTGGCATCTACGTTTTTGATAAATGGCTTAACTAATATATTACTATTCAACGACTAATTCGCACGGGTGGACATTTTATTTTATTTTGTAACATCTGGGTATAAATAAATTTAGCCTATGTTATTCAGGGATAATGTAGCGTTCTAACGGCAAAATATTTTTTGAAACCGTTCCGGTGATTTTTAAATTTATTCGTACATACAAAAATACAAATCTTTCCTCTTTATAATATTAGTATAGACAAGAAATAAATTGGGTCAAAATAATTTGTCTCGCTGTTGTAAGATACCTAAAGAATTTTGCAAACTAAAATATTCGACTCCTATTGTCAATATCATAACATCTCAATTCTGAAAACCGTTTTCTATTTCATTGTACTGCTCATTCCATATTTCCGCTACGCCATGCCCCATCGCAATATTGCCCACTTAGTTTGCTCAGCGGGATGAGAGAATCCGGCATGGAAGTCACGTGCGAGGGCTGCCACCTTGCCTTGTTTATTTAAAAGGGAAAACAACAGCTACAGTCGTAAAATAAAGGTCAATAAAAGATCTTTACGATGTCCGGAACAAGAAGAGACGCAATAAGAATTCGATAGTGATTTCTGGGATACTTTATCAAAACCTACTTTTTATTATGTTATTATAAACATAAGATAATTGATTTATTATTGGAATCATGTCAATATTTCCTATACAGGAAAGATAATTTTTAAGAAACCCATGCGTTGACAACCCTATTTGCAAGGCGTTTTCCTCTCAGTGACATGATGGCGTCCCTAATCGGTGGAAGAATAATTCGTGAACTAAAATGAGACGGTAATACGACAAAAATAACCAGAGGTGGTAATAAGAAAGTGTTGAGCGGAAATAGAAAATGATAGAGGGTCGAGAATTCAATTACAAGAATTTTCCGTGTCATATTCCAATTAGGTACTATGGGAATGTCGTTTGCAATATCGAAGCCCACTCCGGCACGTCAGTTTGTCAAAGCAACGCTTGTTAGAGAAATAAACGAATTAAAAACTATCCGAACGAACTAAAAGTATGCATGGGTCAATGGATCTCGCGACGCATCCCCTCCGACGAATGGCGACTGATTGACTCGGGATTTTTGTGTAGGCACACGACTCTACGCTGCTGGTTCAGCTGCATTCATGTTAGCTCGCAATTCAACGTTTAAATGCAACAGTGCGTTTCAGCTTTTGTGAACAAAATTCGAAAAATTCGGTCGAAATACGAATCGTGCATGTTGTGAGTTACAATTTCTCATGTTTTACCTAATACTACCTATTACTTATAACATTGCTTAACACTGGTTTAACTACTAAAGACATCACAATTACGTCCCTAAAGATATTCAACTAGTAAGTTGGATATCTTACATTGCTAATAATTCATGATAGGGTACAATAACCTCTAAAAACTCTTGCATAAACTACACTCTAGAAAGGAACTTATTAGCACTACACACACGTACGCTCTGAAAGCGTCGCTATGATGGAGTCACGTTTAGAAAAGTGGCGACGAGGTTAGAAATGTGTGACCCGAGAAGATACCGCTCTCTAAGTTGTAACGTTAACAATTCAATGTTTTAGCTCGAAGCCACGAACTTTCCACTCTAGGTATAATATAAGTTTCATTGCTTTAAATGTAATGAAATTATCGTTATAGAGACGGTGATGTGCACTTACCACTTTGCAAATCTTGCATCTCTAACACTCACTCTCTATCAATCTATTACTTAGTGTTTAACTGCAGGTGTAATGTTCATTCACATTTTAAGTGTGTTATTGATTTAGGTAGTTAGGTAACTTTACCTATCACTGCTACACCTACTATCTTACAACAACCTCAAAAAATGAAGGTTCTCAATTTGATCCGTAAATACTTTTTTGGATGAGTATATTTGAACAGTATTCTAAAACAAGTAGCAGTTGCAGCCTCGTGGGCAAGAACGCCTGCCTTGAACGTAAGGGGTGCAAGTTCAAGTCCCGGGCCCGCACCTCTGAGATAATTTTCATGTGCCAATGTAATTTTAAACAATGATTACCACTTGCTAAACGGTGAAGGAAAACATCGTGAGGAAAGCTGCACGTCTTTATTAAGGCGTATGAAGTTCACTAACCCACACTGGGCCAGCGTGGTCGACTATGGCTTGAGGGGGAATGTGCCCCGTATAATGGTAATAGGCTCGCTCCCGATTAAATTGGGACCAAAATACATCGGCGAAGTGTCGGCGCACTGCAGTGCACCTCTGGCCTCTGGCTACCCCTTCGGGGAATACAGGCGTGATGCTGATGTTTATTATAAAACAAGTTTTTCTGGATAGTGCATTTTATTCTATTGTAAATAGTTTGCAGGTGAATTAGATTTTTCATGATTTTGGAAATTAATACACTTCTATTATCTTACTTACTTCACTTATGAATTGGCGTTTCCGAATCTCTTGAGACATTATGAAAAGTTGGGCGTAGCTATAGAGTGAACAGAAGTGGGCGTGCTTCAGTGAGATAACCGTGATCTTTTCATTTCATGGGCTGAAGGAACTTTTCCCATTTTAACTTATTTTATCAGTGATGGCACACCAGCCGCGGCTTGAGTTTACTCCTTTACAAATTGAGGTTTCGGTGTCTTTATCTGCACAACAGAGCCACGCCAGACCCTATAAGTTCTCCTTTTATTTAAACTGTTAATGACACAATTAAAATGTTATTTCGATGGAGGGTTGAGGTATGTTTTTTTGGGATATCGCAAAATACCTTATAACAAACCTGGCAAATTTTTTGAGTGTCGAAGAGGCAGATATATGTATAACTCGGTCTAGAAACAAGATATCGAAAAACCCAAGTAGATATATCTAAGTAGATGAAGATAAAATAAGTGTATTTGTTTACTTAACTCACCATGGACGAAACCCTAATATGTCAGTCTCATATTGAACGGGTAAAATGGTTGTTCTGTACAAATACCTATCTACTCCCTTTTTTAATAAAACACGTCGTACACCGAGGCATATGTTCTCCGCTTAATATTGAACAAGCTGTGTTGACTTGGGGGAATACGTAATGAATGTGTGTCACTTTGTCGTATTTTGAAGCGGTCTAAATTATTCCTTGCCCAAATACCTACCTACCATACGTAAGGTATCAACGTAAAACCGATACTTACAAATATATTTCATACTTCGTTCTATGACATGTAAAGACCTGGGGGGCAATTCTCTCATGACATTATCTCTAATTCGACATATTATGTCGAAACAAAACGCCAAATATGTCGTATTTTATTATTATTCCAAGCTTTCTTTTAGCTTGCAACGTATGTATGTCCGGGTGGAATCTTGCAACGGAATTATAAATCAGTTATCTTTAACCGATTGAGCTGAAATTTGGTATACACGCTTATTTTGGATGACAATGCATGCTTAGCTATGTGACGGCATTCTAATTTCAATATGGCGGATCATGCAAGATGGCGGAATAGTAATTTTTGCTGCACTACCACAGTATGGGTATCAAATGAAAGGGCTTGCTGAGGAGAACACGAAAACTAAGGGCAATTAAATAAAAGCTTGATTTTAAAAATATTTTTTAACATTTTATTTTTTCGTTTTGTTAGACGAATCTCTTACCAACACCTCTTTAGAAGAAATAAAAACAAAGCAAATGTATGATTTAAGAACAAGTAAATTAAAAAATACTAACCCACTGATTTTTCTTGCCGGATCTTCTTATTCGAAATCGCGCTCCGATTAGGTAGTAGCTTAATAGCATATAAGGACAATAATGTAATCTGACAATTTCTGTAAGTGCCCCTGTAGGCCTATACGAAATAATAAATGTTAGTTTGTCAAATGTTAGTAAAATGTTCTATACATACTGTAACCAAACTGGCGATGTAATGGATCTCATTTACATACCGTAACTATTAAATTAATATACACGTCAAGATAAATGCACAAATGCACAGCCGTTAGCATGCCTCAGCTCAAGATTAGTAGTGTTATCTTGATTCCGGGGTTCGGGAATTATGTAAAACACACTGGGAATATTAATCCCGCGATACAGCTGCGATCCCGGACTGCAGCGAATCATAAAATATTAGGCACAACAGAAACAGTATCAAAGTAGACAAACTATTGAATAGTGGTGTTCTAGTATCATTGTCGAAATACGCGCTTGTTTCATTCCCGTGTTATTATATTTGAAAATAAAATAGTGATGTAATAAAATCATTACGTAAATTACGTAGGTAATGATACCTTACTTATATTTACTTACCTAATGTAGTTCCATAAATACATATGTATTGAGACATCAAATAGTCACTGATGTTATTTGCCCAATTATTAAATCGACGAAAATATATATTTATGAAATAGAAAATCAATATTAATTATGTTAACTAATGTTGTTAAAATAATATATAGCCCGACATTTATAGAACTTTATGGTCGTTAATTTGAAGTATTAACTATGTGCTAAGATGTAGGAGATGAATGTTTTAGATATATATGTATTGTAAAGAATAACCTATGCAGCCTAGAAATTTTCCTCGTTATTTTTCTATGTTAACCCCTATGCTTGTACCTAACATGAGATGTCTACGAAGTATACATATCAAGTAGACTACAGGCCGTTGCTTTAATAGCAGCACAACACGATTCCCTCGTCAGGTAAAACTGCCCCTAAACAATATTAGCTACGTGACCTGAATTACCGATCGCATTGCCTGTGTCGGTACACGGAGATAAATACCATAATGTGAATAGCCTATCTATAGGTTCATGTCAGTCGTTATTGTTTAATAACTATGTTTTATTTTCCATTGAAATTGGGTACACTTCACCTATCTGTAAGAAAACCCACTTAATTAAGAAGGGCAATGTCAGCTATATAGATTATTATTGTAAAAATTGCTTACAATAAATAATAAAATGAAAAGGGAAGCTTACCTTTTGTAGTTAAAGGTAAAAAATCGGAATTTGTCATTCACGTCACTATTTACATAAACCGCCTTTTGTTTCGGTTGGGCCTTGTTTCGGAAATGTCATTTAAATAAATGTCAGTTTCCGAACTATTCCAATTTTAAATACAGAAACATTGCGGTCACCGGCCCGCTAAAACTGTTACAAATACGGTGCGAAATGGTAAACCGCGTTAATTATATCCCACGTTACGTTCATTTGGTAATTCATGAAGGGGCGCAATACAATTAAAAAGCTTTTGAACAAATACAACCTATCTATTGGAGACATAAAATTATTTAAAATAACTTCAGCTAGGTACCTTACCAATATAAAGAACATTGAGATTATATGATTAATTGTGCATTGCATTAACATTCCGCTTCAACATTGTTGTACATGAACTAAGTCTAAAATATAATGAACAGCACAAAAAGTTAGTTCTTTGGGTGCCAACATAATCACCACCAATATCAAATTTGGTTACACCTGAAATTAAACTATTTTACGGATTTTATCGCGTTTATTTACTATTTTATTTTACTTGCTACCACCAACTTGGGATCCAGTAATTAATATGATTAAATCCAAAACCAAGTGTACCATTGCAAGACCTCAGGACACCGTAAGCACTTTCTGCGTGGATCGGACCGCAAACAACAACTAAATATGAGTGTACCCAGTTATTAACTATGACATCAGGACGTCTAACACCTCAGTCCCCCCGTGACCATGGTTGCTGTAAAGCAGCCGAAACGTCGGGAAAATAAAATAAAAAATAAATGCGATAAAATCCGTAAAGTAGTTTTAATTTCAATGTATAGTATTATTATTATAGCAGTGGTAGCCGAGTGGTCGAACGCACGTCTTGCAAATCAAAGTGTGCAGGTTCAAACCCCGGCTCGCACCTCTGGGATTTATGTGCGAATCTCATTTTCATCCGAGATTATCACTTGCTATGAAACGGTGAAGTAAAACATCGTGAGGAAACCTGCACGTCTGGGGGAACTTGTCTAGTTCTCGATAGATGTGTGAAGTCTGCCAACCCGCACTGGGCCAGCGTGGTGGACTGTGGCCTGAATCCCCCTCGCATTTAGGGGAGGCCCGTGCCCAGCAGTGGGACGTTAAAAGGGCTGTAGTAGTAGTAGTAGTATAGTATTCGCGTAAATATATGAAAACAATATTGGTTACACCTGGTACTACGTTTAGTAGATTTTAAAATACTAAATATAAATGTGCAATTTAGAATAAATAGATTCCACAAATAAGTAAGTGGGTTCGATACATGTCCGAGTGACCGCAAAGGGCGCATGATAAACTGTTATTGGCCCTCGACCCTCCTAATGGACGGCGCTGGACGGGCCAAGATATGAGTAATGGCTCTAATAAAGCACATGTTGTGTTGCCCTGTAAAACGGCGCTAGAGTGGAATGTACTGCTTAGTTATTACGATATAAATAAGAATTTATGAAAGCGTAGTTAGATAGTTTAGGAACCAAGAAATTTAAAAAGCGGAACTATACATCTTACAACTAATGGAACTACTATATTATTTGTTTATTTATTATACTATAAATGTTGTCTCTCCTCGGTCTTTCCTTTTGTCACCTTTATTTAATTTCCTAGCTATGTAATCAAAACTCAAATACAATCATTGTATTATGAGGATGCGTAAACTACTTTTAAGCTTGTGACCTCGCGACCAACGTGAGACGTATAATATAAGTCGCTAAGTGGTTAGTTATTTCGTTATAAAGCATGAACGTACCAGCTGTCTTAGAATTTCTGAACAGGTTAAGCGTTAAGGCTACGTAACATTTAACTTTATTTTTGCATCCCGCTTCATCCGGCTAGAGCTTTTAAGGACACTTACTCTACTCTAAAGTTAACTCGTTAATATACATAAGTAACAGAATTAACCGGAGACAGACTCGGGAAGTACAAAGAGTTGATTGTGAAACACGTTGACTGCATCTTCTACTTTATCTATAGAAGATATATTTCTAAACTAGAAAAAATAAACCTTAAAAGCTATATACTGTTTTAGGGTAATTAATAGGGTAATATAGGGTAATAGGGAGATTCTTGTGATTTTTAAATAGCATTTGCTATTTAAAAATCACAAGAATCTCATTAAATTGTCCATGACTTTTAACCTAACTAAATCGTGCACGTCTACGTCTTGGCTACTTGGTATGTGGTCTCAGCTTGCGTCCTCCAATGCTTGCCGATGCAGCGATAGCTAGTTCAGACGATCGCCATTCATTCTAGGACCCATTTAACGCTTTATATACATCTCGCAGCTCGCTCGGAATGTTGGAAACAATAGCGTCGCGGGGATCTTAGCGCTATAGCGTGGGTACAGCGGGCGCACAATAGCCGGCCGCGAACGCTCTCTACGAACTTTTCTCGTTTAAACTTATTTTAGTTCTTGAAGAGTGGCGCTCACAATAGAGTGATTCCTCCGCTTCGACTCGTCGATAGCTTTATGGAATTATTAGTTAATTGCAATATAGGCGGCCGGCAAACCAGCAGTTTTCTGATCTGAAGATAAGTAATCTAAAGTAAAATAACGAATTCATCATTTTCGAACATTTATGTACTGAGAAAAGTCATATAGAGGGTTCTTGTTTAAAGTTACGATCTTTACGGTGTTCGTAGCAAAGCACACATTCAACATTGCAAAGAATTCAAAGGGTCACTCAACCAAATTGAATCACAGTTTTTCCACGAGCAATTTTTTAGATTGGTGTCGGCCGGCACATAGGAAAATTACAGCGCGCCTAGTAATTGTTTGAAGTGACCGTACCTTATTTACACACATCCAGATGCGTTCTAGGCAATCGAGTATCAACTCTATTCACTGGGAATAAGGAAAATTGCGAAGGATTTTTACTAAATTTACGCTGATTTTCCGAGGGGAAAAAAGTGTTGTCACCGTGGAGAGTCGCTCAATAAAGTTTAATTGGGATCAGGAAACGAATTTAACTTATTTTTAACACCGGGGATTAGCACACCGGAGTCTAGCCTTGTTGTGATTAGAGAGTAGATATGTTTCTTGAACTATGACATACCTACTTACCTATCTATACAGACAGAAGTCCGAAATAATCGTTTAGGCACATATGTATATGGCAGTTAATATGTAGACGCTTAGTGAAGGCAAATTATACGTAACTATCATAGTTTCCGAGTTATAGACCGTTGAACCGTTGACCGCCTTTGGTTCCATCCATAACCCAATTAAATAGTGTAAACTACATTTACGAGAGGCGACTACCAATATTCATAAAACAGAACGAGAAAATTTTACATAGGACTAGAGATAGATAGATAGATAGATAGATAACTCTTTATGTTCCACCGCAAAATTTGGTGTTTAACAAAAAGTTGAAAAGACATGTTAGATTTTCAATCAAATTTTTATACCATTCAGTTTAGTATCCAATACTCATGCACACAGTGAAGTATTATTTCGGACTCCTGTATACAAATATACTGAGTGATGCGAAGGTTCATAAGTTAGGCTGGTATCGCGGCGGCCAGTCGCGCGATGATCCCGCTGACTTATCGCTGTCCATTCGTTCTTGCCGAACTCATTTACCAAACAGCTCGGGGACGCGATAACGCTATTAAATAATACCGTCATATATTTTTAAAGTGAACTTAGTACACTATAAGTGAATTCTATTTACAGACAATTTAACGCGGGCTCTAGACTTTGTACCTACATATACCCACCTAATACCACTTTTCACACTAGTAATTTCATTAGCCCCACAAACTAAGCTTGTGCTACATAATTGTTGTTACAGACACTAGCATTTTATTTATTTATGTCTTAACATTCTTTTCAATTTTTGAGCACTCAGCTATTTTGTCGCATAATTATACTATTTTGGTTACGCATGATTACTTTATTTCTTTTGTTAGTACAAAATACAAAGGTAAATACAAAGTACAAAGGTAATAAATAAATAAATAATGCAGTATCTCCAGCAAGTCCGAGTGGACTTGGTGAGTACATGTGCTGAACTTTTACATCAGTATAGTATCATACTAAACTACGAATAGAAATATATTAAAAGCTAATTGCATTTTGCTAACTTAAGTATAAAGAGAATGTGACCTGCCAATGTGTGAGCCTATACGAAACATATAATTTGCCTCTGTCCAACTAAGTTGATAAGTTTGAATGTGAGTGGTGGCTCCTTCTCTCTATTTAGTTGTTTCTATAATGGCTTCTGTCATAAAGTACAAGTCCGAAATAATACTTCGCCGCTAGCATCAGTATAGGGTAGCGTAGCAACTGAATGGTATAATTTTTTTATTGAAATTCCACCATTTTTTTTTTCAACTTTTTTTCCGTCGTCAATTTCTATAACTCGCAATATCTCGAGTCCTATGTAAAATTTGCATGTTTTCTTTTGTGAATATTGGTAGTCGCCCCTCATAATTGTAGTTTACACGGCTAAATAGGGTTATGGATGTACTCAAAGGCCAGAACACGATACCTGTGACAAATTTTCAAAGATCTATAACTCGGAAACTATAATAGTTAGGTATAATCTGTCTTCACTGAACATCCACATATGAGCTACCGTATACGTACCTTAAGTATTATTTCGGACCGCTGATACACCCTGTATATAAACTAACAGACTTTGTAGAGTCGAAGTTAATAATAAGGTATAAATGACAAGCGATATATTTTAGTGGTCAGCCACGGCACGGCGGCTGGAGAGACGCGATATGCTGCTGAATTATGTCGGAGCGACTTCCCCTGCGGTAACGATTCTTGTGTTTCTTCAACACCCATAGTTCACGTAAACCCTGGCAGAAATCTGTGATCACGCCACAAGTGACTACGAGGAACAAAAAATGCACTTCGTAATGTCCCCGATTTTATTCATTATTATGTGATAGTTAGTTTTCTAAAAAAAATTAAAAACATTACGTAATTTTGAACAAATTGCATGCAGTGGTAGCCGAGTGGTCGAACGCACACCTTGCAAATCAAAGTGTGCAGGTTCAAACCCCGGCTCGCACCTCTGGGATTTATGTGCGAATCTCATTGTCATCCGAGATTATCACTTGCTATGAAACGGTGAAGGAAAACATCGTGAGGAAACCTGCACGTTTGAGGGAACTTGACTAGTTTTCGATAGATGTGTGAAGTCTGCCAACCCGCACTGGGCCAGCGTGGTGGACTATGGCCTGAATCCCCCTCGCAATGAGGGGAGGCCCGTGCCCAGCAGTGGGACGTTAAAAAGGGCTGTAGTAGTAGTAGAACAAATTGCATTATTAGATAATACAGTTGCGATTAGGTAGATATGGAATTGAAATGCGACAAAAATAAGTGATTAAGTGATTAATAGCTAAATTTGAACATGATAGCCAAAGTGACCAGTTTACGTAAGTAGAGATGTCATGGAGCTGATATGACGTTATGGACATAAATATAGCTCTTTACTAAGTTAAAGTGCGGACTCTAGTTAGATAAGTAGGTACCTACCTAGTCTGGACAAGTTGAACTTTAGAACGAGTTGCTACTAATCAAACTTGGCAATATGTATTTACAATTACTTATGATATCCCTAGTTATATTTTATTAATGCGGCACTACTTATTTAGTATTTATTGGAGACAAGGTACTGTAACAATTTCTAGAAGTGAGTAGGTAGGTACGTACTTAGGTACGGTTTCATCATATCTGTTTTATAGACCTTTAAACTTCAATCGATACTATCGATCTAGGTTAAAATATCCGTTATCAATATCAATAGTATAGACTATTATGGAATATCATATATCTAATATCTAATAAATAGTAGGCAGCTATAAAGCCTAGTTCGCATTAGGCTAGTATTTTAGTCTAGTAGCGAGTAATTTAGTAGCTAAATGTGTCTGAACACCCGAATTTTAGTCAAGTAGGTTAGTAAGTTGTTTAGTCAAGTCGATCCATTTTATTCTATTTTTTTGGGCGAGTAGCCCTCACCCACCACGCATCCGCGTTCACTGGTTCACCGGCTAAACAAGTCCGAACCTGTTTTTAGTCAAGTTCATTAGTCGCCGCGAGAATGTCGTGTCGCTGGAGCGAAGAAACGACTTACAATCCGCATACCAGGATTTCAGGATTTACAAATTTCACACAAATTTCCTCGCCAACCTCTTCTAAAATAGCCGCAACGATTAGCTTAATCAGTTTATTCACCTTATTGCGTTGTAGCGCGTTCATCTTGCAACTCACTTGTGTACTGTACTTGTCAATTTGTGCGAACGATTTCTGAGCAGTAGCGAGTAGTTTAGTTGCTAAATTACTCGCTACTACACTAAAATACTAGCCTAATGCAAACTAGGCTTTAGAGATGGAGCCCCGTAACCGAAACCGATGTACAAGTTTCGAATAATTTCGGATAGGGGCGGTGTCCCAATGTTATCCGTCAAAACGACATAATATTGTTTTCTTATATTTTACATTGCGCGAATACGGTCACGGATATTCGATTTTTAAAGAATAATATGACATTGAAATAAAACTATTTTACGGATTTTATCGCGTTTATTTACTATTTTATTTTCCCGACGTTTCGGCTGCTTTACAGCAACCATGGTCACGGGGGGACTGAGGTGTTAGACGTCCTGATGTCATAGTTAATAACTGGGTACCCTCATATTTAGTTGTTGTTTGCGGTCCGATCCACACAGAAAGTGCTTACGGTGTCTTGAGGTTGCTGTAAAGCAGCCGAAACGTCGGGAAAATAAAATAGTAAATAAACGCGATAAAATCCGTAAAATAGTTTTATTTCAACGACATATTATTCTTTAAAAATCGAATATCCGTGACAGAGACTATTACGAAACTGGCGGATAATCCGAAATAATTTTATATTCGTAACCATATCCAGATCCGAAATTTTATATCCATAATGGGGTATTATGGATATAAAATTTCGGATCCCTAGGTAACTTACATATGACCCGATAAAACCAAGATGACACACCTACATGGCAGACAGAACAGTGCAAGTCACTTGCAAGAAAAAGCACAGGCGACATCTCGCCCCCTTGCAATCTGGACCCCGGGCGAGAAGCCCACTTTTTGAAATGGCTTTGACGTATGTGGTGGACAAATATTTTGACACTAGGCCATGATAACGCGCTGCAATCTTATCGAGTACCGGTTATCATGAATGATCTAACACGGAGAATTAAATAAATCCTTGCAAAGTACTAATCGCGTAGAAATTATTTGTTTATTTTTCATTTACATTATTACTTGACGTCATTATACTTATTGCTACTTATAGTATTCAAATAAGAATTCAATACTATGATTTTAAGTAGTCTGCTTAATATTACTAATCGATTGATAATTTATTTATTAAACAATATTTTACATAAATTACACTTCGAAAATGAAAACAGTTTCTTTCTAATTTTAAATAGTTAGATACCCACTTAGTACCAGTAGGCACCAACTTATTCTTACCTACTTAGTCCGTCTAAAAGTTACCAGTCTAATATTTTTCTATAAAAATGAACTAACGAACTAACTTGTATAAAATTGTTATTAGCATTTTTAGACATCTACTAGTTAAGTCATGAAGCGCATTTCTCTCTCTTTTTTATTTTCAGGGGCAGTCCACCAATGAAACCTTCGGACACGACTCCGGAGGGCTCAGGAAGGGGATTTTTCAATGTGCAAGCAGCTGGCTCCACCGTGAACTTCTGCAGCACGGCTGCCAACCCCGCCATGGATTGCATTTGCCCTAATCTGGCACCTAAAATGCACAAATTGAATTTAAGGTTACCTTATTTTTTAACCGATTTCCAAAAGGAGGAGATTTCTCAATTCGGCCGTATATTTTTTTTTCTTTTATTAATTACCTATTATATTTCATACTTAGTGGACAATGATACATACTACATACCCATAACGATACAGGTTTTGTGGTTAGTACCCACGCAGCCTTGATAGTAGTAGTTATATTAAAATGATCATGTAGAATTAAAATGACCACTTACCAACACAGGCTCTAGGCCCTTCTCCAAATGGTAGAAATACGAAGTTTTTTATATCCTGCTTAGCACCGTTAGCGAACCTCTCAGGATCAAATGATTCGGGGTCTCTGAAATACTTTTCATCTTTGTGTATCGCTTGAATGGGAATTATCACTTTGACATCTTCCGTTATAGTTAGATCGATCTCTGGAATTGTGTATTCTGGGACTGTGCACATTCTTATCAAATACCCAACCGACGGATACATTCTCATAGATTCGTAAAATGCCATTTCTAAATAAGACATCTCTTTGATCGCGTCGTATGTTATCTTGTTGTTATGTTTAGCCAATACCTCATCAATTTGTCGTTGTATTTTCTCCTGGTACTCGGGGTGGAAAGCTAGTTGGTGCAGTGTAAAACTGGATGCCGTCGACGAAGTCTCAAAACCCGCTCCGAAGAATACGAACGCTTGAGCTGTCATTATCAAATCGTCCATTTCCAATTCGACTACTTTTGGCGTTCCATTGTCATTCCTTTCGATCATTGATTCTCCTATTATTTTACCTTTTTCTTTGAGTTGCAACATTGAATCTATGAAGTCGTTTCTTCCGGATGGCTTATAATTTCTTTCTTTAACTACACTTTGCACCAAATGAACCATAGTTTTCTCTAGCTCGGGCGCCAGAAACGTCATGTTTTTAAATACTTCGGGAAACATCATTTTCAGAGCGCCCGCCACTGCGTCTCTTAAGTTCCTCTCGAAGATTCGCTTTCCGAGTTTTCTAAATTGTGAGTTCTCGTCAGCCAGTGAGTCCATGTCGATGCCGAACCCGCACGAGCCGATGAAGTCCGTCGTGTACCTCGCCATTAATTCTCTCACATCATAGTAATCTCTGTTGACTATTTCTTCGGTAATAATCTGCAACTTTTCGGCCCTCGCTGTGATTATGGGAAACATTGCTTTTAGTTTTCCTGTACTGAAAGCAGGCGTGAATCTCTGTCTTATTAACCGCCACAGATCACCGTCGGCGAAGAACAAGTTTTTCAGTAGAGGTTCCACGATGGTTTTGTGGGGGTTGATCCCTCGCGAATGGAAGTATTGAAAATCGGTGAGTAAAATCCGTTTGATTATGTCGGGGTCTCTCACGAGTAGTTCGGGGCTCGTTCCCCGATAGTATCCGACCACTTTCTCTTCCGGGTACCTGTTGTAGACGTCTGTCGCCATCATGGCCACGCTCGCTTGCTGAAGGAACTGCTTCGTGTTTGTGCCGAGGTATGGTACCGGTTTGTCATGTTTGATGCCCCGTTTCTTCCAGTACCCAAATGTTCGAATGCCATAGAAGTACAACACTGCCAACACCACCACCAGTAGCACTATTAACAACATTTTAATATGAATTTTGGTGCGGTAAGCGCGGTCTCCGCATGTCAAGTACAGCACAATCGGACTGTGTAGCAGTTATAAACACGGACCAGGCAAATCTAGCGCCAATATTACGCGACTTTGACGTGGGTGAATAAATTATTTACAAATTGCGATATGTTTGTTTACTTATCTAAATGAAATAGTTCTGCTGGCTCATTTATTAGCTTGATAATCGCGGACACACGCCGTTTAAACCAACTCAACGTAGTACAGTTGAAGATATTAGAGACAATTCAATTTTCAATTATACCTGCGGAAGGAATTATACCTGCGAGTCATCGAGCTGCTTCGATATTACTTCTAATTCATTTTTCGCATAGCATTCACTACAAGAGTTGATCATTTTATTTGCATGCCTATTTCAATTTTATTTTCTTGCTTTAATCACACTGATTCCATAGGTTTATTTTATAATTTTGATAATTATTTTATTTACGGATAAACGTATAAAACTTGCTTAATCGACATTCTAAACACAACGTACAGGTCCTTGTTGAAATCGATCACGAGCCAACATAATCTTTAGCCGCGATTAAAATAATAAGGTAATGACACGATTTTGATTAGGTATAAGGTAGGCTGGACGAGATGGTTACAGCAGGTAACCACCAAGATGAGAAAAAATAAATGACATGAGAATAAAAAGCTTTAGATATTGACGTGAAGGTACCTATACTCGAACATCAAAGAAGCTCACACAGCTCAATGGACGTGAATGTAAGCATTGCGTGCTTTGATGAGATTGAGAACATCAGACGATTGCCTCGCGCTTCTGGCCTTGGGGACTCACAGTATTCAAATAATTTTGAAGAAAATAACATGCCTAGGTGTCATCTCAAGTAAAATGAGAGTAACCATATTATTATTTTTTTCTTGACATAGTCCAACTGTGCGTGTATTTTAGGTATGAAGTAAGATACCAACAATAGGTAATTATAAAGTTAAGTAGTATAAAAAAACATAGGTAGTCGAATTGAGAACCTCCTCTTTTTATGTTTTTTTTTTTTAAATTGACAATTACGGTTAACCTTTATTTAAACAATTAAGCAATTAGCGACTATAATTTGGCACACACGAGAACCTTTATTAGGTAAGTAGTTAGTTTCATAACAAAACTATACATCATCACGCCTGTATTCCCCGAAGGGGTAGGCAGAGGTGCACTGTAGTGCGCCCACACTTCGCCGATGTATTTTGGTCCCAATGTAATAGGGGGCGAGCCTATTGCCATTATACCAGGCACATCCCCCCTCAATACGAGGGAGATTTGGGCCATAGTCTACCACGCTGGCCCAGTGCAGGTTGGTGAACTTCACACGCCTTTCTATAGACGTCTAGGTTTCCTCACGATGTTTTCCTTCACCGTTCAGCAAGTGGTAATCATTGTTGAAAATGACATTCGCACATGAAAATTATCTCAGAGGTGCGGGCCCGGGATTTGAACTTGCACCCTTACGTTCAAGGCGGGCGTTCTTGCCCACGAGGCTACTACTGCTAAACTTTTTTCACTATACCTCCTCCACCCGCTTCCTGTTAACAAACGGGTGTCACCGACTCCCCTCGGGTTAGGCCGCTCCGATTCCGTGGCAAATGATGCACAAAAATGTTAAGAGGTCATGGCATTAACGTCACCCTCCCACAGAATGGAGATAACGAAGCATAAACTTATTCCCGACTCATACCTTTACATGGCTGCGTGTGCATTTAAACACGTTGGTCGTTTCGAGCTTATTATCAGTATCAAGAGCCCAACTCCTGATAATAGGCTCCAAACGACCATCTTCAATCATATTTAGAAAATAACAAAAAACAAAAACCTAGGTGCACATAAAAGCTAGAAATAACCTTAAAATTAATTACATTTGGAGTAGGTGCCAATCTACGTCAGACTAGGCAAATACACACATGAAATGAATTTTTTTTCACGCTTTTTAGTGTCATAATCGTTGAAAATATGCAATTATTACCACCTCATAACAACCCTAAAAAAGTAAATATTTACAGCCAAAAAAAAAATTCCCCCCCCTCATCCCCCCCCCCCCCCCCTCACGTATCACGAATCACGTAAACTGGATCATAACTCGCAGCGTAATCGGTGTACATACATAAAAAACACAAAAAAAAACATACCGACCGAATTGAGAACCTCCTCCTTTTTGGAAGTCGGTTAATGAATAATACCTGGCGCAATGCATTTAGTTAGGCCATAGTCCATCACGCTGGCCCAGTGCGGGTTGGTGAACTTCACACGCCTTTCTATAGACGTGCAGGTTTCCTCACGATGTTTTTTCTTTACCGTTCAGCAATTGGTAATCAGTGTTGAAAATGACATTTGCACATGAAAATTATCTCAGAGATGCGGGCCCGGGATTTGCACTTGCACTTACGTTCAATTCTATCCCACAAAGCTACCACTGCTTTGAAATATCTATGTCTGCCTTATTTAAGTATATGTTTGAAAAAAAACCGGCCAAGTGCGAGTCGGTATCGCGCACGGTTCATGAGATACAGCCTGGTGACAGACGGAGGGACGGACGGACAGCGAAGTCTTAGTAATAGGGATCCCGTTTTACTCTACGGGTACGGAACCCTAAAAAGCCCGTGTCTGGGTGGGTATTCAGTCGAAAGGCCCAAGTATTTACTTCAAACATATTTATGTAGGTAGGTTGATAATAGGTTGATAGTTAGGTATATGTTATTTGTATGAGTGTTCTTGATTGTATTAAAGTTTTGAAAGTTTTTTTACACAGGCTTATCATGAAAATTAAGACTGAAAATACTAGAAACATTTTACCAAGTTCTTGAATTGTTTGTGAAAATACTGTGCATTTTATTTAAACGGTATACAGTTTATTTTAAGTTCAGAACTAAAACGGTTCTCGTGTCTAGACATCACGTTTAATTATAAATAAAGAGTAGCTTCGTAAAACAGGACTCTAGCATTAGATGAAGTTTTAAGAAGAAGTAAAAGTCGTGGACAGGTATACCTAACCTATACCTATCTATTTGATACCTATCTTACTTCTCCTATTGAGGTAATATAAGTTGAAGGCTTGGTAGATACTATTTATACAAGAAATTCTTTATAAATAAATAATCGCAATAGATTAGTTACTTACGAGTTTAAAATCAAGAGTCGTGATATTAAATGGTTTGTGAACACTGTGAGGCTTTTCTCGTATAGGAGCTCACTTAGAAATACGCTTTTCGTTTCAATAAAGAGCTAAGCGTCCCTTGCCACATTAACTCTGTGTTTTCAAGTCCCACAAGGGCCACAATTTATTATTTCCCAGCGGGTAGCCCCGGCCCGGCCCCGGGCGAGCCCGTGCCTATTAATAATGGGTTTCTTTCGCGACGTTTCATGTGTGAGACAGCAGCGGACCTTCACGCACTCTAATGTGTTTTATCTTAATAGAAATTCTCACTTTTAATACCACCATCAATTTGAAGTCATCAACTGGTCTGGACCAAGCCCCTAACTTCCGCATATCGTACGCCCTAACAAAACAATACATAGTAGTAAGCGATCATAAGCTTCAGGGCCAAGTGGCATATGACCACGGTTATAGCATTACGATGAGAATATTTAAGAGCGTGTTTTTTTAATAGTCGGGTTAGTGTTTGAACTTACTCTTTATTAGATAGTGGCACTGTTATAATTACATCGAAATCCTTGACCTCCTTGGCACGTGTACATATGTATTTGCGTATTTATTAAAGGATTAATCATAATAAAGTTACTAAAACATTTCCTGTTTGCGTTATTGTGGGCTCACCTTCTGTCACAAGCCTGTTTCCACCTAGGTGATTTTTCTAATGATATTTAGATACATATGTCACCTTTATATTACTGTATAAGTACCTATTTATGTAATTAAACATTACATAAATAGGTACACAGTATAGGTAAACAGGATATACCATATCGATTCAACAATTCTGACTGTCTGCGAACAGCCAGCACTACTTATAAAGAGGCCTAAATGTAGCTTATATTACGTAGGTCTAGGTAGTAAATTCAGGCAGAAATACAACACTTGATGGAAATTTGGACAAAACAACATCATGTTTCGCCTTTGTGTACCTACCGAATAAGCCGCGGAAACTCCATTGTAAATTCCCCTTCAAAGTACTTCGGAAGCTGAAAGCTTAGCGCACGTTCATTTGCATAAAATGTTGCTTTTTATTCGCCGCCACCGCGCCGTGAGGCTGCCTTCTTTTTTAGCACGAGCTTTTTTAACCCCGTTCTTCTAAGTGTGAGTAATGTTTACGGTATAAGGTCTAGAATTTAGAACTAAACAGACATCTACCTTTATTTACCCAGATACAGTAGAGGGGTACTCCCCTACTATTACTGCGCATAGTTTAGATTTAGTTTAAGTGAGCAGTTAGTAGCTACACCAGACTCCCACAATACATAAAAATTTTGTTATGTATAACTTGCATCTATACATTAACTACCTATATAATGATTAGGTATCTGTTTATATATTGTAGGGAGAAATACCTAAAGCGTATTTATTATTATTAAGCATTACATTGTGAGTACAAATAGATAATCAAGGAGGAATTTCTTTTTTGTTGTACATGCATCATTAAGTCCCCCGCACACTAGAGCGACAACGTTCGCGCATCAATATGATTGCCAATACCAAAACGAACTCTGTGTCAATATGCATAATTATTGAATTTCTGTGGTAAAAAGCCACGCCCCCGCGCATCAAAATTCGCTCGCACTGGTCAGTGTAAACTTTTTCTATCATCGACAAAATTCGATGGGAGCCATAGATTTTTTAAAAAGTGTGCTTTTTATATGAGCCACATTGAAGCCAATACTGTTTGTTTTGGTATGGCAAAAAACCGGCCAAATGCGAGTCGGACTCGCGCACGAAGGGTTCCGTACCATTATCTATAAAAACGGCAAAAAAAACACGTTTGTTGTATGGGAGCCCCCTTAAATATTTTATTTTATTATGTTTTTAGTATTTGTTGTTATAGCGGCAGCACATATACATCATCTGTGAAAATATCAACTCTCTAACTATCACGGTTCATGAGATACAGCCTGGTGACAGACGGACGGACGGACAGCGAAGTCTCAGTAATAGGGTTCCCGTTTTTACCCTTTGGGTACGGAACCCTAAAAATTAGACGCGTAAGTGTCGACGCCCCAGTGCTGGAGGCTTTATAATCTGCTAAAGCAACGTATCACCCCCGGCCTCACAAGATCTCCGTAACAATTAAAAGCGGATCCCGTACTTAAAGTTTTAATGAGAGTTTAAAAAAAAGATGTTAAGTTATAAAAAGAACGACTGAACAGAGGTCGTCAAAGCTGGCAAGTACTCGAACTTGTTTCGCATTAAAATTACTTTTTCTCAAAAACTTTCTACAAAGTAATTTTATGGCAGGTAAGTAGGTACCTGTTTGAAAAAGATTCAGACGTTTAATGGAATTGAAACCTCGTTAGGTCTACCCATAATAAATTAATACTGGATTATGATGCAGCCGCAATGCCTAATAACTTTTTAGGTATCTACCTAGCTTTGATCTTCAATAGATATGATTCAGTTCTAGATATCAACATTTGCTAGTTACCAACAGATTAATTGACAGAGGAATTTGCAAATATTTATAAATAGCGGCCCCTCCTTCAAGAAAATACCTTATATTGATTTATTTAATATAATCAAAGCTTATATTGCAATAAATAAAGTTTTTATTTTATAAAAAAATTTAAACATTGTAACACAGGCTACAAAAGTCAAAGTCAAAGTCAAATCATTTATTTTGTATAGGCCTATGGGGGCACTTACAAATTGTCAAGTTTAATTTTTTTTCTTATATACTACTATACTACCTAAATATTGTTATTTATAGAGACTATTAAACTAGTCACATTTACACCAAACGTACTACTAGGTATTCTAAATTGATAGGCGTCCGGTGCCGATTCGATATGGTAATTCAATGTTTGCCGAAGTACTGCGTCGTTCAATCTTGCCCGTGCAATATGCAGCGGCCCCGCGTTCACTGAAGGTACCTATATAGGACGTAATTTGAATACCTACCACTTCGACGATAGAAGCACAGAAGTCGCTATATAGGTAGCTAGGTTACACATCTTTAACCCTCGATATGTGAACAATATTTCAGATAGGTCGAAAAAATAATGACACCAAATAAGAAAATATTATTTATTCCAATGAGAATAAAAGCAATCATTACATGTTTATATTGTTAAAACGAGTAAAATACATAAGAGTACATTTTGCATAAGAAGTTAGTGTAGGTATTTAAAGATAAATCAAATTCTAGACACACTTAATGCTACGGACATACGGAAAATATTATAAAATGGAATACTCATGATTAAATTAATTGTTAAGTACCCACCACACTTCATAACATAGATACGTATAAAAAAATTTAGTCCACTAATAACATTTTTTTAATTCTCATTGTTAGACTCATTAAATTTTCTACTAAAAAATAAATGCAAAAAACACATAAAAAGATCTCATTGAAATTCACATAACAGATTCAATTTATTCACATTAAAATTAAATGTTAAAGTTAACCGGTTTAGCTTTGGTAATGTTGTTAGATAACTAAGACTTAACATCTATATTACAATATACGTAATGCCACTTGAGCCCGGTTCCTTAAAAATAGGTTTTGCTTACTAATCGGTACATTATGTGATATCCACAAGAGAATTGCTCAATAATGATATGAATTAAGCACTTATCGTATCTATTGCAATATTATTGTTATTTAAGTACAATTTTGGTTAGTAAATAAGCAGTTTGCAATTTTTGATATATAGGCTACTTTCATGATCACATAAGTATTGCTTCGGCACTTATTTAATTCTTGCAATAAACGTCAAAATTTACCCTCATCATAGACGTATAAAAAAGGGAGTTCTCCTTTTTTGTACGTCTACGTTCATGTCGAAACTGAAGCAGTGTATCGAGTGCCGCATAACGGCTGCGATTGTGAATGTGTGCAGTGTGAATTACTATGGGTGTCTCTTATTGCTTAGCTAGATACCGTCCTATCTTTTTTTATACGTCCATGCAATATACAAACTACTATTTTCTACCGACAGCGAACGATATAGGAACCGGGTGTTAGAGATTCTATTCTACAGTAACACATAAATCCACGTGAGAATGCACAAACGGAATGCGTATTGGTTACGTTGCAATGTACAATAGTTGCGTTCAAAGCTGCAAATTGTTAATTGGCAAATTTGGCAATAATTAACGTCACGCCGCCACCTCCATGTATACATCACATACATACTAATTTAATGTAGATTAGATACCCGTAAACATTGGTCCATTGATTGGTCTTTAGACAATTGCAGGGGTCCTGTATACAACAGTCAACCCAAATTTTTATTATAATAAGTGTAAGGTTCTGAAAGAAGTCGCCGGCACAGGCTAGTCGCATTAAAGTGCCCTCAGATTAAACAGGTCAATGAGCGCTACAGTGGCGCCACTGTGGCGAGCAAGACGCGTCTGGTAGGGCTTTGGTTGTATTTCGTCAGTTACGCGATGGATTTTGACTAAATGCTCTTATCGTTCACAGTTGTGGCGCATCCTATATCTCGCCACGAAAACATAACTACCGCCAGTGGCTACTAGATGGCGCGACTGTAGACACATCGCGCGTGGTTTGCCTGGCGGGGTCCACTACGCCCCGGTGATGTTGTCGGGGAATTCGTATTATAGTTCAGATCGTCGAACACACCAGTACCGCGAGCTAGGATTTTCTTAGTACTTTGTATGGCGGATAATTTCTTGTACGCGTAGAATTGCGATGTGACTACAGTCGCGCCATCTAGTAGCGACTGGCGGTAGTTCTGTTTCGTGGCAAGATATAGTGAGCGCCACACAATTGTACATGGATAAAAACTTCTTACTTGTTAAATATGTTTTCAGTTGTATGCGAGTAAACAAATAAACATGTGTATCACACTATCAAGAAGAACAGCTGATTATAAATTTTCATAGTACTGTTACAGGCGCTGCTGTCACAGCGTCTAAAGCGTCCTTGCATTTAAGGATGTTACCAATCAATAAGAGCATGGTTTACGAGTGACGACGCGCCTAAAACTCGTCGTGGCGGGCGAGCGCTTCGCCGAAGTCTGTGGCCTGCGAGCCGACGAAGAGGTCGTACTTGTCGAGTATCTCGGCGCGGGTCAGCTTCTCGTCGGCGTCGGTGTCGGCCTCGAACACGAGGTGGCGCGCTTCGGCCTCGGCGTGGTCGAACTCAGCCGGCGCGATCCACTCCTTCACCTCGTCCTCGTCCATGAACCCATCCTTGTTTGTGTCCCTGAATGAAATAATACATTTTATGGCTCCGAATAATCTATGGACGCCGTCTATTCTTTCAGCTGGACCTTGAAATCCAAGTTTATTGGTTCAAATCCCGAAGGCGATCGTCCAGCGATAGGTTTTTCACTATTTAAACAACACTATTTGCGTATATTACTTTCCCAACTAGCGCTCGTGACGTTCAACATCTGGATCTGTAGGTTGGGTAAACCAACTTACATCATGATATGTCAATTATTGTCCTGTCAATCGAGAACCAAATCGTCTCATCCGTAGCCAACTTTAAGCCCCGCTTTTATTAAATTCGTTACATATAGACTAAACAGATACAGTACAGACTCAACAAACACACACAACTAGGTCATGTCGCAAAAAATGTCGAGATAAAATCCTTATCTGCGCGAAGGTTTCTTAAAAGCCATGTCACACATCTATGAAACTGGACTTGTTATCAATTTGCAAGTAACACCTTTATAATTACAGGTAAGGTAACATTATTAACTGACCTGTAACCTGAGAACTGTTCCCGTTCCTGCTTGACCCAGTCAGGCTCGTCCCCTTCCTCGCCATCCTCCGGCTTGAACATGTCACCTATGTATTCATCCAGGGACACCTTGCCGTCCTGCAAAAATCACACATATACACAGATAATTAATTGAAATCGACCTATCTTGTTTTTTATATCCTATCATATGTGCCACTGCGGGGCAAAGGCCTCCCCCTCGCGCCCTATAAACTTAATTTACTATGCGATTCAAATGAGAATAGGATCGACTTTGCGCCATATTGTGACGTGAAAAAACGAATTATGACTTTAAATAATTAAATATTCTATTAATACAATTCCCTACTACTTTACCGTTTTTATTTATATTTGATGTAGGTATTATTATTGATATGCAAATAAGTTTTTTGCAAACCATACTTATTTGTGAAATTTAACAGATAGAGCTTATTGACATTCCTATTCTTATTTGGATCGTATAGTACACGTCATCATCATCACACCTATAGATATACAGACACCGCCTTTAGACATGCAGATTTCCTTACGATGTTTGCCTTGGCTTTCAGCAAGTTATGATAATTATTATTCGCACATGAAATCTGAAAATCCCAGAGGTTCGTTCTACCCTGGGTTTTGAACGTGCATCCCTAGAGTTCAAGGCTGGGCGTTGTACCTACTAAAAACACCAACTTTGCTATTGTACCTACCTTGTCCTTGTCAATATCCTCTAAAGTCTCCAAGACCACCACATCCCTCATCTCGGGATGGTCCTCGGGATGCAGGAACCCGGCAAACTCGGTTCTATTCAATGAGTCATTAGAATCGGCATCTGTAAACAATTACATCATTTAAATTTCTATTGACATTCCAACACTATAATCAACCCCATATTTATTATGATGTAAAGTTAATTATAACATCACAAGTTGATCTCCATTTACAGTGGAATATAACACTTTTGTACTGAATAATGTATGTAATTTGTAGGCGGTTTGTAGATGGATTGATATTTCTATAAATTTGGATGTGCCTTAATTTCAGCTGTGAAGGAAATAATTTCCGCTATAACATTTAAGATGCAATAATAATGCTACACAGCAAAAAAAAAAAAAAAAAAGAGAACTTGTTTATTCCTTCAATAATTCTACGGATCCAGACTATTGCGATTTGCGGCTCAATTTACAAACGTCTTTCATTTTTGTGGAAATTGCAACATATGACACAAGAAAACAACATAGTAGATAATTACATTCTACCTTTTTCTCTACTATGATCTAAAAACTGTGACGTAAGTCTTGACTTGGCGCGCGAACTAGGCCTACAATATAATATGTATAGAATAATTTTGTCGGTATGGTTTCCTTCTTCCATCTGATTAAAGATTATTTAAATTTACAAACAAAGAGTGTCTACTGCGGGGAGTTCAAATTGTTAACTCACCAGCGTAATTCCACCTCCTGCGGTCCCGTTTGTACAGGTTCTTGTATGTGAACCCTTCACCGTTGGGCGACTGTTTCTCTGTCTCGCTCATCTCATCCATAAACCCATACACATTCTTCCTATACGCCTGCAACAAGTTAAAGCCATATCGTTAAGGCCTATGGGGGCACTTACAAATTTTACATTTGTCTCATATCCTACAGCAGAATCAGAACGCAATGTCAACTAAGTTCCAGCAAGGAATTCAGCAGTATGTTTATTTTGAAGTTGAAAAAAAAATTATATGTAATAATAAGGCCCTAAGCTAGTGCAAATGAATTCTACTGATTTTTTGCTAAACTGAAAACAGATTTTAGTTAATCAAAATAAAATATATATTATTTGCTTGTATCCTTGTTAGTGATCGGACAGTCTGTTGTGAAGCTCATGTCAAACTATGTCTGAAAGAGAAGATGAGTACCTTTTCTTTCCTACTGAACTATTTAGAGATTCAGGACACAAATTTTTGTTAACAAAAGTCTAGGTTAAGTCTTACCTCCCATGGGATAAGTTCATCATTGTTAGGGTTGTGCTGTCTCCAGTGCCTCTCGACATCCTCGTCGATGTAACGCTTCTGCGTGTAGCGGATCCAGTCCTTCAGCTCCACCAGTGACACAAACCCATCCTTATCACCATCTATTTTATCCACGATTATTCTAGAAGAAATATATAACAGTTTATTTTTTACTGCTGCGGCAGATAATAGGGTCATCGAACTTACTGATAAGATTTTTGTGAATGTTCCGAATTAATACACTTGGTATAAGATTGAATCCATATTATTATAGGTAGTTTGTTATTATCATTATCATCACGCCTGTATTCCCCGAAGGGATAGGCAGAGGTGCACTGTAGTGCGCCCTCACTTCGCCGATGTATTTTGGTCCCAATGTAATAAGGGGCGAGCCTATTGCCATTATACCGGGCACATTCCCCCTCAATACGAGGGAGATTTGGGCCATAGTCCACCACACTGGCCCAGTGCGGGTTGGTGAACTTCACACGCCTTTCTATAGACGTGCAGGTTTCCTCACGATGTTTTCCTTCAACTTTCAGCAAGTGGTAATCATTGTTGAAAATGACATTCGCACATGAAAATTATCTCAGAGGTGTGGGCCTGGGATTTGAACTTGCACCCCTTACGTTCAAGGCGGACGTTCTTGCCCGCGAGGCTACCACTGCTCGTAGTGGTAGTTTGTGAATGGTAATATTAAAGAGAAATGATAGCCTAAATCATCCTTTCCCAAGTGGGCGATAACGCCCCCTTGTGGGCGCTGCAGGCTTAAAGGGGGGCGATAAGAGACCCGGAAAAAAAATGGGGGCGTTGTGTAGAGGCTTGGGGAGAGACCTCAGGGCCTACTGTGCTTAGGTCTCAAGTTAACTCTTGCAGGCTATAGTAAAAGTCTCGTTTAGAATTAATGTTTAATCTCCGCTAATATAGCTCACAATAATCAATTAATTTGACTTTAGAAAGCGGCTACCACTGCTTTTTTTAAAAAGCAGTGGTAGCCGAGTGGCCGAACGCACGTCTTGCAAATCAAAGTGTGCAAGTTCAAACCCCGGCTCGCACCTCTGGGTT
Organism: Ptilodon capucinus; assembly: GCA_914767695.1. Taxonomy (NCBI): domain Eukaryota; kingdom Metazoa; phylum Arthropoda; class Insecta; order Lepidoptera; family Notodontidae; genus Ptilodon; species Ptilodon capucinus. Next base: position 1,490,292 of record OU611813.1, on the reverse strand, counting down.
TATGTGCGAATCTCATTTTCATCCGAGATTACCACTTGCTTTGAAACGGTGAAGGAAAACATCGTGAGGAAACCTGCACGACTATAGAAAGGCGTGTGAAGTTCACCAACCCGCACTGGGCCAGCGTGGTGGACTATAGCCCAAAAATCTCCCTCGTAATGAGGGAGAATGTGCCCGGTATAATGGCAATAGGCTCGCCCCCTATTACATTGTGACCAAAAATACATCGGCGAAGTGTGGGCGCACTGCAGTGCACCTCTGCCTACCCCTTCGGGGAATACAGGCGTGATGATGTATTATGATGTATTATAATTTGACTTTATAGTGGTTTTTAAGTATAAAGGTGAAAAAATGGGTGTGCTAAAAAATATTTTATTCTCAAAGTGGGCAGTATACAAAATAAGTTTGGGAACCACTGGCTAAATGATTATCTATCTTTTTTTCATTTTATGATACAAGTAAATAGGTATTTACAACAAAGTCAAATCATTTATTTTGTATAGGCCTATGGGGGCACTTACAAATTGTCCAGTTTACATTTGTTTTCTTATATACTACTATACTACCACCGGATCGAAACAAAACCTCAACTGAAAAGATCCGGCAAGAAACTCAGTGGGCTGATCATTTTTTTAAATCACCAAAACTTATTACAACTACACAGGTACATATAGCTCCAGTGTGTTGCCTTTAGAGCTGCTTTTAATAATAAAGATAGAATAATAATACGTTAGTAAGGCAACACACGCTACACTTTGACATGACGGGCAATATTTCGATTGTTGCATGTATTTGACTTTGTAATTAAAGAATAAGCTTTACTTCAATATTTTTCCTTTTATCTTAGTTCATCTTATTTCGGTACCTTCTTCTCTTTATCTTGTGATTTTTATGTCTGCATTGTGTGAGGACAAAATACTCCCATTTATGTAAAAAATTAACATAGCACAAATATGTACCAGTAAGTGCTTCCTACAACTATGTACACAGATATGGGCAAACACTATCAACTAATATAACTAACCCATATGAGTGAGGCGAGATTGTTGACATACTGAGATAATCGAGATGCATAAGATGAAAGATTCTGCTGTTTAACTACCAGTTCTAAACATAGAACAGTTTAATGACCTATGTCTCAAAATTTGTAGCTCTACATAAACTTAATATTTGGGTATATTCAAAACCTAAACATTTGACACAAATTAAACTGAACTAAAGATATTACCAATATTTCCATCCATTAAATATTATAAATTATATGACCAAGATAGAAATCTTTTCAAATGTATTCTCAATGACTTCTAGAAGTTACTAAAGTAAGAAGAGTTAGTAAACAATAAAAAATCTAATATATAATACTTTTGAAGGAACATATTGAGGGGTGAAAGACTATTTAACTTAAGAATCACTGGGCGATATTGACTTATATGTATACATATTTGGAATAAGCAATCTTTTTTCCTGTAAATGTTGCTAAAATCAAATAGCTTTTCAGTCAATTCAGGCCACACATACTCCAGCCCATACAGATTCTAGTCTCTGGCTCGGTTGAGCGGGTCAACAAGTTCTCTCTTACATAGTTAACGAGAGTGTGGGATGGATACTTGGGTCATGCAGGTACCACTTTCATGGGCGAAGACTGGTACCTACACTATACCAGTTGAGGAGATCACCTAGCTGAAGGTCTGATGAAAGTTGTGAGCTTGTAAGTGCTTTCGTGTTCCTAATGGCAGGAGCTAATTCGATTTTGTAAATGCAGGCGTAAATTGAATACAATTCACCAAATAAAAACTTGTAGACTCACCCCAGTCTCCTTTTACTCTCTTCAGGCGCCAGTTGGTCGAATGTTTTCGCCTGATCCTCCCCTAGAAACGCGTCGTGATCATACTGCTTGTTGTGGTGCTCGTTCTTATAATGTTCCGCTTCAGATAAGCGGTCCATGTGCCTCTTGCTTTCTTCAGGGGTCGGCACTCCCGCGAAAACGGCTGATACGGCCAGCGCAATGAACAATGACCTCATCATATTGACCTGCAAATGATAGATAAAAATCACTGAAACAATTTATTCAATCAATTTTGAATATATGAAACTAAATTAAAGCTTCACAAAGAATTTGCTATTGCTTAACGAACCCGTCCGAGATGAATTTTTAAGTTGAATGAATAGTGCCACGTCAACACCACGTAAACTTCCTCGTTCCCAGATAAAACAATCGGGATAATTTATCGAAATTGAAACCGGGAAGCCGATGCCGGCATGCGAGAGAAGAGGACAGAAAAACGAAATGCCAAATGACAAAATTAAATGTCAACTTTCTTGACATCTGCCGCCTTCTATTATTACCATAGAGTATTATTACGTTCATCACCCATTGTATTTTATAAGTTTATTTATTTCGTAAAAGAAGAGGAAACAGATTTTATCTGAATCTTTAGCCCCTATCCTTCGATTGGTATAACAAAAATAATAATAAGAATCGCCAACAATCTAATTTATTATTCGATTTAGCTAAAACACTATTTAAAAATTATGTGCTTGTATTAGTTATTCTATAAATCCATAATATTTATGCCTTTATAGCTGATCTGCGAGTCTGGTTTTATGGATAATTATCTGTGTCCCTTGCTTGTCTATGACATCATATGGCGATGTCATATTTTACTGTTGTGCTTATTTTACCCGTTTTCGAAAAGAAATTCCAATTATGTACGAAGAAATAACTGCAACGCGTCTTTAAATTGTCATATTTAGCCGTAATATCCATATATTTCGTGAACAAGTTGCTAAAATAGGATTGCAAATGTCAATATGTCAGGATCTCGGCCTTAATTTCCAACATAGAATGGTGAGAGAAATGCACGCATTATTTCTTTAGTTTACAAATGATGTAGACCGAATTTTGCTGTCATTGCAATATTTCCATCTACCATCGACGTTGTGTAAATTCCTACATGATAAGCGTTTATCGTAAGTAATCTAATCAGTGGGTGTCTATTAAGCAGCCGATTAAAATATTAACTTTCATTTTCAGGGCGCAAATATATCACAGCTAGAAAGAGATATTGGGTCCGAGCAGTTTCCTCCGAATGAACATTATTTTGGTTTAGTTAATGTAAGTTCCAAACTAATAGTACCTATCTACATGCAAAATTGTATTAGTAAACTTGCCCAAAAATAGATATGAGCTGTATGATTTTCTTGTTAGATCCTCATTCTGTGTGAGAATAATGAAGAAATATTTTTTTTCTGTTATTAGCTTGTTATGATACCCTGTTTGGGCTCCATGTCAGTCATACCGAAAGATTTATTTGCAACTAGCTATTCCTATGACTAAACATACAAAGCAATATTTCTTCTTTTCATAAACTGTGCTTATACTAGAGCATATAGAACCTGCCTGCCAAACTGAAGTACTACATTATTATAAAGATACAAACTATTTACAGTGGCATTGCAAACACTTGTACTGTACAAATGTCATTGTAGGTGGATTTTATATGGATAGCAATTTCTACAAATTTGGAGTTTTCTTTGTAGGTCTTGGTTCAAAGATATTGTACCAAGTCAGGTCAAATAGATAATACCTAGTTGTATTGACAATACATTGTTGATCACATTATTTGGGCTTTAGTAACAGGCTCAATTTAAAATGATTCTTAATTAAAATCATTTACGTTGTAACAGTCAGAAGTTTACAATTGGTTACTGTGCAAATATACAAAATTAGTACACTTGGTTTTAAACTTCACACCCCAAGTTTATGTGAGTGGCACTTGTTTTTATTGTATTGCTTCCTATATTTTTCCAGTTTGGTAACACATGCTATAGCAACTCTGTGCTGCAAGCACTGTACTTCTGTAGGCCGTTCAGAGAGAAGGTACTAGAGTACAAGGCTAAGAATAAAAGAACCAAGGAGACCCTACTAACATGCCTTGCAGATTTATTTTATAGTATAGCAACACAGAAGAAAAAAGTTGGTTCCATAGCGCCTAAGAAGTTTATTGCTAGATTGAGAAAAGAAAAAGGTACTAATTTGATTGTCTAAAATTGAAAATGCATGTTTGTTGATTGTTTTAATAAAATCAATATCTTTATCACTGTCATCATCCATTTTTATTTATAATGTGTATTTATTGAATTTGCCCTTGCTATTAATTACTTGACACTGGCTGAAATACCCACTAAATGCAGGTGGAGCCATTCCTCATCTTATTCCATTAAAATATCATCATTTCACTCATTTCGATTAAAAAAGAAGAAGAATAAAATCAAACCTAATATGTCATTTCCATTGCAGAAGAGTTTGATAATTATATGCAACAAGATGCACATGAGTTTTTGAATTTCCTGGTCAATCATATAAATGAAATTATATTAGGTAAGTCATTTAATAATATTATTATAGAGTACATGTCTACATGATACACTTAGAGTACTGTTTTAATTAGATGGCTGTGACAATTAATTGCAAAATATAATGAAAAGTATCAAATGTAAAGTATGCAAAGTATAGTGAGGATGCAAGCATAATGTAATAAGCAATCTTTAGAGTGATTTGTTAAAATGTTTTTGTAAGGAACACATGCAACATTATATACAAGCAAAGATTTAAATAATAAAAGCCTACCATCTTCCAAACTTGTATCCATATTGATTTTTTGAAGAGTATTGATATTAACTGCAATGTAATTTTAGCTGAACGCAATCAGAGCACATTGAAAGTACAAAAGAACTCATCGGGTGAGAATGTGACGTGCAACGGAGGGCCGCCGAGCGCCGCTGCAGAGCCCACCTGGGTGCACGAGATATTCCAGGGGACGCTCACCAGCGAGACACGCTGCCTCAACTGTGAGACCGTCAGCAGCAAGGACGAGCATTTCTTTGACTTACAGGTCCATTGGATACATACTACATCTTGGTTCTTTCAGATTAGTATGCAGACTCGGACAATACTTATATTATATTGTGTCACTCCACCAAAGACCCAGGGCAGTTTTGACAACAAACCAAGTTATAGGGGCTAATTTCACGCAATTTGGTTCCAAAATTATCAAATAATAATCTTACTTAGTGTTTTCAAACTTGTTGGAAGTTCTAAATCCATGATTCTTGGTTAATTTTAGTTAAGTATTTCATGCCTATGAGATGAAAGAAGTCCATTCTTGATGGTGTAAATTACTGAATGGACCTTACACTGAAATCTAACATATGAGTGACTTTAGTCTTTCATGTTTGGTGGCCATTTGCAAACTGTATGTGTACTATTTACCAGGGCCATATGTAGGTACACTATTATTGTGAAGAGGAGTTCTCATAACTTACAAGCATGTAAGCTAGCTACTAAAAATTATAGCAGCTCATTAATTCAAGCTCCAATTAGTATTCCATCCATAATTAATATTACTTTCTCTTGCAGGTGGACGTAGGGCAGAACACAAGCATAACGCACTGTCTGAAATGCTTCAGCGATACTGAGACCCTGTGCAACGACAACAAGTTTAAATGTGATAACTGCAGCAGCTACCAGGAGGCGCAAAAGCGCATGCGCGTTAAGAAACTGCCGCTCATCCTGGCTCTCCACCTCAAGCGGTTCAAGTACATGGAGCAGTACAACAGGCACATCAAGGTGTCCCATCGAGTCGTATTCCCGTTGGAGCTGAGACTCTTCAACACGGTTAGTTCACATTTGTTTCTGTTCATAAGGTCTATCTACCATGAATAGTTTAACGCGTTGTTTGCGTTTTGTCCACATTTTACACAAACACTGGTGACTAGCGTTAGCGCACAAATTGTCTCTAATGGAGCCTATAAGAATTCAAAATCGAAGTAATTACGGATTTACACCGTATTTCTTTTTGCCACGACAACGCCCTTTTCTCACGGTTGGTTAGTAAGCAGTGGCGTCGTTTTTGTGGATTATTTATATTGTTGTCCGTATGTGTGGTAAATACAATTGGCGTAACGTAAATTTAAAAGTTGTGTTAGTGTTTGCATGTAGAGCGACGACACAAGATATTTTTGTAATATAGCCGTGGACGGCTGACGGCATTATCTGTCCTTATCACTTTCATAGGCAATCAATCTCCAAAATTGCTTAGTTGATAGTTGCTTGCACCAGGTACTCGTTACTATCTTGACGTGAAGCATTGAAATATGAGCTCTATGTTGTGGCCAATACAGTCAAATTCTCAATAGAATTTTAATTTGTTGACAGCGCGTAAATGATTTTGAATAGTTTTTTCTGCAAGATATGAAGTTCACATTTTAATACCTTACATTCAACTAGGGTATTTATGAGACTTTAGTATTGGATCAAATTACTTTTCAATTTATATGTATACAGTGATTATAATATAGAGAATGCATTTATCATTGGACAAGTTATATTGTAAATTGAATGGCAGTCGCAATTCCAGTCGGACGACGCTGTGAACCCGGACAGGCTGTACGACCTGGTGGCCGTGGTGGTGCACTGCGGCTCGGGGCCCAACCGCGGACACTACATCAGCATCGTCAAGAGCCACGGCTTCTGGCTACTATTCGATGATGATATGGTAGATGTGAGTATAACACTTTATTTTCAACATAACAGAGTACATTTTCGATGGTTGCCAAACACTGCTAAGTGCCGTGTGACTCAACACACTTACCCACCCTAAAGTTAAATAAAACTGAGGCATTCAAAGTGTTTGAATATCTGTTGTTTTGCTCTAGTCTGTTACTGCCAGCCATAAGATCCCTAGAATAACAGGCTTGTATGGAATTGACTGGTAACAATCGAGGTAATACCAGTGAATGCGCTCATTTGCTGACATTCTTACAATGTATGTATTCTCTTTTCAGAAAATTGACGCATCTGCTATAGAAGACTTCTACGGCCTAACCTCCGATATACAGAAATCGTCTGAAACGGGATATATATTATTTTATCAATCTAGAGATGCTAGTTGTTAAGTTTATATGATTAATTTAAATTATTTAAGATAGTGAATTCAATTATTTAAAATCATGTTATTTATGCCATATTTGTTAAAGTTGGAACGGCATATAATAATTATTGAGAAATCATTTAATTCCGATCATTGATCGTACATTATTCATTCTAGTGATCATACATACATTGTAAATAATTATTCATTTAAAAATAAAACGTGATTTTTCTCCAACATTTGTCTCAATACTCTCCTCCAGGGAGCGTGATTTCATTTATTAGTAAGATATTAACTTCTATAAACTTCTATAACTGACGGTTGCCTGGGATAGAAATCAGCTAGAATGTGCGCATTTAGCCTGTTGATCTACATATGACATAGAATTTCTCCAATTCGGCGTTAGTGTATGAGTAAGACAGCAGTATCTTTAGTGCTGTCCAATTAATTTAGTTTATAAACAACACCGGCATTCATGTTATGGAACTATTAATAGAGACCTATTTATTCCGTAAGAGTCTAGTGCAGTTGGTACCTAATTATTTTTTTTGAGAAAATAGTAAATGAAGTTCTTTTATCTATTTTTTTTATGTCTGCCTTTTCAACTGGGTGAAGTTTATCTAACCAGAGACATAACAATCCAAAACATAAGTTTCTTGATAACACAACTTGAAAATTAAGTAGCATAGTGGATGATCAGAGAAGTATACATTATATTATATGCATATTTTGTCAAATAGGTCTTCCCTACAATTAAGCTTAACAATAAAATACCAGAATTCTTACAAATACTTTATTCCCAATTAAGCGACAAACTCATATGGGATGGGTGCCAATAACACTGGTTTCTCTGTGCCGCTGACGATGTGAGAAGGCTTGGGGCCTGCAGGCTGTCTCTTTAGGTTGACCTTCTTGCCTACAGCCTTAGCTTCTTTAAGCAGCCTCTCGTTTTCTTTCACCCTCTTAAGGAAGTCCTGTCTGCACTTGGAGTGCTTGACATGCTCAATGCGGACGTTGATGCGCTTGGGTAGGATCCTGCCGCGGACTCTCTTGTTGACGATGACGCCGAGGGCGTGCTGCGTGACATTGTACACGCGACCAGTCTTACCGTGGTAAACTTTGTGCGGCATACCCTTTTGTACTGCACCATTGCCCTGAAAAATAAATCTTACATGTTACCTACTTCTCACCTCTCACATTCCATCTGTACCGTAAAATTTAAAAGTAAGTATGGCGGTGGTGGGAGAGGGGAGGCCTTTGCCCAGGAATGGGACTCAAAATAAGCTACTTACAAAAATTGTCTATACTTTTACAACATTGTTTGCCTTTACAATAGATAATACAGGGCAAGGGTACTTGTTTAGAATGTAGAACTAATGTTCAAGATCCTAGGAACTGTTATAAATTCGAGTAACATTGTCGATGACACGAACTTATGCTTACCCTAACGTCGACGATATCTCCAACTTTGTACACTTTCATGTACGTGGACAGGGGGATGGTACCATGGGTGCGGAACCTGCGGGCGAACAAGTCCCTAGTTCCACGACGATAACCCTTGGAGTTCGTCATTTTAGTGCCTGCAACAAATACAATCCGGTATCACCACAACTGGCTGCACAACACGTGGATCGCGGTGAATTTACAATAAAAAGTTGGCAATGACGATGACTGATATTTAAAACGACATGTAAGAGATTAGACAAAGAAACTGTGAATAATTCACACCAATCTCGGATATTATTTGTATTTTACGAATAAAAATTATGTTCACCTTGTGTTACAAAGCTTGACGGAAAAAGAAAGAGGTTATGTTAGTCTCTATGGCAGGCGGTGATGGTCTATGGAAAATTTTAAATAGTCTAGTCTATGGTTGTTAGAAGTAAAGATCAAATATTTCTGCAATCATTTCAATCCTATAAAGGTAATCGCGCGTGTGTGTTCAGCTTGTATACTATGCCACTATGAGCCAAAATACATAATCTTCTACTTTTACTAAATTGTGAAAATGAGGAATAACATAGAATATCATTGGGAATAACTGTATCCTGCGATTACGGGTAAGAGAAAAAGTTTAATACTCTATGTATTTCTTCTAATGGCTGACTGTCATCACAGACAGAATTGTCACTTTGTTTGTTTGCTATAATTGCTATCCGTGCCATTCCTCATCTTATTCCATTAAATATCATCATTTCGCTCATTTCGTTAAAAAAAAAAAAAAAAAAAAATTGCTATCCGTCAGTCCTTGCGTCAGTCAACCAATCTTTGCTGAATGGTGATTTTATTTACGATTTTTTTAATTATTCAGTAAAGGCAGAATCGGAATATTTTGAATGTAATGCTGTAACTACACAATTTGTACTAATCAATATGAATATATCTTCAGAAGACGTCATAGTTAATTCCTGTCAGTACGCACCAGTTTATTTGATACAAGATCCTGGCGCCATTCAGGTATTTTTTACTTTATTTCTTTGAATATGTGTGATAATAGTGTATAGTATAGATTTTATATTTAAATTATTTGTTTACAGGGCAATACGTACGTGATAGCACCGAATAATGTAGATAAACATAATCCGGTCACTAATAACCTGAAAACATTTTACGAAAGCAGTGGAAACATTGAAAATGATTTACTAAGCTTCAGCAATACTAGTAAACCTTCTATTTTGAAAAAAAGAAGCAACGGTCAGGTCGGTAAGAGCTGGAAGTTAGCCAGCTTTTTATTGCCCAAAAAGGAGAGTGTAAATAAACAATACATATACAATAATATTGTTTTGAAACCTACCACTACCGCAGATGCATGTGCAGTGACACATTCTCCACCTCAAATCGATATTAACAGCAAAATAGTTAGTATCAAGGATGTTCCCATGTTTAATAGGAAGGGCCCTGAGAAACGAATGCCAAAGATCAAGCCAAAGAAGTGAGTGACCATTACCACCGTATATTATTAAGCTGTCATAACATTGTGTACACTCCTTCATTCTATCTTTCTTTTTTCAGCCCAACCACCGTAAATCAATCGTCCAAATACACATCCGTGCAATTAATTAAGTTAGGTGAAACTTACCATAGGTAATAAAAATAACAACAATTTTGCAATGCAAACCCAGTTTTCTTTAGTAGTTTTTAATCATTGCAATTCTCTTTTATTTTCAGCCTTAATAAATTAAGTGATGAACAAATGAAGATGGTCAACCAAGCACTGAACATGTTTAATGATCCCAATAAGAACACACCAGAGCCAACGTATGACCCTGTCACGAACACGCAATATATTTACAAGTAAGCAACACTTCCATACTGGCTACAGTAGTAGCATTGAAAAGCATAAATCCTCTCTCACACTATGGTGTCGATGTTTGTGTGTCAACATTTTTGCCAATACAAAAACAACAAAATTTATTTTGGTATTTGCATACATACTGAATTTCTGTCATAAAAGCCTCGCCCCCCATGCGGCAAAATTTGCTCCAACTATCAGTCATTTCATTGAAGAATTAACTTTTTCTATGAGTCAATACAGTTTGTATTGGTATGCCAAGGGTGTAAGGCATACCATCAGAAAAGTTGGTTAACAATTAGGAAGATAGCCAAGCCCAGCTGGACCAAACCACTTCAGAAATGAATCAATTGCTCAAAAAAGTAGATGAAAGGAGGAATAACACTCATTGTCACAACAATACATGTAGTGTTCAGTAATGTACCAACCATAAGACAATAGTCTAATGTCTGTGGCCTACCTTCTGGACAAAGCTTTTTGGATGGGCTCATAATGAATGTTTTTATCTTTTGAGTGCCTCTGTATCATCATGGGTGTCCCTATGTCCCACCCAACATCCTGTAATGTTAGAAATATTAGGTGCCCTAAACAATCTGCACAAGTTAATGTATAATATTGTTATTTGTCATTACAGAGTTGTGTCCCCAAAAGACTTGGCTGTTGTTGGCAAAAGGAAACTAGCTAAAAAGGTTAAGAAAGTGGAAGACATGGAGGCAAAGCCTGAATCAGTCACTGAGGTAGGTGACATCACTATTATGAGAGTGGCACAAGTGATTTAATGTTACTCAAGTAGTAGCCACTAGATTTGTATGGTGAAGATTGGGCTACACAATGATCTTCAACAACCTGGATTCATAAATAATTATAGGCATCACATCTTTCTAATGGTACATTAACTTTGATTATTTGGATTTTTTCCATGTGAAGTAAAGCCAACATCCAGTCATCTGAGTAAAACTGGAAACTTAGTTTATCAGGGGGTTGAATTGTATTTTTCATATAGAATTTCCTATTAGCAAATTTCGGTATTAGTTATTAATTATTATGATTAGTACACAATATTCTTATAGGCTACGGTTACAAGAAGTGGTCGAAAAGTAAAGCTACCAAAGCAAATATTGCCAGAAGATTCACCACACAAAGTTAAAAGGAAAAGCGAGACTATTGTCACCTGTTTTCAGTGTTCAGCTGTAAGTTGAATAATATATTTACTCTTCGTCAATTTCTTTCTGTGACAGTAAAGAGACATATAAGAATATTCTTTGTATTTCAGGATTTCAGTAGCTTATATCGCCTCCAGAAACATTACGATAATCATCCCACACATATACCAGCAAAGATCCATTCTAACCTGTTCCACTGTTTACTGGCAATTATCAAGAGTGGCTGTGATGATGACAAAACAAATATATTCATTCAGCAGTTGGAACAGTTTGTGGTGAAGCTCAAGTCCCTGCTGCCTTGTTTACTGAAGAAAGTCAAGGGCAACAATGGCCAGTCATGCACTATCAATGATGATATTGGAAGGTATGTCTAATATCACCATTAGGATCTGATAAATTAATGGTTAACACATATTTTATTGTCATGTGGTTTTTCAGATTATTCGGCATGAATCCTGGGAAATATAACATTGATGTGGAGGCTTTAAACTGTGTTAAAGACAAAAATGGTTATTGTATTCATGACCCACCAAAACCCAATCCAATCAATAAAGATTTAAAAATCCAGCAGCCCCAACCTGAACCCAATGATGTTATCAATTCTGAAAATGAAACTGAGAATTGTGCTAGAATTAATTCCGTAACAAGATCGCCAACTGTCAGTAAAAGGTTATGGAAACTGAAGCAACCAAAACATGAAATCAACAGTAAAAAAATAAAGCTACAATCTGAATATTTCAATGAATGCACAGCTATAAATGTATCAGAGATAGACAAGGTCATAATAGGCCAAGATAATGACACCAGTGCATTAAATGATGATTTAAATGAAGTACAAGTCAATGATCAGTGTAGTACTATTAGTCCACCGATACTGCAGTCTACCGAACATCATAATCTTGCAGAACAAGTTTTACATCCTAAAAACAATCACATAAAGTTTCATAGTGCACATTTTGATATTCGCTCATCACCCATCAAATCATCGTCGACCGTTTTTCGCAAGTTTCAAATCGACGCGAGCAAATTCGTTAACTATGAAGCACAAGCTATTCGCTCTTTGGGAATGGAGAATGAGGAACATGAAAAGGATGATATATCTGTCTCACCCCCATGTTCACCGCCAACCATTGATAGCAATAGTTTGCATGATATATTTAAAGACAATGTTGATTTATCATGTAAAGAATCTAATGCTATGGATCACGAACTAAAAGAATGGATTATGAACACAAATGATAAATCGCAAGATAGTTTTACGAAATCATTGATTGCACCAGATTTATTACATGTTAGAGATAAGGATAAAACACTAGAGAAAAACTTGGCAGAAAGGGATGTTGCAATACCAGCAGATGTAGACAGTTTGTCCAATCAAACCGAATCTGTATTGAACTTTTTAGAAGAATTAGGCAAAGATTTAGCTTACCCCGAGACTGAAATTAGAAATAATGGTGTTGACTTCCAGTTGGATTTATTTGCTTTTAACACCTAGTATAGTTAAGAAATTAAGGTATTTTACGTCACATAGTTTTGCGCTAACATATTCTAATGTATTTTAGACTTATTGATGAGACTTTTCTTGATGTCAGGATAAATTAAATACTTTGTTTAGTTTAACTTGTACGGCTGCCTCAAATGCTCATAAGCCTTACAAATGAAGTATAGTTAAGAAAATAAGGTATTTTACGTCACATAGTTTTGCGCTAACATATTCTAATGTATTTTAGACTTATTGATGAGACTTTCTTGATGTCAGGATAAATTAAATACTTTGTTTAGTTTAACTTGTACGGCTGCCTCAAATGCTCATAAGCCTTACAAATGAAGTGACTATAGTGATTGATTTTGATAGTTAGCATGTTGCTAGGGTTCACTGTATGTCCAGTTTTTTATGACTCTTTTAATGCCAAAAATGTATACCGATTAGTATGACTATATAATGGGACTGAAGATTTGTGGATTTTTGTATTGTATAATTTGATAGATTTATAAACCAATAGATGTTGCTATAATCTTAAATTCGGTACATTCAACTATCATATCCTGTCCCATACAACATCTTTTATATATCACCCAATGCACAATTCAATACACTTAGTAGTCATATGTAATGTTTGTTATTAACACTTGTCCAAATCCGGCAAAATATGGCCTATACGAAATCAATTATGTCAGCATTGAAGTATTTTGTAATCCTTTTGAAATGCATCATTGTGACGTAAAAAAAAACTAGATACTAAGAACAAAATAGTTTATTTTTTTAGATAATACAAATTTGTACTTATACAATACATACTTTTATTTTATTCCACTATTTATAAAATATGAGTGAAGTATAAAATACCTACATAGAGAGTCTAGACTTCAGCCTATATGAAATATAGGGAACAACCAGTCAAAAAGTGGCAATTTTCTTCATAGGTAATATGAACATAATTTCCAGTGTACAAAATGTAAATGTGAGCCTGGACCTGTCTTAACTAGATGGTTTATGATGTTAATACCTTTAGTCACCTTTTATGACAACCTAACCTGGCACTAGTGTTTATAAATATAATAATAATTACATTTTTAAGTCTCTATGCTTGTAGAACTGGCCTCTCATTTTTTCCTTCCAAGTTCTGATTGGTCAGCGCATATCCAGTACCACCCCTCTGTAGTGGTATTATGTCTTTCTCTTTCAGTTTGTCGCCAGTGAGTGGGTGCAGCCAATCTTTCTTTATTAAGTTTTCAACACATTCCATTGTTACAACATGCCCAGTGGTTCTGAAAATAAAATATTCAAGATAAAGAATTGGACAGATTACAATATGTTTTAAAGATTTACAAAAACTAGTTAAAATTGAAGTACATGGAGGTGCTACTTAATAAAACTAATAAAAGTCTTATGGAGTTTGTCAAACATTTTCTTGCAAGACTGTAGCACAGGTCGAAACAGATTGCATGGTCAAAAATACTGATTTTACTGACTGTGAGACTCGAAAATACTGACTTTACTGACCTAACTTTAAAGGAAAACCCCAAAATTTACAGAACTCTAAATCTATCTCCAAATCCCTAACAGATATTTTATGAAAAAATGTCCTATTATAATGCCACTATTTTACAAGGTAAAATCCATCATAAATGCCAGTCTGCCACGGGGGAGGCCAGCTGGCGATGTGAGACTCCTTACGCTTATTATAAGGCGTTGAGACGCTCACTATACAGCGCGTCAAGACGCTCACTATAAGGCGTCGCAATGCTGAATATATATAAGGCGTCATCACGCTCACTAGACGGCATCGCGGCGCCCATGATAACGCGTCGTGACGCTCATTATAGGCGACGCGACGCGACGCTTACTATAATGCCGGACGATCATAAGGAGTCGCGTCGCTCGCTATACGGCGTCGCGACGATCATCATAAGGCGTCGCCACGCTCATCATAAGGCATCGTGATGCTCACTATATAGCGTCGCGACGCTTGTCATAAGGCGTCGCGACGTTCACTATATGGCGTCGCGACGCTTACTATAAGGCGTCACGATGCCTATCATAAGGCGTCTCGACGCTCATCATAAGGCGTCGCGACGCTCACTGTATGGCGTCGCTACGCTCACAATATGGCGTCGCTTGAGAAACAGATAGACGGACAATGTGAGGGTTTCTATTTACCTTTTGAGGTATGGAACCTTAAAAATGAATATTCAAATACCTAAAATTGAAATGTATAACTGTAAATTGAAATGTATTAAATGTATAACTCAGCAGTCAGCAACAGCAGCAGAAGAATATTTGCAAGTCTGCCACTCCTATAGTGGCTTTGTAACACTGAGTCCTAACGTCAGGCATGAAGAAAGAATATCTGTAGTAAAAGGAATGTGCATATGTAACTCTTTGAAGACACAAGACATTTTACACAAAAATTAGTTTTTCAGAGTCTAAAATACTGTCATTACTGACCACCATTCAAAAAACTTACTTTCCTGACCAGTTTGGACCCCTTCTGGAGGCAAACTTTCTAATAAGGGCAAGTAAATATGAAGTTCCAAAGTAAGTACATCACCTGATAATAGCGCAAGGCACAGCATTACTGAGTATATCATGGGTCACTGGACACATGTATCTATTTTCCTTTGCTATCAATGACTTCTTGTCATCGGGGTCATTTACTAATGTCCATTTTACTTCAATTAAGTCTTTCATTTTTAATGGCCTCTCGCTGATTGGGCAATATACTGTTGGATCTGGCTTCTGCACCTTAGAGACTTTCGCATCTGGCAGTTGTGAAGGCAGCCAGAAACTAGGCAACTGTTTGTCTTTACCATTTGCTAGATTTGAAACTGAGGCTGAAGTAGAAGCGCCTTTTTCAAGTTGTGTCTTGGTATTGCTAGATATATTTTTCTCCCTATTCATGAATTTCATCAAATTTGCTTCTTTTTCAGCAGCAGCGAGCTCCGCTCTTTCGCTGTCTTCTTTCTTCATCTGTTTCTCATATTTTTTCAGCAGACGCGTGTATTCTGTTTTTTTAGACACTATGTACTCTAGTATAGCTTCTTTATCGAATAAGTACCCTTCTTTAGTAACCACTGGGTTCCTACATGGCTGTAGCGTCAGACTACAGCAGTCGAAACTTTTCACGGAATCCTTTCCAAGACGTTCATTTTGTGTACCGTATCCAGATGCAGCGGCATCTTTCTTCTTTTCGTGGTATGTGTATACAGCACCCGCGGTACAGTTCCTTGCATGACGTGTCATTATACAATCAGTTCAGTATGAAATATTTTATTTTTCAAACAACAATATACGTATATAGGTCCTTTATATGGAAATAATTGAGTCAATTTTTAGCATGGAGATAGGAATAACAAGTTTTAGTCACAGATCAATATCTGTTTTAGTTTAGTCTTTGGAATTAAAAACGAAAAACTGCCACAGATACTATACAGGGCAATTTTCTGTAATTCTATGCCGTGTTTATTATTCCTCTATGGTTGTACATTAAAGCTCAGATAAAGTATACTACTAGATAGATTACATTTAAGCATCAGAACGTATATCTTTTTCATTTTTACATAAACAAAACATCATATGCTTGAAAGTGAAAGAAATAGAGTCTCAAGTGGGTAAAACGAATAAATGTCGCCACTTTGACTATATCCTTCTTACTTATAGATATATATATAGCCTAGTGATGTTTTCATCGAAAAATCGAAATGCGCGGGAAATTTGAATATTCTTTGTAATTAACCAAAAATAAAATTCTAGCAATTTTTCAGCGACTTCATGCGCGTATCTCATGAACCGTGGTAGCTGGACAGATGAAATTTTCACAGATGATGTATTTCTGTTGCCGCTATAACAACAAATGGGTGAATTCGCGAATCACTTAGGCCCTTGGCACTCTGCACCGTGTCCTGCTCCTGTCGCGGGGCACGGAAATCCACGGGATTATAATATCTGTGGCGCTTGTTGATTGGTCGAAACAAGCGCTACAGATAATAAAATCCCGTGTATTATATTATCTGTGGCCTTTAGAACGTACTCCGGTAAAAAAAAATACTTGTTGTTTCTTTGCAGTTTTTTCCTATTTACTGAATGATAGCCTGCGTATTTTTATCCACAATTTGAAATCGTAAAAAATATATTCATTTTTTTATTTCTTTTTATTTTTTTATATATTTATATTTAAAACAGTAGGTACTTGACACATTGTTGACTAGTGTATGTTACCTGTAGTATTTTTGGAATCACTTTTTATCAAGAGATCCAGAGACAATTAAGAGATTTACTGTTGACTAGGTTTTTCCCGCGACTTCATCCGCGAAGAAACGTATTTTTTTTTCATAAAAGTATCCCATGTTACTTCTAATACCTCCAAGAATATGTGTTCAAAATTACATGATGATCGGTTAAGTAATTTTCGCGTGAAAACTTACATTCACATTTATAATATTAAGTAGGGAAGCATGGATTACCGCAATCTTTTACTTTATCAAATACATAATAATGTAATGTGATTGCAAAAACACATACAGGTAATTTACTGATTTAGAAAAAAAAAGAATAAAATGATGAATGGCGCTAGTACGAGTGCCTAATATTACCCAGATATATAATATCATCATTGCTTTGCGACTGTCACCTTACGATACCAATTAATGTGCCATCTAAAGCACTGAACACTTAATGCCGTGATATTTAATGAAATAAAACAAACAAAAAATAATCAGTTTTATTGACCCTTAAAAAGAACAAGTTTGTTATAGAAATTTCTTACAATTTCACCGCCCAGTGCGGAAGGCTTTTTGCATTCATGATGAATGCGTATTTTTAAATAATAATTTACAATGGCTTAGATTATCAAATGCAAATGATTGTTTAATATGCAATTGTCATAGCAATGATTAATCAGCTGTAAGAAAACATCCGATCTTGCGCATATTTCCTCAAAATTTCGACATGTTCGTCTTCCATCTTTTGATGTAATGCTTGGATAATTGTCTCCATATCTGCTTTTTTCTTCACAAGTCTATTACACTTACGCTGGGCATTCTTTAAATTTCTGCCACGTCTTATGGCTATAGTTTTATAATGCTGCGCTAACTTCTTTGCCTTTTCCAATTATTTTTCAATATCGTTTTTAGTATCAGTTGTTTCTGTTTGAGTCATGCTACTCACTTTCGGCAGGATACAAAGAAGCCAAAAAAAAAGTTGCAAACGTGAACAAAGAATAATCTAAGCCTTTCCGAAATATATTTATTGACATCTTTTCACATCAAAAGGACGATATAGGAGTTGTTGTGAACCTTATTTTTTAATACTGATGTACCTAGATTATAAGGTAAAGACCTCATTAGCTGCCTTTTGATTTGAAAAGCCATATGGGCAGCATAGGTACAGTTTTATGTGAAAAAAAAATCTGTATACAAATTACACTGGGGAGTATTTAGTATTTTTTGTTTGAAAATACAGTGTCAACTCTATTTTACGACACTAAACGGACTGAGCATTTTCCAGCGTTATAGAGAATAGTCGTTAAGTGGAGAGAAATTATAGTAGATTTTACACAAATACCATAACCACAATTATTTTACAAGTATTACCATACTTACTTCATTTTTATAAGCTGAGGATGTTGATGGAACTGCATCATCATACTTGGCAACCAGTTTTCTCTTAGATGGTAATTTCCAAAAAAAAAAAAAAAGATTAATATTTCTTGATTTACTTTATCATGTCATGATATTGCAATGCTATTGAGTCTAGTATTCTGTACACATACGTTATAAACTTATATTTGTGCTTATGAACTAAAACATTTAAATAAACTGTTATAAAATAATCACATCACATGTAGCCGGAGGACACGGAGGCAACTTTTGAGAGTTCAAGTATGAATAGGTACTTAAAGAGGCAATACATATCTCTTTTTAGTTCATATATAGGGCAGTTATTAATTATTTTTTACTGCATACATAGTTATTTTTTGTTATTAATTTATAACTCTTTTTTTACTAATGGTCGTTATTTAAAAAACATTTTGTTTATTTATATACTTACTGGTTGGCAAGACGCAGGCAGTTTTGGGAATATTGTAGGCACAGCATGGGAATGGAGCACTCTGCGATCGTAACCTTCACGAAAACAAGAAACTTCAAAGTGTGCAGAACATATTCTTGTATATTGTGTCGGTCTCCAATTATCACCTTTTCTTACATTGGTTATCCACATATTTCTTAATTCAATGTCTGCAGGAAACCTGTAAAATTTTGGTTCATAGTACTATTTTTTTTTTTTAATACTAATAGTATTTTTGGCATTATTTTTGGATATTTTTGTTTATTGAACAGTATAATGTATAAACGAGACAAAAACAGTATGATTGGCAACTCTACCCCTACC
Source organism: Ptilodon capucinus (assembly GCA_914767695.1). Classification (NCBI taxonomy): domain Eukaryota; kingdom Metazoa; phylum Arthropoda; class Insecta; order Lepidoptera; family Notodontidae; genus Ptilodon; species Ptilodon capucinus. The sequence continues at coordinate 1,471,014 of OU611813.1, read as the reverse complement.
CTTACCCCGTGGTGTTCGATGATTGTCTCACGGGAAAATATTATCGGGATTATTCGGGATAAAAAGTAGCCTATATGTTATTCCAGGGTGTGATCTACCTATGTGCCAAGTTTCATGCAAATCCGTTAAGTAGTTGTTGCGTGAAAGAGTAACAAACATACATACATACATTTCCATGACAGGTGTTGGCAATCGGTTTGTGATGTAAGCCATAGAGGACTAGAGGAAATTGCTACGTGGATGCAAAATAACTTGCTCACATTTAATATAGATAAGACTAAAATTGTAGCCTTCAGTTATACAAGTCGTAGCCAACCTGAAACTCCTCTAGTCATAAAGCTCCACACATGTTCAAATCCAATCGAACCTCACTGCACCTGCCCGATGCTTCAACAAGTAAAATGGACCAAATATTTGGGGGTCATCATAGACCAACACCTATCATGGACTAATCATATAGCTCGTTGTGTGGTCGCATTAGGAAACTCATGCCACTATTCAGGCGCTTGCGAACTATTGCTGACCCTGATATGCTGAAGCTAACCTATACTGCTATTTGCCAATCTGTTCTCTGTTATGGGATCGCCGCTTGGGGATCTACCTCTAAAAGTCACCTCATTAGGATAGAGAGAGCCCAGCGTGCTATACTAAAAGTGGCCTATAAAAAACCCTTTAGATTTTCAACAGATCAACTATATAGTGAAGTCAAACACCTTAGAGTAAGACAGCTGTATATTCTTTCTGCGGTTCTTAGGTATCATAGAATTGCCAAATCAATTGCAGTTTACTCCTCACGTCGTATTAAATGGCATACTCCAAAATTTCGCACAAAGACAGCGCAAAAGTTATTTGTTTTTATGGCCATTCATCTATATGCAACTGAATGGTTCTCTGGATCTAATTAATAAATCACGTTATTCTTGCAGAAAATCAGTTACAAACTGGCTCATTCCACAAAATTATAATGATACCGAAAATATTTTAAAGATATTGTGTTAAATAACCTTATTAATTATACACCTACATCTACATCCCCCTCCACACCCACATCCACCCTCTTTTATCACACTCCTCCATACACAACAACAAACATACATCACATCACTACCCTCACTCTATACACAGCAAACGCACATAACAAACAGAGACTCACTACACACCCTATATAAACTAACGAACACTCACACACATACAACATATTTACATATGTAATACATACTATTGCCATTATAACTTATAATTTTTTCATTATTATTTTTTACTTTCTTTTATTTTAACTGTTTAAGATAGTTACTTACTTTTTAACGCTACTTTATTTTTACAGTTACTTTTGTTTATTCTCAAATGTTACATGTTTACTTTTATGTAGTTAATATATGTCACATTAATAATACTAGCCCCTACGACACAGGGAATCCTAGTGTGGGGACTAGGTAGTCCACATTGTAAACAACATTATTCATTCTTTCAACAATAAATATATTTCATTTAATTTAATTTCATACATTCACACATCCATCCATACATCCATACTCACAAACTTTCGCATTTATAATATTAGTAGGATTAAAATGTTTTTGTCAAACCAATGCCAGGTGACAGGTGTATTAGTTATTACCCGAGGTTATCCATTGAACACTAATCTTTTTTGGCTCAATTAAAGTATCTATCCATTTGTAAGTACGTTCACAGATACTTTTTGGGTAGTTTCAAGATAATATTTTAAAACTATGTGATTTTTTTATTTGCTGCATGTTTACTCCCACCGAACACGAAATAAGAGAAAGCCCAGGTGGTTATCGTTTCTCAATTTACAGGTGTGGTTAGCAGTACTATAGTACTGCTGTATTGATATTATCGATAATATTCGAAAATAAGATGACACACCCCTACGACGTAAGTAAAACGTCAAAACAAATGGATTTAATTTGTTTTTCTTTAAACATACAGAATTGGAAATAGACACAAGCAGGATTAGCTGTTGGATCGTTTTACTTTAATGTGTAGGCCACATTTTATAACACTTGCTGCTTATAATACTTTCTATCAAGTAATACTCATTGAAATTACTTACCGATGAAAGGATACTTTTGCATTATTTTCTGTCAAAACACCCACTCTAATAACACAACCAGGCACAGTACACGCCATTTTTATGCTATGTTGTAAATCACAATATTATTCACTATGAAACAATATTTCAGACAAAATCCGCAGAAACGTCTGTTAACCAGCTGGATAACAACCAAGATGGCGTCTTTCGGCTGGTGGCGCGCAGCGTTTAAAGACGGTCAGAAGAGGCTATCGCTATCTCTTTCTATCACATGAAATTGTGCCATATGCCAGTGTAAAGTAAAAGATAGGTGACTTTGTTCAGCTTATTGTAATCCATCTAGTCTATACTTTATCTGAGCATTAAAGCTCTTTGTAGTGCAGTGCAGTTGATTTTTGGAGAAAATAATTAAATCATAGATTACTTAATTTTTTTAAGAGGATAATCAATACCAAATGAGATTGTTTCACGGTCATTTATTTAAAGGCAGCGACACTGTGGTATAGCCGTTTCTAACTGGTATCATTTTATTACGAAATTAGTGAAATTATGTTATTATAATGGAATAAGATGAGGAATGGCTCCACCTGCATTTAGCGGTTATTTCAGCCAGTGTCAAGTAATTAATAGCAAGGGCAAATTCAATAAATACACATTATAAATAAAAATAGATGATGACAGTGATAAAGATGGTGGATGAATCCAGGTATCAATCAAATTCTGATCACCGTGTTCTATCTGTCAGTGTCAATAAAATTGGTGGCCGGACACCACAGAGTAATATGCCATATATATACTCTGTGGAAAATAAAATAAGTTCAAACTAATAAGAAAATATTATATTTATAAAATATGTAAAAAATTTGGCCCATGCGGAAGCGTACCCAAGACGCTGGCTGCATTCCCTCGCTGAATGGCTAGAGCCACTCGTTGAGCGAGAAAATGGCCTGCTCTTGGGTCGCCGGTTGTGTCGACCAATTTTTTGCCGAGTAAGTTCATTAAATTTTGGGTGCTTGGACCCCATGGACCTAGGGTTTCGACTCCAAAAGGAATGAAAATATATTCGGAGCCGATAACCTCGTACTTCCGCCGTTTCAGAGTCTCAGCCGCCTCCGCCGCCGAGCCCGCTTTCTGAGTGGTTCCCGAGAGATGGGAAGGAGCCAAAGTATCAACGCAGGTTGCATCCCATACCATGGCTCGTCCCATGCTCCAAGGAACCAGAGACATTCCGTCGGGTCTCTTGCCATCGTCACGCACGATACCTTGCGGCTCTAAAATGGCCGGTACATTGGCGGTGGCAAGAGAACGACGGATGATGTCATTCAGAGCAGCATGACGAGAGTGGCGGCCAGCACTCCTAGCGCAAGACAGTCCATGCCGTCCAAGCCGGTCGACGACAACTCCGCAGGGGCACGTGTGCGGCGTACAAACGTCGGCCCCGAGCCGTAACCCTAACGCTACACGAAGTGTATTAGGATCAAGGTAGTTTCCCGTATTGGCACATGGAAAAGCATGTAGCCAATATCCGGATTCCTTACAGGAAACTGCCTTGATCCTAGCGAGCTCGGAGCCTGTGCTAGTGTCCCTTAGATTTCTAAAAGTGGCACTGCAACACAAATCATCCCAGCTTCGCTGTGAAGTCGGGTTTGTTGGATTTTGACTTGGCCAGGCCAACTCCCATGCTTTTCTGCCTTCGTTCACAAAAGAAATAGCCCCATTAAACGAGGATCTGGACAAAATCTGTTTAATGAGGCTGTCATTCTTATGTGTTGAAGACAGGAAAGCCGGTAAACAAATATCAGAATTTTTACGTATACCTACTCCTCCGTATCTTATGGGTAAAGATGCTTGATTCCAAGATTTTTCATTTAGTTTTAAATTTACAATGCTTTCGAAAGAAGATCTAATTAGGTTGTCCACGGTTATAAGGGAATTTTGATATAGCCAAACTGGAGATGTACGAAGGAGATACGTAAATTTAGGAATAAAAAGACAAAATTTTAAAATAAAAAGAGCCGAATGAGGATTTATTGCCAATAAACGGTGCGAGTATTCTTTGAATTTAATCAGCGATTGCGCTATTGTTGGTTCAATCGCATCAGGAAATATTGGTGACCCAAGGAGATGAAGAGACTTTTTGTCAACAATTTTAATATGGGTAGCCAAACTATTAAACTGGTTGATAATTAGATTTTTGTTTGGATTATTTTCAGCCAAATATAACTCGCACTTATCAAAATTTAGCTCTAGACCTAATAATTGAAATTTAGTAATTATATTTTTAAGATCCAAAAGCACTTTATCTGAAGTATCTCCTAGGGTACCGTCATCCAAATACCAAACATTCAAATTGGAGTTTAAATTTTGTACAACTGAGTTTATGGCCAAACTAAAAATGGCCGGGCCAAGAGGGTCACCTTGTTGACAGCCAACAGAGGAAAGAATTTCGTGATGTTTGTACATTAATTTAGAAGGCTCCCTATAACATTGGTTCAAATATGCAAAAATTTCTGGAACGTTTTGTTTTGCTTCATTTAACAAAGTGACCCTGTTTACCGAATTAAAAGCATTTTTAACATCAATTTTAAGCAGCACCTCATTATCGTGGCTGCTATGTAGGTAAGAGCGTGTGGCATGAACAGCCGCCTCACAACCACCACTTACTCCGAAACCTAACTGTATGGGAGAAAATTGCTCATGGAGTTTGGGAACTATACGTTTAACTGCAATTTTTGACACTAAACGTCGCAGTGTAGAACCAACTGCGATAGGTCGCACTCCACCATCCTTTTTAGATAGCGCTATAAGGTTGGCTCCGTATAAGACTGGCATGATGGCATCATTTACACCTCCAGCTAGCATCAGATTTACCAACTTGGTTAGAGCAGTAACAAGATGGCGACCGGCTTCACCCACAGGTGACCCTATCAGGTCCTTCAAGTGTTGTGGTGACAGGCCATCCAAACCAGCCGCAGAGCCAGTCTTAAAAGAAAATATCGCTGCAGTTACATCTTTTTCACTTGACTGCAAAGCGGGTATCGCAGCTGGTATCGAAGTTACAAGTTGAGGTGCTGCTGATGGAGCTGAAGGATGTTTGTCCTGCAGTGCTGCGAGAGTTTCTGGTGAGTCTGGAGACAATACATCGCTTGAAAAAAGAATACGTGCGGCACCTTTTAGATCTCCGTCGCTTACTTTATCTTCAACTTTCTTATAAAGATTAAATGGTTTTAAATTTGAAATAGTATGTGTAAGAAGCGGATTAGAACAATTATTTTTGATAGTTTGGGTAATAGATAAACGGTTATCTTGAATTTTTGCGTGCAAAGTTGAATATGAAAAGGTAAGGAGGTCCTGCCAGTCGTTAGTTGTATTTGCAGTGACACATTTGTTAATTAAATGTGTCAGTCTATTGGCGACGGAGATTCTCGCCCCGCGGGGTATTCTTTTCACAAGCGGAGTGGACTGCTTTAAAGAACTCAAATTTTGGTTGATGAAATTAAAGGTGTTAGAAGTGGACGGAGCTGAACATGAGGTAGATTGGTGAACAGAATGATATACAGGAGTATTTTTATGGATCCTGCCCACATGGATATTTAAACCTCTGCTGCTATTGAATAATTTTGAGCATTGTGAGCACGAATGAGTAGGACCTGGAGGGACGACACTCGCACTCGCCATCCACGGGACGTTGCACGCACGCACACTGGGTCTTATTTTAAATTTAAAAGAACAATAAACTAATACTAATATAAATATACATATCCACAAAAACATAACAAATTTGACATAGTAAAAATGTCAAAATAAGGCGCCACGCCGGGACTCCAGGGTACAGTCGTTGTGTTTGTCAAATATGACAAATTTCTCACGAAACTGATCACTTCACTGTGTTTATGGAAAAATTATTTGAAGAATATGGAAAAGAATAATCATATTGTTCTGGTGTACTGCGAACGTGCTAAACCTGATCCGGTGACTGCGTTGCTTGGAAACCAAGTATAAACAACTGTCAAAAAAAAATATGTACGGCTTCAACTGCGTATTACTGTATAAATTACTTGATTTCTTTAATTTTGTAAAGATAATTATATTTATTATTTATTTTTATTTTATTTTATTTTGCATTGTAAATATTTTGTAAATAGTTGTCCAATTATATAATAAATAATTTTTACTCTGTGGTAATATGGCAACAAGCAAAATTCATTCATTGGTTGTCTCTGATACTATAGTAATCAGTGATTGGTTGTTGACTTCATTGACTTGTTTACGATTTCGTTTCGTCGTATGTTGTGTCGTACGAGTTGAGTTTCTCTTTTTATTCTTTCGGAAGCAGTTCACGATAACAAAAGCGCGATAAAGGGTAATAAAGATAAATTTAATCTTATCATTTAAATTAAAACATTGTTTGGTGATGAAGTTTTAAATAAGTGCGACCTAATTTAGTGGTTCATAAACACTTCATATAGGTGCGCTGATTCTGTGTGGTAAATCCTTGTGTTCATTCTAGTAGTGTATATTTCATACGAATAATGAACTTATCGTTCGCCGGTTGTGGTTTTCTTGGTATTTACCATGTTGGTGTCGCTGTGTGCTTAAAAAAATATGCTCCACATCTGTTGTTAGGTAAAATATCTGGTGCGTCTTTTGGCGCCTTGTCTGCTTGCTGTCTGCTGTGTGAACTGCCTATAGGTAAGAAAGTATCTTTTCTGCATAATTATTTATTGATACTCGAATGATAATATAGCAAAAGATTGCCACTGAATCTGTTTGAAGTACATAGTTATTTCAGCCTTAGATTTTAATGCAGGAGTTTTATCATGGATTACACATACCTAATAACTGTATGGTACTATTTTTTTCAAGGAAAAATCATTTGTTTTAATTATATCCATTTAGCAGTATTAAACTGGATTATGATTAGGTATGCTACCTTTGATGTCAAATAAATAGAATAGATGGATTCATTCCAAATTGTTTTATATTATAATTTTATAACTAGTGTATTGGCTCAACTAACTTTAAATGATATGTGTTTCAATGATTGGATTTAGGTACTGAATAATTGAAGGTACACTTTAAAAACAGTGACAATTACAAACACTGACTATCTACATCCAGGAAGTATTATTGTAATTTATTTACCCTGTGCACATAATTTGCTTGGATCAGTAAATATTAATGTTACATGCATAGAGTATCTAGAGTACCCAAAACGACTCCACTCTTGGTATAGCTATGTAGCGATTTTTGTTATCTCATGTACCTGTAGTTATACTACAGGTACATCATCATCATCAAATCATCTATATGGGAGAACAACAATGGCTTGGTAAGATTAACCAGAAAAATGTACCGCAGCATGGGCTCGAAATGCCATCTCCATGGTTAGATGTCACTTATCAATTTTATTTGAAGTTCATTGACCTAGAATATAATAAAAAATTAAATGGGTGTTATCTATAAGATGTTGTAATTTTTTCTATAGAAATTTTAGTCACTGAGTCGGCGTAATTTTACCTACTACATATAATAAGAATGTAATTTTCTTTTTACTTTATTGTATAAATCAGAACATAGTGACATATGATACATTTATCTAGCCATTTGTAATGAAGTCAATGGGACAAGGTTAGCCTGTCAGAAATAGTCCTTAGATTTATAGTATAATTTGATATGAATATCAGACCAAACAGTCGAGCTGGCTGCACGTTCAGACAATTTATTAATGTATGTTTTTACTAGGTAAGATGGGTATGTAATGTTTTTTTACATACATTCTTGCAACCCCATTTTCCAAATAGTGGAGGCTCATGACCATCACAATAAGTGTAATGGCAAGCAAATTATCAAACATTTTAATTTAAAAACAATTCGAGAATGTGCATTTCCGCTAAAGATTCCTCCAATATCTATTATTCTTCAAATTCTTTTTTGCTGATTGATTAATTGATTCTTACAATATCTATAATTTTAAATTATTGTAAATTTATCAAATTTTTGTTTTTATAAATACATACATATACATCATCACGCCTGTATTCCCCGAAGGGGTAGGCAGAGGTGCACTGTAGTGCGCCCACACTTCGCCGATGTATTTTGGTCCCAATTTAATAGGGGGCGAGCCTATTGCCATTATACCGGGCACATTCCCACTCAATACGAGGGAGATTTGGGCCATAGTCCACCACGCTGGCCCAGTGCGGGTTGGTGAACTTCACACGCCTTTCTATAGACGTGCAGGTTTCCTCAAGATGTTTTCCTTCACCGTTCAGCAAGTGGTAAGCATTGTTGAAAATGACATTCGCACATGAAAATTATCTCAGAGGTGTGGGCCTGGGATTTGAACTTGCACCCCTTACGTTCAAGGCGGGCTTTCTTGCCCGCGAGGCTACCACTGCTTTTGTTTTTAAATAGCATCATTTATGTCCCACACCCAGGCAAAGGCGGCCTCTTTCTCCCACCACCCTGGGCCATTTCCAGCACGTCTGCGAAAACGTCCAGATCGTACCGTATCGTGTAGAGTAGGAATAATGAAAATGAAAAGTTAAAAGTAATGTTTATCCATACCCAACTTTTCATTATTGTGATGTTAATTTCAAATTTCTTAGGTGAAATCACAAGCGATGTATTGAGGGTGGTAACGGAAGCGCGAGCGGGGTCTCTCGGGCCGTTCAGTCCCTCGTTCAACATACAGAATGTACTCCTGGAGGGTATGCAGAAGTACCTGCCGCACGACGTGCACAAGATCGTCAGCGGCAAACTTCACATATCACTGACGAGGGTATATGACGGGAAAAATGTTATAGTCTCAGAATTTCCCACGCGAGAAGACCTTTTACAGGTAAGGAATGATAGTACTTACACCTATTATACTATATAAGGTCAAGTTTTATGTATTTTTTGGCGTGTGTAATCTCTGGAACTAGATCCGATTAACACAATATTTTCATTTATAGAATCACACCTTGACATACACATACACTCTCTAAGTGGCATAGGCTGTTTGTTTCCCGCCCCTCCGTCTCTCCGCCTCCTTATGCAAGGTCGATTAAAATTGTGGGCAATATCATTCTCAATGGCTTACTTTACTCTGCCCAATTTGATATATGATTAAATGAAGATCTAACTGTTACAGATTCTTTTCGACAAATCCCACGAATAAATATTCACTTAGTTACAAGTTACAAAATTATAATTCGCGATACATAGGTACACTTATACTAATTTAATGTTGCACTTTTAGGCTTTGATGGCGTCATGTTTCGTGCCAGTGTTCTCTGGATTACTACCGCCGCGCTTTCACGGGATCAGATACATGGATGGTGGATTCAGTGACAACCTTCCGGTACTGGACGAGAACACAATAACGGTCAGCCCCTTCTGTGGCGAAAGCGATATTTGTCCAAGGGATTTGAGCTCCCAACTGTTTCACGTAAGTACTGCCGCCATTGTCATTGTGTTTGTATGTACCTTAGCTATAAACATGTTACATTTCGCGCGACCCTTACCTTAATGAAGAACAAAGTTTGGCGGGCTTTCTATATTATGGCTAACTTCAACAGGTAAATCTGGCAAACACGAGTATAGAACTATCAAAGCAGAACATGAACAGGTTCGCTCGCATCCTCTTCCCGCCCAAGCCCGAGGTACTTAGCAACATGTGCAAACAGGGTTTCGACGACGCCCTCAGATTTCTACATAGAAATAATTTGATATCGTGCACGAGATGTCTCGCCGTGCAGTCCACGTATCAACTACAAGATGTATTGGATGACACGCCACATGAATACGACCCGGAGTGCGAAGAGTGTAAGACACATAGACAGGTGAGTGGCAAACTGTACCTTATTTATAAAATTTTCTTCAATGAATGTCTACATCAAACAGGTTTATCGAAACACATTGTACTCTATGGTTAATTTTATTTAGGGCACGTTATTAGGTGAAATGTTATAGTAATGCAATTGTGCATTTTTAGGACGCATTAGTAGACGACCTGCCAGACACTGTGTTGACGATATTCCAAAACGCAATAGATTCAGCGAACAACGGCATAGTCAACTGGGTGATGCGACAAAGAGCCGTGCGGTACCTCACCCTGGTCACGCTTCCTTACCGAGTTCCGATTGATATAATGTATGCTACATTCACCAAGTGAGTATTGAGCTAGAATATCATTATACTTCATGTACATTAGATTGTAATTATCGTGACCACCAATAGGCTATTGTATTAACTTTTCATTTAACCATACCATTTAACTGCAACAATTATTTCTCGTATCCTAATGTAACTATTTTACCTAGAATGATTAAACCACTATTCCTAGTCAGTATCATTTTGCAATATAATAATAGTAGTTCAATTATGCTTATTTATTGCAACGCATATAAAAAATCTTCTTAGTATTGTACATATGCACCGTATACACCTATGTACGACCTATATCAATGTGTTACTTGTTACTATCAAACATTTGCAAGAAATACAATTCCTCCAATTAAATAACGCTCAAGTATTTTGTTTGTGTTTTTAAGTCCTTCAGCGAGTACGTCAACACCTCAGTAGAGCATTGACTCCATAGGAACAGATCGATAATGAAGGATTGTTGTATATGGCGAAACTTTGACTCATATAAGAATTAAACGCAATATGTTATATCTACTTAGAATTAATTTTACCCAACACTACAAGATGGCTGTCGGCAAATGCACTGATATGCAATGGATTGTCCATAAAATACGTAATTTTAATACTTAAACAACTTGATACGCCTTAATAAGTAACCTACTTAGGAAAAGTGCAAATATATTACATGTCAAGTCAACTAAAGCCCTTAAAAATAAATTAACCACGTAACGTTTTCCGCTCGCCTTGGATCAGTATGGAACATCACGGCGCTTTTGTGACTAACATTATATCACAACGCTTTCTAGCTATGTCGCGGATAAGGTAGAGAGGCACTCGGTGCAATACAAAGTCGCCGCGAATGTGTTGGTGCGTAAAAAGAGGTGTGTCCGACACAACAGCATTATGACTAGGTTAGTGTTTCACAGTTTATGGGCTAATCGGTGGAGGGCTGAAGATGTTATTGTGACGTCGTCTGGTGTTAATTGAGACTGCTTGGGAAAAAGATGATATGAAACTAAGTTTTTATACAGCTGTGATAGAATATCATTGGCTGTGACCAATATTTAACTTAAAAAATAAGGTACCTACGTCATTCCTTTTCTAGTGCCATCATACAAAAAAATACGTTACTCGCAAGTACGCACTTCAGTAGTTATGTTTTTAAATAATAAATTAAAAAAATATATTTGCATAAGTACTTCAAAAATATTAATGTTTATTATACCTACTAACTAATGTTGTCTCATTAAATACATGTTGTATTGTGAAGCTGTACGTGTCATCGTTAAATTATTGGCGTTTATTGTTATTGTTTAGTTTGTACGTGTTCGGTATGTATTTTTAGTGAGATTTATTTTATACCGAATTAATTAAATAGCCAGTTGACGCATTTATCTTATAGAAGTTAGTTATTGTAAAAAATATAAGTACGAAGAATATTATAAAGAAACTTGTTGATATACGAGGTTGTCAAACATAATGATAAATAAGAATCCTCTGACGCAAACGTCCGTTTTTTATGCAAATAATTGTGGTTCCACGTTACAATAACAATGGGTTTATCTACAATTGTTACTCAACTTCCCTATCACGTTATTGGGTCAATGTTGCCATGATAAAAATGTGAATCTACTGCCCCGGTTCACCGTTATTGTGACGTCATAATTCTGGGGTTATTTATTGACTTATCGAGTGCATAGTATGCGATTTTGTTGTGCATTTGCAAAAAAATACACACATCGATATACATTGTTGCATAAATATAGAGAAAGGCAATTTGACTTAAGCGACACTTTTGGGCGATATTGGCTTACATACATATTAGTAATCAGATTTTTTCTGCGTCGAAAAAGTATGCTGTCCTGTAAAGTTCAAACATGTCGCTTAAGTCAATCTCCTTTCACCCCTCGATATGGTTATCAGATGCCTGCTTCAGCCCTCCTACAATGACCTGTTTAGTATTATTTTAGCATAATAACATGATAATAATGAAATTACTTCACACATCAACAAGACCAAATCTTTTTGACGTTTTTAAGTAGGTATCAAAGAAGCGTTTCTGTATATTTTAATCTCCTATGTTAATACTTTGTATAATGCTTTCATTTCAAGATTCCGTTATTTAGTACCCGCTTTCCACAATCATGCATCATACACGTATCTTCAAAGCTTATTAAGGTCTCTCACTGAAGCGCATAAACGTCATGTCTTTGAATCAATATATGTTTACCATTGGTACCTCATAGGATTTTTTTTATATTTCTTATATTTTATCAGATTTACTTTATGTACGAAAAATAATAGAATTTGTATTTTTTTTCTGGTCTGTGCAACGGAACTGATGTTGCCCGCTACTATCAGCTTATTTTGTTTATTGTGACAAGTTTAATATTTAACCTCGGGCCGTTGTTATCTGTATTGAATAGTATTAAATAGTTGTTGATAAAATGCCTTGTTAAATAGTAATGTTTTCTTTTGACTGCGAAATTATTACTCAATAGTTAATTAAATATACTTACATCTCCTTTTATAAATCATGGGAATCGTAATTAAAATATAATGATCATTTTCACTAACACTAAGTCAGTTTCACTGTATTAACATTTAAGCTTCACGATAAGGCATCTCCTAGATTTTAATGACAAACATATACGTGCTAGGCAGAGTTGGTACTACAACAATAAAAATTGTAAATGACATATACTTAACACATTCACAAAGATTTGATTGCCCCTAATAAACCAGATTAGGGTAAGTACAATTCAAAATTACTCCAACTAAACGGAAATAGGAACTAACCAGCACATTAATTTATCTTGTTTACTGTACAAACATAAGGACGTATTAAGTACCTAATATCAGATGTGATGTAGGTACTTATTCGATAATCTACTATAACTACAACGTACCTAAAGTTACTGTGCACTTTATCAGTGGAACTAATTGTCCATCCTACCGGTATCCTTTGGTTGGAATAAGTACTTGTAATATTAATCGCCAGACAACACAATCGTTATATTATGATGCCAAACTAAGCCAAGTTTGTACTATGGCTACCATACAATGGACCGGGATCCCAAATACACACAGACCATGGCAAGATCAGTCAAGGTGCAGACAGCCGAGTGGCCTACGCTTGACCACTAGACCAAGCCGACAAATAAATCTATATCTATACTAATATTATAAAGAGGAAATATTTGTATTTTTGTATGTAACGTATAAACTTAAAAACTACTGGGCCTGTTTCAAAAATTATTTTGCCATTAGAAAGCTACATTATCACTGTGTAACATAGGCTATATTTATGTATCCCAAAATGTTTAAAAATAATGTCCACCAGTGCGAAGCCGGGACGGGCCGCTAGTAATAAATATAAAAATAAAATAAATAATATACATATTGATAATCTGTGTAGTTAACTTGCGTGAGCTTTTACTAGTCATTGGGTTATTACATCAATAATATTATTGTTCTTATCGATTGTTTATGTTATTGGATTAAATGACGTGCTTCAATAGGGGGGCTTTTTGTGCAATACGCACTTATCTATATTTTTTATTGTTGTCTCCGGTAAATACTGCTCTCATATATACTAAATATGTTTACCTACTAACATCATTATTTATACTTCAGTCGCTTCATTTTTTAATGTATTCCATAATTTCATTTTTTTTTAAATTAAACAAACTATTCAAACTCAGTTTTGATAACTAGCCTTAATGTTATTTCCTTGTCCTCAGATTTGTAACGTGCACCCCAAAAATGAGCAAATCGGTATGGAAGATAAGTCTTAGCCTCTTGCAACAACTACATGGTTTTCTGTACAGCACGCATGACAAATCTGAAATCGCAGCGAGAATATACTACAAACTAACAATGGATGCCAAGAAGGAGCTCACAGACGGCCGACAATTAGATAGAAGGTGAGACATTTAATTCGATTAAATTAAAATATATTTAAACCTTTGTCTGAAATTCATGATCCGAGTTTAAACAATGACGGTCTTGTTCTAATTAAGAATGTTTTTCATAAAATACATGTAGAATTCTATCTACTACGTACACCATTTATATTATTTTGTTTTTATTGTATTTTACCTGTTAAAAATCTAAATATACCTAAATAATGTTTAATCCTGTGGGAATTCAACGTCATTGCAGTATCTCATGCACTGGCTAATACAATCTTTGGATTAAAAATATAATAAACGCTTTAAACCGGACTTAACTATCTTCATTATAATCTTATCAACTGCGACCTTCGATAGTTAAACTTGACTTTCCATTGTGCGATAGCTCTATGTAATTTAAATTATTCTCGGACGTCACCACACGATATCCTTTTTTTTTTTTTAATACAGATTATAATTTACGAGTACAAATTGTAAAAAAACTAAAACTAAATTACAATGTATAAGGACTCGCTTGTGTTTTATCATATCGAAAACAACCTAAAACCTCATTCTATATTAATTAATTAGAGCTGCTGAACAAGTCACAATCTACATAATATGCCTATTTTGACTTGGATAAGTATAGTTTATAAAACCTCAATCAGTTAATAATTATTTGTTTACTGATTCTATTAAACGGGCCTATCAAATTGGGACAAGTAGGTATAGGCGATCTTAAAGACAAAATAATCTATACATCTATACAAATAAATAAAATTGGAGTGTCTGTTTGTAATATCAAAATAACACTTTTTTACCAAATGTGTATGAAAGTATATACGATACCTATAACGAAAACGCAATTTTAAATTGTTTTGTCTGCTGTCTGTCTCTCTGTCTGTCTGTTTGTTTAGGGTAAACTTCTAAACGGCTGAACCGATTTTAATGGGACTTTCACTGGCAGATAGCTGACGTTCCAAGGCGTAACTTAGGCTACTTTAATTTTAGAAAATGCATTAGGGTTCCGCGGGATAAACACCCATATTTCCGGGTAATCTCCCTAAAGTACACGCGGGCGAAGTCGCGGGCACAGCTAGTCATAAATAAAATCATCAGCCCACATAGCTAAGAACATCTTTAGATCTCGCAACGTAACTAAATGTTATCTATGATCCAGTCGTTTTTATATTGTGGGTATTGTAACGGATTATTGTTTCGGATAAAACACACGTTAGGTTTTTATAACGGAGATTATATCCTTATCTATCATTATTTAGAATATTGAACAACAATATAATTTTTTAAGAAATGGACTGTAGGTAATTTGGCAATTTTATATATTATAGGCAAGCCATTTACGTCATCGGTCATGTTTATACAAGTGTTTTATGAATCACTAGTTTCAAAGTTTGCATCTAAGATTGATTCCGACCTCCTGTATACTAAATACTAACATCTTTTACACAATATAAATTAATCAAACGGGGAAAATTATCATTTTGGATTTTAATTAAGTATTCTAGCAAATTGATCATATCTAATTATAAATTATCATTTATCACATAGGTATCTACTGTAACTGGCCGTCGGATGGCACAGCTGTACTGATTGAAATTATTTTGATGACAAAGTAACAAAGGCTCTTATCCGAATGGCCCATTTCTCCTGATTTCGCTTCGACTAATGTTTGTTGCTCATATTAATTATGAGTTTTTATCATAAAATATAAGACACATATGGAAGTGATCGGCATATAATAATATCTCGACCGGTCCCACAATCAAAGTCATAATGAGACTTAAGACTGATACTGCTGTTAAAAGAACCTCAAGAGTCGTATTTTAATACTGGTATCGTTGCAAATATAGCGGTGTTCTTGGACCAGGTTTTTTATTTTTCATTTACGGGCATGCAGTTAGTACTTGTTCAGTTCAGAAATTAGCTTATACAAAATTGGTCTTTTCAAATTTGTTGAGCACAGTTTCTTCTAACACTAATTTACAGATTTTTGGACGTTAAATTTGGCACCTATTAAAATATTCCACGTGATGAGCCTACGTGATTTCAACGATTTCGTGATGATCGAAGCTAGTTTATTGCTTTTATTTTACTTACTGATCTTTAATTTCTATACACTTATTAACTATGGAGTTTTATATCCCAAATATTTCGCAAACATTTGTGCCTAAGGATTTAGGAAATTTATAAATAAATACATCATCACGCCTGTATTGCACAGGTGCACTGGTGCGCCCACACTTCGCCGATGTATTTTGGTCCTAATGTAATAGGGGGCGAGCCTATTGCCATTATACCGGGCACATTCTCCCTCAATACGAGATAGATTTTTGACCATAGTCCACCACGCTGGCCCAGTGCGGGTTGGTGAACTTCACACGCCCTTCTATAGATGTGTAGGTTTCCTCACGATGTTTTCCTTCACCGTTCAGCAAGTGGTAATCATTATTGAAAATGACATTCGCACATGAAATTTATCTCAAAGGTGCGGGCCCGGGATTTGAACTTGCACCCCTTACGTGGAAGGCGGGCGTTCTTGCCCACAAATTTATAAATGGTAATTAATTACTTATCTACCTAAAAAGTGTGCGCATTTCAAAATAAATACCTACATACGCTGTTATCTCATATTGCGCGTAACTATTGTAAATCCTGTTAGATAAATTACCGCGAGTTGTGCAAAAAAAATATGTTTTAATAATAATCTAGATAAGTGTGTCAAACAGTTACGTTTACGTATTTGAGTTATGTAATTAAACAGATTAACTTGATTACATGTATCCTCTACAGGGGGTCTATAGAGGTAATTTTTATTTTATTTTTCACAAGCAGTTAATGTAGGTAGAATGTCCCCTCCAAAGGTATTACTTTGATGTCCCCCTCCATTTACGTCGGGAATCCACAGGATTGTCAGACAACCCTCAGGTTTTATTCGGTCTACTATAGAATTCTTGTTACATCAACTAGTCGCATAGTTTGCGTCTTAACCCCCCATCTTTTGATATAGGTGTACTGCGCACAATATTTAACGTCACCGCCCCACCCGCGCGCGATAGCTCCAGATAATGTTTACTCGCTGGTAACTTGGTTAGTGACCCCGCACGACGATCGAGTTTCGTAATGTACTACCTACCCAATTGTTCCTGAACTGAATATAAAACAAGTTTTTATAACTATTGCGTTCGTTATTTTCTATAGGATATTGCGATAACCTTCAAGTCCTAACTGTAATGTGTAAACGCGATTGCAACTGAGTTGCTCAATTCGATATTTCAATAGCATTGTTTCAAGTACACGCACTTATCAATATTTATTAATAAACCGTTTGGTTTTATTTGAATAACAATCATGTAGAATTTGTGCCACCGTCTTAAGGTGTAATCGACTTTCAATATGTAGATAATAATGCGTCACGCACAAATATGAAATTGAACATTATTAGCTCAACAATTTAGAGTTCAAATTGGAATGGTACATCCTGACCATGTAATGCGTAAACGGTATAAGTTAAAAATTTGCGTTCCAGGCTATAAACCTTCACCGTAACACGTACTGCCTTGCCTGGCATAATTTTTTTTTGTCTCAGGCGACCGAGCGAGTTCCGCATCACATACGGCGACGTCCGAGTGCCGTACGACGATGTGGACACGTTCGCGGATATTCTGAACGTGACGTCACACAACGACGCCCTGCTCGCTTATTACTATTTAGACGGTGAGAATAAGGTGAGACTGAAATAACTTCTAAAGTGAGAACCTATTGTGCAATCTTCCCAAAAATCCTACCCAGGCAGATAAGAGTAGGGTTATTTTACGTCTATTCAGAAAGGCTACTAAAATTGCGTTTGGTAAGTCTAAGTGTCTATTTTCCCCACCGATTTAAACTGGATTGTATGATTTGCTTTGATAGAGGTATGATTTGCTAAGTACATAGGTATGTATAACAACCAGCCTTTGTATAAAGACAGCTTACTGAAACTCACAGCGTGAACGGAATATGTTTCGAAAGATTCTAATCGAATAATGGTATTTTTCATTCGTTTACTAGCTAGACCCCCAGGAAAGTCAAGTAGCTCATTCTCTTATGACCTATCGATAAGCGAAAATGGAATGCACTGTCCGCCAATGCTGACCTATGATCCCTAGTGTCGCTTGTCTTGTTTTCTACTCATTGCGAAAGTCGTAGATATTGTGTAAATGTGCGTATCCCTTTCAGTCTCCCGCACACTGGGGCGAGTGTCGACTCGCGCGTCAAATTTTTTGCCAATACCAAATCTCTATGCGAATATGCATAAAGATTGAATTTCTGCGGTAAAAGCCTCGCCCCCACGCGTTATTATTTGCTCGTGCTGTCATTTAGAATAAGCTTTTTCTATGAGTCAATAGAGTTTGTTTTGGTATGACAAAAAAATAGTTTTAAGTCTCTGGTACGTCATCATCAACTTCCTTTTAAGGTTCCACTATCTATCTACAAACCGTGTGCAATGTCATTTTTCAATGCAACGGTGTACTATAATGCCACTGATTATGTACTTTTTATAAATTTGGGGTATTAACTGCGTGGGTTTCGGTTTCCTTGTTAAAACATATCCACAAAACTAGCTATCCTAACAGCAGAAACATTATTTACTGCCTAATGGAACGAGCATACTTGACCCCTGTTATCTGAACCAATGTGGTGCATGTGGTGACGCACATCGGACGATCGGCTTGGACTATTAGCGAGACTTCACATCAACTGAGATCTATGCGAACTATTTGTCAGGACTTACATTATACTATGGTGTAACTCCATTCATACCCTCCCAATTTTTTGCTACACAAACCAAGAAGAAACTAACCGTAGCACTAAAAATGTTGGTGTCTTACTCATACTATTACGAACATAAGAAGGACGACAACATTCATCTTGACTGTCCTTATATACTGACTCTCTATTCCGTAACAAATACTTAACCCATTTTTGGAATTAGAATTCATCGATCAGTGTTAACTGAATTAGGCTTTTTCACCGAACCCCATTTTTCATTCTGTAGCTCAGTACATACGTCAGTCAAAGTAAATGGATTATCACCCTTCGATTTAGCGAAGTTAAATTGATACGCGAAAGTTATTTCGTGCCGTCTAAAGGTGTATAATCAAGGTAAGACCGCACGCAGCGGCCGCGACCTGAAGGGTTATCATTACGATAGTTTACGTTTTTTACGTATTATCCGACTACATTTTATCGCCGTTTACGTCAACAGAGTAAGTGGTTAAAGATTGTTATTGAAATCACGAAGCTAGGCGTAGATTATTGAGATTATAGTAAGAGAATGTATATTTTTTCTTAGGGCCGTTTCATCATCAGGATGTTAGCAATGTTTATGAAAATCAAATGTAACAAAGACGTCAAACTTCAATATTATTGATATCCTTATCGCACTCATAACTTTTTAATGTTATTTATTATTCTTATACTGTTTAAAGATTATGAACCACCCGATACCAGTTGTTAAATATTACCACTGTTACCAAAGACGTACTAAGGTGTTGTTTTTTGTTTGTATTATTTTGATAGTCCTTAACAGTAGTAAGAGGGGTTGTACCTAATTATGTAAATTAAATATACATCATTTAAAAACACTAGTCATCTCACACTAATTATCGACCACGTGTTCTTATTTATTTAGATGGATTCCAATTAAATTGTGTTTATTGTTGATAAATATCAACAAAGGCATATTGAACTTCGCTCTACATGTGAGTAAGAACACTCTGCGCTACTGGATGATACGACTGCTCTGTTGTTTGTTATCAATCCCTATGATGGGATGCACGCGCCACGTGGTACGCGTTTATTATTACAAATTAGATCAGCCTATCATCATGACTAATAGATTAAAAGTGATGAGTGATGACGAAATGAGTAGTGACATTCTGCATACAGAACAAACTACTCTAACTACCGGATGTACGTATGAATTTGTAGAGGCAAATATGAGAGATTATAGGTAACGCCGGTAAATAATCGGTCTCAAATCTTATATCCTGCTTAAGTATTGACAATATCTTTCAGATAAGTAATAGGTATCCACATCATCACGCCAATATTCCCCGAGGGTGTATTTTAAACCTACTGTTCCAATAGGGTTATGATTTTTGTTACTAATTTAATAGGGTTCTAGCCTATTGCCATTATAGCAGGTACACTATCCTCAATTCGAAAGGGATTTACGCCATCCCACGCGCTAGAGTTTTCGAACTTCACACGAATTTCGATAACCGTGCAGGTTTCACTGTTCAACAAGTGGTCATCACTGTCTGAATGAAAACTCAAGAAAATGTAGCATTTAAGGGGACCTAGAGAATTGTAGCCTAACTTAAAAAGGGAGAGATCGTAAGATAAGTGGTAGCCGAGCGGTCGAACGCACGCCTTGCAATCAAAGTGTGCAGGTTAAAACCCCGGCTCGCACCTCTGGGATTAATGTGCGAATCTCATTTTCATCCGAGATTATCACTTGCTATGAAACGGTGAAGGAAAACATCGTGCGTAAGGAAACCTGTACGTCTGAGGGAACTTGACTTGTTCTCGATAGATGTGTGAAGTCTGCCAACGCGCACCTGGCCAGCGTGATGGACTATGGCCTGAATCCCCCTCGCATTGAGGGGAGGCCCGTGCCCAGCAGTGGGACGTTAAAAGGGCTGTAGTAGTAAGAAAACGGTTATGTTATGTTTATAGATGAAAATGACCGAGATATACGACGTGACGGACGCGGACACGGATGCTGTGCAGTCGCCCACCGAGCGCGACCTCAACAAGCAGCTCGAGTTCGACAACGACTGGAACGTCGAGCTCGACGCCGACGACGGTCAGCGTCAAAATAATTACCCCCTTGTATTTGAAGGGTACAGACAAATAACAGGGAATGTCCTAATTAATTAATTTTCAGAAAGAGCAATTTGAAAGTTCAACTATTCTAACAATTCAATAGTTTGGCCATAAACAAAACTGCATTTTTGTCGCCATCTGTTAACTTTTTTTAAATTCCAATGATTAGAATTCAAAATACCATACAAAAATATTCCATAAAAAATAAAACGAAAATTGAGATATTCTGTTATTTGCCTGTGTCCTTCATTTTATAGACCTCTTGTTGTGTAATGTTAAACTCAGCACGGCTAGCACAATACAAGACTTGTATCAAGGATTATACCACACCAAGTCGCTCCCTCACATACTTAATTCATGAGAGAAAGAGATAAAATTGACTTCTTGGCACAATCTGTGCTACCAATGCAGAGGTAAATTGAATACACTCACAAGCGTCTGAAATATATTATAGTTTATGTATGTGATTATAGTTTCCCAGAGCTTATTAATTATTATGAATTATGAATACCGTACTAATACTAACACACGTATCTAAACAGGAAATTCTCTCACAATAGATGAGTTGGACATGGAAGCGATGGACGACGACGCTCTGACGGACAGAAACATATTCTCGGATCCGGAGAGCGAGTGGACCGGCCGCCGCTCGCCGTCCGCGGAGAGCGACGCCGAACAACCCGAGTCCGACCGCAGGCCCCACACTACTCTACACACTAACGACAACCGTCTACCGTCATAACTTACTAACAACTACACTATAGGTATTTAACTAAAATAACTGTGGTTTAACTAAACTAATCTAACTACGGTCGAGCATAAGATGTGTACGCGTTTGAAAGGATAGAACATAATTGCCGCCTCAAGAGTGTAAAAGTATTGTTAAGTTTAAACTTTCAAACATATAGTAGAAAGAATACAATTGATTTTTGAACATGGAACACGAAATTACTTACTCGCAAATTTATAGGAATGTTAACTAATTTTGCAGAACGTTAATATCCAATTGGAAGAATAGAGGCCTGCGCTTGCGCCTCTAATGAGTTGGTTTTTATTTATGTTATTTAAGGACACCGCTGGCTTTTATTTTTCTGATTGGGTTTTAGAAATACATATCTATGTATCTTGTAGGATAATTATGACAATAATATTATGCATGCTTATCAATGTCAATTTACCAACATAACCATTAGTTTTAAAATAATAAAAGAGACTTTAAAAACAAGGACCTTATATTACGACTTAAAAAAAATGTTAATAAAATGTGCCTTAAAAAGTTACCATTTTATATTGTTACACACAGCCTGATAGGCTATTATTATAAGGGTGATTTTCTGTTTATGCGTACTTTACCCCTGAATGCATGCTAACATCGAATAAGTAAACATTTTGTAATACTGTCTACAATTAATGTATTTTTATAAACATTTAGTGTGTTATTACGAATCAGGTGTTCATACGTGTCAAAGAAAAAGCACCCTTACTGAAGGGATTTAAAGTATTGTTTGTTATATTATTGTAGTTAAGTATTATTAAGTACGTTATGGTCTGTGGTAAAGGCTTGTTCAAATATCGCGATGTCCGCGATTTTTAGTCGGCGACCTGACGGCGTGTACGTTTCACGTTTGAACAGGCCATTTTATATTATGTATGTACATAATATACTCATACCCCGAAATTTATAGGTATAATTTATGTCCATTAACAGTGGCATCGTAGAGTAGATGTGTGCCTTCTGAAAAGATGTTATTTCAGATGGAATTTCGGGCTACTCTGTAGACGATATGATTAGACGCGACCTAGATAGGTACACAGCTATACCAGACTAGACCTCTGTCACGAATCCGCCAGCTCGATCGCTCTCTGTCTTATTTCATACGAGCGAAAGAGACAACATCAACGTATTCCGTGACATAAGTCTAGTCTTGGCGCTCCTGCTACAACTACAGGAACCATAACATCATGTTAACCGTAGTCTCTATGGGCTGTCTGCGTCAAATCATGTTGTACGCAAAGGTTTTAGTTAACGTGAATTTATAAAGAAATAAAATTCTCTTTTTAACGGTGATTTAGTATCCCACTCAATCAAACTTTTACATTTTGTTCGATTCTATTTTTTATTAATACGGTGTTTGTTCAGAATAAATTATAATATTAAAATACATATAAAAAAAAAATCGGATACTATAGAAACTTGGCTATATCGGTGGGTGTTTGTAAATAATGTCACAAAAATACAAACTTAATAAAATATCTATGTGTTTTGATTTGAATAATTTGTCCTTGTTATTTTTCCTATACACATGATGGCATCAAGTCATAGCTGGTTTCCGGCGAATGCAGAGGGGAAGGTATACTTTTTGCGTTCATATTCGGTGTTATCGTGTAACCATAGACTCAAGTTTAATAACAATAACCTCGATCACGTCACGATCACTGGCTGTTACCTACGCTATTAATACTTCATCTTTACGAAGGCCTGTGCCAGTAGCTGTCAATGATGTTCCAATTTTAAAACCTCCTCATACTATGTTTTAGAGCAAATATTCAACAAAATCATATTTATTAGCTAATAATACATTTTTTTACGGTATATTTGAACATAAAACGAGTTTTGCACAGTGCTATTTGTGACTGGATATTTTTGATGGTTTACCTATTTATCGAGGATGGTCGGCAAAGGCAGTGAACCTAAGAGCAGCCGAATATTCCATCAGTGCTACTTGAAATGCTGCAAGTTGCAGAACCTGACGCCGTTGAACAACGTGATACCCTCCGGCAACGGGAAGGTGTTGGATTTCTGTGTCGATAGGATCAAGTATACGGAATGGCCGCCGATACTGAACGCACTCAGCTGCGATTTGAGTCTGCATTCAGTTGCCATAAAATGCCGGAATCAAGTGAAAACAGGTAGGTACTTAATTGTTATTATAATCTGACAGTCCATAATACCCAGAGCACAAATCCGTGATCCTTAGATCACGGAAATGTGATTCCTGATCCCTTTTCCGTGGAAATTTGATTTTATATATAAATCAATGTACGTAAGTACCAGTTCCCAAATCTATTTTTTTTTTCTAATTTAAAGCGGTTTATGTTGACTTTAATTTGCCTGGATATTGTCTATTGACTTCCGGTACCGGTGACCTAATTCTTAAAGTTAACCCGCATCACAACTAAATAAAAAGAAATATTTTGTGCTATAACGCAGTATTAGAACACATCGACTGCGAGCGACTGGCGAAGACCGTGAACAAACGTGCCGTGATCCTCACGAACTTTATGCTGAACAACTTGGTGGAGGCGAGCTCACAGCTGCTGTCCAACACCACTCTATTAACCACATTGATCTTGGAGGGGCTCCCTCTCAAGATACCGTATCTAAATCCTTTGTGTGAGGTAAGCGATCTCTGACTTACATATGAGCAGTAGATCTATTACCCAATAGGGAGGGCATTCTCTTTAGGATATGGCCGTAGATAATTAATTCGGACAATATGGCTGAATTTTCCAAGAAATAGACTTCTACTTTAGATGAATACGTTTCATAAAACGTTAAGTTTTGATTTTAAAACTGAGGTTATTTGACAGGTTCAGGCTGAATTTTCCAAGAAATAGACTTCTACTTTCGATGAATACGTTTCATAAAACGTTAGGTTTTCATTTTAAAACTGAGGTTATTTGACAGGTTCAGGCTGAATTTTCCAAGAAATAGACTTCTACTTTCGATGAATACGTTTCATAAAACGTTAGGTTTTCATTTTAAAACTGAGGTTATTTGACAGGTCATATTGAAATTGACAGGTTCATATTGAAATATCTCGATTTGTACCTAGTTTTCGCCGTCTAACCCTTTTTTTACTGTAAATTATCTTCAGGCTCTATTGACGAACAATTCATTGCAACACTTATACCTGCCCCGGTGTCTTATCGGCGACGCGGGCTGCCTGGCCGTCTGTAAGTCCGTCAGGTGTCTCCCCAACATCCTCACACTCGACCTGTCGGGGTGCGAACTGACTCCGATAGGGGCCGGATATATCACGGATTTAGTTAAGGTAACTTACCAATTAGTGGCAAGAAGAAGAAGGAATTTAGTGACGCCATTATATATACTTATGGCCGAAAACAATATTTTTTTGACAGATATAAGCGATTGTTAGCGAACTGGTACCTAGTAGGTGTATGTAAGAAGTTTCTATGGATAACCTCAATGTCAGTCGTCATCAAAATAGTATTGGGACAATTGCTTTGTCAGCCCTATTCTTGGTAAAAGGTAAACTAACATGAATGTTTGGACGCAAAAATAGAGAAGACAGGCAATTTTGTCCTTAGTTAGGCAAATAGGCAGAATGTAGGTTTCCGCTGTTAATTGATATTGCAGTACCAAAAGATCCACCGCTATAGCGAGAACTGGAGCCACACGCTACGCTACCGGCTGCCGCAGCTGGATACGATGGCGGGCCTGCGCCGCATCACGCTATGCGGCAACACGCAGCTTGGCGACGCCGGCGTCGCCAAGCTGCTTGACGTGCTCTCTGACGACTTGTGGATAAAAGGTACCAAACGAACACTAAAGCTTTAGTAAATATCTCTATCAACGGTACTCTTAAGCTTGTAGTGGAGGTGATATCGCGCTCCACACTGCGCTTGCCTTGCTTGGGCAATCACACATGGTAAGGGTATTAAAGAACATTAATCTGCTATTATAAAGATAATTCTTCTGACGCTAACGTAATTGATACGGTAGGAATAAAAATGAAAATGAAGAAGTGGAGCTTTTCAGTTGATAATTGAGATCATTCCAAGATTACGTAAAGGCTTATGACGTCACGGTGATTCAGAAAATTGCGATTTATCAAATACCCATTCTCGCAAGATCAATATAGCGCTATTGTTATTGTTGCAAAATAGGTTAATGACGTCCTTGATGACGTCCAATGAAAAGGAAAAGTCATTTCAGACATATACGGAGATGTGATTTATATTTTTACGTCTTGCATTGGCAAAAGAGGGTATTATTTGCAGCGTTAGACATTCAAAACTGCGGTCTGTCCGAGGCCTCGGCGAACACTGTACTGCGGGTGCTGACGTCCAACACGACCCTGGTGGTGCTGGACCTGCGGCACAACGCCGATATCTGTAGCGACGCACTGGCAAAAGTGCGCGCCGCGCTCAGAGACAACGAACGAGGCGTCGGAGGACAGGTCGGATTTTACATAACTAAGGCAAAACTGAAGTATTTTTAAAAGCTTAAAAAGCTCATGTCTTCGTCTCATTCTTAAGTTCTATGAAATTTGAACGCTGAAAACCTTTAATAAAATGCAAGAATGTCGGACCAAATACACACACGTATGCAAAGTATAAGGCTACTAGATGCGATTTTGTACCGTCGAGAGTACTTCAGTCAGACGTCTCCCGAATCTTATTCTAAAACATTAAATACATCATCACGCCTGTATTCCCCGAAGGCGTAGGCAGAGGTGCACTGCAGTGCGCCCACACTACGCCGCCGATGTATTTTGGTTCGAATGTAATAGGGGGCGAGCCTGTTGCCATTATACCGGACACATTGAGGGAGATTTTTTTGGGCCATAGTCCACCACACAAAATTCATACGCCTTTCTATAGACGTGCAGGTTTCCTCACGATGTTTTCCTTCACCGTTTCTTAGCAAGTGATAATCTCGGAAAAATTAGATTCGCACATGAACCCAAAGGCGCGAGCCGGGGTTTGAACTTTCGCACTTTTATTGCAAAGCGTGCGTTCGGCTCGGCTACCACTATATTTATTATATTAGGTACATACTGTTTTAACGTCGTCGCCTAGGTTCGCCAAAAATGTTTCTGTGGTTAAATTATTTTTTTGTTTTCAGTTCTCGTGGCTTTCTAGCATCACTGGGTCGTCTAGTGAGATCAGACTGGTCAAATATAACGGAGCCAAGTGAGTGCCTACCTATATCTAAACCGATACATTAAGAAACATAGCATTATATTGTCATTGATGGAAATGTCCTCGGTTTACAGGAACGGAGTAATAAAGGACCGGACAACGACTAACGTAAGAAATATACCCACGAAATATGTTGGCAAGACTACTGTCGTCAAGAAAGAAAAGTATGTACTAATCAACTACTACAGCCCTTATAACGTCCCACTGCTAAGCACGGGCCGCCCCTCAATGCGAGGGGGATTCGGGCCTAATCCACCACGCTGGCCCGGTGGTTGGCAGACTTCACACATCGACAACTAGTCAAGTTCCCTCAGCCGTGCAGGTTTTCTCACGATGTTTTCCTACACCGTTTCATAGCAAGTGATAATCTCGGATGTAAATGAGATTCGCACATAAATCCCAGACGTGCGAGCCGGGGTTTGAACCTTCACACTTTGATTGCAAGGCGTGCGTTCGACCACTCGGCTACCACTGTTCACTAATTAACTACACAATCTATTTTCACGTAACGTAACAATGTCTGAAAAAGTATTTACACCAATATTTAGTTTGATGTCTTTTGTACTTCAAATATCGAAATGGTGTTGGGTCAAGTTGGATGGCTTTTAAATGGGCTCATAGCGCGGTTGTAAATTAACTTGTCCTATATGTCCCATAGCTAGTGACGTGACATTTCAGGGACTACGCAGAGGTACTAGAGGAACAGCTGCAGGAGGAGATATCGCACCGACAGCAGCTGGAAGAGCTGAACCTGCAGCTGGTTGACCAGATGAAACAGTTGAAGCAGCAACAGATCCCGCTGTGGGCCAACGGCACCGCTTCCTCAGGTAATGTACATAACCCTATGTAGTCACTCGACTGCCACCAGAACCTGATGTGGAAGTGGAACCAACGTTGTAGTTGAAGTGCGCTTTATTCCAATTACGAAGTTCCCATACCTCCTATTTAATCACTGAAATTATGTAACTCATATCGCGCCACAGGTAACCTAGAAATATTAACGCTGCTGTAAATGTAGGCGTCGGCAGAAATTCGACCTTAAACACTGATAAGACGTCAAATTACCGTCGTCAGGTTCCGATCACTCGCTGGAGGCGAGTTCGCGTTCGTGCGACCTGTCAAGCAGCTCTGGCTCTTCGAGCTCCGTGCCCATCGACCAGAACACGCTCTCCTACATACAGCAAGCTTTCAAGGACATCTACACGTTCATCAAAAACAACCAATGTTACGGGTTCGTAAACCCCTCACATTTAAGGAGTAATCCTAAGTATATTGCGTCTATCAACAAGAAGTTGATCAACAAATTAACGAGACTGATTGATCATACCTCTTGAGATTATCTCTTTTTCGTAGAGGCCCTTTACCTGGCATAACAGTGATGAGACTACTGAAAGAATATGCTCCAATAATTCACTCGTCTCAGTCCAGATCCTATGTAAAAAAATGATTACGAAAGATTTAATGGTATTTGCAGACAATGCATCGACATGAAACAGCAGCTAGCGGAACTGAAGCCGGTTGAAGAGGCGGCAACGGAAACAGGAGAGGTGGACCGCGACAACGGAGAGTTCGTTGAGTATGAGGAGCGCGGCGAGGCCGGCGATCGGCGGCTGACCGGCGCCAAGAAGGCGCAGAGCACGCACGCGCCGCTTGTCGACAACGTCAAGGTCAACAAGACCACCAAATCCGCACATCTTCTTGGCGACACACAGCGGTACAGACATCCCATGGAGATGGTTCGTATACTGTCAATTTTTACCATAGCTAAATTTTCTCAACAAATGAGTCGGCCTCCCATATTAATGACCAGTGCAGATACCGACCAAGAAAACCACGTTGCTACAGCTTCTTAGTGGTTGCTTGGTTCATTGCATCAGGTATTTGCAGGCTAGAATTAACAGAACTAGTTCAATTTGGGCAACTCGTCTTGTTTCTCTAGCAGTAAGGTTTCAGTGTATTGTGATCTGAACAATTGTATTCCAGAAACCGGAAATGATTGAGCGACAAATAGGTGATACGAGACACCTCCACAACGAGAGTTCGAATGCTTTGGAGGAGATGATTTCAGTGCAGACCAAGCAGAAGAAAGTAAGTATGCTAGACTAGACAGACAAACAGCAAATACCATAGTGAGGTATTTCTAAAACAAAGGACATTTGAATGCCATAAAATATCAGTAGTCTGATCATAAATTCGAATAAGGTTCATCGCTAGCTACGAGGGTTTAAAGACGAGCATACTAAAAAATACATTATATACTATTTAAAAATCTGGATTATATAAGCACACTCCACATGTTACTTGATTGAAAATGTAACTTTATTTAACACAAAATCATTTTGAGAGGCATTATTTCGAGTCGAGAATATACAAGCTGAATGGTGGTTGACAGGACAGTGTGCGCTACAAGAGTAGCAGCAGTCCGTCGAGCAGCGCGGCGAGCGACTCCGACACGCTCGTGTCGTCGGTCAGCCCGCACCGCGCTGCGCACGCGCACGCGCACCCGCCGCTCGCCATCAACCCGCGCGACGCGTTCTCCTCCTCGGAAGAAGACGACGAGGACGAAGATGACTGACTTTTTGTTTTTAATTTATTTATGAATAAAATGTTTATTGTATGTTATGGTCTGTTTTTTATTTACGAATTTTAACGCAAAATGCTATAGATTTGAGTGAATTTATTTGTGTATTTTGTTGTTTGGCTTGTGCCACAGAAATTCAATATTTATGTATATTGCTAACAACATCTAAAAATAAAATCAAGTCAATTTGCTCCATCCAGGCTGGATCAATAGATCCAGGCTGCAAAAGCATTACAAACAAGCATCACCAGAAAAGCAAACTAGAATTGTAATTAACTAAAGATTTATTATTCTACACATCTCAACATACAGAGTACCTACATCCTTTTAATACCTACAACCAATATTGTTCCATAAAAGTTTGCACTACAATAGTTATGTGGAAGCAGATATAAAAACTTATGTACCTGTTATATCATATACTATGTTGATTTTACTTAGGAGCCCCAAGCTCCACATTCTGTTGTTGTAACTTGGCAATCATCATCTTCTCTTTGGCATCCTTCTTGGCGAGTTTCTCTGCTTTCTTCTGTTCCTTTTCACGTTTAGCCAACATTTCTTGGAACCTCTCATCGCGTGGGTCCAATTTGAAGCCAAAGTGCCTCCTTACTTCATCAATAAGACGTTCCTTCTTAACCTGTATAAATAAAAGAAGTATACAAAATTATAATAAGTTAAGACATCTGTTTTATCAGAAGTTATCATAGGGTACATTTATAAATTAGCATATTTTCCTGTGCACAAGTGCTTTGGATGCTATTGTAATAGCTTGATACTGTAAATAAAATAATACCTTAGCTCTTGTAGCCTCAGCAGTTTTGTTGGCGATTTTATCATGGAGTTCCTTCTTCCATTGCTCTAATTTGGCCATTTTAGCAACTATATCACTGTCCCTTTTGAGTATTTTCTGCTCTTCCTCTCTTCTCTTCTGGGCTGCTGTATCCATCATCTCTCTGATTGTATTTGGGAAAGCTATAGCTTCATATTCTAGCTTCTCTTGAATATCTAATTTCGACGGCCAGCATAAACCTGAGCAGTTCATAGTATGACAAAAAAGTGGACAGATAAAAATACATTTACAAGTACTACCAGGTATTTACTGCCTATACTGCCTTTACTCTCAGGTCTTTTTTATTTGGGACTAAGCCCACCACACATTCCCACAGCAGTGGGCATTCGACAGCAGTATCCATTGAAGACACCGGGTTTGACCCTCGGCGAGTCCCGGAGATACTCTCAGGTCTATAAAAATAACTTACTTGGGTTAACACCACTGTTGCTGCCGTATTTGCCATACATCTTCCTGTGATATTTCACGGTTAAATGCGCCAACGACCTAGGTTCTTCATATGGTCGCCTGCCATTCACAAGGTTATAGTGCGCCGCTGACAATCGGGAAATATTCCTCTTCCTATTAATCTGAGATTCCCTGATCCTAGCATCGTCGCTGTCGTCTATCAGCACTTGCTCATTTTGTTCAACGACTTCTGTTGACGATGTAGAGAAACGGAATAAGGAACCTATAAAATTAGTTCGCAAGTGCTTTGAACGTAAGCACAAATTCATTTTTCTTGATAAATTTTAGTTTTTTACACTTTTCCAAAAAAATTAGGTTATATTTTGAAGGAATTTCTCATCCATCAAATAAATCAAATTTGGCCACAGATTACTATATACTAGTCAGAGACAAATGAATATGATGCCCGAAAATATTTCCGAACGATTTCATCCGCCATCTTTATCACCTTTCATACCCAGTTTTATTTATAATGCGTAATTATTAAATTTGTATTTGCTTTTGTTACTTGATATTGACAGAATACCCGCTATTTGCAGGTGCAGCCATATTCTTATCATATCCTCATAAAAATGATCATTTTAATCATTTTCTAAACATAGAAGATTTCAGAAAGCCTTCTAATCTTCTTGGTACCTTGACTATGTTTTGCATCATATTGTCTATTAGATGTGAAGTCAGGCTGACATTGACAATTTGACATTTGATTTATACTTCCATCCATCTCATTGTTCTCCACTCCATTTATTTCAACATTTCTTGCATTCGTTTTGTACAGATTCTGTGTAAATAATTTGAAAACCATGGATGATTTTGGAGATAGCTTCGCACAACCTGAAGTAGACCCTGCAGCAGAATTCTTAGCGCGTGAACAAGACCAATTAGCAGGACTAGAAGATGAATTGGAAACTAGTGCTCCGCCCCCTATTATTTCCTCTTCGAATGGATTGATAGATGATTTTGTGGGTAGGTGTAATTTTATTTTGCTCTGATCATCCATCTAACTTTTTTTGATAGTGTAATATTTTAGGAAATCAATATCCTTAAGTGCTTAGTCATAGGTAGGCGCGCAGCTAAAAATTGCTGACGTTCCAAAAACAAATCATAATTTTTCAGAAGTACCCAGTGCATCTGGCTTCGATTCCAATGGCCTACTTGATGAAGAGCCTATACAAACTTCAGTATTCAGACAGGAAAGAGAAGAACCAGAGAAGATTAAACTGTGGAGAGAGGAACAAAAGCAAAGATTGGAAGAAAAAGGTTGAGTAACTCCCTATTTAACTATCCAGTTGCTGATACATAGTCCCCAGTATAGTTACATAATAAAATAAATTATATTAGCTTATATTTTTGTCTCCTAGATGCCTTTCTTCACCCAATGATATATAACTAACATATTTCACTTCCATTTTAACGAAGTTGGCCATGAAAGGTCTCCCTTAACATTGGAAATGGGAATAGAAGTGTGGGTGTTGTATTTCAGTTAATTTAGTCAAGATAAAATATATATAATTTGTATCTACCTTGATCACTACTATATTTTATGACTTAAAACATATTTTATTCTTTATTGATACAGATGCTGAGGAAGAGAACAAGAGGGAAGAAATGCTGAAAGTAGCAAAAAAGGAGTTGGAGGACTGGTACAAGACCCATGATGAGCAGATTGCCAAAACCAAGGCAGCAAACAGGTACAGATTCAATAATTGTATTCTGTAGAAAATTCACTTTTATTTTTTATTTATTTATTTTACATTAGATACATTTATTTATTTAAATAGTTAGTTCTGCTTTCACTGATGTGTGATATCTTAATTCTGTGTATTTATTACTATATAGTGTTTGTTTATTTTTGGCCTAATATGTGTGCCAGATTAACAGAACAAAATTGTAGTACTGCCATATTAAATAATACAACTTCTATCTTAAATTACCAATGCTTCATAAGGCTAAAATGTAGTTTACTTCTTATCTATTTTTATAATATATTTTGTCAGTGGTGAAGTTTTCGTGAGAAGACATGATGGGTAACCCAGATGACCAACTATACCTATAAACGTATTTTAAAGTATGAAAAGTATGAAAGTATGAAAAAGGTCAATCCAATACTAATAGTATTGGATTGACCTTTTTTTATGAAAACTTTAAATAAATTAGTTTTTAATAAAATTGGACCCTACATGACTGCCGCCTATAGTGTGTATTAATAAATATGTCTTCTGTATTTTTTAATTGAATATAGTACTTATTTTATTATGATGCCTTTTGTATTGCATGATGAGATGCTTTTGACTAATATTTACTCTCTTTTGTTTTCAATGCTCTCAGGGAATCTGCTAAGTGAGTATACTTTATAAAGATTGTGTGTACTAACATAATATAACAGTGGTGATGTTTTAATTGTATCATGTTCAGTTATTGTACATATTTTTGGTCTCAAGACAGGACCATCTACTTATAATTACATTCTTAACTAATACGGGTCCCTTACACCATTTTCCATAGTATTGTCACACCATTTTGAATTATCTGTTGTATGTAATAAAGGTATTTTAATTGAATACTGCTAAAAGATTAGTCCATCACCCTCAACATGCCTCCTTCAGCATTACAATTGCGTAATCAACACTGATTGAGACCTGATTGTCCATTTGCCATCATCAATCAACTAATCCAACTTAATTGTTAATTTGGACATCCTAACTCCCATCAGTAGTGAACTGTCATACTTCGTAGAAATTTACAAAATTGTATTAATATGCGATTTAATCAACAATAAAAACAAACATATTTTAATATATTTCATATTAAACTATGGTATTAGGAATGCCGAGAAGGCTCTCGCTCGGGGCTCTGAGAGCGGCGTGGAGGACGGCAATGAGTGGGCGCGAGTCGCCGAGCTGTGTGACTTCGGGCCGAAGCGCGGCCGCGACGTGGCGCGCCTTCGCTCCATCGTGCTGCAGCTTAAGCAGTCTGGGGTGCAGCCTAAACACCCGCCGCGCACTACTAAAGTGTGAGTAATCGTGTTTACATAGTCTGGGCATGATGGCAAATAGTACATCAAACTAAGTGTTATATCACCACTTAAGTCTTTGTGGATGTTGTAAAAGATGGCCTAAAAGTTAATTTGATAGACCATTGTACATAAGTTCAGTAAATGATTCTTCGAAAATCTAAATCTTGTAAGTCTCTCCCAAAACCTTTGGAGATTATGGAAACATGAGTTGGGATGCAAAATGAAAATTAACTAAATATTTAATACTAATATAGTGTTTGTTTACAGGGCATGAATCAACTATGAAGATGTGTGAAATATAATAATTATGTTAACTAAATTGTTATTCAAGTAATGTCAGTTCAGATGTTGAAGTTCACATTACCTAATTAATTATATTGAAGTAGAAAAATATAAAAATGTTTTCGACTAGGTACCTACTATTTAATTAATAATACTGAATGTGTAACAAAAACAAGTGTTTAAAAATCGTATATACATCTACATAATATAACAATAATATAATGTGTGTGGCTTACTATTGAACATTAGTATGCCAGGTTTTTTTATTTTAATTATGTTAATAAACATCATTCCAAACTGACATGGTATTTCTTTGGTAAAAACTTTTCTTAAAATTCCAATTCTAAATTTATAGAATGTTAGCACTGTAGAAAACTTGTATGAGATACAATAGCTTCTATTAAAGGTGAATAGTTGATAAATTTATATTTATATAAATTAGGCTAGTCTACAAAATTTACCTAAAATATTATGGAATGAATGTAATAGATAATAATGCATAATCATCACCATCTAAAATCTCGTGGACTAGTCATTGTTCATAAGCATAGGTTGGTATAAAATATAAGGATTGATGACTTGATTCATAGCCTTCATAAAAAGAAACAATCATAACTTCAAGTCCCTTGCTATATCTATATGTTTCCTTTTGTATATTTTTTCAGTCAGTTGCAATAGCAAATACATTAAACTAATAACTAAAAGAAATGGCCAAACACCACATGTGAGGTAACTGCGTAATTGTGACCCTAAAGGCTTGTTCCTATTTAATGATATTTTGTTATAAACTATTTCTGTTCTTCTTGTTATGTCCATCCAATTGTACATTTTTTTAACCATTCTGTTGCATTCAAAAGGACATAGTGCATTACCAATCTCTATGTCCTTCATAGCGTTTTCAATCCCTTGAACTAAACAGCTAATATTTGGCTCTGTCAAGTAAATCATGCTCGCAGGTAATACTTCAGGTATTCCACCCACTCTAGTGGAAACAACCTTCAAACCACAAGAGGCTGCTTCAACTATAGCCATACAATATGCTTCAGTCAGTGATGTGTTCAAAAATATATCACCCTTCACTAAAACATTTCGCACTTCAGAATGTTTGAGACTGCCTAATAAAGTGACACAATGTTGGAATCCTTTATTCTCTCGAACTTCCTGTAACAGCCACATCTTAGGGCCATCTCCGCCGATAATGAACCTTAGTTTTGGGTATCGTGGACACATGTCTGCTATTACAGCAGCCATCAAATCAACACCTTTCCTATAAACCAATCTTGAAACAATGACTATTGTTATTAAATCAGGATTCCTTTTACTTGGATCTGGAGTAAAACTGTATGCATCAACTGCATTTGGAATGACTGACACTTTAGGCGCTTTCACTTTAGCTCTGAGTACTGTGTTCTCTTTCCCTGTGTGAGACACGCATATACAATGGTCACACTCGCACAGACACATCTGAAGATATTTATTTGTGAGTACTGCAGACATATCAGCAAACCCAAACAAGCTGTGGTCTGTAAACACTGTTTTTAAACCCATCAGTTTCCCAATTATCGATACTTCATGACATAAAACACTGAAAGCAGAGTGTCCATGAACTATTTCCACTTGTTCTCGGATTAATATATATCTTACCAAAGCTATGTTGCAGATCATAGTGGGCAGGGCACATTGAGCGTAGAATACTCTGATAGGTAAGTAGTAGACTTTAAGCCCACAGGTCAGGTATCTGATGCCCACACGCTGGCCGTACGAGTGTGTGATTATAATAACTTTATGGCCTTGTTTGATCAGACATTGTGATAAATTGTAAATGTGCTCTTCTACGCCACCCGTATTGGGATAGAAGAAATCCGACGCCATGCAGATAACATGACGATTTTTCTTTTTGCGAACTTTCTAAAAAGCAAACACAATTAAATTAGTTTTATAGACCGTAGTTAGGTTATAAAATACTGTCTAATATTAATGGACTTATATTGTTACCTTTTTTTGAGCACCCATTGAAGATAAATATAAAGTGTAAATATATGCTGCGAATGCTTTTTATGCATATGGTGTAAAATTACAATTACTAGCAGATTTCTAATAGACAGATTACTATAAATAATAGGTACTATATTTGTCAGATCTAGTTAAAAGTTATTTATGGATTCTTCTTCTCCTTCATATGAAATATTAAAATGATGTATATATGTATATATATAGGCACCTAAGAGGCTGCACCCGCAAGATTATTTAAAAAAAAATGTTGCTTCACGAAAGCAAATAAACACTTTATTTTGCAATGATTTCAGTGATTTTTAGAATCAATATTATTGCTAATTGATTTTGATCATCGAGATTCCAATCATTTCTTCTGCTGTGTGGCGCCGTATAAAGGAACGTACATTTTATGTAATCTGTGATCATTGATATTAATATAATACTCTGTGGATCATTCATATCATCACCATCGAAATAATACCTATGATACAATATATCACGGCCCACTATTTTACTCTATGGTTTCTATCAATAATAACAGTTTAGGTTATATTTCCATGATATCCTGTGATAACATCTATAAACTTCGAAATTGTGGTGTATTCTATAAATAATGGAGGACGCGAAAAAAGTTGAGCGCAAAAGAAATAGATTTGCGGCTCGCTTGAAAAGTTCTAAAGGTGTTCTATGTACTGATATACCCGGACCAGTGAGTTACTTGTTTCGATATGAATTCATCGTATTTCTTGGCGATGTTAGTTTTACTGTAATATATTTTCAGAATATAGTAATTTGTAATGTTGGTCAAGCCACGGGAATGGAACCAGAAACGATATATAAGTTATTAAAAGACAATGCAATCGACATTCCCCAACCAAGGTTCATTGCAGAAAAAGGGGAGAGCCACTCATTCCTTGTGTTCAACTGCACCGAAAATGCGACGAATTTTTTTAACAAGTTTAACGGAACCATTAAACAGGGTGATATACCACTCTATATGAACTATGTTGAAGAAGGTAACTGTTTATTCATCTAATGCCGGGTTTTGTAAAAATATAACTACAGGTCCACAAGTCATGATTGGGGTACATGTACATTAATTCTTGCATACAACACCTTAGATAGACTTCCAAGCAAATGAGGCTAGTGGTATTACATTGGGTCTGCTAAAATTTCAAAAAGCCATTAGAGAAATTTTAAATAGTCCTGAACTATTATGGTAATTGTATTATCAAGCAGACTGTAAACAATCAAAAAAGATTTTAGGCATAATATTTTTAAGGAAATGCCATTCATACAAGGTAAGATTCAATTAATGTATTTTTCTTATAATGATTATGTTAGTATAACATTGAGGAGTGAAAAGCTATTTGACTTAGCAATATTTTTTTACTTTACCGAGAAGGTATCTCCTGATTCTATAATTTTTTGTTACTATAAGAGGCTTATAAATAAACATAGTAATAATCATGGTGGATATTTTATTCTGCAAATAACGCTAAACATCTACATGGTAAGTTAAATCTTGAGGATGTGACATCGAAGTGTAATTTGTGGTTGATAGAACTTACCTAAGTGAATATCAACAAAAATTATACAAGATGTCACATCCGAAAAGATTTAACAACCCACCCTAACCCAGTAGCAACACTTTCCCACAGCAGAATAAACAGCAGATGATTATCTAACCACTCTGAAACCAATGACAGCAAGATGGCGGTCGACGGCCGGAGTGAGGGAGCAAGTCAATTGAGCGTTCTTAATTTTAATATATTTACAGAAACAGATCTAAACAGTGTGGTGATGCAATACGTCAAAAAATATGCTTGTTTGATGCAGAAAAAATTGCTGATTTCAATTATGTATATAAGTCAATATAGCCCAAAAGTGTTGCTTACATTAAATAGTATTTCACCCCTCAATATGTATTTTGTTTTTAAAGGAAAGTGTAAACAAAAAGAAACCTTTCAGTTCCCAACACAGAAATTGTATGTCCACATGAGACTCCCAAGGGACTTACATTACTAAATGACTTCATAACTGTAGAAGAAGAAGAAGTATTCATGAAACTCTTTGACTGGACTTCTAACGTTGATTCCAGTAACCTAAAGAATCGTCAAGTCAAGCATTACGGTTATGAGTTTAGATATGGCAGCAATGATGTTGATTTGAATGATCCACTGCCTGATAATATACCTGAGGAGTGTGATGTGCTTTGGACACGGATGAGCAAGCGAGGATTCAATATGAAGGTTCCAGATCAGTTAACCGTAAACAAGTACTGTCCTGGACAAGGTACTATTTTTCTCATAAAATTTTATTTTTATTTTTTAAGTGTTTGTGCAAAGAGTGTATACTTGAGCAGCAGTTACATCACAAATTTAAATCCATCTAAAAAACAACTACAAACCCTATTTATAATATTTATAAATGTGTTCAACAATGAAGCTGTAAAAGGATCATAATTTTCTATAAATTTTGGGTCAGAGAATTAGCATTAATGAGAATCCTATAAATAAATCCAATAAGTGAAGCAGATCTCCCATATAGTTAATATTATTAAAAATGCAGCAAATTCCTATGTTATTTACCTCAGGTATACCATCACATGTGGACAAGCACAGTCCATTTGGGAGCACCATACTGTCACTGTCACTGGGATCTGATGTGGTGATGGACTGGAAACATCACACAGGCAAATATATACCGGTTGTGGTTCAGGCAAGATCTATGCTGGTTATGCAGGATGAAGCCAGGTGATTTGCAACTTTTATGTAAACAAACAAATTACATTACGGCCGAAAGGTCGGCAATATGCTTAGTTTAGTGCCAACAAAAAGGATACCATTATCACAGTAAAAACTGCATGAACATTTACAAATCTATTCAACGATTATTTTGGGAC
The DNA here is from genome assembly GCA_914767695.1 of Ptilodon capucinus. NCBI lineage: Eukaryota > Metazoa > Arthropoda > Insecta > Lepidoptera > Notodontidae > Ptilodon > Ptilodon capucinus. Next base: position 1,432,019 of record OU611813.1, on the reverse strand, counting down.
TGACTCAGCGGAAAGATGCCACTAAACATAAAAATAAAATCAGTTGCCTTGTTTCTCATTTTTAACCGACTTCAAAAAGGAGGAGGTTCTCAATTCGACCCCTATGTTTTTTTTAATGTATGTTATTATAGCTCCCTCTCTGTTATCAATTTAGTCCTAACATGTGGAGAGGCTATTATCTTTTGAAAATAAATACTGCGTCTAGCACGCTTAGCATGACACTCCACCAACAATATGTCTATCGACAACTTAAGCCCTGTCGTGTCTACCCATTTTATTGATACCCTTAGCATAAGATGACTAATGTGCTCATGCTAAGGCTGGTAGATAAAGCTCAATGTGACGTCATTTGCTCTATAAATCTGACAGTTGGAAGGGATAAAACTTTTATCTACAGGGTTATGCTAACCCCACTGACTTAGAATCTCGGTCGAGGATATCATATATATTTTTAATAGTCACACAATTGTCTTGGTAACAAATGATTTTTAGATACGACTGGCAACATGGCATACAGCCGCGTACATACGACCCGATCATTGAGGAGCGCGCTGTTACTGGCAACACTGAGAACCTAGTGCGGGTCATCACCAGCGACACGGCGCCCAGAAACACGCGGATATCGCTCACATTTCGATGGACCAGGAGCGGGCCTTGCGAATGCAGCTATAGTACACTCTGCGATAGTACGGTGAAGCCATCTCCCGATGACTTAGAGGAGGCCATAGCCTCTAATCTCGAGGAGTTGCATGTACATCAGGTAAATTTTATTTTTATAGACTACCTAATAGCAGGCTGAGTTTAAGATGTTATTATTACTCCTGTAGGCTCCGTGCTAGGCGTAGTCGCCTGGAGTTTAAGGACCGGGGTGTGGATCATACCCGGGTTCTCTCAGCTACGAAGGCGGCCAGTCTAACCACTAGGCTATATTAAGAAATGCTGACAGCATATTATGACAATATGACTCGCCAACATTAACTAAAACAAGAACACATCAATGTAATAGGCTAAGAAAAATGTACGTAACAATATAATATAGGTAACTAGAACATAAACATAACTATAAGATAAAATAAGATAAACATTAAACATAAGCTACATAAAAATAGTAAGACATGTTAAATAGTATAAATATAATAAATAAATAATAGTTTAGAACTTAGTCGTTAAGAAATAAAGCGATACCCCTGAATAAGTCATTAACCCACGCTAATTAAGGTCTCCGGTCCCCATGTTGGAGGAGTTAGCTTACAAATGAAGTCGGTTAAAAAACAAAAAACCCACTAGGATATTGATACTGCAAGATGGATACAGTCTTACTATTAAGCCTCGCGTACACTGGGGCGTGTAATTTGCCCCATAAATTCAATCTTTATGTATATTGGCCCACAGCTCGTTTTGGTATTGGCAAAAATTTTGGTGCTGGATTTGACGCCCAGTGTGCTGTTTATTGCACAATGTAAGCGGTGTTACAGCCAATTAATTTATGAGCAGGGTAAAGTCCTTCCTGCTGTTTCGTAAAACAGTTCAGCCAATTAATAATAATGAACATTTGTATATCGAATGTTGTATATGGTAGGTGTACGAACAGATTGCCGGTCACTTCAGCTCGACGCGGCACCGGCCGTGGCCGCGCGTGGTGCAGTTCGTGCGGCGCGCGCCGCCCGGCAGCGTGCTGCTCGACCTCGGCTGCGGGAACGGCAAGAACATACTCACGCGGAACGACATTCTACAGGTTTTTTATCGCTAAATACTAGGTACATGTGGCGACCCCTATATCTCGCCACATAGCAGAAATCCACCACTCGCTAATAGATGGCGCAACCACCAACTCCTAAAATCCTGAAACGCGTAAGAAGTGTTCTCGACGATCTGAACTATATATAATAGAAAGGAAGGGATGTAGTCTATTCCCTAAAGCTACTACTTAAAACCCTAAACAGGATATATATATTTTTTATTTTTAATCGTCCATCGTATCGTTCAATGGACTGGCGACCGTTACACCCAGACCAGGGCAAATTCGCCTCTGGTGAGAATCAACCAGCAACCGCCGTTTGTGTTATAGATAGCCTGTGAGCGAAGTGCGGGCCTGTTGTGGGAGTGCGCGAGGCGGGCGGGGCGGGCGCGCGCGCAGTGCGTGCGGCTGGACCTGCTGGCGGCGGGCCTGCGCGACCGGTGCGCGGACCTCGTCATATGCATCGCTGTGATACATCACTTTAGTACCAAAGTCAGTAACAATCACAATTGGGTGGGTATTCTATACATTTGGGCATATCAAATTTCATTCTATTTCATTTGATATAGTGGGGATAGAATGAGCATTCGCTCGTCTGATCTAAATCGGCCTTTATGCTATGTATAGATCTGCTGGGTACCTAATTAAATTGCTAACAAGTTTCAATGGCCTGTCAAAATGTACCTATTCAAAATCCGCCATTTCTAACGAAAATTGATAGGAATGAGTGTTACTTATTAGCCTAGCTGTGCTCTACACCACATAATCAATGCGTTTCAAAGTAGAATATAATCTGCCCGCTAAGGTTATAAATGAGTACCTAGTTTTGGCCGTATCCATCTGGTATAGAATGAGATCAACATACCTATAGTGGCATAATTTTATACGGAACTAACGAGTAATAATATTTTCCAGGCTAGAAGATTACAAGCATTGGCAACGATCCATCGTTTACTACGGCCCGGTGGTCGCGCACTCGTCACGGTGTGGGCGAAAGACCAGACCAAATCTAATTACCTGGCCAAGAACAAGGAGACACAACCACCTGCCGTTGAGAGCCAGGTCACCGTCGCCGGGGTCAGCCTGCCCGTGCACCAGAACAGGACGCAGTTCCAACATCAAGATCTACTGGTGCCATGGAAGTTGAGAAAACTGACGGACAAAAAACTGTCCGATAAACCCGAAAACACGTTATTAAGATACTACCATGTATTCGAAGAAGGCGAACTGGAAGAACTGTGCGAATCTACTTCTCTCACAGTAGAGGACGCGTTCTATGAGGAGGGCAACTGGTGTGTCGTGTGTAAGAAAAAATAAATTTAACTGAGGTAACACTTTGTACTTTTTTTTTAATTGCAAAAGATTTCCGTCTACAAAATTAAAAAAAAAGACTAATATAAAAATTCTATACAAAAACAGTGATCACAATAACAATAATGATTCGGTGTTGTGCGTGTGTGGTAGTAGTAATATTTAATTCTATTTGTATTTTCAAAGGCTTCTAAAATCTATATCTATTTTGCACGAGGGGCGTATTTATAAAGATATAATATATTTCTTTTATCTACTAACAGGAACAGTTTCAGCTCAAATTATTACATTTTTTATCTAAGGTCGCTGCTAGACAGAACAAATACAATAAGTGTAACAACGAACTTCCAAAATTTAAAATATTCGTGATGATAATCGGGAAAACGGGAAACTTGGTCACAAACAGCACGAGACCGCAGTGTGTGGAGGATTAAATGAGAGACCTTTGCTCAGGAGTGGGACACGAAAATAGGCTAAAAAAAAATTTGAAACTCACATTTTATCTTTCCGATTTATCTAATCATATTTATAATGGATCCTATTCATTACTCAAATTTATTAAATCAAAAATAAGGTAATTCGTTGTGTCACACATTGTAATGCTCATATCTGCGCCATAAGGCTAATATTTTTCTATCTAACGGCTCAACTGACCGCAAAAGGTTTGGACAAACCACAAAAATATAGCTTATAACTTGTATAGTCAGTCCGTAAATTTCTACCACAGACGCCCAACAGCCGCTCATGGCTTCATCAACGCCAGCTGTAACAGTGGTATAACAGATATAGTGGACAGGTCCGCTAGCACAGCGTCGACGTTCTGCAGCGTGTTCACTTGAAATATATTCTCTTTCCTGAAGCTGATGATGGCCAGCGCTAATAACGGTAGTATTTCCAGGCAGTCGTACCCTAGGATGGCATCCCAGAGTAACAGCAGTTGGTCCGGCGGTAAATGCCCACTGAACGCTCGCATTAGCCATTTGAAAACCACTCTAACGCTGAAATAAATACCGTCGATAACGTTATTTTCGATAATTATAGGTCGCTGTGGTGTTATCGTGTCCAAGTACCAAAATAAACGATTGGTGTAATAAAATGACAAAAATACTTAACATTTTTCGTAATGACGATACTAGTTTCAAGTTGGACCACTTGAATATATTGCTTTGGTAGAGGGTGGCCGACGTAACAGCGTATTTTAGTCATTAGGTATCTAATATTTAAGGTCCGTTATAGTTACTATGTGATACTTACGGGTTAATATTAATATTCCTAAAATGTATCCAGAGCAAGGGTTCGTTCGCTTCTAGTAGCCTTTCGTATAGAAGACACAATGAAACTATACTCTGGAACAAAAAAGGTATTAAAGATTTTTAATTGTCTTTTTAATTATTAGCCTATCGCTCGTAAGAAGTTCTGTACGTACCTGTGGGTGTGTCGATATGTAGTGCAATCGATGCCAGTACCGTATGTAGAAAGCTCGGAACGTGTAGTATAATTGAACTGGGTCGTCGTACAGGTAACAAAATGGAGTTGCTGTGGACAGAGACGCATATTGTCTTGACGGCTGCTCAGTCTTTTTATTCTTCTTAAATTAAAAAGAACAAAATAAGGAAGGTCTTTGGGGCAGAAATGCTCAAGAAGTATTAAAACTATATCCCTATAAGGTGTTATCGGTGGATGCGCGTGGCGTAAGACTGAAGATTGGAAGGTGAAGTTGTATGCTCACCGTACATGGTGAACCCGTGGAAAGGGATGATGCCGGAGGGCGGGAAGACGGTGAAGGAGTCGTGGCGGCCCTTCACCGGCACGGACAGCGCGCCGCCCGCGCAGCCCTCCAGCTGCTGCAACACCTCGCCGTCGCGCGAGAAGCACAGCATCACCTGCCGGCACGACCATATCACACCATTCACATGAATATCCCAAATCAACACATCAATTTCATTCGATTTTGAACCTTACACTTTAAACTTCTTTATATCAATAAGCCGTTCTCCGGGACTTATTATCGAGGGTTCGAATAGTGGGGTGAACGTGTGGGTAGGCAACACCATCTTTTCATATATGGGTGGGATACTTAGAAAACAAAATTACCTGATACAGAAGATCTTCAAAGACGAAGTACTGGTCATCGTTAGACGCCGTCAGCTGCACATCTTTGAAAATCAACTTGTCTATCATCAGATCCACTTCTAAAACGCTTTTTTTTAATTGATTGAAATATGCTATTTGCTGAAAGAAAATAACAATTTTTGCGAGTTAATCGGACTTCAGCCCATAAAATTTACCCAAAGGTTTCACCGTGATTGGATCTAATCAGCACACTTATACATGACACTACCAACAATATGTCTACTAAAAACTTAAACCCTGTCGTATCTATCGATACCCTTAGTATGAGATTACTAATGTGCTCATGCTAAGGCCGCTTTAGATAAAGCTCGATATGACGTCATTTGCTCGATAAACCTGTCATTTGGAAGGGATAAAACTTTTGTCTACGACCTACGTGGTCATGCCAAGCCCGCGGGTCCGTTCGACGGCAGGTAAAGGGACTTGGGGTGGTTAAGTCGGGAGTGGCATGATACTGACCTGTACCTTGACATCCGAGCCGAGGACTTGCATCCAGAGGCGCGCGCGCAGGCACTGCGGACTGCCCTTCTTGAGGTACTCCTGCACGACCGGCGCGTAGCCCAGCGCCGCCACGCGCTCGCCCAGGCTGATGCGCTCCGCCTCCAGCGACGCGAAGCCCGCCACCGCGCTCGGCATGTGGCAGTTCACGCCCAGAAGCGGCTCGCCATTCGACCACTCCAAGTACACTTTCCGCTGGCATCGTTATTAATATTACTGCACAGGGTGTATCAGAATACCGAAATAGAGTTGCACATGTGTACCTACCAAGAGTCAGAAACAATATTTGAGGTACATAATATTATCTTAGATGATGTAGAGATGCTACCGTTATTTCCTGCTGAAATTTAGGTATGGTTGTTAAGGATTCAATATCAGTGGATCAGTGTTAGCGAAAAAGAATGATCGTATGTATCGACTAGTTAAAGGCAGTGGCGGCCCTAGAGCGGTGCGGGCGGGGCGGCAAAATCAACCGAAAACCGACCACCGGTAAGCGTCGTGCTCGTGACACCTCGTAGTTAACGTCGCGACGCTATCCAAGGAGGAGCATTACAACAAGCGTCGCGACCACGATCTTAGTATTATTCGATTCGGATTTTGTTTTCAGAAGGGTGCCAGTTTGAGATCTCGCACCACCTGAAAAATTAGCTTGGCCGCCCCTGGTTACAGGTACTTACGAGCTGATCGAGTGTTTTCACTTGTAAAGGTAAGTGTGCAAACTCCCATTTAGGTTCATCTCTGAAAGTGAAGAACAATAAGTCACCAATTCTTCGTCAGATTTGCTCAAATGCTTAATAATCTTAACTCACTCTTTCGTATAAGGAACATATCCTGATAACGTTAATAAAACTTCTAGAAAGTCTTTCGGCGCATACACGGGTCGATATTTTGATAAATCTGAAAAAAATAAATAGGTACGATATTTATTTTAACATACTTACAAATTGGTACATAGAAAACCACAGGGTAATTTATCTTCCGTTAGTTTTTTGGCACCTAACTAATGAAAGGTATCTAACATGCATGTCTAATATTATTATGAAGAGTACAGTAAGTTATATGAGCAAGCCAACAATATTTATAGAGCTGTCAAATTTATTCTAGGTCGGACTTGGTCTATAACCATATTAGGGGTCAATGTACCTATACTATAGGTGCTTAGTTCATTCCACTTTTCTGATAAATCGTCCTGTTCACTCTGCGGGCGTATTTTCGCTAGTGATGTTTCCAGATCAGTGCACATTGAATTTAGTGATTTATGAATCCTTTTCTCCCATTGCGCGCTCGCTTTAGACAACGACGTTAGTGGGTCAAGTTTCTGCAATAAGAATACAGGTTTGTTTCAATATACCTTCCTACAGTAGTTTCTTCTCATATTAATCACTTATAAATTTAAATAGCAATGTTGCAAGTCTGTGTTACATTTATGTTGCAAGCAGCCTGATGAAGGTACTAAACTTTTAAATCTAAAGGTACGTAAGTAAGTACTTAATAAATGTTCTTACATTTTGTTTACTCTGGGTTCTCACCCAGTGGAAGACAGTGTTTCTTAGTTTAGTATCTAGGCCTTTCTCCTTCATTGCTTGCTGCAGTGTCTGCTTGAAATCTTCCTTTTTAACATTTGGCGACGAAACTAATTTCTAATTTCGGAATAAAAGCAAATAAGTACACATAGGAATACACAGGCATGGTATTACAATAGGATAATAATCTTTTGTACTTACCTGTACATCATTATAGAAAGATTTATATATTGATAGATTTTTTATTTCTTCGGCGAGTTTGAGTGCGGTATGGTGTATAGCTTCTTCTTTTATACCGTCCATAATAACAAGTCATGGGATATTTATATCTACCTATTTTAATTTTGTAAAAATAAAATAATCGTCGTATGTGTGTTTACTTTTTTTATAAAATTCATAGTTCATGTGAAAGTGAAATGATGCAGTTGCCATGGCAACTGACAAATAGAATTTGAAGTCGTGAAGGATCCTCGATATTAAAAGCTCCTTGACAATAGCGGCCCATCCACTAACGTTCATTCCTGCCGGAATCTACAACCTTACGGAATGAACGCCAGTGGATTTGCAAGAGCGAGAAAGAATGACGGTTTTAAATTCCCACCTTCCCTCCCGTCGCAAAGGACGCGACGCGCTCTGTGATCAAGTTAGTGCCTGTTTATTTGTCCGGCATGATTGAGCGCTCGTTTGTTATCATTTTGTAAATCCATAAAGATAATTCAAAATGACGAGCATTCCTTTTAAATGACAACAATCTTCATAAAATAATAGGATTATAATCATCCACAGACACGCAATCCCTCGGTATGACTGACAAGATGCAAACTGACAGGAATGTACCTAAACGTGTGTATGGTCACTGAAGGATTGTTTTTCCTGTCGGACTGGAGTCAGGGGAAATAACGTAGAATTGTGGTTTAATTAGTGGCTTCAACGGTTTTATTTTATCCCGTCCCTTTTTCGTACAGTTTGCGCAACGGGACAATTCAGAAGGAATGAACGTTAGTGGATGGGCCGCTAATCGCCATCGCGCCATACAGATTATTGACAATGACAATGAATTGTTTCCTCGATTCGTGAAGCGAGGTTCTTCTGAAAACCGCTTTCACGTTTAATAAAGTGCTAGGTACCGTACCTTCGACTCCAGGATAATAAGATGTTCATGGTCCAGAGAAATAAAAAAAAAGGTATACGAAAGGAAGACTAATGATTTATTCCTATCTTCATGCAAATGATAATAATATTTGGCAGTATGTTGGAAATTTGGTAGCCTATAAAAAAAGACTTGTCATCTGTCAAAATAATTATCACGATATGTCAGTGTCCTTTGTTCTATGGTCCTTTGCATAGAGTAACTAGAGAACCCATCTCGACTCCGCCTCGCGTATGGCAAAATTGCCGCATGCAATTTTTTTGACGTTTATCTGACATCCGCCATTGTAGTTACCTGTAGTATATAGTTTGTCATCTTAAGAAACTTACTTTTGCTTCTTTATATGCGAAATGAATGAAGTGATGGTATTTAATGGAATATGATGAGGAATGGCTCCACCTGTGTTTCGCAGGTATTTCAGCCAATGTCACTTATTAACAAGTGCAATTCATTAAATACACATTATAAATAAAAAATGAGTGATGACAGTGATAAAGATGGCGGAAGAAGGTACTTACTTGATCCAGCAACTACATATCGCAACTGCAATGGTGGTCAGATAAACATCAGAAAACATTGCCGCAGGGCGGAGTCGATAGGGTATCTCCGTTTTACTCTATGTCCTTTGTGACAAGAACTCACTCACTGACAGTGACACTTAGCCAGGTGATGCGACGATTATTGTTGTTTGTTTTGAAAACAAAGGGCTAATTTACGGAGAAATGGGAAAAATATTTTTGGATCATATTGGTGGCACGAGATTGTTTTCTTGTGCATCTTGTGATGTAAACCTCACCAATCGTTCAGAGCTAATTAGTACACGTTTTACTGGAGCTACAGGTATGTTAACTAACAAAATTAATTCATCTTAACCCATCGACTTATAAAATCTAAAGATACTTGCACGTACGGTATGTAATATTGCCAAAACGAGCCTATTACCAAATCATACTATGGTAAATTGCATAAGGCTGGATATGTAGTAAAGTAATTTGTTATGTATAGTGACTTATTGCCTTTCTTCAGGACGAGCCTTCTTGTTCCACAAAGTGGTGAATCTATTGTATTCGGAGGTGCAGGACCGGGTGATGCTGACGGGGCGGCATATGGTACGCGATGTCTCGTGCAAGAACTGTGGTACCAAACTTGGCTGGGTGTATGAGTTTGCCACTGAAGAAAATCAAAGGTATTATTATCTCAACAGTAGGTACCAAACCTCATTGTTACTATTCCTATCTTTCGAATTGATCACTCATATCAGTTGAGGTAACTTTTATAGGATTTTCAGGTCCTACAGATCACTAATGTTTAAAAAAGAATTATAAGATGGGCTTGCAAGCCTTCAGAGTTCATGGTTGCCGAGCCAATACTAGAACTACTTTTATATTACATACGTCAATATACTATAATGGTGTTCTCCCAAATATTAGTGAGCTGAAAGTTATTTTATATTGCCTGAAAATAACCATACTTTCTTATTTTGTTTTAACTTTGTATAGGTACAAAGAAGGTCGTGTGATCCTGGAGAGAGCTCTTGTGACCGAGAGTGATGGCATTGAAGAGATACAAGTTAACAGTGATGATTAAATATGTTCAATTTATTATTATAATTGTTTCAAAATATTTTCAAACAAATAAATAATATATTATTTGTTTACAATTAAGGCTTTCATACTCTAGAATGGAAATGGGGACACCTAGCCAGACCAACATGTTAACTTTTGCATTAAGGGGATAATTTTTCTTATAGTAAGAAATTACCTAAGTTTTCCCTGTAACTGATAGGCATAGAATAAGATCTTTTCTTAGCCTTTACATGCTCTCTACTGTTCTGTTCTCTAGTCGAGAATTTGCGTGCCAAATTACAGATTCCACAGATATCACAGTTAGCAAGTCAGTGGTTTTCATTTTAATAAGAATAAATTTTCCTACTGCAGTATGTTAGTTTTCCTCGTCCGGTCATTTGTTGTCATAATTATGTATCCCAGTGGTATTCATTGGATGAGAAATTCAAACATAAATTACAATCAGTATCACATTTTATTGATATATACAACACAATCTTATCCTGACAATAAAATATTACTTATAGCATATAATATGTGTAGCATAATTTTGTATTATTGTACATATAATATTTCATTCTCAATTGCAATAATCCTTTTAATATAAAATGCCAACAACAGTTACACTTTTATTTACCGTTAGGCGATTTACTCAAGCAGTGACAATTTGTAAATAAAACTTAAATACTATTCTAAAATACCTGCCATTAATTACGACGCGACTGTACCAGGCCTAGTGGTCATAGCGTTCACTAGCGATAAGTCACGGGTTCGAAATAAAAAGTATTACATAGGTAATAACGGATGTTGACCCAGGCGGTAAGCTGTCACCTTACCATAGGGGAGTAATTTAGGAGTTACGCGCTATAAATCCGGCATATTTTTTTATACCGGCAATTGAACATTTTTATATCTCAAAAACATTCAGTGTGAGTGTAGGTAGGTCACAACTACATATAATGCGATTCAAATAAGAATAGGATCGACTCTGCGCCATATTGTGACGAACGAAAACGAATTATTACTTTAATTAATTAAATATTATACTAAGACAATTCACTACTAATTTAACCTTTGTATTTAAATTTGATGTAAGACTATTATTATTGATATGCAAATAAGCTTTTTGCAAACCATACTTTTTAAGTGACATTTGACAGATATAGATTATTGACAGTCCTATTCTTATTTGAATCGCACTATACAAACACACAGCTAGCACTAACGCCAGAATTAGACATAATATTACGGATTATTTAGCAACCGAGCTCCCTCTCTTTCAATTTATATTTCGAATTAATATGCGAGAAAGGGACAAATTGATATATTATTATGTATCTCACAATATGTCCTGTTACAACTGGCTGTTTTATCAATGCTGCTAGTCTTATTATGAGTAGTTAGGTAGATTGATTTATCAATTACTAAGATATTCTAGTAAACGACGTTACCTTACATTGTTCTTTTAACCAACATATTGTAAACGATAAAACATCTGTTAATGTTACAATTAATGTCAAAACAATCTTTATTCACAATAAGTAGGTAGGTTAGGTATCTACCTAATTTACCAACTAGTAAACAAGTTGCAATACGATTGTTAGGTGTCAACTAAACTAGAATAGGTAATCAATGCTAGTTATGTTTAAAAAATATATTAAAAATAAGTATTACCAGACAACACCACATCGCATGATCCCAAATAAGGCATATTTTGTACTATAGTATGTAGATACTGTGTACTGGAGGCGATCCCAATCACACCCAGAGACATAGACCCAGACATTCTAAAAATAAGTAAGCATGTAAGTATATAAGGGAAATTCAGCTCAATCAAATACATTTATAATTAATTCAGTTACAGACTGACACCACAATAAGATACGTAGTCAGTAACGTTATGGCGTAATTCTTTATATAGGTACTTTAGATTAGTTACTGTTGTAGTTTTTAGACCGAACCATTGGTGAGCAAATAGTGAAAGCCCAATCAGATAAGTTAGATGTTTAGGCACTAATTAAAAATGTTACAATTTAAGGAAATTTTATTATCACAGGGTAGTGGACCAGTTTTCGGCCATGTCAAAAGTATAACGTACCCAGAAAATGTATTTAAAAGATAAATTGTTTACTTGTGAAATATTACAAGCAAGCAATTACATAGGTATTAAACAAATCAGAACAAAAACTTTTATATAAATCAATGATATTTATGGTAAGAATATAAATAAGTGTACCTACCCACTTACTTACCCCAAAATTTATAGAAAGTTTTAATTCATTTCTAATGTATTGTAGACAATTTCGTATTAATGAATGCAATTGTAGATGGATTTGAATTTCTATGAATTTGTGGAGTAATATACTTAGATGGTGGAAGTCATATCCGAAAATATCTTCGGATTATCAAACTAATCGAGCGCCATTCGAATAAGCAACTAGTCGAGCAGGCTTATCTAACCAATATTTTGTATAATAGACATTTCATAGACTCACAGGTACAGGTACAGGCATCCAATTATGTAAACTAAAAAGATTTTTTAATGATCTTCATGACATCTTACAAACAAGTTTACTAAGCTACATATCACCAAAATACATTTAATTATTATCATTACATAAGAGCTTAATAGTGTTTTAATTCTAAATTATCATAAAAATATTTTTTGTGCGAAATTTCAACAGTATTATAATTTTATTGCTTTTAAACTAATATTTAATTTTGTATTACGCCCATAAAGCAAACCCCGGATAGAGCGAAATATGGTAAGAACTATGGGCAATTTACCATTCTTGAGTAACTTTCTTTACGAATAAATAATAATCGATTATATTGCAATTAACAGGTACTTGTATAATTTATTGACACCCAGATTATACAGGTTTGGTGTAAAAATGTACCTAAATATACATTTTTACTCCAAACCAATTTAATTGTCACTGCCTGAATTCGTCTAATGGCGGAGACACACATGAGCAATACATCGAGCGAAACAACTAATGTCCAGTAAAGGACAATGGACAATAATGTCACATTCAAAGATATTTGTAGCAATATGAACAATGAACAATGGGTTATGTAAGATGTACCCCACAATGAACGCTAAAAATAATTAAATTGGGGGATGTCGCATTTGTGCGTGCACCTAAAGTTATAATCATATTTAATACACGCACAGACCATATACCTATCTGTGAATATACGTAAGCATCCTTTGTGGGGTTAGCATACATTCCAAGACCCGACCTCTGTCACGGAGTAGGTAACTCTGTGCGAGTGCTCTCTGTGTCATTTCATACGAGAGAAAGACACAATCAACATATTCCGTGACAGAAGTCTAGTCTTGGCGCACATGTTAGAACTACTGATATCTTACACCGAAATTTATAAAAAAACACAATCTACCCACAAACAATTTAATGGCCTTCTCTTTAAAAGAAAGATTATGAATGCCACTGACAATGTACCTATTGTTATTTTTTATAAATAAAGGGGTTAACTTTTACTTTCACCCAAAGTATGTTTATCTTCAAATAAAATAGTTTATTCTGCGTCTGTATGATCAAAGCATTGATCATTGTGCTACAATTATTTTTTTGGGACGGGGCCATTTAAAATTTCATCTTGTCCTTTAGGACCATTTAAAAATCGAGTGAAATGCTGAATACCTACATTTTTATTATAAGTAGGTATATAATAATGTACACTTTAGTTTAGATGACAATAGCCTGCGTATGGAGAGCGAAAATAGTAGGTAAGTATAAAAATAAATTAATGATGTTCACAAATACAATTATTAAAAAAAAACTTATATAGGCACCAAGTTTTCCTTATACCGCTGTCAATAAAATTTTATTTACTTATTTGTTTGTTGACATTTCGATATGTACGTAAGTAAGTACTTTCATTTCGATCGAAAATAAAAATATTAGCAGACTAGTGTGATCTAAGTATAATAAATAATATGTGATAAAATAATAATTAAATAACAAACAATAACGCACTACGCGAATACTTTATAAAAAGCACCTTGGTTTGACAAGAATAACCACCTTAAGACTTTTAAAAAATCAAGTTGAATATTGATTGAAATAATAAAAACTTTCCTTAGATATCCAGTGCTCGTGGAAATTCTTCGAAAATACTATTTACGTACTTACATTTATATTATTTCTTACTGCACGAGATTGTATTTTTATTCGTTGATTAAGCTTCTTATTTCATAAAAAGGTAAGTAAAATACATCTTTACCTTTATTATGTTCATTACATGTACATATGCCTAATTTAAAATATACTTATCTATTTTACTTTATAATAAAATTAATTCCAGTAATTATGATAAAGATGTCTTTGTGCCGACAGATCTGTGCAGTATTAGAAATAGTATCAGTTAAATTTTTTTGTTAGAAATTAATGTGTATGACTCGATGGGGCTTATGCGACGGTTAACTTGGGGGACTATAATAGCTATTGATACTTAAGAGCTTAATACAGGGTGCAATAGCCGCTGTCGCAACTATGTGTGGCCTTTATAGAATAATCCTTTCTTACACCTAGCACCGCAAGCACCTAGTGATAGGAACCTACGAATCAAATTTAAAGAATGCCGAAGATTTCGTGGCGAGTTTTGGTTCCTTTTATACAGGATTTGATGGAATAAAAGGCGCAAGGTGAAGGGAAAAGTCCCTTTATATACCTGATAGCATAGCTCGAAGAGGACCTTACTATTTTTTTTAACAAAGGAATCTTTATTTAGTTTTCAAAATGCTTTTAATTTAATCTAGAGGGTCTAAGTTTTTTTAATAAACCAGTACCATGAAGTTTATAAAGTGAACGGAAAATGTTAGGAACCAATGATGATTAAATATGAAGAGATCATTTGTAGGTAACTATCGGGTCTCTTCCGTGGGTGTTGACGCAGCTCATAAGCATTAAGCAAATGTGTGGGTACCCTTAAGTCGACCAAGATATCTAGTACATTGTTAATTACTAACAAGGTTTTTAAAGTTCATTAAATTTTCAGTAGGTACGCATTCCGATTCGAGATCACATTCAAGTCAATCTCCTGACTCTGGTATAGTGCAGAACACAGTATGATATTACAACTGTAAGGTCATAGCTAACAAAGGTATCTACGTAATACGTAAGTGTAATGTTTGTAAACAGTGTTGTCAGTTATAAAAAAATACAATTGATAAAAAATATTGTTTTACTTATGCAAGTTGGGTTAGCATTTGGTTCCACAATGCAATGCAATGGCAGCACTGTTTACAATAAACTTAACTAAGAATTCCTATCACAATAATTACATCTCGTCACATAAAACTTTAGGAAAGTGTTGGTCTAAAATATCTTATAATTTAGTAACAACAATAGTGAATTACAAGTATGTAATTATAATAATTTTAGATAGGTAATTTAAAACAAAAAATATGCTTACAGTAACAATTATTTCAACTTCCTTAAGTAATAAAATTAGTTTTTCTCACACAAATAATAATAATAAACACGTAAAGCTATGATTAACGCTATGCATATAAACACATATCCCTCCATCTCCATCAGCTGGGTAAAAACTAGGGTTGTTATTTTGTGCATCATATGCTAAGAGAAATTTCATTTATCTTTAATAAAATATAACCTGTACAAGCAAGCCGGAAGCTTCGGTAGTTAATTTAAAAACTTATATCTGCCCTTTTTAATTTGACATTATTATAATAGATAAGTAATAGTTTTTTTATATAACATAATATAGGTAGTTAAAAAAAATACGAATATGTTGGGGTTATATACCGCATTATAATAATTACGTTTAAACCTACTGAACTCCGACTTTTTTAATATGACGATATAGACAATTCCTAAAAATATAACGGAGAAAAATGCATTTTATTTGATCGCGACCAACCAAAACAAATCGTCTCGATAGATAGATTCAAAAGCAAAAGATAACCATAACGAAGTGATAGTGTTTCTTAACTGACCCTTATTTGTATCGGTCAGTGTGTATTCGCCTATAACTCATCATTGGCTATCACCGCGTAACTAAGTTACTAATAAAATTCCGAATCATATTCCATACCGACGTTTTGTGTTATTTACACAATTTCCAAACCTAACACTTTTTTATAGTATAACTCAATAATCTTAAGAGGCCCATCTTTTATGTGATAGTACATTATAACGACAAAACATCCAGTAATGTTCTCTAACTAGACAGACGCACATTAAAATATCGTTTAGGATATAACTACATATTTGATTGGATCATATAATATACAGATTACAATAAATTTTTCACCGGTTTACTTAGTAAATATCATATCCAATAGGTACATTAAATTTCGTAATAATAATTACTATTACTTTTTACAAGTACTTAAGTAGTTTTACATGGTAATGAACAGATTTTAACTAGCAAGTACCTACTTGACCAGTTCGGGGAATATTTAAAGTCATTCATTTATGAAATCACCTCGCGAATTTGGATCTTAGGGCTTTCATAAATGAAACGGCGGTATGCTATCGAACGTTAGGGGATTCTTTTATCGGCTCCGGTCCGAGGCCGACCCTCTGTTTTTCAGTTTCAATGAACTCCAACACCGCCATGTAAATAAATTTGTACTGGGCCTCATTCTGAACCATGCCCGAGCGTTGGTCTCGCACCATTTGAACCGAGCGATGAACATCGATCTCGCAGTCGAATCCTTCTTTTCTTATCTGATCTAAAATCATATCTATAACTATAAAAGTGCCAGTTCTTCCAATACCTGCCGAGCAATGAACGCATACCACAGCCTGTGCGGGCGCATGCCCACCGGTCATAATTTGTTGTAGTCTGTGGTTCACGTCCAGCAGGATGTTGAGCACCCGACCTGGCTCTGAAGGCACACCGTGATCCGGCCAAGCCGTAAAATGAAAATGATATATTGTCCTTTTAGGATTAGGCTCATCCTTTTTCGTTACAGCAAAACGCCTCAACGTGTAATCGGGTGTGGATGTCTCAAATTCGTTGTAAATAGTGTACTTTTTGTAACTCTCAGATTTGTTCACTTCGGGCCAGTATCGTTCGCACTTGACTTTTCCGCGTTCGATCTCCTTGGTGGTCATTATAATGATGCGGACGTCTTCCTGCCATATCATCGCCCAAAACTGATATATCGTCGATGACAAGCAACCTTGCGTGGCGATGTACGTTTTATTGTAAACGTGTTCCACAATACCATTTTGAGTTTCCTCCGTTGATTTTGGAATCGTCGTATTGACGTAGTTGGGATTTATACGAAGCACGCTTGGCTCAAAAGGTGGGATTAGCTTGGCCCCACCGGCATGTTGTTTGGAATATGTTTCATCATTACCAACACTAGTGTGATTTGGGGACGTCTTTCCTTTAGTTCTTGGAAGAGTACCTTCTTTAGTTATGATTACTGGCCCATTTTCGTAACAGCCGTTAGTAGAATCTTGACAATCCGAGTTTGGATCTGTACTATCACATCGAATATAATTAGCATTTATGTAATCGGCGCCAGCTGGTGCTTCGGGGGGTATATCTTTAAGTATGACACGAGTACGATCAAATGGTATAATATTTTTGTATCTGTTTTTTCGTATATTCTCTGGCTTCGATCCTTCCATCCTATCGAACAGTTGAAGGTTCTCCATCATTTGCAGGGTCTCGAATTCTTCCCAAAAACCTTGCTTATATGCCATGCTTTCTATAGGACCTTCATTTTCTTTCTGCAGCTGTTTCACTCTTGTGTGGAAGTGACGAACTTGTATGCGCGTGGCATTGAAAGGTTGTATTAGCCTCAACACTTCGCCCGTTGTTTCAACCATCGGAAAGTTCCTGTAATGATCTATTAGACTGACAAGATCGTCGAACTGCTGGCCGCCACCCACGTCATATTTATTATCTTTTCGACGTATGATTACATGTGTTACCCGGTCGCGTGTCCGCACCGAGAGCACGAAGTCTCCAGGTTGTCTCTGGGATTCTCTAACGAGAAATGAACCGTTTTTACCGTTCTCCAGCATTATCCTTTCTGCTTCCTTTGCGGTGAGTTGTCCGTGGTACCAACGCTCGGTAGTCGGGTCAGCGCAGTTGACTGGAGTCTTCAACTTTATTATATTGCCGTTTTTCTCCCGCAGTTGGCACTGGTTGTCCATGTAATACTGCACGAGTTCCGAGAGGGTAGCGAACTTCTCGCCACCGTAAAGATCAAGGAATTCCCCATTGTTTTGTATTTTAATGTGCGTTACTTCGTTGACTCGGCGTACGGAAAGAGTGAAGTCTCCTTTGTTGCTCATGCTGGGTCTGGCTAAGAAGCACCCATCGTGGCCGCAATCCATAAGCAAGCGTTCTGCTTCCACCCCAGACAGTGATGGGTGGAACCATCTTCGAGTTATCATCTTAGAATAATAAGGTAATTGTAAAGCACCCTTTGATACTTACTATATTTTATGATGTATTAGCACGCGATTTCCCCGCCTCCGAATTTTTGCTTTAGTTCTACATAAATTTATCTGAAACAAATGTAATATTTCTGGGTAGTTAGTCAATATAACCATAAATATTTTGTGTGACGCTTTTTAGTGGAGATTCTCAACCATATTATACTTGTTCAAACCACATACTATATAAAGCACTAAATATAAATAATAAAAGACTTATTTAATACCTATTCAATGTTTCACTCTGAATTTCAAACTATTTAAATTAATATTCATATACTAATATAATATTTTCTCATGCAAGGCTGTTGTATGCATGCTAAATACTTTAATATTAAAATAAATACAGCTCAATAACTATGTCTCGTAACTAACTCGTAACTAAGCTATATTTGACTGCACTTAAACTATTGCCATCTAGCTCATACAGTATGGCCGCAAGAAGGACAGTGATACAATTTGTTTAGTGCCAACAGAATTAGCTCTATTGCGTATAACCTTTAGCTATAATATGTGTTTAACAATTTTGCAAATAGATAATTGGTAGAAAAAGATACAGAAGTGTGGGTTCTTTTGTAACAGCATAACAGGGAAGGGTGTGGTTTATTACTGTACCAATACACATATGACAAGTGGACTAGAATGTCTTCTTTTTATCATGACCACATTAAATATATGCCCATAACCTATTGAACCTGCAGCAATTCAAAATACTTGTAGTTAATAAACAAAATGTGAAAGATCAAAGAATAATTATACTTACCTACTTACTATGATTGGTATTAAAAATTATAGCCGTGTCTGCAGCAATTAAATGAATATTTTTACGCTAAAATGTATTTTTTTTTGTGTTAATATTAATTTTATATATGAGTAAAAAATAAGTATAATATTATGTGCTCTGATTATTCAGATAAATTATTATAAAACAGGTACCTTACTTAGGCATTAGGTAAATCATTGTAACTGGGTACTATACCCTACATAGAAGGCAAACAAAGATATATGTAGACAATAGTTTCAAGCATACTTGGCGTGAAATCGACTGATAATTTAATCATAAATCAAAGTACTCACCCTATACATTCACCCGATCTGCATACAATAAACGATATCCCTATAAAATGAGGAATAGTTAGTATCGAAGTGCTGTTGCTATGCTGACATTACTTTTTATATCACTATATTCAAGGCCGTGCGCACACATTAACTTATACATTAGAACTTCATATACGTAATTTTATTAAAATTTAAAAAAATATATGTTATCTTTCTAGTAAAATAAGCTGTTTTTTAAATAAATAAAATCAAGTGCCACAAAAAGAAGTAGGAAAATGTAACACTGTGCATGAGTAGTTGAGTTGTCTTGACACATTCTTGAATTCTTGACACTAAACTTTTTGACGCAACAGCCACAGACTACAGAGTAAAAATTCACTTCAGTTCGTTTAAAAAAAACAATGGCGATGTTTTTGCCGAAAGCCAACAATGAACGAACGTCGTCGTTGGTATGTCCCGGTGATGGTCTGAGGTCATCATTGGTCCGGTCCTATTTGGGTGCTACCGACTGCATGTTATTTATATTTAATAAACACCTCAATGCGGTCTGTGCTTAAATTTCTTGTTGCCATCTTTTTGCCTATACGGAAAATGTTTTTTTTTTTTTTTTTAACGAAATGAGCGAAATGGTGATATTTAATGGAATAAGATGAGGAATGGCATCACCTGCGACTAGCGCGAGTATTTCGCCAATGCCAAGTAATTAATAGCAAGGACAAATTCAATAAATACACATTATAAATAAAAATGGATAATGACAGTGACAAAGATCCACGGAAAATGTTACCACTATAGTGAATTTCAATTAGCATGGGTACGGTGACACATGTCAAATAAACTCTATAGTGAGATGACCATGCATAATTAATTTATGTGATTCGATTATCGAGTACAATTGCGGTTAACCTTTAATCGATTATAAAAAAATAAATATATTAAATTATTCATACATTTATTCGCTATCTGTCTGAACAGGAACACTTATCCGATTCCGATCCTACATGTAAAGCTTCTTGACACTGTATTACGCCCAATGTCAAGTGCCTGTGCAACTCGATCCACTAACAGAGCCCTGACAGATAATAATGGACCGCCATTTTCTCGCTCCCGCTCAAAGTATTCCCGCAAGCGGACACCTAACTCCTGGGCTTGACTGTTTAAAACGGTCTTCTTTGTTCTTTTCGGCATTTATTTTAACCGATTATTACATGATTATTTGATTTTGCCGATTACTACGTGTCAATCCCTATCTTTATACGTTTCGTTTCATGCCTCTAATTTTAGGATAATATTTTATCGGTACCTTTTTTAATTTGTTTAAAATGTAAAAACGCATATTTAAATACAATTTCAATCTAATAAAGCATTATTGTTTGCTTTGGAAATTAATTGGTGATTATTAAAAATGTATATTTATCACATCTTATTAAAATAGTGAGTGTATTGGAACGTATCAAATGTCATGGTACCCATGCTAAGAGAAATTCACACTTTCCACTAAAATGCCGGGAGTCCGACATACCCCTTTCAACTCCCCCGTGCCGCAAGGGGATGCGTAAAGCATTTTCCCACGAAAAAAAGAGAGTTAAACGCCCTAAAATATACCTGATAAAATATATTCTACTAAACGGTTAGTTTTTTTTCGGACAAACCAATTTAAAGTGCTTTTTAATGACAAGATTGACAAACTCCACCGCTTTATCGGATGTATTTCAGATGCACGAGTGATTTCGAATGACCAAGTTACAAGGCATAGCGTAAATCCAAAATAAGTTACAAAATACAAATATGTAGATAACTAGGTAGGTAAAGTACTTTATTTACGAGCTATAAATTTCATTTTTCATTAGTCTCTGATACAGATTTATGAGATTTTCCGAAATAACTGGAAATTACTTTCCGGACACCAAAACGTTTGCTATGGGATGAGCACTCTCCTGGTTGATTTGGTGACTTGTTCCAGTGTTCAGCAAAACTTTGACGTCTGAAAACTTTTCCCAAAGATTGCCACTTTTGTTCTGGACTCATTTCTTTATCGTCAAATCGTTCATTACTTCCAGATGGTCCGTCTCCCTTTAAGCAATAGCGTCATTAGAGTTACCTTAATTACAGGTGTAAAATAAATAATATGATTTTAAATTAAACCAAATCTTACGTCATTAGATCTGGTGGATCTAAGCTGATTACGAAAGAAATTAGTTATAGATTTCTTCCAAGTTTTAGGGTGTTTGTATGAATTGAGTTCCAAGCTGGTGGTACCTTCGGCAGGTACTTTTTTGCTCTTCTTTCTGCAAGTTTCCTCCTCTGCTTTTGGTACCTGTTCATTCTGCACCTGATAACCCTCAGGACACAACATTTTGAATAATTATAATATCAAAATTCTCTTAAATTGTTTATTAAACTATTTAATATATTTAGTGCTTCATCACGTCATATCATTTGTTTTGAAAACGAAGGAGATCAACATTGTGTCAAAAAATTTGAAGAAAGAATGGGCAAGGGGTTTATAACATTATTTTTAAAAAGGTTATTTTTATTTTTTACCTACTTATTTAAGTTAGCTTTGCTCTTCGTTCACGCTATACTCTTTGGGTTCACGCTACTTCATAGATTTCTATTCTACTTACATATATATTTATAATAGGATTAAAAAACAAATTGCCGGTGTTATATTTTTATTTATTGTTGCTTTATTTTTTTGGGTCTAGGCGCCAAAACCCAAAAAATACGGTATAGGTTGCGTTTGTAGGGTGAAATAAACAAGAAGCAACGAGTATATAACAAGAAGTTTAGAAAGCCTCGTATTTCTTTTTTTAAATGTATACCATTAACTAAAAAAACGGCGCGGACTGTCAGATTTCACGCAAGCGTAATTGCGTAGCATTAGTGGCGGGAACGTTGAAAGTTTTCTATTGAAACAATTGAATCGAAGAAATTGATTTGTTCGTTAATAATGTCATCATACGCAACATCGCAAGTGAGTTTTACATGTTATACTTAGTGTAAAATCTACCTCCTACTTGTTGTTTTAGGCCGTAAAAATTTAATACTTATCAAAAACTATGACAGGATTTAGCGGAATGGGTACGTCTATTTCCCCGGCAAGTAACAGAAACCTACACGAGCTCCGTTACATTTATGAAGCAATTGACTGTCGTCGCAGTCAGTACAATAACTTACCTGAAGAATGTATTCTCTGAAGATAGTTACACCGTGGAGAATTTTGGGGGTGTGAAGTTGAGGATATTGAAGAAAAAGTGTAGCGATGAACTGGCTCAGTTTGTGAGCACAGCGCTTAATCAAGCCTCTGAAGCGTTTGAGAAGAAATTTGTAAATATCAGCGTATCTTATTTATAATTTAATTAATTGATAGATTTCAATTCCGGGGGTTCAAGGGGTGCGGTGCACCCGGACGCAAAGACATAGGGGGTGCAATCCGACCGCTTTAAATTTCGATAGGTACCTACTACACGGAGCCACGGGCACAGCTAGTTCAGTATACATATCATAGGTATTGTTATTGTTTTGTTTTTCTAGACAAGAGCAGGGGTGGGGGGCGGAGGGGCAGGTTGACTTTCGCTCCCCGGCGCTGAATATCTATACATCTATCTATACATCTATACATCTATACATACATACATACAACCATACATACAAATAAATAAAATTGGAGTGTCTGTTTGTAATATCAAAATAACACTTTTTTACCAAATGCGTACGAAATTATACGATACCTATAACGAAAACGCAATTTTAAATTTTTTTGTCTGTCTGTCTGTTTGTTTGAGGTAAACTTCTAAACGGCTCAACCGATTTCAATGGGACTTTCACTGACAGATAGCTGACGTTCCAAGGCGTAACTTAGGCTACTTTAATTTTAGAAAAAGCATTAGGGTTCCGCGGGAAAAACATAATACCCATATTTCCGGGTAATCACCCTAAAGTCCACGCGGGCGAAGTCGCGGGCACAGCTAGTACAGAATATACTTAAGACTGCCCTGCACAAACTGCAATTAAACTGTATTTGACAGCACTAAAATATTGCCATCTTGCTCATACACTTACTTTAGTATGGTGGCTACGTCATAGTCAGCCATGTTACAGGTACATCTGATCGCGGCCATTTTCCTCACCCAACTAACTTTTATCGTAATTTCAGCTTCATAAAATGGTACTATGTTTTTACGAAACTGAGTGTAGGGTCGAGAATTTAATCGAGTATCACATATTCGAGTACTCGTACACCGCGGGGGAGGTGTCTCTGAACGTGCACTCGCAGCTGCGGGACAGCCGCACGCGTTCTGCTAAATACACGTTTGAGAATGTGAAGGAGAGGACTGTGAACTTGATAAGATCGTGCGTGGTAGCCCTGCAGTCGTGCCAGACCGAGATGCCAGACTCCTATGACTTAAGCTTGCGGCTTTATTATAATGACGGTAAGATTTACGAAAAGTATTGTCGCGGAAACGATGTTGTTTTTTTTTCGAATAGGTAGGTATAGTTTTGCGATACCTACCTATGTACTTCGGAACGTGATTAAGACGTTACTAACTGAAGTAATTACCCTAGGTAGCCTATCTATCATCTTAATACTGGGATAATTGTAAACTCAGATTTAAATAAATATATATCGCTAATCAGAAGGTGCAAGGTATAAGTTAATTTTGTACCACGGGCACCATACAATGGACTGGCGATCCCAGTTACACCCAGACCAATTCCGAAAAGGCTATTTCCGAAATTCACCGCTGACGTGAATCGAACCCGCAATCATCCGGTGCAGTGAACCGAGCGGCCGACGTACAAACCAGACCAAGCCATCGTCTGAATAATTAAAAACCTAAACTGGGTCCCAAGTCTACTAACACTTTCGTAGGGGAGTTGCTATTCTATCTATTTATATATAGTCAATTTTTTGAAGACACGAAAACAATATATTTTATCAATGTTATGTAGATAATGACCAGTTTTTGTCACCGTGAAGCCATCAGATTAGTCATATTCTAGCTACCATTGATAAAATATGATGTTTTTATGCCTTAAAAATGAAGTCATAGGAATTACACAACGATAAAGTTAGGAGACTTGGGGGCCTGAAAACTGTAATAGTTGTTTATATGAACGATGCGTCATGCGGAGTGCATCCGGTGTCGGTCATTGCGCATATTCTATGCATCATTCATATTTAGGTAATAAAATATTCATTTATGTTACTAATAATTGATACAAAACGTTTAAAATTGTAATTTCTGTGTCTGTCTGCGGACGTGACTGATGCACGTATCAAAACAATTGCATAACCCAAGCTAAGCTAACAACTTGGCGAGCGAATTGCCTTGCCTTTTTGGAAAATGTACTCTGTGTCTGTACACTTAAACATTTAATTCCCGTGAAAAAAGGCCATGGGTGACATTACGTTCAAAAGTGAGCTTTATTTTCGAGCTTATACAATTCGTTTTGGTTTGGCAAATAATTGGAGGCGCGAATTTCAAACGCTTGTCGGCCCGTGGCTTCATGCTGAATGATCACATATCTTTGGCATGATGTAACAAGACTTCTTTTTACACACTGCGGCGTCAATAATTTCACCAATAGCAACATGAACAGTCCCCTTACCAACCACCTGTCTTGCAACATTTTTTAAATATTACCTTCAGTTTTCGACAGTTAACTCCGTACATAACCTTTAAAAAAAAATCAGTTACTATTGAAAGTTGAAACAACACTTTAAGAGATGGTGGTTTAAAAGACTGTGTATTGACTCATAGTAAAAGATCAGATAGATCACTCTTCAACGAAATGAAAATGAGAGCGCGGGCCAATTTTGATGCGTGAGGGCTTTTAGTGCAGAAATATCATCAATTTCTTTTGTAAATAATATCTTATCTATAATAAATAATCCAATACAGGTACTTAAGAATCGTCCTTACACAAAATATATTAATAGTATCTCTACTACCCAATCTTTATTGACACAAAGTTCGTTAGGATATTGGCATACATTTAGACGCCCCAGTGTACGGGGGGTTTATTGGCCAGGACCCAATTTTCGTTTGATAGACATCAATCTCTATTAGAAATATGTCGAAGTGAAACGTCAAATTGGTCGTATTTTTTTCGACATATCTCCAATAGAGATTGATGTCTATCAAATAAAAATTGGGCCCCTGTTCCCG
This sequence comes from Ptilodon capucinus, assembly GCA_914767695.1. NCBI lineage: Eukaryota > Metazoa > Arthropoda > Insecta > Lepidoptera > Notodontidae > Ptilodon > Ptilodon capucinus. Next base: position 1,406,413 of record OU611813.1, on the reverse strand, counting down.
TGGAGTTTGGCCTGTAGTAAGAGTTGTCCATGTCAGACGCGCCGGAGGGCTACCAAGCGCCGGGGTTCGTGGCGGGCGACGAGTTCCAGGAACACTTCGGGCCGACCCTGCGCCACTCCCTGCCCGTGGGCGCCGTGCACACGCCCTTCCACACCCTCGCACTGCGCACATACTTCAAGGAGAGCGCGGACTCCAGCCACGAGGCCATCGTGAGTATCATCATCTTTAGATACTCACTACTTTGACGTAGGTACCTACTTACTTCATCATTTAACACTTAGATGAATAATTGGTCTCGCGGCGCTCGACTAGATACCGCGCTCTCTAAAAACAAAAGCTCCGTGAATGCGACAACTCGTTATTGTAGTGTGTGTAAGACAATTTGCAAGGATGCTAGTGTGCGTGAGGAATTGTGTTGCCAGCTGCTCAACTGTTACCGGAGTTAATGGAAAAAATATTTTGCGCGTATGGGAAGACGAATAAATTTAATAATTTTTTGACCCATATTCTCTGGGGAAAGTTGTTGTTTCATGAGTAGAATCAACCCTTGAAATAGTGTCAGCTAACATTTTGACATTAAATAATCTACTACTCTATCTACTACAGCCCTTTTAACGTCCCACTGCTGGGCACGGGCCTCCCCTCAATGAGAGGGGGATTCAGGCCATAGTCCACCACGCTGGCCCAGTGCGGGTTGGCAGACTTCACACATCTATTGAGAACTAGACAAGTTCCCTCAGACATGCAGGTTTCCTCACGATGTTTTCCTTCACCGTTTCATAGCAAGTGATAATCTCAGATGAAAATGAGATTCGCACAAAAATCCCAGAGGTGCGAGCCGGGGTTTGAACCCGCTCACTTTGATTTGCAAGACGTGCGTTCGACCACTTGGCTACCACTGCTACTTTAAATAATATAGAACATTAATAGTTTAAGTATATAATAACTAGGTTAGATAAATGAAATAGGTTGTAGTATATATAAGGTATAGTATATAAAATACAATACAAATAATTCACATTATAAAAATCTCAACCACGGGGAACTTGATTCTTGTATACGCAGCAACACTGTATGGCGTTTAGGTTTCATGTAATTGTATATTAGAGATGAAACGGATAGATAGTGGTTTGGCCGGATACCGGATATTACTATCCGGCATCCGGCCTATCCGGCCTTGTTTTCACTATCCGGCCGGATAGTAATTCAGTATCCGGCCGGATGCCGGATAGTAAAATTCAAAAAAATCTCATTATTTTACACCAGTAAAATCATACCACAATAGGTTACGGCATCCGGCCGGATACTGAATTACTATCCGGTATCCGGCCTTGTTTTCACTATCCGGCCGGATAGTAATTCAGTATCATCTTACATCAAATTTAAATTAAAAGGTTAATTAAGTAGTAAATTGTTTTAGTATAATATTTTATTATTTAAAGTCTTTTAAAACCATACCATAACCTTTTTTATTTTCATTTTTGGCGTAAAGGCCCAGAAGCCATGCCAAAATTATTCATGAAAAGAAAATAAGGACGCCAGTAGCCAATTTGTTGTTGCTAGTGTGCTTCGTCGTGCGACTGAGTGCATTTTTCACTCAACCTTTGCAAATAAATTTTATTTAAAAAATTTCCTGTTTGCTCACCCTACTTACTACTACTACAGCCCTTTTAATGTCCTACTGCTGGGCACGGGCCTCCCCTCAATGCGAGGGGGATTCGGGCTATAGTCCACCACGCTGGCCCAGTGCGGGTTGGCAGACTTCACATATCTATCAAGAACTAGACAAGTTCCCTCAGACGTGCAGGTTTCCTCACGATGTTTTCCTTCACCGTTTCATAGCAAGTGATAATCTCGGATGAAAATGAGATTCGCATATAAATCCCAGAGGTGCAAGCCGGGGTTTGAACACACAGCACACTTTGATTTGCAAGGCGTGCGTTCGACCACTCGGCTACCACTGCTCACTCACCCTACCTAACTGGTTTGAATTGACAGCTATGACGTCACAGTATGACGCAAAGTCGATCCTATTCTCATTTGAATCGCATAGTAGCTACTTACATTAGTAGTAGTATTTTTTTAAATTTTAATATTCTAGCGTGAATTGTTCAGAATGCTTGCGAGTGGAGTAGGTAGATATGTAGGTCAGTTTAACTGTTGATTTTTATTTTCAGCCATCACAAAATGCACCTGTAATGTCGTTGAACGAACAAGAAGATTTTGTGTGTAAGTGATCTTTTCTTATACGTAGGGTTGTTTAGAACTCTACAGTATGTACCTACCTACTTAAGTAGTAGATACTAACTTACTACTAATGTATCTCTACGTCATTTGCATAACGGGCGTTTTTCCGACAACGTAGAAATCGCACGGAAGTTATTTCTTGTCGTCTAAACTATTACGTATCTTCTTAATTCTTTAGATGCAAGCTTCTTGTTCCGAAGACTATGTGTAAATAGCCATGCACTGATTAAGTGAGCTGCTTCCTGAAGCAAACCCATCCCATTATTGTTTGGCGGTAAAGGGAAGATCTTCCTGCCAGGCGGGTGGTATGCCTGGCGGGGTCCGATACGTCCCACTGATATAGTCGGGGAATTTGTATATATAGTTCAGATCGTCGAGAACTCTTTTACCGTGAGCTAGGATTTTCATAGTACTTTGTATGGCGGTTAATGATATTCTAGTAAAGATATGTTATGAGCGCGCACTAGTGAAGACTCAAATACATCCTAATTAGGACGTATATTTGATAACAACAACATGCGGATTGGTTGACAGATGAATGTTACATCACATAGAAGCGCAAGTGACAACACTAGCTGTCTCTTTTTTTCTCGTTGGTTTTATCAAGCCACCTCCTTTGCACATGTCTACGTGTTGTGAAATGTAAAATGAATGAAAAGTGTGTATGTGTGCTGCCGCTGTTACGGGGAACACTTTTTTCGGTAGTTTTGTGCGTGTATAACATATCCTGTTTACTAGAATATCATTGATATAACGGTTCGATTTCTTGTACGCGAAGAATTACGATGTATTGGTAGTCGCGCCATCTATTGGTGACTGGCGGAAGTGGCGAGATATAGTGTTCGCCACAAATGTATTACCAAAATGGGCAACCCAAAGCAGTTTTAAGTTAGCCATAATTCCATAAACGAAGGTAGTTGTAATTGAACAGCGTCGCCTGCCCATCTGAGCTCGCTGGACCGCACTCGTATCGTGTGCCCGTGCAACAAGCGCGACAACGACGAGGCGCACGCGTTTATTATATGCGAGTGAGTACATACCTACGTACTTATTATCCATTAGGAAGTTCCAGGTATTACTATCTCTTTTCTCAACTTACTTACTGTATATCATATTTAGGTAGCAGTTTAAAGTAGCCCTTTTCTACGTAAGTGATACTCATAACTTATTGATACTCTAAGAATTCTGCTACCTAAATATGATATTCAGTAAGTACTACTACTTACTGAATATCATACTATGTAGCAGAATTCTTAGAGTATCAATAAGTTATATTCAATGGCTGGTATTTAGGTCGCTACCATTTTTGTATATCATGTTCAATTGTTATTTATTACATAATGAACGATAATGAAAAATTACTTCGAATTAAATTCACCTATCGCATCGAATTCAATCACTAAATTAAACATCATGAGGAGAGCCGCACGAATGTTGAACGACGTGTGAAATTCGCTAACCGACAAAGTAGATAATAGCTAAAATCTCCCTCGCATTGACCGGGAATGTGCCCGGCGGTATATAAAGCAATAGGGTCTGCAGTGCATATCTGCCTACACTTTCGGGGAATGTAGTCGTGATGATATATGTATCGTGTCGGCAAGTTATTGCGGCACGGTGCAGCACGCGGCGTGCTTCGGCGTGCGTCGCGAGGCCGCCTCGCGCTTGCGGCGGCACTGCTGCCTCGCCTGCCACGAGGCCGACCGCGCGCGCCCGCCCACCGACGCCCGCCTCGCCGCACTGCCCGCCAACAAGAGGGAGGTTAGCTACACCATATTACCTTTCTAACGTTTATAATTATTAAGATACATAGAAACAAACATGTGTTTTCATAATGTCTAGGGGGATCAATTTCTGCATTTTTGCATGTAGGTCAAAATTAAGTTTACAGTGGCGTAGCGTGATTCGCTGTCGCCCGGGGCGGAGTCATAATTTGCCGCCCTTTTTTTTATGGACTACGCTGTTGGCCGTGAGGTGGCCTTTACAGCTTTACCGGAGTTGTGGCGAGCGCAGAGTGCACTCCAACCAAAGCCTTAAGGGCGGAAAGGGGTGGCAACTAGCTCAAGGGCGCCACAGAGGGCACAACCTCGGCTTGGGCAGTTACCGTGAGGGGAGAGGTAGTGACTGCGCTCCTAGGTGCAAAGATGCACCTACGAGCGGAAGAGGGGGTTCCTCGCCCTCGCCGGCGAGATCGGTGTCTGTTTAAGGCTGGTGTGTTGGTGGCGCTCTCGACGCCCGCTCAAGAATCTTTTTATTAATTTCAGCTTTTAGAAGCTAATACAAGCTAATTTCTTGAAAAAATAATTATCAGACTGACCGCCAGTGACCGTACAAAATATTTTTTTCCAATTTTGTCGCCCTTCTAATGGTGGCGCCCGGGGCGGTCCCCCCCCCTCCCCGCTACGCCACTGGGTTTACTCACATTTAGCCATGTATCTTTCTCTCGTATGAAATTAGACAGAGAGCGAGCGAGCGAATCTGTGACACAGGTCTTGTCGCGACATGCGTGCTAACCCCACTGAGTCACTGAGTGTAGTAACTCAGTTTGTTCACACTTTTTCATTAAACTTCTGTTGTATATTGGTGCAATAATAAAATGTTGTTAGTAAGTGTTGTCTGTGTTGCGGGCAGTGTCTGTGTATATTCCGTCGCACGCTGGAGAGCGTGTCGGCGATGCGCTTCGTGCGCGCGCGCGACCTCGTGCACAAGTTCGCCATCTCGCCCGTCAACGCCTCCAAACTCATGAAGCTGCTTCAATCGCACGGCATCGTCGAACACGGCTCCGCCACCGAGTGAGTCCCACTTACCTGCCTAATTCAACTTTACTATGCGATCCAAATAAGAATAGGAAAGTCAATAAGCTCTATCTGTCAAATGTCACATGAAAAGTATGGTTTGCATAAAACGCAAATACGTTACATATCAATAATAATAGTACCTACATCAAATATAAATTAAAAGGTTAAATAAGTAGTAAATTGTCTTAATAGAATATTTAATTATTTAAAGTCATAATTCGTTTTTTCACGTCACAATATGGCGCAAAGTCGATCTTATTCTCATTTGAATCGCATAGTACTTTTATTAAGCACCTGGGGCGCGGCGAAGCTAATTTGGGTAGGTTGGCTACGCTTAACTCGCGCGTATTTTTTTGCCAATAACAAAATGAACTGTAACTCATAGAAAAAAAGATGACTTCAACGAAATGTCATTAAGAATGGGAGCTGATTTTGACACTTTTACCACAGAAATTTAATCTTTATGTATATTAGCGTAGTGATCGTTTTGGTATTGGCAAACATTTTAATCCTACGATGCTTCACCGCCACCGCACCGGTCATTAATCCCAAAAAAATGTACTGATAATTGCCGTAATTCCATAGCTCAATTAATATGAAAACTATCTCCCTGTAACGTTTTCAGCCTAGCCTCCCCACGGGCTATAAACACTGAAAATCTCAAGGAAGACATGAAAAAATTCTTTCAAGACGACGAATTTATGGACATGAGTGATCGTTTGATTGAAGAGTCGCTGTCGCAGGGAAGCCAGGCTGACCCCTTAGGCGAGGTGTTAGAGCCAATGGAGAAGTTCAATTTACAAAATACCGCAACCGTTTGTAAAGTCATCGAACCCTTGCCTAAACAGGTCGTTGAAGATGCAACCTTAAAGCAATATATGGAAGCTATATTTTCCAATGAGGTTGTCGAGGATGGGTTGCCGTTGAGTGGAAGCCACAACCCTATTGATGTGGAGAACAAAGAGCCCGTGAAGAGGAAGGCCAAAGAAGCGAAGAAAACGGGCGTCAAGTCTAAGAGATCCAAAAATAAATAATCTGGAACATTGTCATTTAAATTAAGTGATTTGTTACCTACTAAATATTTATTAATTACTACGAAGAATTGGAGTTACCTAAGTGTTTATACTTCGGCATAACGCTTGCCAATTGTTTTTTTTTTCATACATTAGATTTAGTTTTTTTTTAATTTTATGATTTACCAAGAAATCGACCGAGTATAGAACATACAATAAGTACGTCGACACTTTCTAAATTAAAACATAGTTGATATTTTAATTTTTTATGTATTTTTAGTTTGGTATAATCATATTTTTGTACTCACATATTAAATAAATATCTTAACTATTCCAGACCTATCTACAAACCTGCAACAAACATATATAAAATTTGTTTATGATAAAAATAGTGGTTACCTTTCTCGTGATTTCGTCCATAAAGAGGCGTGTGAAGTTCACCAACCGGCACGGGGCCCAGGGTCCCAAGTCTGCGAACACTATCATGGTTGAGTTGCTATAGCTCCGTTTTTTAGGGCATAAAAATTACATCTTTCATCGAAGGTAACTAGAATATGTCTAGTTTAATTGCATCAAGGTATATCTAATGTGTACCCTGCTCATATTGTAGGTACTGTTGGCTACAACGCCACCATTGGTAATTTGATTTTAATGTTACAACACTTGTAATAGGCTATACCTCTCTCTCTCACCACGCTCACCGAAAGGTGGACGTGCGATTGCTGTACTCTGTTCTATAATTACAATAATATACGTGAAAGTGATATAAAGGCTGTTTAATTGCACCCGAGAGCTAACTTGTGTCCCACGAGCTATAGGGGCACACAGGTACCATTGAAAAAAGATGTTGTTTTCATTCGTTAATAAATGGGGTCATAGCAACTCCACGACGATTGTGTTAGTCTGGGGCCCAGAGTGGTGGAGCATGGCCCAAAGTTTCCTCGCATCGAGAGTGAATGTGCTGGTGGGCTCGCCGCTATGCTGTGTTGTATCCCGAGCACGCGGCGGGCAGCGCTGGCGGCGCGTAGTCCCCGAAGTTGGCGTAGCGGCGTCCCCAGCGCGCGGGGTCTCCGCGCGGGTCGAGCGGCCGGTTGCGGGGCGGCACGGCGGTGCTGTTCACTCGCCGCAACTCTTCCAACAGCTTTGTGTACACTTCAGGCTCTCTGCACATAAAGAAAAATACAAATTGATGGCCAGGGTAACTCGTAGGCATCCACATGTCAATGCTGTCTTTCAAAAATCTTATTTTTAAGTCCGAAATAATATTTTACCGTTTACATGAATATCGAATATACCGCCAAATGGTACGAGTATATATTTTCTTATCATAATTCGATTTTTTTTTCGCCGCCAATATTAAAATCTTACTATACTAGCGTCTTATGCGTAATTTTCAAGTACTGTTTTCAGAATATTAATAGTCACAGTATATAGGGTTATAGATGCGCTGGCCTTAGGGCGCACCTATAGCGATACTTGTTTCAAATACATGAAAGTCTGTAACTCGGAAACTATGATAATTAGGCATAATCTGCCTTTACTAACTAAGCATCTACATATTAGCGACCATATATGTACCTAATATGTTATTTCGGACTTCTGATACACCTAGTACTTTGAAAACGAAATTGTGAGTAGAAAAACATGATTTCTAAAATTGTGGGTAAGTAGCTGTTTATCTTACAATCGGGCCATGTTCCGCCGCTCGCAGGGGTCGCGCGCGATATTGAAGAGGCATGGCGCCTTCAGGGGCTCGCACGCGATCCCCGGCTCGCTGTCGTCACACCTCACCGTCGCAGACTCTCTGGTAACAATTGTACCGATTTATTTGGAATCAAACTAAACTGTGCCATCTTTCTTATTGTCATAATATAAGAGCGAGACAACAATATTTTAAGTGTATAGGTAATTAGTGTACAGTAAAATTGGAGTCAATTGACTATACAATTATACCTCTTTGACGAATGAAACTGCATCCATCTCTGCTTACCTAATTGAATTGATTTGTTGTCTATCCGGCATTTGGCCGATTGCATTAATAGCTGCCGCGGCGTGGCTTTTGAGCACCAGGTCCAGGTCATAGGTGCCTTCCCGTCCGCTGGGACCGTACCAGTTGTCCCATTGACCTCCGTAATTGGTACCTTCACAACATACAAGACAAAACTTACTAAAATAGTGAAGAACTGTCACTTACTATTAAAATCCTCGATTAACAATGGCCTTAAATATAATTTTTCGAGTGTTAGGTTCTGTTCTATGAGGTGCTATTTTGAAGGTAATAAATTTTGGATACCTTTGATAAGTTTCCATTCGCCCTGAGCAATGGAGGCGCTGCCCCATATATCATCGATGGTGTGAACAAGAGATGATCTCTTGGAGGGCTGGTCTTCGGACAGCGCTTGCCACTGGTCCACGCCGTCGATGTTTCCAAAAACGCTAGAAATATCACCAAAATTTACTTGGCTATCATTACAGAGCAATGAAAAGGGAGAAATTATATTCTAAAAAAGAGATCAGAGCTACATTTGGCCTCCACGCTTAAGGGTAATTTTGGATACACCTTTTCTTTGGGATTGCATTCATAATACACCATTGCTTACTAGGGGCAATGTGTTGTTGATGTAGGAAAACATAGCAGACTACATGTAAAAAAACACCTAACCAGTTCTTCAAAGACTTGAGAAGTTCGCGAACCCGTACCGACCGACCTCCAATTACTGTATTAAGGGGACCTGACCAGTATAAGAGTAACAGGCTAAACATTATGAGGAAAATACATCGTCGAGGTGTGGAGTCACTTGCCTGGTGTTGCCGCCTATGGCGCTGTAGAGTGTCGGCAGCCAGTCCACGAAGTGAAGCATCTGACCGGCGGCACGGGACTTCTGCTTTAGGAGCGGACTCCACAGCAGCCCGGCGGCTCGGATCCCACCCTCGAACGGTGTGTTCTTCACCTGTGATATGTATTTGCCCCATGAGAATTTTCGATCCTATCCTTTTCGTTCGAAATGAGTGGAGTTTTGGGCTGGAAATATATACTTTCAGTTATTGTGCCTGTTGTTATTAAACCGAGTACGTATTGTGAATGCGACTGGGATTTAAGCTATTAAGTCCACCAGACTGTCGCAGTGATTCTTAGCGGACTTCACACATCTCAAGAAACGGAGCAAATAGGTATGGTAATTTATTGTAATACTATATAGGCACAGGGAGCCGATGGATGCGAGTGGTGGAGTGACATGTATTGAGGGAGTCTTATACTTAGCAGTGCTCTCTGACTGATGGTTAGATAGTACATACCCCTTTAAGCGGGTAGTTAGAGGCGGCGTTGTCGTTGAAGCCGGCCGCGGCGCCGCCATTGTCCGTAGTGAACACTAAGATAGAGTTGGCGAGCAGCCCGCGCCGCTGCAGGGATGCCACCACCGCGCCCACAGACTCGTCCAACTTCGTCAACATAGCTGATGAGACCAATTTAGTTTTGATACTTAGGAATTAAGTTTACGTTTAAAAAATGGTATTGACTAGCGAACGAAAAAAAAGAGGACTAAACACATAAATTAAAAAAAAAAACTTAAGTCATGTTTCAATATTATTGCCAAGGCCGAAACGAACTGTGTATCAATATACATAAAGACAAAATCCGCTTGCGCTGTGAATGTCACTTCGTCCATACATTTCGTTAATAGTAGCTCGTTTTAGTATTGGCAAACAATTGGGCGCGCTTGTCTTAACGTCTCCCAGTGAGCGGGAGGTCTTACACTACAGGGTGTTTCAGAAGTCGGAAATAATACTTTGGGTACATATACGGTAGCTCATATGTGGATGTTTAGTGAAGACAGATTATACCTAACTGTCATAGTTACTGAGTTATATACCTTTATGTATTGTGTTCCTGGCGGTCAGTGTGTACCCTTGGGGGCGCTAAGGAAAATAGGACTTAGAAAAATTCAACCAAAAACTACGCCAAATCACACATTCGGGATCGGGTGGGATGTGGGAGTAATAGGGTGGGGGGAAGGACGCGGGTCGACTTTGACCTTTAGTGACCTTGACCCTAGAGGTCAATGACCCTCGAATTGGGGGTAATTGAGCCTTGAATTGGGGGTCATTGACTTAATTTTTACATAGATTTCGGACCAACATAAATGATTTCGGGCCATGACCCCTGGGGAGTCAATGACCCCCGGGGGTCAATAACCTCAAATGTCTTATTTTTACATAGATTTCGAACTAACATCAATATTTCCGGACCATGACCCCCATGGGGGTCAATGACCCCAAATGTTAAACTTTTTCCTAGATTTCAGACTAACATTTCCAGGGTCGTAGCAACATCAATGATTTCAGGCCCCCGAGGGTCAAATTGTATCCGGCATTTTTAAGTTGTACCTACTTTCCCGAACAAAGGTCGACGGAGCCCCGCTTCGCGCGGCTCCTATTTCTGGGTGTGGTCACCAGGAACCTAACACGAATGGCTGACGGGGGTTTATCTCGCTCGCTACGCTCGCTCGCTAACCCCTGTCAGCCATTCGAACCTAACCCGGCCGTGTCGGGGTACTCCGAACTACCGAGCTCACTTCGCTCGCTCACGCGTGCCGTGTATCTGATGATGATATTTTCTGCAATTATTGCCAACACGATGACGTGATAATAATATGAAATCGGAGAAATTTTTAAAAAAGTCCTAACTCCATAGAGCCCCCAAGGATACACCCCAACCGTTCTGGCCTTTGGGTACATCCATAACCCTATTCAGCAGTGTAAACTACACTTATGGGAGTCGACTACCAATATTCACAAAACAGAACATGCAAATTTTACATAGCACTCGAGATATTACAAGTTATAGAAAAACGACGAAAAAAAAGTTGAAAAAGCATGGTCGAATAACGATCAAATTTTATAATTAAATAATTAAGGCAAAGTATTATTTCGGACTTCTGAAACACCCTGTATTAAATTTTATAATATGATATGAGTGGTCTGCCTACCAGCATACTTGCGTCTCTGCGTGTTGCTGATGTGCGCGAACCTGTCGATGATGTCCTCGGGCGCGCGCAGCGGCTCGTTCGGGTTGCCGCTGTGCATCGCCGAGTGCGACACCATCAGGAACAGCGGCTGGCTCGTGTTGTGCGACTCTATTATCTGTACACACACTACTATCGTCACGGACCTCTGTCACGGATTCGCGCTCTGTCTTATTCCATGGGAAAGAGAGAGACAAACATATTCCGTGATATAAGTCTAGTCTTGGCGTACATGCTACATGTGTTTGCTAAACACCGACGCAAAGTTTGGGAAGCTTGGCAAACTTTACGTGACTACAGGTTTAATTAATTAATGGATAATCATGATTAACATAATTTGGCACGGTGTTATTAATTTTCTGTGTACCTACTAGATATTTCTTAACGTATTAAGTAAAGTAAACTAGTAAGTAAAGAATTCGAGAAATATACTTATGATTTCCAATAACATGGGTAAAGGCCTTAGGATTTGAATCTACGATTACGTAGTGTTAGGATCTCTTTGACCGTTGGGCTATATTAGTGTTTGATTCGACGCTAAAAGCTAAAATCTTTTTTATGTATATTTTAGTTGACATTACAAAACATTAACAATAATGTGCTAACACTATGCTCACCCGGACTGCTTCGTCCGTGTAGATGTCGGTCACGTACTTGCCGAAGAGGTCATCGGCCATTTTGAAGCCTAAAAACGGAACATTGTCCTAAAATTATCGTTTTAAATATAAAATAGGTACTTCCTTTGAGTATCCAACAATGGATTTATTAAAAGCTAGTTTATGTGCTAAATTTATTATTCTTGTGAGAAGGGTAAGCGCAGATAAAACGCATACAATTATTTTGTACGGTCAAGGGTGTCAAAAAAATATTTCTAAGAAGCAATCTATATACTATCACTATCATTATAGTTTATAATCATCTTTGGATATTAGGCATTCCTATAAATTTAATTTCAGATAAATTTATCTGATATCAATTTAATAGTTACTTTAGTTATCTTACCTCTTCTAAAGTCGTGTCCCCACGAGCCTTGCTCCATATTCGTGTGGTCGTACATGTCGATCTTGCCTGTCCAGAATCCGAGGTGACTGTCAAACCTATAAAAAAAGATTACTTAAAAGTTTTTGGTGATATTTAGATAATTCTACTAGCTATTTTTCTCAATTAAAACTAATTTCGTACTTTGATGAAACAAATGGTATGGTATGGTATACGTGAGGCCATTGAAATTAAAAAACATCCTAATTTCAATAGGGAAGATGGCTGGGTGCTACCACCAACTTGGGATCCAGTAATCAATATGATTAAATCCAAAACCAAGTGTACCATTGCAAGACCTCAGGACACCGTAAGCACTTTCTGCATGGATCGGACCGCAAACAACAACTAAATATGAGGGTACCCAGTTATTAACTATGACATCAGGACGTCTCACACCTTAGTCCCCCCGTGACCATGGTTGCTGTAAAGCAGCCGAAACGTCGGGAAAATAAAATAGTAAATAAACGCGATAAAATCCGTAAAATAGTTTAATTTCAAAATAAATATGAGACTTACATACCCTCTACTCAAAGGTAGATATTCTCTCTTGTAGCTGCCGAGATGCCATTTCCCAACTAGATGGTTCTTGTACCCCAGCTCCTTCAAATACTGCGGCAGGATCTTCTCTGACAGCGGCAGACCGCGCGGCTCCGCGCCATATAGGACTGTGTGCTGCATACCTGAGGTTTATTACCGAAATATTCCATCACTAATCATATTTACTTAATAACGTTTATACCTACTGTGGGTAGCATACAATGGACTGAATCCAAATTAAACCAAACTTAAATCGTTAAAAGGTAATTCTCGTGCCGTCTATCGTCCACAAATTATGACTTGAAGTGAAAGTACCTAATATATAGAAACCACAAGCGTTCTGGAACCCATCTAAGACTTAATCACTCTTTAATTAAAGATTCCATTTTCACGCTCGCTAATAATCGTTTGTCAGTTTGAAGCAAGTGTCTTACTATAGTAGACTGGAGACCCGTCTAGTCGATAATATAAAAAGAGGGAGCGACTGTGCCTTAATACTTGTCTTGGCGCACGTGCTAGTCCTACTCTCCTAGAGAAGTCCTTACCAGTATGTATGGGGTATTTTCCGGTCATGAGCGCGGCCCTAGATGGCGTGCAGATCGGTGTAGCATAGTAGTTATGCAGCACGAGGCCGGAGTACGCGAGCGCGTCTATGTTCGGTGTCGGCACCTGATTCGACCCGTGGAAGCCGACATCGTTGAAACCCTGGAACATAAGGTATTACTTGTAGGTACGGCTGTCTCAAACAAACAAGATGCCTCACACTCTTTTTATAGTAGGTACACCGTAAACTAGCCATAAGATTGGGTAAACGTCTATTCGTGAATTGCACGAACTATATGACAATACTCAAACATCCCCTGAGTCTTAAAATATGTGTAAGCATAGATTAGAAGTTATAATTTTTTTAATTATAAATAATCCCGTTGCGTTTTTCTCAATTCAATCTGTAAGGAAAAACGTTAATCAGTGATCTATGCGACCCAGTTATCAGTTAAGTATTTAGTTACTGAGATGCCTCTGCTGACCCCGAATGAAAAAAAAAATGTATATGACATGACAATGAGACCATGAGGACGGCAATATTGTAATTTGTTTTTCTTTTGGTGGCGACATAATTAGCACCACACTACGTTATTATCAGTTTATACTCCATTCGTTTTTATTTTAAAAGTAAATTAACTATACCTTCAGCTCAATAACAATTAGCTTTAGATAAGGGACCGTCCATTAATAACGTGAGGCTCCAAAGGGGGAGGTGGGCGGGGTTGGTAAAAATCTCGAAATATCACAAGGGTGAGGGGGGGGGGGGGGACTAGTAAGATACCACGTGTATTTATTTTTTCGTCAAACGCGCATTGTAGACCGAAAAGCGGCGTGTAGTGTGAACTTGACTCACCGTTGCCAGGCAACGTCCTTATTTCAGATTATACTTTATACTTGTTTTAAGAACTTTAAATAACTACAGATATTAACTTATTTTACTTACACATCCATTGGCATAGATACCTTATTTTTAGATTATAATACAGTAGGTTAAGTACACTTAATAAATGGTGAAGCTTCCACCTCAACGGCTCGTTCTCGACTGCCGATCCGACTGACCGTCTGGCGCTCCTTCGGCACTTTCCCCCTCCTATGACACCACGTGTCACGATAGTGTTGCCAATTTTAAATAGAATAATATCGATACCAACGAGTATTTAACGAAATACCGATACATTTGAAATCGTTTTGAAATTTATTAAAAATCATGACATTCGGCCATCCGACTCAGTGCAACCTCCTGGTGCACGATAACACCACTCAGTCAGTCGAATTGATTTTAAGAGGCAGTATAGCTAGAAATTACATTTTGTGGCTGTGTTATTTCCTTGGGAAAAATAAAATAACAAAACCTGATTAAATTAAATAACTAAATTGAATTAACATTAATCAACCTATAATAAAACTTAAATTATTTTTATTAAAATCATGACATTGCATTCGGAGTTAGTCTTCGCGTTTTTATTTTTAACATCAGTATCATCACTCTCGCTACCGGAGGATCCTCCAGAACTTTTATTATATTTGTCAAAGTTGGAGTCGAACGTATTAACATTAATAGACTAGAATTAATGACTAAGACTAAATACTATCGGCTGCAACTACAGTTTCAAGTAGCTTTTGTTTTTTTTATTGAAACCAGGAATATTTTTAATAATATATCTGTCATCACCAAGTACTTTTTCTATTTTGTAAGGATCTATAAAGTTTGATGAGAGCTTGGTATTATTTCCCTTGTTATAGAAATTACTCCTGATCACTTTGTAACGGTTCAGCCCGTCACCTTCACAAATATAAAATGAAAATCTTTAAATTGTTTATTTTACACTTAGAGATGCCCAAAAGAATTAGGTATGGCACTATTAAGTAAGAAAATTGAAAATTCAAAATGTTTAATTTTGTTCATTAGCTGTATAACTGTATTAGCTGTATAATAGTAGCGCGATCTATATAACTAGTGAAAATATTAATCAATTACTGGCAGAGCCATCTATTATATCATACTTAAACAAAGTATTATAAATGACAATATTAATATAGATTATCAAATTATTCCAAAAGTTATTGAATTAGGATATTAAATATTTAGTTAAAAGGATAAATTGAACTACAATCGCAATAATTAATAACAATAAAATAATTACTAAATAATTAGGTATACGTTCATTTTGGTAAGATATAAATTATCTGTGATCCTAATCATCGAAAAGGGTCAATGGTCTTCCTTTTATGATAAAACAGAGCAAAGGATAAATAAATACATTAAAGTTATATAATCATAAAGCAATTATATTAACGATGAATTATATATAAATATTCTGGCACTTAATTATTATAATTCATTAAAAAGGTTGCACCGTTCTTATAATGAATAGTGAAACATTCTTCATGTTGGTAGTGGCGGTAGAAATGTTGTAAAAATTAGACGGATATCCCAACATGTCGGGAGATTGGGAATGTATAGGTAAATTGTACGTACGATGATTTAATCTGGCATTTAGTTTAACGTAAATAAATAAATACTACAAACTTTCTAGGTTATGTTTCGGTAAAATAATTGTTTAGTATACTCAGAGACTGTTGGATTGTCGTAAATTAAATATATCCAGTTCAAAACTATGTTATAAATCACCTTATTTTATTATATTGACTAAAATATTATGGATACGGACCATTAGGACTATCAACTCATAAATTGTATAAACATTAGTTAAGACTTGTGAGATTCCACGTGCGGGTAACTCTGGGGAAAATTGTCATTCGGGACTATTTGGGAGTTGGTGAAAAGTAGGAGAGAAAAGGGCGGGACGTGGAACGTCGGGTGATGTTTCGGAGATTTAAAAAAATGGTTTTCCTGGAGATAAAAGATGCTGCAGGGTGCTAAGTAGTGTTTTTCAGGCCTGTATGAGGAGCCTTCGGCATATGAGGGGACATTAAGCCTAAATGACAAGGTACCCTTGAAAGTTTGGTTCAGACGGGTATGTTTCCTCATTGCTTACTTATTGGATTTAGACTATTCATTTATTGAATATGTTCTTTTTGTAGGTATAATCTTGTGTATTTGCCTGATGTACTTAAATACGTACAAACAGTCTATCACCATACATAATAGATGGTAATTTACTGATTTGATGCTAGAAGTGCTATTAGTTGATTTCGTAAAATGGCGGCGGAAAGTTGTGAGAGTTTCAAAAAGTCAACTGATTGGCAGGATGCTAATTTATACATGGAGTTACTTGCTCATCTTCTCCATAGTATTTACGAATGAGTGTAGTCTCCATAAGAATCTTAATAATTAATGATAAAACTTATGTAAATGATATAATACTTTTATCTTTCATTCGGTACAATACTGAGAATCTAGATGTATAAATTCTGACAGAGAAGTCTAATATAATAATATACCTACTATTGAAATGCTATTGTATATAAATCTTGATGATTTGGCCATACTTGGGCTATCAACCCTGTTGATAATGAACTCACTATAGACGAGGGATTTGTTGACTTAGTCACAGACTGAATTATCAGATAGCATTCCTACCTACATAATGGATATATTCATAGATTTGCTTATACTTATACTCTTTTCACATAGGTGAAAGAGATTTCGCAATTCCTCGCTCGATGGAAGAGATATTTTATTACTGATCAATTATATTCTAATATTTCTGTACTTCGAATAAAAATGACTGAATTCAGAAGCCTCGGATCTCATACTAGACATGCGTTCGATATATCAAAACGTAACTCATATCGGATGTGTTAGTTATCATAACATATCGATATGCCATCCCACATAACCGATATGACAAAAACGTTATTGTATCGATTTATTCAAAAACCTATCCATCCATTCGGTTATAGTTATATTAAAACTGCAACGCATTGATGCGAACTTCACAAACGGTCATAACGGTAAATTATTCGCTACCACTCTTTCTAACAACATATTCTTTCACTGATGTAAAAGGGATGAAGCGAATAAGAGATAACTTTAGTTATGAGCGTGTTCGCGTAGCTACCGGCGTGGACCTTATCTGACTAGCAATAAAGTTTAGTTTCTATTGTCTAGTTACGATAACGTTTTTCGAGTCCATCGTTTGGCGGCTAGCGGCTACGGCTACTGGATATTAGTGAGACACCTACTCTACAAAATAGAACTACATGAGGAAGTAATAAGGTTGAATTTGAGTACAGGTACAGGTTGTTATTACAATACAGATACATATTATAAAAGGGCGGTAATAGTATTTTTTTGTTGTTTCGAGCGTTCGTTCGACTTTATTTTGATTAGTGTTTTTATGATAGTTGCAACGTTGCAATTACGTAAAAGGAATTCCTTTCGTATTTCTATTTTTAATGTGTGTGCGTTTTAATTTAGTTATTAGAGTTTTAGAGTTTATTAGAGTTTATTTTAGAGTTTATTTAGTTTGTGAATAAAAATATATTAAAGATAAATTTGAATTTTTCATAGAAAATGTCGCACAAAGCTAGTAAGATATATGGACTCATTTTGATAAAAAGGACAATGCCGTCGGTCTGGCTGTGTGTAAATATTGCAATCAAAAGTTTTCGTACAAATTTAAATTCCACCGGGAATTTCAAATTCTCATTTAAAAAGAGCGCTTAAGTCTAATAAATGCGTCTAATAAAAAGTAATGTATATGTATTGATAGATTAATAAATAAATAACTTTAAATAAGAACATAGCTGTACAGTGTACGTTTGCGTTCGTTGTTAGTTTTCGCATCTAAATATCCTGTTTACGTTTGCAAACCGTTCTGCTGATATCGATATATGAAAACGGTTTTCTATATCGATATGGAAACGGTATATCGGTTAGATAACCGTTTGCGGAAAAAACTGAAAACGCCCATGTCTATCTCATACTGTTCAAATAACCTACTTGTTATAACAGTGAGAAATACTTGGATTTAAAGACTAATTCTATTAATGAAATAATTCCTGCATGCCGTTTAACAACAGTCAATATATATATATAAATATATTCAAATAAATAAGTATATTGGCTGAACGGGAGATGAGCACCGATATAGGATGGCTCAATCAGTTAGGTGGCGTCGAAGGCGCCTGACTCTTTGCCGATTTGCTAATATTTAATCTTCATATACTTGTGAACACCTAACATTTACTAATTAACAATAAATTTTTCATAGACAATTTTGTATGTGCATTAACTGTGGTTTCGCATACCAAAATATAGAACTAGTCTGTTTGTCAGAAACTAATTCTGGTAATTCTGACATCATATAATTTTACAGAGCAACTACTCTTCACTATATTAGTCCAACAAGTCAGATATAGAAATAGTAATTCACGGTTTTATAGTGTGGTAAATTAGGTATTTGCATTTAGTTATAAATTAGGTAACTAGATAGATATAACTACCAATTCTTACACTCAAAGAATTCAGGGTTATCACGACCACAACGGAGTCCTAAAGGTAACTTGACGATCAACAATAATTTATTCATTTGGCCAATATTCCAGATTACAACCAAGGCGTAAAGTATTCTATATTTGTAAGATAATAGGTGGTTAGGCTTAGTCTTTTATAGATTTCATAAACAGGAACTTATCTTATTTGTAGAGTTTAGTTAGGGGTCGTTTAAATAGGTAGGGATCGTTGCAATTTGGTGCCGTGACCAGAATATGTAACTGGATTATTACGGTATGTATTAGGTCAGTCTTGGTAAAAACAGTGTAAACGGTTATTAGGAAACAACGTAGGTAGGCGAGAAAATATTGGGCTTTTAACAACATTCTCTTGTATCGTCATAGGTACACATATTTTGCGGTCATATTCTCATAATAAATATCATATATTATTTGCATGCATATGTACATGCTATATCAGCTAATAGTTCGAAATTCAGCTGAAACGTACTTAGTTCCGGCACAGTCACATACATAGTCTTTAATGAGCGTACCTAGCTCTTCTACAACCTAGCCAGCCTCATTACTACTATTGGCGGAACATACATAGCTCCACTGGGCATACATAGCCTCTTTTCAGAAGCATACCTAGCTCCTTGTAATTCGCTGGCTTCGGTATTGTAGACAGAACGTACATAGTTCCATTAGGCATACATAGCCTTTAATTAGCGTACATAGCTCTTCTAAAACCTAGCCAGCCTCAATATTACTATTGGCGGAACATACATAGCTCCGCTGGGCATACATAGCCTCTTTTCGGAAGCATACCTAGCTCCTTGTAATTGGTTGGCTTCGGTATTGAAGACAGAACGTACATAGTTCCGTTGGGCATACGTAACCTCTTTTGAGAAGCGTACCTAGCTTCTTAGCAACTAGCCGGCGACGGCACTTATAGATAATAACGTGCATTCATTTTAAAATTAAAACTAATCATCATCAAAAATATGGTTGGTATTGTTACTACCGTAATTGAGCTTTGTCCGTATGCCACGTCCGATATTTACTAAAATATTTTCTTATTTCATTATTTATATAAATAGGGTAGTACGCTTATTATTATTGCAAAACAACACTGTCAAAGAGTTGCCTTGACCAAGTGGTTCATGCAATAATCCAGCATAGTTCAATACTAGTCAGTACCGTTGCGTGAAAATTGATTACCAGAGAGTCACCCTGGTCGAAACATTTTCACCAACGTTCCAGGTTAATACTGTCATAGAGTGCTTGACCAAATGTTAACCCAGATTGAACAGTCCAGCATTTTGTAAAGTAAATTACGATAAATATGATCTGAGGCATGGCAAAGGGCAGAGCTTGTTAAAATCTTATTATTTTATTTAGAATGTGGGTACTTTTATATATATAAAAAAAATCGTAAGTAAAAATAAATAAAAATTACATGCCTTTTTTGTCGTCAACGTAGGTACTTGATCTACTTCCGATATATTAAAATAGTTTCACAATTGGACTTACATTTCTGAATTCAGAAAAATAATTCGTGGTACTATACCGTGTCGCAGAATAAAACTATCAAAGTGTAGCTTTGACCATACGATACATCAGTATCAGTTTCTAAAATGAGCATTGTCAAGAAGTGGTTTCAATTCAATTCCATGCTATGTTATATTTTTCATAGCCCATTTATGTAGGTGTATTGGTAAATTTTAATTTTAATAAAAAATGATTTTCTTTTGTTATATATTATGTGGGTAGCTATAAAAATAATTCATAATTTTATACGCACCTTTTTGAATCGAGGGTTCATTTCACTTCTGATATTTTAAGAACTTTAAATAACTACAGATATTAACTTATTTTACTTACACATCCATTGGCATAGATACCTTATTTTTAGATTATAATACAGTAGGTTAAGTACACTTAATAAATGGTGAAGCTTCCACCTCAACGGCTCGTTCTCGACTGCCGATCCGACTGACCGTCTGGCGCTCCTTCGGCACTTTCCCCCTCCTATGACACCACGTGTCACGATAGTGTTGCCAATTTTAAATAGAATAATATCGATACCAACGAGTATTTAACGAAATACCGATACATTTGAAATCGTTTTGAAATTTATTAAAAATCATGACACTTGTATTTGAAGATAATTTAAAAAAATAACATTCTCTGCAGGTACAAAAAAATACACGTGAAATGCTACATAAAAACATCACGTCATTAATGGACGACCCTTAGCATATGAGTAAGTATATTTTCAACGATTTACTCCTTTAGCGGAAAAGGGAAGATCTTCCTGCCAGGCGGGTGGTATGCCTGGCGGGGTCCGCTACACCCCCGGTGATGTTGTCGGGGAATTTGTATATATAGTTCAGATCGTCGAACATACCAGTACCGCGAGCCAGGATTTTCATAGTACTTTGTATGGCGGATAATTTCTTGAACGCGTAGAATTGCGATGTGTCTACAGTCGCGCCATCTAGTAGCGACTGGTGGAAGTGGCGAGTTATTGGGTTCGCCACACTCCTATAAGTACTTCCCTGTACCTATTTAGTTTAATTAAAAATCCTCGATGTTATTTTAATTCATTCAAATTAAATTCGTCTACCCGTTACATGTTTGTACAGTCATTTAAGTAACTATGTATATGATAAAAAGTCTAACCCTGTTATTTTTTTACCTCGCTAATGTCAGTGAGTTCACTTTCTCTATACAATTGTTTTGTGTAATTTAATTTTCACACGCGTTGTAATAACATAGCTAGCATACGCATCTATACATCTGTACAAATAAATAAAATTGGAGTGTCTGTTTGTAATATCAAAATAACACTTTTTTACCAAATGCGTATGAAAGTATATACGACACCTATAACGAAAACGCAATTTTAAAATTTTTTGTCTGTCTGTCTGTCTGTTTGTTTGAGGTAAACTTCTGGTAGCTGACGTTCCAAGGCGTAACTTAGGCTACTTTAATTTTAGAAAAAGCATTAGGGTTCCGCGGGAAAAACATAATACCCATATTTCCGGGTAATCTCCCTAAAGTCCACGCGGGCGAAGTCGCGGGCACAGCTAGTTAAAAATAAAGTTGTTACCTAATCACTTTGAAATAAGTGTCAATTATTTTTCTTATTACAGAAGTAGTGGAATCGCATAAACTTTTTATCTGTTACCCACTAAATTCAATTTGTACCTACACTTGCAGATTATTATTTCTTTATATTCCGAGACTATTCTAAGGCCAATTTATCTAACTTATAGCTATATTGTAAGAGGATCACTTGCTGATCGGTGAGGGAAAACATCGTCGACAAATTGCATATCATAACAGAACATAATCAGTTCAGAATTATTTGCGAAGTTCCCATCGCGGTCGCATTCCGAATCCGGTTTTACCGAATAACGGTGGTAGTAATGGAACAGGAATTATAATTTGAAACATGCGAAAATATTGAAGCTGTTTGTATCACTCACCAAATCGTCAGCTATTATGAAGACGAGGTTTGGTCTCGGCGCGTGCGCAGCGGCAGCGGTCCACAGCGCGGTCATGCACGCCAGGAACAACATGACTCGTCGCGGCCGAGGCTACACTACGAATGTATCGCGCATCGCCCCGCGCCGCCATGGAAACTAGGCTACCTATGGAGCTTAGTGCCGCTGCGTATCGACGGGGGACACCTCACTCACAGGAGATTATTTGAACAGGCACATGTATGTGTGTAAGTGTATTTATTTTTTATATGTATGGTTAGGTACCAAGGTTTTGGTACTCTCCGTAAGACGCGGAATGGCACCGCTGTCAAAAATTTGAATATGATTTCTGTAATTATAATTTAATGACAGAAATAAGCATGTGTACCGGAACTGTTTACCTACTCTACTTAAACGAGTTTTCATCCCATCTATTCGAAAAGGACGACTTGGTTCGCCTTTAAGTGCGCCCAAAAGTGGTGTTTTCTATATGAAACTTTTAAAGGGCAGTAATGAGTTTTTAATCCTCTTTATAAGAGCGCCGCAATTTACTTTACCGCGCTCGTTTTGAATTTAGAACATCTTAGTGTTCAGCACCAAAGAAATCGAACGCAAATGTTGTTTGAATAAAGACGACTGCCCATAAAGACGGCTGGTACGACGGCCCATAGTTGCGCCGCCAGCTCCATAATAAAAAAAGAAAATTACCAAGGCGCGAACTACAGCCCACGTTTTCGTCAATTTTTACGGATTGTTGGATGATCATGGTTTTGTTTAAAATCTCTCAAATGTAAACATAAGTTTTTAGTTGTTTCATTATTAGATACTATTTAATTTCAATTTAGTTGTTACTCTATGTCTTATTAAATACTAATATTACAATAAAATATGTGGCGCCTTTTTTTTTCTCTTGGTGATGAAAAGTAGTGTGTATCTCTCGGGCGCAAAATATATTTTTGGCTCGGGCGACGTATTTTGAATCCCTCGCTACGTTCAGGATTCTACTAAAGAATCCCTCTCTTCGCTCTGGATTCAAAAAAGCGCCCTCGCTCTAAAAATATTATTTTGCTCCCTTGTGATACAATCTACTATTAAGTCTTACGATTGTTTTATTGAAGGCGTAGGGTGAAAACAGAACTTTATGACTGAGATTCGATATCAAAGAAACAGTCTAACGGTTCTGTGAGACCGGTCAAAGCACGTGATCTTATTTACCCACTTGGTATTCTTCATAGCGCTGCGCTGTTGACCAACTAAATGTCCATACAATCCTGGTGGCGATTTTTTTACACATACTTGACAGTATTATAAACATTGCCGTCTCGCTTATAAATGACAACCTTGAGAAGGATAGCAATACATTTAGTTTAGTGTCAATCAACTACATCAGTGGTTTTTTTTTAATAGACTACGTACGCTGTTGGCCGTGAGTTGGCTTTTACAGCTTCACCGGAGGATATATCAGTGGTGTTAGCACGCATGTCAAGACAAGACCTCTGTCACGGATTGGCTCGGTCGCTCTCTGTCTTATTTCATACTAGAGAAAGAGATATAGTTCACATATTTTGTGATATAAGTCTAGTCTTGGACCTCATGCTACAACTACAGCACCATTCCTTTGTCTTTATCACGTTTATATGTCAGTTATACACACTAAAATCGTAAATTAATTAAACTCATTGATATAAATGAAACTAGTCGATATAAATAATTCAGTTTATTATTCATACAAATCGCAGTCTATTAACTTATCACACACAGTCGTAGGACAAAAATAAAATGCATTGTTAGCTGTTCGGACAGCCCTATACGTACAGGGGCTTTAACCAGGTTAACTTATCGCTTGCGAGTTGCGACAACATACGAACAGTCGATATTTAGGTACGTAGTGTACCTACGCCTTCAAACATTCAACTAATTACCAGATTACACTAAGAAAACTAATATAACACATATTAGTCCTCAAATATTGCTCAATTTAGAATTTATATTATGGTCATTAAACCTAGTTTAAACTTTTTGGGTTGAACGAACAGTCTTCTTTCGCGCGAGTAAACCCTAAGTTTTCGACATGGGAAGAAAATAGGTCTATTTCAAAATACAGATAAATTTGGGTTACTGTATACAGTTATTTCGATATGCTATACAGACCTTGCTCGCAACGTGATAGGTTCCTCGGACCGCACATCCCATCTAATCAGCATTTTATAAGTGTCTAACAAATAATAATAAGTTATCTCGAACGTGATAAATGCGTATTGTATCTACACAATAAATAAATACCAGAATAATACTATCTATGTAAAACTGTTTAAACATATTGTTATGCATTTGGTCTATATGAATAAATTTTAAAAGTATGCATGTATAAGCAAAGCATTATATTCGTGAATATAATAAGTCTATTATAACTATACTTATCGACACACTACAGTACAGTCAACTTGTAATGACGCAGATTCATACGAAATGCTTTGAAACCAATAATATATTATAATGTTCTTCTGCGGTTCAATTTACATTTGATACAGTGGCCGAAAGCCCATTGTTATTGTATTCTAGTGATAAATATTCGAACAGCATCGTTGTCATTCGCCTTCATATCGATTACTAAATGTAAACACGTATCCATAAAATTTCGCTCGGTTGATAAAACAAAAAGATAAAAATGACGAATTTTTTTTTATGAAACTACATTAAATAGGTAAATGCTCAGTTTTATTTAATAAATTTAATCATATTTTAATGTCTGATATTATGGGCGCATATTCTGAACTGTCGATAGCAGCCACTCGTGATAAGTAGTGAAATATATAATCTTGTTCGTACCATAACGGTATATAATCGTAGAAGAGATATTATCGATAATTAACCAGTACTCAGTCGAAAAGTATCGATAGCAAAAGTATTATATTGATTACAGTACCAATTAATAACTTCGGTATACTCATATCGTATGCATTACTCCCCAGTGGTGCCGCGACTCAATATTCAATTG
Source organism: Ptilodon capucinus (assembly GCA_914767695.1). Classification (NCBI taxonomy): domain Eukaryota; kingdom Metazoa; phylum Arthropoda; class Insecta; order Lepidoptera; family Notodontidae; genus Ptilodon; species Ptilodon capucinus. Next base: position 1,381,318 of record OU611813.1, on the reverse strand, counting down.
CTGTCCGAAGTGAGAAGCGAATAAAGTCTATATTTGTACAGAGCGAAGTGTGTAAATAATACAAATATAATATCTTACGTCAGCTCTTCAACTAAGTATTTTACTTCATACATTTGTTCGACGTTATTGACGACGACAAACATCAATACACAGATTCTTTGGTAGTCATACAAAATATTTGTTAGTACACAACAAGAAAAATAAATACCGTATGCCCTGACCAGAAATACATAATACTATATCGTGATAAATTATAACCGGAACCGATTTCGTACATCTTTGATCGTTTCATGCTCATTTTTAGATTTGTAGCGGTTTTTTTACTAGTATTTTTAATAATGGGTTACCATTCGGTCAACGGTCGGCAAACAAATCGAATCGGGCACGAAGCGTACCACACAAGCCGCCTTGTTACAATATTTTGTATTTTGTATGTTTGATGGATTGATATGTATTTTTGGTCAGGTTATTACATAATAATTACCTAATGTATATCGTATGTGTGACAAGATAACACACGCTGTATCATTATATCTATTGAAATATTATGTCACGTGTATCACAAACGGAAAACTATGTAATTATTATAATATATAATAAAATCGCTCATTGCTCTCCAATCATTCATATACAATGCATTTACATATATCTATTATTATCATAGTAACATAGACAAAAAAAATGTTATTATAATCTTGAAATATATTAAGTAATTCAACATAAGAAATAGGTGAACGTCCTTATACTATGCTTCTAATAACGTATTTTAAGCTATATACTCACTATGAGATGACCTCAGAAATTTGAATATTAAAAAGAAATATTCGTAGGTTGATGTGTCTAGGTAAATTTGTCCCATAGCGAATAAGACGCCTAAAGATACGCCCATAGAACGCCTAATAAATAAAATATTCGACTAATTCAACCATGTTCAGACTAAAAGTGATATAAACTATTATAAAGACACATAGAAGATAATGCGCACTTTTGAATGCAGCTGATGTATTGGGAAGTGTTGGAAAGTCAATCTAAATACATGAATTCATAAAGATTATCCTGATGAGGGTATGCCAAGTATTTTGAGCCCACTATTACCTTGAAAATGAGATGCCACGAATGCTTTCGCAACTGAAAACTCGATGATATTTCGAAGGTTTAACTGCATCAAAAGTGCACACAGCATACGCTGGCCATCGACTAAAGTTCTATATTGTCTGTACATAAAATCAATAAAGAAACGTATAACTAAAATACAACTGTCATAGTATCCAAACGGGTGAAATTTTAATATATTTTTCATCGCTAATTCAAACCGCAGTGGGTTCAGGGTTTATTTAATCTGCGGGATAGAACGTTAGTGGATGGCCCGCTGTCGAGTGTTACCAGTGACGTCCCTCGTACAAGTAATCGGTAGTATGGTCGCGCCGGCACTGCCCCCGCACGGCGCCGGCGCCGGGTGCCGCCGCCTACTCCTTGCGCGGCTTCCGTCTCCTCTGCCCGTCGCCGGCGCCCTCTGTGTTCACTAGAGGAGTCGTCTGCAACAACAACTTCTGATTAAACATTTATTTTCTCAAAAGAATACATATACATTCACTTAGAGAGAAAACATAGTTTTAAATTGGTTAGTAAGGTTGCCATTCAGCGTAGCTTAAATTATGTTAGAAAAACTTTGAACCTACTAATTGGATATTAATAAAATTAAAAGAGGGTAGTTTGTTCAAAAGAACCGTACAGTTGATCGCGCGATCGCATGATGTTGATTAGGGCTGATACCACAGTGTTGAAATCAGTTTCTATAATACATCTTTATACTTATACAATTACAATACTTAAACTTTAAACAATTATTATTCAGAAATCGTGTTTGTTGTACATTTTTTTCTGATCGTAGTCGGTGAGAGGTATAGTTTCGTGGTTGTACAGGTAGTATTGGCCAGTCTAAAACATTTTTTTTAAATACACTATTTTTTTCTTTAGAAAATAAAGGAAAGTGCGTGTTACGCGTGATATTAATTCCTGTGTATTATTTCCGCGTGATATTAATACCAAACTGATCCACCTGTATAAATACAAAGTCGAATGAACTGTACTGCAGAGGTACTAGTTAGTATTATGTATATTGTATTTTGATAAGCGATTGTCGAATGTATGTGGTGCAGCACAGAAACTACATTAGTTTGCGAGTGATTACTGACCTCTTCTTCGGGCTGCGGCTCATCTTCGCGCGGCTCGAGCTGCGCCTTGCCGCGCTTCGCCGCCGCTTCGCTCCCCTCCTCCTCCTTCCCCTCCACCCCTACGACCTCCTTCTCCCCCTCCCCCGCGCCCTCCTCCACCTCCTCTCCTTCACCCTCTGACTGATGCGGGTCGTCCTCCAGTAGCGCGTCAGTCTTTTTCACGTCGGCGTCTGAATCCTGTTAACATTCAGGTTGTATGCTATAGTGGGAGTATGCATTAAACGGACATCATCTACAACTCATCATATGTATACCAAAGAATCAGTTTACATATAATCGTTAAAAAACTGGTAATTAATCTCCCATTTAAATTCGTACTTATCAAGTCATTTGAATCCATTTCACTCTTGGATGCCTATAAAATGAATAGTGTAGTCACGAAACAGAACATGCAAATTTGAAATAGGACTCGAGATATGGTTGGAAAGTTGGAAAAACATGGTCGAATTTTGATAAAATTTTTATACCATTCAGTTGTATACCCGATACTGATGCAATCGTCAAAGTATTATTTCGGACTTCTGAAACATCCTGTATAAACATTGAGTATTTAATGACAATCTGTTATATCGAGTCCTATAGAAATCGAACATGTAATTCACTCACCGAGCTGGATCCGCAGCACAGGTAGGCGATGGTACCCACGGTAATGAAAGTGACCACGATGACCACGGCGTACACCCACGGGTTGTCGCTGGCGAACTTCACACCGCGGTCAAATACGGAGTCCTGTTGAGATTAGCGGTGCTACACACTAGCCCTCTACAATACCACACTACAGCTACACGACTAGCTGGTGCGCCTAGACTCACGTCACGGATATTGTCATATTAGAGAGTAAAAATCAAAATTGTCATATTTCACATTGTGTCTAGCAGACGAAAATTCACGCGCTTAGCCATAATTAAACTCAGTTTTGGCATTTGGCTCCCAAAATAGCTCTTTTTTCGTTTTAAATCGAGTCTTTTTACCAAATTCACGCATTTACAATAGCTATGTCCTCATGTTAAAGTATACAAATATTTTTATTAATACCAATTTTACAATAATACTCATCATCATCATCATCATCATCACGCCTGTATTCCCCAAAGGGGTAGGCAGAGGTGCACTGTAGTGCGCCCACACTTCGCCGATGTATTTTGGTCCCAATGTAATAGGGGGCGAGCCTATTGCCATTATACCGGGCACATTCCCCCTCAATACGAGGGAGATTTGGGCCATAGTCCACCACGCTGGCCCAGTGCGGGTTGGTGAACTTCACACGCTATAGAAAGCTATAGACGTGCAGGTTTCCTCACGATGTTTACCTACACCGTTCAGCAAGTGGTATTCATTGTTGAAAATGACATTCGCACATGAAAATTATCTCAGAGGTGCGGGCCTGGGATTTGAACTTGCACCCCTTACGTTCAAGGCGGGCGTTCTTGCCCGCGAGGCTACCACTGCTGTTTACTAATAATACTAATGAATTTACAAAATTATTCACAACTTCATTACAAAGCACTATTTAGAATAAGTCTTTGTGGATTATAAATTTCTATAAACTTGAGGCCTCGACTCGGGTCGTTAATGGCAAGTTTATTAAATTAATTGTTCAACCAAATACAGTATACTGTTTCATATAATAAAGTGTCTGTGTATAATCACGACTTCTAGCATTTGACACTGCCTTGTACGCGACATCTGGCATAAGTGGTGAAATCTGGCGTGTATAAGTGGTGACCTCGGCAGCGCGTCGCAGCAGACACGTGACGTACGCGGCGATGGGCAGCGCCACGTACGCCGCGTAAAGCGCCCACCACCCCGGCTTGTAGTTCATCGCGCGCATCATGCGACCCCACACCGTTTTCTATGCAGTCGCGGTATACGTCAACTATCGTTACGTCACGACTACCTACTAGAACTAGTGTCTTAGGTGTATGCGTTCGATTCACTGCACCGAATGGTTGGGAGTTCAATTCCCGTCAGAGACAAATTCCAGAATAGACTTTATCGTAATTTGTTCTGGTCTAGTAACTAGGATCGACCCTAGTCCATTAATCCCTCCGCACATTGGAGCGTCCAAAGCCACTCATCAATATTGTATCAATACCGAAATTACCTGTATTGACTCGTAGAATAACTTTATTCTTCGCCAAAATGACATTGGCAGCGCAAGCGATTCTGACGCCTCTGGCTTTGACGCGCGATGTTTAACGCGCCAGTGTGAGCGGGGCTTTATACCCACAATCCAAGCGTTTCTTAGAGTTTATTGTACAGGCTTGGTTGAATACATACCGAGTCCCGGGACATCTTGTCCCGCTTGAGATAGAATGTCTGTCGCGCCCACTGCTCGGCGACTGCGGGATCGTCCGTTATCAGCAAGTTGTCGAACAGCAGCATCGGGGACATCGACCACAGCTCGAACCCGACCGCGTGCTGAACGATAATACACTTTGTTACCATCGCCATTATGGTCATTGTCATAATTATATCGAGGAGTGAAAAGCTATTTGACTTAAGCGACACTTTTGGGCGATAATCATTTATATACATATTTGGAATCAGCAAATTTTTGTGCGTCGAATGAGTATGCTCTTCTGTAAAGTTAAAAAAATGTCGTTTATGTCAAATAGCCCCCTCCATACAAAGACAGAAGATTTCCTCACATGTTTAAAATGTCTGTTAATTAAATAAGTTATCATTGGGATGCCAGAAAATTATATGTATAATGTTTCTTTAGGAAAACAGTTTATTTATTTATTAGTAGTTGTTTAAAGCCATATTTCGTTACTACGATATTATTGTAACAATTTATTGCTTTGAAAATATTAGTACCTCGAACATAACTAGATGTCGCTAGTTGAAACTGTCGCAAAATTAGACCGCAGTGCTAAGATTTTTTGTGATTTTATATAGGTGAATGTAATATTTTAATAAAGTCTTCTTTTATTCATCTATTATCAAACCTCGCTTAACACGAAGTTTCATTTGTTTAATTCGAAACCCAGTGGCAATTTTTGGGACTCTCAACATGGTCCAGTTCGAGCCTAATATTTGGTGAGACAAACCAGTTGTAGTAGTCCAGCCCCAAGGGGGCGCTCGCGTCGACACAGTAGTGGTTCGCTGCTGATGACGTAGTGGTACTGATAAAGCACCAAGCGCACGTACCCAGCGGGTGCGGCCACAACAGCAGCGGACGCATAAGCAGAAGCGGAAACCAACGTTGGGGTGCCAAAGCGGCATCAGGCAGTTTGACGCATCCGGAGCGGTGCGACCACAGCGTTGGCGAACAAACAGGCGCAAGCGGATCCCGCGGTCTGTAAGACCGCGACCGGAGCTGGAGCTACAGTGTGTGTGAGTGAGTGCAATGCAGTGAGAAACCGTGAGTACTTTTTTAACTTGTAATCTGTGGCAATTATTAACTTAGTAAATTTTTAAATCATTTTTAAACTTAGAAAATTTGCTAGTAAATTGCATGGGACTTAGAATAATTTCTCTAAAAGTGTTACTACGGGGAACCTATGCCCGATTTTTTCTAAGTTCCCAAACACTTAGAATATTTTGCGAATTATTCATCAATGACTCGGAAAAATACGTGTGATCGTGAATTGACTTTGAACTTTTATGTTGTGGGTATCTGAGAATTATTGTTAACATAGTTGGTCATAAGTTTGTATGTTATTGTAGTAAAAAATACTTGGTTAATTTGGGTGTAAATTGTGAATTTGGACTTGTACTTTATTTATGCAGTTATAAGGTAAACATTGTTGTATTGCGATTGTTATTGATTTATAAAAATATTTAAATATGGAAGCATATATTAAACTTCAAGAAAATAGTAGATTAAATATTGTTAAGGCTAGATCCAACTTTAAAAAGTCTCCGAAGGAGAGATTAACTTCAACTTATATTGAAACACGAATAGAAATATTAGATAATCAATGGAAGGCTTTCGAAAATACTCATCAAAAAATGATTTTTGAATGTGATTCTGGAGACATAGAAAAATCTAGTTACAGCAAAAAAGATGTTTATGAGCAAACTGAGGAAGAATATATTACGTACAAGTCCGAATTAAAAGAAAGGTTAGCTAGTTTAAATATTAACGTCACCACTTCTGTACAAGAGGACGGCGGCCAAACTCGTGGTTCAACTCATTTGCCAAAAATTATAATACCAACATTCAGTGGCAACTATACCGAGTGGACAAGCTTCCGTGACTTGTTTTTGTCGCTCATTCATAGAAACAAGAGTTTGGACGACGTGCAAAAACTTCATTATTTGAAGGGATATTTAAAGGGTGAAGCCGAGCAACTGCTACGCAATGTGTCGATTACAGCTGCTAATTACAAGGTATGTTGGGAGCAGTTAGAGAATAGATTTAATAATAAACGTCATCTTGCGAATTGTATTCTCCAAAAACTTATTGGGCAGAAGAATTTGACTTCTGAGTCAGCTAGTGCGATTAAACTCATTCTAGATACAACCAACGAGTGCCTTAACGCCTTAAAGGGCTTAGATATAAATATCAGTACTTGGGACGTCATTGTTATTTATATTATTAGTCTTAAATTAGATGGCGAATCTCGTAGGCTATGGGAAGTCAAGGTTAATGCTGAATGTGATAGCAAACTGCCCACCATTGCACAATTTATAGAATTTTTGGAACATCGTTTTCGCTCCATTGAGTTTTTAGATCCTAAAGTGTCTAAACCAGCTGTTAATCGCAATAATAATGCCAAAACCTTCCACGTAGCAGCACAAAACTGTGTATATTGTTCGGCTGACCACAAACTATGTAATTGTAAACAATTTGCAAAGCAAGATATAAACACTCGTCGTGAATTTGCACGTACCAATAAATTATGTTTTAATTGTTTAGCTCAAAATCATACGGTTTTTTTTTGTCGTCAAGCTACAAAATGTCGAATTTGCCAAAAACGACATCACTCACTCCTGCACCCTAAGAAACACAACTCAACTGAAACGGTTGACGATTCAGTTGATAAGAAGATAGCTGCTGTTGAGACAGCTATTTCTTCTTCTCAAAGCGAGCGTACCAATAATGTTTGTTGTTTTACAGACGTTCCCAACCACGGCTTGTTGCCAACAGCCTTGGTTAAGGTCGAGTCACAAACTGGGACTGCTATTGTGTTAAGAGCCTTGATGGACCAAGGCTCTCAGGTCTCTTTTATCACAGAGGCCGCAGTACAGTTACTCGGTCTTAAGAAAACGTCTGCCCATACCGACATATTTCGACTAGGCGATGATCAGGGTGTTTCCATGCCCTCTAAGTGGATAGTTAGATTTAAATTGCAATCACGCCTAGACCCTTCTTTTGTCTTATATGTTGATGCCTATGTATTGAAGAGACTCACTTCGCATCTTCCCGAGAGGAAGATTGTTCAGGTAGCACACCCACTAACAACGTTAGAGCTCGCAGACCCCACTTATAATTTGCCTGGTAAAATAGATTTGCTGTTGAGCACGCGTGTTGTGGGTGAAGTAATGGTAACTGGCTTAATCAAGGGTCCGCCTGGCAGCCCTGTCGCCCAAAAGACAAGGTTAGGCTGGATCCTTTCTGGTGAGATTAACTCACCTCCCGCTCCAGTGTGTTGTAGCGCTTTCGTGAGTACTGAGGTCAATGACCTCATTAAGAGGTTCTGGGAATTGGAGTCGGAGCCCACTTCAGTCCCTAAAATACTGACTGAAGAAGAGCAAAGGTGCGAAACCTTCTACTCCAATACCACTAAAAGAGACGAAACTGGACGTTACGTCGTTAAGTTACCTTTTAAATCCAATGACCCCAAATGTAAGTACGGAGAAAGCGAAGCAATCGCTCGTAAGCGATTTCTCATGCTGGAACGGAGATTGTTAAAGGCCCCTGAACTCAGAGTGCAGTATAGTGCTGTAATAGAGGAGTATATTCAGCTGGGACACCTGGAAAAGGTTCCCCAGTCTCAATTAAAAAATCATGACGCCGTGTATTTGCCGCATCATGCAGTGGTACGTAATGATAAAAGTACTACTAAAGTAAGGGTAGTTTTTGACGCATCTTGTTCAGGGTGCAATGGTGCCTCATTAAATGACGATTTAATGGTTGGCCCTACTTTACAACTTGACTTACGTCAAGTCATCATGAGATGGCGACGCCATCCCATTTGCCTTTCTGCAGACATCGTTAAGATGTACAGACAGGTGAAGGTGTCTGAGGATGACGTAGATTATCAGCGGATTCTGTGGCGAGGCAGCCCAGACTCCGAGCTGCAGCATTATAGATTGTTGCGCGTCACCTTCGGAACATCCTCAGCTCCTTACCTGGCAGTCCGATCACTGCAGCAGTTGGCTCATGACGAGGGAGAGCATTTCCCATTAGCGTCAGAGCGCGTCTTGAAGGATTACTACGTTGATGATTTGATGACGGGTTGCCAGTCAATCGATGAAGGTGAACAAATTTATCATCAAATGAATCAATTACTCAGTCGTGGATGTTTCCAGCTACAAAAGTGGTCCAGTAATAGTGATGAGCTTTTAGATAGAATCAAGGACAGAAGATCTGAAGTTAAAGAAAGTTTGGAACTTAATATAGATCCAGTTATGAAAATATTAGGATTAACGTGGAATAGACAGTTAGACCGATTTCAATATACTGTCCAACTTCCTCAGCTGGAAACCCCGGTGACCAAAAGAAGAGTGATATCTGACATAGCACGACTCTATGATCCCCTCGGTTGGATAGCTCCGGCAATCACAACGGCTAAGGTATTTATTCAACGCTTATGGTTGTCAGGGATTGGGTGGGACGAGGTGTTGCCCCCAGCTTTACTAAAGGACTGGCTCGGTTATAGAAGTAATCTCCACGAGTTACAGAACTTTAATCTGCCTAGGTGGATTCAAACGACAGACACTGATGAGCGTCTTGAGTTGCAGGGTTTTTGCGACGCTTCCATCAGTGCCTACGCTGCAGTGGTCTATGTGCGTTGTATCGACCACGAAGGTCATATTCACGTCAGTCTAGTGTCATCCAAGACCAAGGTCGCCCCAGTCAAGCAAATTTCAGTTCCGCGGTTGGAATTAAATAGTGCGGTTCTCCTTGCAAAGCTTGTTTGTGAAGTCGCGGATACCTTAAATGTTGCAAAAGACAACATACATGCCTGGACTGATTCCTCAGTGGTTCTCGCCTGGCTGAGCAGCCACCCTAGCAGGTGGAAGACCTTCGTTGGAAATAGAGTTTCTGAGATACTTACTGTCATGGACAACACACAGTGGTCGCATGTGCGATCACGGGACAATCCCGCTGACTGCGCGTCCAGAGGCATCAGTCCAGCCGAGTGTGCAGAGCTAAAGCTGTGGAAGGAAGGACCAGAGTGGTTAAAACATGAAATAATAGATTATAATAAAGGTGTATTAACGCAAACTAATCTAGAAGAAAGAAAGGCAAAGGTGGTTTGTCATGTAACTGCTGAACGAAGTGAAGATGATGTTATTACTAAATTTTCATCATTAACACGGCTATTGAGAGTGATTTCCTATTGTAGAAGGTTTTTAAAGTCTGGGAAGGATAAAAATTCAATCACTACAGTAAGCCTAACTTGTTCAGAAATAAATAAAGCTTTACTTACCTGTATAAAACTGTGTCAAAATCAGCACTTTAAAGATGAAATAGACGACCTGAAAAAGAATGGACAGCTAAATAAAAAGGGAAAACTTACTTCGTTAAGTCCTTATCTCGACGATGACGACATTTTAAGAGTAGGCGGAAGACTGCACAGGGCTGAGATACCTGAAGAGGTGAAGCACCCTGTGATTATTCCTCATAAGTCGCACTTCACCAACTTATTGGTTGCTGACGCTCACGAACGCACTCTGCATGGTGGGCCTCAATTAATGCTCAATTACTTGAGATCTAAGTATTGGGTAATTAATGCCAAGAGTTCGGTTAGACAGTATTTTCGCAGATGTGTGACTTGCCTCCGTCATTCTCCTCGAATCGTCCCACCATTAATGGGACAGCTGCCGTCAGTCAGGGTTAACGCTAGCCGTCCTTTCTACCAAAGTGGAGTGGATTACGCAGGCCCCATCAGCGTCAGACCAACGAAGGGTCGCGGGTATCACTCCACCAAAGGCTATATTTGTTTGTTCGTGTGTATGGCCTCACGCGCTATTCATCTTGAAATTGTAAGCGACATGACTTCTCAGGCCTTCATTGCCGCCTTCAAGCGCTTTACGGCGAGACGCGGTCATTGTGGTGAGTTGTGGAGTGATAACGGGACTACCTTCGTTGGGGCTAACAGGGAGTTGAAAGCATTGTTCTCCCAGGAAAGGTCGGTTTCAGCAACAGACATTGCTGACTGGTTGGCAACCAATGGGACCAAGTGGCACTTCATTCCACCCCACTCTCCAAACTTTGGAGGGCTTTGGGAGGCTGGAGTGAAGTCCACCAAACACCACCTCAAACGGGTGATAGGTACTCACACTCTCACATTCGAGGAGATGGCTACAGTACTAGCCCAAATCGAGGCATGTTTGAATTCGAGGCCCATCAGTCAGATCAGTAGTCACCCCGAAGATCCAATTCCACTCACTCCAGGACACCTATTAATAGGTGAACCCTTAGTACTCATTCCCGAATGTAACTTTGAGAATTCAAACATAACTACTCTTAAACGTTGGCAGTTGACACAACGCTTAGTTCAAGAGTTCTGGCGCAGATGGTCGCGGGAGTACCTGACTCAATTCCACCAACGACACAAATGGTGTCATCAAGTACCTGAACCCAAGGTGGGTGATGTTGTTTTGGTTACTGAAGACGATTTACCTCCTGCTAGATGGCTGTATGGTTTAATAACGCACAAACACACAGGTGCCGATGGCGTTACGAGAGTCGTATCCTTGCGTTGCAAAGATTCCGTTATTAAACGGCCTGTCTCTAAATTGGTTGTACTTCCAGTCACCAATTAATTATCTGTTTGAATTGTTTTTATTCTTTCAGTTTGTAAGATCTTATGTTTTTTTTGTTGTGAAACAATTTTAAGTTTATTTTTTTTTAAGACTTTTCTTTGTTGTTTTATGTAGTAAATTCTCCTATAATATGTTAATGTTGTACTTCCAATCCATTATAATAGTCGGTTGTTAGATCTTGATTAAGTTACAGTTATAAGTTTCATTTTTTATTTTTGTATAATACAGTCCACTAACTCTTAAGTCAAGTAACGTGTAACTTCTTCAAGATACTATGTTTGTTTGCACCCGTGTAATGGACATTCTGTCCATGGCGGGCGGGATGTTTAAAGCCATATTTCGTTACTACGATATTATTGTAACAATTTATTGCTTTGAAAATATTAGTACCTCGAACATAACTAGATGTCGCTAGTTGAAACTGTCGCAAAATTAGACCGCAGTGCTAAGATTTTTTGTGATTTTATATAGGTGAATGTAATATTTTAATAAAGTCTTCTTTTATTCATCTATTATCAAACCTCGCTTAACACGAAGTTTCATTTGTTTAATTCGAAACCCAGTGGCAATTTTTGGGACTCTCAACATAGTAATCTTTGAATGACACAGCGCGTGTGTGTGTTTACTTACGATGGGCGTCATTTTGTAGGGCAGGTCGTCGCGGAAGAAGTGCGGGTTGGGTATCCGGCGCGGCGTCCACTTGCCGCGGTAGTTCGGGTTCGACACCAGCGGTGCGCGCCACACGCCCTGCAACACACGCGCCGGGTATAGTACACTTGTGTAAAGACAAGTCGTATTGACACTCAAATCTCAACTCATGGCACTCGCGCGCGGCGGCGCAGGCCGGGTTGTCGACCAGCGCCGCCTCCCACTCGCCGTCCATGTAGTACAGCAATAGGGCTGGCGTACCTTGTAGCTGGGGTTGGGTATGGCGGGCGGCGCCCAGCGGCCGCAGCCGGGCGCGGCGGCGCAGGCCGGGTTGTCGACCAGCGCCGCCTCCCACTCGCCGTCCATGTAGTACAGCAATAGGGCTGGCGTACCTTGTAGCTGGGGTTGGGTATGGCGGGCGGCGCCCAGCGGCCGCAGCCGGGCGCGGCGGCGCAGGCCGGGTTGTCGACCAGCGCCGCCTCCCACTCGCCGTCCATGTAGTACAGCAATAGGGCTGGCGTACCTTGTAGCTGGGGTTGGGTATGGCGGGCGGCGCCCAGCGGCCGCAGCCGGGCGCGGCGGCGCAGGCCGGGTTGTCGACCAGCGCCGCCTCCCACTCGCCGTCCATGTAGTACAGCAATAGGGCTGGCGTACCTTGTAGCTGGGGTTGGGTATGGCGGGCGGCGCCCAGCGGCCGCAGCCGGGCGCGGCGGCGCAGGCCGGGTTGTCGACCAGCGCCGCCTCCCACTCGCCGTCCATGTAGTACAGCAATAGGGCTGGCGTACCTTGTAGCTGGGGTTGGGTATGGCGGGCGGCGCCCAGCGGCCGCAGCCGGGCGCGGCGGCGCAGGCCGGGTTGTCGACCAGCGCCGCCTCCCACTCGCCGTCCATGTAGTACAGCAATAGGGCTGGCGTACCTTGTAGCTGGGGTTGGGTATGGCGGGCGGCGCCCAGCGGCCGCAGCCGGGCGCGGCGGCGCAGGCCGGGTTGTCGACCAGCGCCGCCTCCCACTCGCCGTCCATGTAGTACAGCAATAGGGCTGGCGTACCTTGTAGCTGGGGTTGGGTATGGCGGGCGGCGCCCAGCGGCCGCAGCCGGGCGCGGCGGCGCAGGCCGGGTTGTCGACCAGCGCCGCCTCCCACTCGCCGTCCATGTAGTACAGCAATAGGGCTGGCGTACCTTGTAGCTGGGGTTGGGTATGGCGGGCGGCGCCCAGCGGCCGCAGCCGGGCGCGGCGGCGCAGGCCGGGTTGTCGACCAGCGCCGCCTCCCACTCGCCGTCCATGTAGTACAGCAATAGGGCTGGCGTACCTTGTAGCTGGGGTTGGGTATGGCGGGCGGCGCCCAGCGGCCGCAGCCGGGCGCGGCGGCGCAGGCCGGGTTGTCGACCAGCGCCGCCTCCCACTCGCCGTCCATGTCCTCGTCCCAGTCGGCCGGCTTCACCGCCTCCGGGTCTATATCCAACACGATTATTCAATTTCACGGAGTACAGACTAAACCTATACCCCAGACGCCTTATGATGTATCACACAATCTGTAATATCACATGTATCACAAGTGTGCTCAATATCAACATGTAAAGTAGTAGGAACCAAATCAATTATATTAAATAGAAGATAATATAATCGAATTCTACCTGGTATCATTTCAGGTTCATCGTCGAGCCACCCGTCGGGCTTGACAGCATTAGGGTCGGCAATAGTGGCCGGTTCTGTTTCGTCCCAGTCGTCGGGCTTGGTGGCCGTCGGGTCCACAATCTTGACCAAAACAAAAAAAGATGATGTTTTATTATTTGTTAAAATATACAGTTCCAATTTCAATCCTATACATTGAGTTGTATTGGAACCGTAAAGTGTGCGTGAATATACCTTCTCCCTCTCGTCCCAGTCCTGGGGTTTCCTGTCTTCGGGGTCTTCAATCTCTTCGGGCGGGTTGACTGCCGGCGTGAAGTCCTCCAGCAACGAGCCACTGTTCACCTCCTTGCCGTCGATAAGGATGGTGAAGGTGTTGTCCACGCGGACTATCAGCGTATACATATGAGGCTCCTTGTCTTTATAGATGTCGTCGAGACGTGTACTGTCGAATGCACAGAAGATACAGTAGAATAGAGACAGACTACATAGTTTCGAAAGTATATCACTCAAGGTGCACTTTAATTTTGAACTTTATAGAGCAAGGAAAGGTTGAAATTTGCTGTTGCTGGGTTATTTCTTTTACTCTGTTAAATGGATGCTATACGTACAAGAAAAATAATAACTGTCATAATGTATTGCAGTATCACTAACTAGGTCAAGTCTCTAAGCAATATCCATATATAGGATAGCCAACCATGCCAGCCATGAACTAGAGGGATTTAAATACTGTCATTGTACATTTCTGTCTATGTTAATTCTTATGGAAATAACTTAAGTGGATGATCGACTGTTGATTACGTTAGTTGCATCCAAACGACTGTCTACTCACGTTGGTTTCTTGCTGTGTTTCTCCTCAATAGTTCCATTCTTGGGGTTTGTGTGTCTGAAGATGAAGTGCAGTTTGTTATCATTGCCGCACTTGTCGGGCCCAAACATGATCGTGTACGGAGTCTGGTCGTAGAACTTGCGGAGGTCCGCTTTATTGTTCGTGCCTTTCGATAGCAACTTGATGTAAGCACCTCCACAGTTTTGACCTTCCTGTGGCAAAAAATACACTTACTAATACAACAACAGACTATCACAGCAACATGACTTTATTTAAAAATGTACTCTGTGCCAACATTATTAAGGAATGCATTTCTGTGGCAACATTCACGCAGCCACACATCACATCAATGAAATTTAATTGAAGAATGAGATTTTTCTATGAGTTAATACAGTTCGTTTGGGTATGTGCATAAAATTTATAAGGCATTATAAGTACTCCCAAATAGATTAGTGATTCGTGCATTCAGAGAGAACAGAACAAATTATATCGGTTGTTAATAAATATATCTTCAGACAACACATAGGTACTCATCGTATCATCCCAAAGTAAGCAAAGCCTGAAGTATGGGCCCAATACAATGGTCTGGTGGCGATCCCAGCTATACCTAGACCAGGGAAAATTACCAAAAGGGCTCTTCCAAAATTTGCCGCTGTCGTCATAAATACCTATAACATCTATTAGAAATGACGTCTATTTGCATATCAGAAAAGATACGTCGCGAAATGATTTGTTACAAAAAATAAGGTCTCAAAAGAGCAATGTTGCAATTCACGCTGGCGTGTGTCCAGAACAGATCCAGAAATACGTGTTGTATTACTGCGTGTGTATAAATATCTGAAATCGCGTCAATATCTCCCCTTTTTTATAGCGGGCAGTAACTCTCGTCCCACGTACGTTATTCATTGATGTTATTGACATCAGAATTGAGTGTAGGCAACTGTTCATGCCAAGCAAACAGACGCGTCAAGAGTCCTGACCTTATTATTTGTCAATACCGAAACGAACCGTATAAATTAATTCATTTAGTCGCATTTTTCAATACAAACAACACCTACAATGTTATTGGAAATCTATACAAATAAATAAAATTGAAGTATTTGTTTGTAACGATAAAATAACAGATAAAATACCTACTTGCATATACATTTAGTAATAAATGCATATGCAAGTAGGTATATACGTTACCTATAAAGGTATTTATCTGACTATTTGTTTGAGGGAAACTCCTAACTGGCTGAACAGATTTTGACGGGACTTTCTCTGGGAGATAACTGATGATTACTTCTTGTAGTAACATATGCTTATATTATTTAAGAAAAAAATGTAGTTGTCCGCGGGAAAAAATATAAAACCTAAAAAAATATTATTCTGGAATTAATAATGCCGGTAAAATATTCACGCAAAGTCGCGGGACACAGCTAGTTGATCAAAAGTTAGAGGGTCGCACTCTAACTTGCAGTCGAGGTTAAAAATGACAATTAGGAATGATGAATCTGATTTTCAATATTTTTTTACATGTATGGTGCAATATGTGGGATGTATAATAGGCGTTTGGCGGTAAAGGGAGGATCCTCCGACCAGACGGGTGTTGTGTCTGGTGGGCTACTGCCCGACGGATGTTGCCGGGTTCTTGTATATATGTGCAATCGCTCGGATCGCTTTAATATCGCGATGCAGAATTTAGTTCGTATGTGGCGAGATAGATGTCGCTACAGGCGCATATGACGTCATATCGATAGTTATACAATTACGAGAAAATATGAACAAGCTCGGCTCAGCCGATAAGCCAATTAGCGAGCCAAGAAAACCTAATACCAGCAAAGGAGGTTTTCAATCAATTTTTATTTTGTACGAAACGTTCCGCGCATACCAACTAACTGTACTTTTAAATACTTAACTATGTCATAACTTTGGCATAGATACAAATACATATCGCCAGACAACACATACTCATTGTATGATCTCAAACTAAGCAAAGCTTGTACTATGAGTACCGCACAAAGAACTGAGGGCGATCCCAGTTACACCCAAATCAGGGAAAATATCGCAAAAATCTATTTCCGAAACTTACCGTTCGCTGGCAGGAATCGAACCTGCAACCACCTTGTTCAGTGGGCCGAGCGGCCTACGCTCGGCTAGACCAAGCCGTCGTCGATCGACTTAACTATGACACTAAACCTGAATTTACATTACGACACTAAGTTTCATGCATGATGAAATTAGTTTCACGACATTACTTGAAACTAGTTTCATCGAAAATAATAGTGTTGTGACACCCACAGTATGTCTGTGTTCATGGCTCCGAGAACATCAGAGCTGTTAGGCCGTTTGTCCACCGCCGCTGTCACCGGACCGGCAACGAGAACGAGATGACGGCGCCGAAGTAGCGATACACGGACTACTATAGCCGCGTGTACACCGCACGTCCGTCACCCAAACACCGTCATCCCGGCCGCCGAAGTTTCGAGTAGATCAGCGTGACCGCTAGAACGGCACGATTTTATGACGGGCCGATGTGCCGGCAATACAAAACACGTAGGTATAAAACCGTCGCACCGCGCCGTTCGACCGGTTTTTGTTTTGTCTGAGACAGAGCCACCGATATCGGCGCGGTGGACAAACGATCGCCGTCACGTCATCTTAAACTCGGCCCGAAATAATCTCGTTCTCGTCGACGGTCCGGTGACGGCGGCGGTGGACAAACGGCCTTATTGTATAAAATTAAGAAAACGTCTCGAAAGTTGATTCGTGGATGGATTGATAAATTTTATATTTTTATCAGTTGATTACGCATTTTAAACATATTTTTCGACTACCACGGCCACACCACGACTAAAAACATACATCCTATAGGCCTAGACGCTTCCGCGACATACACTAGCTTCGCGTCGCGTTTACACGATGAAATGATGCAACTATGCATGACATTAGTTTCATCCAAAAATCGCGCGCTACACGAAACTAATTTAGTGTCGTGAAATCGATGCATGCGTCGATGAATGCATGAAACTTGACGTTTACACTGTGAAACTGTTGATGAAACTAATCACGAAACTTCTTTCACGCCACTAATGTCGTAATGTAAATAGGGCTTAACTATGTGATAACTCTGGCATACATACAAAGAAATAAGAGAAAATCTTGCAAGGAAATGTAACATACCTGCATAGTAACTTCATATTGCACTACAAGCGGCTTGCCAGTGAACTCAAAGGGTCTGTCCAATAATGCAGAAATAGCGGCGTGTTTAGCCTCAGTTGTCAACACAAGACCAGAGTCATCTTTAAAGATCTTCTTCGCTGGTGTTTGTATCTGAAAGCAAATTATTAATGTTACAATGAATCACCATATGGTCAGTGATTCCATTAAAGATTTGGAACTAAGACCCGATTTGAATTTATAGTTCTTAGGAGAATTATTTAGGTGACAATATATGTAACGGGTGGTTGGCAAAAAATAGTTTAAACATGAAATAATAACAGATCACTATTTATCACAGATATAACTGGTTCAAACTTTGCTTAGCTAACATTAAGTTCAAACTACAATGTTATCTCTTTCAGTGGCATGACTGTATGTTATTTAAATAAATCATGTACATCTATAATCTTCCCATATCTAATTGTGAGACTAATCTGTAATCAGGGAAGTAGGTCATGTTTTGTCATACATTTGCTGATCATAAAAGATTTGATAGTTAAAACGTCTGTAAATGGTAATTACACATATGAAAGTAGGCTTCCTTTGATAAGATAGGCAATTGTAATCAAATAAATAGTAAATTATTACTAGGTAGCAATAGCAGCGGTTGAAGACCCGAAAATACTTTACTGACCTAACAAAAATTTACAGAACTCCATCTCCAAATCCCTAACGGTAGTTAGGCATGAAAAAAGAATTTGGCTTAGTTTGAAGGACTTATGTTACTATCATAGTATAAAAAAAAGTAGTGGTTGCAGTGCCCTGCTCACC
This sequence comes from Ptilodon capucinus, assembly GCA_914767695.1. NCBI lineage: Eukaryota > Metazoa > Arthropoda > Insecta > Lepidoptera > Notodontidae > Ptilodon > Ptilodon capucinus. Next base: position 1,363,057 of record OU611813.1, on the reverse strand, counting down.
CTTCAATAGATACTTTTCATGGCGGTTAGTCATCAAGGGTAGGCAGAGCTTGTATATTGATCCCAAAAGTTATGTCCTCAACTCAACAAAGAATGCTTATACTCACTTCCCATTTACCATCATACTTGGCAATGTTTTCATCAACATCCTGCTTTTTGGCTTCTGACTTCACCCATTTCTTATTGAAGGAACTCTCATCATCAAAGTGTTCAGCTAGATACACATGCTCCCGGTTTAATTGAGGGCTCTGATACAGGTCTTGCTCTTCCAAAGTCTATGTACAAATAAAAATTGATATAAACAGGCAATCCACTAACATTGAGAGGATAATAGCATGGTTTGAGCATAAGCTGCATGGCCGACTACACCAGTGGGGTTAGCACGCATATCTAGATCTTTGTCACGGATTTGCTTGCTCGCTCTCTCACTAATTTTATACGAGAGAAAGAGACAACATCAAGATATGCCATGACATATGTCTAGTCTTGGCGCACATGCTACAAATACAGGTAGTTGCAAGCTTGATCCCCATAAGTGTAAAATTTCAGAATTCTCCCTGGTCTGGGTATAACTGGGATCACCCCCAGTCCATTGCATGATACTCATAGTACAACCATTGCTTTATTTGGGATCATATAACGAGTCTACACAGTCTGGTGATATTATTTATTTATATATTGTTATCAGAAGGTCAAGCCCATAGTACCCTCAACCCATGGAAGTGCATGAAAAGGTGTATGACTGTGGATGAAGCAAAGAGGTATGTCAGGATCGTAGCATGTGGCAAACGGTAGTCACTGTCTACCCCCATGGGATACAGGCGTGAGTATATGTATGTATGTATATTCTTATCTACAAGAATTTTCAATTGTTAAGCATTAAAGGACTATGGGTGCATAAGCAAGGAAGGCTATTGGCTCTTATATGAATATAGATTTGAGGCTATGAAACAATTGATGTTCTATTGTTATGTGACATTTATATCTCATATGGAACTCAACATATTAACCAGTTACATGTTTATACATTAATACAGAAGGAATGAATATCATTCAAGGTCTATTGATGCACCAATATAAATATGTTAAGTTATAATGCTAGTGTATGTTGTAAAGAATTACTAGTGTGTTACAATAATCAAAAGTTGACTTACAATGATAAGTTAATTTTAAAATTAGAATACAATGGTCTGTTCGTAGTTTAGTGGGCCACATTTTTAGTCCACGATAAGAAACAACAACGACACGAGAAGAATTTAGTAGATAATCATTTCAAGTAGGCTATGTAACCTAACTAACCTCTACGGTGACTCCATCGTCGGCGTCTTCGCTATCAGCTCGAACAACGGCTGGAGCGCCCGCCAGCATCACCAACGAACATAGTAACAACAACTTGCGGCTAATAAAAGCCATCTGAAAAACGAATCGATAACTTATTCTGTGTCGATACTTCGGTTTCATACAAAAGCGCGACACATTGGACCACGACACGATAAGCGATCCCCACACCGATCGATCGTAATTTAATTAACAAAAGTACACAAATACAAAATAGCTCCCGCACCCCGATGCGGTGCAAGTCACCGGATAACGGATATCCTCAATCATAAAATTGATCAAAAAAGCTTTAGGTGCCGATCGTGCATGACAACATGACACACGAAAATTAATATTAATTTTAACGGTACCTTGTTCCCTAAACTCAATTTTGTCACGTTTAAAAGGCTTTAGCTATGAGCTATGGTAATACACACTACAATAAAATAAACAGAACCTCTCTTAAATGACCCAGATAAATTTAATTTTCCTGAAAAAAATTCAGCCAATCAAAAACAAACAGTTGTCAAAGGTAGCGATCGAGAAATTTCCGATGCGTTCAAATTAATATCTACCCAAACAGCTTAATAATATTAGAATCAATGATATTCTAAGTAAAACTAAACTAAGTAAACTATTAGAATATCATTGATTAGAATCTGTATCGATTCCTATTTAATATTATTCTGTTAATAAACCATGTTATTCCTCTTCTTCATTTTTACGAAATGAGTGAAATGATGATATTTTGATGGAATAAGATGAGGAATGCCTGCACCTGCGATATGCGGTATTTATGGCAATGTCGAGTAATTATAGCAGGGACAAATTCAATAAATACACATGATAAATAAAAATGGATGATGACAGTGATAAAGATGGCGGATGAGTCCCATATGATCCACTTACTCCATGGATAAACTCTGTGAGCTTATCACGCTGTCAATAAGATGCCAATGTCATATTAATGTCTGTTGTGTCACTTTTTTCATCATCAACATTATTAATAAGGAGGGTAGAAGTAAAGAAGGGCAATCTCCGATAGGAAAAAATTTAAAGTGTCCGTCGAAATGCATTAAATAATAGTTCAAAAACCTTTCAAAATGCTGGTGTCGGCATAGGTATATTTTTTTAGCAGACGTTTCACCTGATGGTAAGTGATCAACGCCGCCCATGGACACCTGCAACCAACCGACATCGACATCAGCGCCAATAGTGGCCCATCCACTAACGTTCATTCCTGCTGGAACTACAACCTTACGGAATGAACGCCAGTGGATTTGCAAGAGCGAGAAAGAATGGCGGTATTAAAATCCCGCCTTCCCTCCCGTCGCGAAGGACGCGACGCGCTCTGTGATCAAGTTAGTGCCTGTTTATTTGTCCGGCGCGATTGATTTGTTATCATTTTGTAAATCCATAAAGATAATTCAAAATGACGCGCATTCCTTTTAAATGACACCAATCTTTATAAAATAATAGGATTATAACCATCCACAGACACGCAATCCCTCGGTATGACTGACAAGATGCAAACTGACAGTAATGTACATAAAGTTTATGTCCTTCTGAAGGAAAAACAATCCTTCAGTGAGTGACCATACACATGTTTATGTCATAAACATGTGTATGGTCACTCACTGAAGGATTGTTTTTCCTGTCGGACTGGCGTGTGGTGATAAAGTCAGGGGAAATAACGTAGGATTCTGGTTTAATTCGTGGCTTCAACGGTTTTATTTTATCCCGTCGCTTTTCCGTACAGTTTACACAACGGGACAAGTCAGAAGGAATGAACATTAGTGGTTGGGCCGCTATTGTGGAAGGTTTTTGAACTATTATTTAATGCATTTCGACGGACACTTTTTCAATACACAGATGACACTCCTTTACTTCTACCCTCCATAATTATTAATCGCCTATTCGTTTTGGTCACTTACTCCACTTTGCTTTGGTTGGTTGGTTTGACTTTGAATTCGGTTGGTTTTGCTGGAAAATAATAAATATTGTGATAAAAAAATCTTGTTATTCAATGGATGTAAACATAATTTGCATAGTAATTGCTGTTTATTTGTAAAAGCTGTGTACATAAAGTAAGTACTATATAACAAATCGTAAATAAATATGTATCGCAGTATTCGCCTAGTGTTATTGTTTTATCGATGATGTACTATAAACGCCGACGATGTGGAGTATCGTATGTAGATTTTTAAACCTATTTTTATTTATCTATTATCAATATTGTTTCTATCAGTCTTGATAATTAAGGCAATCTAATTGCATTCGAATTCGAACTGATTGTGAATACTAGCTTGGTGTTTCTTTTTTATATTGTTTGATCTTTTTTTAGGACCATGAGCATACTTCGAAGGCAAGCGTTAAGGTTGCTGAGGCTCCGGAATCTCCTACTACTTACTGTGATAGTGATATTATTGTACATAGTTAAAATATTAAGTAGTTTGAATGCTACTGATCAATACAGTAGCGAAGAGCTAAAATCTTGGAAAGAAACTGGCGATGTATTACTTGACAGAGATGATTACTTTGTACCAGCAAGTTTAAAGGTAAGAATATGGTATTCATATTTGTTAAAAAACATAAAAAAGATTAATTACAATGGCTTGTGGAATGGTTTGTGTGTAGGCATCCCTGGTCACTGCACCAGACAGTGTTTTCGTAATTTGGCCTGGTCTGCATGTAACTGGGATCACCTGCCATCCATTGTGTGGCTCCCATAGAATTAAGAGTGGATATGATATAAATATAATAGCAATTGTTTCTGTCAGTTAATTTTGGAAAATACTTTTTATAATATTTGTTTTTTATAATCAATACTTATAAGTGTTTTATTTTCAGAAAATAGATTGGCATGACCACAGTATGATTGAGCAAGAGAGGAAGCGTGTGGGTGCGTATTGCATTATTTTTTAACAACGGATAAAAATAATTGACTCAATATAAAATAACAACTTCTCTTACACACTATAGTTAAACTCTAGAAAACGTAATTTCTTGCTCACCGCATTGTAACTATTACAACTTTAACGAAATGGTATTCTATCTATAAACTTATCTTTGGCAAAATCATGGGTAAATGATGGAGCCATAAACCTAATAGGAATTGGAATTGGTGGGAAACAAAATGGATCAATGTATCAACAATGGATAAATTATTGCAAACACAGTTATTGTATTAAGCACAAAACATGTCATCTGTATCTTGATAAATTTTTAATAATTCTAATAGGAATCGGTGAGCAAGGTCTTCCCGCCCACTTGCCTGAAAAAGACAAGGATTTAGAAGAAGAAATATATGCTGTTAATGGTTTCAACGGAGCATTGAGTGATAGAATACCTTTAAATCGATCGTTACCTGATATACGTCATAAGGGCTGTCAGAAGAGGCTGTACATTGAATCGTTGCCAACCGTGAGTGTGGTGGTGCCGTTCCACAATGAGCATTGGAGCACTCTTTTAAGGACTGCATTTAGTGTGCTGTATAGGTCTCCTAAACACCTAATTAAGGAAGTGCTTTTGGTCGACGATGCTAGTACAAAAGGTAAGAAACTTTAATATTAGGAATAATTTAATTGTTAAAAAGGCGTGTGAGGCACGAATCTCCCTCACATTGTAGGGGAATGTGCCCAGTATAATGGCAATAGAATCCATAAATCAACCAAAAAATCTCACCCCTATTACATTGGGACTGAAATACATCGGAGAAATTGGGTGCACCTCTGTCTTTCCCTAGAAAAAATACAGGTGTAGTGATATATTACATTAATTTATTGCTTTATGTAGAAACGGACACATGTAGTTGAATATGTGGGTTTCATCCTTGAGGTATGCCATTTCATGTGAGGATATTTTTCAAGTGGGCCTGTTATATTAATTTGTTATCATATAAATAATGTGTGCAACTATGCAGATATATGTAGAGAAACAGGGCAGAATGATATTTGAAACCATTTTCGAATCTATAGATGAAACATAATATCACAACATAGTTCTTATAAAACTCATATTACTCTAGAAAGCTATGTGAAAACACATAGCATATACAATTTGCATGCTTCACTGGAATTCTATGAGTTGCCGTTGCCATCGTGGCGTTAAATATGTAAGGAATTAACACCATTATGTTTGTGGTAATTAGTTTCATTGCATTCATTATCTGCATGAGTATGAAATGACAAAATATGCCCTCATGATACTATCTAAGTAAATTACTTTATACAATAATACCATTTGTTTATACCATAAGTTATAGAGGTAAATATTTTGCAATAATAATTATAACAAATGGTATGGTTCAGGCGAATAACCTGAGGAAATGTAATGTCAGATAACAATGGATGCGAAATAAAATTAAATCGTATATTGAAGTACCCTCATGTGTTAAATAATATGCCAATAGTTATACAAAATAACCTTTAGATAGGTAAGCCAAACTCTCTGCCACCATAGCCATGAAAATCTATGGAAATGACACATCTTATGTGATATTAACAGCTAATGTCATATCCACACATATCTGGCTAACTTTTTGTAAAAACACTTGTATAAATGTGGGAGGACTATATTAAATATTTGGCAATATTTTATCTCGCCAGTGGGGCCGTTGGTATTACAAACGATGTTGGACCTACTTGCGTCTTTAAATCTGGTCCTTTAATACATGAATGAATTAAGGGGAGACCTTATTAGGGGCGAATAGGTCCTTCACTTATAGATTAATATGACTTATTTAAACAATACGTTAGTTATTGAAAAGGTGAATGTACGCAAAAAACAAGTGTCAAGGTTGTAATTCAAACATGTCTTTATTTACAAATGACTCCTTTCACTTAACGAATGTCAACCCGATCGGAACAAGGTTAATAATTTAATGAAAAACATTACTTACAGCTGTCTATAATTAAACTCGGTCAAATAGGGCTAGTTATTTGAGAATGTCTACGTACTTATTATCCATACCTCTATTATTATACTAGAGGTTTCAATGTCGTACAGTGATTAACTTTACATGGTTGTATTTGGCGTTTCTCTTGTAGTTCAGATTCAGTTAGAATTGATCTAAGTATGCAGTGTATCATGATGATGTCATGAAGACTGCAGTGAACCTCTGCCCTATCCCTGCGGGAGAAAACAAGCGCGATGTCGTCGACTTGTCGAAAATGTATCTTGTTTAATTCAAAGCCTGAACAGAACACTATTTCTGACTTGTTCACTTGACTTTAATAATGTACTGAATTTTTTTGGACGTTTTTTATGCACATTTGTACCTTTGAACATCAAATGAGTATGAAGGTGGATGAATACTCAGCGAGATGAAGACCAAAGAAAAGTGATATGAATGAGGACGGAGTGGATGTCAGTATGACGGAAAAGCTACATGAACGGAAGACTACAAATAATGGGAGAATGTAAGGCAAATGATGATGTCTCTTTAATATCATTGTTTGTAGATTTTCTCAAGGAGAAACTAGAGGCTTATCTAGCGCGCAACATGCCGAAGGTGCGCGTGGTGCGCGTGCCGCGGCGCAGCGGGCTGATCACGGCGCGGCTGGCGGGCGCGCGCCAGGCCACCGGCCACGTGCTCGTCTTCCTGGACTCGCACACGGAGGCCAACGTCAACTGGTTGCCGCCACTACTAGGTCCGTGTGTATGTATTTGCTAACAATGCTTTTAATCAACAGATTGGTTTGTATATTATCTTTGATTGAACATGTCTTGGTTTTTGAACACATCATCATCATCTTTACTGCATGTTTTCCCGAACGCCCATTTTATGGGTGGTTTTTGAGTAACGATTTTACAAGCTGAGATGAGTCTCTGCCCTCTACTACTGTAGGTATGGGTTAGTAGTTTCCTATAAATCACAGTTATTTTTATAATAAGTGAGTGCTTAGATCTTTGGACAGTTTTTGTACTGCAAAAACTATACACAAAATAATGACGTAATACTCCTGCGTGAAGGCAAAAGTTTACGTTATTTATTTTTCGCATAAAAAATAATTGAAGATTGCTCCTATAACTGAAAAATGTATGTTAGTATAGTCGAAATCAGCTTAAAAACAGAATCTCTATAGCTGTCCATTTTAAAGTAATTTTTTAATCTCCCAATAAAAACTTTCATAAACAATGTTTTAAAAAATCTATACGAGTGTCAATCTATTTTGATACTTAAGTACTAAGGAATAATAATGGTAATCGTACGTGTTACGTGCTCCAGAGCCCATAGCGCTGAACTACCGCACGGTAGTGTGTCCGTTCATCGACGTGGTCGCGTACGACACGTTCGAGTACCGCGCGCAGGACGAGGGCGCGCGCGGCGCCTTCGACTGGGAGTTCTTCTACAAGCGGCTACCCATCCTGCCCAAGGACGAGGAGAACATGCCTGAACCCTTCGAGTGAGTGCATCAGAACTCAAATAATAATTTATCACCTCCATGCATAATATATTATGTTTTAGATTGCATAATATTTTTCAATGTTATATGTTTTAAATTCTTAGAAATTATTTGTTATCATGGCCATCTTTTTAATCTGATTAAGTTATCTATTAAATGCGTGTAATAGTTTATTTACTTTCATGGATTGCTGATAAAAAATACTACAAGTTATACAGTGTGTAATGGAAGTCCGAAATTTTTATTGAACGACTATATATTTTATGAAAATAGATACTATAACATGATAAAAAGGAATAAATTAATTTGGTGGGTTACAGCAACTTACGCGGGAGGCATCGATTTGTTCTCTGTCAATATATAAGGCTTACGTCCAGCAGTGGACTAACACCGGCTGATGACGATGATGATATATAAGGTCTGGGGAATTGTAATTTTAATAATGGTAATGTCGCACGTGTGCAGGAGTCCGGTGATGGCGGGCGGGCTGTTCGCGATCTCGCGGCGGTTCTTCTGGGAGCTGGGCGGGTACGACCCCGGCCTCGACATCTGGGGCGGCGAGCAGTACGAGCTCAGCTTCAAGGTCACTCCTCAGCCCTTAGTTTTTTTTTATCCGGGCCCTAATTCGGCCCGTCCCGCGTGCTCACCTCTAATGTGGGGGTCAGAGTTCTTAAATTAGCCTTAAAATTATTGTGTAAAATAAGTAGTACACAATAAGTTACAGCTGGCCTCTCTCTGCTTCAGGTCTTATTTCTATCAATGACTCTGGTCGCCACTCAGCCCTTACTATATCATTGAAAATTACTACTGGCCCCGGGCCTCCCCTAAATGCGAGGTGCATTCAGGCCATAGTCCACTGCGCTCACTCAGTGCGGGTTGGCAGACTTGCGGGTTGGCAGATTTCACACGTCTATCAAAAACTGATTAGGTTCCCTCGGACGTGTGCAGGTTTCCTAAAGATATTTTCCTTCACCATTTTAGCAAGCGATCATTTATAATTATACTACAATACTATGTAACAAAAACTAACAATACTTACACCACCACTCATTTATCAACCCAGCTAGGCTATCACGTAACTTATTGCAATCAATTTTCGTTAGAAACCAAACAACATGGCGAATATTCAATACATTTTGACAGAAGGTGATTGAAACTTGTTTGCAATTGAATTACGTAATCACCCTGCATGGCTTAGAGGAGCCTGCGACGGAATCGAGAGGTTTTGATCTAGATCCCAAGTCTGACCATTAAACTATTGACGTAACCACATGCGTAACACAAGCATTTAACTTAGCTAGTAATCTAACGAGACTACTACTAATGTTATAATAACAATATTGCTATCTCGCTCGTACAGTATGACTATGAGAAGGACGGCAATACACTATCGGTACAAAATAGGTGATAGATATGTGTATGTTCAGATCTGGCAGTGCGGCGGGCGGATGGTGGACGCGGCGTGCTCGCGCGTGGGCCACGTCTACCGCAAGTTCGCGCCCTTCCCCAACCCCGGACACGGAGACTTCGTCGGCAAGGTGAGCACACAATACAATCAAACGATTTGCTAAATTATTAAAAATAGTTCATTAACTATACCAACAACTAATTGACAAACGTTTCACACACATTCACGCACACAACCTCAGTTTCACACACTTCATTACACACACAGTACACACAATACATGCACACACTCTTAATATTTTATTGAATACTTATTTCAATAATTAATTTCCTATTTTACATTTTAATTCACTTCCCATATAATTTTAAAACAGAAACCCAAAATACAGGCAACGCCTAGTTTGGGTTTCACAGTAACTAGTTTTTGTAAATATTTTTGTGAATAATAAAATTTTATTATTTTATTTTTAGTAGATTTAAAACAGCACTGACGATGAACAAAATGGTTTCTACGAATTCTGCCAGGCGTTAATGTAAAGTTAATTGAAAAAAAAAATCGTATGAAACCAAAAACATGGCGGCATACATTTTGAAAGCTGTTTAACAGATGGTGATTGAAATGGATTTTGCAATCGAATTCCATAATCTAAAGTCTTACCTAGACTAGACAAAACGGCAAATTGGTAGTATTTTTTCGTTTTGTTTCGACATAATGTCGAACTAGCTGGGCCCGCGGTTTCACCCGCGCTTATTGTTACTGTTGTGTCGTAGCGTGATATTATATAGCCTAAGTCGAATTGAGAAACGTTCTTTTTGGAAATCGGTTAAAAAGTAACCTATGTCCCTTTTGTAGACTATCTCTGTACCAAATTTCATTTGAATCAGTTCAGTAGTAGAGTTATTTCGCATTTATAATATTAGTAAGGATTAGAGATAATGTCGGTCATGCGAGAATAGCCTCCCCAGGCCATGGATGACGGGACTGATAATGAGCTGACATTTTTACATACATACTATATACATCATCACGCCTATATTCCCCGAAGGGGTAGGCAGAGGTGCACTGAAGTGCACCCACATTTCGCCGATGTATTGTTAGTCCCAATGTAATAGAGGACGAGCATATTGCCGTTATACCGGACACATTCTCCCCCAATACGAGGGAGAGTTTTGGGCTATTGTCCACCACGCTGGCCCAGTGCGGATTGGTGAACTTTGTTTTCTTTCTTTCTATGGACGTGCAGGTTTCCTTACGATGTTTTCCTTTACCGTTTCATAGCAAGTGGTAATCGCGGATGAAAATGAGATTCGCAGATAAACCCAGAGGTACGAGCCGGGGTTTGAACCTGCACACTTTGATTGCAAGGCGTGCGTTCGACCACTCGGCTACCACTGCTGGTGCTGCTGACATTTTAAGTAATTCTAATTTATTATTCGTACAGAATTACCGTCGCGTGGCGGAGGTGTGGATGGACGAGTACGCGCAGCACCTGTACGCGCGCCGCCCGCACTACCTCGACATCGACACCGGCGACATCTCCGAACAGAAGGCGCTCCGGGAGAAACTCAAGTGCAAGTCGTTCAAGTGGTTCATGACACAGGCACGTATATCTATTTTAAACCTTCACTGTATGACATCAAAGTTTAAATCCCAATGGCAAGGTTGTGTACGGATCGTGATGGTACTGTGTCAACGACTTTGTTGTATTGTCAATATAAACTTTAATAACGAAGTGATAGAGTTTAATTTACAAAGTAAAGTTTTAAGTGGTTGACACATTTTTAAAAGTATATAATCATATTTATTTCAGGTTGCGTTTGACTTGGTAGGAAAATATCCGACCGTCGAACCCAAAGCTTTCGCTGAAGGACGCGTAAGTAGTAATATATTTATTTATTTTTGTACGATACCCATAGTACAAGCCTAGTTTGGGGTCATACGTTGAGTATGAGTTCTCGGGCGATATTTATTTATACAGGATGTTTCAGAAGTCCGAAATAATACATTGACGTTTGCATGAGTATCGAGCATAGAGATGAAACGGATAGTGGTTTGACGGGATACCGGATATTCGGCAAGCTACCAGGCCGGAGCGCCGGATATCCGGCTACCGGATATTCGGCCATTTATCGCATTACATGGCACTTCTTATAGACATCTCGAATCGATCACAATCACGACCCATATGGTGGTCAATTAATTTGCGTCAGTATCCGCAGTTGTCAAGGTTTGCTAGAATTTATTTTTCAGCACCTGGCTGTAGCGTTTACAGCGTAAGGCTATTTTCAGAAGCTGGTCTGGTATACGAAGATGCCGAAAATTTGGTATATATTCGCCACAATTTGCCAATTAATTAATAAAACAAATATTTTTGACGTGCGATCTTAAAAATAAACGGTGTCCATAACCTATTGTGTATGATTTGCCTTGTGTAAAATATTGAGGTAAAAAACCTCAATATCCGGCCGGATATCGGATAGTATTTTTTTTTATTGTACTATTCGGTATCCGGCCGAATACTGGATTACTATCCGGTATCCGGCCGGATAGTGAAAACAAGGCCGGATAGGCCGGATACCGGATAGTAGATATAGATAAAACAGACTGGTATAATTTTTTTTTATCGAAATACGACCATGTGTTTTTTCAACAGTTTTTTCGTCGTCGATTTCTATAACTTGTAATACATACCTCGAGTTCTTTGTTAAATTTTCATATTTTATGTATCCGGCCGGATACCGGATAGTAAAATAAATAAAATATACTATCCGGTATCCGGCCGGATACTGGATTATTATCCGGTATCCGGCCGGATAGTGAAAACAAGGCCGGATAGGCCGGATACCGGATAGTAGATATAGATAAAACAGACTGGTATAATTTTTTTTTATCGAAATACGACCATGTGTTTTTTCAACAGTTTTTTCGTCGTCGATTTCTATAACTTGTAATACATACCTCGAGTTCTTTGTTAAATTTTCATATTTTATGTATCCGGCCGGATACCGGATAGTAAAATAAATAAAATATACTATCCGGTATCCGGCCGGATACTGGATTATTATCCGGTATCCGGCCGGATAGTGAAAACAAGGCCGGATAGGCCGGATACCGGATAGTTACCGGATATCCGTTTCATCTTTAATCGAGCATATAACTGACTGGTATAAATTTTTTATCGAAATACGATCATGTATTTTCAACAGGTTTTCGTCGACGATTTCTATAACTTTTAACATAGAACTCGAGATATGTATTAACATATCTCGAGTTCTATGTTAAAATTTCATATTTTATTTACCCGGCCGGATACCGGATAGTAAAAAAAAAAAAAAAACTGTCCAGTATCCGGCCGGATACTGGATTACTATCCGGTATCCGGCCGGATCAAAGGTCTATAATTTGTCTTCACTAAGCATCCACACATGGGCTTCCGTATATGTACACAAAATATTATTTCGAACTTCTGATACACCTTGTATACAGTGGTTATAATCGTCGGTGTGTGTTGCAGGTGAGGCCGGTGCTGAAGCAGTCCCTGTGCGTGGACTCGCACCACGGCGAGCAGATGGACAAGCTGCAGCTGCGGTTTTGCGCCGCCACGCCCGACGCCGAACAACTCTTCACCTTCTCTTGGCACAAGGACGTCAGGTTCGTATCATTATACATGTACCGAAATATTGTTATTACTCAAATTTGGAAGCATAATTATACAAAAGAAGTAATTTTCTTATTAGAATTTTAAAATAAAATCTTAGATGGGGTAACTAATGTAAAAATATTAGTACTAATGTACTATAGAAATAATTTGATAGTTAATTGGTGAAACAAATTAGTTTCATAGTACAAAATTACTTCAGATAATTCCAAATAGTGTAACTCATATTCTAATCCAGTGACCAAGCTTTTGCAACAGGTGCCACAATTTTTTTTAAGAAATTGTTTATCTTTTTCCTTTGTAAATACATTAATATGATCTATTCCAGAAGTAAACGCATTGCGAGACATACGTTTTGGTATAATAACTCAAGTTAACATCCACTATTTCTGTCATACTGGGCCCCCCATAACAATGAAGAGGATGTAAGAGTCCGGTTCCTGATCGGTAGTTGTGCGCGTTCCAGGAGTAGCAGCCGCAACATGTGCTGGGACCTGCCCGAGTCCGCGCCGCTGAGCGCCGTGCGGCTCTACTCCTGCCATCTGGGCGGCGGCAACCAGCTGTGGCGGTACCATCCCGTACGTACACTCCGCCGAGACTGTACTACACTAATAACTACGAAAACTACCATCTGAGCATCCGAACTCAGTAATATCGCCCCTAAAAATTAGTAGCAGTCGCGGGACGCCTGGCAGATGTGAAACAGTATGTTGTTTAGAGTAGAGAGAGAGAAGCGTCGTAGCGGCGAGTGAGCGGAGTCAGCCGGTGGGCGGAGTTAGACTCCGCCCACCGGCTGAAAGAACCGAGGCGCCACGGAGCTGCTCGAAGTTTTCGCATCACGGCATCGTGGCATCAACAGTTGTTCTCACTCGCCCTGCGCGCCATTAGATGTTTCACATCAAAAGTCTTCGAATAGATAATATATTTTTTTTGACCAAATATATTAGCATATTGGGAGTGTGGTAATAACTATAGAACTGTTCATAGTATTTTGTTTGCAATGTGCAACCACCAGTCGTACCGATTGTATCTGACACCACGTGTACGTTTTTGCGTCACAACACTAAATTATTATTATCGATACATTTTATATTGATGATAATGATCCCATACTAAACGATCATAAAGATGCGTCAAACGATCATAAACATGCGTCGATCAGAAAGTCATGTGCAAATATGTGTGTTAAAATGCCAATACGAGCTGTGTTAGCTCATAGAAGAAGCACAAAATATCATAAATTGACATCACCAATTTCAAGTTAGTATTGGCTTTTGATTAGACACAGGCGTTTTATCTTTACGTAGATTGACACAGTAAATTTTTTTAAAGTCACGATGTAACGCTCAATTTAAAATATTTTTCGTCGTGATTGTACCATTCCTAAACTTGTTGATGCTATATGTACTCTGGTTCAATCGCGCACATACGCGACTTCCTAATTATTATTATTTTTATAGCCTGTGTATGTTCCACACCTGGGCAAAACCCTCCCCTTTACTTCTCCACACATCTCGGTCCTGGGCTATTATTTGACATGCCATAGATGTGTGAAGGTTTTTAAAATTAATGGGGTTTGGCTTGGACCATTTGTCCACTACGCTGGTCCCATGGGGATCCTAACTAAATGGTTCAAATTCCCACAGGAGACCAAGCAAATACGACACGGTGTAAACAAAGACTGCATCGACTGGGACCCAACGACGCAGGAAGTGTTCATCAATAGGTGCACCGCCTTCAGCCGCACGCAGCAGTGGCTCGTGGACACGGTCAACCCCGACATGATGGCCAAGTGGGACTCCATGCGGTCGCAGGTCACGGGACCAGTCGAGGATGACCACTAATTATTTCTACTATTATTAAAAGGGCAGTTGCAATTTGTAGGTTTTAATGTGGATATGTAGAACGCTGGTAACAAATAAACTTGATCTTTAGATCGGCGTTATTAAAGTTGAGAATCGTATGACCCATCACCAAGATGGGTAAGTTTCGATGTATAGTGTTGGAAAGGATGCAATGAGAATTGAGTCAACAATTGAAATTAGACTTAGGACTACTAAGTCGAGTTTTTTTTTGTGATAACATATGAAACCCGTCTTTAATTTTGAAATTGTATTAGCTATATCATACCCTCAAGTTCATAAGGTTGAATTTCTCATAGCAAAGTTGCCACGGAGAGTTGTAAGATATCATTGAATTTTAACTATGTGGGATTAGCTTTAAAGGGGTTTTTCATTTGTTTGCGTCTATGATTTGGGGTAGCAAGGGGGCTGGCTTTCTAGTCGACGTTACCTTTAATTATCTAAAAGCTAGCATTGGCCTGGCGCGTTATGTGGTGTCTAAATCCTTCTCAATACACAAAGAGGCCCATTCCCAGCAGTATCACAGGGTTAATTTATAATTATTTTCGAATTTATCTTTCGTAACCAAATGCTTAGGGATCATTCCTGTGTTTAAAATCAAAACGTAGGTATTTTGTAACAGTTCTTAGTATTATGATTGGCTACACAAGTATTTAATTGGTCCAGTATTTTATTTTAATTCATCTAAAAGTAGATTTGTATATGAATCTCTCATTATTGTTATATGTGAGCTTATAATTAGAACTAAAAATAATTCGTTGCTGTCTTTCTCGTGGCCATAATGCATGAGCTAGATGGTAATATTTTTAGTGCTTTCAGATAGTAGTTTAATTATAGACTATTATAGATTTGGGGTATTTCTCATCTCTTCTCATGTGATGAGAAGAGATGAGAATCATGTGACTAAACGAGTGATGAGTATTAATGTGGACGGATATAGAGCGAGATGAAGACCCAAGAAAAGATGGATGGACTGTATAAAGGGCGATATGAATGAGATCGGAGTGGATGTCAGTATGACGGAAAAGCGAGATGAATGGAAGAAAAAGACATACTGCGCCGACCCCAAATAATGGGACAAGGTAAGGCAAATGATGATAGGTTTGGGGTATTTGTATAAAGAATTAATATTTCAAACGTAACTCCACATTAAACTATTAACAGGGGTCGAAAACCCTTAGAGTTATATATTAAAAAATATCGCCCTTAAATTGTACATCATCATCATCATCATCACGCCTGTATTCCCCGAAGGGGTAGGCAGAGGTGCACTGCAGTGCGCCCACACTTCGCCGATGCATTTTTGGTCCCAATGTAATAGGGGGCGAGCCTATTGCCATTATACCGGGCACATTCTCCCTCAATGCGAGGGAGATTTTTGGGCTATAGTCCACCACGCTGGCCCAGTGCGGGTTGGTGAACTTCACACGCCTTTCTATAAACGTGCAGGTTTCCTCACGATGTTTTCCTTCACCGTTTCATAGCAAGTGGTAATCTCGGATGAAAATGAGATTCGCACATAAACCCAGAGGTGTGAGCCGGGGTTTGAACCTGCACACTTTGATTTGCAAGGCGTGCGTTCGACCACTCTGCTACCACTGCTTTTGTATTGCCTTTTGTACTTAAATTGTATTGCCTTGAACCAAGCAACGGTTCCACCACGAGGGCATATTATAGAACTTATTTCGACGCGAATCAAATCTGCAACCACGCGATATATTTTAAAACAAAAAGACATGTGTTATAGAAATAATTTAAATTATTTTAAAATAATAATTTATGTACTTAGATATTATGTGTTTATACCAGTTTGTAGTTTAACGCCTAATTTAGAGGCAGAGCTATATCAAGATGCTATTTATTTATTAGTAATATTGTAGATGTGTTTATGATAATTATATGTATAGCAGGAGGATATTAGTTATATACTTTCCTAGAATACGTTATGTTAATAAGTATATCAAAGCTTAGATTTAAAAAATATAATACGGTTGAATTGAGAACCTCCTCCTTTTGGAAGTCGGTTAAAAAATTACCTGTATATTTAAAGATCCATTAACAAAGGCATTTTAGTGCACTTTTGTACAGAAAAAAAAAATGAATGCGTAGGCGGTTTGTTGATTTGATTAAATTTGGGAGTAAAGATATAAGATTGCGCTCAGTAAAGGCCGCTAAACACTTGCGGTCTAATATTGCCATTATCTGCACATACTTATCGATCGTAATTTATACGTAAGTCTCGATTGGGAGATATGCCATTACAGAAAAGTTTTATGATTTGAAATAAAAAGCATAAGTGTAACCATAACATGTTGCCTAGTAAATGTATGATTCCGCATTTATGTACTACGTGCTATTAAATCCTAGTGAAATATCGTTATGGAGATACTTATACCCATTAACTTTTATATACGATGCATATACTGTTACTAATTGTTTTGTTTGGACGAGTCTATTTTATTCCATTGTGAGACATATCACTAGTTATACGTAGCATTTGTAGATATTGTTTCTATACTTAGTGAAAATATACATTATTTTTGTAAATTCAAATTATTGTTTTATTTTGTACTTGTATTAGGCTATAGAATGATAAAAAATGTGTTTAGTGACAACTATTGGGCCTGTCGATGATACCGACTCCTCAGTTTAGAAAAAAAATGTTAAGTGTAATCTGTATAAGTAGCCAAAACAAAACATCAAAACTAGAAAGTTCTTTAAACTATGCTTGCGACATCTACCGTCCCGTAATAGCGAAATTTATTAGAACTTAACATATTTTAACTTCCTAAGATCTTTTGCGCTTCTGGTACACTTGGATAACATTTTAAGAAACAAAATTTTCCCACAAAGTTTAATATGTGATGACGGATGTTATGTGGTCCTGGTACACTAAAAAACATCTGTCGTGCAAAAGTGAAAACAAAATATACTAAGTGCGACGTCTGTCGTCCAGTAGCAAAACAAAAGTTCTTTAAACTACACTAGCGACTTCTATTGGGCAATAGCTAAAACAAAATAAATTTATTACTTACATTCAACCTCCTCTAATGTTATGCGTTCCTGGTACTTTTGGATTAAAAACTCAAACGAAACTACGGAAAATAAAGCTTTCGTGATAGTTAAACCAAATTTGTCATTGTTAACCTCCTTCAACATTATGCGCTCCTTGTACTTTTGGATTCTTTACTCGGCGAATCTAGGAACTTCTATAAACTACACTAGCGACTTCTATATGGCAATAGCTCAAACAATATTAACTTTTAACATTTAACCTCCTATAAAGTTATGTACTTTCGGTGTGAAACGCAGCCAAATTATAAACTTGAAAATATACTAGTGACATCTATCGGGCAATAGATAAAATAAAATTTATTTCTTACATTTAACCTCCTCTGATGTTATGCACTCCTGTTACTTTTGGATTAAAAACTCACCGGAACTACGGAAAATAAAGCTTTATTTGCAATATGTATGTATCTTGAAATAGCTAAACCAAATTTGTCATTGTTAACCTCCTACAACATTATGCGCTCCTGGTACTTTGGATTCATTACTCGGTGAATCTAGGAACTTAGTTGAACTATACTAGCGACATCTGTCGGCCAATAGCTAAAATATTTACTAGGAGAGAAGTTAAACTACTTTATTTCTTAGGGGTTCCAAATAAAACATCGCATGTTTTAATACTTTTTTTATTATATTTTCCATTAGAATACTTTCTATTATTACGCGGTACACGATTGCGTCGCGACGCACACGTCCGGACTAACAGGGATTATGACTGTTGACTATTTATACACATTCAGAGTATTTTAAATCAAGTCTATGGACATTGACGTAACTATGCGAGTCTTAACGGGTTAACTAATGAATTTGGACAGCTTACGAAAACACACACTACCCGCTCGAAGAATCGTATCGGGGCAATCTGTAGCAAAAAATATTGTAGGGACCTATCAATGTGACGTGTTAAAATGTGTTAAAATTCGTGACGTGTCATTAAAATTTCCTTTATGATCAATCGAATATATGAAAACAATTCTACAAATATGAGTTTTCGTAAGCTATAAAAACTTCGTACTTCCCCAGGTATCAAACAGAATATAAGTCGAGAAAATTTTAAGCAAATAGTGTAACTGCCGTGGTTCACTCCCAAATTTATAGAACATTTTATTCCATTTACAATGGGGCTACAAAGTTTTACAAAGGTTTATTTTGTAATGCCGTTATGAATGAATTAAAATTTTCTTTACAAATGGGGGTAGGACAATAATCTGTTGCATTAGTCTAACTCTAGACTAGTCATCAGATACCACTATTTGTTTTAAATGATTATCTACTTAATTAAAACGAAGAGATTATAATAATAACCTACGTAGAAAGAGAAACTTTTTGAAAAAGCAGTACCCACTTACTACTTTTCTTTCGGAATTAACAACAACCTATCTTGACGGTATCAAATAGGAAGTAGTAAGTATGTAAACTTGTGTTTGTTTTTTTAAAACATTTCTGTAAAAAATACATCTTTAGTCTATTCATCTGAATATGGTAGGTCCCTCACTATAATCTCTTTTCGTTTACACGTTTCTCTAGTGTATAGGATGCTTAGTTTTCCGTTCATGTCGTCTATGGATCATGCCATAGACTATCTACGTAAGAATTAAAATCTATCCCTCAAACTTATACACAATTATAGTCCATTCATAGTAGTATTAAAAAAACACTTTGTAAAACTACTAAAAATGTTTTAAAATGTCTATAAATTTGGCGGTATGTTTTCGCCAGGTCTCGTGTAAAGGTACCTGATGAGAACAAATTAAATGCATTTAGCTGGAATCAGTTCTACGTATAAATGCGTCATGTGATCTTACGTCGCAAGCTTACTAAAATAAACTATTAGCTGTTTTTCTATGTCAATGTGGCCGTACATAATCTATAGCGAGTGACGACAAGCGGTAGTCTATTAATCTGTTAAATATCAGAATCACCAAACCTTATGGTGCTAAGATTATTATTGCATTGTACACGACAAAATGTCCTACCCTCAACATAACGGAAATTCTAATTAATCTACAAACCATTCTCAATGGAGTTGCAAAGAGCTTTCAGAGCAAGTGTTTACTTGGAAAAGTTTATAGATATTTCAAAAATATCCTCAAGGTCAGCACATACTGTATTTTCATGCTATTTCTGTAGAGCTAACACGTTCTTTCAAGAAAGGTTCTAGCACAGAGGAAGAGTGAGATAGATAGATACGTAAAGTAACCTCCGCGATTCCTGTCCAGCTCTTGGAGAATACATAATGTTAATGTTTTAATAAAAAGTTGAATATATAGAGTGCGCTGTCCTATCAAAGAAAGTTGGTACTAATAATAATTGTAATGACGAACTCAACAGATTAATAGGATATTCCGTTACCCTTGCCGTCCTGGTAGTATCCACTTCAACTCATCTGATATATTACATTTCATTTTATATTATTCTAAAATACCTTATCATTCAACGTTATAAATAATTCAAGCGTAAAGATATGTACAATATTTTTACAGGTTACATAATCAATTAAGTACCTATTTACAAATTAGAACTCTTTATACACCATGAAAAAGTTAACATATTGTTCTAAATATCACCGTGAAATCAATAACTACGTACACAATAGATATAAGATTAATCAATTTTAAACATAAAAAATACACCTTATAGTTAGAAATAAAGGTAAGACGTATTACATTACATAGTATTGCTTTTTTCCAAAATATCACCAACTCGTGGGGTCTCCTTCATTCGACCCATAGATTCCGATTTCGATTTTTTTATCCGCCGATTCTAATTCTTTTTTTTTTGTAAAAAATATCATTTCCATCCTATCACCGATCGCTCAGTCATCTATGTATTATTAAATATTTCTAACACAGAGTAGACACCACATTTTAAATGAGACACATTTATGGACATATACCTACTATTAGTACCTACTTCTTTTTTTAATTTACAGTATAAGCTTCTTGCTGACTTATCAACGGGAAACATCTACGAATCACAATATACACTCCCTGCGATCAAAGTATAACAAGAACAGTAAATATTTATTCACAATAACATGCAGGCATAAGTTCTTAAATCATGTAATGTTAGAACCAAATCGATCTAATCCAACGGTACTATTGTGATTGTGTTAATTTTTTAATAGATTGACTTCTTGATCATATAATCGTTGAGTTGAAAACCGTGCATCCACAAACTGGTTTCCATAAATTTCCCAAAAATAAAAACTTGTTAAACTGTTCTTGTTTTATTATGATCTATCGCAGTTAAAAATAAATTTGAAGAGTCAGTCTCTAGGAATTTGGTTAAGCCAGCAAGAAGGCGGCTACTAACGGTTACGATAAGATCTACTGTTCAATTATTGCACAACACATGCAGATACGTATTAACGTTCACTGTAATTATTTTTTAATCTATGTCTATTTTTTTAAAGTTAAGATGTTCGCTACTTACTGTGGGGTTTGTAATGTAACTAGGTACTAAAAACTCTGTCGCTCCGACCGAACCAATAGGATCACGGCTACTGATACCGAAAACATTTTTTTTTAATTTTTTTAGGCATTTTTTTATTACGTTTTTTTAATAAGTACTATCGGCAATAGCATTCTTAATGGATTGAAATTGAAAATAAAGTTTATTTACTTGATTTCATGTGAAAGTCAGTCTTTCATATTCGGTCAAGTCCGATTTTACCAATTTTTAAATTTAGAGTTATCAGACCATTTTGGCGATACTAGAAGTTTGATTGTTTCAATTATAAGAATTTCAGTAACACTCCTATATTTACATTAGTTTCATAATTGTAGATGATATCACATTGACAACACAACTTCGTGGGAACCCAAGTATTCGCCAAAATGTTCTTATAATATGCACACTCTCACCACCTTTTCTTCGGCGGCAAACTTACATTTTTTGATATTTACATAATTACGTACAAAAACTGTCAAACGACATAAATTAATATCAAAACAATACTGCTAAGAGATGTGGTGGTAAGGTCTCTACGAATTGAATGCGACAAAGGATCCTAATAAAAGTAAGGGCATCTAACATTTAATTTGAAGAGTCAGATACGGGACGAACAAGTATTATTGCTTAATCAATATTAATTTCACTGAAGACACGACCTTAGGTCTAAAGATACAAAAGGAACACTAAGGGATAAAATACTTTTATGTACACATACCTAAATATAGGGATATAATGAAGTATTTGGCTAAAATGTGATAGAATAATAATGGGCAAAGAATCACTTATGTCAAGTATAATATCGTAAATGTAATAGGTAAATCATAACTAAAAATAAAATATAAAATTATGATAAAAAAAATTGTGATCGATTATTGAGTATTTTGTTTTCATTATTTTTATATGTATTATGCTGCGGTTCTCGCATATTAATGTATTATGTTTGTTTTTATTATGATTCGGTACCCTGTTGTTTAGAGATTCACTTCAGTCTAAAAAAATAAAGGTGATTAAAATGCAAATTATTTCGCTTCAAACCGATCTAATTACTTACGACAGTAAAAAAATATTATGAAAATCCATCCGGTCCGCGCGAACTTTTCCAATCAATTTTCCAGTCAATCTTAACCTAACCGTAAGCTTACGTTACAAAATTTCAATTCTCATTCAACATCCATTTCATTATCGATCGCGATCTTCCCTATCCGGACATAAGTGAACTTCAGTCCCTTCAATTGTGAACTCAACCGAACATTTAAACATCAAAGTCCGCTATTTTGTCGTCCGTTAGAGTTTAAACGGCGTCGCATTACGGCACGCGTAGGTTAGGAGCGGTGTCGCGCTCGGCCGCTCTTTCTCCTTTTTCTCCTGTTGTCGCGGACGAAGACGATGTTGGCGGGGTCGTCGGCGAGCTGCGGGTACCTGGAGACGGAGTGTATGTCGCGCGCGGTCCAGCCGTCCACCACTCCGTGCGAGATGAGCTCCTCCTTCTCCTCCTCGGTCCAGGCGCCGGCGCCCTCCCAGCCGGCCGCCACCAGCGCCTTCTCGCGCTCCCACGCGCGCCCCGCCGCGCGCTTGTGCGCGTGCTTCAGCAGCTTCAGCCGCTCCTGCCCAGGGTCCACGCCGTACCGCAGCACGATCACCGCCTGCGCTGAGCCCTTGCTCACGGCGTGCACTCGGACCTGGACGTAACAATGGCATGAAACATTATTTTGACTTCTGTTATTGCGTGGAAACTTGATTAGAAATTTAATATTTGTTTTTGACTTTCAAGTAAGCCGAGTATTGGAGGAGACGCGAAGACGCTAGGTGGACCGTCAGTAAAGAGAATAGCAGATCACGAGTGAACATAGTTCTGCGTCACTCATCACGACACCACGGCTTATAACTAGCATCACAATTCCTAATAGTTAACGTCGTGACGCCGACCACGCGATAACACATCTATAAGTCGATAGAGTTTTAACAACATACCTCAAGTCCCTGATCGTTAGTTTCATCCTGCGACACGTTGAACTTGCCGGAGAGCCTCCTCAGCTCCTCCATGTCATCCCTGATCTTTAGCGTGTTATCCTTCACGAAATAAAACACATCCTGATCATGGATATTGAAGTGAACATCCAGGAAGAACGAGTTGTTGAAGACAGTTGTGATGACGTCTTCCACCACGTTGTTGGCGCCGTCGACAATACTGATCAGCGCTTTGCCATCGACTCTGGATATAAGGACCCCTTCGCCGAAGACACCTCGTTTGTATGAAACTCTTGGAAGCAGGTTTTTGGTGATTGGCTCCATTTTTAACACAGGAGTTGGAACAAAGTTCATGTCTGATAGACCATGGTTAATCTAAAAGAAAAAACATTAAAAATATTAATGGTATATAAATTTAAAATAAATTGCCATGACATAGACTTGATGAGACACTCACTTTCTCAATGATGCATTGCAGTCCAGATAGTACTTCGAAATCTGGAGTTAGTCGAGGAGCAGTTAACTCCACCTTCGGTTGGAACACCATTTCAGAGATATACGATGATCCTATCATCTTATTCAAATCGTATCCATACAATTGCAGCCAGCTGCTCAAATCCGTCATGTACTGAATATTCTGATTCTGGTTTATAGGGTCATTATTCTTGAAACGGTAAATAAAGATGTCTGTAGGCAAGTGAAGCTTATTCGCCAGGTGTTCCCACATCGGAGTCATCCACTGACCGACAACAGGATCGTACAATCGAGTGTCTACATACACTAAGTTGGTGTAATAATCGTATATGCCTCCATGGAAGTCTACAGGTATGTAGAAATCGGGATTCGAGTCTTTGAGGACCTTTCCGAACGGACTGCGTTTGATCTCCTTCACGATTTCACCGTTCACGTCAAACACTACTAGCGGAGAACCATTCTGGTCGGTTGCTACGTAGAAGCGTTGGTCTTCTGTCTCGATGCAAGTTAAAAAGTCTCTTTGGTCGTATAGGTATCGTGCAGTCTTTCCTGATTTGGGATAGTGGATGTGAGTGACCAAGTGAGGACTTTGAGGGTTCGCGTAGAAGAACTGAGTCACGTTGTTTTTGTCATCTTTCCAAGCGACTAGTCTGCTTCTATCGTCGTAGTAATACCACGTCTGGAACTTGTCCCTTTCGAAAGCGTGAACGAATTGACCACGAGAGTTGTATCTGTACTTCTGCTCCCCGCGTCTTATAACAAACCCGCGGCCGTCGTAAGTACTGTACTCCAAGTCACCGTATTGCACGACCCTATCACCAATATCGTAGCCGAGATACCGTTTTTCTCCACGTTCAATGACCCCAATGACGTTACCATTCTCATCGTAAATGTATTTCCAGTCGTCTTCGGAACCTAACACTTCCATCAAGTGCCCATCGTAATTGTAACTGATTCTTTCGCTAGACGAAGTGTCTCCAATCATGATCTTTTTGGATTTGATCCTGTTCCTCGAATCGTACTCTAATTCTAGACGGAATACATCAAACGCTTTGATGTTTATAAGGATGGTTTTCACTCGTCCACGGTCATCGTAGTCCGTGATCGTGAAGTACTGTTTGCTTGTGTCTTGCATGACTGATCTATTGAACGTGTTTCTATAGATTCTCAAATCGCTTAGAGCTTCCAGAATACCGAGATTTTGGTTGTACTTCATCCGTAGTTGTGGCATTTCCTTACTATTGATATTAACATCTATGGTAGATAATCTTGCGTTTCCGTCATACTGATATTTGAAATGAGCATTATTCAAACCGCTCTTGGGATTGAATTTCATTTTCTGATCTTTGAGAATGCCTGCGTGGTATTTGAAATCTTGCCTGAGTTCGTATTCTGAGTTGGTGATTTCGACGTTCTTTACTAAGTGAGTATTTTCGTGGTACACATAGCGGATGGCTGAAGCTCCTCCTAGGATAGACTCCAGTTTCCGACTATTATCATACACGTAAACGATTTTACCTGACTGATGTGGGAAAATCTTCGTAAGAATATTGCCATTATCGTCGTACAAGATTTCGTAAGGGTGGCGGTTCATTGGTGAAAAGTACTGGTACTTGTAGTATCCTAATGAAGTCATCAGAGCGAAGGTATGGATATGTCCTCGAGGGGTGGTCAAATTTTGAAGAGCTCCTGAGTCATCGTAATCCAGAAGATAGTCACTACCTCTAGGTGTTGTTACTTTCAATGGCAGAGACGTAAACATATCTCTAAAAGAGTAAGCCAAAGAGGAACCATCTCCATATCGAATCTCGTTAAGTCTCCCGGCTCTATCGTAACCGTATGTTTCGTTTAAGTCTCCCCAGTTCCACTTTATTAGTCTGTTGAACCTGTCATAGTCGAGTACCACTTGAGCGAAAATGCCACTGCTAGGTCCCCATCTGACTGGCCTGGCTGTCCTATCATAGGAGACGTTTAATAACTCCACCTTATCATCCATGAACACGGTGATAGTTGATGACTCTCTGTCATACTCTAGTGTAAGCAAATTATCTCCATTGATTCTCAATTTACGGCCAACTTGTGATATTAACTTGCCATTCCTCGCTTTGTTCAGAACTTTTCGTAAGAAGTACCGCCATTCGAATCTATTAGCTAGATCTCCACCAACTTCTGTTTTCTGCTTCGCTGGAATTGGGAAACTCTCGCCAAGTATCGGGTCAACCTCGGCTAAAATAGTGTATGGCACGGTGTCCGTTGATATAATGTGGCCCCACGGCATGTTTGAGGAAATGCTTCCATCAGATGAAATTACTGTCTTTTTCTCAGCGTCGCCGATCCTGGTATTAACCGAAGATCCTTTGATCAAGATTGAAATGGGTTTCTTATTGTTTTCAGTGATACGGACTGTCGCACCCTTGAGACTGAGATCAAAGTTCAAATTAATTATCCTTCCAGTTGGTGTTACAGCTGATGTCAGACGTCCAAACTCATCATACTTATACACGTAACTTCGACCAGTGCTGTCATATTTCGACTTCAGTAAACCGCTGGGACCGTAGTAATCAAAAGTCATGTTGAAATTGTCCGGTGTTCGCACTTCTTGAAGCATCTTTATCTTGGACATTTTCAGTCTACACTTCTGTCCTTTAGTATTTTCAATAGAATTGACTGAAGCAGCATAGTCTCTGAGCAAGAATACTTTGTTGCCGGCCGCGTCAGTTACAGTACTGAGCTTTCCATTACTAGTGTTGACTGTGTATGTGAAGACATAGTTGTCTTCTCCAGTCAGTATGTTCTTACTGGTCACATGTTGTCCGAATCTATTAAATACATATATCTCCTGAGTATCGGGGGAGTAGATTTCATATTCTCTCGTTCCACTCGCGTCAGGAATGCTTGCCGTGACTGATCGGATCCTGTAGTTTGCTTGATCAGCAATATGAACATTGCCGTCAGGACTAACTATAACATCCGATATGGTGTTAAACTTGGAGTTAGAGGCCAGGTAGTGATCGGCTTCGAAGCAATCGCAGCCTCTTTCTAAGCAGTTACACTTAGATTCGGCTCCAGCGTACAATGTAATCTTTCCATCGGTTGTGATCAATCGTACTCTGTTAATTCTCTGGGAGTCACTCTCAGCTACATACAAATCGCCAGCTGAGTCGAAGGCGATGCTTTGGGGCATGACCAACGTGGCATAAGTAGCTAGCTCTACGTCATTTCCAGTCAACGGTGAAGGACAGTGTAAGGGTCTTCCTGCAATTACTTTAACTCTACCATCGGGAGCCATTTGGAGGATCATGTGGTCGTCAATGATATGCAAGCTGTTGTCCAAGGGATTGATTGCGAGTTCTGTTGGCCAGCGGAGGTGAACTTCTTCAATGCTCAATGTACCTTCACAAGGAATCGGTTTCCAGTGTGCTCTGTGCATATGGTTTCCGATTATAGTGGTGATGATTCCATCTCTATCGACCATTCTGATGTTTGTGCCGTCAGCGAAATATAGTATGTTGTCTATGGAGACGGCTACTCCTTTAGGGTAAGCTAGCTTGGCATCTCTAGCTAGGGCTCCGTCACCGCAATGGGCTTCATCACCAGGGAGGCATCTCTCGCCAGATCCGACGACGGTCTCCCAGTTGCGTTCAGGGTCGCTGAAGTCGTCAGTGTTGCGGACTCTGATGATCTGATGGGATTCAGGGTCGGAGATGTACAGATTGCCGTCCATGGGTGACAGCGCCATGTGGTAACGGTAGGAGACTTGAGTGGCACTGGAAAAAAAGATTTCTATGAGTATTAGTATAAACAACTTCAATAAGGCGTCGATAAATAATATATCACACGCGCACTGTTTAGTTTAGAAAGTCATCAGCCAGAAGTCTAAGAACGCTATCTCCCTAATCACACATGCTGGATAGAAGACAAATTTACGAAATTAGTAAAACAAAGTTGATGGAAACTCACTTCAGCTTTACCAAAGTCTTCACTACCCCGTTAGGAGTGATCTTCCTGACGAGGTTGAAGTCTCCTACGTAGATGGAGCCGTCGGGCGCAGAGGCGAGCGCGACGGGCGCGAGCAGGCGCTGGCGGGCCGCCACCCCGCCGCACTCCGCGCCGCAATCCAGCTCGCGCTGCCGCCCGTCGCCCATCGTCGTGATGATGACTCGAGGCTTGTGCTTCAGGTAGACATTCGTGCCGTCGCCTTTTTGGAGTATACCTGATTCGAACAATGTCAATGTGAGCAACGCGCAATTATGTGGTGACGATGAGGATATTTGCGTCTATTTTGATACCAACACTTGGAGATGCCTAAAAATTAATACACTGTAACAGTTTTTTTCATGTAGGCATCATCTTAAGGCGTCTCCTAGTGTTACTAAAAAGGCATTAGTAATTGGGTTATTGTGTTATCATACAGTTGTAGTCATTAAAGGCGGGTTTGTTGAATAGCAAAGATAGCCTTTAAATTAAAAAACAATATACTCGAAAATAACTAAGCCGTTAATGTCCTCTTGGTGTGCCCTTAGGCCCAGATAAATAGTCGTTGCTAAGCATTGGTCTAAAGTACGACTTGGCGAAGCATTACTTTGACGTGTCTAAGCCAAGCACCTGTTATGTACTAAAATAGACGTAACTATAAACATTGCTTAGCCGAGCACGAGCTAAGTCACAATCGAAAGTAATACTTTTGCATAAAAAGAAGCGTTCAGATATTGGGAAAGTGTCGGGTTTAATATTGACAAAATTTAATATATAATCATTAATATTAACAGTTCTATATCAATATAAATGTATTACATATAATAAAAAATGTTTTAATACTTGTGATCACAATGGAAAACTTGATTTGTTTGCTTTTTATACAAATGGCCATATTTCAAAAAATGAACGCATTGAATTCTGTGGTAAATTATTGGTGTCGATGGTCTTTTTAGGAGAATGACACTTGGCAGTTGATATTTAGTTTTGCCTCTGTTGTTGATTTGTGATAAGTTCATCACACATTTTTATTTACAATGTTTATTTATTGAATTTGTCCTTGATTTGATATTAATTACTCGACATTGGCATAAGTACACACTATTCGCAGGTGCAGCGGAAAGAATTGAATCATTACATTCATTTCGTATAAAAAGAAGAAGATTTGTGCTATCGTGTGCATTTATTACATTTTGTCTTTCTTTCTCTCGGATTAAATGAAAATGCAAGTGATGAACTTTTTGTTTTATTTTAGTTAGAATTATAATAATAAAGGTAAACCTTTGTTTTTGGCTACTGAAGTAAACACAAATACTACACTAAACTACCTACTTCTTTTTTTTTACGAACTGAATCAAATGACGATATTTAATTAATTATGATGAGGGATGGCTCCACCTGCATTTAGCGGGTATTTCAGCCAGTATCAAGTGATTACTTGCAAGGGCAAATTCAATAAATACACATTTTAAATAAAAATGTATGATAACAGCGTCAAATAGGGCGGATGAATCACTATTACAATATAAAACATACTGCAGCATACAATACGACAGTTCAAAAATCATTTTATTTAGTGAAATTGTTGCTTAGACCATGCTAAGTCATCAAAAATCTTGACTAATACTTGGCTTAGCCGAGTTCGACTTCTGACAGAACTGACAACTGAAAGTCACGTCTATTTAATGGAATTTCGTGAACTTAGTCAGTACTTTGGCTTAAATCGTGCTAAGTAACGTTTATTTATCTGGGCCTTAGTGTCGGAAAACCAATCTACAGTTCAAAAGTCTGAGTGAAGGAATTGGCTTTGGGCCCTAAAGTCATATTTAGAGTGAGTTGAAGTCGTGCAATTAATGTCAGGACGGACCGCGTCAGAAACACCACCCTACGCTTCATTACTCGTATTACTGACGTGGGTGGGAAGACGGCAAGGCTGAAGTGGGAATGGGCCGATCACGTAGCACGAATGGACCCGCAGATGTGGACAAATCGTGTCAACACCTGGATGCCCGAAGGCGGTTGCCGGCATCGTGGCAGACCAAGGAGAAGATGGTGTGACGATTTGGTCACTTTTGCGGGAGAAACGTGGCCACAACAAGCCCAGGATAGGGACATGTGGAGACGAGAGGGGGAGGCATTTGCCCAGCAGTGGGACATACAATAGGCTATAAAAAAAATACTATCTGGCCCATGCCGTGGTGCCGTTGGTGACCCAATTGATACAACTATTGTACGTCTTAAAACAAATCACTCACCTTCATGGAAATTGTATCTGTGATGTATATCGATATTCCATCCACCGACATCTGAAATGCTCATATCTTGACCGCTCAGCTTAGTCGTTTGCACCGTCCAGATGACATCCTTACAATCTGTGTACTGATACCCAACCCTGACCAATGCCGTGGTAACCCCGTACACTCTCTGCTTGTAAATATTCAGTCTGTTCCATGGGTACGTGAATTTGATAACAGGATCCGCTTCGAAGGTCTTCTTGAAGAGTATGCCTTCGATGGTAATGCTTAAGTGGATGAGCGAGAGTGTGGACGGGATTCTCTCGGGAGTAAGTTGCAGCTGAATGGTTGAAAGGTAGCCGGCGGCACGGGAACTGTGGTAGATGAGGTGGAGACCTGTTCCGGGGATGTCGATGCTCTCTTGTATGACCTGGATAAATAGGGCACGTATTAGAAATGATTTTCATATTGCCTTGCAACTCCTTATCCAATGCCTTCAGAAGAATAAAGCGTGATAATGATGATGGATAAGTAACGGCGTTATTTTATACATTTTAACACCAGATATACATATACCGTATACATATACATCTGTATATACTTTAGAAGAAATATTGTGAAATATTATCTACCAGAACAGTATTAACAAGTCTAGCCGCCCACACTTATATATCCTTTATAATCACCATGCTTTGATAAGTGTATCGATGGAGGATGACTGATAAACATTTTAAAGAATGTGATGACGTTTTCTTACCTGCGACTCAGCCAGTATAGCGCTCTTGTCTGGACAGGCGCCCTGGAAGCCGTGCTTCCACGTGGCGAGGACCACTGGCTTCATCACGTCGTAGTCATGCGCCAGACACGCTTGCGGCGGGCCCGAGCCCAGCTTCTCATCCATCATAGACATTATCACCGGGTCCACTATTACAACCTGGAATGGAGATAGGTGTTTCCTTTAGCAGGCTACTGGCAACACGTCGTGATAAGTAGGTATCTATAGACGATTGGATATTGCATTGTATTGGACCGGTCCATACATAGGCTATTGAAATTGGTCGCAGTAAGATATCTAATAATACATTGGAGGATCATAACTGTGCATCAGATGAAGAGGCACCTCCAAAATATAATTCCACTATTATTAGTAGCAAATATGTAAAACCACAGAAAAAAAGGAAAACGTTCAAATGGTAGTAACGATAGTTCTGTATGAAAGCCAGTGTCGCAGTTGCACAATAATAATAAATGGCATTAATGCCTTTCGTAACTTTCAATTATACTCCTTATTTTAGGGTAACATGGGTATGGGTTTGCTACGCAATCAATAAATATAGGTGTTATTCGAAAAACAAAGTTGTTGAGCGTTTGGTAAACAGAATTTGACGCTATGGCACTAATGTCATCATAATTATCATACAATCAATTCTGACGGCGGCGCGTCGGCTCCGCCCTCTTCACCACTCTAATTTCTTCTTTAACTCTATGCGTGAAAAGGTTATATTGTAGGGTGTTTTCCATGTTTCAATTAAAACCTAATCACAACTAACTGTTAACGTTTATTCGTAAATTTCATAACCATATCACGTTATTATACGAAATAAGTATTATAATAACGTCTGTAAGCCCTATAAGTTTGAGAAATAATTGAGTCGTAAAAAAGTTATGCCTTGGGGCTTAATCGGTAGTTCGCATGTTTTGGGTGTGCGAAAAAGTGCCACCATATGAAGTTTAGAAGCCGTTTGAATTTTTAACGACTATGTCAAGCGCGTCAGAACCAGTTCAAGTTTAATAGGTTTCTGGAAAGTTTCGTACATCATCACGCCTGTATTCCCCGAAGGGGTAGGCAGAGGTGCACTGTAGTGCACCCACACTTCGCTGATGTATTTTGGTCCCAATGTAATAGGGGGCGAGCCTATTGCCATTATACCGGGCACATTCCCCCTCAATACGAGGGAGATTTGAGCCATAGTCCACCACGCTGGCCCAGTGCAGGTTGGTGAACTTCACACGCCTTTCTACAGACGTACAGGTTTCCTCACGATGTTTTCCTTCACCGTTCAGCAAGTGGTAATCATTGTTGAAAATGACATTCGTGCATGAAAATTATCTCAGAGGTGCGGGCCTGGGATTTGAACTTGCACCCCTTACGTTCAAGGCGGGCGTTCTTGCCCGCGAGGCTACCACTGCCATTTCGTATATAATAATATTAAATTAAAACGTTATGTTGTATCGATTAACATCAAATACCTTAAAGCCCCAAATTTATATATAGCTATGATCAATTTGCGATATAAATGTAAGAAAGTTTTGTTCTAATCTATGACATTATAATTCATTTGTGGAACGATTGAAATTTCCAAAAAAATTGCTGCATGTCTTTTAATGGCTGGCAGAATAATGCGCTCATTATATATCTTTTTTTATAAGGTTAAGGCAGCCCTTTTCGCTTGGATTTATTTGTTATATACAAACCATCTATGATGCCATTCTTCAATAGGAACATGGTTAATCTAAATAAAGGTAGCCCACGAATGAGTTCACAATACATATACCTCACGTTTACTACTCAAGTCTTTTTTATTCTAGTCCATTAGTTAAAGATGTCTAAATTGTTTTGTCAATTGATTGAAATTACTATAAGTTTGGGGTTTGCATAATGTATACAAATTCCTTACCTCGTTCCAAGGCACGAACACGACTTTAGTAGTGCCCTTAAACGGTGCCCTTCCGAAGTTGAGTGTGATAGCGCCTCCTCCATTCACGAGGAGGTCGAACCAGCCATCCTCCCTTGTCAACGTGAAGCCTTCTATAGGAATCGCGGTTGAGACCCTCACACCAACAAGACCAGTGCCTAGGGAGGTCACCACGCGACCCCTAACGACCGCTGCCCGGCTGCAAATCCCAAATCACTGGTGATGATTTTGTTTACCATATATGACTTTAATATGAGATTGTAATAACGCTTCTTGGGAGTTACTTTTGGCTGTGCATAAGTTAAAGAAATAATGAAACCTCTCGAGCTCTGTATAATTGATACAATTTATATTCTATTGTTTTATGGAGTACTCGCGGCACTCAAGGTAACCAGACAATATGGCATCAAAATAATAAGGGGGTACTTAGAAAAATGTTGTGATTTTTTTATATCACTTAAGGTAGGATAATAAATTTCAGTCAGTGTAAAAATATTTACGTTACGATCACTTATACGGCAGACAAGTCATCAATTTTACTAAAATGGATTTACTAACCCCGATATATAAAGCTAAAATCTTTATAACTAAATCACTCAATTTCCTTTGAAATAAGGCATTTCTCTATTCTCCTTATTGTCTCATTTTACTAAACTAAACTACGTACTTTAATATACTCTTCTACAATTAAGTTGGGACACATCATTCCTTGATGACCTTTTATATATCTACATAATAATACTCTTAAATTTGATAAACATTTAAATGAAAAGCGTAACACAAGTACACAGGACACAATATTGGGTAACTATACACTACGTAACACAACATGCACATATACTTAAACATTATATATCCGCCAATTTAGAAGAAGCATTATATAGATGTAATAAATATATGAGTTTTATGTAAATACTAAAACACACACTCCTACTTCGATCTCACAATTCTTACCTCGAGTTGAAATGGTTCCAAAACATACTGCGCAGCGTTAGAAAACCGAACAGAAATGACAGAATAAGTGTTAATTAACAGCATTTAAAAAAAAACATTTATTATGTACGGGCTAGAATTTAGAACATTGTAGGGGAAATTTCTAGAATAGCGCCAAAACCGTGTATTATAAAATCTAACACCTATATTTATAGAAACTTTACAACTATTTACAACAGCTTTGTACACACTTTGTTGTTTCAATTACCGTTGTAAATGGAAGAGAATTTCTATAAAGTAGGAGGTGAATCAATGGTCGGAAAGTGACAGGAACAAAACACTGACGCGGTTAAAGTACAGGACAGACTGTTGTCAGTCATCATAACCCTATCCTTACGTCTTCAAGGTCTTGTCCTCTTATTATCATCTCTATAGCAGGATTGTTTTAATATAACTATGATGTTTTGTAATTTTTAGTACCAAAATAACCAAAAAATCATTGTCAAAATAAAATAATATTGCTATAAGATGTGCTGAGACGACCCATGATTTTAGAAACAATTATGTAAATAAGAAGAAGAAGAAATAAGGCGAAAATCATAACTGTCAGACATAGTATCATGCAAGTGTCATCTGAACTTTTAGTTTCTCTCAAAAATAAACAGTTACCTGTCAGTGTAATTAAAAGAAACAGAAGCATCGTGTTACACTCTTATTAAATAAAACAATAGGTTTGACTGGGGCACAACATTGCGTATCTTATATTAATAATACATATTTATCGTATGTTAGTTCACGGCAACGTTGATTCGTCTTAAGCTAACGAGTAACATCCAACATCAAGACACCTACCTCTCGTTAAACTTGTCTTGCTTCGCGTAGTTCTGAAGGCTACCCTCGTCGATGATGAACTTCATCCTCTCGAAGAACGATGCTGTGATAGCTGGTGGCTGTTTCCTAAGGAGTATGTCGGTAGGTTTAGGCGAGGACACGCAGAGCTGACTGCCTTTGCACTCGGGGTGCTTGCAGCATTCCGGATCCTCGCAGTCGACAAGACCATCTGAAGTGGAGTCAATTGATAAATATGATTAAAAAAAAAAAAAAAACTATACTCGATACAAATTTATAAAGTCACCATTTGTTGATGGCAAGATAAGTTCATACCTTTATCGTTATCCTTAGAATCATCGCACACTTGCTCCTTGGGCGTAGTACAATCCGGTCCGTCCCATCCATCGAAGCATTTGCAGGCCCATTGTCCGTCGCTCACCACCTTGCACTGCCCGTGGCCGGCACACCCACGCGGGCATCCTTCTAGTGTGCAATGTCGTCCGTTCCAGCCGGAAACGCAGAGACAGGTGCCGTTCTTGCACTGGCCGTGGTCGCTGCACCGCGAGTCGCAGAGCCTGGCTGTGCAGAACTCACCGCTCCAGCCGGGGTCGCAAACACACGACTCGCCGACGCAGCGTCCGTGAGAGCCGCAGTTAAGGTCACAGATTTCTGAGGCAATGAAAAGGTTGATACAGTTAAGAGGTCTTACATGATAAATCGTTGTTTCAGTGCCTGTAGATTTTTTGATACCCAAATCAAAGAACAAAAGCGTTATAACGATTTGTTAATAGCTGGTGCATAAAACCGCAATTTTTAATAATCGGTATGCCATTGTTTGTCATACTGGTTGTGTCTCGGCTTTTCGGGAGTTACACAAGACAATACTTATCCAGCAAGACGGATATTTTGAATACGTCAAACATTTACCTTTAGAACAATCATCACCGGACCAACGATTATGGCAAGTGCAGGTCTGGGAATCCACATCGAAGTTGCCATGTCCAGAGCAATCTGGCAAGCATTGTAGCGCGTCCTTGTCCATCGTTGCACAGTCTAGGCCCTTCCAACCCTTCTTGCAAATACAGGACCCCTCGATGCAGAAGCCGTGGCCTGAACAGGTAGGATGTGGGCAGTCGATGTCTCCGCAATATCGACCCTTATACCCTCTGACGCAGGAACACTTTCCATTGACACAGTGCCCGTGGCCGTTGCAATCCGGGATTTCGCACTCGTCATGCCTCAAGGAGCACTCCTTGCCCTTCCAACCTGGGTTACATTGGCATTCACCGTTGATATACTCGCCTCTTTGACTGCAAAGTACTGGACATACACCTAAAAATAACGAAACAATTTTAAAAAAATTGGTATTTTATAAATTATGCCAATAGTTTTATTCATTACTTATGCCAGTTATTTTATATTTTAATTTGCATTTTTGGCTAAATAAAAAGTGTTTTTAGTAAAATTGGTTTTGCTCACTTTTACTGCAATCATCGCCGCCAAAGCCCGCCTGGCAC
Organism: Ptilodon capucinus; assembly: GCA_914767695.1. Taxonomy (NCBI): domain Eukaryota; kingdom Metazoa; phylum Arthropoda; class Insecta; order Lepidoptera; family Notodontidae; genus Ptilodon; species Ptilodon capucinus. Next base: position 1,327,253 of record OU611813.1, on the reverse strand, counting down.
TGACAATGGCCCATCAGACATTCGCCTTTACCGGAACATCCGTTAGGACAGTTGTGGGTCATTTCGTCTGCCATCATCGCTATAAACGTTATCTCCTGAGGATCGCCGTCGTCATTGTAGAGGGAGAGGAACCAGTGACCCTGCTCCATATAGTGCGTTACTTCTTTCTTGATTGAAGGCTGTCAAGTGAACGTTAAATACTCTTTATATGTAGGTACTTTTGTAGCGAGGCTGTCCGTAACGAAAGTCTATTCTCATAAATTTAGTAGATATGACTAAAGTTTGGCAAAATAATAAATTGGTTATACTTACATGTGACGTTCTAGTTGTTCTGCCTTTAAATCCACTAAGAACTTCTAGAATGTGATACTGCGTGTGCGTCGGTAGAGCGTTTCTTCTTGCGTAGACTCCTATCGATGCTCCTCTAGGGATCAAATAGTCGAATTGCACGTAGCTAGCTTGCGTTTGATAAAACTGCATGTTCCAATAGCTATATGGAGGGATTTCTTTTGATAACTTCTCACCAAGGGTGATCTGTTTGAAGGTCGTCCCGTCTGGCGGGAACGTTTGTGCGGGAAATGTTCTCGCTCCTACAACATGATATAGTGTTAGTGCAATGAACAGAGTTGGAAATAATAACAATGCCGTTTTAATTTTCATGCCATGCAATAATGTGGTGGATCTCTAAGCTCTACATTTAAAACTACTTGCTTAAAATACTCTATGCAAAAAAATATTTCAGAGTTAATATTGTAAAAGCACATGCAACTTTGAAGTTTATGATAATAAGCCCTTGCTCCCACTATAATGAACATGCAAATTAGTTAGTTAGACACCGAAAGTTAAGTACAGATACCCTATACAGATGGTTTTGGTGATCGTTAGTAAGTTATCATTGATTTGATTGGATATCAATAGCCTCACCTTCCAATATGAGTATAGGCGGTGGCTTTAATTTTGGGCAAACACATTTCGGTAATTCCGTCGTAGATAATGCTTCAGATTCCGTTTCGGTTGTCAAATCTGTTGTTGAATCTATAGAATCTGTAGTACTTGAATTATCATAAACAGCTGATATTTCGGTGCTTGTTGCCATTATTTCCTCAGTTGTCGTCTCTGTTGCTATTGTAAGTAATGTACTTAGTGGTACGGAAGTCTTTATTTCCGATTCTACTACGTTTTCAGTAGTAGACATTTTATTTATTTCAGTGATAGTTTTGGGGTATGCTGTGGTTACTTCATTTTCTTCGTAATCGTTATAATCATCTGTTGAGTTGCTAAGAATGCAAGCAGGACAAGAGCACTCACAACTTCCTCCTGATTCCGTTTCAGGCTCCGTAGTTTTGTTCACTTTCGATCCTTCTAATGTAACAGGGTTGTTAAATTTTGTGGGTTGAGTTGGATCAGTATCTATTGGAGTAATTTTAACAGTCGGTATCTCGTTGGTATCAATAACTGTAGGTACGGTTAGTGTTAGAGAGTATAGCGGCTTGTAAGGTGACCCAAACGCATCATCCGCTGATATCGTCAGATTAATCAACACATGTTTCGGATTAGTACCTTCCGGAAGTTTTGTTTCGGTGGTATTAATTACAGAAACTTCGTCAACACTTTCTTTAGTAGTACTGACAGAGGCAACGTTAATATTAGTAACACTCGGTGTATGTGTTGTACTCACAACATGCTCGATGGGTGAAGTTAAATCAGTCGTGGTATATTGACTGCTTAGAGGCGTTGCTTTTGTTTGTGTACTAGTTACTGTTGCTTCAGTTACCTGTTTAGTTGCAGGATACGTTGAAGTAGTTGTCACCGGGTGATAAGTACTTGTTTTGATTTCAGTTTCAGTTGTTGTGGTAATCAGTTTCGTGGTAAGTTTATCAGGAGAATATGTGAAAGTTTTAGGGGTATTTGTAGAAAACGTACTTTTCGCGTGAGCAGTTTCACTGTCATAGTGCGATTTATGTAGATTTTTATCCGTTTCAGCAGAAACAATGTGTAGTTCCTCTTTAACGTGGTTCAATTGAGAAAGCGAATTTAATAACTGAAGCTTTTGAACGCCGTACAGATAAATCGACGGGAACGAATCACTTTGCATGTCTTCGGGGTCATAAGCAACATTGTCTTCATCTGAAGGAACTCTAAGTGGACCTTTTAAATTAAATTCAGGTGGTATTTCCCAACTTTTCAGCCTTTTGTTCTTAATTGTAGTACTAGGGACAGGTTCAAAAGGTTTAGCGCCTTTTGCCATGGGTTCAGGTAAAATTTGCAAATCCTCGTTCACTTTTTGGTTAGTTGTATTAAGGGACACACTTAAATTGTTTGCATTATTTTCAGAATGATGCTCCAAAGTACTATTTATATTGCTTGTATTAAGAGGCACACTTAAAGTGTTTGCACTGATTTTAACCGCGTGTTCCGTATCGTTATTAACTACAGTATTGTTCACAGCATTTGCACTGGCCTTAGACTGATTTGCAACACTGCTGTTTACATTCACGTAAGTTTTATTTGTGTCGTCTACTATAGTTTTCTTAGTAGTAGTGATAATGGCACTGTTTTGCGTGACAGTTGTCGTGGTTACCTCAAGCGTGGTTGTTAGATCACCAGTGTTACCCAAGTTATCAACATTGCTAGTAAAAGAAGCGTTAGCACCCTCGTTGTCCTCTTCTTCCGGCTGAGTTGTGGCTACCACCGCCACACCATGCGCTAAACTAATAGTATTCTTAGGCGTAGTAACATCATGCACGGTGGAAGAGTTGAAAGGTATAGCTGGTACAGAAGAAGCATGCCCATCTACGCTATCTACACTTCTACGATGGCGGGAATGGTCCTCGTTACCTGTGCCGATGGTGGGCGGGCTCTGGTGCGGTCTCGCTAACGATTTGTTAGCGAATTCCAGAGTTGTCGCTTTCGATGACGGGAAGATATCGGTTTGACCGACAACTACCGCACATGATTTTGGATTTTGATACGTCCAGTTGACGAAATATGATGCTGAAAAGAAATTACATATTAGTAATGATGAAATACTTTTAGATTTTATTAACGCGGAGTGATAAAATAATGCTTCCAAAAATAAACTACTTGAGTACAACCCACTCTGTGACAAATTAACACTATGACCATAGATTAGAAACGTTTGCTCGTAGCGTGACGTATTCCAATTTTCCAATAATGTTAGTAGATAAGAAGAAAGCTTTATTTAAACTACTGGAATAATTTCCGACCCTTCCTCGATTACTGACAAGTCTTTATCGAAGTCGATGCTAGTTAACTAATAATGAGGGAAACAAACCTGTTATATAGGACGATATTGCTAATAGAACGATAAACAGCACTATAAACACTATCGCGGTACACTTCCACGAACACCGCGAGGACAGTCCTTTCTGAAAGTGGAACCTGGAGCCAGCTGAGGGGAAATTGGATCCCCTCAGGTTGTTCCTGACGGGGAGCACCGGGACTGGGGTGCCGAAGGTGGGGTGTGGTCTGTCGGACCTCTCCATCCTTTCTAAGGAACTCTTGTCTGGTTTTCCAGGACTACTGCACGACGAGTTCGATTTGTAGTCCATAGACGGATTCTTTTGAATGTCCCCTGAAACAAAAGTAACTTTTATGAATACCTTCGATTCTAGAAATATTGACTGAGCTGTCAAAATTGAGGAACTAATTTTTATAAAATTTAGCGTAGTGCTCTACATTTTCACATACTTCGGGGAATACATCTTTTGGGGGTTTTGAATATGATTTGGAAGTAACCCAAAACGACCTAGAGGGAAATCTGCCGCTACCCATTTCTATGTGTCCTTACATCAAATTTAAAAGTTATATATGGTTGAAAAGTTTCTTACATTCACCTGACGGTACGTAAAAGTTGCCGGAGGGTGTCCGGACTAAGCAGGAGGGCTCGAAGTCGCCGAGGTCAGCGGGGTTGCCGGTAATCCGGCCGTTCAGGCGCGGCATTGTCGGGTTCCGCGGGGGGACATCGGGCGGCAACCTTGTACCCTCTAGCAGACACCCTAGGGACAACAGGAGACAATATTATTAATACTGATATCCAAAAATAAAAAAACCACAGCCAGTCACAAAACACTTTCGAGATTGGAATTTCTATAACCTTAAGGGTGTACTTTAACCAGAAACATAGGTACTTAATAATCATCACGTATTTGTCATGAGGTCCTAAAATACCTTAAACCCCGGTTGATACTGTTTAAGATATACTGCTCGATATAACAATACTGGCATAGCATCGTAAAGTTTAAAGACAGGAGGCTCCGCTACTAAAAATTATGTTTTCCATCTACAACGCAGTAAACAAAATCAAAGTATAATTACCAATCAACTGTTATCAAAAGCCGTTATTTGTAAAGTTAAAGGGCTTTTACAAAATTAATCAGCATGCTCCGGCGGCCGTGGAGCCGGCATTAGCACGGGGAAAAATTTAATTAATTCCAGCCACGAAAATTTACAAGTTGAAATTCAATTAGGGGCGAATATTGCTCACCGTAATGACTCGTAAACAAATAACCATGCAAATGGATCAAAGATCGCGTGTTCGCGTTGTTCTTTATAAGAAAATATATCGGGAGCCGGCGCGGCCTAAGCCGGGCGCGGCGGGCTCTCCCATCGCTAATATAAGCTAATGGAAAATCGAAGTATTATCTGCGCCGCCCGCGCCTCCGCCGCCTCTTATCGTGCGCCATAACACTCAACTTTTGATCCTCGACAAATTTTAAGATTCCTTCGAGCGTTAATTAATTGATTGTACCGTCCGATGTAGCCGCAAGAAAACTCAATTAATTTTAAAAGGGTTTTTGTGTTGTTTTTTTCGCGATCTAACAGCCCCCTCCGCCCAACACGGGCCGACCGCCGAATACTCTGTAGTGAACTTCTCGACAATATCGAAAGCGCTCTTTGTGGTCCTCGCTCTTTGTAACGAGTGCTTTCTTAGCAATTAGAGATTAATGATTTTTGTTACATTTCGAGTAAAAGTGCTTTAATGACGTGAATTTAACTCGTAATACGCTACGTAGTACAGTAATAGTTATAAAAGTAAATCAGTGTAGCGGCAATTTAAGTACGGTAATTTGTTATAAATAGTCAGCGGCGGGACGACAAATGCGGCGAGTCGAACGGCTGGACCGGTCCATTCATCCCGGCTCGCCGCCCGCAGCCAATGAAAAAACTAAATCACCAAATCCCTTACCTAATTTAGAAGGACAAGCATAGTCATTAATACACACGTCAGTCGTCGTGCTACTACAAAATGTGGCCTATTTATATCCCGTCCCGGGGCTTGGGAATTATGGTAATCGGACGAGTCGCGTCCTTTGTCTGTAATGGTCGGTAATTACTGAGGCACCTCCAGGGGCGCTTCGTGTGCTCGGGGCCCCGTCGGGCTGGAGAATTCGACACTCGTTACGCGAATCGTCTCAACTTTAAAAAGGGAACGCGATTTTGAATGCCGCCATGGGATTTGTCGCCGCGCGCCCGGAACAAACTCACTTTTTTTTCTCCCTTTACTTTGGCAAAATTGCCTCCCGTGCGGTGGGTCACGATACGTACTTTTTGGGTTTGTTTACGTAGAGGGAATCGGGTATTTTTTACAGCTAACCCAGACTTTTCGGCGCTCGCTTTTACTATCCCATATTATTTATTGAGACTACACTATGCATAAAACTGAATAACAATCAGATAGAGGCCACTATCCATATTCCGGTTCGTTTATTTTTATATTTTTCGAGCCATCTGGCATCCGATCTCCCGTTTTCCGTTTAGACTCAGTATTTTCCGGGGAGAAAACCAAAGCTCGCTTAGTTATTGGAAGATAAAGGGGGTGTGTTTCGGCTCATTTGCGGCTGAGTTCGGCCCGAACAAACGTGATTTCTTATTGGAAACGGAAAAGAAACAGACCCGACTCGTAACGGAGTGGCTGCGGTTAGCTCGCCTTCAAGCCACGCCGAAGAAGGTTAATTCTGTGCTCATCGCTCCAATGAGATTAATATCTGGCTCGAAATGTTTTTGCCGTTGCGGCGACGGGTGCAATTTGATGCGTAAACCATGAACATTTGCGGCATACGTTTCATCGCGAATATCTCTTTCCAGGTAGTTTCATAACTCGTGACGTTGATGTATGAGACGTGGAGCATATTCACGTGTAAGTCGTACTCCGATAGCAACGAGATACATTCGGGCAATCTCAGAAGGCGGGAGACGCGGCGGCGACACGTGCTCACAATCTTAAACTCGTTACGTGAACATTCCCGAAGCAATTTAGAATTTACCCCTTAATCTTGATCTAAACTCGAAAGGAGAACACCCATACCTTATTTACGTAGATTAATATCTGTGGAACGTATCGATAGCGAGGCCAAATATTATGTGGATAGTTACCGCGGCGTTAAACCAAGGTCGTGCGTTATGGGCGGTGCTGATTCCCCAAATTTAGATTTTAATTTAGCGCCTAAGTTGGGCCCGAACAATATTTATATGAGAGAGAGAGAGCGCCGCTGCAATTTATAGTTGGGGAACAATCGGGAACTTGGTCCGGAGTCGTCGTGACTTCGTTTTAATTAGTACCCATTCATCGCGGAACAATCGATGCTCGAACAAATCCATTATCGGGAACTTTTCGATAGTCGAAAGAGGTGTACCTATTCAAAGTTTAGCGAGCCCAGAGGGATACCGGAGCACGAAGGCTTTTGTGAATCTGCATCATAACAGGCGATGTCTATATAGACACGACGTGTTTTAAAAATGATGGAACAATTTTGCACCGTGAAAGGAATGAACCATTCCATAATTCAGAACTGCATGGTTGCGATATAGTGTCTCTGTAATACGGATGCAAATTTTATAAATAGGAACATTTTTGATAAGGGATTACGTACACAAGACAATTCATCCCAAAATAGAACTGTATGATGTGTTTACTTTGGTATTACTAGACATTATTTTACTAAAATTGGTTTGTAGAGTATAGTAGAATGTAGTCTACCTACCTTACAAATATGTATATAAGATTAAAAATAGTTTTATATTAGTATTCGTAGTGAGTTTACGATCGAGTTTCTTATAATTTCCTTTATATTTACTTGCTTTCGAAAGGTTAAGCATTATCGAAACTCGGAGGCATTAACGAGTGTCGGGAGGGGAAGGTCGCCGCTATCTCACTGCTAAAAGTGAAACGGGTTCGCGTAATGATATTACGCTTATATTTTAATCGATGGCTTTCAGTTGACCGAGTCCCAATGTAATGTACATGAGATTTATCTCTCTCGGAAATATATTGTTTATATTGTAACTGAATGTTAAATATTGAACTACACTAAGGTACTTTAAATTACTTGTTTTTTCTTTTATAGTCGCGATTAAACCGTCTCAGCATATTTCCAGGTTGGTGCTGTACGGGACTGAATGTAAATGCTATAGCACGGGCAATGTATCATGTCAAGACGCAGCGGTCGCCTGCCACGCTGATAAGATTACCAGACAAAGGAAGTCCACCCATATCACTACCACCAACACCGCTAAATGCGAACCTTCATTTACTACCCTTACGGCTTCCGACGCTAATCTCAGCCTTAAAACAAAAGCTTTAGAGTCGACATTGTCTCGTTCGGTCTTTATTACTGTCCCGACGTCAACGTCTGCCCCGTTAAAGGACACTCAGCTTTATTTATGTTGACATACTGGCAATGTTGCCTTATTTGTTGTTGACTGTAGCCGCTCTGCGAACTCAGATTTGAACCTTAAAGCAACGTGAGTAGAGTCGGTAGACGTTTTCCGTTCTGAATTTCAGTTGGCATTGTTAAGGAAATTTGAGCTTTTTTGCTTGACGATTTTAAGGTTTATATTTGTTGTGTAAGTGAAGAGGTTAGCCGGGTGGTTTCCGGACGACGATAAGGAGACGATGTAGCTAAGTCGGGCCGTCACGCGACCTGTCCACTAATTTATGTTGCGCTGATTTTGTGATATAAGAACTTGGTAGACGGAACTCGAGCTAGGTAGAGGCTTTTTTATAGGCAGTTATGTTAATGTATTGTCTAGGCAAACATCCGCGGGACAGGACTCAGCACGTAACATAAATATACATTACACTCATTAGAATTCGACGTGTAGTGCGGTAGGTATTTGACGGCGCTTATAAAATAAGGTTATTTGTAAAGTTTTAATGTAAAGCTTGTACGAAGTTTGCCGTAGCGACTGGGGAGTTGTTTCTGTAAAAACTTAGCGATAAACAAACGGGTAACATTGCTTACTTCGCTGTTTCTTTACATGTAATCCCTTATGAAATGCCATCGTGAAAATGTTTTTTTTTCTGTTTATAAGGATTTCTTAGACCAACTTATTACAACCTCAATCCGAGATTTATATCTATTTAGAAACTATATGCGATGTCATTACAAAGTACTACACTTTTAAAAAGTTTTATTCTCTTGAAATAAAGGGTTCAGAGGGATTAAAATAAGGTCTACCATTCCACCGGGGCATACTTAGTAAATTTCAATAGTTAGGTGAGTTTGCCAAACATTTCTAAGCTAATACATATTTATCAAAGCGTCTACTGTTTATGAAAATTAATAGATAGACAACACTCGGCCCGCTAAAGTCACACGATACAGTTTTTTTCGCATCAAAGCCAGCATTGGCAAAGGTCGGCCGCCGGGGCGCGGATGTCAGATTACAGGCCAGATAATAAACTGGAAGTGCAGCGTTAGAGCTCGTTAGAAGGCCAGTCGGGGCCTTCATTAGTGTTTACAAGTAAATTGAAAAAATAAACCGACTGACGACGGGTTGGCTCGTGGCTCACGTTTCAAGTAAAACTTTTACTGAAGTACATTTAACTGGTGGTTAGAATTTTATTTGATACATGAAATATTACATTATTGACTGTGTTCCCAAACAATTCTTCCCAAGCGTTCGCAAGCGTTTGGAGATGACATTGCTGGAGGTGGACCACTGTATGACTCAATTTCTAACGGGACATGGTAACTTCAGGAGCAAATTATTTTTCTTCACTTTAGTGCCCCCGCCGCTGTGCCAATTTTCGTCACCGTATGTCGAATTCGAACAATCTGCTCATCACATCCTATGGGAGTGCAGCCTCTGGCAAAACGAACGTAACAATATGTTAAACAGTTTGCATGTAACAGCGGGAGTGGTGTATTACATAGACTTTGATGAGACCAGAGAAAATTTCCGTGCGTTCAAACGGTTCTGCCATACCTATTATTGGAATCAAGTATAATGCAGCTCACATTGTTAGGTCCAACTAATGTCAAATAGCATCCGTGGTGCCTTCTTTATTTCTGTGGCAATTCAGCCAATACAGTTATTTTTGTCTCCCGCTTTGTAATGGAGGGAAGTGGATACATTTTTCTTCCAACTCCTCCTACACCTTTTTCGATTAAATTGGTGCGGGTTCCAAGACAATTTAGCTTTTCCCCGGGACTCGCCGAGGGTCAAACCTCGGTGTTTTCAATGGACACCGCTGTCGATCCTGGCTTACAGGAGTAACAGTGGTGGGAATGTGTGGCGGGCTTAGTCCCAATGAAAAAAATATTGAATGTGTTGGTCTACGATACCATTCCAGTACGGGGTAGCCAGAGGTCTAGTATTATGTAGAGGTCTAGTATTAGGTATTTCTCTGACTTAAGTAGATACCTACTGACCACGCAGAACTTGCTTTTAGTTTAAAACATGAAAATCGGCAGGTGACGTTGAATAATGTTTCATACGTATTACACCTCAAAATATATTTGAATTATCCATTGATTAATATAGTTGCTGAAGTTTTCAAGTTTCCTCCTTTACATTCCCAAACTTATTCTATATCTAATAGTCAAAACAATATGGAGCTCGACCATTAATCTCACTATCTCATTGTACATATTTCTTTGTCTAAATCCATTAAATTAATTACAGTCATTCGGGGAGCCGACTCCGTATTTATTAGGCTCGTTATCATTCATTGAATCTTTCGATAGTACTCGGTAAATTGGTAGAAATGCCGAAGCGTCGTGATAGATGCTCTACTTACACGTGAATGGGGAGGCCAAATTAGCTGTCTGCCGAAGAATGCAGTTAGGATGGTGAGTGATACGCGTCGCTGGGACGGGGATCCGTGCGACTAAGATTCATAGGTGTCATTGGGCCCGTTTAGGGCGGTGGAATTGGGAAATTCCACGCGATATTACGAGAGGTGAGAGTTCAGGCGACGAGTGGAAAAAAGCTTATCACGGCCAGATTAAAGGGCTGACAGAGAGAGCCGGACGAACGATATCTGTACGTAATTTTTCAACTTTGACTCTATGGAGAGTTATTACGTTTGCTAGAAGCTAGTTTTCCTTAGTTTCCTTGTCGAAAACTTAATAACATAGAAAAAAGTAGTCCAAAAATGTTGACAAACTGCTACTTATTTTACGTAGACGAGTAAGATAAGCAAGTATAAATACGCATATGGCCCATGATAGAGCTATCTTACAGTTTCTTTCCACTAAACATTTGATTCATTCTCATCAGTTCCAAATCAGGCATTTCGATAATGGTGTTGTGTTGATTGCTTTGGCGAGAAAAACTAAATGTTCCGAATGTACTTGGGTAGAGGATACGCAACCAATTAATTCTATTGCACCCACAGGACTAAACGTTGTTACAAATCTACCATTTACTCCATCGGATATCATTTAACTTAATTAGATAGCGTGAACTAAATTAATGATTAAATATTGTTGGCTCGTATTTATCAGATGGACTTTCCTGTTTGTGAATATTCAAAGATGTTTACCACACACGTACAATGAGATGTATCCACTGAACGTTTTGATTCCAGTTGATCCAGTCAGATGTACGATAACCGGCCAGGCCTTCATTAACCTTCACCCGTCCACGGAGGCATTAATTACGCTTAATAGAAACAAACAAAACGAAGCTACGACAGATAAATGGGCCGAGATAGTTATTTAATTGTCTTATCTGTGGAGCGGGCGACGGGACGTCTCGAGACGCCGGAATAATGCGAATTCATTTGCCGTTTACGTCTTAACTTTTGTCAAAAGTTGCCATAGCGCACCCTTCCCGGTGGTGGATGATACGCGAGCGAGATTCCCTCGAATGGTTTGTGTAATTGCTCGTGTGTATCATTCAATGGAGATTGAATTGTTTTGTTTGTAATTAGTGTAATTAACACAATCGTGGCAGTGTTTCCGCGTGCGCTTATATTTCGCGGATGGTATTTTGAGATCGAATTAATTGTGTGAATGAATAAAAACTTGTTATTAAAAAGGTTGTAACTGCGTAAAGTGTTCAACAAATGAGAGCCGTCATTATGATGATCAGTTATATTGTAAAGTCCAAATTTATAGAAAATTAATTTGATCTACAGATCACCTAAATTCCATTTTTGAGTACAACAATGTTTTACAACGCCATTGTAAATTAATATTGAGATAGAAAAAAAGACAGTTCAATGTCATGGCTGGCCACCGTCTGTTCGTTAAGCACTTTATAATTCCTTTCTTCATCTTTAAAAAAAAAAATTGGCTTTAAGCGGAGGATGTATTAAATTGCTCTGATCAGAATGAATGGTGTCGGTGCGTGGGTAATCCTATGGAAGGAGGTGGCGTAGTTATAAAATGTGGTTTAATATCGTGGGGATTTCATTACAGCGGTAGGTACGCACTTTTTCATTCTTAACTCGCTGAGTTTAGATTGAGATGGTGTTTGAACAGCTTGCCTCTTATATAAAGTATTTAAAAAGTCTGCTTTAAAAGATTGATTTGCTTTTAAAGATATTTTCGGGAACCTAACTTGGTGCTCTAAGTTTTGAAATTTTTTAAAGAGCCTGGTACTTCCAACAAAAGTAAATTTTCGCAATTGTCGAATTCCAAAATTTCTCCTCCAGTTTCCCAATAAATCGTTGTCAATCCTCTTATTTTTTATTTTATTATTTTCGACAACAATGCGATTTGTGAATATTTTATAATATCCAGTGAATGCCTATCTGGGGTCTCTAATATTTTCCGTAGAGGAGGTTCCACAGCTTTTTCAGTAGAGGAGGCGCGGGTACGCCGACGGCTATGCCCTGATAGAGATTGATGATCGCACTCGCCCCCGCCTCCCCCCGGGTCATTGCGCTCACCCGATTACGCCAGACCAGAGGGATCCGCATATATCCAAATTACGCTACTGATGGACGTTCCTTACCCTGATAACTATCCCATGATAATCCTCTTGCTGTAATCGATATGTAGACGTATGAACTCCTTGGAGTATGTTCAATGTAAGTAAATATTCAGGTCAGTAGAAGAATCTTTACAGAGCGTTGTTATGTTAGCTTTCTTTATTGCCTTGTGAAGTATAACTATTGTTACTGAGTGGATAGGTATAAACTTTATAAATATCTGAAACTTATAAGAGGGTACAATTAAAGTTGATTAAGGGAAATTTTTATTGACTTAAAGTAGAACCCGTCTAGTTTTTTTTTCGTTAAAAAATATTAAGGTATTTTAATATGCCCACTAAAAATGGAAAGCTTTCAGTTTTATAGTCGTTCCATTGTACGTGACCCCGTTATGATACCAACACAGGAGTTGTGTTGGTGTAATGACGTTATAAAATTGATATCCAAAAGGGAAAATATCAAATAAGAGATTATTTTTGTTGAAAATGGTCGCACTATCTGATATTACCGGTGTTATTGTAAGGATACGGCCTAGTTATTTTTCATATTTTTTTTAAGCATTTTTACCTAGTCACTACAATAATCGCTTGTGAAACCTAAATATTTTGTAAAGTAGAACAACAAGACAATAAAAAATAGCGAACATGATTCGGGCATTAGTTATTGTATTATTCCAAACAAAACCTCTTTTATCTAAGTTAGTAACCATTATCCATTTTGTAGTTGAATAGATAACAGCATAAAAGAAAAAAAATCAACATAAAAGTAGCAAAATCTCCATTATCTGCGAAAACAAAATAACTAAAGAAACCTTAGGTAGATTCTCTCAATATAAGGAAATATAACTGGGAGCTAGTCTAAACTAACCCTCAGACATGAGTGGCAGGCTCGATTACGAACAGTGTCACACCCTTTTTGGGTGCAAAAATAAAAGATGGGCGCGTCGTTTGATGCGCATTTGTCACCGCGCGTTGCACCGCCGCCATCTTAAATCTGGAGTGGCCATCGACACCGGCTGAGTGGCTCATCCACGCACCGCGCCTTATACAAAGTGTCGCGCCACCACAGACTACAAACAAGTGCGTTGTCTTTGCGTAATTGACTGTGAACCCTTTGGTTGGGAAAAGTGTGGAGTAGGCGTGCTAAAGTATCCGGATGTAGGTACCTATGACGTAAGGTAGTAATATGCCTTCGTAAAAAATAGAGAATAATTTTATTTTTGTAAAATATACACATTTTGTTACAATTCTTCGATTTTATATTTTAAAAATCTATTTAATGTTCTGTCAGCCCCAGTAAAATGTGTACAATGTGTACAACCCATTTTAAGTGTGCTCGCGCATAAATAAGCATATCGCGTAAAAAATAGGGCGTAACCTTCATCCTATGATAGTGCAGACCAAGGGCATAGTCCATTATGATAGTGAAAGCGATTAGAATTAACTATCTATTTTATAATTTTGTTGTATGTACATTGTAGTTATGTACTCTCGAATGATGTTAAAATTTCTTTGTTTGAATGATATGAAGTTTTTAAGGATCACAAATATAAACTTAAACAGGTTTTTAAGTCGTGAAAATCCAAAAGCTAGGCCCCCTCCACTTATGAGATGATGCAACAACACAATAGCGCTCGCCACAGTGGGGCTCTCAATTGTGGCGGAATCATATCGCGTATGAAATAAATCAGCTGTTTCGGGGTTGTTCGGGACGATCGCGTTACACCCCCATTTGCGGGTTATGCGATGCAACGCGATGTAAAATGGCGCCCAACGTGGGACTTGACGCCGAGTTGACAGGTGCGCGCTGTCAAGCGAGGTGGTTTGTTTCCGAACGGATCGCTCCGTTATCTGTTTGATTAATTACCGCAATTATGTTGTAATCTTGAAGGGAGTTTGGGGTATACTTTATTTGCGTAAATTTAAGTAGGAAATTTATTCATTTAATATATATTTGTAATGGGTTTATTTGATAAGCTTTAGCCACTAATTCCAATGCAAGATGAGCGTAGATTGGATATTTACTCTTTACCAAAAGTTTAGTTTAGTTTTATATCCTCCAGAATTTTTTTAAACTAAAACAGTAACGTTATAGCATACCTAAGTACCACAGTGATAGTATGTACATGCCTTCAGGAATTGCTTAAAGGGTAATTCCAAATGTTTATGTTGGGTATATGTAATTCCACCTCAGCATAACCATTACAGCTTGAAAGGCTCGCATCCCGCTTCACATACAGAGGTCAAGCGTACTCGAGCCCTTTGTACCCAAATAGATACGGCCCGTGTGCATTAGCGAGGGTCGGGCTCCTTCAGCTCTTTCTTTACACAGACTCGATGCCCTTCTTCCGGCGAGGCGCGATTAAATGTATGCTGATTTGATTTATGGACGCAATTATTTTATTATCACGGCTACTTCGGTAGTTTACGATGACACGCATGTCAGCATTCGTAAAGTAAGATAGAAGGACTTCTACATAAAATATAAATGTGTAAAAAATATATTTTGAAGAAAATTTAGGTGCGAATCTATGTTGCTCTGCTTCCAACTACATATTTTTCAAAAAGCATCATGCATCTTTTCTACTATATGGAGGTATGTGTTAAATTGGAATATGTCAAATCTTGGATTGCGTTATCCCATACATTTATTATCTCATTGTTGAACCCACTAGATAAATGGTTGCGTTTTTCGTCATATCCATAATGTAATCACGGAACATTAGGGGTGTGTCATAATTAATCGAATTAAATACGCATGCAAATAATATAATTAATAAACTCGGTGCGGTTAGCAAACAGTATGTAAAGCTTCTAATTAATTAATTGCCATTACATTTATGTAATTGCTTGCGTATGCAAAACATTCTACGCGGGATTCCAATAAACGAACCGTAGTAGAAAAAGTCGACAGTCGACAGCACTCCGTTTTAAAATCCATTTACAAATGTAAACGTTGGTGTTCAAACACGGCCGGTCCACGGGCCAGGGGCCTTCCTGGGCCCATCTATCTTGCAGGGCCGAACGTTGACGAACGATGGCCCCTCGATATGGGAGATGACACAATGCGATGACCCCGAATCCATTCGTGAGGCCCCGGTAATAGTTTTCCCCCGCTATCCGTTACTCTCCATATTTTATCGGACCTTTTTATGAGGGTTATACGGGGAATGTGTCATGTTGCGATTCTGTCGGAACCCCGTCCCACTTAACTATACATATTTGATGCAAATGCGTAAAGAATTGATGATCCTTATAAGATTTTTTCCCATAATCCTATTCGTTTTCGGATATCTGGAGTGTGTAGGTATAATGGCGGGTATATGATTTCTCAGAAAGGCAAAAGCGAAAGTGTATTAGGTATATTTTTAGAAATATCAAGCAAATTACGTTAGGTATACTGAAGACGTTTTTGATGATAAAAGGGTCGTAGAATTTAATTTGTGCCCTATTTACATTGTTGCAACCCTAATGGGCGCCATTTTGTTTCGATAACGTGGAAGCATTAATGACGTCATCCATCAAGTCAAGTTGACAGGCCGGCGCAGTTGCATCGGACGCGGATTTAGTGTTGCTATTGTGGAAAAAATCGAATACCGTAAAACTATTAAATCCTCCTTTTCACGCTGCAAAATGTAGTTTTTTGGGTACAACTGTGACCAGTAACATTGGAAACGTGTTCTCGTTTCATGTATTCGTGAACAAAGCCAATTATATCACGAATATCGAGTAAACGTCACCGATTGAGTACTAAATTCAGGCCGGATGTTCCATAGCATGCACTAATCCAGATTACTAATCACACGGTAAACCTATTACTATTTCGAGTGTGAAGTGTGAAATAGCTCGGCTCCGCGCGCCGCCCGCCCCGCCACCGCCCAACGCAACCGCGCCGGTATTTTTAGGGTATAAATTCCATTACGAATTGCCTCATTTAGAGCGGAAGGAATGGAAATAATGGCGGCCTTGTTAGTCGTAATCTAGTGACTAAATAAAGGCGTGAGTTACGACCCGCCGCCGTGTGGATTAAAACCTACTTTCTAAACAAAAAATGGGCAATAACCGAGTACCCCGCCGGAAGGGGACCTCCTCTCGCGGAATTTCATTTGCAAAATTTCCTCTGACCGAAACGCCATTATGAACTTAGAGGATGCGTAAATATACGTTTTCCAAATTGAATATCTTGACATGCACGCCGCTAAATCGGCATATAAAAATGAGATTCCAAAATTACGCCTCGTAATTTTTTCGCATGAGAATGACTCGCGAGATTAATCCTTTGGAAACGGAAACGAATCAAGAAGACAGGGCGAGCGTTGCGAGTACCTATATACTCATAGGTGGATCGAAGCGAACTCGTTCGCACCTCCACATTTTTATGTTTTCATAAATTTCCGCCGAGATCAATATTTTATATTCGCACGGCACCGCGGTAAGTGGGGATTTTTTGCAAGTTCGCGCCGCGCCGCACCCCCGGCTTTATTTATTCGGATGTGGCCCTCTCGAGATTCGCCACTTGTACCGTTCGATACATTTTTCACACGAATAATGTTATCACGTTCCGTTGCTATGCACCGTCTATATCACTTATGCATACAAACCTTTGCGGCTACCGACCTTAAAAATAGAACATTGTTATATATTTTTTAAATTTCAATCCATGGCTGTTGCGTTCGAAATACAGATTGTATGAGCCCGTTACTGTGTTCGGTAAATTATTAGCCTTCTTATATTTTAAGCCTCATTTATTGGAAAGGATTTGCCCGGTCACTCGAGACTTCGTAGACAAATCCAATCGCCGCAGGTTACACGCTAGTTGATTGGTCGTGACATTTTATTACCCCAACCAGGAGTCGGTTTTACGTCGCGGTCCGGGGTGGGTTTACGTGCTAAGTATTTTTATTTGTTCGAGAGCTTGGATAAACTGGATGGTACGACGGATTATTTTACCGTAACACAATCTCTAAGCTTTTAAGGACACCTGTCACGTCGCTATGTTTTTTTCTTTAATGACTGAAAATGACGGCTCACGGTGAAATTGTTTGAGCAAAATTTTGATTTACTTGTCGATCAGAGCAAAGCAGTATAGATAAAATTGTAGATTCAGATAACATAATCTAGGAGCTGGGCAAGTAAAAGTACTAGGGCAACAGCAACTGAAGTAGTGCATTCCATTTTAGTAGCTGCAACTAACACTTTTCCAAACGAGTTGAAACCTTATTCCGCACTATCTAAAATAGTTTTCGTAAAGCAAAGAAAAACAGTATCAAACAGTAAAACAAATCTAGAAACAGAAAATCCCGCTATAAACGTAGGTTGCAGTTAGTATCGCACAGTGGGCCCGTCCGTACACATTAGTGGTTGGCTATAATTTATTTGCCAGAGTAAATAGGATTAGCAGCGGGCGGTGCGCACAGTGGGCCATTTTTTCCATCGCGCGGACAAAACGGATAGCGGCGGGCGGCCGATGTACAATTTCAAAAATAGATCCAAGTTACGACATGCGAATCGGACACGTGTGATCGATTTCTGTTGATTGTAGTAAATGGGACATTGAGTAATGGTGTGTAATGCAGAAATGTTATACCGAAGGAACGCAATCAGGGATGTTATTGTTGATGATGTTATGTGTAACTTAGATAAGTAACTATGTCACACAAAAAAAAATCTACCGAAATTCGTGACAGCTCTAGTGTTTCCAGTGTACTCTATATTTTTTCTACCTTTGTAGAGTTCTGTTGTACATGGAATTTGAAAATGGAACATTTCTTTTTAAAATAGCACATTTTTACATGTATAACCCTAAGCAGTTCCTTACATTCAATGCATACAAACTAGATTATACCTAACATTGATAATATCTGTAAATTTCTCTGTGTCAAACTCAACCAAGGTTTGAACCACTAACCAGTTCACCAACTACATCCACATGTATCAGTAAACATAGCTAGTGTGTTTATCATGACAACACTGTTTGAGATCAATACTCCCGCACAATAAATCGCAATTTGCGACGGCTGCATTCAAACGCCGTCAACATGTTCAATGTAAACAAACTGACATTCGACTGATAACCGCCTTTATTATCATATGCTATACAGGTGATAATAGCATAGATGTACGTATGAAATTATTGATTGGTTCCATATAAGATAGCATTTAATTAACATAATCAGAGAAGCATTATGATTAGTTTAAAATAGTTATCATCCATTTACAGTTCGATTATACGACGCTTTTGATAGAAAAATGTAATTGCAAGTGATTTGTAGAATGATAATATATATCTTTTCAAACATAAAAATAATACCTAACCTGGATACCCAAGAATATAGAGTTTAACTCCCAGAACCACAGGGCCGTTAAGCCGCGCTCTGCAAAAATTTACCAATACTAAAACCAACTGTATTAACTCATAGAAAAAGCTCGTTTTTTAACGAAATGACATAGATTACGTAAGCGAATTTTACAGAGTGGTCGCGTGGCTTTTACATATATTCACTCATTATATTTATTGATACAGAGTTGGTCTAGGTATTGGTAAACATTTTGCAGCGCGCGGCTTAACACCCCTGTGTAACCGTGATTAATACCAAGTATCTACGCACAGATACTTGGTTTTGAAATACTTAATGTATCTTTACTATGGTTGGTTACCTACTTTTCGTATAACATTTTAATATTATATCATAATAATACACCAACAACATTATTACACATTCCTTACGAACGAGCAATATGTGCCATGATGGAGAATGTTCGTCGCGAAATTGTTTATGTAATTCCAAAAACTATGAAATTGCGAATTACTTCTCAGCGTAACTATAATTCCAAATTAGAAATTCCTTGGCGCACATGCGGCGCGCGCTAAAAAAGATAAATAATTTCGGGTCGTTTCAATAAAGCCACAATTTCACGCGCGCGTTGGCGCGAACTCGCGAGTGTTACAATTTAATAGAACTTCAAAAGGCCTGCTGATTCCACCACAATTCTATCAGCTTAGCACGGGATCCCCAGCATTATGCGTATAAAAAGCGGTTATCGCGAGTTGCGCCACCCTTGGGCGGGCTGCGGGGCCGCGGGGCCGCGGGGCCGTCCGCCCGGGAACAAAACGGATACCGGGGCCATACTACCGACTCTCACGGAACACAACTTTAGAGTAACTTTTTAGGTTATTTTAAGTACATTGCCGTGTACTGAAAGTACGCAATAGTTCGCTCGGATGCGCGCATTATACCCGTTTCATATGTTTATATTCGTTTTGTCCATATAAGAAATCTACGAGTAGAACACATGTGTCTTCATTTCAGACGCTGGGGGTTGGTGAAGACAATCCGAACCGACGTGAAATAAGTTTTGTATTATTTCATAGGCGCGTCGGCGCCTATGAAATAATACAAAACGAAACTTTTTTTTTTATAGGATCGTAGATTTCAGTAAGTGTATAGCAAAAAAACAAATGAAAATAGGAGCGGAGTAAAATGTTGGGGGTTTATATTTATAGTTTCAATTAACTGGCTTTGCACGCGCCGGCCGCGCGTTTGTGTTGCTCGTTATTAGAATTTAAAAAATACACAAGCCAACTTTCTAGAAAAAAAAAACTTACTGGGAGGCGGGCGCGGCGCTTTCCAAACCTCGAAAGTAAATCCAGCTGTAAATTAGCGCGGGGATAAAATTCATCGCGCGAACATAACGACAGCCTAAAGGACGGTCGTCAACGAAATTTAATTCGACGTTCGCTCGAAAATGCCTCATTTGAACGACAATAATCAACGCGTAAAACGGTTGATGCGATCACTTTAAAAACGCTGCGACACGCGGGTATCGCCGGCGCACTGCGCAATTAAAATCGTCGACGCGATGCGATTTAACTGCGACTATTTAGCTGCAATTACGTTACATCAACTGTCCATTGTCCCGCGGCCATTAAGCTCCCACTACAATAGTCCAATCCCGAGCTCTAACTAAGCGACTTCGGGCGTTTCCGCCCCACTTCGGGCCGCTCAAAGAAGCGTAATTTGCGGTTAGGAAAATTGTAACCGCCGCGAATTTTGACGATGCTCGCCCAAAGTTTAGCGACTGCAGTCGTTTGAAAGTCGACCTCCCGACGGGTTAAGTCGACTTGACAAAGTTCCGGGTTAATTTGACCGGCCAGTTTAACCTCTATTGGCGGAGTAGGTTAACATGACAGAATTAATATGTGCCGAGCGTTTTCTTGGGATAAATATTATTTTTATACGTACTGTTTGTTATTTTGGGGCCCGTGTATTTAGGGACAGACGGAGCTGGAATCAAAGTATTAATTACCTACTTGAAAAGAAAAGAAATTGAAACGTGTCTTGAAGTTACGTTAGTAGCTGCTTTTATAATTAAGCTTGTTTTACTAAAATACTTAATTTTCTCTTTTGGTTACCGATTTATTATTTATCTTTGATATAACAATGTCTTACGGTAAGCATATTTAAGCCCAACCTTCTACAATAAGTTGAACAACTTTATCCATATTCTGTTCCAGTTGTAAAGCGAGCACAATTACACGATCCGAAAGCTCAGCAACTGTAGCCTTTGTCAGACCAACGCCGGCAGCGCCAATAATGACGACCTAAACTTTACTAATTTCACTTTAGTCCGCTACCGCGCGCTCCACCGCAAATCACTACGTGCCTTTGCCTGAAAGATGCTTTAAAAAAATACGTTTGAAAATGGAATAGATTTCTTTTATCAAGAATGCCGTTGCCGTATTTATGAACTACTAGCGGCCCGTCCCGGCTTCGCACGGGTGGACATTTTAATTTGTAATATTTTTACCTTAAAGCTTCACTTTACACTATGTTGGCAGTGGTATTTGTTAGGTGGCAGCAAAACCTACTCGAGAAAGAGCAACATACAATTGCCCATGAAAAAGCACTCTTTCCTTACGCACACCTCTCCCGCACTTCGGTGCCCGTGGTAAGTTTAAATATAGAACGACACTTTACAGAAAGTGGGTATAGTGAAGAAACTTTTTTCGGAGACTCGACTACATAATTATTTTTGTTTCTTGACTAATCTATGCCTAGTATAAATCTAGTATTACAATAAGCATAACTATTTTATTATTATGAACATAAGTCAAACCTTAACAGGAAACAGTAGGTAAGTACAGTTAATGGTTACGCTATCAATATCTGTAGCTGATAAGCGTGCCCTTTGACTGCCGCCGCGGAACTTGTTATCAGTTGCCTCATTACACTCCAACAATGCAGGCTTGAAGGCCTTGTGTTCTACAATTACCTACGTCACACCCCCTTTACATGAACTGCGGGGGTATTCACCGTTGACGGAATCGGAAAGCTTTGATGAAATCTATATCAGAAAGTTTTTGACGGGAAATCTTTCTGTCATCTAAATTCTCGAAAAATATTTGACACTGTTTGATAATCTTTGTAAACACACATATCGATCGAAATTATTACTTTGTGCAGCAGTCTGAGATGAATTACAAACATGTTTTTTTAGTGTTAGTTGTGATATGTTACTCAGGTTTATAAACATGTTTACTAAGTAGGAAAACCCGACTATATATGTAATATTCCACACGCTTACGAAACTATTCCGCTTTGGATTTTGTAATGAAGTACACTAAATCATTTTGTGGTAAAAATTTATGCAGCAAACGTTGTTTTTGCGGTGATAAAAATCGCGATAATCGCCGGAGCAAACACGTCGCGGCACGCGCTCAGCGATTAGCGCTCGTGCCGATATCGCCCCTCAGCGCCCTCAGGTACAAAACCCCGCTAACTCATGAGTAATTCAAGCGTGGAAACTGATGAAAATTATATCTATACCCACTTATTCGAACGTGATTCGAAAAAAAACGGCGTTAGTTTTTTAAATTGGGTAATTCAAATTCTGTTGGCATAAACTTTAGTGCCTACGACTAAACTAAATTTGACAGCACTAAAAATACTACCGTCTCGCTCTACATTACTGCAATGAGAAAGACGGCAATATACTTAGTGAAGTTAGTATTATGCAATCAGGATCAGCACCAATTATTGTATTTCGATAGTAAATCAGAGTCAAACTATAACTAATTATTAAAAGATCCTTACGATGTACAAAAATATGGCTACGTTAGTAGATACAACGTTTAACTTCGCAATGTGAAATGTCCCAACATTGTAACTTCAGAAGTTACAATAGAAATTCAAAGGCAAGTCTACAACAGCGCGACAATGATTATTAAGAGCTTAAATTTAGATCAGTTCCGTTGCATATTCTTAATTATTGTCGTCGGCGCCCAGCATCGGGGCCTGCGGGACCCGGGGCGAAGCCCGGGCTCTTTAATTGCAACGAAGCAACCGCCTCGTAATATAAATTGAGACACCACAATCAAGATGCGAATTTAATTCTACTGGTTTTGGACTTCATTCGGGAAATGCAAATACATTTGTGTATGCTTGTGCTGTTGACACACGTGGAAAAAACTCTTCACACCGCTTTGATTTTTTTATGGCTGTAATTTTTTTTTTTGGGCTGTTATAAGGTGATAGTACCTATTTGCAAAATTTTAACGACTATTGACACTAAAAATGAATGACACTAAAAGTGAAAAAAAATATTTTTAACAAAAAACAAGAACCGACTTAAAAAACCTAGGTGCACTAAAAACATTTTTATTCATATCTAATACAATTGGCTTTTCGTGGGATAAAAGCCGTAAAAATAATCCTGTTTGTAATATTCAGGTTTCGCAAAAACACTCCAAATTTCTGTACTTATGTAACGTATTTCCTGATACCAATTTCCTTTGGTACCAACAAAATGAGCGAGTCGAGTTCGCCTCGTAGATAATTAAGATTCGTGTTACGAACTTTGGCCGATTTTAAGTAAACAAGCTCGGGCGAACGATACTTATTTTTTAAAAATAATATATTTCTAAGAAAAGACTATTTGTCAAACAAAAACTTGGATGAAAATTTTGTACTTAGGCTGGTAAACCTAAAGGAGGTCAAAGATCAAAGACGATAGCGTCTTAAGGCAGCGGGGCTAATAACACGAACATTAAACACCAAACACAAACTATTTACTTAGCATTACACTAACGTACGCGTGATCCGTTATGCTCCAAGCATGCGTTCCTATTGATATGAATAAATTAGATGTTGGGCGTGTTGACCTCTGTGCAGAACCAATCTTGGTTGTGCTCTTCTGTCCTATAACGGATTGCTAACACGTGTAAGCTAATAAGAATACTTTATTTGTTTAGCTACACTTAACTGCCTATGTATCAAATATTTTGCCACTGTACTAGATCAGTTTGGCTTAGCAGACCAGAATAATTCTAAAAAGTGGTCTATTATTTGCTACTATTGGTAAGTAAATATTAGATAGCTATTATTTGCAAAAAAATCAACCATAATCCAAAATGCTAAACAGAAAAAGAAGAGTAAAGAACAAGTTATATCCATTCTGTCAAATTAGGTGAGACAGCTATGGTTAAGAATATAATTGTATTGACGACTGAAAAGCAAACAGTTGTCCTAAGAAATGTTTATTTTTACAAAGAGTCGTTCGGAGAGTGATATTTTTAGACCGAAACCGCATCGGTCTGGACAATTTAAACTATGTGAAAATAGATTATCCAACGGACATTATCGATTGTTCATTCCTGAACTAAACTACATACTAGTGAAGTAACAATATTTTGTAATAATTTTTAAAATTTTGTAATAATGTAGAGATATGCTGATATCTTTCCCTAACGGGTTTCACTCCAAAGAACCCATACAGAATATCAACATCTCGGTAGTTTCATAATCATCGTTGTTTTTAAACGATGGCAAAATGAGTTCCTATTTTTTGCGAAACCAACATCCCGATACGGCATTTACCGAGGATAAATCTCAAAATTAACATTTCTATATACGTGGCAAATGAAATGTAATATTAATTTAGAGGTATTGCTACCGGATCTTAATTGATTCAAGTCATTATCGGATCAACACGGTCTGTTCTAAAACAAGTGGTTCATGGTAGAAAAATGTTTGGGAACCAATGTTGGAGACGAACTATTCTACTGTAAAGACAGTTTGGATTGGCACCGTTTCTCCGCAGTTCCGCACCTCCATCGGCAACCGGACCACGTACTGGGAAGCTCGCCAGCGCCGATTGTGAAAACAATTTGGAATCGAATGGGAATCGCGCCACGACTGTGCCGACCGGCCGCCGGAAGGATTACATTTAATTGACGGCCGAGGACTTTTTAATAGTCGTGTCTATGCATAGATAACATAGACTATTAGCAGTGTTAACTGTCAGATTTGAAAGAAGTGTCAATTTATTGGAACACAAACAATTTGTAGTGTGAGATTCATCCGTCATCTTTAATCGTCTCTCATAACGCATTTTTATTTATAATGTGTATTTATTGAACTTGCCCTTGCTATTAATTACCTGACACTGGCTGAAATATCTGCTAAATGCAGGTGGAGCCATTCCTCATCTTATTCCATTAAATATCATCATTTCATTTATTTCGTAAATAAGAAGAAGATTTCGTAGTGCATGCATAATAACTAGCCTAAAATAAGAGACTATCCTATCAATATACTAATAATGGCGGACCAAAACCGCTTTGAGAATAGATAGTAAGTAACCTTACAAGAGTAGGTATAATGTGATAGCTTTAACAAGGAACTAGACCTTGTTTAATAACTATCCCTATCTATTAATTTATAATCAATATAATTAAACCTTCTATTTATTCCATGTGAATAAAAAAATCTGTCAAAGTAACTAACGTTATTTGAGCTTTGCAAAAATGTGTGGTTGAATAAATACGTCAAGATGTGTGCCAAACTAGAACATACGACTTTAACATCACTAGAGACGACATAACAGTTTTATTCAATGCTCGGAAATGCATGTCAGTGTTACTACATCTTAACCCGTCGGCGCCCGCTTGCCAAAATCCCAGGGGTCACGTGCGTTACATAACCCTGCAACGGCAGAGCCGTAATTTTAAAAAGTATTGGTTTAGTTTTTAATGCCGCTGCAGATGCCAGCAGGAACGGAATTAACCCTCGGCTGCTTTATGGGCCCGAGTTTGAGTTTCACCTAGTTTCCGAAGAGCAAAAAGTTTATAGTACTCCATAGGAGCAGTTATGTTCTAGATTATTTTAGTGCCAATGGAATAATGCTACAAAATTACTATGACTGTTTCTTGTTCACTAAGTTATTCAATATCACGTTTATACATTTTACAATGCATTGAAAATGTGAAAGTTTAAATAAAAACTTATTTTTTATACTAAATCATTTTGCATATTAATTTCAATACATAAAGTATTTTTGCGAACACTTGTGTACTGTGATGCCAATTTAAGTGGATCATAAAATTCTATGTATTTGATGATTAGCCTACTGAATAGGCAATAATCCTTCCTATCCACATTCAATTCATCTGTAACCTACTTAAAAAGGTAGAATCTAGTAGAATCCTCTTACAAATTTACCTACAGCCTAGAAACAAAGCTCCACTGATTCGATTTAGTTCGCAGCAAACGGGATCTTCTTTGATGTGTCGAATGAAAGGCAGCGATCCAACTGTAATACACTTAGCCGGGCCATTTCAGACCCCCCCCCCCCCCCCCCCCCCCCCCCCGGCCCGGCCCGGCGGGCAGGGCGAACCCCCGCATGCACTCGTAACCAGTTCAATAAGATTTTCATTAAGCGTTGAAAAGTTTTTAATGAGCGCGGATTTGGTGTTGCTACCCCTTTGAGTGTCTATTACGCGTGAAGGTATTTTGATTAGAAAATATATGCCCGTGTATTGTTTTATATTAGATAGATAGATAGATAACTCTTTATTGTTCCACCGCAAAAAGTTCTAATCAATATTTAACCCCCTCATACTATTTTTTTCTGTGCTTACTTGATAGTTTTATAGTTCTGCAACTAAAATAGTAACTAAGTAAAATAGTAATTTTAGTGTCAATAGTAAAATCAAAAGGATCCAGTTTAATGCCACCCTTACACGTTAGACACTCTACTGTGACTTCTAGTAATGTGGCTCATATAGCTGGTAATCTTAATAAAATTAATATATCAAACATTTGAGAAAGTAGTCGGAATAAAAACTCGCACGCGTTTATACCAAAATCTATTCTCGATCACAACACTCTGTGTTTCAACACTATGTAATCGAGAAAACAAATCGATTTGCGGAAATTACTCATAAGTAGGCGAGCAAATAGGTTCGGATCTGATAAGTGGAGGCCGGCGGTGGCTTTCTTCGTTCCACGCCATATGATGGATGGCTTCATTGTGGCCGGCCACGATTACCTGCCAGCCCTGCCAATCCTGCCTTGCCAGCCAGTTTTACGCGCCACACTACCTGCAAGTAACATTTTATGCACTTACGCATGCAAAAAGAAATTTCAGGCAGACCCCATATTTACAATCCATTTCCAATGACATTGCGGAACACTTGGGTAGTTACTTAGAAATGACATTGTAGATGGTTAGAAATTCTTATGAAAGCGGTTGCTCCGATACCTACGTGTAACAGATTTTGAACTAGGCATATGTAAAGTACCTGGGTATTTTGATGTGAAGACAAAATGTCAATAGTTTTTATAGCATTCAAAATTCTGATGTTATTTTGAATTTCTCCATGTGACCAGCACCACAAATGTCACAAATGAGCATGGAAATCTCCTTCAAGACGACCTCCAGAGTAGTTTTCAAAGCGTTAAGTTCTGTCTGCATGACATCGGATTGAAATCAGGCTAGGCTAGCATCACTAAAATCCAGTTCCCATCCGGATAAACATGAATATTAAATTTAATCATATCGCCGTAATAAATGGCGCTATGAAAGAAACTTCTTAGAAATCAGATACACCGTTTTGCCGCGCGGTCGATTAAAAGAGGGGGAGGTCGAGGGTGGTGGCCGGCACCCCCCCCTTCGGAAATACAGCGTTCCTCGGTATAGGCCGGCTATTTCCTTCAATCGTGGCCGTCAGACACGCCACGAGTAATGGCCGAGCTGCCAATATGGACCTTAAGTAATGGACACTAAGTCTACTTCGTGTTTGTTAACAAACATGAGAACGCCAATCGTAAAATCACTTGAAGGCATGCCTCATACTAACTTGTTATGTTTGAAGATAGCGGAAAGTAACTTTGTGCTATTTTCAATTCATTTAAAAGTGATATAATTCCTATTTTAAATCTTGTAGGCATCTATACTTTCCAATATCGTTGGTGTTAAACTTTAGTAAAACATTGTACAAAAAAAATCTTCTTGAGTAGATATTAGGATGAACTTCAATAGAATCAGAATCAGATTTCTTTTAACCATATAAACCAATACAGGTCAGTAAACAAAAAAATATAGTATCTCTAACACTCATATAGCGTAACACAAATACCACTCTATTCTGAACCGTAACTATAGTGTCACAGACGGACAGATATCCAAATACGTTAAATCATTTATAGATAATACCGTTAAAGACACTCGTCTCAGTTCGTCGCTTTATGCAGTTTCCCGACTCCCCCCTATTATTTTCTCGCTGACACGACAGCGTCTAAATTCGCAACGTCTAAACGCTGACGGTGATAATTTTCTGTTTATTTGGCGCAATAAATACTGGGATATTTCAAGATGAGGATTGCCGGGGAAATGAAAGGCGTGTATGTATGTTTAAAATTTACAACAAAGCAGTTTTTCAATGTGTCATACAAAATATTGAAATGAAAGAAGCGAGAATGATCATGAAGAATTGGTTAATGCAACAATCGTATAAAGAGACTGAACATTTATTAAAAAATAGAACATTATCTATACTAAAAATTACTTGACAAACGTCACACACATATTTACGCACACATCCTCAGTTTCACACACACGATACATGCACGCACTCTTTATATTTTATCGTATATTTCATTAATTAATTTCCTATTTTACATTTATTTAATTCACTTCCGAAATAATTTTAACACAGAAACCCAAAATACAGACAACGCGTACTTTGGGTTTCACAGTAATTCGTTTCGTAACTATTTTGGTGTATATATTTTTTTAAAATTACGTTTTCATTAGATGATGGTAAAAACTAAAAATCATGGTAAGTACGCTAAAAGTTTATTGATGATTGTTGATTTTCAGAATTCAGTCATAATCTAGTAATAATTGTACTATAAAATTTTAACTTTGAAATACATCGTTACTTAATAGCCTGTCGTGATTGAGATTGCAAGTTTTCTGAACTGTGAAACCAGACCATTCATATATTTTTTTCAAATTCATATTGTATACATTTTCCTGGAATACACAATATATATTTATTTTTGCTAGTTCCCAGTTTCCAGGAACAGTTAAAGAAGCAGCTATTAAATCAGTTGCTTTTTTCCGGTTCGGGTTATTCCGGTCAATTAACTTTTACAAGCGCATCGTTTTATCCGCGCTACGGCGTAGCACAGTAGTTCCGTAGCATCGTAGCCGCGTAGCATCTTTGTTGATTTAGTTTAGAATATTATTTTATTTTCTCTGTAAACTGTTATAAATATATTATTAATTATGTTGTGCATTTCCGACTTCAGTTACTCCAGCCTGCAAACATATTCAGAAGTTTGAGTGCATAATAATAAAGCCCGTTATAGACGGTACGCGACGACGCGAAATATCGTCGCGCCGCGGAGACAATAAAAAATACGAACAGAAAGTAACTACGCGCAGATGGCGCCACGGTGGAAAATATATTAAGTAAATTTAAAAAGCGAATTCCCGAACGCGGGCCAGCGCAATGGCGCGTGTGAAATTTAGTATTGCGCTCTTTGAGACCGCGGCGTGCGGGGAATCCTAATGTGTACCTGGAGCTCGCGTGCCTTGTAGCTTATTCTATCGGATATTGTAGCCTACACTGGATTTCTAACTTAAAATGTGACCTGGTTTCATTTCAAAGAAAATCTCGTGCGACGCTAGAATCGTGAAGCATTGGTTCCAGTTCAAATATTAACATTTTGAACTATCAACCAAGTTAATGATCATGTATCATATATGCTGTTCTTCTGTGTATATGTCAGAATATTTTTAACTTTTATTTATACTTTTATTTTATTTTACTCAGTTAAATGCATTTATTATCTCGTTATACTGTTACAGCTGGCTGTAACGAGCCTTGCCAATTTACACGAGAATCGAAACCCAACATCGAAGTTATTTCTGTTGATTGATTTCGAAAATTGAATTCTCTATTTAAGCACCAATTAAGGCGTAGTCTGGATGGCGTCAGATACCGAAACTCGACTCAATTGTAATTATTTCCTGCTTCGAAGAAAACTTGAGGGGGCGTTAATTGTGGGCTACGTGAGGGAGTTTTATACGTCGCGACGAGGATACGATACGATGTCGGAACGATTAGAAATCCGCATTAATAAAAAATATACCGTCAGACAACACATACTTATCGCATGATCCCAAACTAAGTAAAGCTTGTACTGTGATGGGTATCATACAATGGATTGGGGTCAAACCGTTACACCCAGACCAGGAAAAATTCTAAAATATATAAATAAAAAGAATTGTACTCCTAGATCAAATGGATATAGTGTCAGATTATATGACAGTTTTTCCATTGTAAACGTAATGTTTAATCTTTTTGAATGGCAAACATTTTTGTAAGTGATAAACAAGTTTTGTGCCGAAATATATCACGCGACCGTATCATGTCCGAATGGAAATACAATTCACTGAACAGGTGGTCAGCACCAGATAATAAATCTGCGCTGTTCCCAATTCCATTTTCAATTACAATACAAGGTTTAAAAAAGAATATTATTTGAAAATATTTTATTTTTTTCAATCATTATCATCTTATTATCGGTATAATAAATACTCGAATATAGAATGGAATATTATGTAATATATTTATAAATTCCATTTATAACTACATTTATCTTTAAGTACTATTTACTTTCACAACTGAAATAATTTTCTTATATTCTTGTCTTGCTCCTTTACTATCATCACTTAAGACGTATTATTTTAATGTTACTTCAATAAATTGACAGTTTTTGAAGGAACTGTCAAAAAATATAAGAAATTGAAATAAAACTATTTTACGGATTTTATCGCGTTTATTAACTATTTTATTTTCCCGACGTTTCGGCTGCTTTAAAACAATGAATAATAAGTAATATTAAAACATTGATGCTATAAGTAGAGAGGGCTGTCAGACTTCTTTAACAGTTCGTAAAGAGCTCAATGTAATACATGGTTTTGAAACACAAATAATGATGTCTATTCTATTTTATAACTAATCTTTACTTGGCAGCACTAAAACTATTGTCTTCTTGCTCATAAATAATTGCCGTAACAAGGACGGGAATACGCTTAGTTTGGCGCTAACAGAATCCATATTTTGACGACGATAACGTTTTGGTTTAGTGATATGAGCGCTCGGCTGACTGAACTAGGTGGTTGCAAGTTTGATTCCCGACATTGGCAAATTTCGCCCCCAGTCCATTGTATGGTACTCATAGGACGATCTTTGCTTAGTTCGGGATCGTATGTGTTGTTTATATTTATTTTATATTTATTATTGGAACGTAGTTCCTTATCGCGCGTTGCGAAAGGGGGTTAGACGGAAATAATTAAGACTGTAACGACACTTTTACATATGTGTGTGTGATTTTTATTGTATTTATGTAACAATTTCGATTCCAATTTCGATGTGTGTGTGTGTGTATGTATATGTACATTTTTTTGCTTTTTATATTTCAAAAGGAACTTCATTCCATCCGGGTGTCCCTTGACACCTCTCAAGTTTTATAATTGTAATTGAGTTATTAAATATTGAGAATAGAGAATTATCTAAAGGATAAACACGCTTGTTCAGGCGCTGGTCCAGCTTCACAGGAACTCATTTGAGGGATGTTTGCTATTTGTCCCGTTTTCCTCCTTCTTCCTACCTTTAAATCTTACACTGACACAGCTTGTAATTTGTATTGCTGATTAATTTTGTGTTTTGAGATTGTATTGTCTCATTAACTTTATATTGTATAATTGTGAATTAAGAAAAACAGATTGTAATGCAAATAACATGTAAATCCTTATTGGAAAATAGGAAATGCATTCCGAATGTTTAATTTTTACTGACGATTCATAAGTGCCTGTATGTAGTTTACATGAAGAAATCCGATAATATTGATTAAATGTCGCGACTCGTGTCTTTGGATATAAAGGGTCTCGGCGTGGACAAGTTGAAGGTGTGACGTCATTAGCAATCCGCGCGGCTGTGTGCTCCCGGCAAATTGGAGCAATTATAACATGCACTTTGTTTTGTAGCTGCGAATCTTCCTTCGAATAACAGCCGCTTAATTTGACGACTAGCAATTTATAACACTCACCTATTAAAACATGAATAAAAAACGAGATTTGATCGATAACAACGGATTATTTAGGTACGTGAGGAGGTTCTATTGATTTTAGAATAAGACCTCATACTGGGGCTTCGACAACACAGCGTATTTTTTTCCCAAAACCAAAACGAACTGTAACACACATGCAAAAAGATCATTGTACAACGCAATGACACTGACAGGGTGAGCGAATTTTGACGCGTGGGGGGGGCGTCGCTTTTACCACAGAAATTTAATCTTTATGCACATTGACACAGAGCTCGTTATGGTACCGTCAATACCTTACACTCGGATCTGATTGGCAAAGATGTCGATACTAAGGCATATAAGTCATATAGGCACCTAGGCCATTGACCTGACCTGTTGGGACGCAAGCAGGGCATGCTATTTAATTGCTTTGTATAGACGCATAGATAAGTATGTAACTATGCATCTACGAGACAAGTATTCATAAGCAGTTTATTTTTTGAAAATTCGACTATACTGACTCATGGCGGTGATCTAAATAAATTTGTTTCGTGAGTATTAAATAACTGAATAATAATAACTCTGAAACTGCGCAGAACTGGTCAACTAGCGTGCTAGTAAAACTAAGTTCCCAAGTAGTATAAGATCGGATAAGATATGGTGGCGGCAAATAGGAATAATCTCGGGATATACCGATATCCCCGGGCGACGCCGTTACTCGGACCACTTAATTAGTAGAAAACTTTGCAGTCAACGACTATGGCTTCGGGGGAGCGAAAGGGAGATTCGAATCGTTGTCGAAACGATTTCCCAGCGATCGGTAACTATGGGTCTTTAGACAAAAATGAGAACCAACTATACATTTAACGTCAACGCTCGCGCGTAAAAATATTTTCGATACAAAACCGTATTCTATTTCAATACACATAAAGATTAAATTTCCGTCGTAAAAGCCACGCCCCCGTAGGTCGAAATTCGCTCGCGCTGTCAGTGTTATTTCGTTGTAGAATGTACTTTTTCTATAAGTCAATACAGTTTAATTTGTCGTCGGCAACTTTCGGCAAGTTTCCATTACATTCCCATCACAAATAAATTGATATTGTATGACAGGGTGTAATTAAGGGAAGATTCCTCTTCAACTATTCGTTGAGACGTCAATTACTTAAGTTTGAAATTAAACCGCACCGCCGTCTGTCGGCCCCATTATGGAGGTACAAAGTGGCTCCATCTTTGAACCCGCTAACAAAGCAACGTAATACTTTAGTATTTCCATTTTCTAACGATAAAAAGTCTCTACTGGTTGTGGAAATATACTTTTAATAATATTTAAAAATTGAACTTATTCATTTTTTTAAATCAACCATACTTTCATAGTAATTTTAGCACGGCATTCATGATCATTTTGGACCACAAAACATTAGGGTACCTGTAGAAAAGTTAATTTATTTTTCGTTTGAAAACACGCAACAAAACTTGACTTGCACTCGAGCCTTTCGTTTAATGTAATAAAAACTTTTACTACTTCACCTCCAGTGAAGACTTTCAGGCGGAACAAAGACGGCTATATTGTTTACTTCAAGTTAGAAAGAGCGCCGAAATGAGGGACGATAAAAGTAAACGGCAACGCTGGAATTAGTTCTCTACGTCATACTATGTTGCATTTTTAAGATGGCAACGAAAATAAAAGTAATTACTCGGCTATAGCAGTCAGTACTAAGTAGTTTACATCGTTAACTTTAACAAGCGTAGCACAATTAATGGGCACGAGATTATTCGTGAAACATTTTCTGACAATAAATCGTAGCGTGTATAGCAAACCCTATATTTGAACATTCCAATTTTGAATATTCTAAATTAGAAATCAAACTTTTATTGTATCGAAACAGCCGAACAATCGCCCCCCACGTTTAATTAAACGCAGATAATACGGGCAGATACCTATTTACAACGATACCTACTAACTCAATGATAATATTATTTTATCGAAGTTCGGAACAAGTTAGCGCGTAACCCCGGGCGGCAGTCGCAAGATATAACTTAAATTTCTCATTCCGATACACTAAACTTTTGTCAGTTCTCTTTCTTTTTTTATCAAGCGAATATTTCAAAATACTTTTCTATTTGCGCCGGGATTTGCTACGGAGTTTTACAAATTGTTTCGATGTGACTCTGGCCGAATCACGGCGGACGGACGGATTGATCAGCGGAATGAAATTCAGATGAGTTTGGCGATTGGAAACTTGAAAAAAAGCACACTTTATTTTTCTCCAATGGAAGGGACATCATTTAAATAGATTGGAATGATAAAAATAAATAGACATTTTTATGAGACTAGCATTTTTATGCATTTCTAAATAATCTAATAGAATACGTTTTAGTTTATTTAGTCTGCGCATAATATCGAGGTGTGAAAGTCTATTTGGGTGATTGATTTATATACATATTTGGAATCAGCGAGTTTTTCTGCATCGAATGAGTCTCTCCTGTCAAGTTAATAAATTAATGGTAAAAAAAACTTTTTAAAAACAAGCTTTGTAGGGTTGGATGTGACGAGGAGGTAGGTGATGGTACGTCGTAATAATAATCGTTGGTCCAGTAAACCCGTTTATTAGGTAATCCGTATGATATCGGCACTCAAAGAAAAATACAATAGGCGCAACACCACACAACTCCTTCCCGCTTGGGACGAGAGTGTTGGGAAGTCCTCTAATCCAAAAGAAAAATATATATATCGCTTAGTTCCAGAAGGTCCAAGTAGTTGTTCCAGTATGGACGCAACCCCTAGATGCAGACTAGAATAGCTATGCAATAGTTAGCATAAATAATAAATATTTCACTATGGAGGTCATTCAACAAGATCCAGTCGTGACACCGCGAGTCAGGAAATGGCTCTCACCGTACAGCGACATCTATCGGGGAGTAATGAAACTATTCATCATTCTTGAATAAATTGCGTTTGTTACAGTCTCCCCCTCAGGTCTTGAAGTCGACCCGACGAATGGACCTGGTGAATTATTGCTTCTTTGGCCGTCCGCGGCCACGCTTGGCGATTGGATTAACGCTTGGGGCTTTCTTAGGTCGTCCTCTACCTCTCAGTGGTTGGATTGGTACGGGAACCGATGCCACGTCTTCACTCTTGTATGGTGTCATGGCAGACGCATGATATAGTCCAACAGGGGTAGTAGGGGCGCTTGGAGATACTACTTTATATGATGCAGGTCCGTGTTTCTGCATTATGATATACGGGCCATCTCTACGAGGTGCAAATTTGGCAGTAATGCCCTGTGCGCCTCTACTAATAGGGTGAACATTGATAAGCACAAGATCGCCTGACTTATACTCAGGTTGTTTACGCCTGTGTTGATCCACATACATCTTCCGAGTTTCTTCGCTCATTTCTTGTACTTCCCTTGCTTTTAGTAGATTGTCCGCTAAAGTCTTCAGTTTAGGGGTTATCTCGGGTACAAGGTTCTCTGAAACCAAAATGTTCCTAAAATCCACTTCATTGTCTCGCGCAGCTCGCAACTCTCTTCCAAAGGTCAAGTAAGCTGGCGTATACGTAGTGGTCGAACAATGCGTAGTATTCATTGCAAATCTGATTGCAGGGAGAAACTCCGACCAACTACTATGGTCCGATCCTTGAATGAGGATTGCCAGTTGGGTCTTCAAATCTCTGTTTCGACGTTCAACGGGATTGGATTCCGGATGGTACAAAGGGGTGAACCCATGCTTAATATTTAAGCTAAAGGTAACCTGTTGCATCACAGCGCATACAAACTGGGTGCCGTTATCGCTGATGAGTCTTCTTGGAACGCCATATCATAAAAAGATTTCATTCACGAGGGTCATTGCACAATTTTCAGCCGATGCAGTGTTTAAGGCGAACAGTTCGATCCATCGGGTGGCTACATCTTCGACGATCAGTATCCATGTCTTCCCATCTAGAGTAGGTGGTAGAGGACCGAAAAGGTCAAAGGATACAATCTCGAACCGCTGACCCATTGAAGTAGTTTGTAGTAGACCAGCAGGCTTTTGGTTACTAGGCTTAAAGCGCTGACATTTTAAACAGTTTTTGACGTAACTGGTTTGCGAATTCCTCTCCAATAATACCTATTCGCGATTTTCTTATAAGTTCTCTCAGCACCGTAATGACCAGCCAAGGGGTCATCATGATATGTATTTAATACGTTTGCCCATTCATGTTCAGGCACAACCAGCTGAGCATCGTCTACTTCAGCATCAGGGTTCAGTCTATACAGCAGACCGTTATTTATAAGATATCCTTTGTTACTCCAATAGATAGAGTCTTCTTCACTTGTTAAATCTTCTAGCGTGTTAATTATTTTCTTAATCTGTGTATCTTTCAACTGCTCTTCTCGAATCTCCTTAGTGCTTCTCGTAGGCATGTCGATTGCAACTTCACATATAGTGCACTCCGAGGCTTTTTCACAGCAAGGTGGTCGTGATAGAGCGTCAGCGACCGCATTCAGTTTACCAGGTTTATAGGAAATCTGGAGGTCAAAAGCTTGTAATTGCAATGCCCATCTAGCTAATCTGCCAGTGGGCGATTTTAGGTTCATTAACCACCTAAGTGCTTGGTGGTCGGTTACCACGGTAATAGGTAGACTTTCTACATATGCTCTAAATTTGTTCAAAGCCCATACTACGGACAAAGCTTCCCGTTCTGTGGTAGAGTAGTTTCGTTCGGCTGAGGTGAGCAATCTACTCGCATATTCCACGGGGTGTTCTTGTTCTCCCTCCCCCTGCACAAGAACTGCTCCTAAAGCATAAGCACTGGCATCGGTCTTCAGAATGAAAGGTTTCGTTTCATCCGCTTGACTCAAAACTGGGGAGGTAGTGAGACAACGTTTAAGCTCATCGTAAGCGTGTTGTTGCTCTGCATCCCATTTCCAGGTGGCGGATTTCTTTGTCAGTTTTGTCAGAGGTTGAGCTATACCAGAGAAATTCTTGATGAAGCGACGGTACCAAGAGCACATCTGTAGAATAGATATGAGTTCTTTCAGATTTCTTGGGGACGGTCGTTCTAGAATGTCTCTCGTTTTATCAGGATCCGGTTTCAGTCCATCTGGTGTTATAACATGCCCCAAGTATTTAATAGAAGAACAACAGAGCCGGCATTTAGCTCGGTTTGCGGTCAAATTGTATTCTCTCATTTTTCCAAGGACTTCCCTCAGATCAGACAAGTGGTCCTCAAATGTGCCTGAGAATAGGATAAGGTCGTCCAAATAGGCTAGTATCTTCACGTGTTCAAGAGTTATACGAAATCGATCAATTAGCCGCTGAAAAGTAGCTGGAGCATTCCGTAACCCGAAGGGCATTCTCTTAAATTGATAAATTCCGAACGGAGTTATGAACGCCGTGTTGATTTCATCCTCTTCTCTAACTTTGACTTGCCAATATCCTGCTTTTAAATCAAGGCTCGACATATATGGGGTTGGCTTTGCGGCATGCAGCAAATCATCTATCCGAGGGATAGGATATGTATCTGGTATCGTTATCGCATTTAGTCGGCGATAGTCCACACATACGCGTACTTCTCCATTACGTTTCGGTACCATGACTACGGGCGAGGCCCATGGAGATGAGCTGGGTACTATGATATTAGTCTGTAACATTTTGCCTAACTCGGTCTTAAGGATTTCTTTTCTGGTGTTTGATAATCGGTAAGGCGGTACTGATATCGGGGTTTCGCTAGTCGTTACGATACAGTGTTCACTTAACGTTGAGGGATTTTGGTTACCAAGGAAAACATCATCGTACTCAGACAGTAATTTATTTAATTCAATTTGTTGATCACCATCTAGAGCAATACTACAAGCGTCTAGACAACCGGAACTACTATCAGGCAAGTCGCCTGGTTTGCCTATATCAGGAAACAATTGCTCCGAGTAAGGTGATAATTCAACTTCAGCTCTATGTATATTGTCTACTGCATCTTTCATCATGTATTCGGCAAATCGAGGTGAGTATGCAGTGAAAATTGTTCTAGGTTTCTTTGGAGGGGGTAGCGCCAACTGTATCAAACGGTAAGCAGCGGTAGGTGAGGTCTGAGGAAGGGATGCTTGTTTGGCCGGTGTAGTAGCTGCGGATTGATCCGATGCACCAACGCTACCAATAGTCGCCTCTCTCACTGATGGAAGTTCACCACGTGTACTAAATGTTGCGAACTCCTCATCGTATAGTTCGTAACATTTGCCGTCTCCCATGAACTCCCATGTGAATTGCGGAAGGTTTAAAATGATTCTCGCATCTTCTATGAAACCGACCCCTAAGAGGGTTCGGTTGTCCGTAGACTCAGGTAGTACGATGAAGGTTGTCGGTACCACGCGATCTTCCAGCTTGACGGGTACTGTGGTGCGTAACACCATTCTACTCTTCCCAATACCATCAGCCAGTGTGATGCACACCCTTTCTTCGTAGAATTTGTGTCCCCGGGCCAACAGCTGTCTATATAGTTGATGGGATGCTATGCTGGTTTTCGCGCACGTATCTATGTACGCGGCACCTTTTATTTCGTCGATTTCTACGAAAACCACCGGACGACTTCTCACATCTGCCCGCACGTTGACCGAGCAAAAGCTGAGGTCTGCGGCTCTTTCTGGGCGGTGTTTTCTCGCAGTGCAGGTAGAGCAGTTGGTTCGAACGACGCCAGGTGCGCCACACCCATAACAAGAGATCGTAGACGTGGTTGCGGCAGGACCCGGTGTCATCAATGCTTCGGAATTTGGCTTGCTTGTTCCCAATTTGGCTTTAACTAATTTTCTGCACTCATCAGTTGTATGTCCCATAAAGTGGCAGAAACCGCATTTCTTGCGTGGCGCGATACGGGCTGGTTTTGATGCTGCTGCTTTCTCCGATGAAGTGGATCCTTTGGTTTCGCGATCCAGTTCCTCCGCATCACGTGCTGCCACTAGTAGCTCATCTAGTGTATTAATTGAATGGCGGGCAACCTTCTCACGGACCACTAACTTGAGTTGTCCGAAGATCATGTCCAGCATCTGGGTTTCCGTGTGCGCTGGTTTCGGAAGCTGTGCAAACAACATTCGTTTCCGTGAAACAAAGGTTTCTGTTGGTATGTGAGGCTGTTGTTTCTCCCCAATGATTTCTTGGTATATTTGGTACGCTTGTTTTTTAGGGGCAAAAGCATGCCGTAGCCTCTTCTTGAACTCCTCCCAGTTACTTATATCTTCTTGCACACCCTGCCACCATGTTGCGGCGTCCCCTTTTAGTAGTAACGGGATACCCGCAAGCGCATCTTCATCTACAATGTTTTCAATTTTCTTGAAAACAGTTACGGCGGCCAGAAAAGACTCTACTACTTCCGGTTTGTTGGAGCCTTCGAAGATTGCGTTACATGTCGTAAAGGTGCCTTTCCGTCCCGGTGACAGTTTGTTTAGCAGTTCTGCAAACTGTGCCTCCGACAAGGTGACTGCCATTTTCTTGCTTACTATTGACGTAACTCGTCCTGCCCTAGTCACGTACTTCGTTTGTTCGTCGCTGCCCACGTTGGTCGCCAGTGTAGGGTTGGATGTGACGAGGAGGTAGGTGATGGTACGTCGTAATAATAATCGTTGGTCCAGTAAACCCGTTTATTAGGTAATCCGTATGATATCGGCACACAAAGAAAAATACAATAGGCGCAACACCACACAACTCCTTCCCGCTTGGGACGAGAGTGTTGGGAAGTCCTCTAATCCAAAAGAAAAATATATATATCGCTTAGTTCCAGAAGGTCCAAGTAGTTGTTCCAGTATGGACGCAACCCCTAGATGCAGACTAGAATAGCTATGCAATAGTTAGCATAAATAATAAATATTTCACTATGGAGGTCATTCAACAAGATCCAGTCGTGACACCGCGAGTCAGGAAATGGCTCTCACCGTACAGCGACATCTATCGGGGAGGAATGAAACTATTCATCATTCTTGAATAAATTGCGTTTGATACAGCTTTTATTTAATTGCCCTTAGTTTTCGTGTTCTCCTCAACAAGCCCTTTTATTTGATACCCATACTGTGGCAGTGCAGAAAAAAATTACTATTCCGCCATCATGGATGATTCGTCATATTGGTATTAGAATGACGTCACATAGCTAAGCATGCATTGTCATCCATAATAAGCGTGTATACCAAATTTCAGCTCAATCGGTTAAAGATAACTGATTTAAAATTCAGTTGCAAGATTCCACCCGGACATACATTGCAAGTTAATATAAAGCTTGTAAAAAATATCGATTAAGTCAAACAGCCTTTCACCCCTCGATATTATCTTAGATTAATGGTAAAAAAACTTTTTAAAAACAAGCTTTCAGTTAGTTTTCGTGTTCTCCTCAGCAAGCCCTTTCATTTGATACCCATACTGTGGTTGTGCAGAAAAAATAACTATTAATGGGTTAAACTGATTTAAAATTCAATTGCAAGATTCCACCCGGGCATACATACGTTGCAAGTAAATATAAAGCTTGTAAAGCTTGTAATAATAAAAAGTAGATACTAACCTTTTAGCCAAGTAGAGTGAGTTATTTTCTCCTGAAAATGTGTTAGTATAATAATAATTAAAGACATCAATATGTATATACAGCAATGTTTTGCTTTTCCCTTAGGATACGCACTTGGTATAAAAGCGGGACCCTCCGTTTTCAATATACCTCACGAATAATATTAATAAAAAATATCCGGTCAGAAATCAAACATGTTTAACCGGATATAACCAGATCGAGGCCGATACTTCGATCCCGTGGAGTATACCAGATACCAAACAGCCGCAAATTATAAGTGGGCGTACGGAAAACGACTCCTTGGGCGGCCATAATAATATCTTGGAGCGAAAAATGGTGCAGATTCCCGAAGCCCGGTGTAGAAAGGGGGGAGGAGTATGCTATCGGGATTAAGGTATAAGATATGGGCGTTTTTGTTCGTTTTATGGGTTATGCATAAGTTGCAATAATGATTTTTCACTGCAAGCTTTGCTTGGTTTGCCATAGTACATCGCTAGCTCGCACTTCGGTAATTTTCAGATTTCATGAGCGAATATCATTTACAATTCTGATAACTATTTTTTACGTTGAAGGCACATATTGCGAGGATACCTGCACGTCCATAAAATTTCATATCTATGGGTGAGTGAAAGGCAATTCGACTTCAGCGACACTTTAGGCGATATTTACTTGTATACACATTTGGAATCAGCATTTTTCCTGCGTTGTATTAGTATGCTCTGCTGTAAAGTTATCAAAATGTCGCTTAAGTCAAATTGCCTTTCAGCCCTTGATATTTAATTCACTAACTTGCTCATAGTATACTCATAGTATAAGAGTCAGTTGCAAAATGGATTCCGAAAAAGAAACACTGTTATTATTTTTACATCATCGGAGCGACAGAAACGAAAAATAAAAACACGTTCTTTGTGGATTCAAGAAATATATTTATTATTACAATCATTTACAACTTCTTCACATACCGACATCCATGCTCTGTTTTTTATTATTTTATTACTGTACTCTTTCAATTTATAATTCCAAATACACGCATTTTTCTTTACTGCCACAATTAGCAATTCAATATCAATTTGGTCACTGGAACTCATTTTACAAATTTGCAACGCATGCGCACTCTTAAACTATTTGCAGTCGAGTGACAAAATGGCTTTATTTGCCTATGCCGTTGGTAACATTCTGCTCGTGTGTAAAAGCTCTATATCGTCGGAGTGTGGATGTACTGTACACTCCTGCCTACCATTTCGGAGAAAACAGGCGTGATGATGTTTTACTATATTATAGAAGAAACATAGAAGACAACCTGATTCTAAATAAAGTTTTTCTTCCTCTTATTTTCATGCGATAATTACGTAATCGCGCGCGATTAGTCGCGGTGCGTGCCGTCACCTCGGAGATACCATTCAAAACTTCTCAAGTACAACGGCAGTCAATTTAAATTTGCATACAAAACGCATAATGGCAGCTCTTAAAGTTTAACAACGTGAGATAGCTGTAATGAGTTGTTTTAATAGTTAAACTTTTACAAATTATCTGTAGGATTTTATCAAATTAGCATTCTAGTTTTATAACTATCGCTAAAGAAAATTTTATTCTGATATGTGCTTTAGTAGGTATACACAGATTGCTTTGATGGCGGACAGAGCAGTTCCAATTATAGGTACCAACCCACAAATCGTACTCATAAGATCTAGATTTTTATCATCTATGATTTTAATAACGTAGATATGTAGTTTATTTTCAAGTTGAGTTATAAGCCATATATCATAGGGCAATATAGTAAATTATAAGAGTGTCTAATTCATACAATTCACCGATATATTCAAATACTTGTAAAACACGACCAAGTTTAAAAGGAATTGCTCAGTATCCATTTTATATGTCCTGGGCCCCACCCAAATCTACAAACACAATTGTTAAAGTATGACTTTGGCTTAAAATAATTTGAAAGGCATGAAACCTTTGATTCATTTTCGTATACAAAGCTATCAAATACAGAATCTCACAATGTTCTAATACCTAACAATTTCAGACACTTTTATCATTTTCCTTTCAATTGTTGCGCCGAAACCTTTACAAATTCGGCTATTTTAATCGTTCCTCCTCAATCCTTGTGCTGATTTGGCAAAAATTTAGAAAAATTACAACGCTTTAGTCCAATAACAGGGTAATTTTTCATCGACACATAAAACGCTGTGAAACACCGTCACTGCAAACGCGGACTCATCGCGGCTTTGTCGACGGCAACAATGGGACTGTGACGTCAAGTATCACCGGTTCGAGCCTTGAGCACACTACGGGCGACGCTCCCGGCATTACAGCGCTTGCAGACGCTTCATTTCATGCTTCAAAATCCGAACGCGTGCACACGGGCTTATTTCGGCATGTACGCGCCAACCGGTGGTGTCAACTGTCAGTAACAATATAGATTCCGACAAAAAAGCATTTTAAACATCGCGACTCGCGCTTGCACGAGTTTTTAAGTGCGTCAACGCTTGTACGAGATGCGCATGTAGCAAAAGGCGCGACTGTACGCACATCGATAAACGAACTTATACACGCTGGTATAAAACGCTAGTTTAAAAAGGCTCTAAAACCCTGCGAATAAATTTATTGCTGTACACGGTTCGTTTAACAGTTCGTCGGCACTCATAAAAGAAACACATGTTCCAACAAAATGTTATTGATGACTGATGTGATCGACAAGCTTACTTACTCTAAAATACTAAATATACATAAACTGTACATCAGATACTATCCTATACATTTCTAATGATATTATTCCGAAGCCCACACAAATATTTAGTATAGATTTAGAAGAGTATATTAACTCTATCAAATATAATACAAACTTTTAAAAATCTCGGCACGGCGCAGTGTGCCAACAGCTTTCAAACGATAAAAAATAATGTAGATTCACCAGCTCCGTGATATAACGCGCGATCGTTTCGAAGATAACGGAGTTTTTCCGTTGAATCGCATCTTCCGTTAACGACAATACTC
This sequence comes from Ptilodon capucinus, assembly GCA_914767695.1. Lineage (NCBI taxonomy): Eukaryota > Metazoa > Arthropoda > Insecta > Lepidoptera > Notodontidae > Ptilodon > Ptilodon capucinus. The sequence continues at coordinate 1,284,167 of OU611813.1, read as the reverse complement.
TTCGTTAAAGTGAGGAGTGAAGGTGGTCATTTGCACTCGAGTGCCACGTCTCATTTGTCTAAGAGATCTCGGAGCACTCACAATGCGATTTTAAGGCAGTTATTGTTCTTGAAATTAAACTATTTTACGGATTTTATCGCGTTTATTTACTATTTTATTTTATTTTCCCGACGTTTCGGCTGCTTTACAGCAACCATGGTCACGGGGGGACTGAGGTGTTAGACGTCCTGATGTCATAGTTTATAACTGGGTACCCTCATATTTAGTTGTTGTTTGCGGTCCGATCCACGCAGAAAGTGCTTACGGTGTCCTGAGGTCTTGCAATGGTACACTTGGTTTTGGATTTAATCATATTAATTACTGGGTCCCAAGTTGGTGGTAGCACCCAGCCATCTTTCCCAGCCATCAGACCGCAAACAACAACTAAATATGAGGGTACCCAGTTATTAACTATGACATCAGGACGTCTAACACCTCAGTCCCCCCGTGACCATGGTTGCTGTAAAGCAGCCGAAACATCGGGAAAATAAAATATAATAGTAAATAAACGCGATAAAATCCGTAAAATAGTTTAATTTCAAGGTATAGTATTCGCGTAAATATAAGAAAACAGTTATTGTTCTATCTAGAAACATATAAAGTAGTAGAGATAGCTCAAATTCATAAAAAAAATAATCCATGTACATATGTAAATTTGACGGAAGACTTATTTAATTTATTTTCCAGTACCACACCACCTGCTATTGCAGTATTTTAATTATACTTAGAGATGTTATTTTTATACAAAATGAGTGAAATGATGAAATTTAATGGAATAAGATAAGGCTTCACAATGAAGAATGGCTTCACCTGCGACTAGAGCGGTTATTTCACCAATGACAAGTTATTAATAGCAAGGACAAATTCAATGAATACACATATAAATAACAATTGGTGATGAACTTGATAAAGATGGCGGGTGAAAAAATGTTTAATAGTTTATTTTCCATTAAAAACGCTCAAAAAATCTAAGTCACAAGAAGGTGGTAGGTACCATGGCGGCAGATCAAATTGCAGATAGAAAAATACATAAACGCAAATAAAGCTAAAACATTACTCGTATTTATAATCAATAGTATGAAAGTCTTTTTCATTAATAAAGTAGAATTCCACGTTACCAAACGCCGAGTATCTACCAATAGTCTGTGTTTATTTAATAACATTGATGCCATTAATCTTGGCAAACATCGGGGCTCGGAGGCTTTCAGCCCGTAGCTATTATTAGGGAAAATTATGAATACTTGGAAACTTATTGTGCTTCGGCGGAGAAAAATAAATAAGAGTAAGCGGCGGCGAATAGTCCATTCGGTATTACTTTGAGAAAATTGAAACTTAGGCCGAATTTATTCTATTTAGTTATTGGAACAACACGAGCTTGCACGATGAGTGAGCCTTTTATTTATTGAAGTCCTTTTCTTTACATAAATGTGCTATCCAGGCTAGAAGAAAAAAAAAATATGTATGAAAATTCCAATAAAAATATTCTAAAATTTTCCTGTATTTTTTACACTGCCATGTAATTACGCCTTGAACATACTAGAGCGAACGTATTCACTTGACTTTTTTGAAAGCATACTCTGTGCCAATATACATACATATTTAATTTCCGTGGTATCGATGACATTTCGTTGAAAAAACTTTTTCCATGAGTTAATTACATTTCACGTTCAAAATGCGTCACGCTTATGTTACAAGTAGATACATCAAATAGATAAGTCCAATAGACATATTATTTTCATACTAATATTATAAATGTGTAAGTTTGTGAGATGGATGGATGGATGGACATTTGTTACTCTTTCATACAAAAACGACTGAAAGGATTTTTATGAAACTTTACAGTATTGTTGTTTATATGGCGGAATAATATATAGTCTATAATTTATAACGATATTGAATAACCGATGTCTTTGCGGATGAAGTCACAGGTAGAAGTTAGTCGTAGATAACGAGATAGACCAATCTAATCATCTTGAAACTTTGATGAGAACATAAAAACTGTCGTAAATCGACTGCCAGAATTCCGGCCGAGGAAACTACGAGGAAATAATTTACTTTCTCAGAAGGGAAATTTGAAAGGTCGTAGAAAAAAAATAGGTATTCTTAAAATCCTTATAAAATCAAGTACCTAGGTGCACATACCCAGGTACTTTTGGATCAATGATCAAATCATGGAATTATGCTTCAGGGTGTAATGGAGTAATACCTTTACGTTTCTATCTCTGGAAGGCTTTGTCTCCCAATAGGTGTTGTCAACATGCGCATAGTTAAAAATCAATTATTATAGATCGTATTCGTGTCACGCGGGGCTCATCGTATTAAAGTAGGTTTTAGTTATATTTCATTTAAGTAAATTCGATCGTTGCAATGTAGGTAAACGATTGTTGTACTATTATCGTGGTATTCATGGTAACTCGTTGTATTCAAATACGGTTATTGAAAATTGAACCATATTTTGTTTCGGTAGTTACTTGCAAGTCGTATTCATTAATAATGTAGATAAGTTCGGAACTAGTACGAAGCCAGTTTCCATAATACATATCTGGTATCGGGAAATTACCCGCGACACTGTGTTGCGAACAGACGCTAACTTTGAACGCGGAACTACTTGGCGCATCACTAGCTAACTCGTAAACAACCCTTCGAACGCTGTGACGGTCGTAATGAGCAGTTTGAGAATTCTTCATTAGTAACCGTTAAATGGTGGTATATTCAATTTAAGTGGCAGGGTTGTCTCTTGACTGCCCCCTTACCACCACCCATCGTGCATCAATGTTTTTATTACAAGTTTATTTTATTATTATTATATGTGTGTATGTGCTTATATGTGTCGCCAGTATAAGGAAATCATAACATTGTTTTTTACACAAATCATTTAATGATACACTTAAACTTTTATGCAGACCACCGAATATTCCGTGTTATAATTTTGTGAAATTGCTCGTGGCACGTTGACGAGTTCGAAACAGGTGTAAAGTTGCTGAACGCAGAACTTGTTCGGGCGGCAATAGCTGTATATCTAATTGCTAAACAATGGCGTCGAACACGATCTACGGCAGCGCCGCAATGAGCGGGTAGTTTCGGGGATTCTTGCTAACTTGTCGATAGATGGCGGTTTATAACGTTTGATATTCAAAACGTTAGGGTTGTCAAATATTTTTCATGTTTATAATGATTTTATTGGCTTGCAGGGGCAAGTAACTGAGGTGGGAATGTGTGATGAGTCTAGTCTGACACTATAATTACTTTGTGTTTAGATAAACTACTAAAAACGTGGGTAAATTGTATGCAACTCAAATACGCAATTTTGAAATGAAGATAACACTCAGGGTATCATATTATTCGTAGTACCGAAGGCCACTGCTGCTGAGTTAAGCGCTTGCGTTAAGAATAAGCTCACTCCAATAGTTTAATGGCCAGGGCGGGGTCCGAACCCGCAACTCAAAAGTTACGAGATTGGTCATTAAAATCACGAGGCTTTTAGCGCTTGAAAATATAAGATGAGAATGTTTTTAATCCAAAATGAAATATAATAAGGAAGTTGTTGAAATGTTTAATTTTAATCATATTTGATAACCTTTTAATGGAGACTGCTTTTGAATATGCGTGTAAAGTTTGACGAATTGGCGAAGCAAGTTCTGAATATTTCGCACATTTTAGTATTTAGTAGTAGTAACATACTTTGGTGGCCAATCCTTAAGTATTAATTCTTTATTTTTTTATTGTGTTCCAGAGTCAAATAAATATATCCAGACAACACATACTCATCATATGATTCCAAACTAAAGTAAGCTTTTACTAGTGTGCCATAGCAATTAATAGGATCCCAGTTACATACAACCAGATCAGGGTAAATTCGGAAAAGGCCATTTCCGATTTTTTTCAGCCCAAGACTACGCGGTCGTTAATGGTAACATAGATAGTTAGTGGTAGCCGAGTGGTCGAGCGCACGCCTTGCAAATCAAAGTGTGCAGGTTCAAACCCCGGCTCGCACCTCTGGGTTTATGTGCGAATCTCATTTTCATCCGAGATTATCACTTGCTATGAAACGGAGAAGGAAAACATCGTGAGGAAACCTGCACGTCTGAGGGAACTTGTCTAGTTCTCGATAGATGTGTGAAGTCTGCCAACCCGCACTGAGCCAGCGTGGTGGACTATGGCCTGAATCCCCCTCGCATTGAGGGGAGGCCCGTGCCCAGCAGTGGGACGTTAAAAGGGCTGTAGTAGTAGTAGATAGTTAGTCATAGATTCAACAGTTTTATCGCGTTGTGGTTCCGTTGTAGCATTTAAGAAAAAATATATAAACTTGTCAATTTTTAAGTGCCCCCGTAGTCCTATACAAAATAAATGATTTGACTTTAACTTTGTAAAATTGCGTACATGGATATAGAACTTAAACCATGGATATAGAATTTCTAGCTAAGTTACTAGTTTCTAGCGTTATCAGGTAACATACTGTATCGTGTTTTATCGCGTCCCAAGTTTTAACTATACGGAGAATGTTAGTTATAGGGAATACTGTTAACAGCTTGAGCCTATCAAGTAACTTCTTACATATAACTTAGAAAGTACTTAAGTGAGTTCGATTTCGAACAAAAAAGTAGAGTCACGTGGCATAATTGGTGACAGCACATACTCATCGTATGATGCCAAACTAAGCAAAACTTGTACTATGGGGACTATACAATAGACTGGGGGCGATCCCAGTTACACCCAGCCCGACGCAAATAAGCGAAAAGGCCATTTCTGAAATTTTCCATTCGCGGCAATCGAACCCGATACCATCTGGTTCAGTGATCCCTCTGCCCTTAAACCTCTAGACCAAGCCGTTGTCGTCTCTATAATTATTTGATATATCTCTATCTACAGGGTGTTTCAGAAGTCCGAAATAATACTTAGACGTTTGCGTCAGTATCAGGTTTACAACGGAATGGCATAAACATTTGATTGAAATTCGACCATGTTTTTCCAACTTTTTTTTCGTTGTCAATTTCTTTAACTCCGAGTAATATTCCGAGTCCTATGTAAAATTTGCATGTTCTGTTTTGTGAATATTGGTAGTCGCGCTTCATAAGTGTAGTTTACACTGCTGAATAGGTTTATGGATGTACCCAAAGACCAGAACACGATACCTGTGGTGAATATTCAAAGGTCTATAACTTAGAAACTATGATAGTTAGGCATACACTGTCTTCACTAAGCATCCACATATGAGCTACCATATATGTACCCAAAGTATTATTAAAGACTTCCGATACATCCTGTATACTAATATTATGAAGAGGAAAGATTTGTATTTTTGTATGTAACAAATGAACTTAAAAACTACTAGACCGATTTCAAAAAATATTTTGTTGTTAGAAAGCTATATGATCACTGACTAACATAGGATTATAAGCCCGTGCGAAGCCGGGACAGGCCGCTAGTAATCTATACAAATAAATAAAATTAAAGTGTCTGTGTCTAACAACACTAAAAATGTCATGGTTATGTACCTTGAAATGCTTCTAAACACGATAGTTTTACCTTAAACACTCAACGGTAAAGTTACCCGGTAAAAAGAGTGGAGGTGGGAGAGGCGAGGGGGGAAAGTTTGAGCAACATAGAGTTGTTGTCAGAAAAGGCTTCTTGTTAGTGTCTAGTTGTAAAGGTAAATAAATTATTCATATTGGAACTTATGTGGTGAAGTGCGGATTGAGCTTATTTTATTTTATGTGTAAAGTAGAAGATTTTGCCTTATTTGAATGACTTTATGTCGTAAATGATATTTTTTTTTGGTAAAGTAATACTTAAATGCAAATAAAACTATTTATATAGAGCTTACGTTCGTGATCTGGTCGCTCGAATGTTGATCTCAGCATTCCTGTAACAAATGCAAAATATAAATTAGTTATTATTTTATGAGTAAAATTTATTAATAAGCTATGGAACCGGAGGCGCTTATAAAAGTCATAATCATAACCAAACCAAACATTAAGAGTAGGACTCTACTATTTATGGTTCTAAATAAAAAAAAAAAAAACAGCGTAATAATTTAAATGCCGTAATGTATAAGTATATTATTACGAATTAGTGTCCTTTTTGGTATTTCACGATGTTCCCTGTTCACCCCGGTGGGCCATCATGTAATTTGTCGTTCAATCATTTTGGGATGGAAACACAAGAACATGATTTTCTATATATTTTGATTTTCGATTTATTATGAAAGCTGTTTTCTTTCAAGATGATTGAAACAGGTTTGCAACAGAAATATGTAATCGCCTAACGCATCGATCGTCATAAACCGATAACCAAAGTTGTTGAACGTCGTATGGTCAACACTCGCGATGTCATGGCGACCGGTCTATGGTAGCACGCGTTAATTGGCGGCCTGCCTGCCGGGACATTTTGTACCATTTACCACTGCCGGGTTCAACCGACCCCCAGTTACGATGATGTACGCATCACTGTAAAACAGGTGTGAATATCCCTTTGAAAGGGTTATTTATTGATTTGAATTCAATATCGGCGTGTGCTAGATGTGATGTAAGCACAGCTCACTTGGATCACCGCACCCGCTGATTGCAGGTTCGATTGCCATCGCCGTTATATTCTGAATTGTGTTATTTAATTTTGTCTTTATTACTAAGATACTGAGATTGCCCTCCAAAGAATTCGGATATTCCTTAGAATTAGCGCTACATAGTATCAAAGTCACTTTTAAAGACGTCATTGCTAGCAGAAAAACGATAACCATAGAGTACCTAATGCGGCAATATAATTAGTATCATCAAAATGCTACAAAAGCTATAAAAGTATAGCTTTTGTAGCATTTTGATGAATGCCCGAAAGCTGTGTAGAACTGAGTCTTCATTTTTATACAGGTTCCGTTCATCTGCCCTCTTACACCAGCTGTCTTGGAGCAATGTTTTTAATATTTCTTTAAATTTTTGCAGTTAACTCAGTACAAAATCTGTCAATATTGACAGTTACTATTGAAACCGAAAGGCCTGGCCCCCTGAAATTCCTAGTAATTTTTTTTTAATAAATTAATTGTCTATGACAAACAAATGCCGACAAGAACAAAAAATCAAAGGAACTCATTCAATAGCCATATCAAACAATTCCAATGTTAACCCTCAAACGCTCGTGACCGCCCGACCGACCGCGATACCAATAAATATGACTGCGACAAAAAGTGACGAAGAAGCGTGCGTCGTGACGTGCGCTCGTGATCCGTGGCACGTGCCGCCACGATCGGAAGCCGGCCCGGTGACAGCGCTGTCACGATTCTATGAAAATAGACTTTCTATCGGCGACAATCGAAGGGATATTATGTAATTGCTATTCAAATACCAATATTATTTTGAATAACTTGTAACAGCCATCAACACGGTCGGAAACTAACTAGGATCAGTTTAAGTAAAACGATCGCTCAGAATACGGATGGGAAAATTTTGTGAACTGGATTAAGTTGAACCCTGACGGGCCGCAACAGAACGCGAAAACCTCCATAACGTAAGCTGCCTGTAGGCAAGTGCAAAAAAATAAATAAAGTGATATTTTTTTTATTTTTTTTACCATTTGGTTTAAATTTCGAATGAGTAGGATGGATACTCTATGACATTTGGCAGTTGCTGTCACCGTATTTTCTTATGGAGCTGTATTCGTCTCAGTTAGCAGTCATATCAGGTTTAGTTATAAGTATATTACAGACCAGTGGCAAAAGTTTACGATAACGTCCATGATGGACCCGATAAAATGTTAAAGTTCAGTATAGCAGCTATTTCTGGACACTATTGATTGACGTGCAGTGATAGTAGCTGGTTCACTTTTGTGATAACACTTGTACAAATAATTGTGCAAACAAATGTATTGGAAATTCTTGTCAAAATAAAAGAGTAAAGAGTTTATTATGTTTTTGCAAGAAAAACCAAAAAAGGTGTTGCGATGTAAGTCGTCTCAATTATAAAATCCTTTTCAGTCAGTTGCATAAGGAGTTATCGTTCCTATCTCCTTATTACGATGCAGTAAAACCTGTGAAGGTGGACCGCGGCCATGTTGGGAGGTTGAGCTACCAGCCACAATAACGAACATCATCACTACTGTTGTAATACTAAATGGACCTCCATTTAGTATATCAATAAAATCGACACCAATGACCTCATTGGTGTCGATTTTATTGAAACTAAACGACACTCCAATAAGGGTATTGCCGTCCTTCTTATGGCTTTAATGTATGAGCAAGACAGCAATATTTTTAGTCATGTTTAGAAGTAGAAACGAAATATTGCAGTTTATAGAGTAGTGAAGTTTTAATATTACTTTGAGTTTTTAACATTTTGTGTACTATAATATTTTCAAAAATGTTAGTAATATTGAAAGAATAGTCAAGGAGGCAGTTGCTATTTAATTTTGTGCGATTGGTACGACTCTATTGTACCAAGTTAAATGAAACAAAACGTTACAAACTTATCTGTGATACTTCGGTATGGTTTTACGCACTTGGTAAACTATTCAAACAAGAACTAACTTAGATCAACAAGTATACATTAGTGTGACTTTCACCGTGATTTATGATCGTCAGTGACTGACACCAACACGCCGGGTTTTTGTTCGCTCTGTAAAGTTTCCCAGAATAAGATACGTAGTGGAACATGGCCGCCGAAAGTATATTACTTTTCTAGATTATGATCGTTCTTATATCCTGAGATAGACTGTTTTTATTGTTCTAGATAGGCAGCTGACTGTGAAATACATATTTAATTGTTATTTAAAGTCGTCTAAACTGGGATGATTATGCTTTAGCGTAATGAAGATGTACGTCAGTGGGCGTACTGCCGTGCTGCCTACACCTTCGGGGAATACAGGCGTGATTATGATGTATTTATATTATTCGAATATGATTATTTTTTTTACATTAGACCAACCGACAATATGGCGACATTAGCCTCTAATCCCAAACATAGCTATATAAGTAAATAGAAAGCGTTGTAAATCCATTTTCAAGTTCCACATTCATTGTATCGTGTTACAAGCGCAGAATGCAACTCTCATGCCATATTAGGGGGACGCAGGACCGGCCGCCATATCGGGCTAGGCTTAAATGGCCGACGTGTACCAAATACGCGCGGCTCTGGACAGCCCGCGGCGAACGGGTTAAGTGACACGCGCGCAATTTTGAAATTCGAACGAGAAAGTTTTTTTGAGGCACTGACAATTAAATATGAGTTCTATTTTGAACTTGACATAATGCTTTGCTGTCACAATAAAAATAATACCTTGGATGCATTCATTTCATATTAAAGCCATAGACTTTTAAAAAGCGAAGTGAAGTATATGTAATATTTCTTATAAAACGAGATATGGTTAAACCATGATTACTATTTATTTTGACAGTGAAATGTATACAAATAGCCCTAAAAATTTAAAACACATTAAAAATAAAATGCATTTATTAATTTGGTTGGTAAATGATAACCCTTAGGGAACCAGTTGTATCCGTCATCTTACATTCATCTGCTACTAAGGGATAGGCACTGACAGTCAATACAGCGTATTTAGATTTCACGCCAACCTTAGAATTATTTATTTCGCCAGCCCACAGAATTATTTCGCTTTATACCGTCTCAGAAATTTAAAACTAATTTCCATAATAAAAAACCGACAGGCACCTGAAGTATTCCATTAGGGGATATAGCGGCGATTTTTTATTTCATCCCACCTTGCATTAGAATTCATAAGAGAGTTAGTTAACAAAGGACGGAGTTAGATTGGAAAAATTTATAAGTTGCTGCAAGATTTGCGCAACTCAAGTGGCTGGGTATTTGCATTTTAATTGTGGCGAGTCGCGGAGTGCGAGCGAGAGCGGGCAGCTGTTAGTTTACGCATGGTTAGCATAACTGCTAACCCTTATATACTAGAATAATTAGGAAACGAAAGTTGATTGATTGAGTAATACAAAAGTATGAAAAATATTAGTGTTTATTTATTGTCGTATTGGTAAGTACTAAAAACGTATGCCATACAGTGTGACGCTGTAAATAAATGATAGTGTCATTACATTTAATATTATAAGGTTAATCATAACCTAAACCAACCAGGCCATTAAACTATTCGACGTAAAACCATATTTAGGACAAGCATTTAGCTTAGTTGAATTGAATAGAGTGATACGCTGACATTACTAGTTATCTTCTTAAATATAATACAACGCTACTTATTCTTCGAGCCATTTTGGAGTGTTTTGATAATAGCTACACCTACAGTTTATATTACGATTACATATCTTTGTATGTGCAATGCCTGTTACTAAAACCTGGATATATCTGACGCAAATTCTGATGCACAAAAACTTAGGACACTAAGTTAAATCTAGTTAGATACCACCGCTGCGCACCTAATTATAAACTCAACTCAAACATTATTAATGTAGCACAGCCAAGCGCACACCTAGCACATTCATCTAAGCTCCGTTCAACAGCCGTTGGCTTACGTAAGTAAAGCACACAGTTCTAAGCTAGCAACCGCTAAGTGTGCGCGGAGCGAGCGAGTCATTTATCCCCGTCACCGGCGTGTGACCCCGGCTTTACATTAGGCTTGTTGATAGCGCGGGGGTTAAGTGAAACGTCTCACTGATGGTGGCAGTCGCGAACATGTTACGCCGAGATGTAAAATGGAAGTTTTTTTTTAAATGTACGAACAAAATTGATGATGGTTCGCGTGTTCATAAGATTTGTACACTGTGGGTACAAACATTTGTTATGATCAAAGATCAAACACGTTTTCTCAAATTTTTATTTCGCAACCAATGCCGAGTCCTATACGAAATTTTTAATGTTTTATGAATATCAGTGGCCGCCTTTTGTAGATGTAGTTTACACGCTTAAATAGGGTTATAGTCGTACCCTAAGGTCAAACGACACACAAGGCCAGGTAAATCAGAGACTATGATAGTTAGGTATAATATATCTTCACTATGCTATGCATCTACAAATAAGCTACCGTATTTGTACCTAAAATATGATTTCGGACTTTTGATATACCATGTATAGCTCATCTAAATCGCTCATAAAGTATTGCCAAAACTCTTTCAGTATTCGAAGATATTAGTTAGAGATTTTTTATTTATTTATTATTAATAGGTTTTTAATTATAGATTTAATAAGAAACTCTATTTTGATCTCAATAAAAAATAAACAGACATGTTAATCAGGTTACCCATAGAAATTCCTCAGGTAAATATACTTTTCAATCAGTTCACTCCACAAAAGCGAAGCCATAGATTAGCGAGATCCTAGCAAACAACAGAATCCGTAGAAAAAACAACCAAAGTTTTTATTAAAATAAAACTGGCGAAAGGATTTTTATTATAGACGGTAGGGTGATTAATTTTAATGTGGCCTGTAATTAACAAATCTTGAGACTCTTGAATACGACCGGTCCGGGTGGCATAATCACGCCGGTCGTGGGTATGGGCCAAGAAGCAGCGAAGAGCGGCCACAAAATCTTGCTGCTATAGAAAACAAATCAAATCGCTATAGTCCTCCAGTCTGCCACGCCCAGAAATTTGTATTAGTAGGTACAATGAACTGGATATTATCCCTTAATACTACACGCCAAGGAATTCGGTTTAAAATATTGCCACTTTTAATGTCTTCTCTACCAGGCTTGACTTCAATGCGTAGAATGTGTACCCACTATGACCTACACCTACTTCGCATGCAGGATGGTATACCTACTTCACACATCTATAGAGGACAAGTTAGATTTCTCAGACATACAATTTAGCTTAGTTATATTGTGATTTTAATATTGTACATACATAGGTATTGTACGTCATAGCGCAGTAGTAGTACTACTAAGCGGAGCAGACAATATGATTAGACAACTTATTTTCGAAGCAATACTATTTTCTACAAATGTAATATTTCGAAATTACATAAAAGCTCACAGTCGAACCACACCAGCGGCATAAGAAATGCGTTGGTGGTAATTCTTATATTTTTCGTAGTAGCTGCCAGCGTAGGTAAAGAAAATTAGATATTTTACCTTCGACTTAACGAGGAGTTATCAACGGGCCCTCCACGAGGGAGTCGAGTGGGGCTCATTCAATATCGCGCAATTAGGCTTTATAGCCCGCTACTACCAGTGCCCGTAAAATGATGCAATTATTAAAAAAAACCTTTGGAAGGTAACTTGAACTTCAAACGTTCAACTTTTAGATTATTGTGAACTAAAAAGAAAACCGGCCAAGTGCGGACTCGCTCACGAAGGGTTCCGTACCATTATCTATCAAACAAACGAGCAAAAAATCACGTTTGTCGTATGGGAGCCCCCTTAAATATTTATATTATTCTGGTTTTAGTATTTGTTGTTATAGCGGCAACAGAAATACTCATCTCTAAAAAAATTAACACTCTAACTATCAGGGTTCATGAGATACAGCCTGGTGACAGACGGACGGACGCACGGAAGGACAGCGAAGTCTTAGTAATAAGGTTCCTGTTTTACCCTTTGGGTACGGAACCCTAAAAAAATGGGATTTATAAGCTACGTACATTTCAGTATAATTTGCCTGTCACCTTGAAGTTCTGTGCCAACAGGAGCGTCAAAACGCGCCAATCTTAAGCCAATACCAAAACGAGCTGTATTAACTTGTCGAAGAAGCCCATTTTTCAACAAACTGCCATTGATCACCTGGATTTTCCACAGACATCTTTATGCATATTAACATAGAGTATATTTTCAATAAAAGTCAGTGTAGTTCGCTTCGCCTAGTGTGTTAAAGGCGTTATTTGTTTTAATTTACAGCATCGCACGTTAAGTGGTATAAAATCGCGTGCAAAGTTGACGCGACGTAATTACAGTTGTGGCAAATCGAAACTATGCAACAAAGCAAGCCTTGGTTGATGCATTACAACGCCGACGTGCACTTCCAATATGTTAATTAGAAAACGTACTTGTACAAGAAAACGCAACCGCATTGGTTTCAGGATTTTCAGGTGAAATTCTCTTATTCACAATATTAAGGTATGTCTACACGTCGATGAGTAAGGGTGGGGGACCCCGAACGCAATCAGCGTCTGATCACGTGTTCCTTTTGAAATCGGCTTATCCTTATCCTCGACAGTCGGCGAATTCATCCAAAACTCAACCGTGATCCAAACGAAATAGGGATTCTTTTTCACGAAACACAGATAAACATTCACCCTGACCGCCCGGACGAAATTCGTCTTCGGCGTTACCTTTGAACAAGTAATTATGGCGGAATTCCTGAATTAATACTGAGATAAGTCGCTTCCTTGCTCCACCATTTTTTTTAAACAGCACAAAAATGAGGGCCTCCAAACCATTATCGACGCGAATTTCATTGGATATTCACGACTTTCTTTAATCAACGGAATGGGCGATTTGCGTATTTTATAATAGGATTAATGTACTTACTTTGAATCCCTATTTCAAATTAAATATTTTTGTGTTTATAGCGGCGTAGTCAATATACGATTTACTTAAAAGTTTTGCGGAGTAATTTATATTACAAACTAGCTGAGGCCATGTGAAACATAGGGATCCTTAATTATCTTTCCAAAATTAAAGAAGTCTAAGTTACTCCTTATAACATACGCTCTATGCCAGTGATGTCTTTGTCAAAATCGGTGCGGCCGTTCCGGACATTGCCGAAAACCAAAAAACAAACAGACAAAATAAAAAAAAGTGTTTTCGTATATACTTTCATAAGCATTTAGTTTTATTTGTTACATTACTGACAGACTTCATTTGCATAGATGCGGTGCTGTAGTTTCATAACTCGCACGTAAACTATCTTTATTGACATAAAAATACATAATGATATACATAACTTCACAGACCCGTCTTACGATCTATCTTGGCACTAGACTCGACTGTGGATATAGGTGTATATCAATCGTGGCAGGTGCGTGTAGCCGCCGCGTTTGAAAACATGCCACAGGAAATCGCAACGAAGTAGGCTTCGCGCATTTCCATGTCAAACACCCGACGACGAACACGGGGATTCTCGTGAATTTTTAACAACAATATTATGTTCGGTAATATAGTAGGTTCTTCATCTATAGGGTGTATCAAAAGTCCGAAATAATACTTTACCGTTTGAATTAGTGTCGGGTATACAACGGAACTGCCAACCCGCACCGTCTGCCAACCCGCACTAGTCTGCCAACCCGCACTGGGCCTGCGTGGTGGACTATGGCCTGAATCCTCCTCGCATTGAGGGGAGGCCCGTGCCCTGCAGTGGGACGTGAAAAGGGCTGTAGTAGTATACAACGGAATGGTTCAAAATCTGAACATGAATTTTCGATTTTTTTTCCGCCAATTTTGAAATCTATCTACCTATATCTCATATGGTAAATTTTTAATTTCAGTTTTCAGAAAATTAATAGTTATCCCGTGTAGCTATAGTAGTAGAAATTGTTAAGTAGGGTTGCAGATGTGCTCTAAGGGCAAAACACGATATTAGTGATAAATATTCGAAGGTCTGTAACTCGGAAACTATGATAGTTAGTTATAGTGTGCCTAGGTTTTTGAAGTCGGTTTTTGTTTTTTGTTAAAAATATTTTTTTTTCACGATTTTTAGTGTCAATAATCGTTGAAAATTTGCAAATATTATCACCTTATAACAGCCCTAAAAAACTAAAAATTTACAGCCAAAAAAAAAAATCACCCCCCTCAGCCCCCCTTTCCACCCCTTTGGGGGTGGGTTTCGATCTTTGTTAACAATCCATATTAAACAAAAAAAGATTTTTTGAAATCGGTTCACTAACGCCGGAGATATGCTGTAGTCCGGATTGGACCCCCATTTCACCCCCTACATATTTTTTCTTTCAAAATTCCTGAAAGACGTGTTTTTTTATTTTGTATGTTAAATACGTATACAAAGTTTCAAGCCGTTCAAAAAATATTTTTGAAATTATGCGACCTTCAACCCCCTATTTCACCCCCAAGGGGTTAGATTTCTGATAATATTTTGGAAATGGGACCAACCTTGAAGAATTTCCTAGCAAACCTCAAAAAAAATTTCGAAATCGGTCGACAGACGCCGGAGATATGCGGTAACATACATAAAAAAAAAACATACGGGTCGAATTGAGAACCTTTTTGAAGTCGGTTAAAAATTGAATTGTCTAACTTTAATGTCAAAATAACAACATTTTACTAAATGCATATGAAAGTATTTACACGGAACCTATGAGAAAACACAATTTGAAAAATTGTTGACTTTCACTGGCAGATAGTTGATGTTTTAAGTAGTAACTTGAGCTCGAGCTACTTTTTTCCTGATTTCTACTCGGGTTAGGTCACAGGTACAACTAGTGTAAAATAAACCAACTCATTTATGAAAACCACACAGTAACCCACGTTTACCGATGGGAAAATTCGAAGGCATTAATGACGTGACGTCATCAATGACACATTAAAATGACTGAACAGAATTCAATGAATATTTAATCGATAAATGATCTTATCGAGAAGCATCGCGACATTAACGTGTCAATTCGAGATGCGTATCAAGCGGTGACTTGCGTATACCGCAGCGCGCGCTCGCCCGCGATGGGAAGCGGCGAAGAACTTAAATTAGGGGCGTCGAAAGATAAATGGAAAAAAGAGCTGTCAATATCTACTTTTCATTAATGGTACCAAAGTGTGTTTGCGTGGAATAAATGATGGTGATTCCGTACAGTCACCGTCTAACGTGAAAGTGAAAAGTTGGCTGGTTCATTTTCCAATCATCGTAGGTAGCCAACTTTTATACTTTCAGGAAGTGGTTAAAAAGATCGAGGTTATGTTACTTTCGGATGGTGTTTTGGTGGATTTTACGCTCTATTTTTAAGCTCGTGAACTGCGAACATCGTAGAAATTGTAGTAAGTATGTAATGACATAAGGTTGGTGTCATGTCGTATGTGGAGGTGAAGAAGGTTGCAATGGATCGACCCAGATGGCGGGGACTTCATCAGATGCACCGATAAGGGCCGAGCCCTTAAATTGGAAGAAGAAGAAGATGTAATGTCAAAGAAACCATTCGTATCACAGCCTCCACCTTGAATATAAACTTATTTGAATGTCGGAGAAATCACTAACTAGACAGATTTCGTAAATAAACTTTATATTCAGAATTTATAGCTATAAAATCCGCTTGCGTGTTTTTTTATTTTCTACCATAATACCCATAAATTGTTTAATAAGAATTACGTTAGTTTTCATAATAAAAGTTAAGCTAACAGCGGTTTCAGTGGGTCGTTAAAATTAAACGTCTCTCTCAGCGATTGTTTCAAGTAAATGTATTCATAAGGCCGTTGGAATCACGAAAGCGGCCATGTTGGGCGTTCCAATAGCTAGGTACCTACATAAACGGAAATAGTGCTAACACGATGTGGCTGGAGTAAGGGTACTACGTAGATGTAATAAGAGCTATATTGCCAGAAAATTTAATAACCGAAATATTAACTTGAACATTGTTACAGCAAAGCTACTAATGATACGTATATTTTCTATTATCTTTATCATCACGCTTGTACTCCTTAAAAGTGCAAGCAGAGGTGTACTTCAGTGCACCCACATTTCACTTTCTCATAATGTAATAAGGGGCGATCCCATTGCCATTATATCAGGCACATTCATAGCCAACCACCCTGACTCAGTGTGAGTTGGCGGACTTCTCTCGTCTGTGTGTATGCATGCAGGTGTCCTCACGAAGTTCACCACCACCGTTTAATGAGTGATATTTAGTATTGCTAATAAAAAAAAAAGTGATAAAAAGCAAACCCAGGGTAAACTTGCCAATTGTGGGCAGAGTCAGGGCACCAAGATATCCCATAGGTACACCTCTTACTACCTCGTTTTAAATAACAAAAGGCTATTACTGGCGTTTGCCAGTGCCTGGCACGGGGTACCTCGCCCTCGCACCCTCTCAGCAATCTAATAGGTTAGGTCGTTGATATCAATACCGAGCGAGTACCGAGGTGAAAAGGTGGTTTCTGTTAACGATTAGACGTTTTTAAATGTGTTCAATGTTTATCACCGTCGTTGGAAACCCGAACGTGAATTGAAATATTGTATCTGTACTAATATTATAAAGAAGAAAGATTTGTATGTAACAAATGAACTTAAAAACTATTGGACCGATTTCAAAATTTTTTTTGTCGTTAGGAAGCTACATTATCACTGAGTTACATGTATCTATCTATACCTATATATAAAAATCAATCCTCCGGTAAAGCTGTAAAGGCCACCTCACGGCCAACAGTGTAAGGCCTTCAAAAAAAAAATCAATGCCACTTTTCGTTGTAAGCTAACTCCCCCTAAACGGCTGGATCGATTTGAATGATTTATTTTGTATGCGTTTGGGTGGCACCCTGGATGGTTGAGATTCACAATTGGACCCGGTAGGTGGCGCTGCTTTCGTATGTCACTCATTATAAGGGGGTACGAAGTTCGCCCGGTCAGCTAGTAGGCAATATTTATTTATCCCAAAATGATTAATAAAAAAAAGTCCACCCGCGCAAAGCCAGAAAGGGCCATAGATTATAGAGTAGTATATTTTATTGCAATTCTTCTTATTCTTAAGAGCTAGGCTCTTGTCGGTGGAGTTTTTTCCATTCATCCCTGTTTTCTGCTTTCCTTTTTACCTCCTGGTATGTTTTGACATATTTTTTTTTAAATTCAATAAGGTATAGAATTTTATTAATTATCGAGGGGTGAGGGGCTATTTAGACTTAAGCGATTAGGCTCGCCCCCTATTACATTGGGACCAAAAATACATCGGCGAAGTGTGGGCGCACCACGGTGCACCTCTTCTTACCCCTTCGGGGAATACAGGCGTGATGATGATGTATTATTTTAGTTATAGTAATGTATGGCTTACATACGATAAATGTTCAGTATTTTATTTCTTGCAATAAGTGTTATTTTATCCAAAGGTTAGATACATTTTGTGTTATACAAACACATAAGTACTCATGTAAATAGTCTTAATTCATAAATTCATATTTGTAAAGAAAATTGACGTAGGTAACGACTTAAATAAATACTAGATTAGAAACAAGAAAAAACATTAAAATACTTTAACCCGACTACGGATAAATGTAGCCTATGATACCCGGGCCATAATAACGACACCTTACTCATCAAAATCGGATGAATAGTTTAGGAGCTACAGAGTTAAATACATAAATATAAACATACATACATTCATAGACTGTTAAAATCATAACTCTTCCTTTTGCCTTCATCGTAGTCGGGTAATAAAATATTATTACTTATTAAGACAATCATGTACCTATAAAATATACCATGATACGTATTTCTCTTATTAAAGATGTATGATTTGAACTGTGATCCATCAATCTAATATGCGATTGAACAAAGCATACCGCAGCAAATGTTCCAGACAATAATTAACGTTAATTGATTCATCATTGATTACTGTAATTGATTCAGATATATATTCCTCTACGACCAGATCCATCTTGGCATAATAATTTGGATTTGAAGTTCAGTCAAGAGTTTAAATCTAAAATAAATAGAGTTAACAACATTACCAAACTTTCAATGGGTAC
Organism: Ptilodon capucinus; assembly: GCA_914767695.1. Lineage (NCBI taxonomy): Eukaryota > Metazoa > Arthropoda > Insecta > Lepidoptera > Notodontidae > Ptilodon > Ptilodon capucinus. Next base: position 1,265,555 of record OU611813.1, on the reverse strand, counting down.
CTATTAAAAGAGAATTGTCATAAATGACTCACGCACTCTTTCCAACTCACAAAAACAAAAAGTTGGAATACTCTACAAAAACGTATAATCGTTAAGGTTCGAACGCCAGTAATACTACTATACATTGAAATAAAACTATTTTACGGATTTTATCGCGTGTGTATTGAGGGTACCCAGTTATTAACTATGACATCAGGACGTCTAACACCTCAGTCTCCCCGTGACCATGGTTGCTGTCAAGCAGCCGAAACGTTGGGAAAATAAAATAGTAAATACACGCGATAAAATCCGTAAAATAGTTTTATTTCAATGTATAGTATTCGCGTAAATATAAGAAAACAATATATAAATACACATGATTAAATAAAATGGGAGATGAAGGTGAAAATTATGGCGGATAACCAAAGAGAGAGAGACGTACTTTTTTTGGGTATAAAAAAATATTTGTCTATGGTACTAAGTATTGTCATAAATTAATGAAATGTCTGTGGTCCCACAGCAACACAGACCAAAGCAACCCGATATGCGCAAGCAATTAGTACTGGATCCATTGTTCAATTTGACTTATTAGTGCGGGCCATGCATCCCTAATTGGAATTATTGGGAACAGACTCGGGGGCCGTCGCGTCCCTTTCACAATGGACGTCTTGTAATCTGTATCTTCTTGTTGTTCTTGTGTAGTGTACTATGGTAGGACTAAGAAACCTGGTACTACTAAGTACTGCAATGCGAGTTTGACACTTGAGCAAGACCATAGATAACAGGTAATATAAACGCAATAAGTTTATTCCTCATTTTATAACACTAAATACCATCATTTTATTCATTTCGTAAAAATAAATGAAAAGAAGAAGACATTAGAGTGGTCAAGTTGGCAGTATCGTTGCGACTATGATGACATTAGTGTCAATACGTCAAATATTTTTTACCAAATGCAATTCTTTTTTATAGTCTTTGTCCTTCGGATGCCACTTGTATTAAATCCATCAGTAGAAAACCTTAAATACAGGTTTTACCTATAATTAAAAGTTACGAAAGGCGTATATGCCCTTTAAGCTAGTAGATAATAAATACGACGAATGGGCACCTTACTTTATATGTAGGTGTAATAATTGCTCATGCTTGCTTGTGTGCAAGTGGTGACGCTAGTTTTCATACGGAACTATCTTTACTTTCCTTCTAATATTATTCTTGTTTTTGCATTAGCGTTACTGAGTGTTGCTTGCTCTTGCTCAGTGCCCGTGACAAATGCATTCCAAATTCAAAATTTGAATTCCGAATTAAAAACTCAGTTTCTAAAAAAAAAAAGGAAAACTGCAAGCCCTATTCACAACACACATAACTCCAGATACAGTCCATACAATAACTTATAAACCGTATCGACAACTAGAATAGTGTTGTGGCCCGCAGTTTTGTAACTTATCGATCAACGATGCATTATTGAGCGGACAAACGGGAACCGGAGTCGATATGCCGCCCGAACGAGTATTTACCTGAAGCCGTTCTATTTCTGTACTCGAACGTTGTTTATGGTATCCATAATGCATTGCGGCGGTCATATGACGTTAGGAAAAGAACGATCGGCATTTGAACGGTTGCGAATATTGGATTTAATTTACTTGGAACTTTGTTTGCGAGTATTGTGAATAATTGACGTGTAGACAAATGCCATACGTTTCAGCACCGAGCCCACATGCACGCCCAAGTTTTTCTCATACCAAAACGAACTGTATTAGCACATGGAAAAGGCATTTTTTTTGTTCAACTCATAATTATTGAGCAGACTTTATTACTAATAACATTAATTACGAATTAATTTAAATGTGCTTTGCAATCAAAGTGCGCAGGTTCTATCCCCGGCTCGCACCTCTGGGTTCCATGTGCGAATCTCATTTTCATCTGAGATTATCACTTGCTAAGAAACGGTGACGGAAAACATCGTGAGGAAACCTGTGTGCCCGGTATAATGGCAATAGGCTCGCCCCCTATTACATTGGGACCAAAATACATCGGCGAAGTGTGGGCGCACTGCAGTGCACCTCTGCCTACCCCTTCGGGGAATACAGGCGTGATGATGTATTTATTTATTTATTAATTTAAATGTGAAATGTTTTGTCATATTTATTATGAATGTTGTAATTTTAATTTTGTCGGATCGCTTACATTTTTTTTAATATAAAGTAAGCCAAACAAATGCATTCACTCGTTTTACTTTCGCGCTCCAGACTTAATCTAACTCCCTAGAGAATTCCGGCTAAATGTAATTTTCTCAAAAAAACATTCCCAAGAAGTTGCTGACAATATACTAAAATATAAAAAAAACCTGAAAATTATACGCCTATTCAAAAAAGAGACGTTTTCACAACACACAGAGTCTAATTTACAATACAAATAATCAGGGGCAATCGTTGAATCCGAGCTATTTACCTTTGAAATGTACGACAAAGGTGGCTTAACGAGGCTCCCTGAGAAACGGTTTCGAATTATAAAAGTTTCAGCGGAAAAACGGAAAGTGTTCGGTGGAGGTGAAGGAGAGAGAGAGGGGTGACTATGCAGTCGACAAAAAGAAGGTACTGTTTAAATAAATTGTGATTTATGCAACAATTACATTTTAAGGAGGTGCATCCTCAAGAAATTTATTGGAGGCACAAAAAAACCTCTTTGTTTAATATTCTATTTTTGTATTTTTAATCTTCTTCTTTTTTTGTTTTTATGAAATTAATGAAATGATGTTTAAGGGGATAAGATTAGGAATGGCTCCACCTGCGGTAAGCGTGTATTTCAGCCAGTGTCAAGTTATTAATAGCAAGGGCAAATGCAATACAATACAAACTCATATTTGCATTTTAATACTTACTATATTCAATTGTTTGACGTTGGATTTGACAATCTCGACCATATTTACGACCTTTTATTAAACTCGACCTTTTATACTCGACCTTTTATTAAAAAAACTAAACTTTTTGTTTTAATTAAAATGTGGACGCTTAAGCTTAATCCCGCTGAAATATTTCAGACCTAATCAAAGTTTCGGCTGTAACTGAAACTCTGGCTTCACTAAGGCGGCTTCAGACGTAGGTTCAGATGATTATTTATATACCTGCCTACTGAACTTCTTACCATCAACTACAAAACTGATCTTAACAAAGTTACCCCTTAATGTATAGATATTTTTGCTCGGAAACATTACATTAATTATGAGTGTTTAAATTTTGTTAAATTTGAATATGTCTTTAACTTATTACATATTATTTTTTAACTTCTTACTTATTACAGGAGGATATGTCACAGAAAACTTGCACCCCCAAATTTATAACAAGTTAGGTAAGAATGTGCAATCCATTTACAGTGACATTGCAGAATACTATTGTACCGAAAAATGCTATTGTAGGTAGAATGTTGGATTTGTATTTAAAAAACTTGTGTCGATGAATGAGGTCGATTTAAAAGTAAAACAGACACTACTTCTATTTTTAAAATATAAGCCTTTAAAGACAAAGAAACATAGATTCGATTAGAATTTGGTACAGCTATTATCAGTCCTATTACCATTTTCTGAGACAGAATAAATAAAAAGTAAAGCAGGAAAAACGCCATTAATGGCTAAAAACCTACCGCCGTTAGACAGAACACCCGTACATTCTCACCTCGTAGTTAGCACGGCTGAATGACTAAACAGGGTGTCCATATTTAATCTTCGCGGCGCGTTGTATCGGTTCAATGTGCGGTTGGGACATGCATAATTCAGGCTCGCCGAGAAACTTGGCGGTGTGTTCCGCGGCGCATAATGCGATGTCTGAGTTGCGTCTTGACGCAGCCACGGTCCAATGTTGGATGTTGGTCAGATATCGTTTGAGCCAACATTATCTCAATTGTTTTATATTTAAGCCACAAGTCCACAGACCCACAGTTTTGTATTGATTGACTGTATTGTAATTTTGCTTATTTGTACAGACACTCCATAAGTAGCAGCAAAAGACACGGCTTCTTTGGTACTAATCATACTTGCAATTATAGATGCATAAAAACTGGACGAACGTTGTATTTTTAATACAAACATGTTATTTAATATTTCTAGTTAATTCGCTAATATAAATAAATTAGGTAGGCACACGTATAAAACTAGACGCTGTAATATGATTTTAAGACATCTTATTGCATTCTTTGATTTGACAGCTAAACAATCTATACTGAATGATATCTAACTATTTTGATAACTTATTTAAGCAGATCACGTAAATCCAAAAACATCAAACCAAAATATAATCTGCCAAAATGCGCGTAGGTCTTTTTCTGTGAACTCGAGTGGGGCAATCGACTCGCGTCTCACGGGAACTATAAATCGTGGTCATGGTGTCCGTCGGGGCATCCCAACATCCCCCTATTCACCTGCAATCCACGTATTTAATCTAGGTGTATAAAAAGATAGGAATGCATTTTGTCCGTAGGGAGGATTCGTTTTTTAGGGGCACTTAAAGAAAAGAAAATGAAACCAAACTTCTCACGTAATTTTATATTTACAGATTCTTCTTCGATATTACAAACTAGGTATGACAAGTTGTTTTCTACGTTCGGAAAAATAACTTTTACACATTTTATTTTCATATGAAAGTTTTTCGTTGTTGCAATAAACTTTGTTTACTTCATGCGCTGAAGTTTGTGCAGAATATTAAAGTATGCACAATTTGTTTGTGTATCATTATTTCAGAGAGTTAAGCCGCACTGTAAATATCTGGGGAAATCTTTTTGCAAAATACTCAGAAAACCTCATCAAATTGAAATATTTCAAAAAACAAATCAAAGTAATTATTGAAACGTTTATTATTTCAGTCGAAATATATTAAATTATTTATAGATACTTGATGCACAACTTTACCTTTGGGGAATGAATGTTTCGTAATTTAATTTATTTTATCCCTCATGAATGTCGATCAATTAATTAACTGTTCCCTCCATACATTAATTAACTCATTATGTTGCCTTTTATTACCAGCTCAATGTTTTATACCATACAAATTGATTTAAATCCATTGTTAAAATAATGTCGTATTATTCCGTTGCAATCTACGGGTGCACACAATCCTCGCTAAGGTTTAACAAACCGCTAAAATTGATAAGTTTAGTTACCGCTGTGGCGACATTAAAATAATTGTCGCGCTCCCAACGACAACGCCTCGTTATTTGTGTTTAATTTTGTACACATTAACGGAATGAACATCGTTGTTCGCAGTCCTAACTCAATTTATATAATGAATGCCATATATTACTCGGTTTCTGTTAACATTCCGCTATGAGTACTCCACTTGCGAAGTTTGTCTACGGTATGTCAACAGCGAGTCTACGGCAGCGGTGTGCGGGCGCCAGACCGAGCATTCGTTGCTCCAACGCCGAGCGGAGCGGACGTCAGATATTTATATTATTAATAAATATGTTAATACCGCAAGGTAAGTAGCGTCACGTGCATTATTCATCGGGAACGGCGGCTCAGTTGACACAGCAACGGATAGTCATGCAAATTCAATCCTGCGAGATGCGACCAAAAATTATCATAATTGTGGCGTTTTTGTTTCTGTACCTGCGGCGAGCGGGGGAAGTTTAATCTGAAGTTTGGCGGACACTTTTAGTTTTGTATAACGCTGTCATCACATCCCGATTTGCAATTCAGATGGTCGGAAAAGGCGGTCGCGGCCGGATCCGTTCCGCTACAAGTTGGCCCGCTCTGCGGGGGATTTGTTTGAAAAATACGCAGCCCCACGGCTGGCCGAACTCTTTTTCGTCTTTGTACATTGCTTTTGAGCGTAACGACAAATTGAATAATGTTGTAAGCGTAGCGTCGAGTTTCGGAAACTTTTGCTTTATTTATGCCGAAGTGTGCTTTGGCTTTTCTTAATTCTTTTGACGTTAAACAGTAGGTTTCTATACTTGCAAAATATCGAACGGAATGTGAATATTTTTTGGTAATAGTAAGGCGTATAAGAATTTGTGAACGACAACCAAAATCCGTTGCGTGTTGCGCTTGTGTTACAACAAAATGACAGTTACTTTTTGAGGTGTAAATTAAATAATAAAAATGCAGATACGCGCGACCAACCAGAATGATGCCGGTTCGAATTGGAAATAACAGTATTTATTGCCTCTAGATTGGATGTCAAACGTTTATACATTATGTCAATTTTTATAGTTCCATCTCCGCTGTAAATACCTAGTAGGGTGTTAAAATGGGCCCTTGAATCGTAAATGCGGGGTGTCAGATTGGCTTTAAGCCTACCGATCAGATTTTATGTGACAGTGAACTGTCGTTTTGGATTTATTGCGCTGTGTGAGGTTGTTAAGTGGACTGTTAAGTTTTATAACGGGGCCTATAATATGCAACATTTCTTGATATTACTACGTCTCTACTCGATATTACCAGACATTTTTAGTGTAGATGAGTAATATTAACATTTAGTATTCTAATATCACCCTAAAGTTACTTGCACATCACTAATTAATAGGTACCTGTATTATATTCATAAGTACTTATATTTATGTAAGTAAATGTGTTTTTTAAGTTATTTAAATAAAGATGACCAATTAAAATCTATAAATTTATTAAATTTCAAATAAAATTCTATTTTCAAAGTTACAGTTTGATTTTGGAACGGCGTGGCTGCCAATCAGAGCGGAGGCCGCGCGGGTCGCTTATTTCCGTTACGGTAGCGTTCGTGATTTTTTTTTCGTGACTTGACAAGGACAAACTTGCTGCATTCATCACAATGAAGTCGAACAGAGTTAGGAAAATTTAGAACAGAATAATATTATAACAGGAGGGATGAGTAAAAAAATTGCAACATTTATTTGAAACATAATCTGTCACACTTTACATCAAATATGATGGGTACCAATTTTAAAAAAGTATATTATTTGAGGATTTGTTTAAATTATAAATAAAAACTAAAGTTTTTCTATAAACACGCCACACTCTTCTATATACGAGTGTCCTCTTAAAAAAATATGTCTACTTATTTACTTCTAAGTAATTCAACGCATAAACTCTACACGATATTCTAAATAGTAAATTACCTACACCAGTTGGTTTCCCCAGCCCGTGATTAGCAAAAGGCGGTTCTGTATATTAGTGTGTCTACGTGTTGGATGTATACAGGGGGATGTTTTAGCAAATGAACGGCGCGGCGCGGGCGGCCGCGGCTCGATGCCAACGAGGCGCCAAACGGAGCACCCTATGTATGTGTCTGTAGTGAAAATTTGGGCGGATGAATACTATCTACTTTACGGTATAGTTTTATTTATGGTTAAAATAAACTATGGAAAATCAATTTTCAGGAAAATATTCTTTAAAAAAATTGTCAATACAAAAATTAACTCTGTGTCAATATATTTAAAGATTAAATTTCTGTGATTCAGCCATCCGACAAAAATGACCACGAGTCAACATTCGCTCGCGCTGTAAATTACATTTCGTTAAAGAATGAACTTTTTCTATGAGTAAACAAAGTTCGTTTTATTATTGGCAAGAAGAAGGCACTAAGTAAATAGTGGAAATAGATGTTTTTTTTTCGGTTCCATAATTCATCTCCTTTAATGGTCACCCTATTAAGTATGTTCGAACTTTGAATTTGTTAAATAAATATTTCCGAACACCAATCAAAACACTTGAATATCGACCAATCAAAATCAAGTATTCATCGTTGCCTTTAAATTTTCAATAACTGATTCGGTAATTAGAAAATCGAACACAATGACTCTTGAATGTTCCAAAGACGTACACCGATTACGGTAGGCAGCGGTTTACCGGTTTTTGAGTAAGCCAAGTTTTAATTGGGGTAATATTGCGTAGTACTTGATGAATTTATCCGTATTCCCTCGATCGTAAAGAACATGCAGGTTTCCCGCTTGGAATATACGGATATATGGACGTTGACGCATTTTTCTGTAGATTTTTACTGTCATAATATTTAAAAAAAGATCGAAGCATGAGGTAGAGCTTTTCGCCCCGTCCCAGTTGCCCTATTGTTGAGGTTGCAAGAGCCTCTAATCTCAATTGCCCCCAATCATATATATATATATCGTACTTATGATTTTAGCTTGAGCGACTACTCTTGTGTACTAAGATCGAGCTTATATACTTATATGTATACCTATGATATGCTTATTGTGTACCTATATATCTTAATAAGAAATATTTGCAACCTTTGCCCTGAAACCCTTATAAACATTTCAAATGACATGTAACATGTAGGTAAGTAGAGTTCATTGCGCTTGGCAATTGGGACGAGGGCAATTGCGATCGGGCGCAAATGCAAAATGTAAAAAAAAACACAAGCAACGTGAATTTATAAAGTCATAGAAAGTTATGGTGGAATTAAAGTAGCATTGTACAATACTTTTGTAATAAAAATGCTATTGCCGGTGGTTTGTAAATGTGAAGCGGTGTCTACAGCTCCTTGGTATTGTAATTGTATAAATAGATAGATGCTATTGGGCCGCTACATATAAGAGAACCAAACCACAAGATTTTCAGGTTGCTGTTTACTTCAGCACGATGACAGTGTTGCCATGTACAATAAGAAAATAAACTACTGATTGGGTTGCCAGGTGGATTGAAATCTCTACAAATTTGGGAGTCCAACTCCAACAAGCCTCACGGAACACCCACCCGTATGTTTCCGTGAAAATATTCAAGGTAAAACAGTTTAACGAGATTACTTTCGTTTTGTGCAAACATCAACGGGTCTGATTGAGTTGAAAACTTCTTAATTACGTCACTCGTAACAATGTTCCTATTGGCTGGATCCGGCCGCTGCGTGTGACACGGGGCCGCGATTGGCTGGAATATTTTTAGAACGGCCAACGGTGATATTTCGTGATACGCGAATGGATTTGACTGTCATGTATCAAATTGTGTGAATATACCATTTCGGGATTTATTTTTGAACTCGTCTGTTGTTTGGATATTTAGAGAACTGTTGTAATGGATTTATCGTGTATTTGGTAGTATATTCGTGCAGTAGTAGCCTAGTGGGCAAGACCGCCAGCCTTGAACGTAAGGGGTGCAAGTTCAAATCCTAAGTAAGCACCTCTGAGATAATTTTCATGTGCAAATGTCATTTTCAACAATGATTGTGAATTGAATAGTGAAGGAAAACATCGTGAGGAAACCTGCACGTCTATAGAAAGGGCGTGTTAAGTTCACCAACCCGCACTGGGCCAGGGTGGGTGGACTATAGCCTAAATCTCCCTCATATTGAGGGGGAATGTGCCCGGTATAATGGCAATAGGCTCGCCCCCTATTACATTTGGACCAAAATACATCGCCGAAGTGTGGGCGCACTGCAGTGCACCTCTACCCACCCCTTCAGGGAATGCAGGCGTGATGATGAGATTGATGAAACATTAATATAGTATACTATACCATGAAGCCTCCGCACACGCGGGATTCAAAAGCCGCGCTCCGAAATTCTTGACAATACGAAAATGAACTCTATCTCAATATTTGATAAAGATTTAAATTCTGTTTTCAAAGTTATAGTTTGATTTTGGAACAGCGTGGCTGCCAACCAGGCGCGGGTAGTTTTTTTTTATTTGGGCATCATACAATATGGTATTTACTGCTGCACTTACTGCTGCCTTTATTGATTGTACTAAATAGTCATTGGAATAACTACTTTGGTAGCCCTCGTAGTACGGGAAAACGGTAACATAATGTTCGCAGCGAAAACAAGGGTATGATAGCAGGGGTTCTGCCTTACATCATGTAGTTAGCGTTGTACGAGAAAAACATAGGTATGTAGAAATTATCACTAGTATTATTCGAGCGAGAAACTAATTCCTGGTAAGCCTTGCTTCGAAATCTGATAGTTACTCTATCTACATCAGCCCACTACTACCTTTAGTTTTAAGCTTAATCAATATTAATTGTTTACTTACAGAACCAAGAAGTTGTTTGTGACGTAAAATTCTTACCTGTAACAAAAATAAGTTAGGATTAATGTTATATACAAACGAGATTTTATAAAGATAAGTCAATTTGACTAGCCCAAAGTACAGTTGGAGCTCATGACAGTCTTAGCGTAATAGTATCATCATAGAGAAAGAATATCACATTTTTTAACATCACTTGTTATGCTTAGGGATCATAAGCAGCATAGTTCAGATATAATTTAATAATAATAATAATACATCATCACGCCTGTATTCCCCGAAGGGGTAGGCAGAGGTGCACTGTAGTGCACCCACACTTCGCCGATGTATTTTGGTCCCAATGTAATAGGGGGCGAGCCTATTGCCATTATACCGGGCACATTCCCCCTCCTTACGAGGGAGATTTTTAGGCCATAGTCCACCACGCTAGCCCAGTGCGGGTTGGTGAACTTCACACGCCTTTCTATAGACGTGCAGGTTTCCTCACGATGTTTTCCTTCACCGTTCAGCAAGTGGTAATCATTGTTGAAAATGACATTCGCACATGAAAATTTTCTCAGAGGTGCGGGCCTGGTATTTGAACTTGCACCCCTTACGTTCAAGGTGGGCGTTCTTGCCCACGAGGCTACCACTACCACACCATAATTTAGATACATTTATTTTATTAAGCGGTCATTTAAGTTGTTAAATATATAACTATATAAACATGCGACCGATGCGACAAAGGTATCTTCAAGAAACGATAATACTCATTCTTTAAAGGCCGGCAACGCACTTGCGATGTCCCTGGTGTTGCAGGTGTCCATGGGCGGCGTTGATCACTTACCATCAGGTGAAACGTCTGCTCGTTTGCCTCCGTACCTCATAAAAAAAAATTCTAAAACAACACTAGTTTTTAGGGTTCCGTACCCAAAGGGTAAAACGGGAACCCTATTGCTGAGACTTTGCTGTCCGTCCGTCCGTCTGTCACCAGGCTGTATCTCATGAACCGAGATAGTTACAGAGCTGAAATTTTCACAGATAATGTATTTCTGTTGCCGCTATAACAACAAATACTAAAAAACAGAATAAAATAATTATTTAAGGGGGCTCCCATACAACAAACGTGATTTTTTGCCGTTTTTATAGATAATGGTACGGAACCCTTCGTGCGCGAGTCCGACTCGCACTTGGCCGGTTTTTTAAATAATAATTAGCACTTTATTGACGTATTTCTCGGCACGGGGTCCAATTAATGCGAGGTTGATTACTACCTTGGCATCTCACCGCTTTAGCAAGTGATAAATCTTGGTTGAAAATGAGATTCGCATACAAAATTTCAGCCTTCAAAGGGGGAGTTTCCACCAATTGGGTACCACTGCATTTTTAAATATGATTTTTTCATAATTTGGCTTATTATATTCATTACAATAATAAATTATCTTTCATTTGAAATGGGTAGGCAACCTATGTATATTTTCTTTGCATCGTGTTAAGTGCACGTTTCTTTACACGCCAATACAGATGTTATTATAAGACGAAACGCAGTCTCGTGTGTTTGTATTCGATCACTCGAGTGTGATGCGAACTGAGTTGAGAATCGATTCGGGTATCGAATAAGGACTCAAGTATTTTTCAACTTTTAGTATGACATTCTGGGGTCGTAACGCCTCTTGTTATAGCGATATTCTTTTACAAAAAATATCAAAAATGTAAGGTATTATCACTGAAGAGTTAGCAGTAGCGGCTGATTCTAATTATATATTACATATTTTTATAAAGCAGTGGTAGCCTCGCGGGCAAGAACGCCCGCCTTGAACCTAAGGGGTGTAAGTTCAAATCCCGGGCCCGCACCTCTGAGATAATTTTCATGTGCGAATGTCATTTTCAACAATGATTACCACTTGCTGAACGGTGAAGGAAAACATCGTGAGGAAACCTGCACGTCTATAGAAAGGCGTGTGAAGTTCACCAATCTGCACTGGGCCAGCGTGGTGGACTATGGCCCAAAATCTCCCTCGTAAGGAGGGGGAATGTGCCCGGTATAATGGCAATAGGCTCGCCCCCTATTACATTGGGACCAAAATACATCGGCGAAGTGTGGGTGCACTACAGTGCACCTCTGCCTACCCCTTCGGGGAATACAGGCGTGATGATGTATTTATATTTTTATATCAAGTACGCCAACATAACAAAGTTCACATATTCTAAATTATGATTTGAAATACCATTGTAGATTAATTATGATTTCTATATACAAACCCCTACCCCTAATTATTTATAAAGCAGCAATTTAATAATCAACTTATTCAGTACATTCTTAAACGTAAATTAAATATATTCCAATGCGTATAAAGATAATCTATCACCATTATAAATTAATAAACGCAGGCTACTAATTGCATTTTAATAAACCAATATATTAATTATTTAAATGTCGTATTCCGCAAGAACTGTCGATAGTAATGTTATTCTGGCGTGGCAGTTGTAAAATGGCCGCGAGTGCCCGTTAATTTTGTTAATATAGTACACTTGTTATAAATTCAACAAATTAAGCCGCACCGATCGGATATGGAGAGTGTGAATCTTTATATTGGACTCAATAACAATGATGAAGTGAAACAAAAGTAATTATATTTCGAAATTGTTCATGGTTTTATTTCACATAATAGCTTTTTTTAAGTAACATTTATCAAAGAGTTTAGACTAATAAACCCAGATTAGGTTTATAATAAAATTTCTTAGCATGGTAAAGATCTTTTATTACACATTCGTCTAATAAAACAATTTACTTGATTAAAACTTTTTTTCTTGTTCCAGAGCGGGTATTCAATTCAATTATAGCAAAAAGTCCGTTTAATAAGAAAAACAAAAGAATATGACATCTATATGTACCAATAAAAAAAATTAGATGTCGTTCGCTCCGTGCAATCGCCGTAATGCAATCGTTTCGAACGATAAAATAAAACGTCAAAGCTTACGTTTAAATAAAAAGGGAATAACATATTCTTACAGGCAATGTATAAACAAAGGCGCCTTACATGAGGAGTGTTTGCGAAAATTTCGATAGACTTTTCTCCCCCGCCTCCTCGCTCGACCCCCCATCGCACGTCGCGTACAATCATAAGTGTTTTCTTTGTGGATAGCGAAGCCAACAGTACCCTTTAACGTGTTTATCCTTTTCGGCCGAGCTTCCCCTTTGCCAGAGTATATTTTGACGTTATTATTTTTTTTGTAATCGGTGTTTTCTTAAGTAAAATGATTACGATGTTCACGAATATAATGTTGGTAAAACATAATAAAGCGTTCTATCCCCTTAACGATATTTGTTATAACTGTTAAAACGTTTTTAATAATATGTAGGATTCGACTGGAAGACGTTAGCAAATTTGTCATATCTTTTTGTGAATAGTTTTTAGTTAATCGTGAAATCAAGGAATAATAAAAATGAACCAACATTAAATATATGACAGTTTGATATAAAAAAAACTAATTTATTTATTTAACTTAATTTTAAGTTCTCACAATATACCGTCACTTCACACAACACTAAAATAAATCCTTTCACGATTTCTAACTAATTTAACGTTTAGTCCCGAGCAAGTAGAAACTTAATATGGGTGATATCTTAAGTTAATACATAAGTAATCCTATTAATATTAAATAAGTGTTTGAAAACGTAGTTGCATATGAAATTTGTTGGTATCTAATAAAGGCAAGACATTACTAATTTCGTAATAGAATTCTGTCTTGTTAGTGCACCACGCGCGGTGAATACGTTGTGTGTACGTGGCCCGTGGCCGGTAGGGTGTGGCCTCACTTGCAGCGGGCTTCAACGAAAAAAATATTTCAATAATATTTTATAGCGTGTTTAAACCATTTAGTGGTGAAGTAGGCGGTGGGACGCCGTCAGATATGTGCATGATAACTTAAGTTTCAAAACCTCAAATACTGCTTATTAATCGCTTAAAGTATTTTTGTCCATGTCCTTCGTCGTATGGTACTCGTATTTAATGATTGAAAGTTATGAGAAGAGTTTATTTCCATATAAGCTAGTAATAACTGGGATGTATATTATGTGCCATACTTTTTATGTATTTGTACTTTGTACTTTTATGTGCAACTGGCGACGCTAATCGATATACATAATCTATGTACGTATACAAAACTATTGTTACTGCCGTTCTACTTAATCTTCTTTTTGTAATAAAATAATTATTTTTTTTATTTTTTTTAAATAAATTTATGTTTTTATGTTTATTTAAATAAACCACAAATATGCCATATACTACATAATAGCATTTAAATATTTGTTGACAAGGAAGACACGCAGGAAATGTATTTTAATGTAAGATAACTTAATTTTCTTCCATAAAACGCCAAAAAGCACTACCAAGATTAATTAGAATCGCTATAAATGGTATCGCAACTTTAGTAGTGCACGTAGGGCACCCGCGGCGTCCGCGCTTTAACCGGATTATAAGCACGGAGATACACATATTTTTCTTAAGGCCGATTTTCAATTGGCAGATAGGCCTTTACTTGACGAGTAACTCGACTGAAATGTAGTATTCGGTTAGTGTGAGGATTGAAAATTCAACTCTGCGAGTATTTATTTTTTCTTTTTTACAAATGAAATGAAAAAATATTTTTAACAAAAATCAAAAACCGATGATTGTTTTCTTATATTTACGCGAATATTGAAATAAAACTATTTTACGGATTTTATCGCGTTTATTTACTATTTTATTTTCCCGACGTTTCGGCTGCTTTACAGCAACCATGGTCACGGGGGGACTGAGGTGTTAGACGTCCTGATGTCATAGTTAATAACTGGGTACCCTCATATTTAGTTGTTGTTTGCGGTCCGATCCATTTTATTTTACCAGTTTCAAGTAATTTATGTCAATAACAAATACAATAAATACACGTTATAAATAAATAAATGGGCGATGTGGGTGAAAAAGATGGCGGATGTAACCTACGTACTGTTATACGCGGGTTTTAAGCTAAACACCAATGCTGACACGTGCGCTAAGTTACGGATTAACTGTGTCATACCGAGTCGTGCTCTCACATATATCTCACATTTTGTCTTGTCTTGTCACTTGTAATTTAAACAACTTAACGGCTACAATTATCTACAAAAATATATTATTTATATTTGCACAGGGGCGTACTAAAGTTTATATTATACATGCATTATTATACGTTGATATATTATCCCGTTAAAACGGTCAAGGGTGGCTTTTTTTATCATGCCTTGCTTTATTTATACCCTGCATCTATTGGGGCGATCGAATTAACATATTTTTTTTTGAAATGCGACTGTATTTTATGTGTATAAGGATTGAATTTCAGTGGTAAAAGCCACTCGACCACGCGTCCAAAATCGCTCGCGTCATCGACAACATTTCGTTGGAAAATGTGCTTCATGTATGGGGTAATACATTTCGTTTTGGTACTACCAAAAATTATGTCGCGTGTGTTTTGTCGCGCCTGTTGGCGTAGGTTTTATCAGGGCACAGCACGCTACTTCTTGCAAGTTCGTTTTATTATGAGACTCACACTTTTATGAACCATAAAAGCTTTTTGGTATACCTAAGCTTTACATTCAGAGTGATTATTATGTGGATGGAAAAACTAGTGAGAATAGGTTGTTTAGTCGATTCTGTTGCTACCAAAATTAACTATATTTAACTAAATGAATTGTCCTTGTCCTTTTTGCGGCCGTAATGTATGAGTAAGACAACAATATTGATAGTGGATTTTGACATAGAGTGAGTGTGAGAGTGAGTGTGCTTAAGAGACCTATTTAATACAGCAGTTTCCCGAATTATAAGTTAGTAGTTGCTTTGAATAATTGATATTGAGAATTATATCTGGTGCAGTGGGGAGAAATAGCAAGATATCACGAAGAAAATTGTATTCGCTAACCGTGAATATCCCTTGTAAGATTAAGTATCTTGGAAGATTTTTATATTTACGGTCGGTACATAATTTTCGTTCGTTGAAAAAGATTAATTGCCGTTAAACGCTTTACAATTTCTAAGGGTATTAAAATCCGGAATAATCCGTATCATTATATATTCATAGACGGCTGACTACGAAAGGTGGCAGCACCCAGACATCGTCAGGTCGTTCAAAAGAACCCGCACCTCTGGGAGCCACCGCAGCGTGATAATATAATGGTGTGGATTGCGAAACGCTTTGGAATACGACTAGGTTTTGATGCCTTTCAAAGAGACGACGGTTAAAGATGATCAGGGACGTTGCCATCTTTTAGCAGAATTGTTTTAATCCAATTTTAAACCCTCGACGCAGACAGCTGTAGACCGAGCTCAGAAGAGCGCATTGGGAGAGGTTTGTTTGTATCTAGCAATCGACAGCACAAGCAATATATTTATGACGACAAAATTAAATTAATAACATGCTGATATTTTGGCGTGAAACCTAACTAAGGCGTATTGCCATTCTTATCCTATGATTACGACCTTATGAACTAAATTTGACTATTAATATGCAATCTTGCTCATGTTACTACTATTAGTAACATGAGCAAGATTGTATATTAATAGTCAAATTTAGTTAAATCTTTATTGGTTTAAATAATGCATACTCAGTAGGAATTACACTGTAAATAACCCCGTATTAAACACAAACAGTTTATTCTAAAATTTCCAGATAAATGCTCAACAAGCATCTGAATAAGCGAATAATAGAGCTAACACATTATAACCTGCTTCCCGTGACTCTCTATTACCAAACATTTTGCTCCGCGCGGATAAATTACACAGTTATGAATAAATTTCACATAAAAGTCTGCACTGCACCTTAGCAGAAACGGCGCTATGTACGCTTCGGAGGGTTAGAACGAGACGGACAACGCGGTAAGTCGTAATAAGAAAATTTCATTAAGAAGTCAAGTTAACCTGAACAGTTTGGCTGATATCTAGAATATTCGGGCGTTATTGAGATAGCAGCAGGAAGTATTATTTTATCAGTCTTTTTCTCTAGATTTTTATATAGTTTTATAACACAGAATGGTATTAAGTTATGGACAATATGGGTTACACGTAATGATTTTTATAAAATCCATCCCTATAAAGTATCTTGTAGAAATAGTAGACCATTAAATACGTATATAGGAAATCCAACTTAAGTGTACTTGGTTGTATGTGCTTAAAAAGTAAGCCTCAAGTTAATTTCGTAACGAATTTAATTCGATTTACAATTAAAACGAGGGCTGTGTTATTTTTACGAAACGTGGACTTCTAATTCGACCGATGAATTCTGATGGCCGCACGGTTTATTTTTTGTGTTTCTGTTTATATTTGTGCGAACCCTGTATTTGAATTTTATTATTGGGGAGTATATCTGGTGTGAATCCATCTCTATCATTATACCATATTCGTCACCGCATATTAGTTAGCGAGCACCAGTTATAACTACTTGTTGTGTATTTTTTTATCTATGGTTTGGTCCCTTGATCAAAGAATTCGGATACTAACGTAGAAGTAGCGGTACATTGCAAAAATGTGTGTAATGTACAATTTTATAGAATTTTTAAGGTGAAAGGCGATAATTTCAGAATATTTAATGTACCTTGATGTGGCAATATTTCTTGGATGATGTCCAAATTATTTGCAACACCCTTAAGTAATATAACTTATGCTTGTTTACCTTTACTCATGTAATTATCAATTGTTATTAATCATGTCGTTTGATTTATGCAAATACACATTTTGTTGTTATTTTATTCAATTAAGCACTTTTCTTACTTCAAGTATACATTCATTGTTTGAGATGACATATTATGTAGTGCATAGTTGCATATTAATGGAATAACCTGCCAACGAGGCTTTAAATTACGTATTTTTTTCGCTATAAACCAATTTCATAAATTTTGTTTTGATGCCAAAAATACGTATTATTTTACAAATAGTCATTTACTCTATAGAAACCAATCCCTATTGACAATATAACACAAAAATGAAGCCCAGATATGCCCACACACGATCGCACACGGAATTATCATATCAAACCCTAACCAAACCATTCGCCATGAAAAAAATACATTCGTTCAAAAACCTTTCATCCTCTTATTAGAGAGAAAGGGTTAGTATTTGCCGACAAATACGTTTATACACCCCAATTAAACGATTTTAGACTGTAATACAAGGCAGTAATGACGTTGTTTGGTGCAACTGTGGTGGTAATGGCGTAACAAGCTTAACTCGCATATCGCAATCAAAGGTTCGCCCATTTAAATAAATCTAGATTGAAAATTCGGAATGGAAATTTGAGCAAGTAACCTTCTTTATATTGAGGGGCACTTTACGAAAAGGAAATTACGTACGTGTTTTCATACATAATTAAAATAAATATTTTAAAGTAGAATAATAATAATTATTTAATTATGTAGCCCTTTTAACACCCCTATAGCCCACGAGCCCCCACTCAATGCAAGGGGATTCAGGCATTCAGGCAATAGCCCATCACGTTGGCTCAATGCGGGTTGGCAGACTTTACACGCTTACCGATAACGAGTCAAGACATAGAAATCAAATGAAAGCGTCTTCGAGAGTTATTGCGAACGAGCATTAGTAGACATTTTACTTACTAAATTACTGGGGAAAATTACAGAAATGGGCTACTTATTAGTCATTTACAGTAAGAAATAAATAACAATTTTACCAATAAAACCGGGCTATCTATTGTTTCATGAAGTGCTGAACTTTCATCGTATGCGCCATCCGGAGGCCGGTAATTGCCGCTGATATACTGGACAGGCGGCCCGCGATAATGGCGCCCCTCTATAGTTTTAATCTTCTTTATGGGTGACCCTTTCTGTGGATTCCGCATCTCTAGCTTTATTGCATGTTTGTTCTCATGTGGGCATTTCATTTAATTGAAAATGGTAGTGAGTTAAATTAAATATATTAAATTAAAGACTTGCTGTCCTAACGACTTTCAGTCGGTAAGTTTTATTTTTGGCTACTTATATGAAACCCTTTCATTTGCGGAGACGTGTATTTTTTTACTCAGTTTATGGTATATCCAGATTTTTGTTAAATCTATGTAACCCTTTCGTTTGTGTAAAAAATATGTTATTTCTTCGTCTCAGCGTATTAAAGAACAATGGTGTAGATTCTATAAGCAAGAAAGTACGTTTGTAAACTAAATTTGATAGCACTAAAAATATAGCCGGCTC
Source organism: Ptilodon capucinus (assembly GCA_914767695.1). Taxonomy (NCBI): domain Eukaryota; kingdom Metazoa; phylum Arthropoda; class Insecta; order Lepidoptera; family Notodontidae; genus Ptilodon; species Ptilodon capucinus. The sequence goes on along the minus strand of OU611813.1, from coordinate 1,246,441 downwards.
GCTCAAACGCTACGAACGTGAGAAGGACGGCAATACACTTACTTTGACATAGTTTAAGTGGAGTATATTCTGGAGCCAAGAAAACTACAACATTTATTGGAAATAAAACGTATTTAAGCATTGGTGTTACTCACTTGATGTTACTCTACGTAAAGCACACCTAAAGCGTATATTTGAGATAATTAATCAGAAGTGTAAAGTTAGATAAGTAGAGTAGTTTAGAAGTCGTAAATCTTATAGTGGTAGCGCATTGAGGGATGATTTTTCAAAGCAAATCGTGGGGTGTGTCGGAGACATAAGCGCAATTAATTTAACAGCCGTCTCACTGCTGGCGATGGGGTTGTGACCTAAGTTATGGGACACTAGAGATCTGGAACTGCATTTATGAACTATAATCAAATACGATGAGGTATGGCTGGACCCGCCAATAGGGAGTACTTAACCAGTGTCAAGTAGTTAATAGCAATAAATTTTCATTGTAAATAAATAGGGTTATAAAGGTGAAAAATATGCGTAATTTATTTGCAGGTTCCAAAAGTGTAAAAAGTTCGAATGAACAAAATCTAAATTAAAAAAATAATTTGATTTATATTTTTGACTAAAGTTTTTGGTTCTCAAATTGTATTTCAATGTTTTAAATTAGTTTAAAATTACACAAAATATATTAACGCGATTGCACTTTTATGTGGCATTGGCCACAATAGAACAGTCCAAAATTGCATTACTTTTAAACAATTATAAGAAATGAAAAAGCTATGGTCTGGTCTTTTTAATGAACTCAATGATGTTAACGCTATACATATTTACATTTAAGCCCTTGTACATTCTTGAAATTAAAACGCTTGAGTCCTATACCTTGTTCTTAAAAGAGTGAAGTGGGGTAAAATGTGAAGACATTAATCTTTAGCTCACGCGAAAAGTACCTACTCTTAACTTTAAGAAATAGAGACAGAAGGAAATGTTCTACCATCTCACTCCAATCAAAACGATACCTGGCCACGGCCTGAATGGTTTAATTCCTGGCTTTAATTTGGATACTATATTCTGTTAGCTTCAAGTTTCGCCTCAATGCGACCATTCAAGCTGTCCACCACGCTGGTTCAGTATAGGTCAGCAGAATTCACACGTGTATCAATAACTAGTTAGCTCCCTCGGACTTGCCGGTTCGAATTTTCCTCATCGTTTTAATCAGTGATAATCACGGATGAAGTTCAGAAAGTTCTAAAATCCCGGGATTTGAATCTACACTCCTTGTTTCCAAAGTGAGCGCTCTACCAATTATGCTATGAAGGCAATTTTTTCTTTGTTTCAAATATCGTGGTTGGAGCTTTTGATCTAAACCTAGATAGGCTGGTAAACGATGTCGATATAAGTATCAATAGTATTATTTAATGTAGAGCGGGAATGTCTTATAGATCTATGGTACATGATAACTTCAGTGAAAGTTAAAGATTAATCGCTGCGCTCTATGTGTTTAAAACAAGGAGCGCGCACATAAATTGTTTGTAACTGGCTTTGTTCGCAACTGTAGTTCGCGGTATCTTGGTGTAAATTAGGTAGGATGCCCCAGACATTATAGGAAAATATTATACATGTAACATTTCTTTAGGGACTTAAAATAAATATGAAATACTTTCTTGGATGAGGTATTCTTGATAACAAGTGAGTCGACAACATACTTACAAATTAAAAGTTACTAATTCCAAAGCTCAGAATAATTTTGCCCAGAGCATACAAGCCCAACACTGGCGCGTTTATCCTCGTACGTCAAATGTTTTGCCATACCAAAACAAACTGTATTGACTCATAGAAAAGGTTCAATCTTCCACTAAATGACACTGAAAGCGCGATCGAATTTTGATGCGTTGGGGCGTGTCTTGTACGATAGAAATTCAATAGTTATGCATATTGACACAGAGTTCATTTTGGTATTGGCAAACATAATGGTGTGAGAGAGGCTTTAAATGCCATGAACAAACAACGCTATAGTAACAGATTGCTTTCCAACTACACAATTTGCGATTAAAAACAGCGCCTGGCAACTCGGTCCTATTTCTCATTTAGCTGGCAGCACGCGAATGCGTTTGACACCGCGGCTCCGTAATATCCTGTCGCTACATTGACCTATTCTCAAACACACACACGAAACTGTGTCTTGTTAAGGCTGTGATTATAATGTTACGCGACACGGAGTGCTTGCGTAACGCTACGGCGTAGTAAACGTTTAGACTTGTAGAACACAAGTTACAATCAATAAAAAAAAACAAATATCACACAATTCAAAGACTATTCGTAAGGAGTAAAATTGACTTTGCTCTTAAAGACACACGGGGCCGTCAATAGTTGCGCGTCAACATTTCTGCCAATACCAAAACGAATTCTGTGTCAATATAATTAGGTACATAAACATTAAATTTCTGTTTTAAAAGTCACGCACCTACGTGTCAAAATTCGCTCGCGCTGTTAATGTTATTATTTCGTTGAATAATGAACTTTTACTGTGTGTCGATACAGTATGTTTTAGTATTGGCAAAATTTTACTTTAATAGTTTAAGTTGTAATCTGTACTCACTATCTCTTTTGTATATTTTTGTTTTTATAGTAAATTAAGAATAATAACTGACAAATCTTTTATGCAATATTAAAAATGATACTGATACCCTCTACTACACTACACTATTTTTTTTTTGGGACTAAGCCCGCCACACATTCCCACCACTGTTACTCCTGTAAGCCAGGATCGACAGCGGTGTTCATTGAAAACACCGAGGTTTGACCCTCGGCGAGTCCCGGGGAAAAGCTAAATTGTCTTGGAACCTGCACGAATTTAATCGAAAAAGGTGTAGGAGGAGTTGGAAGAAAAATGTATCCACTACACTATAGACATAACCTAACCAATAGACAGAGCGTGGCCTCAAATACCGCATATTAACACAGTACACCACTGTATCAGCTGTTGGAAAACTCACCCTCAAATATTGCTTAAATCTTTATTACGAAAGCAATAAAGGCCATATTTAACGTTGTCAAAGGTTCTCCTGCAAATTAAAGCCGTGAAATGAAAGTTCGGTTGTCTCCAGTGTACTTAGCGGGTTTATTTGATAAAGCTGTACCAACCTAACCGAGTTTTATAAGACTGTCAGTCCCTTTTGATGCTTGGAACAAGTACGTAATATTAAATTTATTTCAAAGATGAAATAGCCTCGTCGGTAGAAAGCCCGCCTTAAACGTAAGGGGTGTAAGTTCAAATCCCAGTCCCGCACCTGTGAAATGATGTCCATGTGCGAATGTCGTTAAGAATAATGATTACCACTTGCTGAACGATGAAGGCAGTATCGTGAGGAAACCTGCACGTCTATAGAAGGTGTGTGAGGTTCACCAACCAGCACTGGGCCAGGGTGGTGGCCCAAATCTCCCTCATATTTAGGGAGAATGTCCCGGTGAAATAGCAATAGGCTCGCCTATTATATTGGGACCAAAATATATCGGCGAAGTGTGTTTCAATGTAGTGTGCCTCTGTCTACCCCTTCGGGGAATAGAGGCGTAATGATGTATTATTATCAAAGATGTATTTAAATTCGATTATTACTCCAATGTGTGTATTTGTTACACGTCTCGTTTCGCTATTTAACAAAAAATGCTATATGCTATGTTCTATTTATCGGGGGTGCAGCAACATTAGCTACCCCTAAGTAAATGGGGGCGGTAGCGTCCCTTCTTGTTTGATTTTAGGTTAATACGACAGTATCTGGGTCAACGTGTCTGGAATATTTATTTTGTATATTTACTTAGATCCGTTTGTGCCTGTAGGCGGGCTTAATGTCTGTCTTTAGACGGGCCTCGCGGGAAATTTTACTGTGTACAGGTAAACGTTACCTAATAGATTATATGACTATATATTATGTAAATATAGTACGTATTATTATTAGGCCAAAGGTCGACTTTTCAATCCCTAGACAAGTTGTCAAGTACTGACGAATCAAGTTACTTGGCTGTTTATTATGTCATCACCATCACGCCTGTATGGGGAAAGGGTAGGCAGAGATACACTGCAGTGCACCCACACTTTACCCATGTATTTCTGGTCCCAATGTTATAGGGGGAGAGTATATTGCCATTGCCATTGCCTCTTAATACGAGGAAGAACTTCACACGCGTTTTAATAGGGTACGTACATCCTGCACATCACTAGTCAATATAAATAAAGCCTCTCAGGCGATTAGAAAATAGACTCTAAATAAGGAAATAAGTAAGCCCTAAAACGGAATCGAGAATTTATTAACATATTATCTATTTACATTTACATTTTATAGCAACGTCTATTGATATAATTTACTGATTATTTGATGTGACGATCTAATTATAGATAGTCCTTAAAACAAAATAAGCTCTTTCTACAGTACTCAAGATAAGACCTTTAAGTAGGATCTTCGAGTAAGTAAATGGATGGTTTGGAACTGTAGTTCTAGAAATATATTCGGACGCTACAAACCTCCAGCATTGGGGCGTAGACGCTCGCGTGTCAAATTGTTTGCCATTCCAAAACAAACTGTATTGATTAACACAAAAAGTTTATTCTTCAACTAAATGTCACTGACAGCGCGAGCGGATTTTGATGCGTGCCAAAGAAATTCAATCTATATGTATATTTACACAGAGTTCGTTTTGGTATCGGAAATTTTTAGGATTCCGTACCCAAAGGGTAAAACTGGAAACCTATTACTAAGACTTCGCTGTCCGTCCGTCCGTCACTAGGCTGTATCTTATGAACCGTGTTAGTTAGAGATAAATTTTCATAGATGATGTATTTCTGTTGCCGCTATAACAACAAATACTAAAAAACAGAATAAAATAATTATGAAGGGGGCTCCCATACAACAAACGTGATTTTTTTGCCGTTTTTATACATAATGGTACGGAACCCTTTGTGCGCGAGTCCGACTCGCACTTGGCTGTTTTTTTACGCGTGAGGGTCGACGCCCCAGTGTGCTGGAAAAGTGCATGCAATGTGCATAAGCACATGAGTACCTACCTTGTAGTCTCCCGGTGAGTATGTATCATACGATAGAGACTCATACTAGTGCTACATCTAGTTGGGGCTCTTAAGAGCGTAAAAGTCACAATGTATAAAGCCCGAGGGCAGCTCAAGCAAAGAGGTCAGGCGACCTAATCGACCGCACTCATAAAGTGAGCATCGGCGAAATTGGTAGCTAATCGCTGTTGTAGACGGGCCACTTGGCAAGATGGCATGTTAATATCTTCTTCTTAATCTTAAGAGGTAGTCTCTTGTCACTAGAAATATTTCTTGAGAGAGACAAAGAGCCTTCTCTTCTTTACGCTAGCTCTTTTGCCTTTGTCGTCTGACCAATATTTTTAAATTATATAAAATTGATAAAATATATAGCTTTATTGCACATATTCGCTTCTAATGTAGTAGTGTAGGTAGTAGACAAAAAGTGAGGTCAGTGTTCTTTTTTTGTTGTAAAATGTTTGTGATTTGGATCCAATATTTTTTTATTAACATAATTAAAATAATTTCATTATTATCTCATGTCAAGACTCTACCTCTTTTTCCAAAAACACTATATCTAGGAAGAGAAGAGGTAAGTAAGTCCACAGTAACCTTTTCAAAAGAATTGCTTACACATCATATAACGTATTGTATTAAAAACTTAATAAAGACTTTTTAAACATTTACAGCGGCCTTACAAAACTGAAAACATGTGACTGTATAAATGTTTTGTAGATTACTTAAATAAGTTCTATAATTTTCAGTGGTAACGGTGACCACAATAAAATAATATAACTTTGATACCGCATAGTCGCCCGTCTGCACAGTCCGTCTAGGCTGGAATTTCGGTGGGTCATTCGCGTGACCGCTTCGCATTAGTGCAATGAATGAAATTGAATAAGGCCGCGGTCACATCCGCGATTGGAGGAAACGCCCGTCGCGCTGCTAATAAATAATCGTTGTTAACTAGTCGTGTTGTGGCTTGCCGCCTTCGTTCTTATGGACGTCTTAGGCGCGGCACTTTGTTCAGATTAATCGATTAGAATACAAGCTATTTGGCGGAAAGTAATTGGAGGGTGAAGGCGGAAATAATTCCGCCATGAAACAAATGGCGGCGGTGATTCTGTTGACAGCCATTGCGAATAATTATGATATTGGTATAATTGAGACAGAACTCACGTCTGGGAACCAAGCGGGTCAAAAACTATGGTACAATTTGTTGAGAAACGTACCTACAATGCAAAACGAACATTGCAAAAACATGACCGTTTGCAAATCTTGAATATTTGTGCCAATTTTTTGTACCCGTACCTATACCTTTAGTTTGGTATACTTGCCTGTATTAAAATGTAGCAAAAGGAAATAGTATAGACGAGTCATCTGTCACGGATACGCTCGCTTTCTCTGTCTTATTTTATACGTGAGAAAGACACAATCAACATATTCCGTGACATAAGTCTAGCCATAACGTACATGCTACAACAACATGGGTGCTTTTGCACGCCTCAAGATAACATCCAATTTCCATTAAGATTTATATGCACCAGCTCTAATTAATCAAGGCCAACCCTTTGGACATCCCCATAGGCCATTTGCGACATGCAAATCACAAGTAACATTCTTTCGGACCTCAGGGGCACATGTAACATGCACGGTAAATTAACCAACGATAAATTAGTCACCCCCGGCCTTTTAGGGACCTCAGGTGGTTTGGGCAACATATAAATCGCGACCTTTGGGGTCCATTTCAATTGATGATCATGTTGATTGATAAGAAATCGCTTGGGCGACACAGGGTGGTTAATCTGGGTAGTTAAAGGTACAGAAATACAATTGGTTTTATATTTAGAGTCATTGCACTTAGGGGCTCGTCCACAGACGTTCAATTCTACCAGAAAGTATACATAATGGTGGCGGATTTAACGCCAGTAGATATTTATGAGTTAGTTTTAAGTTAAGACAATAATTAACTAGCTTAATTTTGTAGTTATATATCCTTAAAGAGGTATCTGTCACAACTTTTGTGCCGCGGTCTTCGATCACATGCTTACACTTATAAACCTAACCTTAATAACTGCTATATATATATAACAAACATTTCAAGTTTTTATAGTCTTCCAATTTTTATTACTTTACCATTGTCGATGCCCAACACACGGATGCAAAAGTATGAGTGCAAGCTTTTAGAAACACCTTCTATAGTAGTTTTCTTCCTGCTTCCAAAGTAAGTTGTAAATGTTTAGAAATCCCAAAAAAACGCATTTAGGCAACAACCGTTTTGCGGCCCCAGAAATAAATTATTTACGCTCATCTCCACATACCTCCAGACAGAAGGGTGTTGCACGGTCCGGGACGTCTTGCGGCGCTCGCCCACTTGATTTATCCGACCGCAGCTAGCCGCAAACTAGGCGCCTGCCGTATTTATTGCCACTATAACCCTATTAATTCTCTCTAAGAGCGACTTTGAACTTCGAGCGCGACGGAGCCCTAATCCCCGCGCTGTGGGGTCGTTACGACCGCCCGTAATGACACGAGCGGGGAAAGTGTTGGGTGAAATTTCGAATGAAATGTGCGCCTCGCGAAACCAGCTGAGGGTTAGATCTGCGGTTGTTAGTTTAAATTGTAGTACTAGAGTTATTGGGCTTGAGGATTTTTGAGCAATAACTGGCGGCATTCATAAAAGCAAACATTTGCCTCAAGTGTAAATTTTACTTCTTTTAAAAATACTATTGGTTCTTTACAATTTACGGTCAGTAGTTATCGAAAATATAGATTCTAACAAGCCCTCTTTCTGGCTTTCTGGGGCAGTAGGGTATATGCTTCACATGTTATCAATTAAAAAGCTGTCAATCAAAAACAAAACAATACTTTAAAATGTTTTAAACATAAAGTTAATTCGTTACGAAATTATTTGATATAGGCTAAGTGCCGCGTAAACCTTTTCAGGAGCCGTCAGATTCCAAATTATCTCGGTCCCTAAAATTGGAGGTCCGTTAATTATAACTTTACCTCTAACGTGTCCGACAAAACTGTGCACTTCAATTAAAAGAGCCCAGTATTAGATGGCTTATGAAAAGCGTCAAGGCACGTAAATGTTTTCCAATATTAAAACCTCTATATCAGTGTACATAAAGTTTTAATTTCTGTGGTAGACTCCACGCAATCACGGGTTAAATTTCACTTGCACTGTCACTGACATTTTGTTGAAGAGCGAACTTATTATATGAGACTACAAAATTTTAGTATTGGCAAAGAAAGTGTGACGTGGGCTTAAGCCACTTGTGCCAGTATGTTCAGGTAGTCACGTGATTATGCAGCAATTATTAAGCAAAACGAATTTAGAAACGCTAAAACGGTGTTTATGCACGCGATGCTTGCTCGGAATAGAATAATTCTGAAATCATGTTGTATTAAATTGTATTTAAACTTAAACTGAAACTGATTAACGCGAGCAAATAGGTCATTGTTTAATAAATATTTGTATTTAAAACAGTGTATGTATGAATATAAAGAGAATTGTGAAAGTATTTAACGTAACGAAGGATTTTTTTTTATTGTACGATTGCACTTCATTATCGAAGGCTTGGTGCAGAGTTTTGATCGGTTTGATCGCGCCCGTACATTCTATTGTACCCATAGCACAAAATTGCCCTACGATCATATGAGTATGTATTGTCTGACAATATTATTTTATTAAAGAGGCAGTGTCAATTTGTTAATTAAGAAAGGCATGTCAAAGAGATCAAAAAGTCGGATTTTCATTTCTACCTACAAACAAAAATACCTGCCTATTTGAAGACATCCTACTAGTTCAAGGGGGACGTTGGAAGCAATCTGTTTTTTCCTTCACAAAAGAAAGTTAAACATTAGAAAAGAGACAATTTGACGTAGGTACGTACGCGCCAGATAAAACCAATAAAGGAGTGGAGTGAATTGTTTACAGCGACCAGTTTGGTGTTTTGTCCTTTTTGATGAGAAATTCTTCGGGGTTCGGCGTCGTATCAGAAAACTTTGGCAGCAAACAACAGGACTGAGGACTTCGGTTCAAAGGGGATGAAACAAATGAAAAGTCTTAGAGAATGTTTCAGCTGTATCAACTGATTTAATACAGCGCTTGATCGTTGCCCGATATGTTGGAAGACTTGTTTTATTCGTTTAAACATTAGTCTAAATGAGATAGTCCATGCTATATTCCACCACGCACTGGTCCAGTCCGGGTTGGTGAACTTTACACGCCTATTAAAAACGTGCAGGTTTCCGCACTATGTTTCCCTGCACCGTTCAGTAAGTGGTAATCATTATTGAAAATGACATTCGCAGATGAAATAAAAATTCCCAGAGGCACGGGCCCGAGATTTGAACTTGCACCCCTGAAGTTCAAGGCGGGGGTTCTACCAAAGGCTACCACTGTTTTTATGGTGCTTTTGTTTATGGTGTTATTAGTGTAAAATATAAAATTTGCCACCATTTAATAGTACAAGAAGTTCAAGGTAGAATGAACAGAAACGTCAAAGCAATCTTTACATCTGTATCTTAGAAATCTCACCTGACATTCCGCGAAATCTTTTCAAAAACCAAACTCGAGATTGGTTTCTGAACGAATACTTTCAGGGAGCTACATGCAGGTTGACAAAGGGATTCTTTAACATAACTAAGCTCAATTGATGCGTTGTTCTGTGTGTCATATTCCTTATTTTCTTTTCCTTTGATGATTTAATTAATTAATTAACTATATATGTATTTGTACCGACATATTATTGCAATGACGTTATCCTATCTCAAAGTCTACACTTTTAGAATTTTTATGCGATCCATAAGGTGAGAAATTTATGACAATATTTAGTCACATGATCCAAAATATAAACTATTGAGACGAAAATACTGCCAGTAAATCACTAGTGGACTAGGGTGTACTGGAAGAGTTGATAACAATAGGTTTTTTCTAAAATGTTGTCGACTCTACCAATGAAATCTAATTTCCTTTTTGTTAAAACTTACTTTTACGACAATCCCGTAACTTTTTTGAACGGTTTTTTTTCAAGCATTCGTTTTATCTAGGGTCGCACGTAAGGTCCCGACCTTGCGTGAGTCAAAGTCGAAAAAGGTGAAATTCTTCGATCTTAGATAGTTACAATTGTGAATTTTCACCTCTGCGCCCAGATTTGTAGCCAATTCAACGAAATGGAACTATTAAAACTAACTTTTGAACGAGATAACTATTTTTTTTTAAACGAGCCTTTGGCGTTTAATCAATGTATTTAAGTTTCGTGAACTTCTACATAATTTTAGATTCTCCATAATACATAGCAACTGTGCAAGGTTAGGTTATCAAAGGTTATTAAAGTACTTGTCTGGTATTTAAAAATATTAAAACGAACGCAAATCCATGCTAGAGTGGTTTTAGCACGATCGTGTGTGTGCGCCGTACATTTTTTTCTACGTTTATTCTAAATTATCCCAAAAATTACTGTCTTCTTGGTTAAAAAGGCCCATTTTCAAAGCACAGATGATAGAATGTTACTTTAAATTAAATCAATGAAAAAATAAATAAATAATTAGTAACCGTTAGCAGTGATAGCCGAGTGGTCGAACGCACGCCTTGCAATCGTAGTGTGCAGGTTCAAACCCCGGCTCGCACCGCTGGGATTTATGTGCGAATCTCATTTTCATCTGAGATTATCACTTGCTATGAAACGATGAAGGAAAACATCGTGAGGAAACCTGCACGTCTGAGGGAACTTGACTAGTTTTCGATAGATGTGTGAAGTCTGCCAACCCGCACTGGGCCAGCGTGCCCAGCAGAGGGACGTTAAAAAGGGCTGTAGTAGTAGCAGTAGTAACCGTTTAATCTTTAAGAAAGTGCTATCGGTTAATAACTGTGAAACCAAAGTTACATTTCATTGTTTTTCTGTCAAAATAGTATCCTATTGGTGAGGTTGGGTAAATATTTATTCATAATAGGCTACTATTTAGAACAAAATATTACAACACAACACATAACCTCCCCTTTGTTTCTTAAATTCCTTCTGTCTATGTGCCGTTTCACTTCTTCCTTTAAAAGGAACAAGAAAACTTTTAGAAACTCCCTTAATACCATGGCAATGTGTTTTGTCGCGGGGGCCGGCCATTGTTGCTCAGAAACTTTTCTTTTTACTTTTTTCTTTAATTTTGTCTCGACCTCGGCGCTATCTGCCCTTGAGTTTATTTATACCGTACGACCCAAATCGTAGGCTGTTTAAGTGCTAAAAAGTGGCGATAACACGGAATTAACATCGTAAATGATAATATCTTGTTTAAAGTGGTTTTGCGATTGTTGTTAGATAATTTGGCCACATCCAATGATTACTAGTTCTACCTTTCGTTGGTGTAATTTAAAATATCCCATAATTTTGAAGCTTATTACAAAAATGAATAAAATTTAAAATACTTGTAAAAAGAGAATATTTAGTTAACTTATTTGTCTTTATGTGAGTAAAATTGACATTATTTAACAACCGTAATAAAAGGACCCAAATACTATTAGAGTATCTGGTTTTTTTTTTAAATAAAAAGCTTTCTTTTTATAATAGACACTTAATAATAACAAATAAATCATATGCATCATGAAAATATCTATGTTTATCCATCTAACATAAAAAAATAATGTTATAAAATTTATTTAAATTAAAATATTTTATAAATCGGCCGTTTTATAAATCGTATCGTCTCTTGAACATCGGGCGCCAAGTCTCACTTTTGAAAATGAATTAGGACCCCTGATTTCGTTATTTTTATTCAGTACCAAACTTTCTATTGCTTTTGTTTGGTGTCCAAGTTAGCCTTTCGACTTAACTCACCGCGCAATGGAGATAATATTCTAAGAATGGGCCACCTTTTTTCCAAAGATTTCTATCCAGCAGATTCATTTGAATACTTTTTATCGGCGAACGTTATGATAAGAAGATAAATAATGTTTACGAAACAAACTTTTATTGCTTTTGTGAATTATGTTTTATTGTAACATAACTCAGATCCAAATACAGTTTAGAAAGCTGTAGATATAATATATCGATGTGGTTAGTACTAAGCTCAAAATTTATAGAAATATCCATCCATCTCCAAATCCCTTTCAATAGCATTTTTCAGTACAAAAATCTTCTACAAGGGCTGGTTTTAAAGCTGATGAAACACTACATTATTCCTATACATATGTAGGGCTAAGACTATTGCGAGGATGATGTCGCGTATAGTTAAGAATATAACAATGTACTTTGATGATTTATCAATTACCTAATTAGGTACTATCTGGTGATTACGTCTTTGGAAAGACGTCCAAATCTTCCTCGAATTGAGGGGGAATGTGCTCAGTATAATGCCGCAAGGCTCGCTCCCTGATACATTGGGAAATAAAATATGGGTGAATTGCAGTGCACTAAGGATGTGCCTCTGCCTACCCATCCAAGGAAAACTGGAGTATACGTATCCAGGGGGTTTCAGAAGTCTGAAATAATACTTTGACATTTGGATCAGTATCGGGTATAAAATTTTTGTCGAAATTTAAACGTGTTTTTTTTACTTTTTTTTCGTCGTCAATTTCTATAACTCGTAATAAATCCAGTCCTACGAAAAAAAATTCATGTTCTGTTTTGTGAATATTGATAGTCACCCCTATTAAGTCTAGTTTACACTGCTCAATAGGGTTATGGTTGTACCCAAAGGCCAGAACACGATACCTGTGACAAATATTCAAACGTCTATTACTCAGAAACTATGATAGTTAGGTATAACCAGTCTTAACTAAGCATCCACATATTATGAGATACGCTATGTACCCAAAGTATTATTTTGGACTTCTGATACACCCTGTATAAAGATCAAACATGAATTCTTTTAAATGCAATAAGTTCACAACTTTCTCTACAAATGCCGTGCAAATCCTCGGAACGATTTAAAAAAGCTCCAGTTGTAGGCACCGAACAAGTCGTTAGACGAATGGTCTGAGACCGTGTGTCGAATGCAGGATCCCAGGATCCCCCCTCCCACGTCTCCGAGGATCCTTTCACCCCCCTTGACCCCTCTCAAGTCCGTCGAACGCACTTGCCTTCGTTATAATCACGATAAGGGATACGTTACTGGTTTTAAGGAGGTGGATCTTTGGGTTTCAAGTTATTTGTCTGATTTTACTGTAGGAGTGGATTTTTATAAGTAAAATTTCCTCTGAAAATATATTCTAACTTTAATATTGGTAGAATTTTTATGAAAACGTTTTCATACGGGATATCACGCTTTTAACAGTTAAAATTGTAATGAAACTTCAATAAAAGAAAATTTATACATCTGTGCGTTCCACAATTCGATTTTAAAATTTAATATGAAGTGAGCAATGTGTACTCAGTCACACGATATTACTGAATATTTCAACCTGAGAAGGTGATTTTAAATGTCAGATAAAATATTTTTTAAGTGACCCATTCAATAAAATTTACAGGTTCACAACTTTAAGTATGGGTTATGTTACATGCAAAGACCGTTTAGTTCTGCGCTTCGTTACCTTTATGGTTTTAATGTAAAATATGTTCCCTAAATAAAATAAGAAGAAAATTACGGAATAATAAAACTTTTTATGTATGTCGCCGCGAGGGCGCTTCTGCCCTTTTTAAAAAAGCCAGTTTTAATCTTGCGACATCTCCTTCAATTTACACAATGGGTTATTAGATAACTTAGTATATACACATGGCTTTTTTTTGTTTTTTTTTTTATATATAAAAGCCTGCAAATTATGCATCATCAATAAATACACCATCACGCCTGTATTCCCCGAAGGGGTGGGCAGAGGTGCACTGTAGTGCGCCCACACTTCGCCGATGTATTTTGGTCCCAATGTAATAGGGGGCGAGCCTATTGCCATTATACCGGGCACATTCCCCAATACGAGGGAGATTTGGGCCATCATCCTCCACGCTGGCCCAGTGCGGGTTGGTGAACTTCACACGCCTTTCTAAAGACGTGCAGGTTTCTTCAGGATGTATTCCTTGACCGTTCAGCAAATGGTAATCATTGTTGAAAATGACATTCGCACATGAAAATTATCTCAGAGGTGCGGGCCTGGCTTTGAACTTGCAACCTTTACGTTCAAGGCGGGCGTTTCTTGCCCGCGAGGCTACCACTGCTCTGCAAATTAGGCGAGTCAAATTCTTTAACAAAACCATAACGTACTCTGTCATATCGTAAAATAATCATTTTTTACGAAAAGATATCGGCGTCTATAATTTAGTTGCGCGGTTAATATTATTTTCCTTATAAAATTTATTTTTTTCTTAACCTTTCTTACGCTTGTTTCGTCCAAGGACTTTCAACTCACCTATTTGTCAGAGTTAATATCTAATCGTGTATTGTAATGGCGGCGGGAAACAGCTAGTGATATCCCACCATGCCGGCTAGGGAAGTGCTGGTAGGTACCTCCGTAGTTTAAGCAACGCATTATTCGTTACGAAATAAAAAAACATGTGTGTGTAATATTCAGATGAGGGGCGTTATGAGGCGCGCGTTATGTCTTTTGCCACCATCAAAACATACTCTCTTCCGATATACATAGAGATTGAATTTCTGTGATAAAAGCCACACAACCAGGCGTTGAAATTCGCTCGCACCATTGATGACATCTCGTTGAAAAGTTAGCTTTATGTGTGAGGTAATACAGTTCGTTTTTGTGTATGAGAATAAAATGGTGACCTTAGCTTAGTAAGCCACAGCGACTTGTGGAAATCTGTTATGTAAATACGTAGGTATGAGTGCTTAATACCGCATATATTTTTGCTAACGTTCACATCGAATCGGGAATCGATTCACAAGACAAACAATCGCGCACTCGATTCCCGTTTTATCTGATTGCTTATTCAATCCCTACTTTATCCCAAACATCATTATACAGATTTAAATTTTCTTTGTAGCCCTCAGACGTACGGTAGGGTGGCTATGAGATGCGTTATATTGCAGAGCTTATTTTAGCAAAGACATTACCATTTTTTTTATGATCGTAATTATGCAGCTGTATTTCAGATATAATAATAAAGTATTTCAATAAGTTATCAAATAAAAAACCTCGCAGTAACTTTGGGATGACTTATCATCGTAGAACTAAAGGTGCACAAACAATGTGTCAATCATATTTGGAGCTATCATAAT
Source organism: Ptilodon capucinus (assembly GCA_914767695.1). Taxonomy (NCBI): domain Eukaryota; kingdom Metazoa; phylum Arthropoda; class Insecta; order Lepidoptera; family Notodontidae; genus Ptilodon; species Ptilodon capucinus. The sequence goes on along the minus strand of OU611813.1, from coordinate 1,231,266 downwards.
AATAATTAATAATAATTTATTTGCCTCAACCAAAATAATACAAATTGCTCTTATCTAAAGTTTAGTAAAACCATTACAATGACTTTGACTTGACTAGTATAAACTGTGCCACAGCCGCCAGCATCTTCGACCCAATGAGGTTTGATAATAATTTTACATTACCAATTTGTACATGTTAAACTTAAAGTTATATTTGAGTTTATGGTAGCAATTTTTATAAATTACAACACATAAAACAATTCAAGGATGTAAGAATAACCACAGGTGTGTGTATGATGTGTGTGTGTGTGTGTGTGTGTGTGTGTGTGTGTGTCTGTGTGTGTGTCTGTGTGTGGGTGTGTGTGTGTGTGTGTGAGAGAGAGAGAGAGAGAGAGAGAGAGAGGGAGAGAGAGAGAGAGAGAGAGAGAGAGGGAGAGAGAGAGAGAGAGAGAGAGAGAGAGGGTGTGTGTGTGTGCGTTCGTGAGTTTTTAGGTGTATCATACTACTAGTACTCTTTGTACATTTCAGAAATGTTGCTATTAAGTAAATGGGTCAGTCATTTTTATATTCTGTTACTGATATGGTTTATAAAGTTACAAATGAAAGAGTTCAATGTAAATGTTCAGTAAACTTGGGATTAATTCGTTAAGCGATAACGAGCGAGTCGATGGACTGTGTTGCAATAAACGTTAATACAATACAATGGTGCTGATTACGTTCGCATCGGACTAAATTAAAGTTATTATATATTCATCCTTCTCAGTGACGGAATGTATGTATGTTCAACTGACAAGTTCAGTTAACTTTTAATTCCAATATGATCTATTTGGAAAAATATAAATAAATATTATTATTTACATAGTATGTACATAGTGGATCTACATTCTTTGTAAGAAATCCTTGAACAATACTTTATGTACAACATAAACATAAAGAGAGCTCCAACATAAAATATGTTATCAATAAATAATACCCATCAGACTAAATAAACGAAACTAATTTACTACACATCAAATTACAACAACAAAAGTTTTCCGCGCACAATGAGAAATTGGCAACCCTACACGCGTTGTATGGAGACATCCCGTATATTTATTCCAGTCAATAATCAGGGGACTCACAGTAATAGCTCCAGGGCTGTCACAGGCATACGAGTCAATAGAAATCCTCATATACCGGCCAACTTTCGATTCTTCGGCGAAACAAAATGAGGGAAGTTGTAACGTAAAAGAAATTGGATTTTCGTATTGAATTGACAGAGGGTCGAGACGGGGGGCGGGAGACTTTGTGCGGTGGGGGGAGGCAAACACAGGTGAATGAAGTTTCATGAAGGCGGGGTCCTATCACAAACTCTTTAGCAGTACTATTATAATGTTAGTTAGTATTTTTTTGCATTTATTATTTGAAATTAGTTAGTTATTATGATTGAAATTAAAAACAAGTTAATTGAAATTAGATGAGTTTCATAACAACTAGTTAGAGTTGGTGTAAAAATAACCTCTCATTTGTACAGATAATTACAACCTATTAAAAGTAGCATTTATACACTTTATACTCTTGTACTATCAAGTGCCATTACAAATTGTTTATGTTTTGTTAATTTAATATAATTTTGATGACAAGCTTTCAGAAGCCCACGAAACACGTGCATCGTAAATAAGTAATTAAACATTTTTATTTTTGTTGATATTTTGAGGATTGCCTTACATGTCTTCAACTATAAATAATGCAACAGAACCCAACTTTAACTTATACTTATAATACGTCTATAAGAAATACTCCCTCCGCCCGTCGCGAACTAAATTTACATATAAATTCAAAAGACAATTCATTTCGAGTCTGGAATCGAACCGGCTTCAGCCCGGAACTCATTCCGAGAAGTTTGCGAGCGCTACAAGTATTTGATGATTAATTTAAAATTGGAATGAGTTTAAATTACAAGATGTTTATATGAGGAATCGTCCGGAACAGAGGGCGAGCACAATATTTTATAAGTAACGTTAGGTAACTTGCCCAATAGTGACTTTTTGTTCGGACCACAGATTTTATAAGTAGATTTATAAGACACAAGATGTTTATATGAGGTAGCGTCCGGAACAGAGGGCGAGCACAATCTATTTAAAGTAACGTTAGGTAACTATAAGACAATACGCTACTATTTCTTGAAAGAGATACAGATAGACATGAGATCATGAGATGATACTTCTGAAGATGATGCTCAAGGGCAAGATCTGCGGTAAAATACGTATATTATTAGAAAAGGATTTCTTTATTAATATTTTTTAGGTTGATTGAGGTATGTTCGGGCGTTTGTGGGTTTGATTCTCTTCAGCGGCAAATTTCAAAATTTGTTTGTAGCAGTGGTAGCCAAGTGGTCGAACGCACGCCTTGCAATCAAAGTGTGCAGGTCAAACCCCGGCTCGCGTTTTCATACGAGATTATCACTTGCTATGAAACGGTGAAGGAAAACATCGTGAGGAAACCTGCACGTCTGAGGGAACTTGACTAGTTCTTGGCCAGCGTGGTGGACTATGGCCTAAATCCCCCTCGCATTGAGGGGAGGCCCGTGCCCAGCAGTGGGACGTTAAAAGGGCTATAGTAGTAGTAGTAGTTCTGATCTGGGTGTAACTGAGATGGGGGATCCGACTCCATTGTATGGTATCCATAGTACAAGGCTTTCCTTAGTTTAGAAGAATACGGTGATTATGTGTTGCTTGGATATAATAATTGTATACGAGATAGATACATATGTTCAGAACACAGTCTAAATTTAGTACCACAGCTTTTCCACAGACCTCATATGCAATAAGGTTCAATTCAGCGCAATTTCGCCCACCATCGACCTTCCGTATTATCCCAAAATCCGAAGGGACAAAGCGCTTCCGGTCGGGGCTCAGACGGTGCGCTTCCGAAGTCGACACTATCGCCCTCTATCGGCGGCGCTTATCGCGAACTAGGCATCTTTTGTACGGCGGGTTATCTCGTTTCGTATGACGATCTATTCATTTCGATAAAATCAGCCCTTTGTATGGTATTCTTTTTACACATACGAGATAGATGAGAAATTGGATCTTTCCAAGAAGCTACAATATTATTTTACTGATAATTCTGAGTATTTTTGGCTGATCTACAAAAATATGATCGGATTTAACGATTTTCGTATGTAATCCTCCAAGATTTTCCTATGTAAGTAATATTTTAACTTGTTATCGAGATTAATAAAAACGAACCGGTATCGGTTAGAGCAACTATTCGTTCTGTGAGGCACCACTAACGAACCGTAATTACAATCGGGGGCGTTATTTACGAAACATTTTTTATAGAAATTCTACTAACATTATACAGTCCGTTAACAAACCGAATTGATCATTGAATATAGGGAACGGCGATAAATAAATATCGCCAGACAACACATACTCATCGTATGATCCCAAACTAAGCATCGCCTTCAGGCGATGCTTAGTTTGGGTTTCGGTTTAGTACGCTATGTGTACCATATAATGGACTGGGGACAAATTTCGAAAAGGCCATTTTTACCAATGCCACTTACGCGAATCGAATCCGAACCACCTAGTGCAGTGAGCCGAGCCGCCTACCCCCACACTACTAGACCAACCTGAACCAATATCTGGTAGGATAAGAGATTTTTAATCCACCACTAGTTATATTAAGGATTGCGCACGGCATCTGTCTAGCGTGATACACTAACGATACCCTCTTACCCTTGCATTAACCAATTTACACCCCCGATTTGAACCCCGTCGGGGCCCATAAATTTCACGTAACCGACGAACCACTTCCGGTCCGTACCTGCTTTTAAAACGCGGGGGTTGTTACAACATTGCCCCCTGAAAATGCTATATCATGATTTTTCTTGATTAGCGGTTGAATTTTAAATGCGGGGTCGATGGAAAGTTATGTGTTCGTGTTTTGACCCCGTGTTGGTCGAAATATATTGCATACGTTACAATTATTTACGAAGATATATATACACAATGATGGCTCTATTAAGTTATATTACTCGCGCGAACCTTATGTCTATTACTACTACAGCCCTTGTAACGTCCCACTGTTGGGCACGGGACTCCCCTCAATGCTAGGGGGATTCGGTCCGTAGTCCACCACGCTGGCCTAGTGCGCGTTGGCAAACTTCACACATCTATCGAGAACTAGTCAAGTTCCCTCAGACGTGCAGGTGTCCTCACGATGTTTTCCTTCACCGTTTCATAGCAAGTGATAATTTCGGATGAAAATGAGATTCGCACATAAATCCCAGAGGTGCGAGCCGGGGTTTGAACCTGCACACTTTGATTGCAAGGCGTGCGTTCGACCACTCGGCTACCACTGCTAATGTATGAACTGAACATTATGTATAAGACTAAATTATTCCGATTTTCAGATCATTTTGAAATCAAGAAGCAACTAGTGGGAGATCTTCAGTGGCATTTTTTTATAAATAGCTAGATGTTATGTAGGATACCGTTATCATAAATCAAATGTACGTTATAAAATAATTCCCCTACGATAGAATCAATATGTCCATTCTTAAAATAGACCGCCAGCCGCATATCCACATGCAATCCCGACAATTGTTTCACAAGATATTACATTATTCACGCATTTTTGTACTTGCTGTTTGATTAAGGGGAATCCTTGCACGTAAGTCTAGCCAATCATGGAAAAGAATCTATAATACCACCATTGATCCGTTCTTAACGTGGGGTTTAGTGTGGTACGGTAATTTAATCATCTCAGTCTATATAGAGGAGTTGTAATATAAATTATGGTCGCAAATATGCAATATGTTGGTGTTAAATAATAACGTACCTAGCGTAGAACACTTCTGAATCAGCTAGATAAAATGGTTTTCCTTACCTGAAACAATAGAAAAGTTAAAATGAGTACATAATTCGTTACGTTTTCAGGCATGTGAAACATAATTACTGGCTACTTTACGACTTTTTAATTGAATAATTTATCAAAAATTAAAAACAAAAATATAAGTTATTACCACAGTAAGTTTAAGCAGGTATTATTTTCATTGTGAAAAATATCATCAAATACATAAAAAAGACATCATAAAAATTATAATTTAATTTAATATTTCAATGATAAGGACATTGACCCATTCGTGTAACGAACCCTCGAAAACCTGCCCCTATTTTGATTAACGACGTGGTTGATTGAATTCCACATACTAAGAAATTGATCCTCGCTTATTTCGGGGGTAGAATATTAGTTACGAAAAAAAATCGGTGCTCCGCTAATCGTAATTGCTTATGATAATGGAGTGAATAATCGAATGGAATTCGATATCTTTCGGGTAACCGTGTTACGCTTACATTATTACACTATATTTATATTTAATCAAAGCTTTTTTTTTTCTTTTTTTGGAAATTAAAGAACATCGCCGTGACCATCATCTATTACTCAATATTGTATTAATATTACTTAGATTTTTTGTTAGTTGTTGCAATAATGCAATGACAGATGGTGGTGCGATGTTATTCCTTTGGTTTCCTCTTCTTTTTTTACGAAATAAATGAAACGATGGAATAATATATGAAATGGCTTCACTTGCGATTAGTGTGTACTAAGCCGCCGTGTAATAAATAGCATGGACAAATTTAATACATACACATTACAAATAAAAATGGGTGATAAGGGTGATAAAGTTGGTGGGTCAAGCGGCATATCTTGAGGCAGTTTAATAGTAACATGACTCGTTCGATAAGTCAATCAGTTGAATCTGTATTCCCAAACTATTTACAAGTATAATAAAATCAGTGGCAGACACATGCGAGCTAAAATCAAATTTATTGGAACGCGAATGTAGCACCTTCATTAACGTAAGCCAATCGGCGATCCAACACAATTCCAATTGTGAATACAAACACCGAGCGAACAGTTTGATGCGCAAACGCGACAGGCGCGTAGTGATGGGCTTAGGGTGCATGGATATGTGCCCACGGATTTATGATATCCACACGGAGCTATGAATCCGATTAACGCGGATAAAACTCTATCATAAATCGCCTATATTGTTTTCTTATATTTACGCGAATACTATACATTGAAATAAAACTATTTTACGGATTCTATCGCGTTTGGTTGGGTGCTACCACCAACTTGGGATCCAGTAATTAATATAATTAAATCCAAAACCAAGCGTACCATTGCAAGACCTCAAGACACTGAGCACTTTTTGCGTGGATCGAACCGCAAACAACAACTAAACATGAGGGTACCTAGTTATTAACTATGACATCAGGACGTCTAACACCTCAGTCCCCCCGTAACCATGGTTGCTGTAAAGCAGCTGAAACGTCGGGAAAATAAAATAGTCAGTAAATAAACGCGATAGAACCCGTAAAATTGTTTTATTTCAATAAATCGACTAGTTTTATTCGAGTTTGTACAGCAATCCTGATAAGTTAGTATCCTAAATAATTTCAAAAGAATTCATTAACATTTCCATCAAGTGGAGCATGTTCGATTTGATTTTATTTAATGGTTTATTTAACAAAGTATATAATTAGGACTGTACGAGGGACATTTGTCTATATATCAATCTTTTATTTATAGATTTCAAAGCCTTTATTTTATACTTATTATACATTTGCTTCAATATGTGTAGATATATTTACAAGTGATATTACGGAAACATCAGAGTAGGTACTGAAAGAAAAGATTGAATTGATTTCTGAAGAAAAGCAAAATAGATGCGCAAAATCTATAAGTGGTAAGTACCCCCTGTAAGCCTGCAGGTTTACATTATAAGCTGAGAATTATCGACTCAAAGCAGTACATAGAATTTTGATCCGGATTGAGATCCGATCGCAGGAGAAAACCGCACACGCCCCATCCCTAGTCTCATACAATTATCTAATTACGTCGCCTGCCGTCAAACATGGCTGCGAGACGCCCCGACACAGGATTACGATGTTTGCCAGAGTTCAACTAAGATTTCTGTTGTTTGCTCACATACATAAGTGGGTGACACAACAGAATTATCATGCAAATTCTCGTTTATATTGGGTTTTAAGGAGTTTTCCTGGCAAAAGTTGGGAAGGTTCAAAAGTTCCAATACTTTCCGAGTTTCGGCCCGTTTTTGAATTGAGAAATTACATAGTAAATGTCGCTAATGAAACTTTTCTGAAAATATTTGTATTGAGATGTTTAGTCACATGTTATGGTTTAAGTGGCAAGAGGGTTAGGTAGACATTTTGTAAGGCATTGTCTAAGCGACAGGTTGGGTTTGGGTGGGTTCTCACTGTACCCTCTATTGGGACAAGGCCATCGTCTGAGGCAACGACAAAACTCCGTAAGGATAAAAGTAATTTATATCACGAAAGTTAGTAAGCTAGGTAACACTGATTTCGATTCCACCGTACACAAACTACAGATAAACTATAATTCACAGCAGAAAAAGTAATGGTGTCTCATTCATACATTACGGCTATAACAAGGACGGCAATACGCTTAGATTCCCATTTTCTGCGAGATCAAGACTTTAGCCTCAATATTTCGGTTATTTATACAACCTAAACTATTTCCATCTTATATTATATTAAACTGCTTTAATATAGAGTATAGTTTCAAAGTTACTTATTACCATTTAATGAATTACTTTGAATGCTGTCCTCTTTGATTTGTTTGGCTGTACAGAATGAATTCACACAGGTGACATATCGTGTGCTGGTATATAAAGTTTAATAGATAGGATATGTTAAGTTAGTTGTCCTACACTAATTTGATTACCCTTATGATACACACTTATGGTAACCCTGTGATGATAGCTGTAAGGGATAAATAAATAAATAAATGTATTTAATTAATTTAGGTCGAGAAAAGAAGTCTTAAAACAATGGAATAAAATTTTCAACGCGTCTGTCTGTTCTGCTAATTTAATATCGCGTGGAGTTGTCGGTGCTTGGTTGATGAATGTTGATGGATTCGCGAGCTGTCGACGCTATTGTTCATACACCTACACATTCATTTACGAGAAATTACCCAAGAATTGCTAGTTTTCATACTGTTACTAATAATTTAAGACAGTGTAGAGGTTGTTTGAGAAATTTATGGTACGTTAAAAATAGAGTGGTAATAGAGTGGTGGTGGTAAGCAGTGGTAGCCGAGTGGTCGAACGCACGCTTTGCAATCAAAGTGCGCAGGTTCTATCCCCGGCTCGCACCTCTGGGTTCCATGTGCGAATCTCATTTTCATCTGAGATTATCACTTGCTAAGAAACGGTGACGGAAAACATCGTGAGGAAACCTGTGTGCCCGGTATAATGGCAATAGGCTCGCCCCCTATTACATTGGGACCAAAATACATCGGCGAAGTGTGGGCGCACTGCAGTGCACCTCTGCCTACCCCTTCGGGGAATACAGGCGTGATGATGATGATGTTAAAAATAGATGCACGTGTCTACGTTATCAATCACTTACATTTCTTTAAAATAAGAAGGTAATGATGTCTGGTTATTTAGATAGGTACATATATCTATGCATATTAAGTATATGGAATCAAAATCCAATTTATTTCGGCCAAATATTGACATAGTAGTAGTTTGCCAGATGAGTTGAAAACTAAATAATCATTATTTCTCAATATTTTGCGATAGAAGTCTACGGTGTGATTACTATCGATATAAAACTTGGCTTTGAAGTATTTTTGTCTAGATATAATTTAATGAAACGTCTGATAGTTCTAACTTGATTTCAAACCATATGCTGATGATGGCAAGGCCTTTGAAAAAGTAATACAAATTAGTCCTTTAAATATATAGCTATAGGGTTTTTTTATGTTTCTATGTCTTCTGTCTCCAGTTTCCAGTGTTATCAGAGACACTTCGGTGTTACTTTGACTTTTACTGAAACCCTTCAGGCTATTGGCGACGACTGACGCGAAAAGTTCAGTACTTAAGTGTTATCGCGAAAATTTTAGCGACCGCGTTCTTATTCTACGCATCGTTGTACTGTTCCTACCCTAGTTACTTACCACACTGTGAGTTGTAGTGACAATCTTAACAAACGTAGCTCGTTACGGTACATTTACACGGAATTGTACCTACTGTTAGGCTCAGTAGTTATGTATGTTTGTCATTGTCGTGTGATTCAGGGAGTAAGTGGCATATCTTTTGAGGATAACCTAAATGCAAGGATATACTTAATGACACAGAAAGCTGTATATTTTCATTTTGCATTTTAGTCTATACTTGTAAGGTAAAGTTCGTACCTACGAAAGTTACCCAAGAAAATTCATCATCCCTATCATTCAACAATTTAAACATTCCACCATCATCATCTTTCCGCAAGCACAGGTGTGAATCGCGCGGAGTTGTTGGTTACGTCACGAAATGGGGGAAACTCGGCTCGTACTTAGACGGATATTCGTACCTTACCCCGTGGGGAGAAGCGGGTAATTGCATAATATTAACATTTATAACTCCTACCGTATACGTACATCGTTGGGCTTTATTGCTCAGAAGGAATTAATGATTTGGTACGCATCGGGGAATTGTGTGGTATCTTCGTTGCGTGGAATGGTAACGATGGCGCGGAAAAGTTACCCACTCTCGTTGTTGGTCGTGTTAAGAATCTTGCCTAGATCGCAGAATATGGAAAAAAAACATAACTATACGTGGAAAATGTTTCGAGTAGGTATACGAGACGGGGATATACGAAAATTACAAGAGTGAACGAAATTGCCCAACATTTCGGTAAATACAAAACATTCCTGTATAACTTTATTTGAACAGCAGATAAATGTTTTGGTGGCTTTATCGGAGTGTACATTTTCATAAGTGTGTAATAAAAACTATTTAGTCGCGGCATCCATTACGGGGGATCGTGGTTCAGCTGATGCGCCGAGTGATGCTGCTCAAATTGCGGGTCCATCACGACGCGGGGTCACGACAACCGGATGGTGCTGTAAGCACAGCACTAGGAACATTTCTACAAAATACTGCTACCGACACACAACCTGGGGCCTCACGACGACCTCCTTAAGTATTGTTATTTCAATAGTAACAGTATATTTTTGGCAGATTTTGTACTGATGTAACTGTCAAAAATTGAAAGTATATTAGAAAACATTTCTGTAAGACAGGCTGTGGTATGGGGGCTGATGTTGACTAAAATGACGTGATATTTTTTTTTAATGTCCGGGCACTATACTGGCCCGGCCCGCGAGCTATCTCCTCTGACATTATCAGATACTTTACTTAACTAACAGGGTGTATGTGATAATTTCAGTTTTGCTTATATATATTAATTATTCTATATCGTGTACTCTTGCGGAGTAGCTTATTATATTTTAACTAATACTATAACATCATATTAAAGCAGTGATGTGTACAAAAGACGGCTATTTTAGTTTGTTTGGTTCATAAATAATTAGGAATGTTTCACAAAAAATGTGATTTCAGATCGAAAATTTAAGATTCCAAAAGACATACCTTAAAGAGTTGTAAGATTATACATGTAGTGTAGTACCAAAGTAACGAAAGCGACATAAATAAGTATCATATTGTAAGTATTTCGTTGATAAGATAAAAAAACCTTGACAACCAAGATTCGTACGGCCGACGGCTCTGTTGGGCAGACAGTTTTTATTTTGATAAACGTTTAGCCTCGATGTGGGCTGGTACTCTGGATGATTCAACGAACACCCGATTCCTAGCACAAAATAACGTACAACTCTGCACATTTAGTGGTGTAACTTAGTTGGATCGAGAGCGGAGGTTACCGATCGCTGTCGAGATTACCGGGGTACAAGTTCACCCCTCATTGTGTGAGACAATGCCGCGGCCCGTGTTATTGTCCCGGTCCGCTTTTGTGTGCCAATCGAATTATAACGAAGCATTACAGCCGGCTGCGGTCGATCCTACGATACACCTATGGTACCCACTTACATCCAGAACCAATATTTTAAGGTCACAGTTCACCTGAAATTTGATAATTTACAAATCTCACTATCGAGACGAAATAATGTCTTCGTTTAAAATTGGAAGGTTTTCACGAAAGTGGTCAAGGATTTTTTTTTTATCAAACAAATTAGGTCTGTTATAAATGATTTTGTAAAAGAAACGCCAATTCGACCTAATTCACATATTTTTGCTCAAATAGTCATCAAGGTCGTGACATTTGCTGTATCATACAAGAGGGAAATTATAAGGATTTGTTGTATTTGTTGTATAAAAGTCTCCATTTAAGTAAACATCGTGGTACATTTCGTAGAAAAACAAATAACCATTTAACAAAGAAATCAATGCCAATAGAAATAACCTCGTGTGCCAGACGGCTAAAGTAAAGTTACAAAAGATATTAGCCATTTCAGACTCGTATTGGAAACGAAACCTTAGCTAACGCCACGAGCCAGAAAAGAATTAATTGTGTAGCGAGGAACGGATCCCATTTTCCAAAAGATCTCATCCCATTAACGGGAGATTGGGTGTCCTTATGGTTCACATTGCGAGTTATAAAGGACTTAGGATAACGTCAAAAAGCCCGATCACCGTATTTGACGGTAATAATAAATTATGGGGAATGTTCGTACCAATTTTTACATACCTAAGTTATTTTGCGAGATGTCAGTTCATCCTGAAATGAAATTTCTTAGATTTCAATTTTGAGCGAACATTTTTTTTGTTAATTGTAATTAAATATATCATGATTAAATAGATCCATCATGCACACCATCTCAACAACCACGACCACTCTGACAAGAGTGCCCGACTGAGAAGATATCAAGTTATATTAAAAAAATGGTTTTTTGCTTTTGAATTATTGGTATAGTTATGGAACTATACCAATAATTCAAAAGCAGTTCACAGCTCAGCCAATAAATAAAATGGCCCTTTAAATAGCTAGGTAAAAACATAATTTATTTGAAAGGCATGCGATACGAACAGAAAATAAGACCCCCAATTGATTCCAGACTAATCTTCGACTAATACCAAATGAATACCGGCTGTACCACAACTGTATATAATGTCCTCACCCTTACCCGCTATAGTTAAAATGGCTTAATAGCAGACGGTCCCACGGGGCGCGCTATGTTATCTGGCGAAAGTAGTTAGATTGGTTTTCATTTCTACAGCTTATTATTATCTAAATTGGAGATATAACCTTTTGTTTATTCTATGATTAAGACACGTGTAGGTACAGTGGAACACTGTGTATAATTATAACTTTTAGGTATCACTAAACATTCTATTTTGAATCGAATGGCGTTTGCATAATACGAGTACATGTGTAAATAGATTTGCGAAAATTTAATTTACTAATCAAACGCTCGAACATTCAGTCGATAAAAAACGCGAAAGAATAAACTTTTGACGCTATTTTCAGTTTAAAGTTTTAAGCTCTCAGCACCCTGGGGCGTTTAACTTACGCGTCAAATGTTTTGCCAACACCGAGACGACTTTGGTGCAAATATATATAAAGGTTCAATTTCTGTGGTAAAATTAACTTTCATCAATCTATTCAATGTCATTTCATTGAAGAATGAACATTTTTCTATGAAACAATATACCGACCGTAAATTGTTTCATAGAAAATAGTTCATTTGGTATTGGAAAACATTTGATGCGTGCGTTAAGACGCCCCAGTGTGTGCGGGACTTAGTTTTAAAAACGCGATACTTACTACTACACTTACTACAGTGCCACGAGTCTTTAAAAAAGGACATCATTAAGAGACAGAATATGGCGTGTACCTTTGTGTATTATAAGAAGAACTCCACCCAGAAACTTCCAAAAGTATCGCGCTGTAGCAACACGAATAAATTTCCCCGAATTAGCACCATCAAATATTGAACATTTAGATTCCACCCACATTTAAAGGAGAACGCAAAATAAACAGTTTTCGATCTCTGCGGGTATTAACAAAGGCTCCCCTATTCGATTAAGGGGAAGGAAATAAAAAATCCCCCATCTCTATTTCATAATTTGCATCGTAGACGCAAATAAATTTAAAATATTGCCTTGAGAAGCCTTAATTTTCCCTTTCTGATGTTCCAATCAATCTTCCGTAGAGCTGGGGGAACCTAGGATGTTTACGTAGTTATAACAGCGAATTGGGTAAGTTTCGCATTATAGTTTGGAGTTGGGTTGGAGATAACATAATATGTTTACATACAAATTATTGAACGACATCATAGAAATACGTTATTGACTGTATAAATTGTTGCCATAAGGGATTTTTTATTTTGTGTAATTTTTATTTCAATTTAAAAGGTAGTCAAAAGTATCTTTTATTTATGAAATATATAATAAAAAATATTTTCTGGAGCTCCGTACCACAAAAGGAAAAAAGGAACCTTTACAGGACCACTTCATTGTCCGTCTGTCTGATAAGACCATTTTTCTCAGCAACGCGTGACATTATCAAGTTGCAATTAATAAACAAATAATCAGGTCTGCATCCCTTGGTGCTCTAACAAAATCAATCTTCTGAGCCATAATTTATGCTGCACATATTTTTTGATGATTTGCATTCACATAGAAAATATTTCCACATAAAATTACGTTTGATGCGGCCGACTATCGCAATCGCATATCGTACAGGGTGTCATAAAATTAAAATAAGATATCAAACAAAATTGCGAATGCCAAGCGCGTTCTACACTTCACGCGCGGCCTTCACCACTAGGGTTGCCACTTTATGTACTTAAATTTAAATAACAATAGTTCCGAATTTGTTGGGACCAAACTAACCTTAGCCTATTGCCATCCTCCTTGAGGTTCCAATGTAGAAGCAAAATGGTAGATATATTTTTTGTGCTGTCAAAATTTGTTTATAATTGTGTTTCAGAATTGTCAATGTTCTTTTTACTCGTACTTTACTTTTTACAGAACATTATCAGAATATTTTTTATTCATATAAACCAATACAGGCACTTATGAATCGTCAATAAATAGTAAAAATAGTAGCTCTACCACCCATTCGGAATGCATTTCCTATGGAGAAGAATGGGCAAGGAACTCCATGGTTCCTTTTTCAAATTATGGTAATATTACACCCTCTACGGTTTTAGGACAACGATGAAGTCGATAACATATAGGTGCACCACAGTACGCCTGTGTTTACTTGATGGGAAACAAAAGTCGTGCTTAGCTTATAACTTTTGCTAAATATATTGTGTGAACCAGAATAAAAAAAATGTCATGTAACGTGAATTTAAAACATATTCTGTTCTTTTTAATTTAGTAACAGCCCTATCCGACATCCGTTGCTTCCAACCCTAAGCCACGCCGTAGCGCTGTGACACGTTTGAATTACAAATAAGTGTCTATGGTTTTTATGACACTGAGAATCCCCTCCCCGCCTCCTGCCTTTTGATAAAGGTCACACGGTGACTGCAGACGGAATTGTAAATTAGTTACGGTAGCATTACTACGTCGGGTATATGAAATAATTAGTTTTAAAAAAATACTAAAAAAGGTTGATTAGATTAACCTTATATCTCTAGACAGTTGACAATAAACTTTTAGTTTTTTTCATACCAGACAAAATCTCATTAAATTACCACAAATTATAATACCAATGCTTAAATAAAAAGGCGGGAAATAGAAGATGATTTAAAATTCGAACTCTCTATAATTTGCCAATGTAAACAACAAAGAGCTATCAAAATTGTCGGGAAAACTAAGTGTTCACAAAATATAGCTGGCTCAGTATAATACTAAAGACGGTTTGCATCCACAGAACATTTGAAATGTAATACCTCCCCTCCCCCTACGCTCCACCAGCGACAATTCTATCTAAAACCGCTGATCTTGCTATTTAGTCACCGCAAAATTATTTAAAAAGATTCCATTTATTTCAGCACTTTTGTGGGAATTTCCTTTGAAAAAACGTTACTTCGGTGGCAATTTCCGTTCGGTCAAAGGAAACTGTAAATGTTTATCTATGGTCGTCTTTTGCGGGATCCGAGTAATAAATACCTATTATGTTAAGATATTCACAGTTCTACCAATTTTTTTTTTTTTTTTTTGCATTTCATTTTTGAAAAACATGTGAGTTCACTCCCAGATATCTGAGCTAACCCTCTCCTGCCTATGCTACGAGCATATACGTGTTTTTATCATAGAGAAAGCGATAGGGCTGTTATTAGAGCAATTTAATTTCGCTATACAAAGAGAGCAAAGCACTATTATGTTAAGCTGACCGGTAATGTAAGTCGTGATCATATCGCCGCTGCCACCGTTGGCTACTGACGGACGCACCGCCTACTGATGTTTAGAACAGCGACCGGAATGGAGTAGTTGGAAATATATTCATACTAAATATTTTAATACGGAATTTATGCCAACACAATGAATGAACAATATTATATCCTGAGTTTTGGAACTGAATGAAGCATAATAATTATTGACAAAATAATGTTATATCGAGACTGTACATAACTAAACTAAAGCTGTCATTACATATTTTGTTAGCAACACATCTAAAATAGTTGCTCTACGAAACAGATAAGTATGTCCCATCACTTAGCCCCCGCCCACGTCACCCATCAAGTGTTAATCTTCCGAGAAACCCACCGTAATCTCCACGGCAATTGGTAACACGATCGTACCTCTGCCCGCGAGCTGGCCAATCAATATAGTGGCTGCAATTATGTTAATGCATCGCTGTAGGCTGCGGCGCGAGCCCAGACGCAATTGAAAATGTAAACGACCGTGCAGAACCTCTGCGGGCCCATGATAGCCTGGTACTCGGGCCTGATGTAGCCGTTTAGTTTTAGAAGGTTATAAACAGCGGGTAAATGGCCGTTGGATTCCAATTCACTTTTAGTTGAATGGTGAATTTATTGCGACTGTATGGAGTTTGGGAGGAAACATGTGAGCGTCAGTCGGCCTGCAATATTAAGCGGTAATTAATTGCTGTTTCCTCCTTTGTATCGTGTTATCTGTGGCGGCAGAACTTAGTTATGTGTTAGAATAACGCCCTGAATATTATGGGTTCAGCAAATTCTCTTGTTTTTGTTTAATTATACTCTGAACCTATATACATAAGTATTGAATGTCTGTGGCAATGAATATAAATACATACAATAAATATATAATAACAACTATAAATCTAAACTATTCGTAACCCCGCCAGAGAAGGCGAATGTAATGAAATGAGGGTTTATAAAATCCATGAACTACCTATAGTTTATTTGTAACAAAATGTTCATTATATGTTATGTTAAGCAACTCGCTAATTATCTTGTCATTACTGAGGCGTTTTCTAATAAACATTTGAGCTAATAAGCTGTCAGTTGCCGATCTATCCCGGGGTAACGGGAAAAAATCTAATAACAGCGTGAAATTAAATGCGGTCATTCCGTCTGCCGGCTCCACTGGGTGTCTGACGCGGCAGAGTAATTAAATCTTGGATGTTTTTTTAGACACACACAAGGAAAAGTTTGCCGGATCAGTACAAAGAGTTGTCTGACATATTTAAAATCTTTTATGTACTTCAGAACCCTATTGGAGGACTGAATTTTTAGTAAGGTCTCGTGAGAGCACAGAGGCGTGAGAGAATTTATTGGAAACAGATCTGACTCACTCTGTTTCTTTGAAGATTCATTGAAAAGATAGAAGATAGTGTCACTGTCGTCTGTATAACTATGAAACAAAAGCTCAAAAGTTTAACTCATTTAAATCAATACCAAATATTAAGCGGAGTAATTATCGCCTAATCGCAATCACAAATGATTTATAAATTATACCAATTAATATCAGCTTGTAATAAGCGATGAGCCATGGATATGTGTGAATCGTTAATTAACTAACACAATTAATTAGTGTTTGTTTATTCATTAATTAAAAACTTGACTTGACGATAAATATAATTATTAAAACTGGTCTCGATGTATTCTGTTATAGTAGAGATTATGGTAATGGGATCAAACACCTTCGATTTGCGCGCTACATATGCCTATATATAGCACCGTAGTAAAGATTACTTTAAGTTAACAGTTGAGACTCGAAGGACCTTAGATAAACGCAGTTTTTGTGAAGGAAAATTGAATCTGTTAGTGATCCAGAAAGTCAGAATTCTCGGCCTTTTAAGAGTCTATAGGTACTGTTCTCTTTTACATTGGGATCAGAATACTATCGAA
Organism: Ptilodon capucinus; assembly: GCA_914767695.1. Taxonomy (NCBI): domain Eukaryota; kingdom Metazoa; phylum Arthropoda; class Insecta; order Lepidoptera; family Notodontidae; genus Ptilodon; species Ptilodon capucinus. The sequence continues at coordinate 1,214,169 of OU611813.1, read as the reverse complement.
ACATGAGTATATAGTAGTGTAACCTTACCACATGAGTGACGTAAACGGACGGGTCGAATTAAGAACCTTTACCTTTTCCTAGGTCGATTAAATAGATTATTATATTTAAACTATATGTGGTTAAAGTTAGCAGTTATCAGGCGTCGCAGCGGCCGCCCCGGGGCAGCATGTTGTCAGTGTTTGTGCAACTAACAGGATTGCAGGCCGCTCATTTATTCACGCTTTGGGCGCTCGTGCTGGCCGCTGCCGCTGGACCACTTACAGCGCAGCCACCAAGTTTGGACACCGACATTTCCCACTTTTGATTAGATTACACGTTGGCTGTATTTAAAATAGGATGGGGGGTAAATGGGTATATTTACTAGGCAATTGTTGTGTTTACGTTTAAATAAATTATACCCATATACGTATTTTTATGGTCGATATAATTACAAAACACAAATTTAACGCAATTTCTGGAGCAGGGCTCTTACAACGATTTTAAGTAGCTATGTGTCTAGTAGTTTTATGTCAATGATTTTTACTGCGGTTAAAGCTAGGCAATGCAATTGATAGTGTATATTACTTAATTTATTTAAAGAACGTAAGTAATTAGCTGCATAAACAATAAATCACAATCATCTACAGTTCTACAGTACAGTACAGTTCTAGTTACAAATCTTCTAAATAGAGTGTTCAAATATGACTAAACAAACAGTCTAAACTGTAATTAAAGTACGAACATTCTCCTGTAAACTCCAACCATTTTAATTATAAGCAAAAATTGTACAAAATACCTCAAAGCAATTCATAAACGAACATTAAAATATGTCTCTATATTTTCTAAACGTCTGAATAAAACATCCTACAAGACACAATCGCGCAACGAAAATTACACCGACTACTGCCTTTCAGAGGCGATTACGAAAAGCTATAAAAACAAAAACATAACCCCTACGCGCGGGCGATCTCGCACCAAAATGAACTCTACCACACAAAAATACGATACAATTTACATTAAACTGTGTAACTAATAGCGGCGTCCACAGGTGATCCGGGCAGATGCTTTTGGTTATTCTGCGAAAATATAAAGTTTCCCCAATAAATAATGCAACGTTGCTTTGAAAACGAGAGGTATGGAAATAAACAACTCGTGGAATAAAATAATATTAGAATATATGGGGTTGAAGGGATGGAAGGAGCAATTGAAAGTGTATGCCACTAGCCTTCCTATAATAAGCCGAAAATAGAGCTGTGACTTTCGTACAGGAAACTCGTCCATGTTTCAAGCATAGAAAATTAAGCTCTGTAAAAATGACCTCTTTTTTGACGTTTGTTACTAAAGCTATAAACTAATAGCTACTATACCCAACATTTTATCTCCATCCAACGAACCAGTTACAGTGGCACTTTTCACAAAAAAGTGATTCAAAATGCCGCCTTTAGTAGATTGTAACTAACTATAAACGTGATATTTTTTAAATACCTCGGATTAAACAAATCGGAGCTGACATCGCCAAACTTCTCACTTCAACACTGTAAGTAAAACTCATAGAAGTTCTAAATTTGTAACAAAAAAAGATCTCGGCACGCCGCCGAGAACGCTCAACAATCAATACCTACTCTGAACATCGTAAAAAACTTTCACAAACAGTATGAAGGATATTCAAGAAACTTGCGCCACCACAAACAAAGTAAAATAAGATACTTACCGTCTACTCGAAGGATTATCCTCTTGACTTAGATATTTTGATGTTTTACCAACGAAATTGGTTTTCCCGACAGCTAAGGAAAACCATTATCGCTGAGGTAAAATAGAAAGTAAAATAAGATAGAATATTTACAACAATCTCATCGAAAACTGGTGTCGTCCATTTTGATGTATTAGCAATGTGCAGTTTTCACACAATATTAGGGTATTTTTTGACAGCATATTTCTTATATTTTACAAAGCCATTCAGATCTTCATTCTATATAGGTAACCGAAAGCTTTTCGACGATCAAGTTAACCAATCGCCGAAAGCTTAAGAACAAAAACAAAAAAAAATATACGCGTCGAATTGAGAACCTCTTCCTTTTTTTTTTCGTCGGTTAAAAATGGAGTGCACAGTGTATCTTTACTGAAGTTATATTTACCTATAAGTCATGATTTGCATGTGCATATTTGCATGTGTGTTTAAGTACCTTTATAAAGCATTTTCGCATGTTTTTTGTCGAACCATATCGAATCGTTGTAAACTGGCATGTCCTTTCCAAATACTTCTTTATTCCATGATCTCTGAGGTGGGAAGCCTCCTTGTTACTGCGTATCTAATTTGGGATGATCCAGATTTTTCGTTCGCACCTCGAGGTGTGAGATTGACAGCCATGTAAGTAGGGATTTGAACAGTACAATGGTTAGTTTAGGGGCGTGTTGGCGCGTGATAAAGGGCCTTCTATTGTGAGGGATTACAGTTGACTGCGAACTGGAAATAGGTGAATGGTGATTACTAATCTAAGACAAGACGAATAACTAAGAAAGAACTTTATGATATCAGTCCATAAACAATCTAGTTAGTATATGAAAAAAAAATACTTTAAAAATATTCAAATATAAAACTGTAGCACGAATTTGTAGATGCTTTTATCAAACCACAACATATGATAGCTCTGAAACCGGTATATCCGTTTTGAAGCTACGATGTCACATATAAACAATCAGAACACAGTATACAAATATAATTAAACATCGCCAGACACTCGTCGTATGGTCCCAATATAAACAAACCTTGTACAACAAAGGGACAGGGAGTTGAACAAAGGGATGGACTGAGCGTGGTCCCATTTTACACCCAAGATAGAAAAAACTCCACAAACAACATTTGCAAAAATGCCACGGACAGGAAGAGAACCCGCAACCACCTGTTGCAGCGATCCAAACGGCCTATGCTCAAACCACAAGACCAAGGGGACGTCTTCAGTCAAAGATATCAAAAGTATATGGCCCCAGGCATCACTCGCATATCAGTAAAAAGGTTGCAAATAAATGATAGGCATCAATCACGTTGAGTTGCGAGTGTTGCAACACTTGCAACTAATGTTTTGGCATACACTCCCCCATACACCGACACACACGCCGACACACACGCCGACACACACTGACAAACACCGACACGCAGCATGGGGGTGTACTGTGTCTGGCAGCTGTAATGATGCATTTTGGCGTTGCATCCGCCGCGCCGGTGATGCGTAGGGCTGCCTGCCACCACTTGGTACCTTGTAAATTATTGCTGTATATTTTTCTGTTAACAATTTTGGCAAACTCAATCAATTTTCAATACAGCTCGTCTATCCCATTACCACTTCTTGAGTATTATTGATGTAATATTATTTTATGTCAGTTTTATGACATTAGTTACAAAACACATTTGTTTAAATATTATATGACGTATATTGAAACAATTGTTAAGATATCTTAATGTTGCATCATTCTTTCCTGTGGTTTCCTCAATTAAATTGAATGTAGGTTGGTTTGTCATATTATTAAGTTTCCTGTTTAAAGTAAGAGCCTATGTTATCGAAGGGTGAAAGGCTATTTGACTTAAGCGACACTTTTGGGCGATATTGACTTATATACATAATTGGAATTAGCAAATTTTTCTGTGTCGAATGACTTTGCTCTCCTGTAAAGTTAAAAAAATGTCACTTAATTAGCCTTTCACCCCTCGTTATGATTATTTAATTTTGCAATCATAATTAAAGTAAATACTTAATAATTACTTCAAAATAAATATTATTTGTTACGGTGGCAGCCTTGACCCGAGCAGTCGTTGTGTCGACGTGTTTGGGTTCACGTTTTTGGGTAGATCCGAGACGCAGCATTTTGGTTAGCAATAATGGGTTAGACGTTTTGGGGACATAAATATTTGCTTTATTTTGCGTAAGAATATCATTTGTGACAGGATTTGTACTACACAAAATTCGAGGTAAGGAGTGTCGTGGCTTCTACCACAGAAATTAAAGCTTTAAGTATATTGTTACAGAGTTCGTTTTGGTATTGGCGAACATTATAACGCTCGAGCGTTGACGCCTCCATTGTGCGTGGGGCTTAATGTTACTTCTTACATCAGTATATTTTTTTAGTTTTATATTGAATTTGATTTTTTTGCCAGTTCATGTAGTGTATAACTACACTGTTAAAATGTTTAAGTAATATTCAAACAATACTGGTAAAGAGATGATGCTTGAAACCGAACATGATCAGAAGACAGATACTCATTATGAGACACAAAAAGCTCAAATAATGTCGCTGGTAACCTTTATTTGTAACATTTTTCTCATCGTACCTTTGTACGCGAAAAGTTTCGTTAGATTAACTTAATTTTCGGGCGGCGAGAGTTCTTTCGCGATGTTGTAAAAAAGTTAAAATAAACCTTAGCCGGTCGCTGTTGTGTTTTAATGGAATTTCAGCGAGCGATGTACGCAAATCGGATTTATTGTTCCCATGAATTATGTATATTATGCCTTACGATGTACGGTTGTGTTGTGGGAAAATAAATTGAAATAAATTTAAAAGTTTTATGGGATTTTTTTCGGACTGTTTTACTGATTTTGTTGTTCCAAACTAAATTTAAGCCTATTCATGATCTTATTTCATCTAGTTAAGTTATTGAAAGAGACTTGACCAGAAAGGTCAAGTCCACCCTCAACCGACGGAAGTGCTTGAAAAGATGTATGAAGCGAAAGAGGTATGTCAGGAACGTAGCATGTGGCAAACGGTAGCCTCTGCCTACCTCCATGGTATACAGGCGTGAGTATATGTATCTATGTTAAGTATTGATGGAAATATTACTACACATAGATTACTTAAGTCCTTAATATTATGAACTTAAGAACAAAGACTTAAGAAAAAAATTCTTTATTTTTTAATAAAGACTTATTTTTTCATGGTATTTTGTATAATATGGAAATTCTAACACGTTCGATGGGATATCGATAACGCCAATATTAAGTCATTAACTATGTCATCATTTTAAGTATGTACTTATGTGGTAACAATTTTTTGCCGTTCTCAAAACAGGTTGAAACTAATAGACAGTGGTCATAATCATAAGCGAAGGCGATTTTAAGTGAAGACAGTTTTGTATGGTTAAACAAAGTGTCATCGTTATTTTAAAACTTTGTACTTTCAATTCGTCCCGTGCTTTTATTTTTTATTTCAATCATGTTGGGGATATCTTTTTTTTATTAATTTACAACATAACTTTTTTTGTTAAATTCGTTTGTTTTTTTTTCTCTCATAGTCTTTGTAAATAAGTGTTACCTATGTAAATAAAATGAAAAGTCGTTGGTTTTGTGGTTACATACCTTAAACATAAGTAAATGTTTGTGAATAGAGGGCTCAAGTCAAAAGTTTAATGACAAAGATGGTGCTGGAACCCAGAACCTATAGACTACGAAGTCAACTCGTCTAAATATTAAGCTATGGTTGCTAAAGTTAAAACATTTACTGAACAACTAGGTTGCTTAAATAAATAGTATTATAAATTAAGATCCTTTTATGTATCATGTTTAAACCCCAGAGCAAATAGGCACGTCAAAACCAGCGCAACCATTATTTTTTGTAACAACCTAAAATTGTATTAACTCCTAGAAGAAACTATTTTTATTACAAGCTTTATATTAACTTGCAATGTATGTATGTCCGGGTGGAATCTTACAACTGAATTTTAAATCAGTTATCTTTAACCGATTGAGCTGAAATTTGGTATACACGCTTATTTTGGATGAGAATGCATGCTATATGTCGTCATTCTAATTCCAATATGGCGGAACATCCAAGATGGCGGAATAGTTATTTTTTCTGCACTACCACAGTATGGGTATCAAATGAAAGGGTTTGCCGAGGAGAACACGAAAACTAATAACGAAAAATTAAATAAAAGCTTGTTTTTTAAAGTTTTTTTTACCATTAATTTATTTTCAACGATATGTCTATGACGACGCAAGCGATTACGCAATGTCGCTTGTCTTCTGCCAGACACATTCAATCTTTATGTATGTTGAAACAGAAGTACATTTAAAAAAGTCAGTCTTTCTCATAATGTTTTAATCGCAGTCTCTTGTAATTTACGAGACTGTATTGCGGTGCTTCCCAGTGGCGGGCGCTTACGACGGATTCACGCGCCTTATCGGAAGCGCGCAGGCATCGCGGGCCTCACCGTATTTTTGTTAACAACTTCTTTTCACCGAACCCCACCCGCTGTAATACATTGTGCAGATCGAATTTGATTCTGCTGTAATCACCTTTAAGTATTGCTACCTATTTTGATGAAAAGTCCGGAGTTTTTGTTGACGGATTACTTTTTAAAATTTATATTTAATTTTAAAGGGATGTCACTTTTTAGATCCGAATATAATTTAGAATCAGAATAAGAAATGTTTTATTAATGTGAACCACTATAATAGGCACTTATCAATTATCCAACAAAAGCATACTATAGAACTCTACCACCTTTTCCAAAAGGATCATTTTACATTCGGTTTTTGTAACTATAAATAATGTTTTCCTGAAACGCGACGTGCAGTTTGTGCTTTAAGTTTTGGAATGACAAGTTAGGATTTGTGATCGTCCCAAGCATCAAACCAAAAGATACAAAGGCATTTTGATGAATATAATTTATTTTTTTAAGAAAATATGTTTTCGACACATAAAATTATAGTACACTTTTTTAAACCCCAGGCACTCTTCTGGAACTTGAACGAGGTATATCCTTTAAAGTGACACCGTTTTACGCGTATCCGGACACTTGAAAATGCATCTTATGTCATTTCAATAAAGGTGCTTGAGACAGTAATAACAGGTTTGCGAAGCGTCAAAATTGCCACTTTCTTACACATTCGCCTGTTAGTCCTTTGTGCCCTACATTACACTTACTATTACCACTTAAATCGTGGGAGGAGTTATTTTATGTAGCATGAATTTCTGTAGAAAAAAAAAGTTATTAAATAAAAAAAATAAATTGCAGTAGATGCTAGGGTAAGTGTCATATTCGTTATTTTAATGACAATGCATTTTACTAGCAGTTAGAAGTGTGTGAAACTTACGAAAACCTCGCCCCTCTAGCTCAAGCAGGTGGAACTCTACCAGGAGGGTGAATGGCAATTTATTCGTGTATATATCTAGAGACCGTTAAAATAGAATAGACTGACTCGACTGATCGAGTCTACTACTACTACTACTACTATAGCCCTTTAAACGTCCCACTGCTGGGCACGGGCCTCCCCTCAATGCGAGGGGGATTTGGGCCATAGTCCACCACGGTGGTCCAGTGCGGGTTAGCAGACTTCACACATTTATCGAAAACTAGTCAAGTTCCCTCAGACGTGCAGGTTTCCTCACGATATTATCCTTCGCCGTTTCATAGCAAGTGATAAACTCGGATGAAAATGAGATTCGCACATAAATCCCAGAACTGCGAGCCGGTGTTTGAACCTGCACACTTTGATTGCAAGGCGTTCGACCACTCGGCTACCACTCGACTCTAAATCAGAGAAATTGTAGATTTTTTTAGATTACTACTCAGGTAGCCAGGTCATGTCAGATAATCAATAATCCCGTTAAATTCTAACCAAGCTGAATTCTTCTACAAGGAATGGGCTCACATCGGTTTAATGGCTGAAATGGTGGTTGAACCCGGTACCTTTCGATTACCAGTGCAACCTGTCCAACCACTAGGCTGTTAAAGCTTAGAAAAACACTATGAACAGAGACAAAACACGTCAAAGTCACATTCTGGTGTCGACGACCCATAGATGGAAATTATAGTGAAAGATGCTGGGTCCCTGTAGCTTTCCTTGTCTCTGGCAATATTTTCATTTAACTTTGGAAATTGCCAACTCGCGCTCGACAACTCGCAAATTGTCCTGGAATAGGGATCGATAATAGGATTGTAGGTGCGATTTTCTTTCTCCGAGATAACTGTAGGGTTGTGACTATCTTCTAGTTCCATATTTAAAAGATTGGTTCTGATTTCAAATGTAGCAGACATTTTGTTTATATGACAAAATTATGTGGTGGACTATGACGCAAATCTCTCTCGTATTGAGGGGGAATGTGCCCGGTATAATGGCAATAGGCTCGCCCTCTATTACATTGGGACCAAAATACATCGGCGAAGTGTAGGCGCACTGCAGAGCAACTCTGCCTACCCCTTCGGGGAATACAGGCGTGATGGTGATGATGTGTGAGAAAATTATGAATTAAGGTTTTCCATTTCATATTCCATACGGTAAGAAAAGTTATTACAAAGTACTACAACAAACTTGTATTTTATAAAAGTGTTTTGATTGTATAAATTTGGTAAATTGGTCTTCTTAGAGCTCAATAACTAATTCTTCTATTTCGAAATAAAATAAAATGTTAAAATGTACTGAGGTGATGGTTATGATGAAGCTGCACCCGAAATAAGCAGGTGCTTTGTTAGTATCAAGTATATAATATTGCAATAACAAGTTCCATAAATACACATTGTAAATAATATAAGTAATGAAAGTGAATAATATAGTGAATGTATCCTATGCAGTCATTGGAAAAATATTTTACATTGTCAATATTCTATTTGCTCTGCGTCAGCTGAATGTCATGGCGGATTCCATTTAATGCCAACCCTGCCTGAGTGTAAATCTTTGTGATAGAAAAATTTCGGAAATTGTCTTCGCGATTTATCGCTGCGACGCCGCCGCCGCCGCGTGCGCTTCGGTAAATTGTCTACTGATATTGCTCTGACATTGTGTCTTATGGATATGATACTAATATTTGGGTTAGCATAACCATAAGATATGAGATCTCTATTGTTTTTCTATACCTATATTTGTATATCTGAATTGATTTTACGACTGTTATCGGCGTTTTAAGATGAAGTACAACATATTATCGACTGCATTCGTACGTAATTACATAGTAATTATAAATAATTATTAAATTATCAATAATATTTTTCACCAAGAAAGTTCTGACTTAATTACTATAAAGTAATTACTTTGACTCCACATTCATAGAAAGTTAATAATGATTTATGTTTGAGGTGAGAACGGCCTAGACCAATTACACTTGCAAAAAATATTAAAATAATCATATTATAATGCATTTACAGGGATTTCTAAGTGGTTTGTAGAGGTATTCGAATTTCTATAATTTGTAGAGGTATACATTTCGTTAGTTGTATGAAAACATTTGAATAAGGTAATAAATTTATTCCTATAACATGACCATAAAATACCCCCCAAATTAATAAAAAACATCTCCAAACCACGTACAATGAAATAAATTTAGGGTTAAGAATATGTAGATACATATTTTTATTCCGAATATTACTTTACCAAATCTTTCAAACTCAAGATTAAATACGTAACCATTTTCGAGCCTTTGAGCCCCTCAGAGGGGAAAAAAGATTTACATAAAAAGAAACTTCCAGTCTCCTAAATTATGATTCAATTAGTATTAAAGGATTGGTTTCTCAAAGGACCGGGTACTTTTTCGGGTCTGCCGACTCCGTGGCGAGCGCCTTTGTGCCGTCGACCAAACTAAGAAGGTTGTAGCTTTGTACCATGGCCTCTTGCAGTACTGGTACAAACTACAAGCGGATTTTCCCATATATACAATCAGTTTTAATGTCCACACAGAAAAACATACAAGCATAAGTAACCAAATTGATTTTTTTCATTGGCTTCCCACAGGAAGCGAGCTTGGGGTCCATGTTATACCTATCAGACATTAGTATAGTACGCTTTAATCTCATGCTTGGGTCACGCAAACGTAAGAGACTTCAGTTCATTACGCATTACGGCGTTTCTTCCTCGGCCTCGATTTTCGGGTGAATTTTTACGCTCAATGTACTGTGAAAATCTACTCCATTGTCGTCCCTTTGGTACGAACGTTCTTTGTAATACGCTTTTAATCATTTATTTTTCTGAGACGGTGATATTGGGTAGACAATACACCTCTTTTCGATAGTATTATCAAAAATAATTTAAGAAAATAATGTTGGATAAACGTTTTCTAAGTTTAAAGATAAAATTGAAGGTACATATCTACTGGTATTAAGAAATTTTTTCTTTGAGATTTTTAAATGACAAAACCAATCTAGACTTACGTTCATAAAAATAATGTTTTTACGCCGAACCGATAACTTGAAGACCATTTATATCTACCGACTCCACGTCCAAACTTCGCTTCGGTTTTTGTTCTTTTTACATCACAAATATCGTGATGGCCGCGACAGGCGCCTGTTTTTATTCGACAAAAAACGGGACTGCCTGTCACGGGTAATACTAGATATTTGTTAGACTAACCCCCAGAGATGGTCGGATTAAGTGACGAATTATATAATTTTTTTTTCAGCTCGTCACAACCTCGCGATTATTCCGCTCCGTCCGTGAGTTTGGGATATTCGTCTTCAGGATTAAGGGGTGGCTTGAGCGAACGGAATTTCACAGTACCCCCTGATGGATGGATACGGAAACATTAATTCCGCAATTCGGAGTGTAAAATAGTGAAAGACGGGATAAACGTGGGGCTTAGAACCGACTGATAATCATACTCGTGATTTACATTGGATATCTTTGGGTGTTCTTTTATTTAATTTTTATTACAGTCATTTATAGGATTCAAATGAAAGCATGTTCTGCTAATATTTATCTCTATCATTACCCTAATGAATGTGACAAGGTTCTAATGAAATCATGGAAATTTATCTATCAAATCTATAATTAACACCCATCATGGACGTGGATATCTACTAATAGATTAATAATCCGTCGTTACATTAATTTATATTTGTTTTGTCAAGTCCGCGTTCCTCGTCACGACCATTAAAACAGGACGGCACCATATGGAAATTTAAAAAAGCATTCATTCATTAAACAAACACACATAAAATTTAACGAACCGCTGCCATATTCGTTAACGAATTTCCGGCTTTCATTATGATTATCCCACGGTCACAGTGGAAGAAAGCCATCCGTCTCTTTCTCGTGCATTAAGACCGATTAAGGAGTGAAGGAGACGGATATTGGTTTCTAATTCGGATTAAGAAACCGGGCATCTATAAATCGGTCGGCGATCCGTCACAAGTATGCGTTTAATGACTGCAATTAAAGGCGACACTCGTGGGCCTACCGAAATATCGCGGCATAAAAACGTCATTGTTACCGCGTATCAAATTGTTTACCACATTTGCCTCGCGAGATCACATTTACTACTTGTCGCCTGTTTATGACACCCATTCCAACGATTTGTGACATTTCCACGTTTTAAATATCGATTTATCGTTTCATTGCCCTGTATGCTATATTTTTATTGAATAGTATGGGTTAGCATATAAGTGTTAAAATAATACCATTGACCGCAATCCATGTGAACTGGACCCATTAAAACTTATCAATATTTTCGTTGTCAAATAAGCAAAAGTTACATTATATTTTGGGATCCAGTTGATTTCGGTAACATATATCAAAACAAGAGTAAATAACACGAAGCGATTAACTCTGATAAACAGATATCAACTCAGCTTACGCTTGGGGCAGTAACCATAAGACCAAGCATTCATCATTTCATGAGAGCACGCAATTCGAAACATAAAAAACAGACTCAGTACTTACTCTGTTCTCTACATGAAAATAATATGTTTGGCATGATACCCTAAACAATAGTGATAACCTCTTTTCATAAAAAAATACAAGATAGGAGAAAGAAGGAAGGATGTTTCTCGTTAGTTGGGATAGGTAAGCACTTATAATGTTAATAATCCCGTTTAAGCAACTTCGCTACAGTGGAAGCCTCTAATTTAGGATTTACTCGTACAGTAATCTCGTAATTAACGATTTACCTCAATGTGCTTTGGAACAATACCAATAAATATCCAAATGTTAATGTATGTACATAGTTTATCCAGAACAACCGTGTACTGGATCGCATCACTTAGTTTAATTAACGAGTGGGAATGAACTCCGGTGACACAGGACGACCCAAATTAAAGATGAAACGTTACTTTCATTACTGGGAAATTATACGGACCTCTGGTCAAAACAAAACAGTATAAATTGGGCACCGCAAACAAAGGTCCTGGGGACAGGCCACCGCACGACAAATGTTTTAATAAACGACAAATAAGAGCGGCGATAGTTTGAATTGAATTGGTAACCCAAAAACTGTATGAAAACAAACCGAACCCAAGCGAAAAGTTTTAAAGGACGAAAGTGAAACATTAGTAGCGGTAGGATCGGAAACGTTCGTTTGTTATATATAACAAGTTATAACTAACGTTGTTTAGGCTATCACGTAAACAGTTAAGCCGGTGTCGTTAAATATTGAATACGTTTAACGGATATTGTTTGGGAAATGTTTTGTCAAATTGATCGACCAATTTGAAAATTTGTAATTTTAGCATTTGATTTATGGGAATTTGTACATAGTAGTGTATAGCAGGATGAAACTCCTCAACGTAATGATTTAGTGTACTAAGTACGTTCATCTTCTAGACCATCTACAGGATATACCAGAAGTCCGAAATAATATTTTAGCTACATAATTAACGGTAGCTGATTTGTACGTACGACCACTCCGCCCAGGAGTGTACGACTAAGAAGAAGATATATAACAAACATAAAAAATACAAACGGGTGAAATTGACAACTTTTTTGAAGTTGGTTAATAACAGATGAATTTGAAACGAAACGATAATTTGCAACAATTTCGTCTATCATGAATTCCTATTTGAGCTGTTATGCAATGAACATTTGCCTGAATGTATTGACAAATATCTGTGTCCATTTAGTCACAATACATGGGAAATTATATAAAACAGCACCGGACGACAAACGCGTTCTATTTAACACTGCTGGAATTCCAATTAACTTGCATTGCAGTGAAATCTAGAACGATTATAGAATCCAATGGTTGGCAAATTAAAACCGGAACTCGGTGGGATTTCCCGTTCATTTTCCATGGAGCAAACCACGATAAAAATCCATTAGGGAAGCTTCGCGAGAGGCCTGTGTCACAGTGCTGTTAAATGAACATAAAGAAGAGCTAGAAGCGGTATTAACGAAAATAAAATCCTTTGTATCATCTGCGATGCAGTGTCATAACTGTGAATAAAATTTGAGAAGTGCTTTAAGTACGCTGTATTAAGTGCTATGTAGCTTCCGCATCCAACAAATTATGCAAAGTAATTCACTCATAATCATTTTAGTTGAGTTTTCATTTGTTGTATATATTTTTTAAACATTGACAAATTTATTTCTTTTGTCATTTGTTCACGTGGCGACATGGAACCTTGGCTTGACCATTTCTTTAAATTGAGATTAATAGAAAAATAAAGGAAGGGTCTATTCAGGGATGTTAAATCATTTGGCTATGAAAAGTATGTCCAAAAATATTTTGCTTTCTTAATAAAATACCATCTAACTAGGAGAATACATAAAAATACATCATCACGCCTGTATTCCCCGAAGGGGTAGGCAGAGGTGCACTGTAGTGCGCCCACACTTCGCCGATGTATTTTGGTCCCAATGTAATAGGGGGCGAGCCTATTGCCATTATACCGGGCACATTCCCCCTCAATACGAGGGAGATTTGGCCATAGTTCACCACGCTGGCCCAGTGCGGGTTGGTGAATTTCACACGCTATAGAAAGCTATAGACGTGCAGGTTTCCTCACGAAGTTTACCTTCACCGTTCAGCAAGTGGTAATCATTGTTGAAAATGACATTCGCACATGAAAATTATCTCAGAGGTGCGGGCCTGGGATTTGAACTTGCACCCCTTACTTTCAAGGCGGGCGTTCTTGCCCGCGAGGCTACCACTGCTTCCGACTAGGAGAAACTCCCTACAATAATAGAAATTTGTTACGCGTGTAAAATAATATAACAAAGCATTTCTCGGAATTAGACTGCTTGCTTTACCATTATAAGTCTGCTTAATTACATGCATGCGTTCGAAAAATTTAGAACTTAGCTAAGTATCTTCCCCACTTTATATAAATTTCAATCTACAGAAGATTCACAACGGGATTTAAAACAGCAAAACTTCTTTATAATGCCATAATTAAATATTTTCAGGATTACGATTTACAGTTTTTACATAACCAGTAGCTCTTACAAATATGGTAAATATTGTTGTTACTAGAAGTGGAGTCAAATAGTGCAATGGCCAGGGTCGGGATCGAACCCAATATCTCTTGGTTACCAAGACGGCGTCAAAACTCACGGCTATTGATGCGTATAATCTGCAACTTTCTGTATATGTATAGGAGGTTTAATCCTTTATATAGTAAAACCGTAACAATAGAATTTAGACGCCATCTTTAACCATCTAGGGGGTGATGTCTATTCCAGTGGGGCAAAGGCATATCCAGGGTGCTCCCATAATGCGATTCCGTAGCAATCACATGCTTCATTTTGCATTCTAGCAAACACTTTTACCGCGGCATCGCTCGCAGCCTCTATGAGCCAACCAGGCGCTCGGTGTACCCAACCCTTTGCTGTTGAAACATTGAATGTTAGATGAGGTTTTGAGTGGATTTTCAATTTGATATTTTAATGCTACCTAGCTGATGCAGTAACTACGAGAATGTTACGGGGTTTTGCTTTTAACGTACTATAGTAATATTATTTGGTTATACCTTAAACGCATATACAAAAACAGGTAGTAAAGCTAATGTGAGTACTTCCGCCGTATAATTAGTTTGTATATAACATAGCTTATTTATGACGTATATTAAGAAGTCTAAATAATGTCCAAATGTTTTAAAAAATAACGACTTTAAAAGGATTGTAATAAGGTCTGAAACTTAAGAGCAAATCATTGTTAGAATGTGTAGTGACGTCACTCACCGCTATGTACAAGCAGCGTGGACTCCCTGGCCAACGGAATATCAGTGTCGGTGAGCGTAGCGTCGGACACGTTGTCGGATACCGACGTCGGCGTGGCGGGCGCAGTCGGCGAGTCAGACAGGCCTCGGCCGCGCGCGCGCCGTCGCCCGCTGCCGCTGCTTGAGCCGCTGCCCGAGGCGTAAGGGTGCAGTCGACCCAAGCCTGGAACAAGCACATACATCACGACCATATACCACGAAGGGTGGTCAGGGACATTCCAAACTGCAAAGCAGCGAAAGAGACGAGAACTACGTCACTAGCGGTAACTGTATAACGAAATTGATTTGGATTTGCTTGAGAAGGAACTTGAAGAGAAAACGTATCGTCAATACGCAAAACATGTTACACTGACATGGCTCGTATTTATGTAACTTATAATGTGAACAGAAAGGGAGCAGAACTTAGTTAACGTAAATAAATTATGCTTGAAGACTTTTAGGGGTAAGCAGATGTACTCTGCAGCATACTACGCTTATGTATCAGTGCATATAGGGGCAAGCCTAGGTCACGAAAATGATTATAATTATATTGCAAATGACATTAGCATATGAAATTGAAATTTCCGGATATTGGAGCCCAACGTTTGAAACCCAAATTACCTACACTTGCTTTCAAGGCATTTCTACCAAGTAGACTAACTATTTACTTCTTGAAAAACTTATCAATACTAAGACCGTTATTTAATTTTATAGTAATTACATTATTCTTATTAAAGCCAAAACTCAAGCTGGGGTTTTGACGTAAATGTATTAGCTAATACCAAAACGAGCGGTATTGACACATATAAAAAGTTAAGTGTTCAACGGTACTGACAGTTCGAGCGTATTTTGTTTGACGCGTGGGGCGTGGCTTTTATCATATTAATTTAAACTTTATGTATATGGATACAAAGTTTGTTTTGGTATTGGCAAACATTTCGATGAGCACCTTTTGGCGCCGCATGGGCTTTAATGGGCACATTTTTTATGATTTTATTGAAATAATGGTTATATAGATTACATTAACAAATGTGATTGAAATACACCGAAGGAACAGATGACAAAAGGGGAAGAAGTCTCACAAAGACTGGGAACAGGAGAGCAACAATAATTAGGAGTTATAAGGTTTCGGGACATGACAAAGAAATTGAAAAAGGAAACTGGAATGAGAATCCGCTGTTCATTATCAAGCTTTAGCTCGGGGAATTTGCTCATGTGGTAGTACATAAGCCGTATTCACACGGTAACGCCGACTGACTGATAATTACTAGCAGGTATAATTGTACTGGTTAGCAGGTAAAATTGTATTGTATAGCTTCTACAAAAATGTAAAATATTTTAAAAAAGTTTTACGATGGAGTTTCTTCACCATTATCCTCTATAAGAAATGCGTTGCGAATGGGTGGAGGAGTTCATTTTTTTTCTTTGGCAATTAATTAGACCCTATTGTAAAGGTTTACATATATAAAAAAATATTCTGATTCTGATTAATACGGGTTTAAAGGGAGAGTAAGTGCTGTGGTAGAACATTTTGTATGGAAGTGTTCACATCATGCCTACAATCATCTGGCAGTCGACTTTGCCGTGCTAATACAGCCTAACAGATAATATACCGGATGAATGGCCGTGCTGATAGCAGACACTATGATTAATTAATAGTAAATGAAGAACTTACTGTATATAAATAAAATACAATGGCGATGGCTTGGTCTCGAATGAATTTGTACTCTTGGGCTTGCGACCCAGAGTCTAAATTTGCTCATGTCTTCGATAATATCGTTCGTTTTGGTATTGGTAAAAATCGGTCGCGCGTCAAAAACCCGGTTCAAGTTTTGGACTTTGAAAATTAATTATAAGAAAATCATTATACAAGGGAAGTAATATGTATTGCAATAACAAATACCTCATTCATACTTAAATCAAAGTTAAGCCAAGTTAAAACAGAAGTAGTACAAAATAAAAGTTAGTAAGCCCTTGAACGTATCGAAAAATATTTACTCGGAAAAATGTTCCCTGCTACGATCCGGCAGAAACTTAATCGTATGGGGTAATTAAGGGAGAAGTATTGAAATCGAATAAACGGACCGGAGAACTGAAATCTGAGGAAACTTTTAATTCAACGTAAACATCCAACTTGGACGAACTCAAAGGAGTCCAAGAAAATAAATTTAGTTTCGTTTACCCGCATTACTGGATTGTGAGTTTGTTAAAAATACCAGAACAGGCCATGTTCACACGGTACAGCCGTTTGTTTGCCCGATAATTTCAGATTGGCTACAGGCGTGACGAAATTCTGGCTACAACATTTTTACAAATACGAAAACGAACTGTATTAACTCAGTGAAAAACCTCATTTTCCAACGAAATGACATCGTTGACGCGACCCAATTAAGCGAGATCGCAAGGATTTTATCAAAGAAATTAATGCTTTATTTATATTAACACAGAGTGCATTTCCAAAAAATAAATAAGTTGACACGTTCGTCCTATTGCGTGTAGTGTTACAGGACTGATTGTGGAGTGTCAGAATTATGTATGGAAATGTTCATACGACCTGAATCGTATTGCAGAACTCACATAACCGTGCGGACGCTTCGATACATAATGTTAAGTCACTGTACATCTAGCCAGATTACCGCTGGACCCGTAATTTTCAGGTAGCCGGTTAAGCCGTGTGATTAGAGCTCCAGCTGTGCTTGATGCTTAGCTGTTTGTGGTCCGCTTAATGAGCGCTAACGATTTATGATGAGGAAAATATTACTGCTTCAGAAGCCACACAAAACTGTTTCAAGTGCTCGTAGCTCTACCATGGATTTTAAGCATGGTCTTCGTTCGCTATTCGCTAGTGTCATCGTGAAAGTAAGTAGATATCTTTCACAAAAACATCCTAAATAGATTTTTTATTATAATAAAAATTGGTATTAAAACCACTTTTGTTTGGTTTGGAGTGCATGATAAATTGTTCATGTTTTTGCGAATAAAAATGTTTTTATTTCATTAATGTCTGTGCTACGATCGATTCCTAGTAAAATTCCTTTAAACGGCAGTTTTATAAAGCGTCGCGTCTGCGTCGTAAAATAACGTAGGTGAAGTTCATCGACTTTGTCCGTCAATAGTCTTCGTAGTTTTATAAAACGGGTATCTCTGAATCAGATTGAAGCCCCTCGTATGTCTTCTAAAAAGTTAAACACTGGATTCAAGTTGGCAGACTTTATTTATCCTTCCAAAAGTTGTTTGAGCCTTTGCCTATCATTTCACCTTCGAACGAAGTGTCCTACAATTTAAGTTTAGATGCCTAAGGCCTCTATCAAATTCGTGCTCGTGAATTTATTTGACTTTTAGTGAAAAACAAATATTGTTTATGTATGGTCTATGACACAACCTCCCATGCATCTCTTTTTGTTTTGACAGACGGTGAGAGTATTAACATAATCACAAATAGAACACTACTGCAGCCCTTTTAATGTCCCACTGCTGGGCACGGGCCTCCCCACAATGCGAGGAGGATTCGGGCCATAGTCCACCACGCTGGCCCAGTGCGGGTTGGCAGACTTCACACATCTATCGAAAACTAGTCAAGTTCCTTTAGACGTGCAGGTTTCCTCACGATGTTTTCCTTCACCGTTTCATAGCAAGTGATAATCTCAGATGAAAATGAGATTCGCACATAAATCCTAGAGGTGCGAGCCGGGGTTTGAACCTGCGCACTTTGATTGCAAAGCGTGTGTTAAACCACTCGGCTACCACTACAATTTGCCAAATACAAAGGAATAGGAATAGAACAGAAAATCGAATCCAATTCATTCAAATCACCAAACCTTTAATTAAGAAGTACTCAAAGCATGTCCAAATGAAATAAAATACAATGAACTCGTTATCCGTCTCTGAGACCACCCTTCTTTAGAACAAATCAAAAGCAAGGCACGGAATGCTAATTGTAAACGAATTACAAGCTGTTGACGACGCATTCTTCGTAAAAAGCGAAGATTTCAACATAAGAAAAGTAAGTACGGATCAGAAGATTTATACAGGGTTCTATAACCACTGCACGACCTAATATTCCCTATAGATGATGTCGGATTATGTAGGCGAAGAAAATCAAGTGTATTACGATTGACCCTGGCTATTAGTGATGCTCTAAACGCATCATCGAAAATGCCAGCTCCAGCCCGCCAAGCAGAACCAAAAATAAAACTGGAACAATTCCACCCAACGCATATCGTACAACCCTAGTTTAAATTTCCAATGTGGACACAAGTCATCCGACTCTGATTCAGGCAGAAATCAATTGAGTGACCATCTGGACATCACTTTAAGTGATACTATAAAATTACAGGAAAAGTGAGTCCTCGTGCATCACAGGATTGAAAAGAAAGCATTTATGTACATAGGTAATAAGTACATCATCACGCCTGTGTTCCTCGAGGGGGTAGGCAGAGATTCACTTCAGTGCATCCATCGATGTATTTTGGTCCCAATGTAATAGGGAGCGAGCCTATTGCTATAATTCCGGGCACATTCCCCTCAATACGAGGGAGATTTGGGCCATGGTCCACCACTCTAGCCGAGTGCGAGTTAGTGAACTTCACACGCCTTTCTATAGACGTGCCGATTTCCTCACGATCATTTACTTCACCGTTCTGTAAGTGGTAACCATTATGGAAAATGAAATTCAAACATGAAAAACTCAGTGGTGTGAGCCCGGGGTTTGAACTTGCACGCCTTATGTTTAAGGCGGGTGTTTTATCAACTGAGCTACCACTGCTACTACTGGTGTATACCCACTATTACACTCAACATTCAAGATACTTGGCACTCCGAACTTATATCTCTTTAAGTAAACAATAAGTTAAGTACAGAAATGAACAATCAAATTAACATTAATCATCTACTTATCTTACTATTAATAATACGACTACCAATTGATAGCAAAGGCTCGTTATGTACTTATAAGTAATTGTATATCCGATATTTAATATTGCCCGCTTCTCTTATTGTATTGAAGAGGTCATAGTATCTGAGTTCATGGGTCAAATCTGTTATTTGGCTGTCAAGAGGTGAAACACAATCTGTTTAAGTTGAAATCAATCAAGAAAACGGATAGATTGTTTGATTTAAAAGGCATTTACCTACATATGTGAAGGTTCAAGATTATTTCATTTACTTGTTTTTTGTAATGAGATAAGCTCAGTCTCTAATTTGTGTGGTAATATTTCTATAAAATGTATCAATACTCCCAATATCTAAAGAGTTACAAATTTAAAAGGTGTTAATTCCAAATATGTCAATGTGAAAATATAAATAATTTTAGTTTATAAAATTTAAACTACTATAAAGGTTTAATTATTCAATTTTAATTTATAGAAATCGGCATTGCAATCGAATTCATTGAAATAAAGTAAAAAAAATCTCTAAAAAACTATTTCATAAAATTATCTTTGTTGTCGATTAGTTAATGTTATTTGAACAGTACAAACAAAAGGATTACTTAACTGTCTGTCATTACAACAAAAAGAAGATAACAACACTTGCAAATTAAAACTCAAAATCCTTTGAACACTGAGTGTTACACCAAATTTAAAGTCAACAGTTCATGAAAAGTTTTTTGGTGAACCCATACGTTCGTCCTTCAGATAAAGCCGCGTGAAACTAATTCGTAGAACAAAACACGGATATTCTAGACTTCAGTGGGGCGTAGGCTGCAGGGGACTTACATAAATAAAAATATTGTCTGTTTCCTCTGCGTGAGATAAGATACAACAGCCGCCAGGACGTCCGCGCTGATAACAGATGACCGGTCAACATTCATGAAGCGAATATTGTTTTAATGTTACCAATGACTGTTCCGAGCGATCTATATAGAATTGTGAATCACTTTTACGACAAATTTTATTTTTAGTAGGCAGCCTATATTTACACGGCATCGTATGATTTCTCCAAAAACTGTAATTGGTTGAAAAATTATGAAAAAATCGTGAGTCGCTTAGAGCAATGTGAATGCAACCTTTAGAATATATGTTTGCTTTTGTTAAAATTGGTTACTATTTAATTCAAGTAGCGTAACTAAACGTATATTAAAATATGTATGTCTAATACCTGGCAACATTTTCAATTATTTTTTAAGAGACGGCAACTCTACGAGGGTTGTCAAAATAATTGGGATTGAAAAAAAGAGATGTGTATTCTGAAGAATTGTAATAAATACGAATGGATTACTGCACACACTGGTTTTCATTTAGCTGGCAGTCTTATTAATACTTTGCTTTAGAGGACACGATTTTATAATTAGCTTCATGGAAGACAAGAACGCAATCATCGACACTTGTAAGGATTAGCATATTATTTTATTACTGAGGTGCCTACCAAAAATAATAATACAAAAACGATTTTGTAGAAATTTTAACATTGTTATAAAACCCTTCTAAATTTGCGCATGGCACTAAGAAAAAAATATTAAATATGTAAATTAATAAATTAAAGTTAAAAGATAGTTCATTAGTTACTTATTATGAGTCTATCATCACCACTGGAATAGGAAAACATTAGGTAGATTTTATAAATCGTTACAATATAAACATATTTTTAATCAACTTCCAATTTTTTTTTTGCCTGTAAATATTTACTTTTTTAGGGTTGTCACCTCATGGTGATAATAATTGCATATTTTCAACGGTTATTGACACTAAAAAGCGTGAAGAATTTATTTTTTTATCAAAATACAAAAACCGACTTCAAAAACCTAGGTGCACTAAAAAGCTAAAAATAACCGTTATATAAAAATGTTTTTTATTAATATTTTGTTGACGTAAACATGGTCTCTAGATAGAAGAGGAGAATATTATGTTAATTATCTACAACCTAGAATCATTCAAACTTAGACCTAACTGTGCTGTGGCTGACTTTATAAGAACATAATATAACTTTGACTCTCGAATAACCTCGACGTATTCATTATTTGATTATAAGTAGGTACCGCCTACGCATACACAGGTGAAAGGTTTGAACAATACAACGTTACTTTTTTCTATCAAGAGACATATTTTTAGTATTTGGAGTTTTAGCCATACTCGGTACCCTTTTGCTCTAACAATAGCTAAATAAAATAACAAAAACACATTAACATATTTTATGTTCATTTGTTGCGTGAATTTCAATTTGACGAACTAGGCCTGGCCCCCGCAGAGTAAACTTTGCAAATTCAAATAAAAATACATGTACACTATACATCGGAATAGTGAGCTCATAAATATACAATTGGCTGGTTTGCTTACGAACCCAAAATCACGTCGGTACGTACACGGTTCGTACCCCCAGTGGTATAAGCCAAAAAATACGTTGAAAAAAACGCAAAATCCGCTTTCCGCACGTATTGTTAGCGGTTCGTTACTAGTACGAAAAGAAAACTACGATTTGAATCCAACAAAGTCGCATAAATGAACCGACAGATCGCTCCCCCAGGGGGACAGCTGTCATTGTGGTGAAATAAAACACAAATCTACACGCTTATTATTGCAATTTGTATGCAGGAATTGTACAATTAAATCATCTTAAGTAATTTATTATCTTGAACTATTTAAAAATCCGATTATAATATGAATTGATTAAGGGTCGTCTTCAACCATTTAAACCCTGCAACTATCTGCTCAAATGTCTTTAGAAATATGTATCTACTTTGCTTCATTCATAATTCTTCTCGTTCGCACAATTCACGCACCGTTTTGTTTCTTTATGTAAATCAATATGACTTCCCGAAATCCCCAACTCGAGATATAATATTCTAAACACGGTGGACCGCGTTAAGGCAAACGTAGAAATTTGTCACATGAGCGATGGTTCACCTACGTGTTTCGCCATCCAAATCCCAAATATAATCCGTCGCAGTTCAAATAAAATACACCTTTATTACTTTAAAGAGAAAAGCTTAAATCCAGCGCGACAGTCTTGGGGGATTTCATATTTCATGCGAACCGGGACCGGGATTATCGTGCGAATTTATGTCTTAACGTTGTAATCAAAAGTACGCTTTCTATCGAGCAGTCGCGCCGCCTCGCCCGTAGTTACGCAAAGTGAGACTGTATGATTTCATGCCAGCAAAAGTAAAGAAGGTTGACAAATAGGTCGGGCGTGCCGATGTTCAGTTTTATTAAAATTAAAACGTTCTATCGTGACATTAATAAAATGCGGTAAGGTTTAGAATCGCTCGCACGTTTGAATTTACAACGAGGACACGAGGGATACGGCGAACATATTTATTATCATCGCTCTAGTTTATTGCGTTCGAGCATTAGAAATAATCTTTAATATGGGGTGTGTTTTAACGTTTCAAAGCGGCGGCACTCTGTGTGACCGAAATCTGAGCAGCAATCGAACTTAGTATTTCGTGGAAGAATAAAATATAAATCGGAATAGGCGGTTAACGGATATGGACGGAAAACATTTGCGAAGGCGAAAATTTCTAAAAACAAAACGAACCATAAATCTGTCGAAACGGAGCAAAGCGACGGAGTCGAAGGGCCCGTCCACAGCAGTAACTCACCCCACGTACAATTTTACAGACAATTTATTCGACATGAACTGTACTTGTCAAGCGCTGACGTTTGCGTATTGAGGGCATGAATGATAGACGCGAAAGAGAGGAGACAACTAGTGCTCAGGCATTGTGGTCACGTAGGTGCCAGACTCGGCGGAGGCGCAATCTTCACGGTAAGAATTACATTTATCCGGAACACGAGGAAATCTCGAGTAATTCAATGCATACAGCGATGGAGGATGTAGAGAGGGCTATTGAAAACTGTGATGTGAAAGCGTATTCATATTTTATTGGATTACCGAAATAACGTGTGTATCAGGCTCTCGCTTCCGTGTATTTTCCCCTTCTGTCAAATATATGGGCATTGACCATATGCGACGTTATTGTGTGTAGGTTTTTTGGAAGGGACACCTCAATAGAACCATTACGTTTTTACGAGTGTGCACTTAATTTACGTTCTTTAAAGTAGGTAAGTGCTTACATAATAACTCTGATATACTAATAATGGGTGTTGATAAATGTATTTTGTGTACTGATGTGGATAGATACTCTATGTTGCTGTAATGTGTCAGTACAAGGATTCGATTGCCAGTAAAGTGGCTTATCAACGACCCGATATCTGACCCAACCGATCGACCCTACCTACAAATTTGTAAGATAGGTCATAGAACTCATAGCTACACCAATTACCCTACCGATTGTGTAACACATCGAGCGATTCGTAGACCACTTAAATTAACTAATCTTTGAAACGATTTTTAATAATCCGTCAACTCTGTCAGCTTTAGATTAGAGGACAAAAACGAAATAAAAACTTTACAAAACATAAAATATAGTTGTTGGCTGATTTATGAATAGGGCGTGTCACAAAACTACACAATTCCGACAACAGGTTGGCAAATAAATTGTGTGGTATGAAAAATTTGCAAAGTGTCAACCGTTTAAAAATGCGGCGACGAGTTATAGTTCAAACGATAGACGGTTTTATTAACTAGTCTTTTAATTTATCGCTTTGTACCTTAATACAAAGCGGGTAAGGTTGACATATTGATATTAGGCATCATAATGTATTGAAAGGTAATAGAAAAGGTGTCACACCCAAATTCGTACTAACGCAATTTTCTATTCGTATTACATATACGTCATTTGCGGAACGGTAAAGGAAAACACCTATAATTTTCATGTGTGAGAAGATAGCCAGTTCTTAGGGGTTGTGTCGAGTCCATCAACCCGTATTGAGTCAGAGCGTGATGGTCTAAATACACCTCACATTGCATAAAGGCCTGTGTAACCACATCATGTGGTTACACAGGCCTTTATGCAATGTGAGGTGTATATATTTGTGTATATATTTAAATTATATTGCTGATGTTTGTTCTTGATTTGAATTTACATACGTTATTGTCATACTTAATTCTCCATTTTTATGATTTATTTTATCAACAATGAATTTCGCTGACAGCTCATCGACTCTCGAACTCCCCGACGTACAATCGTGCAGCAAATCACACAAGATGATTACGTCATCCGAAACTTAGCGCCGAAAATCCGAACATCGAGTGTTTGTTTTTGATTTTTGTATAACGAGACAATGGGGAAATGATGAGCACTGTGCCGTACGTTGCCTTTGGGATTTCACCCCACACCCCCTGTTGGACGTTACAATCAAGTTTGAACTTTATTTTGTAGCAGGTAAAATTTGAAATGATTTGTGATGGTTGTTTAGTTAGGATGCTTTTGTGTAGTGGAGTCCACATATGGCGTGGCCCGGGTCTCGTGAAGTGACGGCATGTCACTGGGGAGCCGGATTGGCCTCTGTGCTCTATAAGACCTACAATGTGTTCTCGGACTACTATGTCATCATGAACCGATTTAAAAGTCAGGTGTGCGTGCAGTTTTTTGTTAATCTGGTGTAATTTAGTTGTCATAGGGAATTAGTTTTCATACTGAAGATTTAATTTAATGATTTGATCAGAATCTTACTTTTTAAAAGACTGTAGGTACAGTGATAAAAATACTCTAATTGCAAGAATAGTTAAGTCACACAAAAACAAGTGAACTTTTTTTTTGGCACGAAACTAATCCAAGTGTATCGTCGTCCTTTTCGCGGCCGTATGTTTAAACAAGATGATATTATTTTAGTGCTGCCAAATAAGGCTTAGTTGTAGTTTGCGTATTACAGAATCGACATCAATGTTTATTAGGAAGTCGCATAACAAGCACATAAAGCCCTGTGCACACTGCAGCCCCCCCCCACACACACACTAATTTTTTTCCAATATCAAAACGAACTATCTGTCAATATGCATAAAGATTACATTTCTGTGGTAAAAGCCAAAGTGACCACGTGTCAAAATTCGACCGAACTGCCACCGAAAGAGCTTTTTCTATGAGTCTGTAGCGACATCTATCTCGCCACATACGAACTAAATCCTACATCGCGATATTAAAGTGATCCGAGCGATTGACCATATAATACAAGAACCCGAAAACAACCGTTGGGCAGTAGCGCGCCAGATACAACACCCGTCTGGTCGGAGGATCCTTCCTTTTCAAGTCAATACAGGGGCCTTCTAAAGTATTATTGTTTCAATAGTATCTGCCATTTTTTGACAGATTTAAAACAGAAGGAACTGTCAAAAACTGAAAGTAATACTGAAACATTGCTGCAACACAGGTATAGGCAAAAATTCGACGCCCGCTTTATGACGCCCCAGTGTGCACGAAGCTTTAGCATGACATAAGTACACATTAATCCTGACAGCTACATCGTCAACGCACACAATTAGAGCCACGATCAATGAGCCAGTAAATTAATAGAGCACCCATCACTTAATTAGCAGATTAGTCAGTGCTAACCGAAAACCGATGAGATACGCTTATATACCGCAAATTAGATGCTTCTTGTTTACCTTTATAATGATCTGGCATCAAAGAGGAAGCTGGATCTACCCCGCTGCGAGTTCCAAACCACAGTAAATGTAAGGCAGTAGTATCATTTTGTTATAACATTGAATTTACCCAGAATTCGTACTGGTTATTCACAGTTGACAGAAAAGAGGGATTTGGAAAGTTCAATTTCCGAAGAATTTTAAGGGAAATCTATGTTTCAGCTAAAGGCTTGCGTAAAGGTGTTCCACGTGATGGAAAATGTTAGACATTGTACTAGAGTACGATGTACCAGAACTAAGACAAGATTATCAATTGGGTTTTTCTAATAAATAATGAAAAGATTCCAGGTTTGATTGACGAAACGAAAACAAGACGAATAATTTAGCATGTTTGGATGAGCCAAAAAGAATACTACTACTTTTAAAAATAAAAACAAAATAGTGAACAATGTTACAAGATCGCAGTTACGGCTGTTTTGGAATGCTAAAAACTGTAAGCTATTTTTGTAAAATATTTATTGTACTTTATCGGAGATATACATATATAAAAATTAGTTCCACGTATTTTTTATCGGCCGTCAGAATTTAGGATTACGATTTCAAGTTGGACTACTGTTTCTGACTTTACACTTACTGTTCCAGTATCGCGAACTCAAAGTTAGTGATTTATTTACGCTGTCGGTGTATTGATCGACGGTATGTAGGTACAATTTAGGGAGAAACGGGGTCAAGTGTGTATGTTCCATGTCATTTTGTTTGTTTTACTCGATCAAATAATCTCGGGACGCAGGGATTTGATTAAGTTTTATCTTGAAAGGAAAATAGATCGGATGTTTATTTCAATAAAACGGCACACCCTTATCTCTATATACGGTTCCATGTAATCAGTACTCGTAATTTTGATGTCGACTCTACTAAAATTTTATTCCTTTTGTAGGTATCGTTTGTTGCTAGCACCTTAGCTAAATGTTCCCAAGTTTGATAAAAAAATTATGGGGCTAGTTCACTTTTGTATAGAACCATGCCTTTGCAAGTCGTTTATTTATGGCAAATTTTTAGTTTCTTTGGTGTTCAATATGTGACTCAACAATTCAAATATTATACGACAACGCAAGCGTTAAACACATCTAAATGTCTTAATAGTCTCGCCTTAAATGTCCAATTATGGTAAGTGCCTGTTTTATATATTATTTTTGATCTAAAAATGAGATAAGTCGGATTTTTTTTTAAACTTTTTGAAGAAAGTAAGTACTTTGATCTTGCGCTAAGTTTCAACTTACTATACTTAGCTCTTTGGAGCTCAGTAGACTTAACTACTTAAAAACAAAATAAAATCTGTAGCTCTACTACTGTAGATAAACGCGTGTTTTACTTTCGACATTTTTCGTATAAATAATAAAGGTCAATCTTAACGCATAAACGCATGGTAAAACTATTTTAAGCTTGGCGAGGGTCCTCTATTTTTATATAGGTCGTCTTATGGCTCAGATGTGTCGAGATTTAATAAAAGAAAATAAAAGAAAAATTACTTTTAGAACGTCGTCCTCGTCGGAATTAGCTTTATTGGTTATATCATAGACAATTCAATTACTAAAAGAGTGATGTACAATATATAGTAGTGTTGTGCCAATCGGTAAACGGAAAATCAAGTTTTACCAAAGCTAGAAACATTTTTTAAATTGATAAATCATAGACGTTTTTATAAATCACACAAAAAATAACGCCATATAACATAAATCTGAAATCCGCTTTTTTATCCAGGTAACTACTTAAATTATTTGCATATAAATCGTGAAAAAGTCACAAAATTATAAGTCTGTCACCCATTTCAACGTACACGTAACACGTATACTAATCAAATGTAATAAAAACTGCCGGCAACGCTCGCGCAGTGAACTGTTAAGCTGAATGTATTATCAGTTTCAATGGCTTTTAATAAATCCATTTAGCGTTGGTAGTTACGTCGTTATTTTAAAATGCCATTACGTAATAATGTTAATGCCACTATGGAAGATAAAAGTAACTTATGTGTACTGAGTTACAGGGCTCCTAATCTGCTAATACAATTAATGAAAACAACGTAAAAAAATATTACAGTTGTTTGAGTTTTCAACTGACGAAAGCATGAGTTGACTAACTAGTCAGAATTAGATTTTTTTATTCATGTAGGTACATATACAGGTACTAATGAATCGTCAAAAAAACATAAAACGCTACCACCCATCCGGAATAAGACAATTAATTAATACAACATTATAAAATAATAAACATAGAACTAGCTGACTGGGCGAACTTCGTACCGCCTTAGAATTAATGACATACGAAAGCAGCACCACCTACCGGGTCTAATTGTGAATCTAAACCATGCAGGGCGCCACATAAACGCATAAAAAAATATTCAAATCCGTCCAGCCGTTTAGGAGGAGTTCAGTGAGATCCACACGTACAGTAGAATTATTATATAGAAGATATACGTTTTGCTTTTAAAGTACATAACATTGTCTATAGAACACAACCAAATAGGCGATGTATCTGCTTTGTAATCAACTGGGTGGTCCACCGAGACCGCAGTTCGTACTGATTGACATTAATTAAAGACAATCAATCGATAATCGTCTATAAAATAGAATTTAGCATCGAATATCCCGGCAACAATACACCGGAGGTAAATAGTTGAAGTAATTATTCGGTCAGGCCGGGTCAATTAATCATCGGATGCGGACCGAAGCCGTATTATCAATTTATGTGCGTGGACCGAAATACATCTGTCCGGTAGTTGCTGTCCCAACACTAGCTTGTTTACTGTTCTAAATTCGAATTTGACACTGATTTCGGTATAAATACGTGTCAATGAATGTCGTCCGTGCTAAGCCGTCACCCACAGGCGCGTCATAACGAACTGTATTACCTCATGGAAAAGGCATATTTTTGACTGAAATGTCATTGATGACGCGGACGATTTTTGAAGTGTGGTCGAGTGCACAGAAATTCTGTCTTTATATTAATTAACTTAGAGTACATTTTCAAAAAAAGTCACCATTATTCGTTCGCCCTTATAGGCACACAGCATTAAAATAAGTCAGTTATGCTTTGAATTGAGTAGTAAATCATTAGGTACATACAACCATAAGGGTATAACTACGTTTTACGTTTTAAGTGATTATGATATGTTTTAATATAGTAAACATTTATGGATTAATTAAAAAGGGCGTGACTGCATTTGTTCTTTTGTTAGTGTGTAGTACCAGAAAAGTCGTTTATGGAACACAACAGGTCATTAAGTTGTAATAACTTTTCGTGAGTGAAATCATGCATCAAGATAAATACCAAGCCCCAAACCAGTAACCTTGTATAGCACAATAAGTACCACCCAGCTAATCGGCACAGTAATCATTTGAGCACCTGTTCATAATTGTTCTGTAGTCTGAACTTTGAACATCTGGTTCTGTTTAGAAATTCTCGCAACTGATTGTACTTAGTAAAGTATAGTTAGTTACATTGTTTTGTCAGTCGGCCATGCTGTAGATTTCCTATCTTGGATCTTCGTCTACAATTGCTGCTGTATCACAGTCGTCGAGATTTAAGAGGCCCGTTTTGACACTTGTCATTCATAACATTTGACTATGGATATTGTAAAAAAAAAAAAATTAACGCACAAAAAAATAACTATTTTGAAAACCTAAGAAGTAAATAGTTTTTTTTTTTTTATTCAAAGTTACATTCTATTTTCAAATCTAGTTTGTTCTCTACGAGTGTAAAAATCGTAAGTAATTACAATATATTTTTAAAATTCCTATTTGACAATATAGACGGGAACATGTGTAGACTTTGCAGAGCAGTGGGACAGTAGAAAGGCTATATAGTATTAGCCTTTTTACTGTCCCTCTGCTCTGCAAAGATCAATTAATGTTAGTCGATTAAAGAACTAAATTTATAAGCATTTCTGTTCTTGGCGACGATACCTTTATTCAGACAATAGTTTCTGCGCAACACCAAAACAAGAAAATCCCTAATCTCTATTTTATACGTTATGTAAAGTGATTTAACGCCTCGCCACATCCGCCCTATTTCCCATAAAAAGCGATAAGTAGCGGACCACCATAAAGTCGTGGCCGTCCCATGGGACATGGCACTTTGGCGTCGATATCATAACGCCGAGACGCATTGTCGATGATCTGCGTTGGTGGGTACATATACCGACACCGGTGTGCGACCACCCTCGCTTACTTGCTCTAACTATAGTTAAAATGACGTAAGAAATTTATGGAGTTACATTTTATGTACAGGGTGTATCAGAACTATCGGGTATACAACTGAAAGGTACAAAAATTTCATCGAAATTATTTCTTTTTTATAGGGTTCCGTACCCAAAGGGTAAAACGGGAACCCTATTACTGAGACTTCGCTGTCCGTCCGTCCATCACCAGGCTGTATCTCATGAACCGTGATAATTAGACAGTTGAAATTTTCACAGATTATGTATTTCTTTTGCCGCTATAACAACAAATACTAAAAAACAGAATAAAATAAATATTTAAGGGGGCTCCCATACAACAAACGTGATGTTTTTGCTCGTTTTTATAGATAAGGGTATGGAACCCTTCGTGTGCGAGTCTGACTCGCACTTGGCCGGTTTTTTTTTTAAAATTCCGCCACCTCTGTTGATATTTTGTAATATCTCGAGTCTTATGCTAAGTTTCCAAGTTTTGTTTTGAGAATATTAGTAGTCGTACACGTAAATGTAGTTTACACCTGTAGTTACACGAATGTAGTTTACACCTGTAGTTTACACCTGTAGTTACACGAATGTAGTTTAAATAGGGTTATAGGTGTGCCCTAAGACAAAAAGATACTTGTGGCATATATTCAAAGGTAACTTGTTAACTGCAACTTAGACATTATGATAGTTAGGTATAGTCAGCCGTCACTTTTCATCAACATGTTAACTACAGTATATGTAGGTACCTAAATTTTTATTTCGGATTTCTGATACAACCTGTATTTCAGGAATAATAATACTCGAGTCTTTTTATTTTCATGCATCTAAAAAAAATTCGAGACTATTTTTTCAAATAGCTTTTTTATTATCTGGAATAGAATCGACATCACTACTTTTTATTTTACCTTTTAAGTCCTTCGTAAATTTTAGTATGAACGTTCTCAATTCAAATTTTCGGCCAATTACTGTACTTTTCCGACTCTTAACGTTTGAACGTAAAAATAGAACATAAATGTCGACCAATATATCCAGAACCGTGGTAATCAATCCCCTGGCTACAAGTTTTATAGCAGCAGAGGCCTACTTAAGATTGATGGCTTATCGCGTTGGTGGCCTAATGCATTTAGAATGGAATTGGATTAAAACGTTCTGTATATAGGAAGTGTGTGAATTATTTTGACGAATGTTATACAATTAAAGTAGAAGTTTGTTGACGCATACAAAAGATGGCAATATAGCTAAGCAAGTGTTAAGATTTACAACCATTTTGAAATTCAAAAACAGACAGGTCAAAAACAAAAGCCAAAAGAGAAAAAAAAGCAACTTCCAAATTCAAATGCTCCGAAAAAGTCATAAATATTAAATCATCGCTGAGTGCAGCACGCTCTTAACAGCGCACTAAAAAAGCTTTGTCTCGTAGCAAACAATAAAATATCCTAGAGACGAGACGTTTGAACGCAGTAAACTTTATCTTAATGTCTCTATTGAGTTTAAAAATACCCGGTCCATATGTGCGTTGTACATTCGATGGTACAACGTCCGCTCTGTCACTGTTGTCAGTGTATGTATTGATGGTTGTACTTTTACATTCTTTTTTTAACCCGCTCAAACTTTTTTTTGGAGTGTCAAAGAGCGGTTGTGTTTTTGACGAAGAACAATATTTAGTGTCACTCGTTCGTTATTTAAAAGAGATGCGATGTTGTATCTACCAATGTTTACGGTAGATACGTCGGTTTTATAGAGATCAGGTTATTGTGTTTCCACTTTTGTCCTAGCAGTTACCGATTTGTGGTATTTGCGCCCGGAATGTTTTCGTAATTGCTACAGGTCAGCCGCTCGTCCAACTGTGGGTTTGCTGACTGTATTGTTACATAGGTACCTAATGTAGGCATTTAACGTAACTACGAGTATATGCCATTTTCTGTATTCTCTTACGTCTGTTTTAAATGTATGATAGGATTCATCCGCCATTTTTATCATGTTCATCAACCAATTTTTATTTTTATGTGTAGGTATTTATTGAATTTGCTCTTGTTATTAATTACTTGACACTGGCTTAAATACCCGCTAATCGCAGATGGGACCATTCCTAATCACATTCAATTAAATTTGTTAAAAAAAAAGAATGTACACGACACGTACACGTCACCAACAAGGTTAAATAAAGTTTTTTTTTTACATTTTTAACTATTTGTGATGTCTGTGCAGTCAAGTCTCAATGGTGTACCAAAGCTTCATATACAGAATACAATTTATGTAACCATTCACACCCAACAAATACATATTTTGTTCCTTTTATTGTTCTAAACCTAGTTATCATACAAATAGGTTGCATCTTTGCGGTGTAAGTGCACAATATAAAAATGTGACGCACAATTTCACCCCTTATCAGCCTGGCGGGGTACGAGATGGTATCAGAAGTACCACGCCACCGGTAACTGCCGTCTGGGGACCTATTCAGCCAGTATTACCTTATACTTCACGTTACGAATTCAAAAATGGAACGACTACCACGGTGACAGATTTACCACATAAGCTGTCACCCTGTCTATATGGCGGTAGCGTCTACCTCTCCATTCATACGGACGGTCTATGGTGCTAGTGTTGTGATTAATCGAAATAATTCGGGTATTACCGTAAAAGTAGCACTACATAGTAAAAAAAACACTGTATGACGTAAACTTTTCGAAACGTCATTGTTGGTTGAGATACAAAAACCACCGAGTACCCAATGGGGTGGGCAATATACTCAAAAAGCTATACCTACTTTTGAGAGTACGTCGTCTTTTCTTTGCGAGCACTAATAATCCATCTATTTCAAGGCTTCGTTTATCAGAGATGTAGGTAGTGATTTAACTATGACATACCTAAATAGTATTATTGTATTTCAGTTAAAAATGGAGTGAATCAAAAATGAAGTGGAATAAATTAACCACTGAATCGTAATAAAGTCCATCACAAGGAATGCAAACGGTGTAACCGCTGCACCTTGTCAGCGATAAAAAAAGTGGATAGTTAAGCCCCCGCAATACTGAGTAAAGAAAGCAACAGTAACAATATTTGCTTATTTTCGTGGGATCCAATGCAAACGGGAAATGTTTTTTGGCGAAAAATACAAAACGGTAAATATTAAGTTTGCGAATGAGGTAAAGCTTACTGTTGTATCAACACTCGTCTGTGTGAGGCTGCTAACGTCTCAACCAATATGAATGCTTCAATTCCTTAGCATAACAGAAGCTAAAGATACAACGCATCGCCATTGGTGGAAGCATGCTGGCAAGCAATCCCGCAGAATCAGTTTTTAGGGTTCCGTACCCAAAGGGTAAAACGGGAACCCTATTACTGAGACTTCGCTGTCCGTCCGTCCGTCCGTCTGTCACCAGGCTGTATCTCATGAACCGTGATAGCTAGAGAGTTGAAATTTTCACAGATGTATTTCTGTTGCCGCTATAATAACAAATACTAAAAAACAAAATACAATGAATATTTAAGGGGGCTCCCATACAACAAAAGTGATTTTTTTGCTATTTTTAAAGATGGTACGGAACCCTTCGTGCGCGAGTCCGACTCGCACTTGGCCGGTTTTTAACAGATATTATATTGAGGTAACAGTCGAAAACTGATAGTAATATTAAAATCGTTGCTGCAAGACAGGTAAGTAGTAAGGGGGCAAAGTTAATTCAATTCTGAAAAAGTCAAACCATACGAACGGCTCAAACAAAGCCTTCATTAGCAGTATTCCAATATGAGAATATTAATAACATCGGATTTATGTGCTATTTAATTTGGTACTAAGTTTAATATTGTATGACTTTTCTAATAACTTGCAAGGAAATTCAAAATTCTAAAAGTCCTTATTTGTATTTTGTTTGCGGTATTTTAATATATTTTTAGTAAAAAATTTGACTTCCCTCTTTCTGTTAAACTTTTTCAGTATCAAAGGCTTGTGTATTCAGCAAACTAGAAAACGATGAATAAAATGTCGTCAAACAATGTTCTAAAAACCCCAGCCTATCTGCCCTATGTGGCTACGGCGGCCGCTATAAAATATTTTCAATACCGAGGAAAATTGGTCAAAAATGACTCCCCAACAAGATTATCTCAACTTCGACGGGGCGCTGGCGAAACTCTGACTTACGACATCCAATTTCAAAGTTCATTTTCCTTTGAAGCCATTTAAGTATTTCAGTATACTGTTTCAGTTATGTAAGTTACTTCAGGGACCCAAGGAGGAGTAATTTGTTGGGAGCTTATTTAATGTTTTCGTAGAGAAACAAAGTCTTTTATTACGGAGTGTATATAATGTGTTTGTACATTGATTAGATCGAAACGAAAGCGGAAAACAAGGAAATACATGAATTAACAACTTTTTTGTCAGAACTGCGTCAATGATATTTTACACCTTTTCCATTGTGTATCTGTTACTCCCAATTTGACACTATGTGTTAGAACAACGCTCTTCCCTGTGGGACGCACTAAGAAGGACAGGATACCCAACTTTTTCCATCTAAAACTTGTACTATAAATCGTCACGGGCCACCGAACGGGAACTATCGAAAACTAACCCCCCCGACTAACCCCTCACCAGTTTTATTGACAATTTATGGCAGATTTGCATTACTGCTGAGTAAATGACTGGACGAATTGGAAGTTTTGCCATTTGGGATGGGACTGATATATTGGGTAGGTACAGTTCGGGTTTATCCTCATTAATAACTCGGACTATTAAACGGGTATATTAGATTGAAGAATTGAATTTGTTCTAAGGCATTAGGCAGGTTCACACAGGCCGCGTAGCCTCGCGAGGCACAAGGTCCTCTTGTTTATCTTAAACTAGTTGCGCGGCATATGGGCGCGGTGTAAACGCACCCAATAACTAATTAAAACAACTGCTAGAGTGGAAACATCTAAAATAATGAGTATTTTAATGAAATCGATTTGTCTTAACCAAAAATAGTTCATCTAAATGAATAATTTTCACTCGAGGAATTCCATTTGCTATTGATCTGATGCTAATAATTACTTGAAAATGATATATAAGTTCTAAAATTGGGACTTATTTCTGTTTAGCTGTCTCTTACGGTTAAGTAGACGTAAGGTAACAAAGATTTTAGGGTTTTAGGGTTTGTTGGCGTGAACCTAGAACAATCGAATATCGATAGATCCATAGCCGACCTTAAATAAAATTGGAATACAAAATAAAAATAAACAATTTAAAAGCCTGTATCATCATGTTTCATAACAAAACAAAGGTAAAGACACTTAATAAAGTATTTAATGAGGCAAGTTGTTAAGTTTCCCTTTGATTGAAGAGGCGACGAAGATTCCTTGATTAAAATGTCTCGGCAGTGTTACTGCGGTTGTTGGTAGCACGCTGCTTGCTTTGAGTTCACCACTTTCGCCTTTGAAATTTGAAAACTTGATAATTCAGCGTTGCCATTGGGATGACGTTGTTTTGTGTTATTATACATGACACTACATATAGCCTTGAGGTGTAATACTCAGAGATGTAAAAGACCAACTTAGTTTTGAAACACTACATTCTTAGTCGCAGTAGGTGATAAGTAGTTAACAATTCCGCAAAGAACATTGAGAACACGTCAAGCCCTGCGCAAATAGACACGTCAAAAGGTACGCGAGCAATTTTTTGCTAACACAAAAACCAACTGTATTAAATCGTAGAAAAAGTACAATTTTCAATGAAATGTCATCAATGATGGGAGTGAAGTTAATACGAGGACACGTGATTCTTGGCCCTGAAATTCAATCTTTATGTAAGGTACGCGAGCAATTTTTTGCTAACACAAAAACCAACTGTATTAAATCGTAGAAAAAGTACAATTTTCAATGAAATGTCATCAATGATGGGAGTGAAGTTAATACGAGGACACGTGATTCTTGGCCCTGAAATTCAATCTTTATGTATATTCATACAGTGTACATTTTCAAAAAAAGTCAAATGAAATCGCTCTCCCAAATATGTTCAGAGTGGAAGATTATTTAAATGGAAGTTTGAACATATAAAAAAAATTCCAATTGGAACTGTTAAATCTCCGGAAGTGAGTTACGCTGAGCCGAGACAATCAGCAATTGCCATGTAGACCCACGGAAATGTGTCGTGAAAACCCTTGGCACGTAGGCCTGCCCCTCTTCTCCAAAAGCATAACACATAAATAGTATTCCGGCTCGTATCATATCCATATTTCTTGGCCGACTGATTAGATATGAAGAATAATATTTTGTCGGGGCAGAAATAATATCCTGATATATTCTTACGGGCGAGATAACGGGCCGAAAGATGTGGCCCGTAATGGTCGCCAAAGGCACGAAATTGTCCGAAATGGGCCGAAACAAGCCGACAGTGGGCTCGACCGACCGCGTATTTTTACATATTATTTTCAGGGGAAGCATTAAATTATAGGGGATTTTTTTTCGGGGAGTTATGAAATACCATATTTTGCGGAGGTGTGCGGAATGAAAACGACTCCTGGCTTCGAGGGCCAGAGAGAAAATATAATTATATGTTTTATGTGCCTTTATTATTTATTGGGGTGTGGGTCTTTATCCGAAAGTTTGTGGTGAAAAGGCGGTTTTATGTTATTTTTCAGCGTTGAATACTAAGCAACCACATTGTATATTTTCTACCTATAACGACCCAAAAAATACTTAGTGGGAACTTCTATAATCCTCTCTTTGCATGAGTATAAAGATCACTATATCCTATTAGATATGACAAAAGTTTGCAGGCAAAAATTCTACCATTCTACCAAAAGACAGGAACATTACAAGATCTACGTGCTTCAGTGGATCAAATTCGGTAAAGCAGTGAATAGGTGTGGGGTTATAATCAGTGAGTACCTTCAGAATCAGATCATCTTCTTGGATCAAGGGTACACAACTGAAATAAAAAGAGAAATATATAAATGGGTTAGATGCCACGTCGTCTCTGTATCATTGTTGACAAAGATTAATAAAGAAGTGTTTGTTTAACTCATCGCCTTTCTAATTCTGTCAAGATAGTTGAAATATAAGTTTCTAAGGTACCGCATTTATAAATATATATTTTATTATATGACTCGATGAAGGTCGTAACACTGTTTTTGTAGGTAGATACCACACCTGTATTACAGAAATAAAAATAAGCCGTTTTTGAGTTTTAGCGAGACCAATGAACTGACATTGATTTTTATGTAAGAATGTATAGAAAATTATATAGTCAAAGATACTGTTTGAATGCTGTGTAATATAACACGTAGCTGCAATGATGCGTCCTTAAAGTAAACTGTACATATAAAATCAGTTTTCTGCAAACTGTGGCGTTAGAGAGGGACGATGCAGCAAAAGACGGCGATAGAAAAGGACAGCGTGATATGCGGACAGTTGGACGCGTGTACTGAATCACAAATGCAGTTACGGATGCAGTGACAGGTCTGCTTACCATTGAATTTGATTTTAGGGAACGTTCCTTAAAATATTTTATTTGTACAATACCATAGTTTGGAATATATTTAAATTGACTGTTAATTTATATAACTTACAGATTGATAAACCTATTTTATTTATATCTAATTCTACTACTATTCTACTTATTCTATCTATTCTACTTGTTTTATTTTGCATTGTAAATATTTTGTAAATAGTTGTTCAGAAGCAACTAATTCTACGTAAATCGAAGGGATAAAATTATCAGATTTTGAAAATACAATTAAACAGGTGCATTAAAATGTACCGCACTGCCTGACGCAATTATTTAAACAATAATTAGGCAAGCAAACGACGAAGTAAATTAAAGAATGTGTTTCTTTAATTTACTTCGTCGTTTGCGTACTTTCCACAGGCGAAGGACACATATAATGGTACAATGAAGCATAGAAGCCCCGAGAGGCAGCTAGCTCGGCTACATTCATTAAAGCACGTGTACATCAAATAAAAAAAAAAACATAGTGTAGAATGAAACATAGGTTTTTTTTTTTTTTGAAGGACTTACACTGTTGGCGGTGAGGTGGCATTTACAGCTTTACCGGAGGAGTGGCGAGCGCAGAATGCACTCCAACCAAGGCCTTAAGGGCGAAAAGGGGTGGCAACTAGCTCAAGGGCGCCACAGAGGGCACGACCTCGGCTTGGGCAGTTACCGTGACGGGAGAGGTAGTGACTGCGCTCCTAGGTGCAAAGATGCACCTACGAGCGGAAGAGGGGGTTCCTGGCTCCAAGGGGTAAGCAGAGGTGAATTGCAGTGCACCCACATTAAGCGTATTTTTATCCCAATAGGGCGCAAGTCTATTGCCATTATAACGGGTATTCCCGCTCTTTATGTGGAAGAATTGTGTCATAGTACATTCCGCTGGCCCAGTGTGGGTTGCAGGTTTCCCCATGATGTTCCCTTCATGTCTGGGATTTGAGCTAGCACCCCTTGCGTTCGCGGCGGGCGGTCTACAAACAAGGCGACTACGGCATATACAATACGGGAACTTAAAAACAAAAAATAAAATCTAATTTGAATGGAACAGTGAATAGCGAAAAGAGATCTCAAACGAATACAAAATAGTGATAATAATTAAGTTATAGAAGACTCCAACAAACTTGTTGAAAATTCACAACGGTTGTTTTTACGCTGGCCCCGTTGGTAATTAAACTGTGAAATTTCCACGATTTGCAGGCAATATTTTCAAAGGTGGAGCGGAAACTTGCAATCTTATTATTACTGAGTAAGTTATCCTACAGGATGTTTTTCAAGTGGATAGGGTGTGGGTATTTTTAGTTTGTTGAAAGTTTTTATCGTGCGAAAGTTACAAGGTGGTAAGTGAGGTGTTTGTTTGGCATATTTACACAGTTATAATGATAATTTAAAGCATATTATTTTTTAAAAATATCCCACGATAATTTCAAACGATATTTTTAGTTCTGTGACGTGTAAGCGTATGTTGTTGCAGTGAACTTTTTGTCAGCAAAATGATGCAACGACAAAGTAACAAAAATAAATAACAGCAGTGGTTAACAATAGTGGTTAGTGGAAAAAAAATATAATTTATGGTGCTTACTCACTTATATAACTATAACTGCAATCATCCCCATCTTGTTGCGACTCACCTGTAAAGGAAAAATAAAAATTAGTTAAAAAAATAAACGAAGCCGACTCTGAAACTAAGAAAATCTTTGCCATAACGAACTCTGTGCCAATATACATAAAGATTGAATTTCTGTGGTAAAAGGCACGCCCCCACGCGTTAAAATTCGCTCGCGCCGTCAGTGTAATTTCGCTGAAAAATTGACTTTTTCTACTGGTAATGCAGTCCGTTTTGGTATTGGTAAAAAATTCAACGCGTGAGTATAAAACGATATGTTTAATTCAAAAACACCGCGGTACAAGTTGAAAACCGTAACATTTTTAACGTTTAACAAAAGTTTGTTGAATTTCACAACCAAATTCATTTATAAATATTTTGTTATTCGATGCGGTACGTACGTTATGACGTCAATAAAAGGAATGTTTGAAAACTATTGGAAGTAGTTATTATGCCCGTTAAGAGGATTTCAATCATGACTTAAGGCTGCCGGAATATACTCCTTCTACTACGAAAATAAGTTTTAAATTCAAACATCAACTCGCATTGTCAATTCCAAAACGGCATGACAACACGTCATCGTTTGCAATCAAATTTTATTTGTATTGCACATTATATAAGGTCGTAAATTGATTTGGTAGCGGCAAACGTTATAATGTCGCGTCACGCAACATTGGATACGAATCTGGAACTCCTGGTGTGTGCTTTGTTTGAGCATTATTTTAAATGGAGACTATCGTGATGATGAACAAAGCTATCCTTAGAAAAACACAAACCTTAAACAAGAATCCTAGATTTAATATCGTTACAAAAATGAACATTAATAAAATTAATTTAATTCAGTAACTAAGATTGAAATACATAATGTTTCAAGATATCTACTTCAAATTAATATTATTATTTAGAAAAAAAAGGACACCTTATTTCAATCATATTGTATTACAAAAAAGAAAATGTTACAACGCTTTTTTTATCATACAATATTTTATTCCACAAAAAGGGCTGGCAGTTACGCCATTTTGCGCGAAATCGTCGAGCGTCTCGTTTTGCGTGTAATGACGTAACTCTATACTTTATGGGCCGCTGGGAATTTAATTTCGCCTCTTTATATTTTTGACCACGCTGTCCCTACGGGTCTAGTGGGGGATAGAGGCAAGTGGGAAGGGGGGCTGAGTTCTTTATCGTGGCCATTGCGGGCGCTCTCACGTACGCATATTAGGCGAAAAGTCCTTCTAAAAGTCGTAAAAAGGTCAACTCAGGTCGGCACGCATTTATGACGTGTCTCGACCTTTACTTATTTCATCGATTGATACTTACTGGCGAGCGCTGCGCGCGAGACCAATTATTTATATATGCTTACTGGATTATTGCAAAAACTTTTAATATTATAAGAAATCATTTTTGCCAGCAGGATAATCGCATCTCTTTCCTACAATACTCGCTGCTCGTCTACGATCCTAGAAATCTATTTAATGCCTATTGTCATTTTGTGATTTACCCCAGCCCGCGTTGCTTGCACATGCGCCAATTCAAAATATTTTTTCACGGTTTATATCACATCGAGTCGCTCACACTCTTTTGTTATTCATACTAAAAGGAGAGACAAAATTTATTGATGTCACATTTTGTCTTGTTACATACGATTGTGCTACCGATGCTGGGTCCCATAATTATAAAAGTGCTTGCACAATCATACGCACCTGGGTGCGTATCTCAAAGGTATTTCGTAGTTGTACTTATGTACACCATAGCGATACCCTGGCTAAAAAATATGTAAAACAAACTAAAAGGCAAACACAGTAATATCTAAACGTTAGAATTCCTTGGAAAGTAATTCCTCGACTACTAGTAGGTACTTACCCTGAAACATAGTCTACTAATATAAAATTTAACTTCTAATGAAATATTGTTGCACGCGAAGGGTTCGTGACGTTACTACGTTAACACGATTTTATAGATCGAAAATAAACAACACATAGCTTCAAATTAATTA
This sequence comes from Ptilodon capucinus, assembly GCA_914767695.1. NCBI lineage: Eukaryota > Metazoa > Arthropoda > Insecta > Lepidoptera > Notodontidae > Ptilodon > Ptilodon capucinus. Next base: position 1,172,604 of record OU611813.1, on the reverse strand, counting down.
CAGTTTTTTAAAAATCTAGATTTAACTTAAACCAAAGGGACTCTTTATGAGATAATTATTACTATGTTACAGCTGGTTTAGTTTTGATACAGCTTCACGAAGCTGTATGGGGGCGTGGCATGCAGCGTTAAGATTCTCCTTCGGTGAACCACGTCACGGCTGAGCGAGGAAAAATAGCCGAGGCTGCTCGGTCGGTGTGTGCGCGCGTAATAGTTATTACTGACGAGGTTTGTGATAGCCTAGCGTCAGGAGGTATCAACATCTGTTACTTATTTCATCAAATTTCGCAGGACAATAAGAAATTGAACGAATTGTGACAACGATGTGCTACAATAGTGTATGAAAATAAAATTATGAATCGAACAGTCATCTGTTTTATATTGTTTTCTTATATTTAAGCGAATACTATACATTGAAATTAAACTATTTTACGGATTTTATCGCGTTTATTTACTATTTTATTTTCCCGACGTTTGAAGTCATCTGTTTTGTTGTCGAACTACGAACTTCCAGAATCAGCATGGTTACAATACTATTAAAATTATTAATTTCTATAAACAAATTAGCGTATCCATTTTTTTTGTATAATAAATATTTTATACAGATAGGTATAGGAAAAAACAAGTGTTAGAACGAACCGGGAGGCAAAAGAGCTAGGCATACAAGGATGGCTGAAAATACTCCAGATTAAGAATTGAATTTAATTTCGAGAATGCATAGTATCCTGGCTGGTTTGGCGGAAACGGCGCGAAGGGTGGGAGCGGCGACGCTGTTTCCGGCCTCGACAGTGGCGCCTTCGCGGAGTTTTCCTAATGACGCGAATATTTCCCGCCTGACGTTTAATTAACTATCAAAGATGGGTGAGGGGGTAGGAGAAGGGATGCTGAAAAGCCTCTCCTAACACGGAGCTGCCAATCGACAAGCTGGTTTCTTAATTTTTGAAGTTGCAGTATACTGAACAATCATTCGAATCGAGCGCTTTTGAGAACTGCTTTTACTTGCTAACTTAAATGTTCCTAAATTGAATTCAATTCATTGCAATTAACAGGAGTATAATTGGTATAAATAACTGAGGTAACAGTTGTGTGCGTCAATAAATAAACGACTAATCGCACTAACTACGACAAGTTTTACTATGCGACAGAAACGAATACGAACATTTGCAGACTATCTAAAGTCACCAACATAGATCTAAGACATGCAAAGTTCAGGATGACGCAGGAAGCTGGTGGATGCCAATTAAGCCTACAACGACATCAGTCCAGTGACCCAAGCGTAAGAATACTGAACGAGCCAGTCACTAGAACTGCCATATTAAATTGACGCGAAGTATTTTATGCAAGTAAAATTCGTAAAAAATCGGTCTAGTATACAATTCTCGTAACACTTCTGTTGTTTTTTTTTTGGGTCAAAGAAGTTATCAATAGAAATAGACACTAAGTTTAAATATATAATTGTATTAAAACGCATTACAAATGTAGCAAGAATTGTAATAGAAGATTATAAAACTGTCATGGTTTTAAGTATCTTTTTTTCGTGTGTTTATTGTAACCACTTTCTCGTAATGATAATACAATAAACCGCGAAATTCGTTCACAGAGGCGACGCGCAGTGATTGGTCTGTGGGTGCTGCCCGGTGCCCGCGCAATCGTGCGTGAAGAACCACAAAATGGTCGATGTCGACTCTATTTGATGCGGATCACTGGTGTTCAGGAACTAGATCATTCCATTCACTCCTAGATAAACTCTCTGACATACAAGTTGATGTAGGTTTGAGCTCGTGAATCGACAAAGAAACGTTTTCAAGTTCATCTGTTCCTTGCATTTAGATAGTGCTACTTAATTCAAGAGTGTTTTCTGTAAAACGAAGTTTATTGCCTTTTTGGAATGTGGCTGTGAAATTATATCCAATAACTTGTTTTTACTTAGCTAAGCTGACTATAAAACTATTAATTTCGCAAATATTGCCAGTAAACATTTTAACGATATTTTCTCCATAAAATAGGATGCGCGAACAAAAGACCCAATCTACGTTAAAATTTCCACGAATTTATCTTAAATTCATTATTTATCTACATTTTCATTTTACAGAGAAAATCGGATATTATCCCTGAATTTTACAGCTAATAATAATAAATTGTAGGTCCTAAGCTAACTGAACAGTCGGAGCTCAGAGGTCCAAAGAAAATAAATCTGATCAAAATCCAGTGAAAGCATCTCTGACGAAGCATTTGCTTAATAGGTACCTAGAATAATGTTTATTAACAAAGGGTTGGGTTTAATATCATTAACTAAAATGTATTGTATTTTATAGGAATCAGGTTCAGATAATCGACAAAATCCGTAACAACTGTTTCACCAAATATTAAAAAGCACATCACTCTGTCTGTAATTAAAAACCAGTTTCAAAAAAGACTTAAGGTACACAGCGGCAAACTCAAACCTATTCATACACCTACGTTTGCAATAGTGAAACACCAAGAGTCTGACACAATTTTTTTCACACCGTTGCAATAAGGTCTACAATTCCTTGAAAAATTGCCTCGACGGGTGCAAATTTTGTTCGGCTACCTTTTCACAGATATCCTTTCAACTTTATAACAAACGATTTAGGGTGTATATTCGCGTGTGTGCGCCGCAAACGAGAAGTGACGTCGAATATAACTTACATACGGTTGCCTACACAAAAATAACGAACTGCGCTCGGAGACGGCTGTGGTAATCACGACGTGAATGGCCGACCATGGACTATATTATGTAAAGGATCTTTTGAGCTTTTCAAAGGGATCCTGAAGCGTTTCAGGCCGGTTAATTACACGATACGGAGGCCGTAAGCCTGAACTTTGTCTTCAGAACTGAAATTCGTAGCTATAAAACGATTTTATGCCTCTTTGGATGGAGTTTCTTAGCAAGTCGCGGTTTGTTTTTTCTTTATAACGGTAACAATATTTCAGATGTTATGGTTGTTTCTTTAAATGAGTATCAATACAAAAGAAAAATATTTTTAAAATTTCCTTATTGTTGTTATACAAAAAGTAAGTATACCTACATTATATTTTCTCGTAATCCTAGAGGGTCAAAGAAAACCCTGTACTTTTCTGGATCACGGATTTTTTGGTAGGTACCTACGTCAAACTAAGTAGTTTCTTCGTTGTTATTTTCTTTTTACGTCTAGCTTAAATGTTTGTTAAAGCATATGGTATTGTGAAATCGATTTTATTGTTACTACACGTAGAAGTTAAATTATTTATGATCTCTCAGTATGCCAGAGTTACCAAAAAGTTTTAGACCTAATAATATCCTCTTTTGGATATTTTAATTTTAAACTAACTACTTTGTCCATTGTACTTTTATGTTTTCGTCTCGTTCCAATGTTTATGTACTCAAATGGTTCAACCCGTCATTGCTACTGAAACATTTTGCCTGCGAACCCTGTACAGTTCCACTGCATTGCAGTTTCCTATTGCGACAAAGAGCCATTCTGATACATCAGAGCGACAAGCCACTGTCGGGACACACTGTAAGGCCACAAAACTAACGGTGCCATTATCATGAAAGTTTAATTTGTGAATACACTCACACGCATTTACACAGTAAAAAAATTTAATACCAATATGAAAAGACTAAAAGTACAATAGGGTCATTTTAAATAAAGAACCATATTTGCCCTCCTCTTTTTTTACTGCAAAATAATATTTAAATTGATATCAATTTCAATCCACCTATAATGTTGTTTTTCACTACAAAGGTGTTGTACTGTACCACTGTTAATGGATCGTTACATTATACAGGGTGTATCAGAAGTCCGAAATAATATTTTGGGTAGATATACGGTAGCTCATATGCGGATGCTTATTGAAGTCAACTTATACTTAACTATGATAGTTTCTGAGTTATAGACCTTTGAATATTTGTCACAGGTATCGTGTTCTGGCCTTTGGGTACATCCATAACTAGGGTTATGTACAGCAGTGTACACTTATGAGGGGTGACTACCAATATTAACAAAATAGAACATGCAAATTTAACATAGGACTCGAGATATTTCGACTCATAGAAATTGACAACGAAAAAAAAGTTGGAAAATCATGGTCGAATTTCGATGAAATTTTTATACCTATCGGTTATATACCCGATATTGATGCAAACGTCAAAGTATTATTTCGGACTTCTGAAACACCGTGTATAAATAAGGGTGTTAACAATCATAATTTTGTTTGAGTGAGAAAATTTAAATTATCACTTTGACCTGCCAAGATGCGTATTATATGCGCTGAGCTCCGTCTTGGATGTGTACGTCCCATATATAATTATTTGTTTAATTACTTACTTACTTCTACAGCCCTTTTAACGTCCCACTGCTGGGCACGGGCCTCCCCTCAACGCGAGGGGGATTTAGGCCATAGTCCACCACACTGGCCCGGTGCGAGTTGGCAGACTATTTTACTTACTTAATAAATAGAAACTTAATATACATTTTCGCTCAATTTTTCCTAATAATTTTGCAATTTATGTTAATTTAGTGTCATAATGGGACTTTAACTCGCTTGTTTCGAAGTCGCAACGCAAAGTGTGAAACTGACAACGGTAGTTCGGCGCGCTGCATCACAAATGCTCATTTCTGTTAGGGCGATGCTCGTGTGCAGTCCGTGCACACTAAACAAGGACAGTTGACCAAATAGTATTTAGTATTAATTGATTATATTGATGCCATCCCGCAAGCCCCACGAGTCCACTAAAATAACAGACAGCCTTGAAGTGAAAATCGTTCTTACATTGAACTGCCGATACGATACGTAAATTGCAGACTACCTACTTTTAGAACTCTAATAAATTCAGAGTGCTTTCGCAAACATAAATGTTGTTTCTCATAGTCAATGCGATAAGCAAAATAATAAAAGTTAGAGCTCATAGTAATTTGATTGTTTCGTGAAAACACGAAAATATTTGTGTCTAGCTGAGCCCACCTCCTCGCAATTATGCTAATTATTTTCCCACAATTAAAGTAGACTAAGTTACTCATTGCAACATCAGCTACCTGCCAGTATAAGTGCCGTCGAAATCGGTCAAGCCGTTTAGGATAATTCATAAATTACCTAAACTAGCCTAAGCCTTCTAACATCCGCAAAAAAATATTATGCACGATGTTGCTACGGTGACGCTACGCGCGTAGCAATAGAGCTACGAGTTTGCTACGCCAAATCACGCCTAAAGCGGGTTTCAGACTACGCTATAATATAATAGCAAATAGTATATAGCTCATAGCACAACATTATCGCGCACCGTACATTATTATGGACACGTTCACACTGCACTGTACTCTATATTATTGGCTTTGTATGGTGCGCGATGGTGTTGTGCTATATATTATTATAGCGTAGTCTGAAAGCCGCTTAAGAAGGGCAATCAAATCAATACAAAATGTTACCAGATACGACTCGATCTTATACAAATCGGAGCATTTAATAATCACTCACCAATTAAACAAGAAAAAATGATTTTACCATTACCAAAGTATTTTACAGCTAACAAATGCGCCGTTCCACGCAGAAATCTCATTGATATGAATACTTAACATTAATGGCTGGGCCCAAACGCTTGTCCCTAACAAATTGTTCGCTTAATCATTGTGTGCATGAACGATGGCGATCATCAGTCCGGCCCACGCGTTTTTTGGCCCGCGACCCCGTTGTTTTGCTAATCGACGATATTACGAGTTCTGACGCCTCGCCTCAGGCTTATGTATGCCTGGTACTTTCGAGGATGAAACTCAATTAGATAACAGTTCTCTGCTGGACCAAGGTATCAAGAAAGATATATTTTGTAAAATTTATATCTTTATACTTACCAACTCCAATTACAAATCTTACATGACGTGATAATGTAGATTAAATAACTAATCAAATGTATATTATTTTTAATCTACTTGCCTACTTCAATACCATTGTTTTGTACGAAAGAGTGCTACAATGCTATTGTAAATGGATCATAACATTATAAAGTTAAGTTCAAGACCATTCTCTCATATTATGTAAGGTGCTATCGTAGTGACAGAAATAATATTCAGACAGCGAAACAAATGAAAACGTTAAAACATTTAAACATCGACACAAATGTTTTGTTTATGGTTTTGCTCTGATATATCAACACCTTTTATTATATCTGATCGCCATTTGTAAACAATACGTATTAATATCAGAGGAACATCAATTTACTTACTTTAGTGTGATGCCAATAGATTCGACACCTTTATTAACGTAATCATAATATGACAATCAACACAGAATATGCCATCGAAAATTCTGGAAATATTTTCCATAATCGCTCGCTCGGCAACCAACCAAACAAAACAACATCGAGAAAATTTCTTAATAGTATTAATTAAACGATGTATTGTTTAACTATCGAATCTCCAGTGTGCGAACAACAAAGGGTGTTTCCAACCAATCGATCTCCTTATCTATGGGCCGCAGTGAGTGTTTTAATTGGTTTATAAATAACTCACCTAACCCTTCGCGGCCCTAGTCCGAATACGAGAAATTATGACCCCAGGGCGGGCGGCATTATACCGTACGGAATAATAAACGTGGCGAAATCCTTAAAACAATGCGCCGGATTGTGGGTTTAGGCCCGTTTGAATAGAAATAGGTAGTAATTAAAATTGTGTATCAAGTTTTTTGGTAGGTTAATTTTGCAAGACGTGAATGGCTGTTAAAGTTATTTACAGGGAACGGCGGGGATTACTGTGTTATATTATATTAGTAGCTTTGTTTGCCAACTTTTGAAAAATTATCAGACAGATAAAGACAGTGGATATTTTATTCGAATTGTCTTTGGTCCCATTAGTTTATTCTATTCTGTACCTAGATAGGCTATCAACGTAATCAGAGAGTTTTTGTAGCTGCATTATATCAAATAGTGTAATATTTATATTTTAGTAATATAATTGCTATATAAAATAAATAATAGTGCCATACAACAAATACTCATCGTATGATTCCAAACTAACCAAATCTTGTAGTATGGGAACCATACAATGGACTGGGGGCCATAAGAGTTACACCAAGACCAGCACAAATACCACCATCATCAGCCGGTATTAGTCCACTGCTGGACGTAGGCATCTCCCAAGATACGCCACTGAGCCCGATCTTCGGCTCTTCTTTTCCAATCACTGCCCACCGCTTTGCGTATGTCGTCGCTCCACCTGGTCACAGGACGTCCTACGCTACTTACACTCAACACACTAGATCAAGACTACTAATATAATAGGTTTTGTTTGAAAACTTATTTATTTTAGCAATTATCTGGACATTCATGATAAAGAGAGGCCCATCATAGCCCAGAATAGAGAGGAATGGAGGAAGGTAAGCAAGGGCTTTGCCCAGCAGAGGGACACAATTAACTCATCATCATTAGCCGGTGTCAGTCCACTGCTGGACGTAGGCCTCTCCCAAGATGCGCCACTGAGCCCGATCTTCGGCTCTTCTTCTCCAACCACTGCCCACCGCTTTGCGTATGTCTTCACTCCACCTGGTCACAGGACGTCCTACGCTACGCAATTAACTCACATATAAAAAATAAATATATATATAGTATATTATGTGTGTATTTTCGTATCAATTGTGTAGCGGATGTAGGTAACTGGTTAGAATTGCTATTATTAAGACGTCTATAGTTATTTGCTATTAGATCTGATGGAAGTGGGAGCGTAATGTGGAACTCGGTATCATTTATGACGTAATCCTAGAATAGATTAACTCGGTACGCTGTTATAATCATTTTAATAGAAATAAAATAAAAAGAAACTGAGACTCCTTTTTTAAAGTCAGTTAATCAATTAAACTTGCATAAAAGGGGCGAGTGCACGGTTTAATTATAATAAATTGCTATTTATTTTAAGGCCAAAATACATGAGTGGAAAGTGGGTACACTACAGTGTACCTCTCAGGGATGTGCCTTGGCGGAGTGCAGGCCTAATTATTTATTATTAGGAAATTAAATTTGTGTTATTTTTATTGAATGTTTAGTATAGATGACACCTCATAATATGGATAAAGAAATAAATAATGTTAAATGCTTTTCTATGAATGAGATCTTATTTTATTTTTGCAAAACATATTGATAAATCTGTGTTTTATGATCCGAAACTTGCAACCAAACTAAAATATGAGAGGGGCAGCATTTGTTAGTATTGTATACAGCCCTCTGACAACAAATACACTGTGACAGTGCCTACCCACTAAATTATACAGCGGTTCCAAAATATGAATGTAAAAAGTATTATATTCCTAAAAAAAGTACGTTAATACATTTGTATAACAACTGACATATTTTTTGTTAAAAAAGCAAACACAATAAATAATAATAATTAAAAAAAAAGATTTACCTAAAAATATTTTTTAGATTTAACAATACCTAAGTTAATCAATTATTTTTCTCATATTCCTTATAAAAATATAGGTTTCTGTAATTAACGTCTATCTACCTAAAAGTAATTAAACTTAATCTTTTCACTATTAAAATTAAATAAACGAGATTCGCAAGTATTTAATATAAATATGTATCCCAAGGCTTCAATATATTTGGTTTTTTTTTTCGTTGGTTCCAAAGAGACAATAAGTTTGGCAACCATTGTTCTATACAATAAATTCAGTCTGCACAGACAACCTATTGCTTTGCATCTTTCGCCACCCTATTCAATGGCTTTCGACGTTTGATTAATGGTATTGAATTGGGGGGACAGAATAATTTCACATATCTTGGCGACACCCCTCTATACACTACAGTACCTATCAAACATATTTTTCCCCCGAGTGCCCTTTGTTACGAGACATACTTAATGTATTTCGTATTCGTTAATTATTTTTTAAAAATATGGTTACGACTCGAGAGCAGAATGATTTATTAAAATTAATGACAGACACAAATGTACACGAGATATAAAATAATATTCTGACGTGATTGATGTTAAATAGGATGAGTTTAAATACACATCTAAATTATAGAATAATGTAATCATTAATTTAAAAAATTACTACTATGATTTTGTAAGTTTGTTGATCAGAGTAATTATTTCAGTGACTATACCTAATCATTTAAACGAAATTTCTGATTGCAGAGGCTCAGTTAAATATAGAACGATCTAAGCTAATGTACTCGTTGTAAGCAAGAGAAGATACAACTTTGGTATATCACTTTCGATAAAATTCAAACTATAAATGAGTGGTAGTTTAAATAATTGTTAAAGCAGTGGTAGCCTCGTGGGCAAGAACGCCCGCCTTGAACATAAGGGGTGCGATTTCTCATCCTATTCAATTAATTTTCATCATTTCGTAAAGAAAAAAGAAGAAGGGACTTGCCAAAGTTTGATTACCGTCGAATCTAACGTACTAAAGCCATGTGTTTTCTTGATGATGGCGAGTATTTAAGCTTAAATCACTTCACTCTTTACCCAGAGCATTCAACAAAAATCGATATTCCACAACAAAGAGCTTACCTAATAGTTTACCAACCGTCTTGACCAAAGCAAAGGCCACTCAGCGACGCCGGGGAATCGTATTCGGCTATCGATAGAATTTCACTTGTACGCTCGAAATCGGACGAATAAAATTTTAGCCGAAATTGAATCGGCCGGTCGGCGGCAGTAGACCGTAAAATTGGTCGGCACGGTCAGCGTATCCACGGGATCTTCTTCGGCATACCGAATTATGTGTGTATGTTGGGCGTCGCTTTCGGCCTCCTGAATTATACATGGGCCGAGGTGACCTGTGATTTAGTGCGTTGACTTCCGGCGGGGACTCGGACGGTTAAGAGTATACGTTGTTTCATTTTGTTTGATATTGTCCGCGCGAATTTCCTTTTGACTTGTGTGTTTTTTCGGTATTGACTCCGATTTATATTGTTTTTATTTATGAACGCATTTTTTTAAAACCATTCTTTCTTCAAAAAATAAAGCAATATGAATTTGCAAGAATAACAAATGCTACTAATTATCTTCAAAATGGGGTGTGATGTAAACGAACACATTAACTCGTGGTAAATTTTAAACCAAAAATTGGATTAAAATCAGAGCGCACGGAACTTTCTAATCCTCTCACACTAGACGATAGCGAGCCGAGCTTTTAGGCTAAAATGATTACCGCTAACTCCCACCGATGAATGACGCTTAACTAAAACTCACACAGTACCTGACATTATCTACAGTATTGCAGAATAAAGCAGGGAAATTGCTCTTGTGAGCGATGTAATAAGGAATAGGTTAATGTGATAATTAGGGTCTTTTTGTTGGACTATAGATCCTGGTTCACAGAAGTAACTGTGATGTGTGCCTTAAAACTATACCTACTAACTAACAAAGCCCAACATGACCTTAGTCGGGTAGCAAGAGAACAAACCATAAGCCATTTTATAAGGTTCCATCCATAGTTTAGTGGAAATGGGGACTGCACTCATAGCCGAGACGTTCCACGTAATATTGCCTTACTAGTTGTTTAAAAAAAAAAATCTGACAAAATGTAACTGTCATAGCCTGTACATGGAGTTACGAAGGATTTTAGTACCGTAATTCCTTCTCGTCATAACAAACTATGTCACAATCCACTTGCGTTTGGTTACATACCTCAATGGATGGATCGCTATTATAAGCTGTTATGCCGAATAGACAGTCACGGTACTAACATAACACGGGAATTATACACCATTAGTCTTGGGAAACAAAAGCAAGCAAGCGGCCACACTAACAATCAGTATAGGAGCAGTGGAACAACCAGTGTCGACCCCTGTAATTTCCCACTAAAAGGGGAGCTCGGGGAGGCACAATAACAAATAGTTTTTGTCGGAAGCAAGAGCTAATAGATAAAGACTTGGGCGAAATAAATTGTGTCGCGACTTCCCGTGATAGGGTGTGGTTGTAATAATTTTTGAGATTTTATACGTATACACAATACGAAAGTAGAAGATGTCTTCTTTTATTCTATACATACAACGTTACAATATTACGATGAGGAATTTAGATATTGAAACTCAAAATGGCATATAAATGTGGAAGAACCATGTGATAAAATCTTTGAGCAATTAAGGATGTTGCAAAAGGTGATTACGAACAGGAGCTGACACGATGGAACCCTAAGACTTTTTTCAGGCCTTCACGCGTTTATATGATATTCATTTGGTATCGAATTTAGTACATCCCCTTTTTTAAATCAGCAAAAATAAATATTTAAAAAAAATACAGATTAAAAATAATTTCCACGCTTCCGGTAAAAATATGGAATAAGATATTTTTATTTAACCCGTGCACTGCTTTTAGATAAATGAAATGTGTCGGCCGCCACTGGGTAGGAAATTGATATTTCACTCGAATCACCGTGTCAGGGGAGCCGACGTCTGAAATTCATCCACCGACTAGATAAACGTAGAACTTTACACCGCCGGCATTGATTTTACGAAAACGTACTGTTCATAATTCATCTATGAGTTCGAAAGAGTAGTTCAATATTTGACTAGGCTTTGCATATGGATCTTGTGTTTTTATATTAAGGAAACATATGGTCTAGTGGGTAACTGAAACCTGGCTCTCATCCAGGAGGCTTGAGTTTGAGTTAAGCAAAGTCGGGTGCGGTCAGTACTTTGATCGGTGTATTCAACGTAGCCTGACATGTTCCATTATATACATATCCTTTGCACATCTTGCCAGAACCGGTTTAGAGTCAGGATTGACTAAAGTCAAAGTAAAATTATTTGGTATCCACCAAACCACTAATGTAAGATTATTACACTACTACTCTCGATCTTAAAACTAACCAAACTGTTACGGTACAAGTGAACTTAAAGGTCTAGTCGTGAATTTTAATGGTCAGACTAGGGATTAAAACAAGAAGTTTTCGGTCACACCCAAACCTGGACAAATTGTCAAAAGGCCATTTCCTAAATTTTTCCTCTGAAGGGAATTGAACCTGCTACCAGCCGACGCAGCGAGTCCGCGCCCTACACTCAACCTGGTATCGTCAAAAAAGTTTTTTGCTCTTTTATTGCCAAGGAACCGTTAAATAAGTTTTAATCTGAAAATTCTTATAATAAAACCGAGTTCCTTAAATTCAATACAGCGCCGATTATTGGAAAATTCTTTCGTCGGAGCCTTCGGGCTATTCAAAAGTACTTCTATAAAAAAATACTGGGCAAGCAAATGAATGGATGGAAATGGATCACGTTTTTGGAGGTTTTTTTATTCGTAAAGAGTTTTAATGAGGCCTACTTCTTTGAAACTTTATTAAATTTAATAGGAAATTTTGATGAGTTATGTGAGTGTAAACGTTTAACGACTTTATAACAATCCTCTGTGGGTCGAGTTTTATTAAAATAATTACTTACTTAAGTGGGTTTAGTAATAAATGCTATCATAATGACTCTTTCCGCATTCGGCTCATTCTTTTGAGGTGCAAGGCATCAAGACGTACGCTACCATTTTATTTCTAATACGAAAACGTAACTCATGGGAAAAGCTCTTTCTTTAAAGAAATGTCATCCATGACGAATTTCGTAGTGTGGTCACGTGGCATTACTACGAAAATTCAATCTTTATGTATATTGAAACAGAGTTCATTTTGTATTGGCAAAAAAACTGTAGTCCGCGTTTTGACGCCTCTGTGTGTTGGGACCTAGAATAAATGTAAGCATGCATGAATTTACGTAAACCCAACGACACATCACATCGAACTTTACTGCCGTTAAGTTGGCAGAACCATAAACTGTGTGATTGCTTTACGAGATGCTGTAAAACTCCGGGTTTTACAATTGCCGAGTTCCCCACGGCTAGCCGGGCATGGAACCTGGGACCCCTCGAACTAAATCTTTTATGCTCGGTACACATTTGGCGGGAAGTGTGACTAAATCCGATCAGCTGAGGGGCTGGGGTTAGATCTCCACTTAAAGCTACTTTGAGAGTTTCCAGGGTTTGCTCTGTAATTTCTTAAAATACACTGTAGCTTTATTTTAACTTTTATTCATATTATTGTTTATATTACACGTATTCACGAGAAATTAAATGCAGTGTACATTTTTACAAGCTTTATATTAACTTGCAATGTATGTATCTCCGGGTGGAATCGTGCAACTGAATTTTGAATCAGTTATCTATAACTGATTGAGCTGAAATTTGGTATACACGCTTATTTTGGATGACAATGCATGCTTAGCTATGTGACGTCATTCTTATTCCAATATGGCGGATCATCCAAGATTGCAGAATAGTTCTTTTTTCTTGCACTACCACAGTATGGGTATCAAATGAAAGGGCTAGCTGAAGAGAACTCGAAAACTAAAGGCAATTAAATAAAAGCTTGTTTTTAAAAATATTTTTTGCCATACATTTATTTAAATGTGACTTTTAGTCTGTAACAGGATACATGTAAATTGTGACTTTTAGTCTGTAACAGGATACATGTAAAATTTGACAACACAATAAAAACATGCAATTATATACTACAACGTATTGTAAATTTAACTACTACTACTACTACTAATATAAGAGAACAAATAGGTACAAAAAATATGGACTCTTACGTCATTTAAACCTTTCATTTAAGGCTTCCTCTTCCTTCTTCGATATACCTAAGATTTTATTTCCCAATTCCAAAACTTCCTATTAACTCATTCAAAAAAGCCATATCTGAAATTTGATGGGAATCGAACACTAGACCAAGGCGTTGTCCTATCGACATACTACGATATAATGTTCCATTTTATTCTCAAATCCCGACACTTAATATATTGATTTGTGTGTTTTGTTTACATAACACACTCCATCTATCAGTCCTGTCCACAAACATTTAATTTATTACTTGTTTACCTACTACACGCCATATTAACAACATAAAACCCTAAGTTCTACCATAAACACACCCATAAATTATTAACGTTTATCTGACCTCAATTGGCATCTACTACTACTACTGCCCTTTTAACGTCCCACTGCTGGGCACGGGCCTCCCGTCATTGCGAGGGGGATTTGGGCTATAGTCCACGACGCTGGCCCGGTGCGGGTTGGCAGACTTCACACATCTATCGAGAACTAGTCAAGTTCCCTCAGACGTGTAGGTTTCCTCACGATGTTTTCCTTCACCGTTTCATAGCAAATGGTAATCTCGGATGAAAATGAGATTCGCACATAAACCCAGAGGTGCGAGCCGGGGTTTGAACCTGCACACTTTGATTTGCAAGGCGTGCGTTCGACCACTCGGCTACCACTGCTATACTGCCTCTATTAGACTGATAAAATCGTCGCTTTCATATGAGTAAAAAATAAGTTCCGAAGTAATTTCGGTTTAACACATTCATAAAAAAAAAATATGCGATTGCATCCAATTTTTGGGAGGTTCTAAGGACTAAGCAACAGCGGTATCCATTGAAGCCACCGAGGTTTGACCCGCTGTGAGCCCCGGGGAAGTATGTAGTATGCTAACGAGGTATACATATCAAACATTGCATTCAATCAACTATTTTCCACGCGCAACCGACCACTTAACCCTCTACACAGCCTGTTTAGGCAAGACTTATCTGTAAAAACAATAACTAATGAAAACTGCACCCGTGCTTCGAACAAAAAAGTCTAAAGCCGCAAATCAAAGCACACCTATTCAGAAACGACACAAATCGGCAAAACTAAAAAAAAATATGGAAACAATCTCGCGAAAATGGGCGATTTAACTTTTTCAATTAAGTGAGTATGGGTCGCGCGGGTATATTCTGACCCAGATCCCGACTGCGCCGGTTTCAACCGCCGCGCGCCCGTGCGCTCCCGAAATGAAAAGCCTTTTCATTGTGTATTGTGGCCCTACTCGCGTGGAATAATAAAGAAAAAAACAAAAAAGTCTACATCGAAACAGATTCGATTAACGAGAGACTGAAGTTCCATTTTCGAAAGTTTAAAGGCCACTTAGGGTCTTTATTTTGGAAATATTTCCACGTTATATGTTTTCCGTAGCACACTCAATCGACGAAGGCACATTAATCGATTCAGATGACGGCAATCAGGGGTCTCTACCTATCCCCGTGGGATACAGTCGTGAATATATCAGGCTAGAGAATTGTGATCTTCCATGTAGGATACCACACTCTATCATCTTACTAAAAGGCGTTGCTTAATCTATTATATTTTGTCAGGAGACAATTTGCTATCACTCTTCAAATTCTTTAGATAGAATGTCAAAAAATCATAATTTCACACAGGTTTTCTTTATTTGTCTATTGAAGCAAGGGTACAGTTAGTATAAAATAAAAAAGACACGCGATTTGTTTCCTTATAACCATGTTTAAATAAAATCCGTGTATACAAACAAAGCCTATTCAACAAAACTCCATTTTACGCGACACCTACAACTTTTCCCTCCTTCAATAAAGAAAAGGTCAAAAGCGAACGCCAATTGCGTTCGAAACCTTTAGATCGAATCGTCGGCAAAACGATCCTTGGTACAAACCCGACGCAATATATTTGCATGAGGTAGCGCACCAATCTTCCGAGCTTATCAAGGCTCAATTCTTCGTTATTGACTCCTAAATTACTTTTGTAGGTAGCTGGGGGTGTCTATCAAGGTCTTGAAGGTACCGGCTGACGTATACCGAATTTACACGAATAGCATCCACTGGATGGTCGAGATACCAAGAAACTAGTGCTGATTTTCTTGGTACCTAACTACACTGTACAAATTGTATTGCCGTCCTACTCTTCGCCATTATAAATGAGTAGGACAGATAAAGTTTATAATTGTGAACTTTTATTTATTTAATTTAATTTTAAAATTTAATTAAAGTTGGAATTCCTGTCTACCATTTATCATCTTTTTAACCATAGACAATTTTTTTTTCTTTCTGAAATTCATGTCGTATGAAAAGCGACAGGGATTTAATACAATTGTCATAATCTCTAATGTAAATACATCTAAGGCTACGCAGGATTTTAATATCATGATTATCCTCACCAGTAAAAACCCACGGGCGTTTAATGCTAAGAGTGATATAAATTAACTTGGTTCCAAACGTATAGAAAGATATGAATGATTTATAGTGGCACTATAAAATACTTTTGTAATTAACAATTTAACTGTTGGTACATAGATTGATATTTCTATGAATTGGGGGATTAATGTTTGTGTAAGTCTCATCGTGGCTCTGAATATTAACTGACTTTAAGGGGGGCAGATGGTACGATATAAGTATGCATGTAGCTACATTTGATTTAAGATACCAGCATCAGAGATGCCATCTGATTTATTGTTTTCATATTATTCCTAAGTTTTATCATAACTCACTGAAGAAAAGTTACGAACGTATTAACTAATGTATTTTCATGAGAGATACATAAAATATTATAAATAAATCAAGATACGTATCTAGAAGTCTCGCCAATGTGGCTATAAATTCACCGTTCATTTATTAATGGCGCGCCGAACAGAAACTATAACGTGGACTCCACATAATACAATTCCCAGATGTGTATCGTTACTCTGAAAGCACATGAGGTAACTAAAATCTAAGCACACGTAGTAATTGATTCCAACTATATTCGGTAACCTTGCCCGAATTGAACTTCCAATCAACTTCGTCCTAATAAAGTTGAGTCGTCAACTGACCAAATAGAAGGCCTGTGCTGCACCAAGTATGACGAGACGACCCTCAAGTAAAACCGAAGTCGGTCGAAACTTGCCGAGGTATCCCGAAGTGGGACCGAGCATTCGCGATCAATACCCCACTCCGGCACCCGTGGCTCGCGTCAATTCCGGGGCAAAAGTCACGCTTTCGGGAACGTCGATTTTGGACGGTCAGAGTCTGATTGAGGACGTGTGCCGTCCGGTGCATGGGACGGGTTAACGAGTGGCGCGCAACTCGTGCGGAATTTCAAAATTGGAACGTCTTGGTAATTTCTTTCGAAATTCAACTTTGAATTTTCGTCTGTATTTTCCGGATGTTTACGATAGTACCTATATTCAAAACACTATAAAATATAAAGAAAATTAATTGAATTTGAATGTTTACTTTCTTTTATAAATGCGATGTCAAGTTAGTCTGTGAAATCCTCACAGCTACTTTGAGATCATCTTTAACCTCTTGGCTTAGATCATGTCTTCATATATTTATTTATTTAAAAATATTACAAATATCATAACACAAAAGTTTCTTATGGAACATTATCACATTGCAAATCAAAGTCATTGAACGCGTCTGTGTGTCGTTTCATTTCAACGAGCTAATCTCAGTCACTCTTTAAACAGTTTTATCTAACTTAATACAGATTAATTTTCTAGGATATAAGTTCCACGCCAAAAGTATTTAACTTTCCAACAATACGCCAGTTTATACGTAACTGTATACATAATTACTGTAGCAAGTAAGTATTCTCGTCCATTATGTGACCTAACTGAAGACGCACAAAACAACTTACCGAATCGATAAAAGTTACAATTGATTTACATAACAATCGATTATAATGTCAACCGATTCTCGAAGTTTACCATAAGTAGGTCACGGTCGAAATGTTTCGAATGGAGGGAAAAAAATACGATTCCCAGCCCGTCTCCCCCACTCCGCGCGGAACATTGCGAAATTAAAACGTCGCCGTAGGCAGAACTAGGGCTTTCGCAGAATAAGGATGTCATTATCTCGGTATACGAAAGCGGAGAAAAAAAAAATGTTTTCGGCGTGTTGTCACCGTTGAAAAATTGGACATTTCGCGCAGAACGCGGTCCTAATTGTGAGAGGGGAAATTAATATGGGAAATATTCGGAATTCTTTTGCAAATAAAAATTTGATTGTTCATGGTCATTTTTAGAATATAATTTTTTGGCTTTAATCAATGTTCATTTTTATTTTGACATAAACGGCATTTACAACTTTTCATACGAGATTTTCAGAAGTTATACTTACTACAAACTTAATTATTCAAATCGTATACATGAGAGGTAACTTTGTGTGTAAACAATATTGTTTATGAAACGAAAAAGTTTTTAAGCTTTGTATACCTTTAGATTATTTGAGGCAAGAACGAATAATGTTTACCGAGCGTTTGCTTTTAGCACTTATAATATTCTGAAAAATATACTCTGGGTCTTGATGTGACAAATCGTTATTTATTTATTTTTATTTTTTATTTTTTTTTTCACGGGCCTCACCACCTGCTCTTAAAGTATTGTTGTTGCTCTAAGAGTAACTTTAATAAAAACTTTTCTGCATGACAGGTGTAGTCGTAAAGAGCCAGCTCATATTCATTTCGTGGTCAAAGTTCTTAATTTAAAATCATGTTTTTTTTTAATATCGTAAAAAAACGTAACTTAGATTCAATTCAACCCTCCGCTTGCAACTTGAACGGTAAATGCACTAAATTTAAGCGTCCACACCCAACTCTACCATCTGCATCGGTAAAGATCGCTGCGCCAAATCCAAACTACACTAGCGTCGGTAACAAAATTCTCACGGCGCATGCATCGTAAATTTAGAGCGCACCGGAGGGTTAGCGTACTTTACTGCGGTAAGCTTTTACGATACAGCTTAAGTAATAAGCTCGGCTCGGCTTAGCGCGTGAGTGGCGTTAAACGGGTTGATGACGTTTGTTTTAGGTGTAAGCGCGCCATCGATTGGCAATAACCTTTTATTTACGTTGCTTCGAAGAGTTGTGAATCCGTAATCATGTGGGGATATCAATTTTACGATTATTTGTAGGTACATTAATCGCAGCACCTCCATTTTCTGTTTTTAGGCGCCTTCTGACTGACTGTACAGCTTCACGAGGTGGCATTGTTCATTGTCCGTCGTCGGAACCCTGTCTTATTATCTCAACTGACATCTATGAAACTGCGTGAAACATTATTTTGGTGACTAATAGATGCTACACCGCTCAAATTGTTTTTTTCATCTTTCCTGGCATTTTTAGGAGAAGGGAATTACCATTATTGTCGCTTGCATCTCTTGAATTAAGCCATACATATAGCAACTTACTGAGTTGAATGTCTAAGTTCACTGTTCTATCGTTATTTCTAAACTGAATTTTTAGTTTCATACTGTCCATAATTACAAGCACAAAGGCTACTTTTTGGTTTCTCTCCAAATTTATTTATCTAATGAGAATCTCTGACGGCTAGATTGAGGTCAGTACATGAAACATGACTTAAAACGATGCTTCGTATTGTATTCATTTCAATTGTATAAATTAGATCCTCATTTTGGCTGTATAAGCAGTAACTGTCAATTTTTGACAGATTTTGTACTAAGTTCCCTGTCAAAAACAGAAAGTAGGTAATATTAAAAGCATTGCTTTAAGATAGGTGGTAAGGGGGCTGATTCCCGTAACAAAATCAGTATAATACTTAACCGAAAAAGCTCTCAGTTATACAGCAAATTTAAGTTTCGAGGACGCTTCGACCAACCGTGGCCCGGAGTGCACTCGCTTACTTGTAACTCGATATTGAACACTGTGCTCATACGAGCACTTAGCGGCTAGCCGAGTGGTAAAATAGTTGCTCTGTGACGGAGAATTTGCTCGTTCCAATTTGGTATTTAGAAATCGATAGTTTTAAAATAAAGGATTACAGAACAGTATATTATAGCTCCAGAATAACTCAACACTAGCACGCATGTATTCCCCTATAAAGGTGCACCTTAGTGCATCCACATTTATCTATAGCATTTTGGTGCCATCACAATACTCATCTAATGCCTTTTTAAAATCAGCTATGACATTATCCAAGTATGAAATCAGTTTTTTTTAAATTATTGTAGACCTTTGCTGACACATTGTGTCTCTCATTTGTCTATCTTCTGACGTATCTACTTGTTTGCGCAAGATCTTTAATACAAGGTAAGTAACCATAGTTATGTATTTTGCCTTGGATGAATGGTTTCTAAAGCTATAAGCTACAGACAAATAATTTAATTTGTCTGTGTGACTTAAATACACTCATAAAAGACGGAGACTATGCGGGCTATAAATAAATGTAAGGCGATGGCAATATGTGAGATTATTCAGACCTTAAACAATTTTGATTGTAATTAATTCTTCACACGGCTACTACACGCTTAATTAAATACAACAATGCGAGCCGAATACCTGTTTAAAATTAGGAATATTCACGTTTTAATTAGAAGCCAACGGAGGCAGCCCTGAATATTTCGATAGATCGTATTTCGCATTGTTTCCCGGCTGATGTGGAATATATTAATGAAATTAATACCTATTTGCGATTCGCGCGATTCTGTCAAGCTTTTGTGTTGTTCTCGACATTGCGATTGACTTTATTTTCGACATGTGTAGCATCATTTTAGCTTGCTTGTATTTAATTTACTTCAATAGCTATGTACCGACTTATTGAACAGATACAAATCTCAATCATTTAGTGACTCGTCCGAGGCCCAAGTTAACTTATTTAAATACTTAAGCCATTAAGCAAATGACATTGTAGGTACAGCATGGTAAGTATGAAAGGTTCAAGTCAATGCATAGCCTACGATGCATGGTTTCAGTACTTTATAAGGCAACTTTGTGAGGTTACTCGCTTGGTCGCTTGTTCTGACCATCATTGATCATCATTAATCATAAACAATTTATTTATTTATTTATTAAGACTTTAACACAAAATTGTACAAAGGCGGACTTAATGCCAAAGGCATTCTCTACCAGTCAACCTTAGAGTGATGCAGAGAAAACAAGGTAGGTGCAATACAAAATATGTTAGAAATAATTTTCAGACATTGATATATAATTTACATACAATACGATACATATAAATACTTATATAATAGACTAATATATATGTTTGTGAGAAAAAAAGAGTATGAATACTTCTTGTTTCTAACTTACCTATATGAGTTTATTTATGTTCTACGTATTAATTGTTCCGAGAATACTGCATTATTTGTACCGTGAGTTCAGTTTAAAAATATACTGTTTACGGCAAACAATATCGAAGGTCGGTTCGCTTGTTAGAGCGTAGCTTACGGGCGTTGTATATTTTCAATAACATACTGAATTTTTCATCAGAGTGTATTAAGAGTGACCTATATTTTAGGATATTTACTTTGCATCGTAGAATAGCTGTCTTTAGTAAAAAAGTTTCTTAAAGCCGGAAATCCACAGTACGATTTCCGGCTTTAAGAAACTTTTTTATTTTTTAATTTTTTTTTAATTCAGTATGTTATTGAAAATATACAACGCCCGTAAGCTACGCTCTAACAAGCGAACCGATGGCTCCCCGTAAGATGGACTGATGACATCTCACGAGTCGATATAAACAGACAAAAGATCGTGACGTGACGTTACATGACAGTCGATAAAAGAAACAACTTAGTAATTCACGATCAATTGATGTACAAGAAAGGTAAAAGCGAGGAAAATAACAATGTGTAACAATCCTTTGCCTCAAACGAGACACATGTTATTGAGCGAGGCAAAGTAACCTCGTGAGGCGATTCGGTAGGTATGAACGCGCCTATGACTAGTCGATAAAGCGGGTTACAGACTACGCTAAAATATAATAGCATATAGTTAGCTCATAGCACAACAATATCGCGCACCATACATTGTTATGGCCACGTTCACACTGTACTGTACTATATATTATCGGCTTTGTATGGTGCGCGATATAGTTGTGCTATATATTAAAGCGTAGTCTGAAAGTCGCTTTAAAGTATTTGATTTAAACCCTGGGGCACACTGAAGCGTCAAAAATCGCGCGTCGAATTTTTGCCAATATTAAAACGTGCTGTATTAACGAATAGAAAAAGTTTATTCTTGAACGAAGTGACATTGATAGCGCGAGCAAATTTTGTCGCGTGTGAGTGTGTCTTTTACCACACATTTTCAATCTTTATGTATATTGATACAGAGTTTATTATGGTATTAGCAACAAATTGAAGCCCTAGTGTGGCTTGAAATTAGAATTTTTAAGAGGTAGAAATAGAAATTGCTAGAGAAAATATTTCTAAGACATACCTATTTGAGCACCTCGTGCTTAACAGACGTTGACAACTGCGTGCAACAGTTCCCTAATCCCCCCTGAAATATGGACTGAATACCCCTACAACAGGACGGCCGAAATTAGGCCGATTATAAATAATTCATTGTGAAAGATGTGGAAACAGAATTTCTCGCCGCCTGCTTCATTAGAAACCGTTTATTTGATTAATAAATTGTTTCTATGTGGCATTGTGCCTGTTCAATTAAGGGGAGAGTCTATCTTTATACCTAGTACGCACAAAAAAAACAACAGTGGAATACTAATTGTGAATTTAGCTTTAGTTTAGTTACTATAGAATTAGTGCTATATTCCTAATTTTGCTGTCGAAATATTTATAAATTTCGCGGAGTTGAAATTCAATCAAACTAACCTAGATATACTGCAATAATACGAGTTGAGTTTTTTTTATAAACGACTACGCTGTGGCCTTTAAGCGGCTTTCAGACTACGCTATAATATATAGCACAACAATATCGCGCACCATACAAAGCCAATAATATATAGTACAGTACAGTGTGAGCGTGGCCATAACAATGTATGATGCGCGATATTGTTGTGCTATGAGCTATATACGATATGCTGTTATATTATAGCTTAGTCTGAAACCCGCTTTACAGCTTAAACTAGTGGCGATAATTTGGGATTATTGTTACTCTTTGGAGATTGCCTTTAGTCACGGTATTTCTCATTAGATACAGCGGTGGTAGAATCTGACTAATTTTGATTTTGGTATCACGTAAACACATAAAACAGAGGCCGTATTATCATAATATTATTATCAAAAATGATTCTACCAAGGAAGTGATGGTGAGGATTCAGGATACTTATTACACTAACAAAAAATAAACGCAAATAACTGAATTAATTCTGTATAAAATACTGACATAATTTTGTGCGAGAGCGCTCCGAGCAAGATTTTATATTTGGACAACCAACTGTCCAGCGTTATCACTGCCCAAAATACGGACAAAAAATGGCGCATATATCCGAATTTCGAATATAGAAGTACTCTGCTACTAAAGAGAACATTTAACGCCCCGGGTGTTTTAAGTTATGCTTCGAATAAGCGTAAAAACTTTACTTTGAAAAATATATGATTTAATGGTTAAGTACACACCTTGCAAGCAATGGGTATCGCAGTACGCCAAATTAAGTTGCGTAATCTTAAGCACGAGTGTCATGTTTTCTAGACGACTATTCAACTAACTTGTCCATCAAACAAAGCATCGAAAACGATTGACTCAAAAGTTTATTGTAAACAGAGCTCGTTCGAGTCTTGAGTTATTATTTAAACCATTCAATCCGTCGCCGCGGGCCATTAGTCTTGATCAGGGTGTGACAATAGTCCAGATTTAGACGGTCTTGTGCCGCGAGTCGTGGGGCCCATTCATTTCGGTAACACGGTTTACCTGTAGTTGTAGCATAAGCGGCAAGACTAGTATTATGTCACAGTATATCTTGATTTTGTCTCTTTCTCTCGTATGAAATTAGACAGAGAAGGAGCGAGCGAATCAGTGACATAAATCTAGGCTGGACATGCGTGCTAACTGCGCTGATGTTGCTTCGTGAAATAGTTCCCAGCTGTTACATAGCTGGGTATAATATACCACGAGACAATTTTTATTCAACAAAAGGCAGTAAGGCAGTTGACAAGGTCCGGGTGCCTCGCGAGGCTACTCATCCCGTGTGAACGCCACCATCGACTTCAAGTATCGGAACGCTAACAAAAGTGTTCGTAAGCCGTTAAAAGCCGCACGACTAAAAACTCACGCGCATTTGTAACTGTCACCAGGATTGGTCATCATATAATTTTTTCTCGACGACTCCGTGTCAATGCTTTATAAGGATTATGGCCATTCGAACTTTACATAACTCATCGACTTATATGGGAAGAGCATGTCATACAATTAAAGTGAGTTTTCGAGTTTTTTTTTACGTAATGCAGGCAAGCACTTCATGGGTGACCTAAAGAAATAGTGAATCATAATATTCTTTATAGTTGTATATTATAGCTTAGTTGATTATGGTAAAAAACAACACAGATGATGCAATAAATAAATACTTACTAAATAACTGTAATAGAGTGACATCAAAACTAAGCTGACTGATCGTACAGACATTAACATTTTGGATCACTACATGCTGCATTTATTTCATATTCATGTTATTTCAAGAAACTTGATTCAACTTCCCATAAAGAACCTTTTTAAAATTTGCTTGTCGACTGGACTTATTATTCTTCAACGACGTCGCTGTCTATGATGATATCAGACTTGTTGCTCAAATTTTCTAATTACTTATTGTAATAATAAAAATATCTTCAAACATGTGCCTCCAATCAAGTTCCATAGAATATAGGTCAGATTGCCACATGCTGTTGTTTTCATAAGTCACTGTGGAAAGATCTCTATCGCAGACCAGTGTCGGTGCATGTTTACACAAGGGTACCAGAGGGTCGTCGTGAGAGATTAGTGGAAGCTGTACTGCCAATCAATGTCGCTGTCTTAACGCTGGCTATGCAATCTAGGACGCTGGAGGATATAATAGTCACAGACCGTGATATCATGTCAGTAAAACGTTACGCAATGATGTCGATGGGCTTTGTTCAATACACTGACAGTTAAATGAAAACTGAAAGTGAATCGACAAACTTTTTAATTTAAAAAACTGCATAAATTTAACTACAAATCCTTTTAATATTTGTTTGGTATCGGCTTCCAGACTACTCTTGTTTGAATGATTACCAATATTAACACAGATAGTTACGATGACCTAACTAGAGGTCCGATCAACAATGTAATAATATTACTTCTTTTTTCAGAATTTCGTAGCGACTTTCAAGGATGATAGGATCATACATCACCAGATCAACCTGCCTTTCGAAGCGCAGATGAGGTTAGGTTTAATCATTTGGTCACGAATCCAAAGTCCAACCGGGGCACACGTCGCTTAACGCACCGGTCCAATAACTAGATTACGGCCTCCTCTTGTCTAGAAATTACATGCCACTGTGTTGCCTAACTTAAAACAGAAGTGTGTATGTTTTGTCTCGACAAATTTCGTTTAGTCGAAACAAACTTTAGGATTAGACTCAAATCAAAGAGTAATCTTATTTTAATTCGTGTATAGTAAAATTGTAAGCATGTGTCCTATTATTTATATTTCCCGTTTAAATAATAATGTAGGTCGAACGGCCGCATCTGTTACTCTATTATATCGGGCACCACTTTGCGCAATATTTAACGTTATCAATACCTAGTTTAATTTAACTATTCTTGTTTATACTGGTTTCGATAATAAAGTGTAAATTTTATAGCCATATTACCCTAAAATACTGCATGTGAATGCGGCATGCAACATACATTATTTGAATATTTTGGATGCTTATTTTCCATTTAAAATTATGAAAGTACCTATCATATTTAATTAGTTTTGCTTATGGTTCAGGACCTTTCATCTTGAGGTTATTTAATAAAAAAGTGATAAGAAGAGTTTATTCACCAGTATGACAAAGAGCCCTAATTTTTCTGGATTTTGTAATTGGAACTTCCTTATAAGGCTCTGGATCGAAACTCATTGATTCATCCTCAATCAATAGTAGGGTTTAGATTACTGAGAACAAGTTGTAGCCAATCAACGTCCGTCTTCGCCGTTAGATGATCACATACGCCAAGTCGGCCGAGGTCGGCCGGAATAGCCGTCGGTTATGTGCCAAGTGTAGTCTGTCCTTCCAAACGTATTCCCTTTAGTCATGCCCTCTTGGTAGCTTACGAGCTCACGCTGTGTAGTATGGAAGAGACTTCTGTTGACCACTAAGCGTTACGTGACTACCTTCTAGTACTTGCTGATATCCTGGTACAAATATTGAGGCAGTAACAAAAGGTCATGAATATAATGACCCATAAATACATGATTATGCAATTTGGACATTTGCTCGCTGCAGAGAAACATCATCGATGACGCGAGCGAATTTATTCTCATAGAGCTGTGGCTTTTGCCACAGATATTCAGTCTTTATGTATATTAGCGCAGAGTACATTTTACGTACGCCCCTGTATGTGATTACTGATGAACAACAAGTTTAAATGCGCTGAAACTGAAAGCGCATTTAAAAAAGTTAACTTCACTTCCAATAGATGGCGCTACGCGTTGTGTCATCCCAAAGATATGGCTATTTATGGAAATACGATTTTTACAAAAAACAACTTATTGTATTAGTTTTTACAGTACACAAGTAATGTAACAATTTTAAATTGTCGTATATATTACGAATCAAAAGATTTTTATTTAGATTTACATATCTCATATTTTATTTATGAGACCGATTTTTCCATTTGTTTCAATTGTCTCAGTAAAAGAAAATAAAATTCCAACTCAGTAGAAGTCACAATGCAGGTGAATCCATAAAGGTTAATTCATGATGTTTTTTTTTTGTTTCTCGCCCCATTTTATTTTTATACCCGAGTATAATCGACAAAGAATACCGCCGATCAACACAACTAAAAACGTTAGTTACACTACAAAAAATTCGTTTACCGCTGCGTTATCACGTTTTGATGCGTTTATTATTCCTGTGGAGATATTTAGATTTATTTTTAACCGACTTTAAAAAGGAGGGGGTTCTCAATTCGATGGGTATGGGTTTTTTATGTATGTACACCGATTACGCTCCGATTTATGATCCGATTTACGTGATTCTTCTTTAGTTTGATGCGGAAAAGATGCCATTTGGTCCCATAAAAAAAATGTAACATAGTTTGGCCCAGTAGTTTTTATTTTATGAACATTTTTATGTTTATTATGATCAATTTTATATACGTGATTGATGATGATGATGATGTGATTGATGATGTTATTGTATACAGCTTTTTTAGGAGTTTTCATTTAACAAACAAAATTGTTAACAAACATCGAAACTTACCCCCAAAGGAGTGGAAAGGGGGGGTGTGGAGGGGGATTTTTGTTGGCTGTAAATATTTACTTTTTTAGGGTTGTTATGAGGTGATAATAATTGCATATTTTCAACGATTATTGAAACCAATCTACGTCAGACTAGGCAAATACACACATGAATTGGCACCGACTCCAAATGTAATTAATTATATGGTTTTTTTAGCTTTTTAGTGCATCTAGGTTTTTGAAGTCAGTTTTTGTTTTTGATAAAAAAAAATATTTTTTTATGGGTGCGCAAGGTACACATCGATTACAATTGTGTAACAGAATATAACACTGCACCAATTGCGGCGACCGAAGTATATGTTAATTTATATAAATATAGAATTACTGTGGTAAAAGCCACACGACCATTCAGGACATTCCGTTGAAAAACAATCCTTTTCGATGTATAAATACAGTTCGTTTTGAAATTGGCTAAAAATTCACATCACCTGTTGGCTCACAGGCTATAAATAAATTCATAGGTTTTTAAATATTTAATATAAGACTTTGTAGTGCTATACAATAATTAATTATCATGTCTGTCCACCTTCGTTACGTTAATTTAATCTTGGAACACAATCGAAGTCACGTGTAATGTTAAGTTTAACAACATAAAGGGTGTGGTTGGTATGCTAATGATTCCCATCCATTCAGCGAGTGTATTGTCCCGGAAAATTGAAAAATAGAGGGCGCTATATGCATTCATATATTCATAGAAACACGTGTGTGTCGGCGAGGTGTGTGAATGAGATGTCTTATTTGCGATCTAGAACATAGCGGCTATATGTACAGACAGTTTCGCTTTTGCTTCGAACGATGGCATGAGATTCAGAACGAATTTTAAACAAACTTTAAAAAAATACGATTCTTTATCAATGTTTTGTAGATAGATATAGTAATTTTTATTCACACCAAATAGAAAGAGAGAGAAAAATAACAAACAAACAAAAATATTACATTGTTAGTTCTAAATATACAAATACATCTGAAGATCTCATCTCCCACAAGTTGAGGCTAATTACATTTTTTGGCCGATTGCTGTGCCTACGTTGACAATGAAAAATTAGATTAGATTAATTATTAAGTATCAATTTTAGATAGATTCACTCTCACACCCATCACTTACATATCAGTACCTGTCGGATGGAAAACTACTAGGTATATATGTCTTTTATTAATTCCTAAAAAATCAAGACTAAACCCGCCACAGATTCCCACCACTGTTACTCCTGTAAGCCAGGATCGACAGCGGTGTCCATTGAAAACACCGAGGTTTGGCCCTCGGCGAGTCCCGGGGAAAAGCTAAATTGTCTTGGAACCCGCACGAATTTAATCGAAAAAGGTGTAGGAGGAGTTGGAAAAAAAATGTATCCACTTCCCTCCATTGCAAAGCGGGAGACAAAAATAACTGTATTGGCTGAATTGCCACAGAAATAAAGAAGGCACCACGGATGCTATTTGACATTAGTTGGACCTAACAATGTCAGCTGCATTATACTTGATTCCAGTAATAGGTATGGCAGAACCGTTTGAACGCACAGAAATTTTCTCTGGTCTCAACAAGGTCTGTGTAATACACCACTCCCGATGTTACATGCAAACTGTTTAACATATTGTTACGTTCACCGTAACAGCCTGTATATGTAATAATTAATACATATTATATTAATAGTAATAATTGGCTGAATCCCCGCGATTGAAGGTATTTAGTTATGGTTGAAGCATTAGTGAACGAGACGGATTAAATTTTCAACCGCTTTAGAAATAAATTCATTAGTGGAGTAAGAGATGTGACAGACTAATTAGTTATTGACACAAATTCTACTTACGTTAGGGATTCGAATGAACTTGGAAAGGAGACTAAACTGGGATTAGAAGGGTATACTAAGGATTCAAACTAAATAGTCTGGATGGAGGTAATGGCTTTCAACATTTACCACAGACTCGTGCTATTATTTGACTAAAACTAAGTTTTTATGTATTGAAAGTGTCATGCTTGAGCCTAAAACATTTTTAAACTATTTTTCGATTTAAAGTTACTTGATACTGACAGAATACCTGCTAATAGGTAGTGGAGCCATAACTCAATATAATTTCATTTCGTAAAGGAAGAAGAAGAGAGCAAGTGATCAAATTCAAAGCTTAAGCTGTAAATGTTTATAAATTTTTGTACGTAAACAAACTGAATACCTACAACTTAATACTCCGTTGACGATGAAGAAATCTCAAAGCAAAGCAATACTGTTTTTCAATAAACATCGAATTTGTTTCGTCTGAATTGGATAATTCTATTAACAAATTAACAGATGCCAAAATAAAAGGTTCCCTTTCAACAATATCTGAATATTCCAATCGTTTCGGGAATTGGAAAACAAATTGGTTGATATCTTCACTATCATTCGGAGTTTCAATGGAAAAGAATTTTGTTTCAATAATCAGAAGGCGCCATTGTTTTATTTTGAGAAGACTTTGAATAAATTTACACAATAATTCAATGATTGGTGAAGCTTTTTGGAGGAATGAAAATACTAGTAGCAACTTTAATTGTAATCTCGCCTGTACTTGTATTCTGATAAGTCAAAACACGTGACTGTATAAATATAATAGAAACAAGAAAGGTTCTTACTAACATTATAACAACTACTACTACTTTCTATGATCCTAGTACTTTGAATATACAAATTTGTTTAATCCTTCTTACTTGCAAAAAGACGTACGATTCATATTTTTTAAATGTTTGCCTTCATATGAAATCTTTATGGACATAAGTAAGATAGTTTTGCGAGAATTAACCTGAACTTTATAACCTCAAGGGCATCTATGTCCTTGAGTTTATATCTGAAAGGCCAAACAAGTCTTAAGGTTGAAGGTTACAAGAATATTTTTTATCCAAAAAGGTTACAATTAAAAACTGCCATAAAACCAGCAGGTCCCTCAAAACCAATTTGGCCAAAGTTTACGATCGCGGTTTAAGCATCAAACAATGAGCCAAAGTATTGTTTTTACAGCGTTTTAACATCGAACGTTTACTTAACCATAACTCTTTTATTGGCAGCCGTAAACATTTTTGTATCTTTTTATTTCAGCTTATTTCCGAGTTCAAACACATCGAAGAGCAATAAAATCGTATCAAGCCATTTTGTTTGCATTTATCTTAACTTCTTGTGTCAGTGAGTTCTCTCAATCTGTGCCCCATTACGTGCAAATCTCATTTGATTTACAGTTTCTACTTTCTACAGTCAAAGTTGTAGTGAAAATTGTGACTCCAAGTAGCTACAAATTTCTTGCACTTATTCAGAAGAGTTCATAATAAATAAACTTAATAAATATTTCTACTTTTCTAACGCAGGTCAACCCTCTTCAACGTAGCTACTACACCGTTTGGTACAATCAAAATACTGACTATAATAACACAGTACAGACCATCATTACATGCATCTAATAACCCGCTACCAATTTCTAATACGACGTTAAGTATATTATCCCAAAGAAAAAAAGTTTGTCTGTTAATAGCGCCCAATTAGGGTGTACTGTTTTTGTTTCTGATGACATTGTGTTTTCTGGGAAGCGTGTTGTTTGTACAGCATACGTGGGAGTCCCTGTGTTGTCTTTAGTTCTATGCATGTGCCGCGCCGACCCGGGTTAAATTAACCGGAAACATAAGGGGAAATAGTTGAGATTCGGCTCAGGTACTCAACTGTCACAGAAAGTAAAATACGGGTTGAAATGTTTATTTTCAATTGAAATGTGGGATTTAGAAATGTTAAGGATTGTGAGGATTAGAAATTGAATATATGAATAAATAAAGTAAACAACATTATACAGTTACTTTACCAAGCGGATAAGACTAAGAGATGGGATTGAGAACTTTATGATAACATTATATAAGTAAGTTGTTACAAATCTGGTTAAAATACAAATTTAATTAGGGTATCCTTTACTTGAAGAGAGGTTGGAACTCTTGCAAAAAGGCTCCATCATTAAATCGTAACTAAATACGATTTAAATTATTAAAGGACAGAGAAATTTACATTTCTAGAGAAATCTCTATTTTTCAATTTAAATCCGGTCAATTTGAGATAACTTATTTGAATGTAAAGCCCAATCAAAAAACAACGAAAAACTACTATGTATTACCAGTAGCGTACAATGTAATCGATAGAGACGCATCCAATTTAAAACAGGACGGAGCACAAAGGCCGGATGATAATGCAGTTTACGCGCGACACATTCAAACAGAACCTGCTCACTGCTGGATCACAAAACGAAAACAAAATAAGAATAGAGGAGATGTAAATTGCGTAAAAACTGAATATAAACGGGCGGGTCCAACTATCTTTTGATAGTATAATGTGGACGTCCGTGCTCCGGACGAAGTTGGTCGGATCTCCCGGGTGGTCCGCGCCGCGGTTGGACTATTTAAATATCACTTTTTTTATTATTTGCCAGCACTATTCGGTGATTTATGTGTGTTTAACACGAAGGTGTTTGGGTAACATGAGTGTGATTTGTTTGCTTTTTATTGCCTATCGATTACTGTGACCAAAAGACATGTTAATACAATATTTGTTCATATCTCCTGGTACCGGATGAGTTATCTTCTAAAATGTTTTTTTTCATTCACCGATTATTTTCCTATGATTATCTGATTTTACATGACATTTATAATAACTAGGCGTTGCATCAAGGGTTATGTAAATTTATTGAGTAGGAAACTCTTTGCCTTAGGCTCATGTAATGCCTCAGGCAAAACTAATATTAGTTTATAGAAGTTTTTAGTAATAGCTAACAGAAATTTGATATACAGCCATTTAACGCCGATAATAATATGTTTACAAACATCGTTAAGTAAATTGATAATAAGCCATAGTTTACAAGATTATCAAGAACCAATTCTACTTATGACGAGGCATCAACGAGTCGGTCACTGGATGATCTCTTTATCGTCTGATTATTAAATTGAATGCCCGAAGTTCACCATGAGCGGTTCAGAAAATAATGAATCAAAATAAGGAGCCTACACAATTCATCTACGACATATGTAGCTTCTTGACAAGACAGTTTAAATTCATCTTCGTTTACTTTGATTCATTTGTGTTGTAGTTATTAAAAAATCATGCGTTGATTGAATTGAATCAATTAACGGTGCTTGAACTCAAGTAGGTCGGTGCCTCCCTCAAATCATTTCCAATGACTTCACAAATCATCCCGTTGTATCCTCTCTCGCGTGCCCTATCGTTTTAATTGAACAAATCGTTACCAATAAGTGAACAGTCGGAGATGTGTTCACTTATCTTTACAAAATGAAACCATCTACTACAGTCATTAGCGGCAGTCTTATCATAAATAACGAATTTAACTTGGAATGTTTAAGGGAATACTGGACCATGTGTTATTTCATAAGGTCACGCAATTCGTTGGTCACTGAGTCGCGTGCGGATTTATGGCATGTTACTGTTTATTTCACCTATGTGATTTTTGGTATTAAACTGTATTCACTTGATTTTTCGGTTTCTTATTAGATTAGAATTTTTTGAGCTTTTGGAATAATGCTGATGTTAGCATCAGTTTCTTATTTGTGTAACTTTTATATTTGACTTACGTTTGTGTGGGGATGTCTTCAGACATAACTCAAGTATATAATTCTTACTTCTGTCTTTGGTAATAGACACTCGACTGCCAAGCTTGATATATAGACTTTTCCAAAACCAAGTAATTCTAACTGGAATATGTATTCTTATAAACCAATATTCCTGGTATTATCAATTTATGACAACAATGTAACCCTCACAATATTTCGGTACACTTGAATAATTACGTGACCAAAGTTACCCGCATAGCGGCTCGAAACGCTGAAATGCCGCAACGCACGTACTATTACACGAGAATAAAGCCACCGCTAACCGCAGCCCGAACGAGGCAATTTACGAATTTCCGCACAATGCAGCATCAACAAAAACCCCAAACAGAACGCTACACAAACTTACGTTGATCGAAGAAGCAGCGGTCCAAACCATTCATAACGTTATTATTAACCTCATAGTGCACTTAACACACCATTTATTTCGTTTACGTTCAGAACTTGCACTGTGACGTCACACTCAAAACAAATCACAACGTACTCGTTCCCACTACGGTTGGCACAGTCCGGGCGGGTTCTGTTTCACTATGGCTCGACGGACGTGTGACCGGTGCGGCTGCCGGCGCGCGACTGTGGCGTGCGCGCGGCGAAGAAGGGAGGGGTGAGGGGTGGGATGGTGTGGCGGGAGGGGGTGCGTGCGTTTGGAATTCGCTTCCCACGTGCTAGCCACCCGTCCTTTTCTTGCGGGACGGGTTAGCTTTTTAAAAGCAGAGAAGCAACGTCGACACATCGATATGCCCGGAGGCGACGCGACGCGCGTTTAGCTGTAACAAACATTGTTTATACATGCACTGTGCAGCTAATAATAACGAGCACATCACTTGAAGTGAGCGTTTGTTGTTATTTTTTTTATACGCTAAGTAACATTGTGCGTTGAGTGGCCAGTTTGTTTATTTTTATTTCCGATACCCCTGTTCCGTTTCCTGTTCAGTATCGAGTGTTCGGCCGGATTAATCGTGTTGCGTTTGTATTCATTCATAAAGCTTTACACACAATTTTATAAAAATAGTTTGCAATGGCGTTACAAAGTACTATTGTTTTTTTTAAATAGGTATGTGTTGTAATATTTTAAGAGGAAAAAAAATCGAGTTTAAATTTTTACATGAGTTAAAAACTACGTTAAAATCTATGTAAGGGGCTCTCGTAACTGTCCGAGCCGAATTCATAGAAGGATTTTTAATATTGAACATAAAGATAACGCTCGTAGTAAAAATATGTAGAGCAGCCATTAAGATTAGGAGTAGTCCTAAGAAATTCCAGATATTCGGGAGAAAAAGAAACGCGAGTAAATCTCAATAGCCAAGGGTTCAGTAGCTATATTTAATTTTATCTATGACAGAGAATTAAATGTTAAATAAGAAATCGGTAAGATCTTTTAAAATTTGTACACATTAGCCAAGTGTAAGCTTTCTGGACAAAAAGGCTAAGCATAACAGAAACATATTTTTCGAAAAAAGAGTGTCATTTTATCTTAATCTCATAAGCCTTAGCGCCTTTAAAGCTAGCTACTTCAAATGTTATATTCACATTATCATGTGAGTTACTTATAAGAAGTAATACTTATGCTCGTTTCCATTAATACTAGGAGACGCCTAATGTGATGCCTAAATGTTAAGCAGTTGTTGGCAGTAGTAATTAATATTAAGGTAACACGCTAAACCGTCTCATCGTATTAGTAAAAACGTGCATTAGTAATTCAATAGTTGCAATACTTCATGTGTTGTTTCCCTACGATTTTGTTAAGGGAACCCTAATGTATTATGATCCGTTTCTCGGGGTTATTCTGGTGGGCCGGTCGACAAGTTGCCTTATCGGCTTGTCACTCGGCGCCGTGCTTTTAGTTTTTACTGCTCTGTTTAGACGCGGACTTAGTGCGTCGCGATGAAATGTAAGACATTGACTTTACGTGTCTTTTGAATGATGTTTGAGTCATGATTGATTGCTCCAGAAAGTATTTTTTTAATGTGTTTTATGTTATTGTTACATCTATAATAATACATCATCACGCATGTACTCCCCGAAGGGATAGGCCCTCACGATGTTTTCCTTCACCGTTCAGCACATGGTAATCATTGTTGAAAATGACATTCGCACATGAAAATCTCAAAGGTGTGGGACTTGAACTTGCACCCCTTACGTTCAAGGCGGGCGTTCTACCGACGAGGCTACCACTGCTTATGTTCCTTTTAACAATCATTGATTGTTATTAAGTATGGTTTCACCTATAATTAGCAGTTATTTTGCGAGTGACAATTTTAATTAAAAGGATTAATAAATTTAATCAAAGTCACATTATAAACAGAATGAAGGTGAAATAAATCCTAAGAAAAATCCCGACAATAATCGCAAAACCATGTTTGGCAGATAAAGCAAGCTTTCTTAAATGGTTATGGTAGGTACTTCTTTATAAATACGGTTAGCAGGCAGGGCACTGAAAGCAAAATTAATACAATTCCGCGAGTCGAACCTCAATCTAAGATTTGGAATATAATTACCAGCACATCATGAGCATAAAGAGCTACATTAAATATTTTCCTTGGTATTATTATACCGTGGTATTAGTACAATGATTAAGCGACAAGTATCGAACAAGACGTCCTAATGTTTTCTGTTCCCCTGGTACAAATGTACAAACTCGTTGTTTTAATTGGATCATGTTCGCGGAAATCTATTGGCAAATAAAATGTGTAGATACTTATAGTTGTTTAGGTAGTGACTTGGCGCTGTAGTGAGTATACATGGTGGGCTGAAACTAAACATGTGGTAGTGCCTTCTAGCGAAACCGTTAAACGCTATTAGGTACTTTTTTATTTTTCTATTTCGAGAATTGGGTCCGATATGGAGTGGTTAACAAATAATGATAAACAGTAAGTAGGTATTTCATTACTAACATTGTACACGACTTCGTCCGCAATTTTTTTTTTCGCAATTCCAACCCCCAATAATATTAATAATGTCTATCGTAAATATTGTTTCCATGTTCAAGTTTAACCTCGAAATTTATAGAAAGTTGTTATCCGTCTACAGTGGCGATGTAGAATTTTACTGTAGATTGATTGAAATGTCAATACTAAATGTTGAGGTAAGTATTTACACAATGAATATAATTAGGTATGCCATGTAAAATTGAAAACCCGTTGAAATCGAATGCTCAATCGAACAGACCAGAATTTCATTAAACGATTTTTTTAAAATTATGTTTAATAAACAGACATGTTTCCGTTTTAGTTCTATATTAATAGTACAAACAAGATAAGTATAAACTATCTCGCACGGCAGCGTAGGCCTTCCATAACCAAGTATAAAAGTTTCGATTCATCAACTTCACTCGAATGATTTTCACAAATACAAATTACGGGTCCCCCCAACTATCGCGGCCCACAATACGGATGATACGTCATATACGGCGCGGTACACACCGTATAGATATTTATCACAATTTGTGAGTCAATGTACCGTGGCGCCGTGGGCCCGTGGCGAAGGGCCCGTGCACACTAGACCGTGTCGGCGCGATCGATGGGCGATTGCGAACGAGGCGATTGGTTAAATTTAGCCTTCGATTTTTTAAATTAGTTTATTCACTGTATTTTAAATGTAAATTTTTGAGCGCATGATAATTATTAGTTTCCAGATTAGTACCATAGTGAAATACATAATGACATTATCACATACTTTGTCTCGAAAACATAAAAAACTTAAATCAAAGAAAAGTTAAGGAAAAATTGAAACGATTTTTTTTTTTATAACAGTTATTTAATTTTAGATTTATTCAATTAAATAAAATTAAGCATGAAACGGTAGCTCTGTTTATAAAACCACTTTTGAAGGCCTTTTTCTCATTGAATTTCCGTGAAAATTTGAACATGTTGATCTACTGTGAATGTTACCTATTTGTACTTCCATATAAGGTATTTCCCAGTGTAAATAAATCGGCACGTACACTCTAAACGTTGGCGGAACGCGCCATCACACACCGCCAGCTCTAACCCCACACATTAGTGCAATAAACTTGACAATAACTTAATTCTGAGCAATGAAGGGCGACTCCCCAAGCCCCCCACGTCTCAGCAAGGGCTGACAATAGTTCGCTGTAGAATTTAATTAGAATTATCGATCGGGGACATCCTAAACTAACAATCAGGTAACGTCTTAATTTCTCAGCCGGTTTGGTCTCTTTAAATTTATTGATTCGGCTGTCAGAGGGTCTTAGCTAGGCGTTAAAGGATAGAATAAATTAATGGTACAGTATTAAAACGTAAGCCTGAAATACACTATATCGTGTTTGTAGCTAATTTACCTTTTGAGAAAGATATTTGCTTCATAGTTCGTAATGTCAAATAAAATATGTTTAATTTTAACCTCTCTGAATGTACCACTCTGGGGCCAGCAGCAAAATATTACTTTTTTTTAAATGTATTGTGTTGATATGCAAAAGGATAAAATTTCTGTGTCAAAAGCCAAGCGATCACACGTCAAAATCTGCTGGCGTCATCGATGACATTTTGTTGAAAAACCGGCCAAGTGCGAGTTGGACTCGCGCACGAAGGGTTCCGTACCATTATCTATAAAAACGGCAAAAGAATCACGTTTGTTGTATGGGAGCCCCCTTAAATATTTATTTTATTCAATTTTTTTGCATTTGTTGTTATAGCGGCAATAGAAATACATCATCTGTGAGAATTTCAAATCTCTAACTATTACTGTTCATGAGATACAGCCTGGTGACAGACGGACGGACGGACGGACAGACGGATGGACGGACGGGCGGACGGATGGACAGACGGACAGCGAAGTCTTAGTAATAGGGTTCCCGTTTTACCCTTTGGGTACGGAACCCTAAAAACGAGATTGGTATTGGTAAAAAATTGGTCGGGCCAATGGGCGTAGGGTTTTAACCTACTTAAGCTGAGTACTCAAAAGTGAGATGGATGGCTAAACCAGTTATCAACCAATAGAAAAGATAATTATATTTCCACCGTCGTGTATACTTAGTTCGAAATTTTCAGCACAAATTCAAACTTGTGAATATTTCATCCTAATACATCAATGTCATACCTGGATTTATCTTTTATCCGCTTAAATAAAGTATTTGGATGGGCTTTGTCGTAGGCTCACTGAATAGTGATAAATAATAATAGGTTATAAAAGGTATAATGGTCATAAAAGTGGTAAGAAAAAATATTTATACATATCTTGGATCCAAAAAAACCGGCCAAGTGCGAGCTGGACTCGCACCCCGAGGCTGCCGTACCTAAACTGTGAATGCACCGAGCATTACTCTTACGAAAAGAGAAACTGGATTGAGAGACAAAGTTAACTTAGCCGTTGGTATACTGGTGTCCCCATACAAAGTAACTACAAAATAAGTTTGTAATCGCAAAAAACATTTTCTAACAATAAATTTATAGTTTTCGAATTGTTTCCTTTACTTGTGTTACTTCTTGCCAAATTTCATGATTCTAGGTCAACGGGAAGTACCCCATAGATTTTTGATTCCCGTGAAAATGTTCTGAAAATGCAACATACACCATATCATTTGATTGAGTTAACCTAGATTTTTTAGAGTTTCTAAGAAAAAGGGTCTACACAGACAAACAGACATACGGACAGCAAAGTGAGCCTATAAGGGTTCTTTTTTCCTTTTTAAGTACCTAAGGAACCCTAAAATACACAATATCGCTAGAATCACGTAAAAAATAGTTTTGAGTTATATGAGTTTCAGTATGTCTAAGGTAACGTTCACATGAGTAGATTGGACACCGTACATTGTCTGATAGGCTATTATGTAACTCATATTGCTATACATTTTTGTTAGAAACCAAAAACATGGCGGATTTTCAAAACATTTTGCCAGCTGTTTTGATACAAATGTTAGGATAGATGATTGATAAATTTCTTGCAATTTAATTACGTAATCCCCTGCTGATCTCAGTTTTACTAGTTTGCCAAGATTAACGTGAAAAAAATATTCTTGATCATTATTGAACCATTTTAACGCGATGTCACTCGACGAACTAATATCATATAAAATCTACTGAATTCCATTTTATTATTGAAGCGAAGCAATTAAAATCCTGCATATTTCTCGGATTTTTTGATGATTGCAGTGCCCGTGTTGGAATATTATTGAAATAGGGAAATCAGTATATGGATTTATTAGAGTATGTACACGCAACCGACTAGCAGAGAATAGATGACCGAACAAAAGGGAAGACCGTCATACTAGACTTTCGCATAAAAACATTTACAGCTAGTATCTACAGTTTACACAAGCAGTTCGGTTTACTTTCTAACAGCTTGTACCTACTATGGGCACCATAAAATGGACTGGGGGCGATCCCAGTTACACCCAAACCAGGGCAAATTTCGTAAGGCTATTTCCGAAAATTGTCACTGGCGGGAATCAAACCCGGTTCAGTGAGCCGAGCGGGCTACGCTCATACCACCAGATCAAGCCTTGGCCAAGTTAGTTTAGCTAGAAGAAGGTATATACTAAAACTACGTTTCAATGACAGATTAGAGGGCTCAAGAGTGAATTATAAATTTAGAGCAAGGACATTGTTCATTCATGAATGTGTTTGGCATCACTCCAGATTTCTATGAATGAATCATGTCTAAACGTGGTGTCATTGATGTAATATTAATAAAGTACTTTTTATGGCACTTATGATGTGTGATACAATTGGCAATTCTGTCAAATTACGTAATTTATAAAATAACGACAGTCACAGTAAAACTTAGTAAAACTATGGCACTATTTTTATTATTAAAAATGGCTGATTAAAGTTTCGTATAAATTTGGAAATGGTAAAGTAAAAAATAAAATTACGATTTCGAATAGATAAGAAATATAAACCATAATTGTATGTTTAAAGTGATACCGCACCCGCTTTAAATATGAACTCTAAGACAAGCTTAACTCTATGCTGCGATTTACCAAGGAGAATTAAATTAAATTACTTTTATTTTTTGTGCATGGCAACTACTTTTCTCTTTCTCATTTCGCTCGCGACGCCCGCACCTTGCCGACGTCACGCGCAAATGTTGCCAGCGTCGAAAATATATAGGTAACGAAATGCAACGGGAAATTTTATTTCCTTCAACAGATTTTATTATAAGTTCTCGACGTGTTCGGGACACGTCACTGATTGTATTGCCGCTTGTAATATGTAAACTCAGTGCAACATGTTTGAAGGGGTTCAAATCTAGATATTGATTTATGAACGAGTTTCATCTACCTTAGATGTACTGCGACTTATGCAAAAAAAAATGTGTATACAGCACTGACTTTAAAGGAACTCGAGTAGATTAAGTACTTACAAAAACGTCTTGGAGGCCTTTTAAGCACTTACCTGCAAATAAAAAAAAACATCTCAAAAATAGGAAATATAAATTAGTCTCAGATCATAAATTAGAATACATGAAGCCGTTTCAGCTGCAGCAAGCCAAATAAATAGACGAACAAATATACACTCAAAAAACATAACCTTCCTTCCCAGCAGTTGGGTAAAACAAAAAAAAAACTTATTTATTAAAGTAGACATTTAGATATTTTCAGAACAATAAAATGTTTTGACTTTAATTATTAATCAACTCACGAAGCATTACTACATAAGTAATTTCAAAATAAGACTTAAAATGCAAAGCAAAACTTTTTGAACAACAGTCTGCAAAAACTAAATTCTCGCTCGTAATAGAAAACTTCGCACCAAGAGCATTGTTAAATGAATCGTCTGTTTATCTTGAGAATTTTAACTACAGTAATATCATTTCAGCATCAACAAATTCGTTATGTAATCATCATGCCTTTTGAGTTAATAATGATTACTATGTATCACTAAAATGATTGTAATCTATAGAAATAAATAAAACTGAAGAGTAGTAGAGAGTAGTTTGTAATATCGAAATAATAGCTTTTTACTAATGCAAATGCAAAATTGCTTGAGAGCATTTTAAAGATGAGAAAACAAATAAAATTCTTCTTTGAAAGAACATACGTAATAAGAAACTTCGAGGGGAAAACTAACAAACTGAGAGTCATTAAAATTATCGCAAACTCTACTCCGAGGCAGCCGGGAGTCTAGTTTCAAACAAGGTGATTCAAAGCTCTTGTTATCGCACCAATCTTTTGGATGACCTCTTCACAAAAACTACCGGCATTAAGATTATTCGGAGCATTGAACATTTGTCCGGATTCGTTTAATTCCTGTAATCTGCATTGCAATGATAACTGGACTTGGTAATTAGCTTGCTTTTTACACAATTCCTATTCGGATACCGTATTATATTAACAGATTTTATAAATAAAAAAAAACCGGCAAAGTGCGAGTCGGACTCGCGCCAGAAGGGTTCCGTACCATTATCTATAAAAATGGCAAAAAACTCACGTTTGTTGTATGGGAGCCCCCTTAAATATTTATTTTATTCTGTATTTTAATATTTGTTGTTATTGCGGCAACAGAAATACATCATGTGTGAAAATTTCAACTCTCTAGCTATGACGGTTCATGAGATACAGCCTGGTGACAGACGGACGGGCGGACAGCGATGTCTCAGTAATAGGGTTCCCGTTTTACCCTTTGGGTACGGAACCCTATAAAAAATACTTTAACATAGGTAATTCCGTTGTTTATTATAAACTAGCTGTGCCCGCGACTTCGCCCGCGTGGACTTTAGGGAGATTACCCGGAAATATGGGTATTATGTTTTTCCCGCGGAACCCTAATGCTTTTTCTAAAATTAAAGTAGCCTAAATTACGCCTTGGAACGTCAGCTATCTGTCAGTGAAAGTCCCATTGAAATCGGTTCAGCCGTTTAGAAGTTTACCTCAAACAAACAGACAGACAGACAGACAGACAAAAAAAATTAAAATTGCGTTTTCGTTATAGGTATCGTATATACTTTCATACGCATTTGGTAAGAAAGTGTTATTTTGATATTACAAACAGACACTCCAATTTTATTTATTTGTATGTAAGGATTACAAACCGACACTCCAATTTTACTTATTTGTATAGACAATTCAATTAATTTTATAGCTGCATCGAATGTAATTAATTATATTACAAGACCAACTTGATAGATCGAATTTGGAACATTCGAGACATTCTTCTGGGTTTTGCCTAGCTATTAGATACAAATCAATGTCCAGACTGCTCGCTGGAACAGAACGCACCTACATAAAGAATGTATAAATCTTTACACATTCTGTAGAAACCGGTAGCAAAATAAGTGATGGACCGCTTCCATTTAAAAGTT
Source organism: Ptilodon capucinus (assembly GCA_914767695.1). Classification (NCBI taxonomy): domain Eukaryota; kingdom Metazoa; phylum Arthropoda; class Insecta; order Lepidoptera; family Notodontidae; genus Ptilodon; species Ptilodon capucinus. The sequence continues at coordinate 1,130,766 of OU611813.1, read as the reverse complement.
CTTGCTTAGTATCTCTCGAAAAGATTCCTACTTCGCTTGAAATAAATAAAGATAATCCTTTAGTATTACGACCCACTTCAGAATAGTGAGTAGATGCTTAAACGCTCATAAAATAATCAAAAAGCGGCCGCCACTGTTCGTTTCATACTTGTTCCGTTTTTAAGTGTTGCTGCTGTAATAAAGATTGTTTCTACCTTCTTAACCCCATTTGACAATTTAAATAGTTGTTAAATAAATAACATTTCATTTTCATCCGAGATTACCATTTGCTTTGAAACGGTGAAGGAAAACATCGTGAGGAAACCTGCACGTCTATAGAAAGGCGTGTGAAGTTCACCAACCCGCACTGGGCCAGCGTGGTGGACTATAGCCCAAAAATCTCCCTCGTATTGAGGGAGAATGTGCCCGGTATAATGGCAATAGGCTCGCCCCCTATTACATTGGGACCAAAAATGCATCGGCGATATGTGGGCGCACTACAGTGCACCTCTGCCTACCCCTTCGGGGAATACAGGCGTGATGATGTATTTGTGTTTGATGTATTAAATAAATAAATAACAGAACTTAATTGATTGCGGTAATTACAGATACTATAAAGTAATTACCGATATTTTACAGTAAAAGTTAAATCATAATCCGGTACGCTTCCACGAAAGGTTAATCCAAGGCCTATTACAGCTTCAACATATAATTATGCTTTTAATTATTACGGAAAACACAAATATTTGTTGCTGGCCCAATATTCTATAGGGTTAACTACGTTAAATAATAATACATCATCACGCCTGTATTCCCCGAAGGGGTATGCAGAGGTGCACTGTAGTGCGCCCACACTTCGCGGATGTATTTTTGGTCCCAATGTAATAGGGGGCGAGCCTATTGCCCTTATACCGGGCACATTCTCCCTCAATACGAGGGAGATTTTTGGGCTATAGTCCACCACGCTGGCCCAGTGCGGGTTGGTGAACTTCACAAGCCTTTCTATACACGTGCAGGTTTCCTCACGATGTTTTCCTTCACCGTGTCATAGCAAGTGGTAATCTCGGATGAAAATGAGAGTCGCACATAAACCCAGAGGTGCGAGCCGGGGTTTGAACCTGCACATTTTGATTTGCAAGGCGTGCGTTCGACCACTCGGCTACCACTGCTTTTTACACTACGTTAAATAGAGTTTGAAATATACCATACTAGCTTTTACCTGCGACTTCGTGCGCGCAAACTTCGATAATTCAACATCGCCTATATGTTATTCTGATGTAAGAAGGTGTTAAAAGTATGCACTAGTGAAGCTCATTGCTACGAGGGTGTAAAAAAATGGCTGTCGGATGAGTCATATGCACTTAATATTTTTACAAGGTATCTCGTCCATTTTCACGGATACATTACCGAACATTAAAAGGTAAGTGCGTCCAGTCACACATAACATGATCATAACGATGTAATCGCATTCGATGGCTCGAGGCGATCGCGCTTTGAACCGAGCGGCGCGTTTGATGTAACCGGGAGAGCCAGAGGAAGCGCACTCTACGTGACCGAGTTTACATCGTACTGTAACATGTGTGAAAATTAACTCAAATTAAATGAAATGAAAATTAAATTGAAAAAAAAAACCGCTAGATACACAACAGTTTCTAATTAAACAAAGGTTGTGGCAAGGAGTCATAAGGATTTGCAAGGAGTTGTATGAAAATGAATAAAACTGATAGGCACTATTAACTTCAAAACATATTTTTATTCATAATTACAACAACTGCTGATTTTTTGTTATGGGACTTAACGTCCCAAATGGCGTTCAACGTATATGTTTTGTTTTTAATATGAGTTTAATTAAATGCCATGGTTAAAAATCAGGGTCCAAGCGATTATATCGAGTCTGCGGCTTACAGGATGAGGTTCGCATCCCTTATAAGGTGCCATTTTGTTTTAACTGTTTGTGCCTGCAACAGTTCATCGTAATTATTTTTCCGACTATTTGTTTCTCACTGCTGGGCAAAGGTCTCCCCACCGCCTTCTATTCATCTCGATCCATGAATTGCTACATTTTTTTTAATGCATTCAGAAGTAGCTAGGCAATATAAAAGTGTTATGTTCGGCACGGTGTGATTGGGGTCGATCCGGCTTCTATTTTTATACTGTCGGTTTGAATGGGCCTCGGGCTGCTCGCGCCCGGTCTGGGTCTCGCGGTGTCTCTACTTTGCTTTTTTTAATTAAAGCCTCGTGATTTCCGGCACCGCTGTCAGGTCTTGCCATTTTAAAAGGCTAGTTGGCTAACGATGAAGTGTTTTGTTCCTATTATTATCGGAATTATTAACATAATTTCGCTCTACATCAATCAGATTTTTTTTATTCGTGCAAACCAATACAGTAACTTATAAACCGTCAAGCAAAATAGGACTCTACCATCAGTTGATCCGTTCGGAAATGGCCTTTTCTAAATTTGCCTCCCTTTTAACGTCCCACTGCTGGGCACGGGCCTCCCCTCAATGCGAGGGGGATTCGGGACATAGTCCACCACGCTGGCCCAGTGCGGGTTGGCAGACTTCACACATCTATCGAAAACTAGTCAAGTTCCCTCAGACGTACAGGTTTCCTCACGATGTTTTCCTTCACCGTTTTATAGCAAGTGATAATCTCGGATGAAAATGAGATTCGCACATAAATCCCAGAGGTGCGAGCCGGGGTTTGAACCTGCACACTTGCAAGGCGTGCGTTCTACCACTCGGCTACCACTGCTGGCCATAACTGGGTATAACTGGTATCGCCCCCAGTTCGTTGTACGGTACCCATAGTACAAGCTTTGTTTAGTTACGGAGCATACGCTGAGCATGCGTTGTCTGGCGATATATATTCAGAAGAAGAGTTAATAAAGTTTATTTTGGTATTGCCAAAAAGTTGGACGCGCGTGTTTTGCGCTTCATTACACAGTTCTTTAGCACATACTCATCCACGAACCGAACAGGACAAAGCGATGTTGCCAATTAGTCATACTATTGACCTTGCATTGTGACATATGGCTAGTCGATTTTATGGAGGTCACGTAGCATATACCGCAAGCGTGCCAGGTGGATGAACAAACAGATTTGATGCTTAAATATGGCTGTAGGTCTTATAATAACGGTTATTATAATGACTTTCGCGTTAGCAAGCCATATAAATAATTTTATGTCGTCATCATGATAGTTGCCAGTAGTAGCCGAGTGGTCGAACGCACGCCTTGCAATATAAGTGTGCAGGTTCAAACCCCGGCTCTCACCTCTGGCTTTCATGTGCGAATCTCATTTTCACCCGGGATTACCACTTTGCTAAAGAGTGAAGGAAAACATCACGAGGAAACCTGCACGTCTATAGAAAGGCGTGTGAAGTTCACCAATCCGCACTGGGCCATCGTGGTGGACTTTAGCCCAAAAATTTCCCTCGTATTGAAGGAGAATGTGCCCGGTATAATGGCAATAGGCTCGCCCCCTATTACATTGGGACTCAAATACTTTGGCGAAGTGTGGGCGCACTGCAGTGCACCTCTGCATACAGGCATGATGATGTATGATGATGTATATAATAAAAGTTAGTTGTTCTATGTTAAAAAAACTTGTTGAAAACAAGCTTTTTGCTTTTTTTTTGCTCATAGTTTTCGTGTTCTCCTCAACAAGCCCTTTCATTTGATACCCATTCTGTAGAAGTGCAAAAAAAATAACTATTCCGCCATCTTGGATGATCCGTCATATTGGAATTAGAATGACGTCACATAGCTAAGCATGCATTGTCATCGAAAATAAGCGTGTATGTTTAAGCTCAATCGGTTAAAGATAATTGATTTAAAATTCAGATGCAAGATTCCATCCGGACATACATTGCTAGTTAATATAAAGCTTGTAATAAAAAAAGTACCTTCTTCAGCGTATGAAATTATCTAGATGCAATAATATATCACCTTTTTAGTACTTAAGGCGATATACTTTTTTATCGGCTTAATTAAAGCATCCACTAATTAAGTTGTTAGAGACAATAAAAATTACTCTGAAGATTCGATCGGACGAAACAAAAGAAATGAAATAACTACAGACGGACAATGAGAAATTATTATTAGTAAATTGTAAGCATATCTATATGCTTACAAAGTTAATATCGCTAATGCCGCAAGAAAAAATATGGGACGAGAAGACCTTAATACGACGGAACGGAGGTTATATTCGTGTGACATGTAATTTGGGAGCAGGAATCATTATGTTAGGAGTTATTAATGAATAGAATCTTGGGACTATTTGGGCGTGTCCAGACGTACTTTGCTTAGTTATATGAAAATAAGATGAAATAGAAAATCTTACTAGTTACCTAAAACCTACTATAAATGTATCTCTACTTTCAATAAAGCCGGGGTAAGACTATGGCAATATATCTAACTCTAAACAGCTATACTGGCTAACTCACCGTTAGCTGATAATGAACAGGTTAATTTCGTTCAAAAGCCTGATAAGCACTTTGCTTAAACAGAAACTTCGAAATACTTTCTACTCAAAGTTCAACTACACATAAATGTCTAAAATAATAGAAATTTTAGCTATTTCTATCGAAATGCCATAAGTAGCTGTATAGGATGATTTTGCTATTTTTAAGTACACATATACGCTTGTAGAGACTACTGTGTGCCACGTGCTTAGATCCTGACCTTTTTCACTTCATCCACATTCGTACTTTCTATGTAAAGATGCTTCACAGATACTAACAAGGTTGACTTTCAATAAATTTGGAGATTAATTTAAACCTCTGGTAGTGCATAAAGTATGCATAGTAAAAAGCAGTGGTAGCCGAGTGGTCGAACGCACGCCTTGCAATCAAAGTGGGCAAGTTCAAACCCCGGCTCGCACCTCTGGGTTTATGTGCGAATCTCATTTTCATTCGAGATTATCACTTGCTATGAAACGGTGAAGGAAATCATCGTGAGGAAACCTGCATGTCTGAGGAAACTTGACTAGTTCTCGATAGATGTGTGAAGTCTGCCAACCCGCACCGGGTCAGCGTGACAATGGCATGAATCGCCCTCGCATTGAGCTCGCTCGGGGAGGCCCGTGCCCAGCAGTGGGACGTTAAAAGGGCTGTAGTAGTAGTAGTAATAAATGCCCTAGAGCTAATTTGATCCTGCACATTAGGACTATAGATATCCATTGTGTACTAGTTTCTCCCCGCGACTCCGTCCGCGCAGATTCAATTATTTAATATCGTTATAAATTATAGCCTATATGTAATTCTGATGTATAAACAATAATAATGTAAAGTTTCATCAAAATCCGTTCAGTAGTTTTTGCGTAAAAGAGTAACAAACTTTCATATTAATAATATTAGTGGGATTGGTTGGATAGGATTTCTGAACACGCCTTTACGTCTTGTGCGAAGAAGCCCACACGCTTGTAGACGATAGAGAATAAATGGATGCACCTATTTTTGTTTAAGTCGATCCCTCATTTTGATTAATCGTTGCTACCCACGGTGTCACCAATTATTTATGTAAAAAAAACAGGACACTTTTTTAAATAGAACATCATACCAATTCAAAAAGTTTTCTACGTCAAAAGAAATAACAATTTTAAAAAAGTACTCTAATTAAAATACTTACTTGTTCCATAAGGCATCTTGCTCAAAGACGCAATGACGCGAGAGAATTTTAACTCTAAGTCGGGTGGCTTTTATTATAAAAATACAATCTCTATGTATATTGACACAGAGTTTGTTTTAAAGATTCTAGATGTCCCTGTGGACCCAAGGCTTAAAGAGTTTAGTAAATTAGTAAATATCTATAGGTATGTGTTAAAAATGTTTCTAAAGGAATTTATAGAGCAGTGCTATGACAGCCTAACCTTTAACTTCACGAAATACTTTTAAATCCACTTAAAATAAAGTATAAATACATTTGAAATACCTATGGGACACAATTCCAAGCTGTAGAAACATTGACGGCTAAAGGTTAGCTTCTTAGTTCTTATATAATAGAACTCCCAGTTATGAAAACCCGTAGCAAACGTTGGTATTTGTTTCTTTCTCCACTTAGTATAAGTACCTTATGAAGGATAAGTATTTATTTTTCAATACACAATATCTTTTGATTGGACCAGTATTTTATTTCCTAAAATAGAATCAGCTAAGATACATACCTAAATACATTCAGGTCAGTTTTGACAATCGGCAGATAGACAGTTTTTATTCGACAAATTGCTAACAATATAATTAGTTCTATCAGATACTTTTATTTGTAGGATAACCAGACTCCTAAGTATTGAAATGACAAATAGATAAACAACCAAACAACTTTATTAATTAGGTGGATTTTGACTTTTTAGGGCTTCAAAAATCGGCCTTAAGAATGCATTTAGAATGTTAAATGTCCTATTTTATCAGGAAGGGTAAAACGTAAACAGTCCTAACTAAATCATGGCGACAATAGTTACGAGCGTAGTATTGTTGTTCTTTATCTTGTTCTGATTTAGTTGTAATGTCGTTTTAAAGTGTAGCTTAATGTTAGTTTGTTGCAAGTTAGTATTGGACAACAGATAAATGATTCGGTTCATTCAACTTTGAAATTATAACGTCGTCCCTTGGAACTGGTTCTATCTAACTATATAATGTGTGTTGGTACTAAGTATTCCTATGTGAGTATATCGTGTAGAGTTTCAGAGGGTGTACCTGCAAATAACAATTTCTATATCATCCTGGGATGATTTGAACACCTTGTGGGGCATGAAATAGCCCAGGACCAAGATGTGTGGAGAAGTAAGGGTGACGCTTTTGCCCAGGAGTGGGACATCGAGGGGCTATAAAAAAACAGATTGTCTATGTCAAGACAAACAAAACTAGAAGCTCTTGACATCATTGGGCACAATATCTGCTGCATTCTTTTGGGATGTCGTTGCGACACATTTAACAGTGTTCTTTCAAATATCATTGTATTTGCCAATGAATATTATTTTTTCGAAGAAAGTACGTTACATTTTCCTCATGTCGATATCTTTTGTAATAACAACGGAGATGATATTAAAGAGTTGTCATGCCATAGACTGTTATTTCACTATTATTTCTCGTTACAATTTGAAAGCATTTTAACCCAGATCTGAATGCATCATCAATTATCATACAACACCAAGAATTGTCACAATCATTATGCCAATTCGCATCAATTTACACACAACAAAACAAAAGTTCATAGTATGCGTCACAGGGCAATTATTACCATACCCACTCGAATAGGCGCGTACTGACTAACCGAGTAGCCTACCGCCGAGGTCAGCCCGATTAATCATTACGCAAAATGTCACGTCCAGACCAAATATCGCAAGACAACACATACTCATCGTATGATCCCAAACTAAGCAAAGGTACCATACAATAGACTGGGCTGATCCCAGTTACACCCAAACCAGTTGAATTTCTGAAAGGACCATTTCCGAAATTTCCACTGACAGAAATCGAACCCAAAACTACCCGGCTCAGTGAGCCGAGCGGTGTACCCTCTAACCACTAAACTAAGCCAGCAAAACAAGTAGCCCCTTACCTGTCTTGCAGCAATACTTTTAATGTCACTTTCAATTTCCGACAGTTAACTCAAAAACCGGCCAAGTACGCGCTGGACTCGCGCACCGAGGCTTCCGTACCTAAGCTGTGAAAGCATCGAGCATTACTCTAACGAAAAGATAAACTGGATTGAGAGACATACTTATCTTTGCAGTTGGTATACTGCTGTGCCCATACAAAGTAACTACAAAGTAAGTTTGTAATCGCAAAAAACCATTTTCCAACAATAGACTTACAGTTTTCAGATTTTTTCTTATTTGTTATAAGACCTTGCTTGCTTCTTGCCAAATTTAATGGTTCTAGGCTTACGGGAAGTACCCTATACGTTTTTGATTTCCGTGCTGACTGCATTCTGAAAATGCAACATAAACCGCCGTATCTTTTGATTGCGTTAACCTAGAAGTTTGATTTTTTAGGGCATCAAGGGACCGCAGACGTCAGTCTCTGTTAGTAGTCCGTTTTTCCTTTTTAGGTACGAAACCCAATACTTAAGGAGGTAGTGGTAAGGCCGCTAGCCTGACATTCTTGTTAACGTAAATGACGGCGCATAAGGGAGGTAGATGAAATGTTAGCTTCATTCGGCCAGACAAAACAGCCTAGCAAGAATGCTCGGTTGGTCAGTACACGCCTATTTAGTATCGGAAGTAAACTGGCCAGTCACTGCTCTCCGAAGACGCCAAAATTGCCACCGTTTAGCACATTCCGACAAATTCGGCCCCGTTTTGAAATGTGAAAGAAACAAAATAGAATTTTGAATCAGCAATTCACGGTGCTGTTCTAATGAGTTTCCAATGTAATTAGAAGTCGGAGTATTTTAACGAAACACAGTTAAGTATACGGGGAAAACACAAAAATTCACTGCAATCTCTTCAAAGCACGGACATCCATTAAGTGCATAGTTGAGCATAGATTATTTGTTATCTATTCTGTTTTTTTTTACTAAACGTTATCGAGTTATTTGAGCGGGTCTTTATAAAAAAAACCCGGCCAAGTGCGAGTCGCACTCGCGCACGAAGGGTTCCGTACCATAATCTATAAAAATGGCAAAAAAATCACGTTTGTTGTATGGGAGCCCCCTTAAATAATTATTTTATTCTGTTTTTTAGTATTTGTTGTTATAGCGGCAACAGAAATACATCATCTGTGAAAATTTAACTCTCTATCTGTCAGCCTACATACGGCCTGGTGACAGACAAACGGACGGACGGATGGACAGCGAAGTCTCAGTAATAGGGTTCCCGTTTTACCCTTTGGGTACGGAACCCTAAAAAGGTCGCATCAAAGCACCTGATCCTTTATAATGTCCTTTATCTGGTTTTTGTTTATTTAGTTCAGACGATTTATTTTCTAAAACTCTATTTTGCCATGATAAATAATATTTGTTTAAACTCGTCCTATTTCTAGTTCGGCCAAATTTATTAATAATTTATAATTTTCAAGACAATCTTTATTTTCTCTAGTATTTCCAAGATAATGTTTTCGAGGAGACAATTTTGTGTTCAAAGACAACATGTTTGTTTCTTGCTCTGTATCATTAAAATCTTTTGTAACCGTTCTCTAAAACTAATTATGACATGCGCACGAATTAAAAAAAACTATATAGTATTCCTCACAGTGTAGCTAACATAGGAGAGTTATTTATTAAAAAAAACAAGTGCGTAGTGACCTACAATCGTTTCATTTACCATTGAACGAGCATTTCACGTCTTGTTAGAACAAAAGAATTACAAAACGTTGCGCCCGCGCACGCTCGAACAATGTCAGTGTTGTGTAGGATGTAATCGATTTAGTTTATTAACGAATTGTGTTAATGAGTTAAGTATTACAAAAAAACTTTTGACATCGAAAGTAGCAATAGGTATAAAATATTGTTGATGGGACTCAACTGTGACAAAATGTTATCGCCTTTTAAGTAGGTACTTTATTTGACAATTGTTTTTTTTTATATTTTTTTTCATTTTGTTAAGCAGTTCTCATTAAAAATAGATGATTTTTTAATTGTAATCGAAAAGTGATACCATTTCAGATAGTAACTCTGGAAAATCACATGGGACAAAGGATTTGTTTAAAATTTTAAAACTTTATTGAATACTAAACTTTTTGATAGTGAACAAAGCGTCCATTTTAATATTGAATGGATATTGTTATAGGTGTATTTTAGAATGAAGTTAGGGCCTTAATTAGAAATGTTGTTAGTTAAGCCGATGTGGGCGTATAATCGGAGCCGCGGGATATACTCCGTGTTAAGGGAAAGTCATCTAGTTATAACAAAAAAACAAAAAACCTTGTCTTTGATCACATGGTTTGATGGTGCCTCTAATTATATTCTATAGTGTAATTATCTAGTAAACATAGGCAATAATATGTCCTATTTATTAATGCATTGCTATTCAGAAGTTTTATTGTATGTTAATTTTTTTTTTGTTTTTAAATTTTTATAATAAGGTAAGACGCGTAAAAGAGGCCAACTACGGTCCAATTTTGATGTCTTTGTGATACATTTAGGCACCTATACTTTTAAATATGAAATATGGTTGAAACGATGATGAATCACCGCACTTCGCTTATTAGTTTTCTATCCATAGGAATATCTGGTGACATCTGTCAATGTATTGTCATTTACAAAATGGGGTTGGGAATGACATGATACCGACAGTTGATATAATTTAATTATACCTCCTATAACTTACTTATAAGTGGACGGTTATAAGAATTATGTAGATATTTCTCTCGATAAAATTTCATTTGGCATGTGTGTGCCATAATTGTAAGAGAAAACTAATTTTAATTAACGCCTAACTTTTAAAAGGTATCAAAATCATAAAATCGTTAGTACGACTCACCCTTAATACTTTCTTTATAATTAAACACATTAAAGTATTGAAAATTTTTTTATATTCAATGCACCGATCTTGTAAGTTATTATTTTTAATTAACGAGTATACTTTTTAACAGTAATTATATTTTTTCTAGTATTTCTTCAAACCGAGTACTTTAATGGCGCCGTTTAAAATACATTTTGGTATAAATTAATACTAGCTGAGATAGTGGATAAATAATACATTATCAGGTCTGTTTGCAGGTGCACTGCAGAGCACCCACATTCGTTTATCGATACATTTTGGTCCCAATGTACCTGATAGTGGCGATCACATTTTCACTAGGCAGAGCGGGTAGCACGCATATTAAGACTACACGTCTGTCACACATTCGGTCGCTCGCTCTCTGTCTTATTTCATACGAGAGAAAGAGACAACATCAAAATATTATAAAATAAGTAATAAGTAAGTCATAAGTCTAGTCTTGGCGCACATACTACAACTACAGGCATATACCTAGCTTAGAGAGGTATATCCCTCTCAACACAACAGGGATTTATCATAATATTTAGAAGTATAAGTACATAATCGACACATAGAGAAGATGGATACGAGATGGGGAAGATCATGAGTCATGGTTGGAAGTCATACGACTATGTCTAGTCGCATAAGTAGTAAGTACCTAATATAAGACAAAATATGAGATATAATTTTGTCTCGTTCCATTGCGACAGTTCATTACGATGCGACTTGATACGATATAACCCCGGGCATAAGTCTTAACTTGTCGCGCGTGAGAGCCGTGCAGTAGCAAAGGGTTTTCTAAATTGGTAAATTGGTTAACTAACCGACTGCTGATTATTCATAAGTGCTTTATTGGCCAACATGAATAAAAAATATATTTGATTCATATCTCATTATACAGCAGACAAGTGATGGTGAACCAATATACAATCAGTAGATACGATCGAACGTGAACCACGTAACCTCAGCGGAAGGACGACAGTCACACCGATGGGTAATCCTTACTAATATAATAAATGCGAAAGTAACTCTGTCTGTGTGTTACGCAATCGCGCCTAAACTACTAAACCGATTTGAATGAAATTTGGTACAGAGATATTCTAGAGCCATAGGCTACTTTTTAGTTCGAAACAGGGTTGTCAGGGGTCAAACCAGGGGATGAAAGTTTTTGTGTGATGACGTCGGCAAAAATTTCATGATTACTTTTGGTCGCGATAACTGACAACCACGCGGGTGAAGCCGAGGGCATCAGCTAGTCTTAAATAAATAATAAGTATGTACTTTATAATAACTGTGGTAAGTACTTTGCGAATGATTAATGTAATAGTAGTAGTAATGAGCAAAAACGTGAATAAAATAATAATAAAATCGGTCTGTGTAAATATAATAAATGAGAAAGAGAGAAGTAACGAATTATTAAGTAAATTCAAAGTCAAAGATATATTTAGGCTTATCTGCCAATTGCGAACTTAAATGATATAAGTTAGTGCAGGCGATGATAAACAAACGTATATAATAAATTACATTCAAGTCATGTTTAGAATAAATAATTTATCTATTCATATAGATAGGAAATTCATTTCGAATGGGTGGAAGATATCTATTATTTTTTTTGTTCATTGACGATTCTTATGGTAAGTAATACAGGTAGCTTTATCAGAATAAAAAATAACACCGTCGTACCTACATATCTACAATTGCTCCATACGATACTATTGCTGTTACGCATCTATGTGAGAGGCGACCATGGTGTCTCACTAACGAAACGTTACCGAACGAACCCGTCTAATGGCCTCTAATTGTTCGAGTTGGTATCGAACATGGAATCGCGGCGAGCGACGCATCGAGATGGGTAACCGAATGTACCGATGTTGAGATAACCTCTGTACCGATTCTACGACACCCGGTTCATATTCCGAATAGAATTCTTTTGCTTTGTATTTTTATAAAAAACTGCTTACTGGCTGGTACCTCGCCAATGATAATAGAGTTTTTTTTTATCATTTAAAAGCATAGAATGCGCAAAGAATCCGTAGAAGTAGCGCTACGTAGTGAAAACATTAATGTATTTCATATAAGTTCAAGACGTCGTTGTTGTATGAAAGACAATAAACACGGTATATTTAATAAGGCGGGCAATATAATACAGTACCATAAAAATGCAACAAAACCTACACTTTTGACAGGCTATGGTGTACGCTTTATGAACACTAAAACTCCATGTATTTAAAGGCTTTGTTCATCTGAGTTTAAAACCCTTAAATTTTCCGAATAACAGTAATTTTATAAGGTATCTTTGTTTTAACTTCAGTAATTAGGTAAGTACTTACCTAAATTTTTTTCACCTTCGTTAAGTTATATTCTGGAAGTATCCTGAAGTAATGAGATGGCTAACTGGTATATACATCATCACGCCTGTATTCCCCGAAGGGGTAGGCAGAGGTGCACTGTAGTGCACCCACACTTCGTCGATGTATTTTGGTCCCAATGTAATAGGGGGCGAGCCTATTGCCATTATACCGGGCACATTCCCCCTCAATACGAGGATTTGGGCCATAGTCCACCACGCTGGCCCAGTGCAGGTTGGTGAACTCCACACGCTTTTCTACAGACGTGCAGGTTTCCTCACGATGTTTTCCTTCACTGGTACCTAGTCGAATTTTATAAAAAGTGGTGCGTAGGTGTTAAATTGCAAAATGCCATTCGAAATTATATAAACGTCGAATAGGGTGACAATAAAATCAAATTAAACGAACGTCCGTTCTGGCAACGTGTAAATTGTATAGTAATTACACCTATTAAGGGGTCCGTTGTCCACCGTTGCACGGGGAGTGGCGTTACCCTGTAATTAGCTTGTCTGTCCGTCTGTAATCGTGAGTTTTTTAGTACATTTTACAGATAAGTACCTATTTATTTCTAAATGTTGATGTTTGATACGGAAACAAGTGGCGGAATTTGTGCAAATTTATTGTGCAAAATAAAATTGTGATCTTAATTTGAACATTGTTTTTTTTTAAACCAGTCTGCTGTCATCGCGATTATAATACAGATAATGTTACCTGATTTTATAAAACCGCAAAAGTAAAAATAAAAATATAATTCTAAAATCAACGGGAGCCTGTTGCCTGTTTCACATTTGTTAAAAATGAATTTTAGTTACCATGTCTATTAATATCGGTTATAATTGACTTTTAATAATTTGAATACGGCGTTTCACACAACCATTTACATGTTACCGCCCCTAATAGCGTACATTCAGACGATAAATAAATTTGTTTTCATTTTGCGCATTGTACAGACTGTGTAAACAAAAAATTATGAGTTCATAATTCATACCAGTTACTCATTAACTCACTCAGTTACTCACTCACATTAGGTCAATTCTGACAGTTCACGTCACGACTTGTCACTGATTCATCATGTAGTTATGTTACGGAGATAATTTATGATTATTTAATTTATTTACAATAACTATTAACAATTTTAAAAAAAAGTTAAAATAAGTTTATACAAATAAGTTTTTTTAAATAAAATTATTATGTAAAAATCTTGGTCGTCACAACCAGCAACCCAAAAGCGGGCCATTTCCTGGCTCAACAAGTGGCACTGACCATTCCGCGAAGGAATGCAATGCAGCCAGCGTCTTGGGTATGTTTCCGACCAATTTCGGGCCAATTTTTACATATTTTATCATTCATTTTAGCAATGAATGATAATCCAAAAAATAATTAATTAGCATTTTTGGAAATAATTATTTAAAGAGATTACTTATTCGGTTTTAAAAAGGTAATTTAAAAGCTCCCAAGCTACTTTATCCTCGATGTACTTTATCCTCGCTGTCACTTATTTCATGGACACAGTACTAGATTCGTTATCATGGTCTGTACAGCACATGAGCTTAATATGTTCAAATGACACCCCATATAATGACATCGTTAATGCAGCGTATGCCGTGTACAACAAATTAGTACATCGTGTCTCGGTAATATGAATAAAAGGGTAACAATTTAGGTTATATCGTTTTACTAAATACACTACACATTTCAAAAGTAATTCTAAATTCTGTTGGGTTATAAAGTTTTTTTGGGATTCTTCAACAAATACTATTTCAGATGATTTTATCGGCGACCAGTGATGTACCGTAGTTACTTAGAAATATTAGTTACACACTCTCATCCTAATATTTTTATTTTTATCATAGTGATGAGACTAAATTTTCTTCAACATTCTTATAGCAACGGATCGCGGACGTGATTCACAAAATTGTGTGGAATTTAAAATAATCTGTATAGAAAATCAGTAATTATTCAATGTTCTGCTAGTGTTTCTTTTTAAGACTATCCCGCTTTAGGAGTAATATAAGGTAACTGTGGTATGGTTTTATAGTTTGCTATTATGTCGGAACCCAGTTTGGGAACCCCTGCTCTCAACAACCAAAATGTCAGTGTCATCAACATAATATTGGGACGAATGCTTTGTCAGTCCTATCCTTGGTAAAAGTTTAACTCATATGAAGAAATTCATCCACCATCTTTATCACTGTCATCATCCATTTTTATTTATAATGTGTATTTATTGACTTTGCCCTTGCTATTAGTTACTTGACACTGGCTGAACCGCAGGTGGAGCCATTCCTCATCTTATTCCATTAAAATATCATCATTTCACTCACAAAAAAAAGAAGAACTCATATGAATATTGGGATGCAAAAATTTAGAAGAAAGATAATTTTATCCTTAGTGAGGCAAATCCATAGATTAGATAGAATATAGGTTGACACTGTAAGAGAGTCTCGGTTATCTTCAAAGGGCTGGTAAGTTGATGAGTCAACTGCTGTAAAAAAAACTAATCGTGGTAGTTTTAATGCTTTAGAAGTTTAAGTCTTATAACTACAGCCCTTTTAACGTCCCACTGCTGGGCACGGGCCTCCCCTCAATGCGAGGGTATTCAGGCGATAGTCCACCACTCTGGCCCAGTGCGGGTTGGCAGACTTCACACATCTATCGAGAACTAGTCAAGTTCCCTCAGACGTGCGGGTTCCCTCACGATGTTTTCCTTCACCTTTTCATAGCAAGTGATAATCTCGGATGAAAATGAGATTCACACATAAACCCAGAGGTGCGAGCCGGAGTTTGAACCTGCACACTTTGATTGCTAGGCGTGCGTTCGACCACTCGGCTACAACTGCTAAGTCTTAAATCAAATGAATAAGGATATGTGTCTATGTCTATAAACAACAAAATCAGCTTAAACGTCGCATAGAGCCTACAGTTGATTACTAAGCAATTTGCTGTTACATTGCCGACCGTATTCGATTAATGCATTAGTGTTTGCAGAGAGCCGGTGGCCGTGGCTGGCTGGCTGTGCCGGCGGCCATTTTGACATGAAGCACAACATCATTTAATTTAGCCCTAATTACTTGGACCACTACTGGCCTATCACTCGATAATTAAGCGTATGGATGTGCCAAAAATCCCACGAGAATCAACCATTTTGATTTAATATTATTTGCAAAATAAACATTCAAAATTTATTTTACTCATATAAACTTTTACAAATAATAATTATACATCATTACTCTTCTATTCCCCTAAGGGGTTGGTAGAGATGCACTGAAGTGCATCCATCTGAATTATACCGGAGAAATCCGCCTCAATGCTAGGGACCTTTGGGCTCATGGTTAGTGAACTTCACACGTCACATACCAGTCATGCAAGTTTCCTTACGATGTTTGACTACACCGCACGGCAATGATTAGGTATTGAAAATTAAATTAAGGCACATCAGATCTAAAATCTCAGAATAGAGTGGATTTTGTTAAAGGTACTGTTGAGACGATGTTATTTTATATTATTATAATTTATATGATTTTTTTAGTTAGGAAACTATGTTTTTTTTAAACTGTACGTACTTATTTTTGAATCAAAATAATAAATGTAGGTATATTATTTACAACTAAAATGGATGTTTGATTAGATTTAAAAGTTAAGTGCACTTTTTATGTCGCAAAAAGTAGCTTTTAACCTTTTCGTATACATTTATTTTCTTTTTAACTTCTAAAAGCTTTCTTTATCATAAATTAGTTACATTCCTTTGTAACTAACGAATCGAGAATATTGATAAACTCTAATCACATCACTCATCAAACAAAGCCAGCTGGATAATGAGCTCGAAACTCAGCTTAATCTCTAAATTCTTAGATCAAAGGTTAGTCTAGCTTTTATCTTGTGGTTGCATTTTTGAACTCAATACCCTTTAAATAAAGCTAATTTTCAAAGCTACGTCACTGATAATTACATCTCTTTTATAAATAAAGTAACAAAGGTCAACAAGGGCTAATTTCTAAAAATTAAATTATTTAATTATAACATTGCAAAGACCAATTATACTTGAAGCTCACAACAATATTATTTATTTAGCGTTAAATATTAAAATATTGTGGCCGAATTAACTCGTCTAATTTACTGAAATTATGATACCTTTAGCAAAATGTATAATGACATTATTTCGTTTGTAAAAGCAACCTTTTGTGGTCACTTTTAATAATAATAGTTATTCAACGACACGTTATAATAAAATTCCTTAACCAATTGTTCTGTCATTAACTCAATATTAAATTCAGTCTATTGTTCAGACCAAAATACTGACAGTGGAATGTGGTTGCAATATACCTACCTATATGCTACCTATATTGGGTATATAGTCGTGATATTTTTTTGTCGTGTTTAAATACATTCTCTAGGACATATGAAAAAAAAAAACATCACCAGGCCTGTATTCCCCGAAGGGGTAGGCAGAGGTGCACTGTAGTGCGCCCACACTTCGCCGATGTATTTTGGTCACAATGTAATAGGGGGCGAGCCTATTGCCATTATACCGGGCACATTCCCCCTCAATACGAGGGAGATTTGGGTCATAGACCACCACGCTGGCCCAGTGCGGGTTGGTGAACTTCACACGCCTTTCTATAGACGTGCAGGTTTCCTCACGATATTTTCCTTCACCGTTCAGCAAGTGGTAATCATTGTTGAAAATGACATTCACACATGAAAATTATCTCAGAGGTGCGGGCCTGGGATTTGAACTTGCACCCCTTACGTTCAAGGCGGGCGTTCTTGCCCGCGAGGCTACCACTGCTTTGACATATGAAGTATAAGAAAAACAGTTTCACTTTTAATGTAGTCCATGTGCTAACGGAGGAATTGCTGATACAACAACAGTATTAAGCCACAACAATAGCAACAAAGGTAGCTGTCACAGATAGATGCAATCACAACAAGAAAACCGCATTACACTTTCATAAAAATGACGCTATCACCGGCCGCCCCTTGCGAGGTGTCGGGCCACAAATAATTTATTGCCTTCAAGCCACAGACAACAGGAACCCCGAGAAAAATAAGCAATCTACCTCTTAAGGCGAAGCGGTTCTTAAAAACTACTTTTCTTATAATCAAATAAATGAATATTAATACTTTTGAAAAGGGAATTAGCCTCGCGTATTACCACACGGGTGCTAAGGGCTGTCACGTTTGTTCAAGAGTAGTACACATATTGTTCATGACAGACGTGATAAGGAAACCTACATGTCTAATAAAACTGAACCAGGTCTCGAAGCAAGAGATCCAATCCGCACTGAGTCAGCGTTACTGACTTAAGTCTAGATTTTGCTCTCTATTACATTGAGACTAAGGTACATCTGCTAAGTATCGTTACATCAGTGGACCTCTACCTACACCTATAGTGAATCACGGCGTATTGATGTAAGTTTTTAGGGTTCCGTACCCAAAGGGTGAAACGGGAACCCTATTACTGAGACTTCGCTGTCCGTCAGTCCGTCTATCACCAGGCTGTATCACATGAACCGTGATAGCTAGAGAGTTGAAATTTTCACAAATGATGTATTTCTGTTGTTGCTATAACAACAAAACAGAATACAATGAATATTTAAGGGGGCTCCCATACAACAGACGTGATTTTTTTGCCGTTTTTATAGATAATGGTACGGAACCCTCCGTGTGCGAGTCCGACTCGCACTTGGCCGGTTTTTTTATTTATTTTATCTAATGACTTCGTTCCATTGAGTACGGCCCAATATCAACGTTGTGGCGAAGACACGATGGATGTATTTCAATATTATTATAAACAGAGTAAATGTCATAATGAGAACGCTATGGCGTATCTTATGTAACATATTTACTTCAAATTACACAGTCAACCAAAAAAATATATTAATATCTAATTCTAATACATATATTTAGATAAGAGCTAGTCCATAGACATCGTTACCTTAAACGATACAACGGCCTATCGAAAGTCTGATCAACAAAATAGGACCTTAAGTCAACGGTTCAAAGTCAACCCTTACCGTGTGCCCAGCGGTCTCTACACCACTATAGTTTTATGCGCAGGGTTATAAATTTCGCGTCGAGGCGGGGAGTGAAGCCGTCGGCTTTATTTAATTTTACACTAAATTGTAATAATTGCATTAGTGCGCGAGGATTTCGCGTTGCAAAGTTTTTTTTTTATCCAATTTTCATTTGTTTCGCAAAATGTTTTCGCATTTTTATTGAACAATAAAAACATTCAATTGTTTCAAAAATAGAATTCAAATTCCATAAAATGTATTACGTAACTTGTTAACGGGATTTTGATGCGATTCACAAAACTATGTAAATGTAAAAGTTTTTTACAATTTTTTCTCAACTACATTTATTTCATTCATAGGTACACGTAAAAACATGTTTGTTTTGTTTATAGCCACACAACACGTACTTATCGTATGATCCCAAACTAAGCAAGGCTTACCTAGGTATCATACAATAAACTGGGGGCGATCCTAGTTACACCTAGAACAAAGCAAATCCCTGAAAGGCCTTTTCAAAAATTTGTAACTGGCGGGATTCGAACTCGCAACCGGTACAGTGAGCCAAACGACATACCTACATTTAAACCACTATACCAAGTCGTTGTCGATACACATTTTATCATTATTAAACACTTTATTGTCTCCTTAAACCACTTCCCACATATCCTAATAAAACACTAAATTCAGTGGCTCCTAATCGTATAATTACGCCCATTTATCTCTCCTAGACGAACAACAGACGAAAATTATTCAACCCCACACTGTATCGGTCCAAAATACCCCCGAACTTATGAAGATTCGATTAACGAAGCCGGATTAAAGTAACCCTGATTACTGGAACATGGAAAAACAATTACGGCGAATACTAAAACAATGACATACTATAAAGTCGGCTTTTGTTTTCTGTATCTTAACGTCAGGCTGCGGTGGGCGGGTCTAGGGCCCACTAGCTCTACCACGAGTCTTTCACGATCGTTACTCGCTTGCGTCAAATTAAAAAAAAAATTCTAATAGTACAGTGTAATGGAGAAGTGATAATGAATGGTGTCCATAGCCTAATGGTGAGATGGGCCGTTCTGGTAATCGCGAAGTTGCGGTTTCGATTTCTATTCTCACCAATAAGTACACTATTAATGTAAGCTTACTCCTAGCATTAGCATTTAGTTTATTTGTGTTAATAAGACACATTGATATAAATTAAAAGTAAAAATTATGATGATTCCAAACATTTTATATGGATAAAAATACATCGAAATAATGTGCTTGGGTGGATTTTTTAGTAGTGCACCCCTGCTTACCCGTTCTTAAAATACGTAGAAGTTAGCGAATAACGGTTACTAGCGAAACTTATAGTAGTGCTACAGGGGTTCGAGACATTCACGGCATTTTGAGGGTTGAACGTTTAAAGTCGTTACAGTTAGATTTATAGGGCTTAGATAAAGTGTAGATAAGAGCAGATGGATGTAGTTGTTGTAACGGTAGTCCGGTGAGAAATTAATTATACTAATACAAGATGGCGCGACAGTTACTTTTTTTTTAGAAATTACGATGGAAATTATTTCACTCATCCAGCAGACATAGATAATACATTTGTAATTTTGAATAATGTATTTACTTGTATGTGTGATACTTAATTACGAGATAAGGATGTCGTTATATATAATTGGAATTACAATTTCAATTATAAGCACGCCAAACCATTGTACAATCATTTGTTTTATATACAATCCTATGTCTTATATTCGTCACTGCTTTCGGATAAAAAAAACATTATTGTCTACTAGTACTACTACAGGCCTTTTAACGTCCCACTGCTGGGCACGGGCCTCCCCTCAATGCGAGAGGGATTCGGGCCATAGTCCACTAAGCTGGCCCAGTGCGGGTTGGCAGACTGCACACATCTATCGAAAACCAGTCAAGTTCTCTCAGACGTGCAGGTTTCTTAACAATGTTTTCCTTCACCGTTTCATAGCAAGTGATAATCTCGGATGAAAATGAGTCTTGTCTACTAATTCAAAATAAATAAATTACTCTACGCCTGTATTCCCTAAAGGGGTAGGGATTATAGTAATCGTTAATCAAGTGCATTAATTAAGTATCCTGCTTAAAAAATTGTTTCCCAAAACATAGTGTCGACAGCATCGTAATAAAGATATCAACGATATAATTAATTGCGCTCTAAATCAAAATAGATAAGTACAAGATATGTTACAATACAATAATGTTATCGTTGAGATACGCCGCAGGACGAGAGCGATACACGATAAAAGTTTAACATCACGACAGTTATAAAGTAAAACAGATATTGTAACAATGTCCACACAATGGTAAGGAGTTGTTTAGATTGGACGATTAATAATATAGTTGTACGCCCGATTCAGCCTCCTTACCGGTGGTTGTGATAGGTAACGACGATATTTCGTGGTATCGTGTATTTTAAAGTATTTCTACATAATAATGTGTCCAGTTCCGAGTCGTTAATGGCAAGCAAGCAATAAAGTATAGTTGAACCTGACAGAAGTGTGTCTATGGTAGCATTCCTATTCACGTGAATGAGGATTGCCATTCCCGGACGTGCGATTATCGTTGCGTCATACAGTGACACATGGTTAACTTAGGTGGTCACTAGATGGCTACTTAGGTATATTTTTAAGTATGAGCAATAATTTTAATAGCCCTACCCCCGTAGAGACTTTTCAGATTAGCTGTTGATACGAGCCTATTCGCTCTTTTTAACATTTTTTAAGTGCTTTCTGCCACACGCGCAACTCGTACAAGCGTTGACGCTCGCTCGTATAAGCGCGAGTCAAGATGCCTCAAATTTCGTCGTCAAAATCCATAGTGCTACTGACTCTTCACCACCAGTTCGACCGTACACGCCGGAATAAGCGCGTGTACGCACGTTCACTTTTTGAGGCACGAAAAGAAGAGTGCGTGCAAGTATACGCGCAAAATTGGAGCATTAATTCTTAAAAAAAGCTAATTTCTCAACGAAATGTCTTCGATGATACAAGCGAGTTTAAGCGTAGATTAAACAATAAATTAACATTAAAAACAACTTTTTAATAACAAGCTTTTATTTAAATGCCCTTAGTTTTCGTGTTCTCCTCAGCAAGCCCTTTCATTATGGGTAACAAGTATGCAGAAAAAATAGCTATTCCGCCATCTTGGATGATCCGCCATATTGGAATTAGAATGACGTCACATAGCTAGGCATGCATTGTCATCCAAAGTAAGCGTGTATACCAAATTTCAGCTCAATCGTTTAAAGATAACTGATTTAAAATTCAGTTGCAAGATTCCACCCGAACATACATTGCAAGTTAATATAAAGCTTGTAATAATAATAACTTACATGCTTTTTCTCTAATAATAAGCTGTTATTCTTATAAAGTTATAGTAATATTAAATAATAAATTGTTATATTATTATATTTGGATAATACTCACTCCGTATATAAAGAAATGTAAAATTTCTTAACAGTGACATTATGAGAACACTTTTGTTGTGAAAAATATTACTTATTGTGAATATATATTATAAAATGTCTATCAATAAGTTTATGGGGAGAACTGTTAAGATTAAAAAGACATCATCGGTTGAAGTGGTTTTTTTTGCTAAGGACCAGTCTGCAATCCGAATATTCGTGTGAACGTGTCCTAATGCGGTTATTGTCTTCCTACATTCCCGCACTAAACAACTTATACTGCCGCTGGCCGAGGCGAGAACTCAATTATGAATTATGGATATCAACATGCTCGTAAACGGGGACTCTATCTCGCTCTGACTAACTGAACTACGTGAAAGGTACATTTCGAGAAATAGTTTATTTTATTTAAAGGAAATAATTGAACTTAAACTCTGTCCTCACATCTGTAAGTACCACCAACAAAAATGTACAAATAGATCCTTTTGAATAACAATTTAGTCTTGTCCATTATTTTCTATAGGATGTGCATTCCAAATGAGATGATTTTAGAGTACCTACTGTGTTTTTTTTTTTTTTTTCAGACTTCACTATATTCTTTCCGTCAATTTTCTACAGATTTTTGTGTTTGAATCCTTTGAAATAACATTATAAAAACAACGGGCTGGTCTACTTGGTCCTATTGGTTCGAGGGTAAGTCACTCTACTTACAGCGTCGCGGGTTGCGGGTTCGACTCATGTTTTAATAATCATATCATATCAAGCCTTGACTGTCCCACTGCAGGGCAAAGGCCTCCCCTCCTTTTTCCACTTGTTGCGGTCCATAGCCAACCGGGGCCACTCCGGTAAGTAAGAGTCTAGCGCATCCTGCCATCTCTTTTTGGGCCTGCCGCGTTGCCGTTTCCCGTTTTAATAATGACTTTTTCGAAATTTCCCTTTGTCTATGTGTGTAACTAGGGCCACTCCCAGGCGAGCTTTACAAGCGATGCTTAGTTTGGGATCATACGATAAGTAGATATTTTCCGGCGGTAATATTACTATAAAAAGATTTCATTCTAAAAAAAGTCTGTTCTAAAAGGTATAAGGTTCTAAGGTTTTTGATAGAAGGAGAGTGCGCGTATCTTCGTCGATTGAACTATCAATTGTATTGCTAAGTTACCATACATGTATAAACTTCACAGAGTTCAATAACTGACCGTTCGTACACGGTGAGGAATCGTCGAGGGTCGTGCTGCGTGCATCAGCTGATTATGTCTCGCATACTAATACAAGACTGGTACACAAATATTATACAACTAGATGTGACATTCTATATAGCAGTGGTAGGCTAGTTGGTATAACGCCCACTGTAAATGTAAGGGGTGCAAATTCAAACCTTGGGCTCGCACCTCTGAGATTTTTATGTGCGAATGTCATTTTCAATCATGATTATCACTTGTTGGTTTCCTCTATTATCGATCAAATTTATTTGTTTTATAATTGTAATTGTTTTGTGTAAAACAAGGGTGAGTGGTGGGTCTCTTTCTCCACAATTGTTATTTATGATTATCACTTGCTGAACGTTGAAAAAAAACACGGGCTAATAAGACGATCGCTTCGAAGTGACTTAATTTTTTTAGGCTTGGTAATGACATCGTAGTATTTTTTTTAACTTCCGTTTCTATCCACAACATTATGAGTCCGAATGCAATATGATATAGTGTGATTTTGTTAATTAGTATACGCTAAATATATTGCCTGGGATAACCAGGGATTCCCAAACTATTTTGGGCAAGAGACCCTTCTTGCAAAATGAATGATACGTCAGACCCCCATAGCCAAATTACTTTAAAAATCCAATTTACGTCTTTTTTTCATTGATACAAAATACTTACTAACTTTACGGTTGGTTAAGTGACCAATAGGAAAGGGGTCGATCCCTTTGGGAATTGGTAGTTAATGCATACTACTGACTTTTCCAATAAAATAAAGATAATTCATAATTAAGAAAAAAAATTATCACTTCTAGAAAATAAGTTTAAATTTTGTTACAAAAGAATTCCCTATCTTCAGATTGTATATTCCGACTATTGTTCTTGTAACTCGATAATCAATTTATCGGAAAAATATCTTCGTCTGTGGGTGTTTGTATTCGATTCTTGATATCGATAAGTATCGATTGTGCCGTGTCGGGTTCTTTGACTCGAGTGAAATCGAAATTGTTACCTTTTAAGGAACGCGTGATGTGTACAGATATACATCGCGTGTTGTGAACTTGAGCAATCATTAGTTGAACAATATTAATCAGCGATGACATAGATACAATCTATAAATGAGAATGTACGCCTGGAACCATATTAATCATAGACAATAAGGTTCCGTTACGAACTATTAAGCCCCAGATAAACTGTGACGTCAACAAGCGCGTGTCAAAAACTCTGAGTTAATATCATAGAGTATCTAGAGTACCCATAAAGACTCCACTCTTCGTGTAGCTCTGTGGCGATTCTTGCGCCATTGTTGTTATCTCATGTACCTGTAGTATACGGCAACTATATGAGAAAACAACAATGGCGGAGTCAGATAAACCAGAAAAATTACCGCAGCTCGGGCTCGAAATGCCATCTCCATTATAATATCTCCATGGTTAAATATATTGACTGTGGTAAAACCGACTAGACCAATGACGCGCTGTCAATGACGTTTCGTTGGAGACTGAGCTTTTTCTATGAGTCACTACGGTTTGTTTTAGTATCGGAAAAAATGTTGACGCACGTGTCTTGACGCCCCAGTGTGCCGGAATCGCTCAAACATTGGAAAGAACCTTTAAAAATTTATGAACAGTTCAAAATGAGTATCTTGCTTAAAAATAATGTAGTAACTAAAGACCGTTTAATTTATATAAATAATAATGATACGTTTACAATTGAATTACAAAACACCATTGTTTTGATAAGTGCTTTGTAGACAAATAGAAGTACTAAAATTAAACCTAGTAACAGATTAAACCTCAAATCGGTCCTGTGGTTTATTACTTATGGTTTAATTTACAAAGTCTTGTTAACGATATCTATTGCCCACTTTACCAAGTTCCGCACTAACTCAGTTAGGAAACTTAGTTTGATAACAATAGTTTTAAAGTTGGAAATTAATAGAGGAGATATTAGAAATGGCGGGGCGTATGGCGGCAATATCGATTCATACGTAATCTGTGCCATCCATAAATGTGCCGAGATTTCGCTCTAAGGCTATTTCATGGATCTTCTAGTCTCTTTATAGACATGCTAGTAGAACTAAATACAGTATAAACTCTATATAACAACACTGAAGGGACTGTGCATTTTATGGCATTTTAGCGAGTTGTCATAAAATGGAGAGAAGAAAAATCTGTTTTAGAAAAATAAAAAGTTTATTTCAGACTAGTGTTAGTAGTTATGTACATAATAAACAATCTTATTTGTACGCTATTGCGTATAGTTTAGTGCGTATTTTTGTCTGACATTTTTTGCTGCACCCGTAATTTTGTTATATTTCTTTCGTTTCTTTTTTTTCGTTTCTTACGGATCGGAGCATCGTTGTCGTAGTCGACGGATCATGCTCAGATCGCAAGTCCGTAAATGCTGGCGTCCCGCAAGGCTGTGTCCTATCCCCAACCCTGTTCCTGCTGCATATCAACGATATGTTGCATCATATCAGCAACTTCCGTTGTTATGCAGATGACAGTACAGGAGATGCTGTTTACACCGGTCGTGCTAATATTTCTCGGGCAAACGTCGATGAGTGTCGGAACTTGTGTCTGAAGTCGAGACTTCTTTACATCTAGTCTCGAACTGGGGCAAACTGAACTTGGTGCAATTCAACGCCAATAAGACACAAATTTGTGCGTTCTCCGCCAAAAAGAACCCCTTTGTCGCATCTCCTCGTTTCGAAGACACTATCCTTAATGCCAAGCCAAGTATCGGGATCCTTGGAGTCGACATATCGAACGACGTGCAATTTCGCGGTCATCTGGAAAGTAAGGCCAAGTTGGCCTCCAAAAAGCTGGGTGTGCTCGGTAGGGCGAAGCGGTATTTCACTGCGGCTCATCGCCTGCAACTTTACAAGGCGCAAGTCCGTCCGCACATGGAATACTGCTCTCACCTTTGGGCCGGTGCACCACAGTACCAACTTCTTCCTTTTGACCGCCTGCAACGAAGGGCAGTTCAAATTGTCGATGACAAAAAGCTTACCGATCGGCTAGACCCTCTGGCGTTGCGTAGAGATGTAGGCTCCCTCTGCATTTTCTACCGCTTCTATCATGGAGAGTGTTCCGAGGAATTGTTCGGTATTATACCTGCCGCTGAATTCCACCAGAGCACGGCTCGCCACAGACTGCATTACCATCCTCACCATCTGGATGAATGGCGTTCCAGTACAGTGCGATTTACCAGGTATTTTCTCCCTCGCACCACCAAATTGTGGAATGAACTTCCTGCAGCGGTGTTCCCGGACCGATGCGACAAAGGTATCTTCAAGAAACGAGCATACTCATTCCTTAAAGGCCGGCAACGCACATGCGATGCCCCTGGTGATGCACGTGTCCATGGGCGGCGTTGATCACTTACCATCAGGTGAAACGTCTGCTCGTTTGTCTCCCTATCTCATAAAAAAAAAAATATATTAGTTTACTTATTTTATTAATATGAAGGCATCTTGGTGATAAAAATTGGCAAAATGTTGTCATTATTTCGGGGGTAATGCTATATAAAGTGTATCATTGTATGGAAGGCAAGCTAAACCAACCAAAGCCAAGTGATTTCGACGCTTAAGGGAGTTTGTCGTTAAATGGAGTGACGTTATATGAAATGTACACTGTAATTATGTTTACAAACGTCTAAAGTGACTATACAAGAGAGTACAAGTACAAGAACTACACGGTACAAGAACTATTTAGCGCTACAACTCCATTTTTCAAATTTGTTCATCACGCCGTGATTAAATCCTCTTAAATAAATAAAGCAAATATATATTTTCTCAATAAAAACTAAACTAAAAAAGAAAAATATTTTAGGAAATGCTACATGTCCACACTTTCAGAATCAGCTTTTTTTTATTAAAAAAAACCAATAGAGTCACTTATGAATCGCCGAGAAGAATTAGCCGTTACAGAATATGAACTTGGCTCCATAAAAATCTAATCCTTATGATGCTAAGCCGTTCTTCACAATACTATCAGCTAAATATGGGTATGCAACAGTTTCCTCTGACTGCCTTTGGACGCCAGTATCTTATACAGGTAAAAATATTATATTAAATGTAACAATGATTCGAAATGGAAGCGCTAAGACAAGATACTCAACTGTTGTTTGAGACGATATCCAAGTATACGAGTGTTCAACAAAATTAACAGTAAAACATACAAAGTTGGCACTTTGTTAGAGTGCTTTTTTAACGGCAAAGCTTTAAAAGAGCTCAAAGAAGCACATTATGCTCTTGTAGCCCTTTCCGTCATTACATAAACTTATCTAAACTATACTTTATTTGGGCTATTAACACCCTATACTCATAGACGTGAGCGAAATAACTTTACTTTTTGAAAGTGTTATCTGTAAATAAATTAATGGTAAAAAAAACTTTTTAAAAACAAGCTTTTATTTAATTGCCCTTAGTTTTCGTGTTCTCCTCAGCAAGCCCTTTCATTGGATAATGTGGTATTGCAGATAAAATAACTATTCCGCCATCTTGGATAACCCACCATATTGGAATTAGAATGACGTCACTAAGCTAAGCATGCATTGTCATCCAAAATAAGCGTGTATACCAAATTTCAGCTCAATCGGTTAAAGATAACTGATTTAAAATTCAGTTGCAAGATTCCACCCGGACATACATACGTTGCAAGCTAATATAAAGCTTGTAATAATAATAAAATATACAAAAAGATTGAATTTCTGTGACAAAAGCCTAAGCCTATCTTTAATATGTCATTGGAAACTGTGTTTCTTTTATGAGTCAATACAGTTCATTATTGTATAGGCAAAAATAGTCCCACGCGTTTCGAAGTATCTGTGGGCGCAAGACTTTAATATTCGTTGCAAGGGGCTGGGCTACAATTGCCGAACTGCTGATACTTTGCATATTAATAGAGCATTTATTTTCACAGTTATTTGAAGTGCTTTTGAAGGAACAAGGGGGTGATCAGCAGCATTAGAAAGTTCAAGGGGTTTTATTACCTGGCTGTTAAATAGCTTGTAGGATCTACTCTAATGCAGCAGTCAACAACTCATAGTCGGCATTTTGGTGGAATTATCAAGACGACACGGAGGACACCAGGCAAAGGATGCTGACCCATGATCGAATTATTACATCATGAGTAATACAGGGTGTTTCAGAAGTCTGAAATAATACTTCGACGTTTGCATCAGTATCGGGTATACAACTTAATGGTATCAAATTTGATCGGAATTCGGCCATGATTTTCCAACATTTTTTTCGTCGTCAATTTCTATAATTCGTAATATCTCGAATCCTATGTTAACTTTGCCTGTTCTGTTTTGTGTATATTGGTAGCCGTCCCTCATAAGTGTATTTTACACTGCTGAATAGGGTTATGGATGTACCCAAACCATACGCAAACCCATGACTAAATGCTTTTATATCAAAGGATCTAATTGTACTTTAAAAAAAAAAGACCACACATTGCACATCCATGATAGGTAACCCATTGTAGACCCATACAGTAGCGTTTACACTTAAAAAGATGATAAAAGTGTATAATATAAAAACGGATTTCTTGCTTGCCATGAAAAGCTTAGAACAAATTTCGAAAGTCACTTAAACGTTCTTCATGTGCTCAACAAGGCGATACTTAGTCATCCAATCGCATTATTTACTGGAACTAAGTTATTTTGCGGTTTCCACAATCACATCACCAATTTTATATTCATGTTATTCTTTCTTGAACTGTTTATTATTTCGTTCGGGTGTGTTCTGAGAACGTTTGCAACGAAATTGAGATTGTACCATTCAATGCAAATTGTTTCGCCGATGACACACCGAGGTAGACATTCAACATCTTACTTGAGTTTTTGAAGTGCGTTTTGATTGACTGAATTCGGTTATGACTTCAAATGAGATGAGACAATGCAAGTGCTGTCAAGATGTATTTTAGTGACATAACAATCTTTTAACGGCCATCTGTAGGCCATCAGTATGCAGTGGTAGCCTCGTGGGCACGAACGCCGGCCTTGAACGTAAGGGGTGTAAGTTCAAATCCCGGGCCCGAACCTCGGAGATAATTTTCATGTGCGAATGTCATTTTCAACAATGATTACCACTTGCTGAATGGTGAAGGAAAACATCGTGAGGAAAACCTGCACGTCTATAGAAAGGCGTGTGAAGTTCACCAACCCGCACTGGGCCAGCGTGGTGGACTATGGCCCAAATCTCCTTCGTATAGAGGGGGAATGTGCCCGGTATAATGGCAATAGGCTCGCCGCTTATTACATTAGGACCTTATTACACTAGACCTTATTACATTAGATTTATTTATCTGAAGAAATAACTGTAAAGAATAAATATATTGAACAGTGCGTCAGAATGCAGTTATTACTGCACGCTACCCATAGGTTACGTGAAATAATACGCTATGGAAGAGATTATACGGTCTTTATTCATTTATTTCCAAAATATAACGCTAACAGATAATACAATTCAACGAAATATAATTTCCTCATACTCCATAGTGTCTGTATTGTCACACAACAAATATTATTGTCAATCTAAATATTTGACGACATAAACTCCTGTACAAACAAAACATTATCCTACGATAATGCCCACTACAAGCGGCCATTGTAGCAATGACGATATCGGGAACAAATAATGGCGGGTAACAAATCATTATAACATATCGCACACCTGAAAATTAACTTTATAATTTTGAGCGTAAGGTTTAAATTTAAACGTGGTTGTGGTATAGATTTTGAAATGAACTATGAAGTTGTAAAATGGTACCGACCAGAGATCTATAACAATGTGTTGTGATAGCTTGACGCGTTTACGTGGGATGCAACATACAATTCGATAATAGTTTTTTTTGTGTTGCGTATGAGGTTTGGAATCAGACAAGTTGTGGGAAAACCAGAACTCGTAGAAAAGAATATCGACTACTATTTTGATGCGTGGGTTTTTGTTATAGTAACTGTCACCTGCCAGCTTTTTAGTTTTTATTTGATAATAAGATGTTTTAAATTATTTCGAATATGGTTTTAACTTACGGTAAATATAAATACTTGTGCTAATTAGATAATTCAATTTATAATTATTTCAAATTGCCCTGTACGCGACAAAATGAGGGCAACCAATTCTCAGGGTTCCGTACCCAAAGGGTAAAACGGGACCCTATTACTAAGTCTCCGCTGTCCATCCGTCTGTCTGTTTGTCCGTCTGTCACCAGGCTGTACCTCATGAACCGTCATAGTTAGACAGTTTAAAATGTTCACAGATGATGTATTTCTATTGCCTCTATAACAAAAAATACTAAAAAACAGTATAAAATCAAATCAAAAGCTTGTAATAAATATTTAAGGGGGGCTCCCATACAACAAACGTCATTTTTCAACCGTTTTCGATAGAAAAAAGTCCGACTCGCACTTGGCGGGTTTTTTTAATACACATTTTTAATTGAAATGATTAAGGAACGTGTCTTTGCTCACTTATATTCAATCCATATGTATATTGGTACAAAGTATATAATACAAAGTACCTTTTCAAATAGAGTCAAGTGAATCCGATCGCTCTAGTATTATCAAGGCGTTAGGTAACGGGATATATATTACACAATTAAAAACGAATCAATACCCAAACTCGGTAATAAAAATCTATAACAAGAGTCATGTAACTCAACACGTAATAAAAATCTTTACCGCGTTTTATTACCGGAGCGAAATCCTTATATTTCTCTGGACACTTGATGAGATGTCCGATAGGCGGGTGTGTCGGCGGCATCGGGTATCGTATGGCTGGCAACACCGAGGTGTCCAGTGTCCGATGAATGTTGCTTTGTTTGTTTTTCCATCTGTACTTTTCTTATGTGGGACGATTGTCTTGTGTGTATTGGTCCAAGTTACAAGCGATGACTTAAATAAGAAGGTTTTAAAAGGCGTCAACCATGAAAATTGATATTATTGACATTTGTCTTGTCGAAACCTACATTCTTATTCTTCTTCTTTTTTAAAATAAATAGAATGATGAAATGTTTGGGAATAAGTTAAGGAATAGCGTGCAATTAGCGAGTATTCTGCAATAAGTACACATTATACCTACATTAAAATGGATTTTGAAGGTTAAAACTCAAACAAAACAATAAATAAGCATTGGTCAGACTCTATCACTCTTTAGGATCAGGATTGATATTTAAAGGTTTTATACGTATTTAAGTACAATAATGGTCAAAACTGTACGCCAAAGACATGTTAACACAGAAAAATGCAGTTTTACTGACCTTTACGTATTGGTTAAGTCGGGTGTATGTATTAAACGCTGGGATGTCGACAGATTTTATACCCTATTAATCGTAATAAAAATACTGCATAAGAAATGGTGGTTTGGAGCTGATCTCGCTGCTAGTTTTTTACTTGGACCACGTACCAAACGCAATAGGAATTGACTACAAAATTAAATTGTTAAACGACACGCACGTTTTGTATTTACGGTACTAAAGTTTTGTATTTTCGATGCGTACCATACTTACTATACACATTTCAAATGGTGTTTGTCCATTATCATGGCCGATACCAATTTTTTGGAACGTAGTTCCTTATGGCGCGTTGCGAAAGGGGGCTAGACGGAAAAAATTAAGACTAAAAGTGTCGCCCGACACTTTTGTAAATGTGTGTGAGAGAGTAAAAGTTGTAACGACACATTTGTAAATGTGTGTGTGATTTCGATTGTGTGTGTGATTTCGATTTCGATATTATGTACAATTTTTTTGCTTTCTTTATTTCAAAAGGAACTTCGTTCCATCCAGGTGTCCCTTGATACCTCTCAAGTTTTTTAAAAAAAATATAGGTTTACTATAGTTTGTTGAATTAGATTAGAAAATAACCTTCTTGGTCTTATCCCCCTAATTTATAATTCTTCTATGTTCTGTAATAAAGCTTCATTAGAATATTTTGAACTCAATACATTGCCACCATATTTTTTTGCCAATTTTAATTAAAATATTTGAAATAGAATTATTTCTTTCAATCATAATTAATTCTTCATTATTAATATAAAATAGGATCAGTCAGTCCCCTTTCATTTTTGATTTCCTATTATTATTGAAGGCTTATCATGATTTTATAGTTTTATCCTAATAACATAACAAAAAATCGGTAGTGTAAGTTAGAAGTTTCTATGGATAATCAAATATCAGTTATCATCAAAATAATATTGGGACGATAGCTTTGTCCGCCCTGTCCTTGGTAAACATGAATGTTGGGAAGCAAATGTGGAGAAGGTAAGCAATTTTATCCTTAGTAAGGCAAGTCCACGGATTAGGCAGAACTTCCAAAAAGGAGGAGGTTCTATGTCCGTCTGTATGTATTTTTTTAAAGGCGCATTGACAGCCAGGCGGAAACGTTTTAAAAAAGTCGGACAAAATCTCGTCAAATAATAATTGAAATACCCATAGTAAGTCGGTAAGTTTGTATATATAACTCAGATATCCTTAGCATCTCAAGATGCAAGACGTTATTGGTAGGGCAGATATGGGGCTGATGTAAATTTTAATCCAGATAGGACAAGTTAAACGGTTTTCAAAGCACAAACAAGAACATGCTTGTAATTTGATTGCTTATTTATTTTGTGTTTTTTAACTTTATATTGTATAATTGTTAATTAAGAAAAACACACACACATGTAAATTCTTATTGGAAAAAACCGGCCAAGTGCGAATCAGACTCGCGCACGAAGTGTTCCATACCATTATCTATAAAAACGAGCAAAAAAATCACGTTTGTTGTATAGGAGCCCCCTTGAATATTTATTTTATACTGTTTTCTAGTATTTGTTGTTATAGCGGCAGCAGAAATACAAAATCCGTGAAAATTTCAACTCCCTTACTATCACGGTTCATGAGATACAGCCTGGTGACAGACGGACGGACGAACTGACGGACAGCGAAGTCTTAGTAATAGGGTTCCCGTTTTACCTTTGGGTACGGAACCCTAAAAAGCAATCATGGAGTTTCTTACCCATTCTTCTCCGTAGGAAATGCATTCCGAATGGTTGGTAGAGATACTATTAATATTATTTATTTTTTACTGACGATTCAAAAGTGCCTGTATTGGTTTACGTGAATAAAAAGATTCTGATTCTGACATTAAATATTCCTGAAATATTCCCGTTTTAACCTCAAAGTTTCCAAGTATCACTCTATCCATTCATAATGCGGTACGAACAGGACATGTATAATGAACCTAATTAAACTTCGACGACATCATCTCGAGATAAATTGGCATGTTGCGGCGGCGAGCTTTGATCAATGCCACTTTGATTCTGTCGGCTGTCTTCGACAGAAAATTATATTGGAAGTTTGAATTATGAGAGGTTTTCATGGAATCTTGCAAAGCCATGAGTGACATTAAGCTATGCTAAATAAATATAAATAAAATATTTTATATAAATAAATATGATATGCTATGAAACGGTGAAGGAAAACATCGTGAGGAAACCTGTACGTGTAGAAATGCGTGTGAAATTCATAAACAAGTACTGAGCCAGTGTGCCACCACACTATGGCCCATATCTCCCTCGTATTGAAGAGAAAAGTGCTCCTTCTAATGGCAATAGGCTCGCCCCATATTACATTATTGGGACCAAAATACATCGGCAAAGTGTGGGCGCACTGCAGTGCACCTCTGCCTACCCCTTCGGGGAATATAGGCGTGATTATTTACTAAGCTATGCTGATTTACTAAGTTAATCATAACTTAGTCTATTTCGATAGTTATAGAACCGGAAATATTAGCGCCAAACTATTGAAACTATTGCTGCGTATGGCTGTAAAGAATGAGCGAGACATAAATAGTTCTATCAAATTTCGTTTAGTCTTAGTTTGTTTAGAAAAAAAATTAGGTCATTATGTTATTAAATTTATCTTTCCTAGTGTATGTTTTTCTACTTACTAAGGTGCATGCGATCTACACGAAAGAAATAAATCCACTTGCTATTGTGACATTATTCTGGATTTCATCCGATTTTTAGGGTTCCCTACCCAAAGGGTAAAAAGGGAACCCTATTACTAAGACTTTGCTGTCCGTCCGTCCGTGCGTCCGTCCGTCAGTCCGTCCTTCTGTCACCAGGCTGTATCTCATGAACTGTGATAGTTAGAGAGTTAAAATTTTCACAGATTATGTATTTCTGTTGCCGCTATAACAACAAATACTAAAAAACAGAATAAAATAATTATTTAAGGGGACTCCCATACAACAAACGTGATTTTTTTGCCGTTTTTATAGTTAATGGTACGGAACCCTTCGCGCGCGAGTCCGACTCGCACTTGGCCGGTTTTGATAAATAGAATAATCCTAATACGTACCAGAATTTGTTCTGTTATTGGACAGTTAGCAAACTACATCAGCTTTCTAAGCAATCGCTGCACAAGTTGGCAGTTTAGAGTTCCGCTGTCTCGATGCCCTCGGGTCAACTTCAACGGGTACAGTTTCAAGGTTGCCAACTTAACTGTATGTGGCTAAACTTTACGCTTGCTATGGTTGTTGGAACTGCTTTCAAAAACTACATACAGATAATTAAATTATAACTACGACCATGATGCAATTCAGCCATAATTCTTACAAAACAACATATTTAATTGTAGATTAGAAAAACAGTAATCTTTTTAGATTTGTTAAAGTTTATTACGTAATATCTAGTTTGTATGAAACAAAATTATTTAAAAAAGTGACATCAAAACTTCGTTTTACTTTTGGTGTTACTGTCGAGTCCATTGAGCTTTTGGGTACTTACGTAAAATTTTACAGACATTAGTCACAACTCAGGATGAATAGTTTACTTAGTCAACTACCCTGAACAACAAATTGTTAAACGATTCAATTTAAAAACTTCTTAATATCTAGATATATTTTTGTAAATTCGACATCTCACTCGGATCTATTGCTATCGCTCAAATGTGTCTGCGCTCCATAACCTAAGTATAGTTGAGGTATCTTTTAAATCCAAAGAAACATGAGATTCAAAGCATATGGTATCAAAAGCTCTCCATCTTCAGTTCAGAATGTTATCACTCGCTCTAATGTCGATATTTGTAGCCCCATTTGATTCACAATGCCGAACAATGGACTGTTTCCTACGCGATCCTATTGTTTGTCTAAAACAAAAGTAACTTACAGTGATATCGAATCTAATTTCGAAAGCACACAAGGTTGTATTTTTAATATTTTATGGGCTTTGTTTGTTGAAGGGCGTAACAAAGTGAACATCATTTCGATCACGTAATGTGCATTATAGGTAAGAAACAAGTTAATGGTACTGTTTTTACATTAATAAATTGAAAAAAAAATGTAATCCTTCTATATATCATCAACAAATACACTCTTAGTGTTTTGTAAGAAAGTTGAAAAAGCTAAAAAAAGTTGTGTTATGTATAATAGACGCTCTTTGCAAAATTTTAGGCTCAAACAAACTAAACTTAGTACAAAATGAATTAGCGTCAGAATGATAAATCTAAAAGGGTCAGTAATGGATGACTTTCAAATGACAATTCATTTGATGTTCATTTTGTGCGAGGACAGTGTGATTCAAGGCCACATTAGCGGGATCCCATTTGTGATTTGAGTTGTGACACAGAGACTGGAGGGATGGTAAACGAGGAGTTACATAAAGTCCACCTTAACGACTGACGTGCCTAGCATCGTAAAGAGCTGTGATAAAATTCATTGCGTAGAATCCTTCATATGTATTAGTCTATAAGGAAGAAGAGTTGCCACGAAGTAAACGGTTTCCGGGATTTGAATGGATCGAACTGTATTTTGAATAGTTCTTAATTAGAAATTTCTTTTGGACAGAAATTGAAGTTGTGGCAGTATTTTCTGGATCGCATAAAAGCATAAAAAAGTTCCACAGGGTTCAGTATGAGACAGTTAAGGTTATCAATGTCAACAATGTCAGGGATATCGTCGATATACACTTTTTTGTGAAAATTTCTTTTTAAATCCGTTCGAAACTACAGAAGAAACATGTACCAATTTGAAATTTTGCAACGAAGGTTTTTCTAGGTTCGAAATCCTTAGAGTTTGTATGTCTATTACAGTGAATCAGCAAAACCGAGAGTGGGTAATATCAGCGGGCCGTGGGGCGCTGAACAATGGAAAATTTCACATTATCAAAGTTTCACGTTCTCTTCGTTATATTCTGTATGACGCTCGTTCCGCTGGCGGTGTGAGCAGTGTTCTTAGGAAGGAAGGAGGGTAGAGGGAGGAGATTGCAATGTTTAATCCATTTGATTATTATTACAATGATGGTGTATGAACTAGGGTTTTGGTTTGAATGCGAACAATCTATACATTGACTTTAACGTTTTAGGATGGTTTGAACCTATAGTCAACAATTACTGCACATTAATCACATATCAAAAGAATTTGTTTGAATGTTAAAAATAAATTAAAAAATAATATTTATTGAGGAAATCTTCTGCAAACTTTGACAAACTCAAAAGTGACTGAAGCAAAATTAGTAGTCTTTCTAGGTGGACTTTGAAAAGCAGACATTAAGTTTCATGTTAACACTAATCAGTAATCCACTAAAGGAGCTCGTATTAAGCCAAATTGGGAAAATAATAATCAAGTATTACAGGAAAATAACGTACTTCCGCGTACTAGGGCTGCCAAACAAATTCACGGAAATGTATTTTATTATCTGTTTGTAGTAAACAAACGGTCTCATTGTTTCTATTTTTAAAATCGCCGTTATTAAATTTGAGAGCTGCAACAGCCCTCGAGATTAGAGGGGCGAGCTTTTATTAGGGGCGACTAACGAGTGTCGATAAGGAGGTATAATGCCCCTCGACAACATTTCTGGCGCAAGTTAAAAGAATGAGCGATGATTATAGACACGTACGTACTATACCAGAGTCTAAGAAAGAGTAGAAAACGTTAGTACCTTGAAACAGCATTTAAATTGCGAAGCATGTGAGAAATGATCACTTATATGCCGATGCTTGTAAGACAATCCTTACTTAGCGATAAAAAAATCGTAACATAAATGATATACACCAAACAACGCAGATGAATCTGGCCGTTCGAATGGTATTATAACTAATTTTATGTTTTTTTGTCGCTGAGTACGGTCTTGAAAGTTTTCCTCTACTAACATTACTCTCATTGTTTGCTAATAGTTAATATTGCAAGAAATTCCAGATTAAACGCGTTATCTCTTGTTTTACACTGTCTACAAGCAGAGGGGGCAAAACCATCTTCTGTTTAATCTCCAGTTCAATCTTGACTTAAATGAACACCTAGGCGATGCCCTTGTATCGGCTGTCGAGTCGTGTTAAACCACTGGTTTCGCTAATAAATTGATTCAATACGGAGCTTCTCTCGATTGATATTGGAATACGCAGGAACTAAGTCTTTATTTGAATTAATTATAAAGAAATATGTATATAATACTTTATGGGCCATCTCATGCGATATGACACCTTTATTAAGAACATCATAGAAGGCAAGATCGATGGAAAGCGTGGGAGAGGTAGACTGCGAATATGTAACATGAGTCAAATAAAAGATAAGGTTGGTGTCATTTCGTATGAGGAGGTGAAGAAGGCTGCACTGAATCGGCACAGATGACGGGGACTTCATCAGATGCACTGACAAGGGCCGAGCCCTTAAATTAGAAGTAGAAATACTTTATCGAACATGTCTTTCTAAAGCCTTACTTGTGGTAAAACCTTTCAACCAAATTTTTTAAAAAAAATTAAGTTATTAGTTTCAATAGAACCTTTTTTGTTTCTTGTTAAAAATATTGTAGTATTCAAGAGAGTGGCCACGAAAGTAATAAAATAGCAGATTCCTTAGAAATAGATATGAGGACGAAAATTTAACTTAAGTACCGACAAGTGAGGAAGGTGTTTGCATATTTTAAACGTGAAGTCATTACACTAATACATGGAAATCAATGATAAGGGAACATAATTGTATACACAAACCATAAAATAGAAAAGGTTTATTTTCTTCTTTTATCACGATGGTGATATTTTTAGCATAGACAGTGCATCTGCCGTGTTTTCAAACTGGGTTCGGGAGTATAAAGATGATAAGAGGCTATTACAGATAGGGAAGGGGGTACAATATAAGGGTTTAGTGTTGCACTGCCATAAAGAATGGGGATGTGAATGTGAATTGAGCATGCGATGGGCATATAGATTGATCAATATTGAGCCCTTATCAGTTGATTGATGAAATCAAAGTGCGCGATCCTTTGCCTTTTCCTTGAGTTTCAGACCTTCCTGCTAAAGTAGAATGGGGTAATGTAACGAGTTATGCTATGTTGGCAACAACATCTATATCTGGACCTCCAATAACGTGTAGAGTTCTTCCGGCCGGAGTATGGTGGCTAATTATAAAAAGATAGGATAGATGAATAGGTTAATACCTAAACTCTCTTCGAAGTTATGGCAATCAAATTCTATGCCTTACCTCAGTGCGTCTACAAAGAGAGCCGAAAAACTCAGCCATAACTCGTATTTATGAAGATAATTCAAAATATGGCAGGGATCTGAAATAAATTTAAAATTTATCAGTCTCTAGACGCCTTATTTTACACATCAATGAATAAATTACTTACTCTGACATTTTTTTTTAACTTCTATTTTTTTTTATAACTTGACTTTTATTTATTAATTAACCTGGATAGTCAATGAATATTCACAGTTATTTTTATTGTAACTAAATTTTAATTTGCACAATACAAGTTCCTATCAAATTTCTTTGAAATTGCGGAATAATTTTTTGTCTGTATATTTCAAATTTTTTGTCTTTATATTTCTAATTATTTGTCTTTATATTTCTTAAAATTATGTTTCTATAATGAAGTCAGTTTAAAAGTTTATTTTTATATACCTACGTAAGCTACCTACTCTACTTATGAGTTTTCAGCACTAATTAGTAGCTAACACCTACGTAAGCTATTAAACAAACTTGCACAGCACCTTATCAGTCTCACAAAAAAATAATGTCGCGCTTTACAAATATTTTACATAGTTAGCAAGCATGAAATCGCGTCAGTCTCATAGTAGTCACCGATAGCTCAAAATTCCTGTTGACGTGACACCATATCTGGCCAGTAGTTTATTTACCTGCCAACCCTTCGACAGGAACTATTTCCGGTCTATTTCGTTCTACATACGAATCAAACGGTTCCCAACCCAGCATCGTCAACTCCAGGGCAGTAAAACTGCGGGTGGTCATAAAATAAAAAGTGTTTACTTGCCCCGAAGATAACCGGGAACAAAGTTCCTTGATAAGTTTTTATATCCTCCGGGAAAGCAGGTAATAGATCCGACTGTATAATCCTGCCAACTTTGAGAGTTTTATTTTTAAGAATTTCAAATGCTGGCCACTTTTAATACATTTTACTTTTTTAAAATTTCAAAAGTAGTGACACTTGTTTGTTTCAAATGGTTTTATTTGTTAAATTTATATTTAAATATCGAACACAGCTTTTCAGTAAACATGTATTTGTGCTCCTTTTTAATTTAGAAAGAAAAATATTATTCTTTATTAGCTAACTAATATTTTAATTAAGTTTCTCCATCCGAATTGAATAGCATAAACCACGCCTTGCTGTAATAAAAATAATTGTTGACCTCAAAGGTATATCACAAAAGTCCACCAAAATAGAGGGACATTCTTCACGCTTATTAAGCCGTAAGGACGTGAACAATGCCAGATAATTCGTACCTGTGGAGATGAATCATGTTTAGTGTCCCGGCCGGGACGACGACGCCGCGACCGACCGCAAAACTTCCTACAATGGCCAATAAACACGCCATAAAGTATGGCGGGTCACACTAAAAATGCCATTATTGTTTGCAAAATGTCCACCTTTTGTTAAATGAACCTGTCAAACATTGCTGATGTGCGGTAGCTGGCAATAAATATGATACACCTGAGAGTTGCCGTCGAAACCGTAAAAAAATTGTGACCGAAAAA
Source organism: Ptilodon capucinus (assembly GCA_914767695.1). Lineage (NCBI taxonomy): Eukaryota > Metazoa > Arthropoda > Insecta > Lepidoptera > Notodontidae > Ptilodon > Ptilodon capucinus. The sequence continues at coordinate 1,090,401 of OU611813.1, read as the reverse complement.
ATGCGAAGCGTAATTGAATATTTGAAACGGATCCGCTACGAGATAGTTTGCAGAGCTGTAACACGATACGTCCCAAAATGCAGGTAGTTGACTTATTTGGGGCGCACCTATACTTGAGAAAAAAAAAATCTCAAAAAATTACGATCTTTGTATTTCAAGTTGGATTTCAAATTAAAACATATTCAAATTTAGAACACTCAAAATTGTTTTTAAATATGGTTCCAGACACTAATTTAGAATAAAAAGTATTTTATCACATATTTTTATTGACAATGTGCTATATTTATCACCATGCAATGTAATACGGGGAACGGCTCGTCAGAGCGATATTACTTTTATGGCGCTGTAAAAAATCGATGTTGAAAAACCGTGTAATGAACGGTCACGGGACATAAACTTTGTTACATGTTAATTGTGATATTTAACTTGTCAGTGGCTGTGTGAACTCTGAATTGACATACACAGGGTGTACCTACTTCAAGTACAACATAATTAGTTTGACAACAAATACGGTAAACTGATTTGTAATTGCTCAGATATTCAGCCTATCTACTACGTAAAAATCTTGATTTCAGACAATTTATTTGTCACAAGTTATGTAATACGGTCAAGGAATACTATAAAACAGAGTAAACTACATAATATTAGCGGAGTTAGTAATACTATAATTCTTTTCTATAATACTTTGTCAAGGACGATATAAAAATATTGACTTACGTTAGAGTTTATGACAAGAAAAAAAAATTATAACACGTTTTGATAAAATTATTTTTTAGTATTGGAACATCCTGTTCAATAATAATTGCGCTTTGTTAGGCCTAAAAGTACTACTTTTAAGGTATTTTAACGGTTTTTCCACCTGACTGCACCCCTCATACAGCTGGCTTTCGCAATTTATTCGCAAAGGAGTCGTCCCGCGAATTAATCGCAATATCGAGGCTGGCCAACCGTTATTAGTACCTACTATAGTTGCCAAGGTGTTCCACCCTCCTATAAATCTTGTCTAATTTGTGTGTAATTACAGAGGCACAGTTCTCCTTGTAACGAGGACTGCGTACCAGCGGGGAGCTGCCTGGCACGTGCTTACGCGTGCTCGACACAAAACCAAACCAAAACGACGTAAAACACACATCTGTGTTTCACAAAATCGAACTCTATGTAACGTCTCATAGAACAGACTTTACAAAAGCAACGATAATCAAATATGATTTGAAGAAGCCCTCCACAAAGTTCGAACTAATTTCGTTGCTATACCAAAGGTGGAAAGTAGATATTTGGACGGCAAAATTGATGTTCACGATAGAGGCTCAAGTTTTGATCACTGTTAAATAACGTCGCGAAGTACGCGTGGAAAGGTTGATGTTAAAATGTAGTAATGTGTTCTTTGACCCCTTGGTGGGTCGTATTTAATATGTAAAGTATGGGGGTACAGTAGTTTTGGGGCGACTAAGTTGAATTATTTTTGAGTCTTGCAAGCGCAGCAGGACACCTTAATGTGCGGTGGTAGGGGTTAAAATGCAAAAGCAATGACTGACAAAAATTTATATTCCTATATTCAAGAAACGCCTCGTATTGTTGACGGATAGATTTTTTTAACGAGACGTTAGTTAACAATGCTCCTACAAAAAAGTCAAATAGGCGGGTCAAAGCGAGCGTGACAACTTTTTTGCCAATACAAAACTAACTGTATGTAATCATTGACTAAGCACATATTTCAACGACATGTCATCGATGACGTGGGCAAATTAAGCTGCATAGCCTTTGACACAGAAACTCCAACTTTATGTATATTACGCACAGTGTACATTTTAAATTATGTCAAGTGAATTCGTTCACTCCAGTATGTTCTGTGCGTAACGCCCTTTGCAACTAAAAATAAAACTTGCTCTCTCCGACTAAAATTCATTTTCATACAAAAACAGCGTAGAAAACCTCGCCATAAATTTATAAACTCCTGTTCCCTTACCACCACACCCACCATTTTTATTTATAATGTGTACCTATTTATGTTATTTGCTTTCGCTATTAATAGTTAACACTGGCTGAAATACCCGCTAATCGCAGGTGGAGCCATTCCTCATCTTATTACTTACTGTTCCTTTAAAATGCATTCATTTCGTAAAAAATAAGTAGAACTTTTAAAGTTTTAGGTAACTACTAATGCTAAGACCCAATGCGTGTGGAATGCCATTCGAACATTGCCCTATTATAAAATATTCACTAGCCAATGCCAACGCGAGGGAATTAAGTTGCCTAAATTTTATAGCCCATAGTGTTGTGCATAATCCTGGTAATAATAGCCAGATGGCTCAAACCTCTTTATTAGTATTTCATCCCTTCATAATTAGCGCAGTCTACTCCATACAGCCGTATAAATCTCCTACAATTGTCATTTCAATACTACAAATAAATCTACGTCGCGCACTGCATTCGCCACCGAAATGTATGCACCGGCGAAATGCAACCGCAATCGAATATCATCCTTATAGTTAACACGTTAATGTTGATTTTGGTACAAAAGGGTGGTATAACCACCCCAAAAAATATCGTTTCGAGTGTCGATCCGAAAGTGTACACCATTTACGAGCTTGATTGAAATTTCGCAATCAACAAGGGCTGCTATGATGAAATTATTCCTGTATATTTTTTGTCCCGACGTTGTTCTGTTATATAATGGGTCCTCGGAATAGAAAATTTACTGGGGATTTACACCCTTAACTCACTGGGGCGAGCGAATAAACTGTTTTATTGCCAAAAATGTAATCTATGTAAGCATACATAAAGATTGAATTTCTGTAGTAAATGTCATGCAACAACGAGTCAAAATTGACTCGCGTCATCGAAGACATTTCGTTGTAAAATTGATTTTTCGTATGAGTTAATACAGTTCATTTTGATATTGACAATACATTGGTCGCACGTGTCTTGACGTGCTTGTCGATGCAGGGCTGTAAGATCGTAATCGCGGGCCACTCGGTGTTCAAAGTGATTACTGAGGAGATAAGGGCCCGGGGCGGAGTGGGTCGGCCCACGCGGGATGCAAGCATGCTATCTCCTATACGTTCTGTTTATTGCCTTATCCGATGTGGGTATTTTTTCTCGAGATAGCTGTGAACAAATTCTTGGGCCAATTAGTGTTGTGTTCTTACCTATGATTATATTTATACTTTATCAAAGTTAAGTGGTTATTTGATGAGGCCGATCCAGCACTTAGGATTGAACGATGACACTATAACACGCCTAATAGCCATGATATACCAATAGAACCGATGTTGATGATATATACACGATCCTACTACATCGAAATTGTGAAAGACTTTCCTACCGAGAAATGCTTTGTAAGTGGTGTACAAAGACTTTGGTACAGTGTCAAAATGCCCTAATAGTAAAAATGGATTGATTAAAAAAATAATTAAGGCCAGTTTTTCTGGTGATTTTTTAAACGATGACTGAATATAAATCTATCATACCAAGGCTTATCTATTTTTAACTAGGTCACTATAACTCACGTAGGTAAGAATAGAGCAGTATTGCAACTAAGGTATCTTTATTAATTTGCCAAAACTTAAATGGTTAGATGTAAAAAATATTTTAAATGACATAGAAAATACATACTTGTGTTTATTGACACAAGACTCAAGTCACATTAGCATCAGGAACTTCAAGTAGGAGGTACAGACAGTGTTGTTGGACAATATGAATTGCATGACCACGGCCCGCGAGCTCCTTTTATTCGTGACCCACTTAAAGCTGAGTATAAGCATTCCATAGGAAAATAACCGTTTTCTGATACGTAAAACGTAATATGCTTTTTAAAGTTGTAAATTATTATTATGCGCTTTAAACTGATTAGGAATCAGAAGTTTTGTAAAAAAAATAATTAATTTAGACAGCGACCGGAATTCGACAGTAATTAATTATTCACTAAAATCTTTGACAATTAAATAAATAATCGTCAGTGATTCGACAACTAAATAGTCACAAAAGAATTGTATATAATATGTTTCCACATCGCCCCAATGTACTTATTACTACGGAACATTTATATTAAAACTATATGTATTGTAATTTGTTCGTCACAACAGTTCCTTTCATTATGCGCTCGTGCCCCATAAAATATGCAACTAAAATGAGAAAAATGTGTCGCACTGCCAACAACGATAAACAAGCTTATAACGAAACCAACCAGCCAATGCAATTTATTTTTTATGATTTCAACAGTAAAGTGCAAAATTCAGTGCGCTTCCACACATACGGCAACGTATTGCACATTATTTGCTAAGGAATCATAATGTAGACTCTACTATACAGTCCACACAAGCTAGAATAGTTTGTTCACGTTAGTTTTAGAAAGGAATAGAAAATATGTTTTGTAGAGAAATAAAAAGTTTAATATTTTTCTATGTGTGTGGGAGCTCACTTATTTTCATAAGCTCTACCATAAGATTAAATACTTATAGCTCTACATAATTATGTGGATTTGTCTATGCATTTTATTTTCTACAAAAAAAAGTTTGTCGATATATGGACTAACATTTTTTGTCTATAGTATATCTTGTCTATGATACTTACCGATGGGGTCTATTCATAACTCTTGTATGCTTTAAAAGTAGCAAATTTAAAGTGAAATTAACTTTTCAGAAGTGATTCTAAATCGGACCGGCACTTAAATGTTAAATTCGAATTAATTTTGAATTCCTAGCAATTTCAGATAATGCCGTTATTAGTAGCCTTTTCAACTGGTTCAATTTTTAACGGGTTGAATCGAACACAGGACCACTCGGTTACGCGGCTGACCCTTCAAACCACTGGGCTATTGACGCTTAAATGGTTAAAGCTATAATTAAAGCGAGTAAAGCCTTGTGAAACGTAAGTATCTTGGATGGCAACCTCCCACCTAAACCTTGATACATTTATCATACTTTTAATATAGAAATTGAGATGATAAATAACACATTTATAGCACATAAGCCGCTCCAAATACAACTAAAAATCTAATATACGTTAACGATAGTTAGATTAGTCGTTATAAATTCAGATAAGATGCGTGTATCGGGAGTATAGTGACCGTAGTTACTGTAAATCACGTCAGATTAGTTATCTTAGCTTTTTGTTCTGTCTGCCTTGCATGTCCATAGTAATGTTGGATTGGAATTTGTTTTTGTAGGATTCTACATAGACTTTCGTCGTTGATGTTTTTGTCTTACTATTCTCGCATAATCGACATTATCTCTAAATAGACATAAGACGAAACAAAACGACAAAATTGGTCGTATTTTGTCCCCTGGTATATGAACATCAAAGACGCCCTTTTGCCTACAAAATACTTCCTAAAAAGTGACTACACAAAACTCATAAGTTTTCATAAGTATGCCAGGTACGTCTCAACTACTATTACTGCTACTTCTTTTACGAAGAGTTGTATTAATATTGTTTTGATGGACTAGACTGATTCACTTTAATGTTGGTTCTTAATGTAGTACTAGGTTAGAAGAATAAGATTAGAAGTCAAAGTCAAGGTATCTTCAAGAAACGAGCATACTCATTCCTTAAAGGCCGGCAACGCACTTGCGATGCCCCTGGTGTTGCAGGCGGCGTTGATCACTTACCATCAGGTGAAACATCTGCTCGTTTGTTTGGCTATCTCATAAAAAAAAAAAAATTTCACTTACAGCGTGTCAAGTTTACTTTTTTTTATTACTTATATGCTACTACCGGATCTTAACCCGACCTTTACTTAGAAGATCCGGCATGAATCTCAGTGGTATAATTTTAAAACTGACTTCAAATATATAGGTAGATATAGTCTTATATAGGCTAGATCGATAGGTGGATATACGAGTATATAATCTTAAGCCTTACTTTAAATGGTGTAAGAGTCGATTGTAGTCATTAACATCACGTGCGTATCATATGTATCATGAGTTCTTCGATTCTAATAATAACCAATGCAATATTGCGCCAAGCTTTTCATTTTTTAAGAATTTCATAACTGATCTGTATGGAATATTTCTGACCAGCCCCCAGGGCGCTACACTCGTTAATACCGTAACGTTCTTCTTTGAAACCGTTAATACTCCACAAATAAGAATAAAGCACACCTCCTCCCCACACTAGAGCGTCAAATGCCGCGCGTCAAGAATTTTGTCAATACCAAAATGAACGTATAGAAAAAGTTTTTCTTTTATACGAAATAAGTGAAATGATGATATTTTAATGGAATAAGATGAGGAATGCCTGCACCTGCGATTAGCGGTATTTATGGCAATATCGAGTAAAGCAGCCGAAACGTCGGGAAAATAAAATAGTAAATAAACGCGATAAAATCCGTAAAATAGTTTAATTTCAATATCGAGTAATTAGTACCAAGGTCAAATTCAATAAATACACATTATAAATAAAAATGGATGATGACAGTGATAAAGATGGCGGATGATTTATCTTCACTCAACTAATTTTTTCTTAGAAAAAGTTAATTCTTCAATTAAATGACATTGACAGCGCGAGCGAAATTCGACGCGTGGAAACGTGGCTTTTACCTTAGCAATCCAATCTTTATGTATACTAAAACAGTTCGTTTTGGTATTGGCAAGGAATCTGACGCGCGAGCTTTGACGCCCCAGTGTGCGTGAGGCATAAGTGGTTCAACGATTTAAATGTTAATAAGAGTTTAGCTTCTGGCGCGTGGCGATAAATAATACGTTTATCCTTTAAAAGCTGCGAGGTAATGAGATTCCAACGCGGTATTATAATGGCGGCGATGATTTTAGTGCGCCCAAGGGTCATCACCTCATTCATGTGCCTACTAATCATTGTGACATTTAAATTTTAAAAATAAATCGAGTGTTTACCTTATTTATGGTATTCTAGTATATTGAGGTCGATTGTGTTGGCGCCAAACAGTAATACACTACACTAAGAGTATACACGTCTCCGGTCTTTTAGTTCTATTAAATTGAGTAAAGTCCATAGAGCAAAGTACGAAACGTCCTCCTAAATGTATTCCGACGGATATTGAACTCACAACCGCTCTGTTCATGAAACCTACGATCAAACCTAGCGACCAGTTAGGTGACAAGCAAACAAATAGTGTTGGAAAAGAAATAAACTAATGTTAAAAAAAACTTTTTAAAAACAAGCTTTTATTTAATTTTCTGTAGTTTTCGTGTTCTCCTATCAGCAAGCCCTTTCATTTGATACCCATATTGTGGTAGTGCAGAAAAAAATACTATTGCGCCATCTTGAATGATCCGCCATATTGGAATTAGAATGACGTCGCATGCATTGTCATCCAAAATAAGCGTGTATACCAAATTTCAGCTCAATCGGTTAAAGATAACTAATCTAAAATTCAGTTGCAAGATTCCACCCGGACACACATGGCAAGTTAATATAAAGCTTGTAATTGTAAAAAGCTTGTAATAAAATATAGCCTGAAATACTTCATATGCCTGAATAGTGCTGGTATGTTCAAATTGAGGGCGTTAAAACAGCAGATAACACGTAGTTTAAACTAACAGCGATAATCGAAGTTCCATCCATTGTTTCACATCAAATCATTAATTCAATCCATCGTACGATTAAGTCCTACGCAAACAAGTGCGACAAAGCACGCGACCATTTTTTCAAATGATACCAAAACGTACTCTATAAACAGTACTAAAAAAATTGCATAGGGAAATAATAAATAAAAAAATGAAATTTCGATGATTTTTTATACCATTTTGTGGTAGTGGTAGCCTCGTCGGTAGAACGCCTGCCTTGAACGTAAGGGGTGCAAGTTCAAATCCCAGGCCCACACCTCGGAGATGATTTTAATGTGCGAATTTCATTTTCCATAATGATTAACCACTTGCTGAACGATGAAGGAAAACATTGTGAGGAAACCTGCACGTCTATATAAAGGCGTGTGAAGTTTACCAACCCGCACTGGGCCAGCTTGGTGGGCTATGGCCCAAAACCTCCCTCGTATTGAGAGAGAATGCGCCCGATATAATGGAAATAGGCTCGCCGACCCTATTACAGTGGGACCAAGATACATCAACCAAGGCAAAGTGTGGGCGCACTGCAGTTCACTTCTGCCGACCCCTTTGAGGAATACAGGTGTGATGATGTTTATTTTGTATACCTGACACTCATGTTAACGATATAGGATTATTTCGGACTTCTGATACATCCTGAATATTGTCACAGAGTAAATAAAACAAAGGAAAATCTGGTGAATTCGCTCGTCAAATTGTGTTCGCGGCGTTATTCAGTTGATCGGTAACAAAACGAGTCATAAATAATAAATCGCGCGTCTGTACGTGCTGTTTGTTTTTAATTAGTGGCCGCGGCGCCGGTCCGAACATCTGTTCAACGTGTCGCCATATTAGTGATATATCGCTGCTTTTGTGAATGTTAATTAAAAAGTGTATGGTTATAATGCGGCAATGGTACTCGTGCATTCGTGTTTGTACAACTTTATTTTTGATTTGGCTGTTTATTTTCCTCGCTCTAAAGCTACCGGCACACCGGGTCGGGGTGTCAAAACTTATGTTTGCCAATACCAAAATGAACCATATTGACTTTTAACAAAAGTTCATTCTTCACTATGACAGCGTGAGGTAAAGCCCCCAGCATACTAAAGCATCGTCGCCTTTACGACGTCAATAACACCTTTTCATTAAATGTATGTGTAAAGTACGCATAACAAAATAGCTGGACTGATTTTGACGAGGTTTCCATTAACAGATAGCTGATACTACTTAGAGTAGCTAAGGCTAGTTTAATTTTAGAAAAATAATTAGTGTTTCGCAGGTAAAATAAAACCATTTGTCCGTATCAAATTATTAGGGTTCCTAAACTCCTCGTGGACGAAGTTGTGCGCTCAACTAGTATAGTTATAAATGGATACAAAGTATTTATATTGTGCTACAAATCCTCATAGTCCATAAATTGGATCTAAATTTGCAATTATCTGAAGTCTATACCGAAATCACGGCTAGCCATTACCGACAGTGTATTTCTCACGGGGAAACTAGCTGCTACAGCCAGGCCATTACTTAGGAAGATGTTACTTAGATATGGTATATTTAATACATCATCACGCCTACACAGGCGTACACACAGGGTACACACCCTGAAGGAGTAAGTGAAGGTGCACTGCACAGGACCCACATTTTGCAGATGTATTTTGGTACCAATGGAATAGGGGGTGAGCCTTATACCAGCCACATTCCCCCTCAACACGATGGAGATATGGACCATAGTCCACCACGCTGGCTCAGTGCAGGTTGGCGCACTTCACATACCTTCCTTTAGACGGGCACGTTTCCTCACTGTTTGCCTTCACCGTTCAGAAAGTGGTAATCAATATTGAAAATTACTTCGGGAATACAGATGTGATGATGTATATTTAAATGGCTGATTGTAACAATGATAAAATGTTAGTTTTTTTGATTCGTTGAGGTCATGCGACTTTAAGTTCAAAGGAGGACACGATTCGAAGTTGAATGATAATTTTATTCATTAAAATATCTTTATCTGAGTCTCACTATTTTCATAACGATGAAAAATATATTGCCTCCTCCAGATTTCAGTAAAATTTTATGCTGATGCGATCCTGAGCAGTAAATTTTAGCCTGAGGGCCGCAGAAAAAGTATATTTAACCCTCTGGAGGCGCGTGATTCGACAATATACCGCCGACCTCGGTACTATCGGCTCTTCGTTTTAGAAACGGTTCATTTTATTTCATTTTTGAATTATCGAGATCACATTTAATTGGCGAGCATTTGATGTGAAAATTGCGCTGTGTCAAATAAGTATTTATTTATACATACATACATATAGTCACGCCTGTATCCCATGGGGGTAGGCAGAGACTACCGTTTGCTACGATCCCGACAAACCTCTTTCGCTTCATCCACAGTCATACATCTTTTCATGCACTTTTGTCGGTTTAGGGTGCTACGGACTTGACCTTTCTGGAAGAGACCGTTAATCTGGTCGTGAAAGGTCCTCCTCGGGCGCCCTCTTCCGACATTTCCACTCACGTTTGTCAGTCTACTTTCATTCATCCTCTCTACATGGCCAAACCAACTCAACATACTTTTTTTATTTATACTTAAAAACTCGTTCTCAGTTCGCCGACGTTGCGAAAGCCTTCCCGTGGTCCCCCACAAAGCGGAAGAAGGTCCACAAAGGTGGGGTTTGGGCTGGTTAGAGTCCAGCACAACCCGCACTTCTAACAGGTTACAAAAGTCCATGAGTATTTGCCTACGATAAAAAAAGAAAAAAAACAACACATCTCGTGTTACTTTGGGGATTTTAATACGATCATATTTTTTTTTAGGTTTACATGTAAAATATGACAACATAGTAACTTATAGGTATGAGTGAGTAAATGATATTTTAAAGTATCCATCTGTACCTACACAATATTTACGAGCATGACTGTACTAACGTAGGTAAATTGGTTGTTGACTATTGACTACCTAACATACCTACTAGAAGTGATAACTTATTATTAAATTCAATTTACAATAACAACGTGTTTTTCGTAGAAAATGAGTACACAAATGTTACGTAATCATTCATAATTCACAACTTTAGTATTACGGTTACCTATATATGACTTGGTCTAGCTTCATGGATGTGTGCTTTGTGTTCCCGTGGCTCTTCCGACAAGGCGGGTGTTTGGACCACCGCGGGTTTTTAGTTGGTATACGGCAATCTGCCGGGAGTCCGACATATCCCTTTCGACTCCCCCGTGTCGGAAGGGGATGCGTAAAGGATTTTTTCACGAAAAAAAAAAAGGATAAATAAAGCCGCATACTTACTTGTGAACAACTTGTAGGTTAAGAAATTTAATTTATTTTAAATATAAATAAAATTGCTCTATGAATTTAGATTCATAGATAGAGAAGTTCTTATTGTTCCTCACACTGGGGCTTCGACGTTCGCGCGAATTCGCGTTGACTTTGTTTGCCATAGTAATACGAACTGTGTTGACATAGAGAAAAAGTTCATTATACAACGAAATGACACTGACAGCGCGAGCGAATTTTGAGGCGTGTGGCTTTTACGACAGTAATTTAATCTTTAATCATATTGACACAGAGTTGGTTTGGTATTGGTAAATATTTTAACGCGCGAGGATTGACACCCCACTGCCCCGGGGGCGTAAAGTAATACAAACTATTGGTATACGATACAAATTTAAAGTGTCGCAATGGGCGGCATTATCATGTTTTTTATTTATAAATCCAAGTGGAAATAGAGTAGTTACCTCCAATTACAATGAAATAATTATAAGTGTTTTGAATAAATTAAAAACCACTTACTAAATCTAGTCAGGCCACTCACTATATTATCCGCTTACCTGTAAAAATAAAAATAAAATATGTCACTCCATTATCTACACACCAACCCACTGTGTACAGTCGGCCCCAAAAAAAACAATACAATATTAACAAGAATCTTCGTCCGAAACTTACACAGTGTTCCAAAATCAAATATGAACATTCACACAAAATGAGCTAAAGACAAACAGGGACCGTTATTGTGTATCGCACAATGGTCCGGTTGAACAATTCTTGACCCTTTTTACTAAGTACGACCAACAATGGCCGCTTAGAGCGATTACACATTCTGATGCAAATATATCACGGGCCGCAAGCGAGAATTAATTGAAAAGACCCCGCGTGACTTTGATTTATGGGAGGCGGTCGAGACGTGGATTTTATGCTTGCCAGTGTCTTGCGTCATCGGTACGTTACGTGTGGATTGATCGGTGGTAATCATTGGTAGATTACAGTTTATTTGTAAATTAGGTAACAATTCGAGTTACACTGACCCCATTTTACTTACTACTATAGCCATTTTAACATCCGACTGCTGGGCACGGGCACACATCTATCAAAAATTAGTCAAGTTCCCTCAGAAGTGAAGTGATAATCTCGGATGAAAATGAGATTCGCATATGAAACCCAGAGGTGCGAACTGGTTTTGAACCTGCGCACTTTAATTGCAAAGCGTGCGTTCGACCACTCGGCTAAACAAAGTATTTACAACTAAACCTAATATAACTCTTTTGTACTTGATTCCAGAAAAAACATTATAAAATTTGTCTAACGGGTGTCAATTAATATTAACAGATAACACATACCTACTCATCGTATGATCCCAAACTAAGCAAAGCTTGTACTATAGGTATTATACGATGGACTGGGGACGATACTAGTTATGACAAGGCAAATTACGAAAAGGCCATTTGCCGCTGGGGGGAATCAAACCAGCAACCACCCCGTGCAGTGAGCCTGAGCGCCCTGCGCTCAGACCACTAGACCAAGGTTCCATACATAATAGTCAAATACCAAAGCTCGACCTGGGAATCGAACCTTGGCACTATTGATCGGCGGGCCACCCTTGTTATTACCACACCAGTGACGCATCCATTAAAATTCTCACACGATATAATATTATCAAAGTTTACTTAATTAATGTACCACATATTGCCTATTTCAGTTTGTGGGGATTGTCTGTTCTCGGTTCATTAATATTCATTTGTCTCTCCGAAATTTTCCAAAGGCATAAAAGGGTTTTTTTTACTCACATCACATTTACTATACGAAGACTGTACTAAAAGGTTCTCTTAAGCTCACAAACCTAATGAAATATTTACACGGTATAATGTTTATTTAAAACTTTTCTATTTCTGTTATGGATATTGTTTGCAAAAGACTTTTATGTGAACAATATAGTTAAAGTTACCACATTGCTACAAAAAGAGGCAAGTAGGTATATATTACTCAAACAGCTGTGCAAATATAGCCTCTATTACTTCCCATCAACGTTTATATCGGCACACTGAGGTGTCAAGACGCGCGCTGCAAATTCTTTGCTAATATCAAAATGAACTGTATTAAATCATAAATAAAGCTTCTAATGCAAAGTTCGTTTGGGCATTGACTCATCAAATATTCATTAAAATGTAATAGCAAACATAGATTTTACTATCTAATTTGATCTAGGCGCTGCTGTGAGTTCGCTAAGATAAAACAGTAAAAAGTATAGCTTTTGTTTTCAAAGTCTAAATTGAGGACCTGCTTCAAGTTAATTAGTAATATTTTTTTATTTTGCTTATAAAGCGGGTTTCAGACTACGCTATAATATAATAGCATATACCTAGTATATAGCTCATAGCGCAAGAATATCGTGCACCATGCATTGTTATGGCCACGTTCAAACTGTACTGTACTATATATTACTAGCTGACCGGGCGAACTTGAGTGACATACGAAAGCAGCTCCACCTACCGGATCCAATTGTAAATCTAAGTCATCCAGGGGCACCCAAATGCATACAAAAAAAAAACATTCAAATCGGTCCAGCAGTTTAGGAGGAGTTACCTTACAACGGAAAGTGGCATTGATTTTTATATACAGGGTCTGTCGTAAATAATGGATAACCCGTAAACTGGAGTTGGTCCGGATGTGAAACTGTAAGAAAATCGTATTTTTTTGCCAGGGTTTCTAACCATATGAAAATGGCGTAGCCTTTTATGCTTTTTTATGAATTTCGCTACTTTTTTCATTAATTCCGTTGCCATTTCATCAAATTTAGGTATTTCTGTGTGATTTTTTTAGTATTATATACTCCTGAAGACGTGTATTATCTAATTTTAGTACAAGTTTAGGTGTTTTTAACGTTAAACATATTCAAAATAATCGTTTTATGCCCTTTTTTTTAACTATTTTTTTCTTAATGTCAACTTTGATCATTTACTGTGAAAAAAAAAAGTAGTATATAGATTGGATTTGTATGGTGCGCGATATTGTTGTGCTATATATTATATCGTAGTCTGAAAGCCCCTTAATTCTGTTGCCATACACACGCCGGTATGGTGTCATGTCCACCAAGACGATTTAAAAAGGTGTTGCTGTACCATCTCTTCAAATGGACTTGGCAATTGCTTGTTGTTACTCTGTTCCAAGATATACACGTAATATTGAAATAAAACTATTTTACGGATTTTATCACGTGTATTTACTATTTTATTTTCCCGACGTTTCGGCTGCTTTACAGCATGGTCACGGGGGGACTGAGGTGTTGGACGTCCTGATGTCATAGTTAATAACTGGGTACCCTCATATTTAGTTGTTGTTTGCGGTCCGATCCACGCAGAAAGTGCTTACGGTGTCTTGGGGTCTTGGATGAAATTCGTAAAATAGTTTTATTTCAATGTATAGTATTCGCGTAAATATAAGAAAACAATATGTACACGTAATAATTAAATATATAAAGTACAGTGGTAGCCTCGCGGGCAAGAATGCCCGCCTTGAACTTAAGGGGTGCAAGTTCAAATCCCAGGCCCGCACCTCTGAGATAATTTTCATGTGCGAATGTCATTTTCAACAATGATTACCACTTGCTGAACGGTGAAGGAAAACATCGTGAGGAAGCCTGCACGTCTATAGAAAGAAGTGTGAAGTTCACCAACCCGCACTGGGCCAGCGTGGTGGACTATGGCCCAAATCTCCCTCGTATTGAGGGGGAATGTGCCCGGTATAATGGCAATAGGCTCGCCCCCTATTACATTGGGACCAAAATACATCGGCGAAGTGTGGGCGCACTACAGTGCACCTCTGCCTACCCCTTCGGGGAATACTGGCGTGATGATGATGATGATGATGTATATATATAAAGTACAAGATATTTGCACAGCCGTTAATAAGCCGCGTTGCCCGGCTAACTAACTAGTAAGAACATAACTAATTTTCAACTCATCCGACATTTACACGCCTGCGTAGACGTTAACACACGAACTCCGTATAAGTACCCTTTGGGTTCCAAGTACCAGTTTTATGAAACTATAAACTATAGTACAACGTTGCGGCCTACCGAAACTGTCACGGTCACTGACCAATTAATTCCAAGATATTCAACATATAAATTGGTAGAACCAATTTGCTAGTTATAAATTCAAAATGCATCCACCCGGAAAATTGTATTGAGACCCCGAATTTACCCGGACAAGTTGGGGAGGTGGGGTGCCCGATGCGATCCTTATCTGGCCGTGTGATATTGTACATGGTAGTTTTACGTAAGCCGAACTGGGTATTTGTCCAGTTGGATGGTCAGACATTAGACGCATGAATTTTGGTCAATTAAATTTATAGGATATTACTTGTAAGATGTCTTCGATTGTTCAGATGGTTAAAAGGGTCTCTTGGATATATTTTAACGAGCTTGGGATTCACAGGAGTATTAACTTATAGGAAAATTACTTTAAGAGCAAATAAAATTAGAGTGATGTGTTGAAAAGTAAGTAAACATATATTATGTTTTAAATAAGACTCCATAAAACCACCATAAACGTACTCTTAGGGTAACACGGAGACCATAAAAATTAAGCGGTGCGTATACAGTTATATCGTAAAATCTGAATTTCTAATAACATCTCACGAGTGGAATCAACATGCAAATACTGGGAACACCTTAATTACGGAGGATACAAGTATTCTAGAAGTGGCATTGGTATATTTTACTAATACTAATACAGCAGATTCAGGCTGTCCACCACGCTGGCCCAGTGCGGGTTGGCAGACTTCTCACATCTATCGAGAACTATTCAAGTTCCCTCAGACGTGCAGGTTTCCTCACGATGTTTTCCTTCACCGTTTCATAGCAAGTGATAATCTCGGATGAAAATGAGATTCGCACATAAATCGCAGAGGTGCGAGCCCGGGTTTGAACCTGCACACTTTGATTGCAAGGCGTGCGTTCGACCACTCGGCTACCACTGCTATTGGTATATATTTTAGTGGATATCTTTTTATGACTTCATTCCTAAATTTAAATATGTTGAGCTTTATTTCAACTGCATATTTCAAGCATGCCCTAATTCAACAATTGGTGTATGAAATAATTTTATTAAAACAGAATATCATTAACTAAATAACATAATACTTACTATTTACATTAAAAACAAAATATTGACATAGTTAACAATTTGCAAAGAGTACGAGAGAAAAAAAAAAGAAAATTGGTTGTTTTGGGGTGCATGTTCGAATCCCTGGCTCGTATCTCTAGGATTGTCATGTGCGAATGTCATTTTCAATAATAACTACCAGTTGCTGAACGGTGAAGCAAAACATTATATGGAAACCTGTACGTGTAGAAAGGCGTGTGAAGTTCACCAACACGCACTGAGCCAGAGCGTGGTGGACTATGGCCCATAACTCCTTCGTATTGGAGAGAATAGTGTCCCTTATAATGCCAATAGGCTCGCCCCATATTACATTGGGACCACAGTATATCGGTGAAGAGAGGGTGCATTGCAGTGCATCTCTGCCCATCGCTTCAGGGAATACAGGCGAGATGAATTTTGTGTTATTATAAAAAGTTAAGTTATTTTGCTCGCCCCAGTGGTAGTAGAGCATTTAGGAAGCCTTGTTGCTCGTATGAACCTGAGTCTATAGCGTAGCTATAACATATTATATTTCTAACACATGTACCTAGGTATCATCTAGTCATTTTATCTAATACATACTTAAGTTAAGATCGTCGCACACGTAACCCGTTAGAGACCCGAAATGTTTAATTTTGCCCCCGCTCAGCCCGGGGGTGGCGCCCGACCAGGGGCCCCCGAATCACCCGCCCCAACCACTTACCATGTAATATATGATAGGTATAGTGCACCTTAATCACTTATATAATTGCAACATTTATTCTGTTGATTAAAATACTTGTTTTTAATGTACAATGTGAAAAAAAAGTTGCCATAAAATATTGAAAATAATTAACGACTATATAATTGATGATGGCAATTATTTTCTGTTGTAGCGCATTGGGAAGATATCAAGAATGGGTGAAGTATATAAACAGCTGATACAAGATGGAAATAATCGCGGAAGGAATAAGACAGAAAATTTCTAAAAAAAAATCACTTTATAGAACTTTTTATTCCATCTATATTAACGTTACATAAAATATTAAAATTTCAATAATAAACCCGAAGTAATAATATTGAGATTGACAACACTAAACTCAGGTTTATATCGCGGACAAATAGATTTCCTCACGATATTTGACTTCACTGTTAATGGGGTCAAATTTGACGAGGGCTTGGTGAAGCTCACTGCAGCGGATGGTTGCGTGTTCGATTCCAGTCAGTGACAAATTTCGGAAATGGCCTATTCGGAAATTGCCCTGGTCTGGGTATAACTGGGTTCACCCCCGGCCCATTACACGACACCCATAGTACAAGCTTTGCATAGTTTGGGGTGATACGATGAGTATGTGTCATCTGGCAATTTTTAACCGACTTCCAAAAAGGAGGAGGTTTCTCAATTCGACCGTATATATATAGATAGCAATAGGAATAGCAAGATACAAGATGAATGTAAGCTGAAGGATGATGTGGTGACCAAGATTGAGAAAAGTATGTTGAGGTGGTTTGGCCATGTAGAGAGGATGAATGAAAGTAGACTGACGAAAGAAATATACCAGGCAAACGTGAGTGGAAATGTCGGAAGAGGGCGCCCCAGGAGGACCTTTCACGACCAGATTAACGGTCTCTTCCAGAAAGGTCAAGTCCGTAGCACTCTAAACCGACGGAAGTGCATGAAAAGATGTATGACTGTGGATGAAGCGAAAGAGGTTTGTCGGGATCGTAGCGTGTGGCAAACGGTAGTCTCTGCCTACCCCCATGGGATACAGGCGTGAGTATATGTATGTATGTATATATAGATATTTTTTTTATGCTTGTTCGTGGATAACTTCGTCGTTTATGAACCGATTTTGTTGATATTTATTATTGTTGGAAAGGAGATATCCCGAATGGGGTCTCATTAAAATATTATCAGATATTAACCCCCTTAGGGGTGAAATGGGGGGTTGAAGGTCACATAAATTCAAAAATATTTTTTGATCGTCTTGAAATTTTGTACATGTATTTAACATAGTTAATAAAAATCCATGTGTGTATTTGTATAGTCTGACGTAGATTGGCACCGACATCAAATATAATGAATTATGAAGTTATTTCTAGCTTTTTAGTGCACCTAGGTTTTTGAAGTCGGTTATTGTTTTTTTATGTTCACACTACTATTTTGCTACCACTACTAACCATACAAGAATGTTCGGGCGAGCTCGGCGTCGACAATTTAAACGCTCTCACTCTTCACCAAGTCGCAAGTTTATCGTGCTCGTAACTAGGAGCCCAATGTACCATTATAACGCGACACCCAACCCCGGAGAGCAAATTTCCATTTTGGAGGTCGCGTTCTCCTGGTGGTTCTGAGTAAGGAATTTTAGATATTAAGCACTTGTGCATTCATTCGTGTGTTCTTGTTAGGACTCGCTGTTAATAGAAGTTAAGAGCGTTCTCGACTTAATGTCCTGGAAGTATTCTTTTAAAAGCACGCTTTTGGTGTTACTTCCATCTAAAAATTATTTCATTTGGTCGTTATTAATTTGCTACGGATATACTTTGCATATTTTTAACTGACTTCACAAAAGAGAAGGTTCTCAATTCAATTCTACCCTTATGTTATTTTTTATATTTATTGTATCACCGCTCATTTAAGAAATTTTTACATATATGTGTGTGTGTGTGTATGTATATGTACAATTTTTTTGCTTTTTTTTATTTCAAAAGGAACTTCATTCCATCCGGGTGTCCCTTGACACCTCTGAAGTTTTTTTTAACAGGATATAAATATATCGAAATCGAAACCGAAATCGAAATCACACACACATTTATTGAAGCTGTAAAGGCCAACTCACGGCCAACAGCGCAGTCCATTAAAAAAAAAAAAATACACACACATTTACAAAAGTGTCGTTACAACTTTTACTCTCACACACGCATTTACAAAAGTGTCGGTCGACACTTTTAGTCTTTATTTTTTCCGTCTAGCCCCCTTTCGCAACGCACCATAAGGAACTACGCTCCAAAATGTCGCTTAAGTCAAATAGCCTTTCCCCTCTCGATATGTTTCATTTCAGATTAAATATATTCTATCAAAACAAATCAGCTTTTTGTTATGTTTACAAGCGTAAATATTGGCGCTTGACAAAGCTCCGTTGCACGCCATTCCCAGCAGTATCCAGGGCACAATTATAATAATACAAATAGTAGGGTGTCCTAATCCGGGGCTTCGGTCTCGGTTCCCTTATAAAATCACTTAGTTAAACCGATGCTGTCACGTTTCTGTCCGACCCAAAGACGATTAGGACAACAAAAACAATCGCCTGGACACACTACCATTGTTTCCCAACTTAATTTAAACTCTATCCTTGGAGTTGTACGACGTATTTTCGCATAAAACGTATTACAAATTAATTTCTATATAATAAACGTTAAAATCGTGGCATTAAGGTTTAATTTCGAATGTGGATGTGTTACGTAATATTGAAAATTGAATGCCATTAAGAACGACCGTTGCTAATTTGGAAGGGTGTTTCGCGTAAAGGTAACGTGAAATGACTGTGTGGGGTCAATAAAGGACTGACTTCTTACTGCCCAATACTGGGTATATGGGATGTATTATTTTAGAATTATTTTTAATTGTTCCCAGCAATAGCCGAGAGGGCGAACGCACGCTTTGCAATCAAAGTGCGCAGGTTCAAACCCTGACTTCGCACCTCTGGGTTTAATGTGCGAATCTCATTTTCATCCGAGATTATCACTTGCTAAGAAACAGTGAAGGAAAACATCGAGAGGAAACCTGCACGTCTATAGAAAGGCGTGTGAAGTTCACCAACCCGCACTGGTTCAGCGTAGTGGACTATAGCCCAGAATACAGGCGTGATGATATATTATAATTATGATGTATTTTAATAGTTCAAATAAAAAAAAAATATTCATATAAAGCCACTCATTGCACAAGCACACTGGGGTGTAAAAAATTGGGTGTCAAATATATTTTTTGCCAATACCAAAACGAACTCTGTTCCAATATAATAAGAGATTGAATTTCAATGGTAGTAGCCACAGTCCCACGAATCAAAATTCGCTCGCGCTGTCAGTGTTGAAGAATGAACTTTTTCTATATGTCAGTACAGTTCATTTTAGAGCATATTTAGAAACCTTGAAAATCTGAATTGAGACAAAATATAGGCACATCTCTTCGTTCTTGAATTTAAATTATTTAAACAGGGCAGGATTTGGATGATACCTTGGTCTTATGGTTTGAGCGTAGGCCGCTCAGCCCACTGAACCTGGTGGTCGCAGGTTCAAGTCCCGCCATTGCCATATTTTGAAAATGCCCGTTTCGTAATTTGCCCTGGTCTTGGTGTAATTGGGATCGCCTCCAGTCCATCCTATGGCACCTATAGTACAAGCTTTGCTTACTTTGGGATCATGTGATGAGTATGTGTTTTCTGGCGATATTTAAATACAAAAATAAAATAAAATCAAGTGACACCCAAACATTGATTGACTGCAGCATAACTTTAAGTCATGAACATGTGCGTCATTCACGTCAGACCACCCCTGGCGTTTACTAGACACGGTGTTTTTTCAACTAATTTCACCCAAACATGTGTTCGCAGATAAGACAGTCGGATTTAGAGGCAACGACACGACCACGAGGAGACTTATGAAACGACTTTTGAAGTAGTTCTGTGGGGTTAGCACGCATCTCAGGGCTAGACATCTGCCATGGATTCGCTCGCTCGCTCTGTCTTATGTCATACGAGAGATAGAGACAAAATCAACATATTCCACGACGTCTTGGCTCACATGCTACAACTACTGGTGTGAGCAAATACTGCTATTATTTGCAAACTATTTCCAATAAATTTAAATCTTAAATTTTGGTTCAATAGTTGTCTAATCATTCTTTAAACTATGATTTACTAGCCATTTTTAGCACCCAAGTTTCATACATCGTAATGAAATCGTTTTTGTTGATAAACGGCTTGACCCCTTTTGCATAGTTTAGCATTTGGTAGGTACAACCTAAAATATAGTGCTAGCTGTTATCTTCGAAGACTTACATAATATAGATAGATAGAGATAAAGCACTTTTTATTGAACACGAAACAATGAGAGAAAACATAATTATAATACACTTAATTTTCTACAGGCAGGCTTATATAACGGAGACATTCCTAAAGAGAATATATCGTGAACTGTAAAAGTCTTATTGTAAAACGGAATCGTGTCTTAACTAGCCCTGATTTATGGCCTGTATGTTATGGTGTCGTGGGACAAGTGGGCCCACTCCGAGCCAACCGTACGTGACGTCTGAATGCCGGCTCTAAAACCTTCCTTTAACTATCTCAAGTGTTTAAAATATCGCGAAATGCGAAACCCACACTGAGATTTTACTTATCTAGGATTGACAAAAAATGTAAGCGATGCAAAAGTTGTGTGCCGAAACTATTTCAAAAAACAGTTGGCTCTTTGACGTAGGTATAACGCCTTGCATTCAAAAGGGCGAGCAAATTAAGTAGACTGTTTTTGGAACTGTATTCAGTATTAATATGTACTAAGATTGAATTTGGTACATCCCTCGTGACCATGAGTCAAAACTCGTTGTACATTAGTAGAGTACATTTAAAAAAAGCTACGGTGATTCGCTTGCCCCAGTAGTGTATGCAGGGTGTAAAGCTGCATCTACTGTATCGTTGCCGGTATTAAATACCAAATTAACATTATTCCTTTTTACACCATAGATGTTAGATACGTACGTAGTACGTTACTAGGCACAAATCAAAAGAAAATCACGAAACACACAAAAGTGGTAGAGTAATAAAGGAAGTATACAATGAACATTATTCACTTCAATTACATATTACACAATTTGCTGGTCGACCAATATAGTCCAAGAGGTCGACACAAATATATGTCGGATTTAGAAATGTGATTCCAGTTCAAAATGACTTCATAAGAAAGTTATGAAGAAAGGTGACGTAGTCTTGGTGTAGTGGTTTGAGCATGGACAGTGCTCACTGCACCGGGTGGTTGCGGGTTCGATTCCCGCCAGTGGAAAATTTCGGAAATGGCCTTTTCGAAATTTGCTGTGGTCTTAGAACTGGGAACACCCCCAGTTCATTGAATGGTAAGTCAGATAGTACAAGTTTTGTTTTTTTTTATAGCCTTTGTATGTCCCACTCCTGGGCAAAAGCCTCCCCTTTACTTCTATACACATCTCGGTCCTATTTCCTGCCATGATGACCCAATATAATTATGAATGCAACGGTGTTCAAATCATCTGTTAAGTTTTGCTTAGTTTAGGATTTTAGGTTGAGTATGTGTTGCCCGGCAATGTATTTATTTAAAAAAAAACTTTAAAAAAGTAGTTTTATTTAAAATTTTGTTAAGTATATTGGTGTATGTTGTATCCCTAATTTATTGTATCTGTACCATGTATAAACACGTTTGTTAAAAGGCTTGTTGAGAACCAGTTGGTGTAATATGTTAATTTTGGTATCAGCCTCCTAGCCTAAAACATTGTGCCTGGCGGGTATAAATAGGAGGGACCTTCAAACGTCTGTTTCCCTTCGGATTATGTTAGTAGAACATAACGTATTTGTAGGCTGTGGTTTTTCATATTATCGCACCCTGAGTAATATAACTTGACGTCATTATGTTCGTCTCAAATTTGTCTATTTAACACATTTTGTAGGGTAGGTATGAGCTAAAAATAACATTATTTTCATTGAAACTTTTGCTTTAACAAATATTGTCCAAATAGAAGAGAAGAAGTCCTTATTATCGGCAATTATCGTTTCCGAGATATCATAAAAGTTATCGTTGCAATGCAAACCCGAAAGTGACCTTTGGTGTCCTAAAAAAATATTTATCATTGATAAATAAACCATAGTTATTTACAATTCAAAGATAACGTAACAGCGAAAAAGACATACCAAATCCGATGTTCCGTTGAATCATAACTCCACACAGACAGAGGCACGAGTGATAAATCTCCGCGGGCCATCCAATTGTCCTCAACTAGGTCATCTGATTGTCCTCCACCTATTTACCGGACTGTCTCTTATGTTTGAGTTTCCCCTGTTTCAATTTTCTTTTGTGACCATTGTATTAAGATGTTTTGGTCCGATTCTGTGCGAATAAACAGTTTCTTTGTGGTGGCGTAAATAAGTTCTTGTGTTCAGTACCGGCTTATTTTATCAAAATACAATCGTTAAATGATCTAAATGATGAAAGTTGTAAAATCTTAATCGAATATTTTTGGACGCAATTTCTTTACTATATAAATATAAGACCGGATATGAGCAAACAACAAAACCTTACAATTGAATACTTAAGAAAGCATCCGAAGCATTAGAAGGCATCTTAAACTTTACTACATAGATATTAAATCTATATGGGTAGTTATACATACAGATCTGTGTGCAAATGTGGGTCTCATGCATCATCCCAGACCGATCAATCATTAACAGTCGAATGACAAGCCGACAGATGGAATGGCAGAGGTTTTAGTGAAACTAGTTTTGTTTTCTTTGTAAAACGTTTTAGAGATTTGAATATTTTAGTTAGACAAGTAATGGATGCTAGCAGATTTTTTATATACCTTGATTGATTTAGGAAACAGTTAAAAGTGTTATCTTTAAATTAAAGTGGGGTAGCGATCAATTTACATTATAGATCAATTATGTACAAAAAAATTCATTATGGGTGGTTTGTAGACAGATACAAACTTTTAAAAGTTTTTTTTAAGATTTTTAAGTACCTTAAAATGTAATATCATGTCTTATAGTACTTACAAGACGTGTGTCTTTTAAAATATTGCCGATCATAGTAAAATTGTATAAACAAAAGTGTAAGAATGAAATTGTATCTATTATTCTATGTTAATTTTCAAAAATCCCTTTAAATACAGCGGTTACCGCACAATAATTTGCCCAACCATAATTCCAATCCAATTGCGTAACAGCGAATTCCCTTCAGTAGTTCACGACGACCTAATCCCCTAAACAAGGGCCAAATGAGGCAGGTATTTAGTACCAGTGCGAAATACAAACGACACGCCCGCTCGATCCGAGACAGGTTGGAGTTATGACGGCAGGAGACTGGCTGATGTACGTGATTTGGTACAAGGTAAAAGAGATTCTGTAATATAATGTGAAGGTTTAGATTTGAAATAAATAAATAAGTAAAGTGTGAGGATACACAGGGTGGCTAATAGTGGATGAAGGCTGATCCAGTAGCCGAAGTTCTTTTATAGAGAAGACTTGGTTTCCTTTAAGGTATGACGTATACAGAAGAAGAAGACTGCGAAGCTCGGAGAGACGTTTAAAAAATAACTATAAAGGTTTTGTTTGGTAAAGACATAAGTGAAGGAAACTGACAGTGCCTTAGTATATAGTAAATCTATGATAATGTTTGCCTAGTCCCATACATCGCAAAGTGTTCCACTCAGTATCTTTGAAGTGGTCGACAAACAATGAAATTGAGTACCCAATTATTGTATTGATTGGCATGTCAAGCAGTAAATTATACCCTACCTATAGCCTTGTAAAGCATTGTGGGCAGTTAGTACAAGGAGATAAATCGCGTGTCGCTTATAATTTGGAACCTAAGCAAGAGTAAATCGAGGGTCCAGTATTCGGACCCATTTCATTTGGCATTAGGCGTGATGGCGAGGATTTCTTGCCTTGAAATTTTCTTGTCAAACGTAATTAATAGGGTGGCGCCCATTAGTATGCCCCATTGAATGCACTGACCTGATGAAAGGGATTCTGAATAGCCATCTGTCTATAGAATTTGTGATGAATATGGTAATTATTGTTTGATTTGTTATGGTAATGTGTTTGATGATCATGTTTACTCTGATGTCCTATTTATTTTTGCATCTTCTAGTTTTAGTATCACACTTCATAATATACTAATTTATATTTGAATCATAGTCGCTATGATGGTGGTGATAGCAATGATGATGAACAGCTTACACCGTACCTATAAGCTATTTACTTAATGTGACAAGATACTGCCCATCTTAAAGAAAACATAAGGCATCTTTAACCTATAAGAATGCCTGCAAATACTCACAATTCCTTTTAACCTTTTAGCACATCTCAGAGAGATCTATAGTACTAGAATGCAGGGCAAAGGTGGATTTTCCCTCGTTTCTACAATTTTCATAATGGCGACATCACGACATGCTATTACGTGCCAAAGGTTATAATAAACTCATAGCAGCAGCTTCAAAGACTTAGCCGTGGTATAACTTAATATAATATAGGTTATGAGATCTTATTTCATAAAATACATTTATTTAAAGATTGCGGTTAAAAAAACGGACAGCGGACCTGCAATTTTTTTCTCTATCACCCTAAAATTTTAGGGATTTTCGAGGTACGTTGATCCCTAAAACGGTAATACAGATCGTACGTGAGATGTTTTGGGTCATAATACCGTAAGTTATGACTGAATTTTAAACTGGGGAGACCCCAGTTCTCCCATTGACCGCGATAGGGTAGGTCAAAGTAACCTCTCATAAAATTGGTTTTAAGTGCACCTAATTTAGGCATACTCACGCGAATATTTCTTGGGACTATATCCGGCGTAATAAATGTATTTGTGGCTATAGATTATATCCAAATAGATGATTATCATAAAGTTATACTGTTCTCAATTCCACCCGTATGGTTTTTTGGTAGCACCTTTTACTCTTTTTTGTAGAATGATGTATTTCTTGACTACTGTACAGAAAGTATCAGAAGTCCGAAATAATATGAGTATCGAGTATAGGTACGCCAATTGAATGGTACAAAAATCTGACTGTCTATATTCTATCTTCATTAAGCATCTATATAATATCGGCTACCGTATGTTACCTAAAATATTATTTCGGATTTCTAATACACTTTGTTTAATCAATCTTAGTTTAAAAATATCAATGTATCCTACGTGATGTAGGTCAACGTTACAAACTTAATAATATCCCTTTAGACGTAACGCGACATAGAACCTTAATTAAATTTCTCACAAATTCGGCGATTCAATTAGGGCCTAATATTGACATTAGATTTGGGGACCCGTCACGCTGGTGCCGAAGGATCAACACCTAACATTAGCATAGTTGATTAAAATGCCTCCACAGAAATGCTGTTAACTCGTAAATGTCACACATACAACATCATAAATCATCTTAAGATTATGGTTCGCTTGCTATATTTTGTTTAATAGCGGACCCAGTATAATACCCTGCGGCATGCATTGGAGTCTCCACCTTACTCCTTGATGATAAAGTTGTGTTTTGTGAAGCTTCTGATGGGCTTTTACGTCGTTGGTGTGGCGAAGATAAATTTGCAAGTGTACGAAAGCCGCCAAGTACTGTATCAGCACCAAGGTGCTTCCACTGTAATGAAGTTGCAAAGTGTATATGATTTATAGTTTAATTATGAGCTCATCGATTATTGCTGATATTGTGAATTAATTGTCAGATACGCGACGTTTATATTCGAATAAGTTTACGTAAACTAACCATATCATATTGGTTAGTTTACGTAAACTTATTCGAGATGACACGAGATGAAACTGTGTATAAGTTTAATGAAGATGTAAAAGTCGTTTGAAATATAAGTAATTTAATAGTGTGATTGGTCAAATTAAAGTATCTATTATAGTTAAGTGATAATTACGCGAAGTTTCTAAGTATTTTCACATTTGTATTTCTCATGCTTTTACCGTGGGCAGCAAACACATCTCATTACAGAGAAAATAGGGGAATATAAAGCGTTGGATCAGGAAAATGGCTCAATATGGAGGTGGAAGGGTCAGGATTACAACCTGTAGCGTATGCCCTATGCCATTTAAGGAACACTATTGCCCTTAAGGGTACTACTGAAGATGTAAATGAGGAACTCATCGTTGGAAATTCGCTAGGGCGCTAGGGTAGCGTGGAAACATGGATATTTTTGATAGGGCCTTATTAATCTGTCGAGCCCTGCGTAGGTAATTAAAACAATTGACTTTCTATTGTCATTCCACGTTCCGCGCCGGAGTTTGCGTATTAAAAAGTAATTTGTGTGGTTGTCATGGTGTGAATAGATTTTTCCGATTTTTACAAAAGGTATCGTGATCTTTTACAAAAAGAATTGAGTCGCAGTTAAGTGACTAGACTAAGTCCTTGTGTGTACTCCCTCACGGTCTTAATTCATATAATAGAAAGAGATATTCTATCGAACTGAAATTTATCTGGTTACAGCAGTCTAGGCTAGGCACTGTCTATACGAGTGGTGGAGGTCTTCCGGCGAATGCAGGTTATTAAAGTGATCGTGTCAAAATTAAACGAGCCATTTTGAGCTTTACGTACGTGTAACATAACAGCTTTCACTGCATTCAATAACACCATACTGCTATGAATTTGTTATTTTAGATTTTTCTGAATCTATTTGTAGCGTAAGCATCCAGCATCGATGCCACAATAAAGAGATATTATCACAAAGGTTTCCCGCTTATCTGTGGCACTCCGACTCGGGGAAGGGCATATAACATTTTCATTTATATGCCACGACAAATACAGATTCTACAAACCACTTTTCAGCTGGAAGTAGGCCGCTTGGAACACGGCAGAGGGTAGTTGCGTATTTATTCATGAATATTTTTTAAGTCATAAAAAAATAATATTGCTAATGAGCTGATGGCAAATGGATTAGTCCGACCTTGCAAAGATCTACAGGTAAGCTTCTCTATAAGTGTTTCTACAAAACGCTTTACGCTAAAATTGTTGAAAATGATATTAAGATGATGTGAATTATGTCGATATATATTGATATTTATTATGATTCGATAGATATTCGTCTAAATATTTCAAGATATGCTTGTAGATATACGTGTTTGCTGAGAGACAATGTTACTATGATGGTATCATGACCATTGTAAGGATCACATGAAACAATTTTGCTTGGTTTGGTAGCATACAATTGCCTCATCATCATTTGCCTTACCTTATCCCATCATTTGGGGTCGGCGCAGTATGTCCTTTTCTTCCATTCGTCTCGCTTTTCCGTCATACCGACATCGACTCCGATCTCAATCATATCACTATTTACACACTCCATCCATCTTTTCTTTGGTCTTCCCCTCGCTCTGTAGCCATCCATGTTCATACTCATCACTCTTTTAGTAACATGCTTCTCATCTCTTCTCATCACATGCCCAAACCATTCTAGTCTCTTACTTCTCACTTTTTCTGTTATGGGCGCTACTTTTATACTACCTCTAATATATAAATTCCTCACCTAATCCATTCGCGTCACTCCACACATCCATCTCAACATTCGCATCTCGGCAGAGTGGAGACGTTTCTCTTCACGCATACAATTGTCTGTTGTTATAATTTTTTCTTAATCTTAGGTTTTTGTCAGTGGAGTTTTTTTTCAGTTTTCTCATCTCTCTGCTAGCTCTTTTGCTTCTTGGTACCTTCAACATTTATTTTATCCTTTATCTGGTCGAAATAGCTTCTCCCTGGTCTTCCTCTTCCTCTGTTGTCTTCTTTCTTTCTATTATTGTTTTCATCAGTGGCGTCAAACTTATTACATTATTATTAAAAAAATAACCTTTAACTTGATTCTAAAACATTTGTATAGTCCCCAATAATTATCAGTGCCTTGTTAAAATTTAAAAAGAAAACGGATGATACAAATCTATTACCACATCCACAAATCGTGTGGTATAAAGTGCCGACTTCAGAATCAGGTCACAATGGCACAATAGGAGTCCGCTTGGTTCTGCTATGCCGGGACTGCTTCATATTACATCGCCGGCTTTACCATTTGTCTTTCATTCGATTTACAATCGTTTGCCGCTTGCGTCTGCGTAAAATATTAATGTACCAAATAACCTTTGCGTACAACAGTATCGGCTCTGACAATTTGCTATATTAATATTTTATATAGACACTAGTGAATCGGAACTGTATGAGCTGTAAACTCATGGTAGTGCAATTGCTTCCGATAGCTACGAAGTTCGTATGGAGCACGTTGAAATTTTAAACAGGACGAGTTCATGTTCTATGTAAATGGTCCATATTATGCTAGGGATTTTTTAATGTACTGTACAGCCTTAACACTATGATATGTAGACTGTAGACGTTGTTTACCAAGACGCAAGGTGTTTTAGTAATGACCTGAGCATACAGGCGCGTATGAATTCAAATGACCGAATGTCTATGACAAAAGCCACGCGACCACGCTTCTAAAGTTACTCGCTTCATTGATGACTTTTCGTTGTATTTGCTTCTTCGATACAATCACGTTGTGGTTACGAAAAAAAATGCTTGCACGTCTTCTTGGTATTTCCTCTCTCACGTGATTATAATTCGGGATTACGGCATATTATCTTATACTTAAAGCAGTGGTAGCCAAGTGGTCGAACGCACGCCTTGCAATCAACGTGTGCAGGTTCAAACCCCGGCTCGCACCTCTGGGATTTATGTGCGAATCTCATTTTCATCCGAGATTGCCACTTGCTACGAAACGGTGAAGGAAAAACATCGTGAGGAATTGACTAGTTCTCGATAGTTGTGTGAAGTCTGCCAACCCGCACTGGGCCAGCGTGGTGGACTATGGCCTGAATCCCCCTCGCATTGAGGGGAGGCCCGTGCCCAGCAGTGGGACGTTAAAAGGGCTGTAGTAGTATCTTATACTTAGCATCCAAATTTGATGGTTTTGGGGTAGGGAGGACCGCATCATATCAATTTTACATTTATTCACAACATTGATTAATTAAATTGCGGTTACGCTTTGTAATTATTTAATCATGAAATTAATGGTATTGATACTTCTGTCACTGCTACGCATCTGTGGTCACAGATGCGAGACACAGATTTTAATTGCCTGCATTATAACCCAGTCCATTTATATTGCCACAAACTCTTCACTGATCATTACATAAGAATCCAAAACATTCACTAAAATAGTTATTGTTATTTAGAAAACAATACAAAAAAATACGTGTGACACTCCGCAACACTATTTAAAGTTACATATATGTTTTTTTAGGGTTCCGTACCGAAAGGGTAAAACGGGAACCCTATTACTTAGACTTCGCTGTCCGTCCGTCCGTCCGTCCGTGTATCTCATGAACCGTGATAGTTAGAGAATTGAAATTTTCACAGATGATGTATTTCTGTTGCCGCTATAACAACAAAAACTAAAAACAGTATAAAATCAATATTTAAGGGGGCTCCTTTTTATAGATAATGGTACGGAACCCTTTTCGTGCACGGGTCCGACTCGCACTTGGCCGGTTTTTTAAAGAAAGAAAGAAAAGGTATTGATTGGGATTATAACTACTTACATAATACACAAGTAAAGACGTTTAGACACAATTACAGCAAATACTTTAAAATAGGTGATTCATGCGTAGTTGTAGTGCTTATCCTGCTACTACGTAAATACTTCATTTTTGTATTTTGACCTTTATCTTTAGGCATGTGAGAGTAGCAGCCCGGTAGGGGCCTTTTTTTTTACAAGGGGAAATCCATCATGGATGCCAGTCTGCCACGGGGGAGGCAGGCTGGCAATGTGAGACTCCTACTCACTAAAACCCTTTGGTGGCCAGCACTCCGCTGGTTGTTAGGTCGCGGGAACGCTGTAGCATACTTCCGCAACAGGGGACTATAGCGTATGTTGAACCAACTCAGCCTACTTAGAAACCAGATGAGAATAATTAAAAGCTGCTCTTTACAATTCAACCCTTTAAAATAAAAAGTGTGCAAATCCCCCATTCGTTTTGATAGCAGTAAAAAGACAATCTGTTCCTTATTCTCTATAAATCAACGCGCTACTGATAATTATTCTTGTACGGTAGGGTCCGCTTTGTTTCAACTGCGCCCTTCTAGTCCCCTCTACTTGTGACAGCCCACTCGATACGACGACTTTTTCGAAGGGGTAGTTAATTGAGCGTCCAATCGTATAGTTTGGGTATATAGGCATGTGTATCAGATACAGGAAATCAATGTACAGGGATACATCTCTATCTAATTAATTTATCATGGTTGAATGAAATACTCCAAAAAGATAATCGTGAAAAAATTAAAATATCGCCAGACAAGACAAGACATACTACTACTACAGCCCTTTTAACGTCCCACTGCTGGGCACGGACCTCCCCTCAATGCGAGAGAGATACGGGCCATAGTCCACCACGCAGGCTCATTGCGGGTTGGCAGACTTCACACATCTATCGAAAGCTAGTCAAGTTCAACAACACATACTTATTGCATAATCCCAAACTAAGAAAAACTTGTACTACTAACATACAATGGACTGGGGACGATCTCAGTTAGATGTTTGAGCGTAGGTCACTCGACCGACTGAATCGGTTCGTTGCGGGTTCAATTCCCGCCAGTGGAAAATTTCGATAATGACTTTTTTGGAATTCGCCCCGGACTGTAACTGGGACCGCCCCAGTCCATTTTACGGTACCCATAGTACAAGCTGCACTTAGATTGGGTGATCACGATGAGTATGTGTTGTCTGGCGGTATTTTATGAAACTTATTTATAAATTATATAATTTTGGAAGTGACAAGTCGCTGGGTAAGGGTTCGCGGCAATTAGGTGTTCCAATAAAGTTACATTGTTGCAACCAAATATAATTTTATCCTGAATTCCTGGTATAACAATCATAGTCGCGAATTTCATCGGAATAAATAACGAAATAAGCCTTTTTATGGCCGACCCGTCACATAAACTTATTAAGTTTATTCGACAGTTAGTTTTTAGTGTGGCCTTTAATAGGTCGGTGTCAGAAATGAAGCGGCGAAAATGAATCCCTGTCCTTTAATATATAAAAATAATATGAAAGTTTGTCCATTCTTCTGCAACTATAAAATTATACTAAACATATAATACATTGTAAAGCATTTCACAAAACAAAAGTAATTTGTAACTTCATTGTGAATTTACCAAAACTTTCCATT
Organism: Ptilodon capucinus; assembly: GCA_914767695.1. Lineage (NCBI taxonomy): Eukaryota > Metazoa > Arthropoda > Insecta > Lepidoptera > Notodontidae > Ptilodon > Ptilodon capucinus. Next base: position 1,058,509 of record OU611813.1, on the reverse strand, counting down.
TTGGGGGGCTGAATAGATATTATTACTACTACTATAGCCCATTTAACGTACCACTGCTGGGAATGGGCCTCTCTTCAATGCGAGGAGGAATCAGGCCATAGTCCACCACGCTGGCCCAGTGCGGGTTGGCAGACTTGACACATCTATCGAGAACTAATCAAGTTCCCTCAGACGTGCAAGTTTCCTCATGATGTTTTCCTTCACCGTTTCTTTGCAAGTGATAACTATGGATGAAAGTAGATTCGAACATGAACTGGTGCGAGCCGGGGTTTGAACCCGCTCACTTCGATTGCAAAGCGTGCATTCAACCACTCGGCTACCACTGCTATTAAAGACGAATAGATATTATTCATATTATTTTAACATTATTAATACATGATATCGTAGCCAAGCAAAACCGGGGGAAATCACCGATTATCACATTATAATGTACCTACCTATATTTATTCCAAGAACTGATCAGGATGCGTCACTATTAACGTAATCTTTAGCTCCCAAGTGTTATTCCATATGTTTATGTTTATTGTAGAAAAATAAATGAACTAGTCTGTGTTTATTTCAGATATTGAGTCATGCATGTTTTAAAGCTTAGTCATCAACATCTGAACTTTATTACGACGTGGTGGGAGATCTTGGGTTGTCTTCGTTACTTACGTATTATGTATATTTAAATCATCAGCTTGAGTGATTTTTTCCATAGATTTTTGACACATAAGAAAATCTTATTAAAAACTAAGATGATTTATTTTCTACTTCACATAATCGGTAACAAAAAGAAGTCCAAATATTATTTTTGGTACATATACAGTAGCTAATATTACGTAGATGCATTTTGAAGGCAGATTATACCTACACTACTACAGCCCTTTTAACGTCCCACTGCTGGGCACGGGCCTCCCCTCAATGCGAGGGGGATGCAGGCCATAGTCCACCACGCTGGCCCAGTGCGGGTTGGTGGACTTCACCCATCTGTGGAGAACTAGTCAAGTTCCTTCAGACGTGCAGGTTTCCTCAAGATGTTTTCCTTCACCGATTATACCTAGTTAGGTACAAAACATCTCAAAAACTACGATCGTAGTTTTTGAGATGTTACTGAGTTACGGATCTTTGATTTTGTCACAAGTATTGCGTTGTAGTCTTAAAGCACACCCATAACCCTGTTTAGCAAAGTAAATTACGAGGGGCGACTCGAAATATAGTAAGATTTGAAAATTGTATACCATTCAGTTGTATACCCGATTCTCAGGCAAACGTTAAAGTATTATTTCAGACTTCTAACACACTTTATACAGAAGTTTGTACCAAATACTTGTGTGTATTGCGTATTTTGGCGATTTTATCCACTAGTAGGAGGTTCCATTGTTCGAATAAATGAGTGTTATTCTTTTATTGCCGACACAAAGACGGCACTTAGCCTCAAAGCGAGGCGCCAATATTTATACAACCTTCGCCAGCGCCCTCCTTCAAATGACACTGTTGGGACATGGTAACGGAAAGTAGCGGAAGCGAGTTAATAATAACTAGCAGCCCGCCCCGGCTTCGCACGGGTTTATAATATAGCCTATGTTACTCAGTGATAATGTAGCTTTCTAACGGTAAAAGAATTTTTGAAAGCAGTCCAGTAGTTTTTATGTTAATTCGTTACATACAAAAATACAAATCATTCCTCTTTATAATATTAGTACAGATATAGAAAGAAAGAAAAGTCAAGTCCGTAGTACCCTCAACCGACGGAAGTGCATGAAAAGATGTATGACTGTGGATGAAGCGAAAGAGGCATGTCAGGATCGTAGCATGTGGCAAACTGTAGTCTCTGCCTACCCCCATGGGATACAGGCGTGAGTATATGTATGTATAGATATCGCCAGACAACACATACTCATCGTATGACTTCAAAATAAGCAAAGCTTGTATTATAAGCTCTATACAATGGACCATGAGCGATTCCATTTACACCCAGACAATAACAAATTCGGAAAAGGCCATTTCTGAGATTTGATGCTGGTGGGAATCGAACCCGCAATAAAGTCCAATCATTTATTTCGTATAGGCTTACGGGGGCACTTATAAGATGTCATTAATCAATAGATGAATTAAAATTCTGTACATTTGCTAAATCTGATATCTATATCAGTGGTGTCAGCACGCATGTCAAGACAAGACCTCTGTCACGGATTGGCTCGGTCGCTCTCTGTCTAATTCCATACGAGTGAAAGAGACAACATCAAGATATTTCGTGACATACGTCTAATCTAGGCGCTCATACTACAAGTACTGCAGTGATCCTATATAGTTTAGGGATTGTGTCATACTGTACTTTAAAAGATACGATTTTACATCTGTAAATAATTTGATCAAGTCGCTACCGCTTAAATAGTATGTAAACACCCTTGACTTCAACATCTCAGAAGCGGCTCTTGATTACATAAGAAAACGTTCGATGCTCCGTTGTTAGATAAGGGTTGCAAGTTGTTTCAAGTGGTTGAGGGCTCGGCTGTGCTCCCAGCCACTGGTCGCTATGTTTATATACAAAATATAATACAATAAGTAAATGTATATCGAGGGGTGAAAGTCTATTTGACTTAAACGATATTTTTTAACTTTACAGGAGAGCATACTCATTCGACGCAGAAATATTAGCTGATTCCAAATATGTATATAAGTCAATATCGCCCAAAACAAAGCATTTAACCCCTAGACATATAGTTATTTGTTAAAAAAATATTGTTATGTATGAAGTAAACCAGTGCCCAGCAATTTCACATGTGGTAACACGGAAAGTAGGTTTTTTTTTCTTAATTTTTCATAAAACCTCTGCTACGATTTTAAGATACCTTCAGTGTCAACTTTTCTTAAATGAAGTTTAAAATGTTTATAAAGATGTGTTCTTAGATAACACACGAGTTGGAACCAATACTAAAAAGTCTATAACATACAAATATAACAATCACATTTAAGTTTGTCTGTGTTCTAATCAACTAGACAATAACAGACTAATAACCATAAGTTTCAACTTACGTTTCACGTTATTTAGTACCAATTTAATTTACACCAGACTAAACTGCACTAAAATAAATGCAATATATTTAATACTAGCGGCCCGTCCCGGCTACGCACGGTTGGAGATTTTCTTTTTTTTAACTTAAAGCTTCACTTTACACAGTCTTGAATACGAAATAATTTATTTGGATAACTAGAAAAAATTAGAAATCTTTACTAAAACCAACCCAAGGTGTAAAAAAAATTGCCGTAAAATGTCGCATACGCTGCATTAAGTATTGATGATAGAACAAAAACTGTTTTACAATATTTTAGAACACGTCAATATCTACAAAAAAGTCCGCGAGACCATACGTCCAACTATTATAGCTATGTCACTATAACTACTTTTTTACATTTTAAAAGTTGATAGAAATGCCGATCAAAATGAGACCATGTTATAACCATAAGCATAAGCCATACCTTTGTATTAATTCGTATCCAAATCAATTATTTCGTAATCAAGACTGTTTCAGTATCTGTCGATTACTTTGTGAATTATTGAAATCGGACAATCTATTCAAAAGATATTACGAAATTAAAAATGACAATATAAACAAAAAATACACGCCGACGACGCGCCCGCGCGCAACGCTGTGCAGCGAGCAACGCGGCGAGAGAGCGGGAACTGAAGTGCGGGAGAGGTGTGCTAAAGGAAAGAGTGCTTTTCTCATGGGAAATTGTATGTTGCTCTTTCTCGAGGAGGTTTTGCTGCCACCTAACAAATACCACTGCCAACATAGTGTACAGTGGAGCTTTAAGGTAAAAATTTTACAAAATAAAAATGTCCACCCGTGCGAAGCCGGGACGGGCCGCTAGTCACTAATATCGTTTTTATCACCCCTAATTATCCATTAGTTATGATAACAATCGCAATTTGTATGGAACCCTGCGTACAGATATCAAACAATAAAATCGTCACCTTTATAAGCGTAAACAGAATTGTTTTAATGGTACGCCATTTACGCCTTGACATTTTAATCAAATAAGGGTGGAATTAATTGATGCTTGGAACAATGTGGGGAAGGTGGAGTCCCGTGGGCTCACTATAACTTTTATGTGTTACATCGTTGTCTGCGGTAAACTGCTAGGAATCAAAACCTGTGAAAACATTTTTTAAATAATGTATTTATGTAAACAAATATCGTCAGCAAGTATCTACTCATCGTATAATCCCAAACCAGGCAAAGCAAGATACTTTTGGCGAACTTTTTTAAAAGACACTTCCGCTGAGTTTCGTGGCGGATCTTCTTAGTAAAAGTCATGCTCAGAACCGGCTGATAACATATAAGAAACCTTTGAAAATGAAAATTTGTAAAAACCCCCGTAGGCCTACACGAATAAATAATTTAACTTGGGAGTATCATAGGCTGACTGAATTTTGCTTGGATGACTACCACTGTATACCTACTTTTAGATACTTTTGATGGCGCCTTGGTATAGTGGTTTGAGCGTAGGTTAGGTTCACTTCACTGGATGGTTGTAAGTTCGATTCCCGTCAGTGGAATATTGCCTTCCCGGTATTTCCTCTAGTCTGAGTATCCACAGTATAAGCTCCCCTTTTGAAACCACATGATGAGTATGGATTGTTTGGCGGTATTCTCATTAAGACAGACATAGCTTTTATCAACTCGCAATTCTAAATTTCAACCTCCAACGCGCAAGTAATCAGGTGTTAAACGAAAAATAAAACGGGGGTAAAATCAGTGACGGTAGACGGTAGGGCGCGAAAGGGCTTCCGAGTGCACTGACCTCTAAGGGCTGCTCCGGTCAGGGTTGGGGCCGACTGGACACAATAGATACCAATATCATGGGGTTCTACACGCAATTGGCTATTTCCGGATCTAATAAACTAATCAGACTCGACTCTATATGAGGTTATTATGGAAACTGCTACATATTGTAGTATTTAGCTCACTTGTGTAGCTTATTTTGACCAGCACCAAGGTCATAACTATAGCATTAAACAGAGAGAAAAAAAAATAAACAGAAAAAAAAAACCAAATGTGAATTTATTTCTGCCCACTGTACGAGATCATCCATTGTTTCACATTCATATAGTTTCCTTCTATTTCACGAAAATATCTTCAATGTTGGCAGTAAAAACTGACAATTATGAAAAATATTTTTATATTAAACAGCAGCTAACACGCGTTAATAATTAAATACATATCTTGTTTCTTATTGGTAGAATTACGCCTGAAATTATACCATCTCTACAACGTACTACCACTAACGAAATCGTTGCTGTTGGAGTAAAAATACAATATCTATATAGGTTACTAGAGCGCTCCACTAATCTGTCCGGCCCGCAGCCCGCGGCCCGCCAGCCTCTGGCCCGCCAGCCATCTGGCCCGGCTTGAATTTTTCACTTTTCCGTACAAAAAATACGGAATGCCCGAAAGTGGGTCGCCCACTAAAATGAATGCACGAGATTTAAAGCCACCAGCATCAAGGCTCCGTATTTTAGGTAAATTTAACAAAATTTTCCGCTTCTAATTTCTGTTATCTTTAGGGGGTATACGTGACGGATTAAATATAATTAACCTAGGACTTTGTTTACTTTAAATAGTCGTGACTGTAATTTTTTGCTTATTGTACACGTTTGAATGTGTCTGATAGAACCTTTAGTTAATAAAGCCAAAAATACAACTTGTTTCCTGCATTGGACTTAGGGTCACGGCCACATTCCATCTTGAAGTAGTATTGTTTTGGAATTACTTATTTTATACTCTTTTAACTGCTAAAAAACTTTGAAACAAGAAGTGTCTAAGATTATGGTACTTATTATTATTTTCAGTATCAGTTCGACTTGGTTTAAGCAAGAGCTCTACTTATATTACTATAGCATTAAGGGATGTGCTTGCTGTATTGGCAATAGACGCGCCCTCTTTATCATTGGGACCAAAATACATCGACCAAACGTGACTGACTACATCCGAACGGTGCTAAGCCGAAAGATTAAAAAAATGGTCCTCTAATAGTTCGCAATGCTACCAACCGCCAGAAGTGGAGAAGCATTGCCAGAGCGGTAACCAAGGAGAACGACGACACGGAGGATCTACCATGCACACCATCTCAACAACCACGACCACTCTGACAAGAGTGCCCGACTGAGAAGAATAGTAAGCATTCGAGATTTACCCCAACGTAATGTTTGAAGCGAGCACAGCTTTACATATGTACAAGAGGCTGATTGAAAATTTACGCTAACAGGACTTTTTACGCATATTTTAGGCCGGTTTCGCAATTTCACACGGAGCCTTAATAAAGACATTTGCAAAGGGGGAAATGTTCGCGTTTTCGCGTTTCAAAATTCACGTAGGTAAGTATTTACAATTCTGAAATTGTAGAGTGGAATTAGAGCCACTTGGAGGTTTACATCGCGTTTAATCATATTAATTTGATGTCGTGCTTAAAATTGTCGGTTGTTTAATATTTTGTATTTTTTTTGCGATTCCACAGACGTAATAGAAATAGTTCTTTCGATGTATAATAAATATGAGTGGGATACGCATAGTTCAGAAACTCCGAGCTTATTGAAGGGTAGTAAAAATAGATTGAACTTTAGAATAGAAACATACAGTGAAATTGTATTTGCAACATAATGCTAAGGCAAAATCAAATAATGTATTCTGTTTAGACTTACTAGCGTTTTCGACCGATTAAAGAATGATCTCGACTGAGCAGATCCGGAAAGACAATGCCATAACTATTCCACGACCAAACTAAAATTAAAATAAAGGGAATTCCAGCTAAAAATAGTGTATGCGAGTCAACATTAACATTTTCATTGTTTCGCCCCCGGCAAGTTATATTAAACCGTTGAGGGACATTAGAACTTATAACACTTGAGCGTAACTTGCTTCACAATTACAAACTTGTATCACATCAACAAACAACATACCAAACCTTATCCTGGTAAGTTTACAGTTGAAATTTGAGTTAGAAGCTACTTTTGGATGGCAAACGCGAGTATGTTTTTGCGTAAAGAAAGCATCCATTCAAATACAGGGGATGCGCCCTTGTTCCATCCCCGCTTCGGCTGTCAACGTAATTTTTTTAATCATGTTTTATACTCGTATTAATTTACTTAACGGCCGTCTTAGTTGGGAGTTTTTTGAATGCGTCGCCGCGTTTTCGATGAATAACTAATGAGTTTTGCATTGGTGGAAGTTGGTTCTTAATTTTTAGCGATAAATTGATGGCGGGATTTTAAAGTTTATTGGGCTGTAAGGCTAATTTTATGAAGTCCGTGTACCTACTATATTTTTATGTTTTTAGACTATATTTGAAGTTGGGTACTATATATCGAGCAAGAGTCATTCTACCTGTTTCGATTCAAAAATTAAATTAAAGAATAATAAGTGGTCGTTACAATGTGATGTTTTCAATTACGATCTAGGATTTTCACTTGGAATGACGTCATGAACAAGATTATCAACTTAATTTGTCCCCACATAGTTGACTTTATCTGTGCCAGACACCGCACAACCACATCCCCCTGCCAAAACAAAAGAACTCTTTAATGCAATTTCTTACAATCGCGTCTGAATCACTAAAGATGAAAATAAAATTTACAAATTCGAGCCATAAAACGTGAAACTTAGGTCGTCGAGGAGAAATTGTATTTATGGAAGCATGCACGCCAACATTTATTGTTATTCCAGTCATCTGCCCGGGGAAATATGCGGGAGGGTAGGTACTAATGTGATTTTTATTCAATTCAAAGGTGGTTCTGTGTTAATTCGATTGAGTTTACGAGACTATGACACGGTGTGGGCGATGAGCGGGTAGCGAGTGAGATAGAAGTGGTTGTTATAAAAATGCAGACAATTTTTTTTATTTTTTGTTTCCTTCATTTGGCTGCAAATATTCCTCACAGCTCTGGGTAAATGTGTTTTTACAGTAACCGCCTTTTTTACCTAACATCTTTGGTTCTACTTTAAAGCATGTAGCACATGAAAAAATATGGTTTCTATATTAAATTATTATTTTATCCTATAAATCTTATAATCCTATAGTGAAAACCACAGTAATATTCCGATCGCCCATGAATTCCATAAAAAAACATTTTTGCTGACGAGATCACTGAAGATTTGTTGACTACCTATTTTAAGGACAATGGTTATAAGATTATAGTGATAAAAAAACTAGTGACAGGGCTCTGTAGGTACCTATAAAAACTTATTACTGAAAATACCTTCCGAAATTATGTACACACATCAACACCGTCTAGGGATATTTTGTATGAAGTTCTTAAACTCAAAAAATACTTGCCAGATTTAAATTCTTTTGAAGAAAGCTTATTTTGTAAACGTTTTTGAACGATTCTAAATTTGAATTTGAAAAAATAAATAAAAAACAAAAGATTTACACCGTCTAATGATAGCGAAGTCCTAAGGTTTCATTTACCTACAGTAGTTTTTGGCTAATTTTTGTGTCAAATTTAAGTTTTATAACAAGTTATCGGTTAATTTCGAATTAATGTTATTGTGTGTATTATGCAGCGGCGCTATTTAACGACAGAGGAAATGTTAAGGGCGGTAGGCATGCTCCAAGCTGGGGCTACTCCACGGAGTATTGTTGAGGAGATTGGAACAAGACAAAACGTGATATCAAGGTTATGGTCACGTTATCGTGCTACTGGTGAAATGCCTGAAAGACACCCAGGCGGGAAGCGCATAACCACTCAACGACGAGACCGATTTTTGCAAGTTGCCGCGAGAAGACAACCAAATGTTACGGCCATGCAGTTGGTTCAGAGGCTCCAGTCAGAGCACCAGTTGCTTGGGAGTGACTAAACTGTAAGGAGAAGGCTGCATGAAGCTAACCTTCATGCTCGCAGACCGCTTCGTACTCCAGCACCTCGCCGAGGAAATCGTGGACGACGACTAGAGTGGGCTCGTGAACATTTGCTCTGGGAAGATAACCAGTGGTCTGTAGTGCTGTTTACCGATGAGTCCCGGTTCGGTTTCCATCCCGATACACGTAGAGTACGTGTTTGGCGAGTTCCTGGTCGTGAGAGCCGTCTGCAACATCCTCAGGAAGTCCATTCATACCACGGCGGGACAATTATGGTTTGGGCGGGAATTCGTGTTGGTGGAAGAACAGACCTCGTTTGGACCAGAAACACCATGATGGCTGAAAAATACCATAACGTGGTGCTAGTACCAATAACCTACCCCCATCGACTACAAATGGGCCAAGAATTTACGCTCATGCACGATAAAGCCCGTCCGCACACAGCGAGAGTGGTGACGAGCTGGTTGCAGGAGCACGACGTATTGGTCTTAGACTGGCCCGCTCAATCGCCTGACCTAAACCCCATAGAACACGCGTGGGACATGCTCCAAAGAAGGGCTTTGAGGAATTTCCCTGCAAACATTGCGACGGAAGAGCATTTTTTTGCATCTTAGCCGGAACTGGGACAATATACCGCAGCAAGACTGGGATAACTTAATTCAAACCATGAAAAACCGTTGCAGACCCGTTATTAACGTCATGGGTGGTTTTAATGACTACTGATTTTTCACATAACTGTTAAAAACAGATTAATTTTTCCTTATTTTTCATTTTTTCTTGAGGAACACATTCATTGTTAGTTGTACCATTATTTCACGTTTTTTTCTTTATTTGGATAAAAATTTGTTTACGCAAAAAAAATAGTTTTCTTTTATTCTGGAGTGTAGTCTGATAAATGGGCTTTATAAAAATATATGCATGTTGTATGTTACTTTTAATAAATTTTGAGTAAATTGAGCAAATACAAAATATCCCTAGACAGTGTTGATGTGTGTATATTCATATTAGGTAAGAAAACAAAAATATTTTAAATATATCTAAGTTTACTTCCTTAACCTACATCTAAATAAATAGACAGGTATTAAAAAAATACACGAGTCGAATTGAGAACCTCCTCCTTTTTGAAGTCGGTAAAACAGTAAAATCGAATCCGCTACCTCCCAGGCCTCGGGCCTCGGGCGCTGTAGAACACGGGCAGCAGAATTCTTGAGGTGTTGTTTACCCTAAAGGCGATTTACTCCAAGTGTCTGTTAAGGCGATAATTACAAAAGTTTTTTAATTAGTTTTAATTTTGTTTGTGAGTCGGCGGAGATTTTTAAAGCTTACTCAAGTATTAGAGTAATGTACGGTAAAAATGCTGAAATAAAACAAAGTAGGTAAGTAGATACCTACAGATCAAAAATGGTTAGCTTCTTATGATAAATGGCCATAGGATATAAACATGTATTGGTAAAATGATCTTATTCTCTTATTGGTTAATAAAAACCGAGAACTTCCGGCATGAAACTCAGAGGGCTTAGTCTTTTTGTATCGTCACTTTGTTATTTATAATATTTACTTGTTAGTTAATGTTTAATAAAACGGCAATAATATTGCCTTGAAGACTATTATTAAAAGGAAAATAATTATATTGAGAATAATATATTGCTAGAATAATACATATTTAAGTTTGGCATACCAGAAAGTATATCTTTTTCAATGATACTGACTATGATCGTCTAATCAAAATCAAAATTTTACAGCACTTAAAATATCGCCGTCTCACTTATACCTACATAAAGACCACGAGACGGCAATAAACTTAATATAGTGTAGTTCAGTTCTGTTCACCAATGTTTAACCAATTAAAATTAGTTTCACATTCGTGTCTGATGCTTCCACATTTCGCAAGTCCAAAATCAAATTTGCCAACCTTACATTACTAATACAATGAACCCAAACACGGCCATTGTTAAATAATTACAGTTTGGACACTTGGACGCTAATAGACAGCCCAACAGATAAAGTTCTCTGGGCCTTAATAGTTATCAGAATTGATTAGGGACGGTCTCGTAAATAGGTGGACAAACTAATGCGTCAGGCACACTTTGAGATTGGTAGTCATATAAATAAAAATGAAATGAAAACTCTATTCTATTGCCTTTTCGTACTCTGTGTCAATATACATAAATACTAAATTTCTGTGGCACGCGATAACCTGACTAAATTCGCTCGCGTCATCGATTAATATCGTTGGAAAATGTGCTTTATTTTTAGGTCATTACAGTTCAGTATTGAAAAACAATCAAACAGATACACACTCTTTTTTGGTTACATTAGAGTTGAAACAATTGATAAAATACGCCATGCAACGTTTGAAATGGTGCTGTATCGAAATTGGGGAGGTGGGGGTGAAAGGACACTGTAACTATTTGAAGGATCATGCGCGAGCAGACACTGACGCGGCGTGACATTAGCGCCAAGTTTTAAATTTAATTAAATACAACTTTGGGGCCGCGTGCTGCGACTGTAAACAGATTATAGATGTAGACGAGCGTTTTATATTTAAGTCTTAGAGTTCTTAAGTTTTCAAACTTTAAATAGCTCGTACAAATATTTTTTCCTGAAAAACATTTTGATTAATTTAGAAATCAGATTAAGACCTATGTTTAAGAAGGTTTGTTCAAAAACTTACTTCTTGTTTCACAAGTTACACGCGCAATGTTTACTTTTAATATATTTATAAATAATTATAGATGATAATTTAGATTGGATATCAGTAGTTAATATTATAGAATAACTGAATGTAAATTTCGTATAGTTTGCGTCAATAAGTAAAAAAAAAATCAAGTAACATAATGTTATTTGTTACTGCTTAACTGCCCGTGTGCATAATTAATATCGCGCCATGTGTTGCAATGTTACAGATGCATTTCTCAAAACAACGCGGCAACACAAGCACGCGCCGTACAATGTCATTTTGCATAAAAATAACTAAATAATTTAACAGTGAGTCTTTGTCTTGTCTGTTTGTCCCTGTTTGCCCCTACAGGGGGAGGGGGAGATTTAGATTATTTTACATAATAGTTACTATGCCAGCTTCATAAATATATTCATAATTATAATTAATCAGGTATATAGACCTCAGTATTTAAGACTATGGGGAAATTCTGAGTATAGATTTTTTATGGTAAGCTCAGTAAGTAATGCTAAGTAATTGTTAAAAAAAACATGTTTTTATCTTAAGCTACTTGTTTGTTCAATCTTCTAAAAGACCTTCCAACATAATTGACCTGAATTACGTTGTTTCCTGTAAAACTAAAAGGGCAAGCCTATTACAGTTTACGTGAAAGATTAAACTCGAGAGAAAATTATGTTAGCGAAACAAAATTCAAGGAGAGTCACCCATTATGAAAAACAAATGCAATGGTAGATTAGTTGGTAGAACCGCACGCCTTGGAAGCAAGGATGCAGGTTCAAACCCCGGGCTCTGAGATTTTTAGATTACATGTGTAAATATCATTTTGACAATTGTATCTGGTTAACGAAGTGTTAAGTGAATTTATAAGATGCAAAATAGTAATATTTCAACAAAAATAAATCAACTGTGAGTCTAAAGATAATTACTTACAATCTTAATTTATGTTTTGTTCAGTCAAACGAAGTTTTACGGAATGATTTAAACGTATCAATACAACATAGTTTGCATAGTACTAACCTATGACTATACTGAAACCCAAGAATTATTGGAACCATAACAAAATATGACCGGTTCGACGTACCGCTATAAATCGTTTTACATCTGCCATAAAGTAATGAGATTTAACCCTCCAATTCGCGTTTACGACAGTCCCGAACCGTCGAAATAGATCAAAATATATTTTTTTCGTTTGTTTACTAAACTTTTTTTAGCAATAAAATGAGGTTTAGAGGCATAAACCTTAAAGCAAAGCAAAATTCGAAATGTGACCGGGCAAATTCAAAGTCAAATCGTATATTTTGTCTACGGATGTACTTAGCAAAACATTTTTAGTAGGTATATGTATTCTTCAAACGATAAGTTAAGAGAAGACAACTGGTAAGAGATGTAGCATTTATATGGAAACCTCTTGTTATTCCTCTTCTTATTAATAACTTGAGTGTTTTTAAGAGTAAAGAACCGTTGAGTTTGCCGACTTTACTCAGTAGAAGCAGCATTCCGTACCGGTGGTAGAATCTGACTATTTGTAAGTCCCTGTTAGCCTACACGAATAAAAAATATTTTGTTTTAATAATGACGTCGTGATGTGAGGATTGTCCCATGTAGTTACTTTAGGTATCTAGTTATAATTTTCCAGAAATACTCTTCTTACAAATTACCGATCAAACCATCTTCCAATCAGTACACCAATTACTAAGAGCGTGCGCACATTGTGGGCTCGTATTTTCATTACTTATCTCTTCTGGGGACCCACAAAAGTAGATTGACGTGAAAGGGAATTTCCTTTATCAAGAATTTGTTTAGATATCTCAATGGCGGAGGGAAATATTAAGAAATACCTTCGTATTGATGCCCGATTTTTATTTGCGTCATCACAAGATTAAGGGACACCAGATATTATTAAGATTAGGTTCAATCCGACAAAGAGATCCACCTACTCACGTGGCATTTTTATTAAATTACTAGTAATTTGAAGCTATTATGATAATCAACAGCCTCCAGGTAGGGTAAATTAAGTTACATAGCCTCGCATCTAGGCTATTAATACCACAATTTTGAAATTTGCTTAATTTATTGAAGCAGAAGTCGTAAATTTGCTATTTTTCATAAAACTTGTGCATTAAACAGCATCATCTATGTTATTATGCTTGAATCCGTATTTCCATCCTAAGATCGCCATATTCTTGATCAAATCTTAAATTTGTAATGTCTTACATATATGACTAGAGCAATTACTTACAACTCATGCATGGGAAAACAACCAAAGCAACAAGAAGGTACCTAGATTGCAATTAACAGCTAATACTAAAACGAACTCTATTAACTGTTAGAAGAAGCACATTTTTCTACAACTTTGACAGGTGAATCGAAGCAATTCAAATTTCAATCGTGAAATTTAATCTACATGAATATTGTCACAGAGTACCTACATTTTAAAAAAGTCAGGTTAATCCGTAAATGTTCTTATTTGTTTCCATATTTTAAAAAAATACTCTTTTTGTCAACAGCAGGGTGAAGGTAAACTACTGCTACCTACGCTACGGGATTAAGGGCACATACATCGATACGTAAACTATACCTACTCACCTAACTCTCTAAATTCCATGATGGATTCTGGAAATAAAAGAAAATATTATAATATTACAGAAACCCTGCCTTTAGGTAATTTATTTGATTTGCTGTGTTTATCACTATCATTGGAATAAAGAAAATCGGTGCGTTCCGATCGAGCGAGTTAGCACGGACATATGATAGTCTTGGAAGCCTTGGCTTCAGCGGGAAACGCCAACGCGGCGGGTCCAAAAATGATGGTGGGATGAGCTGGATAGTCTCTGCTATAGACCGGAGCAATGGAAAAAGTGCCTTTGCCCTGTAGTTGGACAATCAAGGGTATGAATGACATGAGTATTTGTACGCATCGTAAGCCGTAAACAACGCATGTAACTGACCCGAGCAACAAAAACAATGAAAATGCTGTGATCATAATTCAATAATTTATATCGAACGAGCCATCAATCCAATAAGTCTTACATTATGCAAGGTCGGAGCTAAAATGGCGCCGCGTTTATGTGAGCGAACACCGTGAGGGAATTTGAAAGGCTTTTTGACTTAAGCGACACATTTATATACATATTTGGAACCAGTGCATTGTTCTGTGCCGAATGAGTTTGTTCTCCTGTACAGTTAAAAAAATTTCGTTTAAGTCAACTACTGCTTTGCCTTTTACCCCTCTATAAATATTTATTAAGGAATATTACATAATGGTTAGATTTTGGACATGCAATGCAATTTTTAAAATCATAAATCTTACAAGTGGCATTCATAGTTAATTAAGTTAAGAAACCTAAAAATAAAAATTAAGAAACCAACCTATTTTTTATTTCTTTGATCTTTGATATTCAAAATATTGCATTACAAATATAGATTTTAGAAATTATATAATACTATTTCATACTTTTTTATTTTGTATTTCATATAGACATCTATGTTTTTAAAATAAAAATACATAGTTAAATACTTAAACAATTTGTTACGTAGCTGCTATTCAAAAAACACATAGCCCGGTCAATCCACAAAGACCCTCACCTCAACTTTTTCACTTTTCCTTGCTTATGTAATAGCATCACATTCGTTCCCGAAAAACCCGTAATTATTGAACAGCCGGTTTTACAGTGTGTATAAAGCATAATTCATCAGCCGGCTTTTGTCTGGCGCAATTTTAGCCGCCAAGTGCGCGGACGCCTCGTATTATTTCTATCTCAATCTCTTTTATTGCATCGTAAATATATGTAGTGACAGTTTTTATTGCCGACTGAGTTCCGGAGTTAGCGGGGGCGAGATTAACATCCGAGTGTGAGTGCGGAATAACTATCAGCGGATTGTCGGTTTTGAGGACTTACTCCATTGTAAGTACTCCGACTTTATGATGTAGAGTTCAATAATTGCAATAATAAATCACACGCTTGGTACATTTTTATGAGGTTTTGTAGAGTTTACATATTCGTTTTAAGCCCCGGGCGTCAAAATATTTACAAAATGGGGCTTTATGAGTACGGTCCACGAATGTCAGTCAGGCTATGTTATACAGGTGTTTCAGAAATCGGAAGTAGTTCTTTCAAAATTTTCATTTGTTAAAAGGGCTGTAGTAGTAGTAGTAGTAAGTCCACAACGGTAGTATTAGGGGACTTGGGGCCGTGAACTCAAAGCATATTGCGGTCCTTGTTATTATATTTTTGTATTTGAATTTAATATTATTTTCTCCATCTAATAATATTATTTAAATTTTTTGATACATCTTGTAACGTTAGCTATCGAATCAACTCGATCGTATAAGTCGTCATTTTAAATTCGAACGCAATTCTTCTTGAACAAAATAAGATTTGAAAATCGTACTCAAGTTCGCTCTTTGAAATGAGTACTTGATATTTAATAATACTAGAATACAGTAAATATTAATCACTTACGTCATTTCGGGGTCATTCAACTTTGTGTTGACGACGTTAAGTTAGAGAGGTTTCGTGAGAATTTAAAAAATGTGGATCAAATTACTTCTGCATCACTATTGTCTTTTAAAATTATGTTTAAGGGGAAGCTATGCGATAAATAAACCGAAGGCTGACTCCTTAACCAAGATGACAATTTATAAGCGGCTGTACAAAATGTTAATTCTTTTTCTTTTGCGAAAGGGTCAAATATAAAGAAAGGTAAGGTATGTCTGCACCCGAAATTTGCAGGTATTTTTCCAGCGTCAAGGATTTACTAGCAAAAAAAATATAAAAATATATCGAACAAATTGAATACATACAATTTTACTTCAAAATTACGTAATGATTACGTAATGAGCTAAATTCATCGCTGTTTTTATCAAGACAGTGCTTTTCCTTGAAAACTTTACTTATTTTCAGACTCTACTTTACTGTTTTTCCTTGAAAATTTAATTTATTTTCAGACTTTACTTTACTGTTGTTCCTTGAAAACTTTACTTATTAATTATATTTATTTTCAGGAACTAAAAAAAATCACAAGAACAATAATGAAATCGCAGTAAAAAGTCGCCTTAAAAATGAATTGCGGTACTGTAATTGACTCTACTTCTAATATAAATATGTACCTACATTGTGGTTATGCAACCGATATCCCCTATTGCTACACCACGCATGTGGATAGAGTCATAGATACTGTTACTACTTTGTTATGTCAAGTAATGATAGATATTGGTGGAAACGAAATATAAATACTTTATATTGTTATTGAAATACATAAAAAAAAATAGGTAGAAATGAAAATTATATGAATACTTGTGGTTTCGTCGAATCAACATAAGTTTTAGATATCTAACATTACGAAGTTCCTACTATGTACCTAAGTTCCTATTCACCATCGGTGTTTTTCAAAAACGTTAATTTACTTTTACAGTTGGCGCGCTAATATTTCAGAATCAGAATCAGAATCAGAATATTTTTTATTCATACAAACCAATACAGGCACTTATGAATCGTCAATAAATAGTAAAAATAGTAGCTCTACCACCCATTCGGAATGCATTTCCTATGGACAAGAATGGGCAAGAAACTCCATGGTTACTTTTTTCAAATAAGGATTTACATTTTTGTGTTTTTCTTAATTAACAAACAACTTTATGTAAAGGGCATAGTGGTCTAATTGAGGACCACTTTCTTTTTTAAATCATTTTGCTATATGCAAAACATTACATTATATGGCATTAATTAAATAGCTTCGATCAGCAAAAAATATACCAGCTCTTAACCCGACCCGAAAGACAGTTAATTGGATTTCTAATCCATAAATCCATTTTGGTGGCATTACAAACAACTTTTACAGAGTAAAATACTTTTTAACAATGAAAACTTAGAATCAGAAACAGATTTTTGTATTCATATAAACAGTTACTTAAAGTAAAAATAAGAATATTTTTTTATAGACTTTACATGTCCCACTCCTGGGCTAAAGCCTCCCTTTTACTTCTCCACACATCTAGGTCTTGGGCTATTTCCTGCCACGATGTCCCCGCAAAGGTGTTCAAATCATCTCGCCACCTCTTCCTTGGTCGACCTCTTCGTCGGCGTCCGTCAATAAGAATATACAAAAAATAAAATAAAATCTACCGATTCGTAATCCAATTCTTTTAAAGAGAAATGGGCACAATTTATCTATTAACCCAATGCATGGGATCAACAGCGTTTTGTTCAATACAAAATGATGGCCTGATGGCCTATCAAAATGGAGTCATCGTGTTAAATCCGATCGTTAAACAGGGTATAGGAGTAGGCTGGACCGACCAACAAATCACGGAGTCGATGGCCGCACAATGCAGGGCAGTGTCAACAAGCGAGTACTGAATCACTAGTGCCGAGCTGCGTTGGAACTGAGGTTTTTGGATTAGGCAAGTATGTTGAATGGGTGATGAATCAGGAATTAGATTTAGTTATTGAATTGGGTTCATTATCAGCAGTAAACTTCTCCGGCTGATACATATAAAAATATTAAGACAGAAAAAACTTTATATAATTCGTTCACATTGGATTTCAATGTCACTGTAAGTTAAGTAAATGATGTAATTATGTAGTATATACCACAAAATAAATAATAATAGTAAAGTATGAATAAACAATTTAAATTTGAAGATTAATATGCGTAAATAATACTTGAAGATCGTGGTGTTTTAAGCTTGTTTTAATTAATTATGAAATACAAGCTTATAATAAGTCCATAGATTATAAAACAACGTTTACAACTACAGCAGTTTCTTTTCAATACACTGTACAATTAGTTACAAAATATGATCAAGATTTTCATCGAAAATTAATTGCTGTAATCAAATGTACCTATTTAGATACATATAGATGTACTTTCTGCTATGTTCGTATATTCGTAAGACAAACAATCGTATTAAGTAGAAGCTGATCACTTTGACAAGAAAGTCACTTGACTAAATCACTTGCTAGCATGCAACTAAACGTGGCACAAGTCATGTCACCTGTTTGGTCGATCGGATGACTCGACGGAACGCATTCACTTGTACAAGTCATTCTACCTGTATGTTACTGGCGCTGTGCGTTAATAGAGGATTTGGTTTGGATTAGTCCGTACTAGCATAAAGCTAGGGACACATTTGATTGAATTTTGAAAGGTTAATATAGTGTCAAAATTTACAGTGGTTATATTTCGTCACCTATGCAGATAATATATTTGCTTTAAAAAGTCCGTTCCGTTTCCTGTTATAAATAACCTGTAAAAATTGATACAATTTTCAAAAATATGTTTTTTTTTTATTTGACTATTCAGTAATCGATTTTTAAAAGTCTAAGGGTTTATTTATGATCAAACCCATTAAAATACGACTTATCCGTATAATAAAAGAACTTAATAATCAATTTACATTTACTTAACACTCTTGTGCTGACCATTGCTTGGTAACAATGGTTAATTAATTTCCAAAAAAATATAAGGGGTGTTAAGTTTTAAAATAAATAATTTAAGATCAGGCCGTTGAAGGACTCCAGCTCTTGAGCTCAAGACAAGTAACGTCCTCCCACATCCTAGAAAGTAATAGGATACGATTTTACATTCCTATTGTACAGTCAGTCTTTGAAGCGACAATGGAACATTTACTATATAAAATTAAATGGAAAATCCTTATAATTCTAAATGAGCAACTGACGAACGCCACAGCAACTAACAAAGAGAAACAGTAGCCTTATTCGCGGCACTATAAATAAAGCACGTAAACGCATGAGAAATTGTAGATACACCCTTAAGAGCCCTCATTATTTTAATAGTCTGAACCACTGTCAGTTAAACGAGACTTAACTGTTTATGGACCGCATAAAGTCTCAATTTCCATGACTATTTGTTTCTTCTCTGCAATCTTGGAGAGTAACGACACTGAAGATTGAACTTTAAAGTTAAGAGCCAAGATTAGTTTTCGAGTGTTGTAAATTGGTTGGCTTGGTGGTTGATCGGCGAGGACCGCACACGGTGCCTTGACGCCTACGCCCTAATCAAATATACTTACAAACAAATAATAACATACGAATAATTAATACATATCAAAGTTAGTTAGCAACTTTGGAAGTTATACGTTTGGGTGCGAGACTTCACAATTTCACAAGTTATGTTCGTTATATGACAAACTTGGAAAGATAGGGAACGACTTAAAATGTCTGTAAGTACTTTTAGCATAAAATAGAAACACATGTTTCACGTTTATTTGAACATATTTAGCTTTAGACCAAATTGGGTGTTAAAGTTGGCGTATCTGGAAATATCTGCAAATTATTTCCAGTAAGTAGGTACTTTATTTATTTGCAGTGGTAGCTGAGTAATTACAGTGGTAGCAAAGGCCCAGTGGTCGAACGCACGCCTTGCAATCACCGTGTGCAAGTTCAAACCCCGGCTCGCACCTCTGAGTTTATGTGCGAATCTCATTTTCATCCGAGATTGTCACTTGCTATGAAATGGTCTGAGGGAACTTGACTAGTTTTCGATAGATGTGTGAAGTCCGCCAACCCACACTGGGCCAGCGTGGTGGACTATGGCCCGAATCCCCCTCGCATTGAGGGGAGGCCCGTGCCCAGCAGTGGGACGTTAAAAGGGCTGTAGTTAGTTTAGTTTTTAGGTACTTTATCGCTTCGAATTTAAGAAAACCGGCTGACGGCTCCAAAAAATATGACCAATTTGACGTTTTGTTTCGACATAATTCGAATAGAGATGATTTCGACCTGACGAGAATTGCCCCCTTGATCCAGTGGGCAGAGCGAATGCTGCTCGGCTCATTATACCAGATGGTTGCGGATTCGATTCCCGCCGAAGGCAAATTTCGTTAATGGTCTTTTCGGAATTTGCCCTAGTTCAGGTGTGACTGGGATCGCCCCCATTTCATATTGCACATATGGTACAAGTTTTGCTTAAATTATGTACTAAAAAAACCTGGTTATACTAAAAGGCTTTTAAAGTCGCTTTTCGTTCTTTACCTATTAGTCAAATATAAACATGCAGTTTCTAACTATCGCATTGTGTTTATTTGCTAGCATCGACGTTAACCACCAGCCACTAGTAATCATAGCTAATGATGTTTAGTTTTACTCTAAATCAATTCCAAACATGCATTCGCGGGGATAATAATGTATCAACATAGACTTTGTAATCACATAATTGTGTAACTAGTTGTTAAACTAGTGATTAAACTAGTTTTATTTAATCGTGTAAAAAAAATTCCATAACCAACTAATAAGAAATAAATATAAAACATCTACGTAAAAAATTGGTCCATGAATTTCAACTAGTTGTTTATATCATAGGAACGTCAGGTTTTCTTTATTAACAGCAATCAGATTTTGAGTTGTGTATTTATACAAACTAATACAGGTACTAATGAGAGAGAGTTTCTGCCATACCTATTACTAGAATCAAGTATAATGCAGCTCACATTGTTAGGTCAAATTGAGGGTCAAACCCCGATGTCTTCAATGGACACCGCTGTCGATCCTGGCTTACAGGAGTAACAGTCCTATAAAAAGTACTAATGAATCGTCAATAAAGAAAATAATAATAATAGTTCTCTACCACCATGGGCAATGGGCAAGACACTCCATGGTTACTATTTTCCAAAAGGATTACTTATAGAGAATATATGATAGATACTTAATGACACAATGTACGATAATGCTGGTTAAGCTAAATGCATTTTCAAAGGGTAAGCTCACGTCAAAATACTGGCGCGAATGAATTCTCTTGGCTTATTACAAAAACAACAATAATTTTGTTTCTCTATCATCAAACACAATATAGCCCAAACTATTATAACATTAGTACCCATTCGTAATGAACCAACAGATGGCGGTTTTAGACACCGTTAGCCACGTAACAACTCACCCTTCTATACATTAATGTGTAAAAAGGTGAGTGTATAAGGGGTGAGTAGGTCCGGAATCACCGTGACTGGCGTTGACTCTGTAATCCTCACTTCCTTCGGTCACTGCAAGTCACTGAAGGGTTCGAATTATTACTATTACCGTCAATTAGTAGCCTTTTGTAGTATTCATTCAGTTGGGTTTATTTTGATGTTTGTTTTCATTTGTTACGGGTTGTAAAAAGTATCGCGACTAGGTTAGGCCGCGTGGTTTTCTGTACTGAGCGGTTGTTCAATTAAAAATCGTCAAATATTCTAGGACAAAGCCTTTTCATAATTTAGATAATGATGGATGATGGGATGATTGGATATTTTACAATAAATTTTAGTAAAGTCTACTACGGTTAAATTCCTATCAATACCTAATTCAAATTACCAATCGAAACGTCGTTACATTGGAGCATTTCGATGTTTTTCTCTATTTTTGATCGCTAATCGAGATCGGCGGAGTCGACTAATTACTCGACTAGTTCCCCAGCGCGCTGAACAATTAAATGAACAAGCACTCGAGCTCGCAATTCGATTACGAGTGTCCCAACGCACGTTATAAAGTCATCCGAGTGTACCTACGTCACTGAATAACGACCATAGATAATTTATTTCTGATAACGAGCTTTTTGACGTATTTTGAATATATGTTCACTTTGCGTAGAAAAATGTCAGTCAAGTTTTTTTTGTTATCCACTACAAGATCCATATGATAATGTTTTAAATAGAAAAGGTAGGTATCTATAAAAAAATAACCAATAAAAAATAGCAAACATCCATAAGGGAAAAAATCGAATCACGTTTACATAACTACTACATTTATTGGATCTGGTTGTATTTTTAATGTTTTTTCTTGTTATCTGGGCAAAGTCACTATCATTGGCCAACTTACAACGTCTTCTAACTCACGGTTGCTACCTAAGGACCTAAGTGTCTCACCAGCAAAGTTACCACGGGAATGTGTCATAAATTATGTTGCGATGAGTCGCACCTCCACTTTCTTAACTTGTAAGAGAGGCACAGATAACACTGACACATTTCGCGGCATAGGTCTTGCCTTGGTGCGTCTGCTAGTCACACTGCTTACGATTCAACAAACAAAGTCTGCTCAAACTAAAGAATAAAATAATAATAGGTATAAAAACAAAGCAACTTTATAAAACGGAATTCCAAAATAGTCAGATGTTAGTGAACTATTCCGTGACTAGTTTTAGAACGCATCTATTGTTGCTTCTCAATATGACACATTGAACCCACCGACGAGCATAATGGCCCGATAAATCGGTCCTTTCTGTTTCATCGTCGCTATTTCTGTTTTTATATTGTTTGGTTGGTGGGGAATGTGAATTTATTGAATTTTGTTACTGGGAAAACTCAAAATACCGAGTATTTGTGCTGTATAGCTAACAAAAAATAAAACAGACAGTGACGTCTGATCCGTTATGTCGATTGCCCGCGTCCTGATTGTCTCCTACAATATTCGACACTAGGTGTGATAATGACAGGCATTTACCTATGTACTATAAAAATAAGTAACTGCAGTATTTATTTAAAAGTATGGCGAGCGAATATTTTATAGCGAATACTAGCTACTACTACTTATTCTGATGTATAAACAATAATTCTGTAAAGTTTCATCAAAATACGTTCAGTAGTTTTTTGCGCGAAAGACCAACAAACCTAGATCAATCACATTTTAGGATTTATAGGGCGAGCGATTTTTTTAAATCTGCTGTACATCATCATCATCACGCCTGTATTCCCTGAAGGGGTAGGCAGAGGTGCACTGCAGTGCGCCCACACTTCGCCGATGCATTTTTGGTCCCAATATAATAGGAGGCGAGCCTATCGCCATTATACCGGCCATATTCTCTCTCAATACGAGGGAGATTTTTGGGCTATAGTCCACCACGCTGGCCCAGTGCGGGTTGGTGAACTTCACACGCCTTTCTATAGACGTGCAGGTTTCCTCACATTGTTTTCTTTCACCGTTTCAAAGCAAGTGGTAATCTCGGATGAAAATGAGATTCGCACATAAACCCAGAGGGGCGAGCCGGGGTTTGAACCTGCACACTTTGATTTGCAAGGCGTGCGTTCGATCACTCGGCTACCACTGCTGTCTTTTAAACATATAGAAAGATTTAATTACTGTGTAAATAATTGGGTCGCGCGTGTTTTGACGTGACAATATGGGCTTCATGGATGCTATAAAACAAAAAAAAATACAATATATACCTACTGTCTGCCAACCCGCACTGGGCCACCGTGGTGGACTATGGGCCGAATCCCCCTCGCATTGAGGGGAGGCCCGTGCCCGGCAGTGGGACGTTAAAAGGGCTGTACTACTATATACCTACTGTAATCCTCATACAAGTTTATAACGAGCATGATTCGAGGAATGTTTCTGCGACCACCATTTTAAATCAACGTTTCTATATTTGGTCGCGATATAGTCAACCAGTCGACAATACTGTACCAAGTAACTTAATCTGAAGAAAGTTATTCAAACAATTTTGAATTCTTTGCTCCTGTTTATATGCGTGAGTTTTAAGTGGGAGATTATGTCGTCGGCGCCTACGCAAGAATGTCGAATGAGTATTTATAGAGTCGAGTGGAGTTTTATTTGATGGTTTCAGATACACCAAAAGGAATTATGAGGTTATGTATTTTTACTTTTTAATGCAATTCATAAATATGTTATTTTAAGTAAGCGTATCTGTCTGTCCTTTAATATTATTATTAATTCAAATTAGCATTATCTTTGTTAAAGCATTTTCATGTTAATTATTTAATTTTAGACGCAGTTGACTTGTAGCACTTTATTTAAAGTTTATACAAAAATAATTCAGTATCTATTCCACGAATTTAAGATACGAATTTCAATATTTTTACAGCCAGAAAAGACAATGGGGTGATGACGTCTACAATTCTTCGGCGCCAAACTAAACCGCACTAAATTACAAAGCGTATTGCCGTCCTTCTTAGTTTTGTAATGAATGAGCATGACGGCAATATTTTTAGAGCTGTCAAATATAGTGTGCTAGAAAAATTGTTCAGTGGGGTTTGCACG
Source organism: Ptilodon capucinus (assembly GCA_914767695.1). Taxonomy (NCBI): domain Eukaryota; kingdom Metazoa; phylum Arthropoda; class Insecta; order Lepidoptera; family Notodontidae; genus Ptilodon; species Ptilodon capucinus. The sequence continues at coordinate 1,033,996 of OU611813.1, read as the reverse complement.
CCTGTCAATCAGAATCATAATTATTAAGACAAGACCTTAGTGACGGATTTGCTCGCTCGCTCTCTTGTCTAATTTAATACGAGAGCAAGAGAGAACATCAATATATTCCGTGACATACGTCTAGTCTTGGCGCTCATGCTGCAAGTACAGTGGTAGTTCATGTGTAACAGGGCCGAGAATCTAACTTAAAATTACTTCAACGGACACATAAGTTTATTAATTGTTTGAGCTAGTTTAAAGCTACATACCATTGAAAACATTAGATTGAAACAGCTAAGAAATATCTTAGCTGTCAATTAGAAAAGCTTGGACAATTAATTAACTGATAATAATAATACATCATCACGCCTGTATTCCCCGAAGGGGTAGGCAGAGGTGCACTGTAGTGCGCCCACACTTCGCCGATGTATTTTGGTCCCAATGTAATAGGGGGCGAGCCTATTGCCATTATACCGGGCACATTCTCCCTCAATACGAGGGAGATTTTTGGGCTATAGTCCACCGCGCTGGCCCAGTGCGGGTTGGTGAACTTCACACGCCTTTCAATAGACGTGCAGGTTTCCTCACGATGTTTTCCTTCACCGTTTCATAGCAAGTGGTAATCTCGGATGAAAATGAGATTCGCACATAAACCCAGAGGTGCGAGCCGGGGTTTGAACCTGCACACTATGATTTGCAAGGCGTGCGTTCGAGTACTCGGCTACCCCTGCTCCACTCGGCTACCACTGCTTCCCAAGTGCAATTAACTGATGTTCCCATAAATGTTAAATCAAGCCTGATATGATTATATTTTACAACATATTTTTCTTCAGGTGTTAAATTATATGAAACCGTAAAACTCAAGTTAACAACAAACTCACTTCCGTTGAAATATATGTGCATTTTGGGGGTGAAGAATTTGCATTTTAATGGAGATTCACGCGTAGGTAACAAGTTTAACTAATGGGTAGCGAGGCGTTTCTATAAGAGATACAAGAAAGAATGTCGTAAATCCAAAATGGTTTGTTTTACAGACACAAAACTTATATGAAAAGTAAAATGCAATTTAATTTACAAACATTAGTAAATTCATCATTCTTAAATAAAGAAATCTTTTCAATTATGACTATCGTTTGGTGAACGGTGAAGGTGAGAAACCCTGCACAACCTTCGAAGGGCATGTGAAGTCAACCAACACGCTCTAGGCAAGCGTAGTGAGTTATGAACCAAATCCCACTCACAATAAGACTTGAAAATTAATGATAGGTATGTTTAATGCCGCAACTAACAAATTTTCCAACAAATAAATCAATAGTAATAAATAACGGTAAAAACATGAACGTCGTGAGTTAACTGACCCGCGCACAAAGGCTAATTGCTCGTGCGCACTCAAGAAATTCGCAAATAAATAAGTTTCCGCCCACTCGCTGCCTGCGTGTGGCCGGAATAAGAACATACGAGACTGAAAGTGATCTTGTAAGCCAAAGCGCACAATAAAACGATTTACAATTTGATACATTGTCACGACTCACAATACACAATGTAAGCCAATGTCTCTAATTTAAGAAACATTTGTACTAAAAACAACCTGAAAAGATAAACAGGAAAGTTAAGTTTACTTACAGGAAAGTTAAGTACTAACATATAAATAAATAACGCAAGACAACACATACTCATCCTTTGATCCTAAACTAAACAAAGCTTGTTCTACGAACCTACCATACAATGGACTGACCATTCCCTAAATTTTCAGTTGGTGGGTATCAAGCCCGCAACCAGGAAGGGCCTACGCCCAGACCACTAGACCAAGCCAATTTTTAATCAATCAAATTAAGTTATATTTATTGAAAGATGCTGATTATGCCAGGTATATAAACACTTTTTATAGCCTACTCCGTAGTCTATCTATTATTTGCCCAATACCAAAACGAACTGTAGCAGTACAGTTTCGCAAAAGAAAAGTAGTATACGAAAACTTATAGAAAAGTTGTATTCTTCAAGGAAATTACATTGACTAGGTACGCAAGCGGCTTTTGAAGCGTAGTGGCTTTTACTACAAAAATTCAAGCTTTATGTATATTGACATAGAGTTCGTTTTGACATTGTCAAACATTTTAACGACATTTTGACGAAAAATTTCTTGCTGAGTTCAAGTTGCTGTAGGTCTCATAATTTGAATTGGTCAACTCTAGGTACCCTTCATAACATCCAAGCTGTCACAATTGACTTTTGCATGTTGATCCTATGCCCTCGTGCAAGCCTTTTTAAGATCTAGGTACAGACCGTATCGAATAAAGTATACCTATTGTGTTTATACATGGTGTGAGGGCCTTAATGTAGCATGATGCTAGTCTTATGGAGAAGCATGGTAAAAATACTTTAACTCATCTGATAATCTTGTTTCATCATACGAAAATTAATATTTGATACAAAATTACCTATCAAATTAATTTAGATAAATTAGCAAGAATCACAAGATAGCAGACTACAAAATGAGGCTTCACGGCTGAGTCATAAACTAGAAACTTCAACAATGTAACAAAATAATTAAATGAAACACAAACAAAAAGTAGAAATAATGCATTGTTATCTATACAATCCACTCATGTGTATTACAAAAAATCCAATTAATACAAGAATACAATTATTTCGATGAAATATAATGTCAGTTATCATATCGCCACGTCAAATTATCTAATATCCTACAAATAACATCTTAATCAGACTTTATTCTAGTCAGTGAGCTTCATGGGCCCACGGCTCGCTGTTCAACATGGTTACTTTAAACGAAGTGTTCAAAAATATAATCAAATCAGTAACTTGCTTTAAAATCGTCATCTTTTTACGTCTCTTTTCTGGATTTTATTACAAAGTCAGTGAGTCTAGAACCATTTGCTATCTGCTACGTTTGTACGTTATTGGTTTTGCTTTATTCTGCGTTACATATGGTTACTCCGTCTGGCACACTTTATACACCAAATTCGATATCTATATGTCCTTAAATTACGTTTTCAACGTCTTCTTCTCTTTTATCACTTCTGGTGAATACTTCTCCAAGTACTGCGAAACTATTCGTATTAATGATGCTATCATGAACTACGGTGATATCCCTCTCGTTGCTACTTACGTCAATATTATATTTCTTATAGCTGTAATAATATCGTTGACTGTAATAATAAGCTTTCTTATTACATTTCCATCCAGCTTTCTGGAAACGCTATGTTCGTCTAACATGTTCTCATCTCCTAACATCATTTGCATGGAAGTGTTGATAATTTTGTCCCTATTGCACACTCGTATGAGGAAGTTGAGGGAATTCTTGGAGAAGAAGACCACATCTGTAGTTGTCATCGGCGGGAATGAATATTCACAGAGAGTGAGAGATGTGAGGAAGAGTTTAATTAATTACGATAATCTATTGAATAATATTCAAGGTGTTGATAAACAGTTGCAAATTTTGGTAAGATTTATCTTAGAAAAAATGTATATTTACTTTCTACGAAATAGATATTATTGTGTTTTTTGGTTTCAGTTGATGGTTGGCGTCGTCTTTTATGTCCCATGTCTTACGTACTATTTCTATTACTATATCTGGAATTACTTTCATGAGGTATGTATTTTTCAAACCATTAATAACCTTTTCGTAACTTTAAGTTTACTGCAAACTGTGTCCTTGTGCTGTTAATGACCAAGTATTACTCACAAAGATGACCAGTATTGCTGATTAATTTTGTGTTTTGAGAATGTATAGCCTCATTAACTTTATATTTATATAATTGTTAATTAAGAAAAACACATTGTAATGCAAATAACATGTAAATCCTTATTGGAAAAAAGCAACCATGGAGTTTCTTGCTCATTCTTCTCCATAGGAATTGCATTCCGAATGGGTGGTAGAGATACTATTAATAAGATTTATTTTTTACTGACGATTCATAAGTGCCTGTATTGGTTTACATGAATAAAAAAATTCTGATTCTGATTCTGATTCTGACCAGACCGTACTGCCAACGTATTTTTGGTCTCAACTGCGGGTGCTATCACCTGAGGGTCCCATTTATGGTATTTACCCACCTTTGCAAGTACATACGTGTCACGTGGTTAGCTAACCTCCATTTCAAGTTTGTAGTCTTTGCCCTCGACAGCGATGAAGCGCGATCGGTCCGCTTTACGCTTAATATGCTGCGCTCCATGGCGCTTTAGCAATTCATGAGTTAATTTTAATTTTATTTTACATCCGCTTATCACTTCATAATATTTTATTATACGCATGGTGTTATGTTTAACACAGATTTTTAAATTGTACCATACAATTTGTAGAATTTGTATTTATATAAATATTTTTGATTGTAGGCTGAGTCGTTTGTTGTAACTGTATTTATGTGGGAGGCGGTCTTGGCGGCTGTGCTGGTATTCTCACCGGGCATTATAGCAGAATTAATACTTAACGAAGTGGACATTATTAAAAAAACACTCAACAGCACGCTAATAAGTTGTACAGGTAACGCATGAATACATTTTATAAACTAGTATAAATCGCCATCAAGGTACTTGTAGTAATAAAATATATTATGTGGTAAAAATATACGGTCATCACAATCATAGGGACCGTATAATAAAATAGCTAGTGTGAGTATTTGAGTTACATTATGGACTATAATATAGTGGTATATATAGTTGAACTGACAAATGGTGTTCTTTCGCCTTCAGTTCGATATTAAATATTGGCAACAGTTTGAAAAATAACTATTATCAGCTAATCTGTTTTTTTATTTTCCATCCATAGACGAGTCTCTCCGCTACGAGTTGGAAATCATGGAAAAGTATGTCAGCCAGCGGCCATTTGAGCTCATGATCTGCGGAGCTGTTCCACTGGATGGCAAGCTGCCTATCAGGATTGCGGCCCTCTCTCTCACCTTCGTCGTGATTGCGTTCCAATTCTCGAATAATCATTAGAAGATAAAATATTTTATTATTATATAAAACTTGAGTGTAATATTTAATACCTAAATCTTCTTAATTCACAGCTAACCTTATCTGCTTCATCTATATTATCCGTATGCTAAGTATATTGTTTTTCAGATCTAATAAGTTCACTTTTGATTGTCAAAATAGCAGATGAATGTAATCAACTGCTTTAGATGGACAAGTTTAGCCTATAATATTGTAAACTTTTAGTGTATTCAAAAATCTAACACTGCATTTATGCTTATAATTTGGCACTGTAGATCATAATTTGTGACCGATTTAAATAAAGTTTTCATTCAGAATTTTGTGTGACAACTGAAAATGCCTACAAGTGGTAATGAGCTCTTTCTTTTGCATTGAAACTAAACTACATGAGATATACTTTTATACGTACCTCAAAATAACCTTCCGATTATAATCTAAATCCTAGTCGAAGTAGGTACTTACATTTAAGTTGGGGATAGCTAAATCGGGACATAATAATGGTCCATCCTATATCGTCCTTTTTTTTGATAAAATCATCATTCATCATCATTTGCCTTACCTTGTCCCATTATTTAGGGTTGGCGCAGTATGTCTTTTTCTTCAATTCATCTCGCTTTTCTGTCTGATACTGACATCCACTCCGATCTCATTCATATCACCCTTTATACAGTCCATCCATCTTTTCTTGGGCCTTCCTCTCGCTCTGTCTCAGTCCACATTTATACTCATCACTCTTTTAGTCACATGATTCTCCTCTCTTCTGATGAGAAGAGATGAGAATCATGAGATAGATGAGATCACACGTGATGACATGTCCGAACCTTTTTAATCTCCTACTAAGAAGTAGTAAAAAGTAAGAACTTTTTCTGTTATGGTCGCCACTTTTATACTACCTCTGATATACACATTTCTCACCTTATCCATTCGCGTCACTCCACACATCCATCTCAACATTCGCATCTCGGCAGAGTGGAGACGTTTCTCTTCACGCACTTTAGCCGCCCAGCATTCTGAGCCGTACATAATCACCGGTCTATTAGAATTGACTTTGAATTTGAACATATTCCGTGAAATAGGTCCAGTCTTAGCGCACGTGTCCATCCTGCTGGGTTCTCCAGGGTTGGTTACTTGTAGCCACCTTGTCGTCACTTCTTTTGTCGTATTATAATTACTTTTTAACACATTACTAGAAATATAAGGGTATTACATTACAAGTATCACCATAATAGCCTCTCAAATAAGCTTAATGCTTGTACTAGAAGTGGGCTCTCGATTAGTACAAGTCCATTGAAGTTTATTTACTTTTTTTAAACGAGTCTTGCAATAGTCACTGTAGACGGAATATAATAATAATTAGGTCTTCTTAACTCGCAAGTTCAAGATGGTGTTCAAAGCAATGTTTTCCTGGGACAAAAGCGTGTCATCGGGTTATATGCGCTCGCGCAGTCAGGCGACGACATGTTTGTGTCATTTAATACAATTGAATTAATTAATTCGCAAATGTCGGTTTGTAAAAGGAATGTATTTTAAAATTACTATTAACGTCATAGCACGTGTGTAATTGTGTTAATGTATTTGAGCGTGATTTAGCTTTGTGTAAAATATATATTTGCTTTATATATTCTGTTTTACTTCAGTTTCTTTTGAATTTCATTAATTGAAGTTAGTTACCATCCCTTTACTACTATCTTTTTAGCAGTATCGTATTAATAAAACTTGGATTTTACAAGATTGGTAGTATGAAATAATGGAAGTGGTATTTAAATTATATTGCAAAGAACTGATGATGATATGGCCTCTGATCCTAGTTTTTCCAAATGCAGTACTATGGAACTGATAGTAGATAGTATCTGGGTTGGCTTACTTGAGAATGACTGAAAAATTATGATTTTAGTTTAACAAACTTAAACCAGAGTTCGGAATTCAACGCTCGAATTGTTAATTTTAATATTAATACAATATTTTTTTTACAAGAGTAAAACCTGCCTTGATATAAAATTTTCAACAATTTACATAATTTAATTTACGATTTACAACAAAAATATCAAGGTATAGGTACTGTATGTTTATTAACTGAACCCCGCTTGGTAACCACATGTTGGCAGACTAGTATAAGAGCTAGTTACATTTACAAAAGGTCGGAGTAAGAGGTAGACGCTTAAAATATTTACAGAATATTGTGTTATAGTATTAACTTAAAAAAATAATTTAATTAAAATAATATAAATATTAAAGGGGGGCTCCCATACAACAGACATGATTTTTATATCGCTTTTATAGATAATGGTACGGAATCCTTCGTGCGCGAGTCTGACTCGCACTTGGCCGGTATATTTTTATTACGCATTTATTATTTAACTAATTTGTTATTAGTATATTTAAATTTATTTTGAAATGATAAGAGACTAGACAAACTCTAAGAGATATAGTTGTACGCGCCTAACTAAAAATAACCTTCCTATTATAATCTAAGTCCTAGTTGAAGCAGGTACTTACTAGAGTCCCGGTTCCCCCGTCCTTGGCCGATACTAGGAAGGCGGAGTATCAGGAGATTAGGTGGTAGTGGCAACTCTTGTTGCTGAGACCGACATACCCCGTTCATTCCCCTAACAAACGGGGATGCGTGAATGCATTTTCCCCATGCAAAAAATAAATAAATGGTTCGTACATTTATGTTAGAGGTAGATAATCAGGACATTATTGGTTCATCCTATATCTTCCTTTTTCCGGATATAGTGTTGGCAAAGAAATAAATAAAACCATAGCCATAGCCTGTAATCTTTTTGTCTAAATAAGAGCTACTAACATTTCAATACCGTCATTGTTTCTTGCTGGTGCTAGCCTACCTGGCGTCTATCTTTCACGTTTAAATATTCCAGCATGGCAAGCACATGCCAAAACACAAGACTTATTTGAGAAATTATATCGCACGGAGTTGCTCTCTGACTTAAGTTATTAATTACAACGGCGACGGAAAATAATATTGTCATATCCTTACTCTGTTTTGTTATATCTGTGGTACCAATGCTGCAGGAAAGGACCATTGTGGATGACCCAGTATTGATCCAAATATTCACTTTTAGATACCCTTGGAAAATGTTATTTTGTAATAACTTCATCGGACAATGGATCAATGAGTAAAAATAATATAACTATCTATGGAATCTACTTGATGATATTAAAGAATGTTCTAGAAATTAATACAAGCAATTATTTTGATACAATATCAAATTATACATTGCGCCACGACTTTCCATAATTAAAACAATCTAATTTTGTAGATATACTATCCTAATGAATTGAATTCAAACCAGTACTTCACAGTTCGCTTCCGAGTTCAGATCTCAGTGTCCACCATGGTGAAGATGAGGGAAGTATTAAAAAATGCAATAAAATCAATAACAGCTATCAAAGTCATTATGTTTTTACGCCTATTGGCAGGCTATTATCATAAAATCAGTGAGTCGAGAATCATATGCAATTTGGTGCGTTTGTACTGTATCTGTATTAGTACAGTCTGCATGGTTTGTTTCCATATCAGTTGGGTGAGCAAGAGTAACCAAGTGGGTATTGATAGAAAAGTCAATGCCTTTATTTCCTTCGAATACATGTTAGGTGTCCTTTTCTCCTTAATTACTTCTGGAGATTACTTCTTCAAGTACTGTGAAGCCATTCGTATTGGTGACGCAATTATGAACTACGGGGATATCCCCATCGTTGCTATTTATATCAAAATATTATTTATCTCCTTTATATTATTTTCGTTGACAGATATAATAATACATTTTGTCACACACTCTGAGGGTTTCGTGAACTTACTTTGCTCTGCCAACATATTTACATCTACATACATAAACTTCATGCTAGTTTTGATAATACTGTCCTTATTGCAAACTCGTATGAGGATGTTGAGGAAGTTTTTGGAGAAGAAAACCAGATCTATAAGTATCATCGGTGGTAATGAATCTTCGCAGAGAGTTAGAGATGTGAGGAAGAGTTTGATTAACTATGATCATCTACTGGACAATATTGGGAGCGTTAATTTGCAGTTACAGTTTTTGGTGCGTATTATTATGAAACATTTCTAAAAACGTGATCTTATTTACCGAAACTTAAAAGTGGAATCGAAAGTGTTGGTATTGTAAATACTTATTGAAATGTTTTCTTGTTTCAGTTGTTGATTGGCCTTATCTTTCATGTACCACAGCTTGTGTACTATTTGTATGACTATATTTGGGATTACTTTCATGACGTGAGTATCTACGAGATTTTTAAAATAAATTTAATAATATAACATTATATGATATATGCTTGGTAAGCGAGTCATGTGATTGTTCTATCTATCAGCTGATGAGATCTTCTAGTGGATTTTTTCGTTAATGGTCTCATTGGGGATGTCAATATTTAATAGTACTGGAATACATAGTATAGACGAGTATAGACTCGTCTATACATTACAGCCCTTAGTCATTAATTTTTCCCAGTGCTATTGCGCTATTTGGCAACTTATTTCACTTCGTCTTCGTAGACATCATTATTAAAATCTCTTACTACTAAGACTGTCGTTTCTCAAGACATACCGCTTGTTTGGGTATCGCAACAATTTTCAAATGTTTTGTTGAAAGTTAATAATTATCATTAGAATCATTAGAATAATCATTATAGGTAGATAAATTTATGAACCTATTATTGTTTATTATTTAAGGGTGAGTCATATGATCTTATCATTTGTAAATGGGAAGTGACTCTTGCAATCCTTCTGACCTTTACACCTGGCATCATTGCGGAATTGGTGCTCCATGAAGTGGACAATATTGACAAAATACTGACCAGCGCTCTTATAAATTGTTCAGGTAATCAATTTATTGAGTTTTTAAATTGACACACTTCAAAATGACTGGGTATAAATGGCTAGGAAGGTTAGATATTTAATCTTTAGGTGTGATAATTAAATATACAGTCTATTAGTGGCTAGATCTAATGAAAGTCTAGGTGGCACAATAAAAAAAGGTTGCTAAGAACCAACCTATTAAGGATTATTATGAAATTATTCAATGCAAAGTAACTTATTTAGTTCCAGAAATCCGCCGAGAAACAATAATTACATTTAAACTAATTATTTTTTCATCCACAGATGAGTCTCTGCGCTTCGAGTTGGAAGTCATGCAGGAGTATGTGCGCCAGCGACCATTCAAGTTCACGCTCTGCGGAGCTGTTCTGCTGGATGGCAAGCTACCTATCAAGATTGCGGCCCTATCTTTTACATACGTCGTCATTGCGTTTCAATTCTCGCATATTCATTAGTCAACTTGGAACAGACTTTAAAGCCAGAATAGCACTTTTTCAACCACGTTATTATATCGTTTATCCCACACTTAATATTCTAATTAATAAGCTTGTAGGTGTAATCAGACCGTTTGTGTTCAGTCGACGGTGAAGACATACGTACTATAACATCTTTGTTTCGGTTTGTCAGATAGCACTGACTATACGCATACTGTGGGATTTCAATTTTGGTCTCGAACACAGCTGGATAGATATAAATTCGTTTTTCAAAAGACTCCATAACAGGAGAAGGTGTTCAATTTGACTTGTATGTGCACATCCTAGATTTAGTAAATCAATTTATTATTACATTCGCGTGGTATAGATTTTAGCAATCACTTATTCTAGTCCGTTAATCTACTGTGTCAGTTAGTCTAGCTCGTCTATGGATTTTCGCATATTCTGACCGTAGCTCGTATCTGGCCAGGGTGTGCAAAACAATCAACGTTTTCTTCTGCCATGGCAGTACATCCGTCTGTGACATGACAAAATATGAGATAGTTCAATTCTGCCTCTGACTCTCATAGAAGTTATGAAAGTAACTGTGTGACTCGAAGTGACTTTGTAATATTTGATATGTCTTACAAATAAAATGTCTTACAAAAAAAAAGCAGTGGTAGCCTCGCGGGCAAGAACGCCCGCCTTGAACGTAAGGGGTGCAAGTTCAAACCCCAGGCCCGCACCTCTGAGATAATTTTCATGTGCGAATGTAATTTTCAACAATGATTACCACTTGCTGAACGGTGAAGGAAAACATCGTGAGGAAACCTGCACGTCTATAGAAAGACGTGTGAAGTTCACCAACAACCCGCACTGGGCCAGCGTGGTGGACTATGGCCCAAATCTCCCTCGTATTGAGGGGGAATGTGCCCGGTATAATGGCAATAGGCTCGCCTCCTGTTACATTGGGACCAAAATACATCGGCGAATTGTGGGCGCACTGCAGTGCACCTCTGCCTACCCCTTCGGGGAATACAGGCGTGATGATGATGTATTGAATTTGAACATATTCCGTGAAATAGGTCCAGTCTTAGCGCACGTGTCCATCCTGCTGGGTTCTCCAGGGTTGGTTACTTGTAGCTACCTTGTCGTCACTTCTTTTGTCGTATTATAATTACTTTTTAACACATTACTAGAAATATAAGGTTATTACATTACAAGTATCACCATAATAGCCTCTCAAATAAGCTTAATGCTTGTACTAGAAGTGGGCTCTCGATTAGTACAAGTCCATTGAAGTTTATTTACTTTTTTTAAACGAGTCTTGCAATAGTCACTGTAGACGGAATATAATAATAATTAGGTCTTTTTAACTCGCAAGTTCAAGATGGTGTTCAAAGCAATGTTTTCCTGGGACAAAAGCGTGTCATCGGGTTATATGCGCTCGCGCAGTCAGGCGACGACATGTTTGTGTCATTTAATACAATTGAATTACTCAATTAATTCGCAAATGTCGGTTTGTAAAAGGAATGTATTTTAAAATTACTATTAACGTCATAGCACGTGTGTAATTGTGTTCATGTATTTTGAGTGTGATTTAGCTTTGTGTAAAATAAATATTTGCTTTGATATTCTGTTTTACTTCAGTTTCTTTTGAATTTCATTAATTGAAGTTAGTTACCATCCCTTTACTACTATCTTTTTAGCAGTATCGTATTAATAAAACTTGGATTTTACAAGATTGGTAGTATGAAATAATGGAAGTGGTATTTAAATTATATTGCAAAGAACTGATGATGATATGCCTCTGATCCTAGTTTTTCCAAATGCAGTACTATGGAACTGATAGTAGATAGTATCTGGGTAGCTTACTTGAGAATGACTGGAAAATTATGATTTTAGTTTAACAAACTTAAACCACAGTTCGGAATTCAACGCTCGAATTGTTAATTTTAATATTAATACAATATTTTTTTTACAAGAGTAAAACCTGCCTTGATATAAAATTTTCAACAATTTACGTAATTTAATTTACGATTTACAACAAAAATATCAAGGTATAGGTACTGTATGTTTATTAACTGAACCCCGCTTGGTAACCACGTGTTGGCAGACTAGTATAAGAGCTAGTTACATTTACAAAAGCTCGGAGTAAGAGGTAGACTTTTTATATCGCTTTTATAGATAATGGTACGGAATCCTTCGTGCGCGAGTCTGACTCGCACTTGGCCGGTATATTTTTATTACGCATTTATTATTTAACTAATTTGTTATTAGTATATTTAAATTTATTTTGAAATGATAAGAGACTAGACAAACTCTAAGAGATATAGTTGTACGCGCCTAACTAAAAATAACCTTCCTATTATAATCTAAGTCCTAGTTGAAGCAGGTACTTACTAGAGTCCCGGTTCCCCCGTCCCTGGCCGATACGAGGAAGGCGGAGTATCAGGAGGTTAGGTGGTAGTGGCAACTCTTGTTGCTGGGACCGACATACCCCGTTCATTCCCCTAACAAACGGGGATGCGTGAATGCATTTTCCCCATGCAAAAAATAAATAAATGGTTCGTACATTTATGTTAGAGGTAGATAATCAGGACATTATTGGTTCATCCTATAACTTCCTTTTTCCGGATATAGTGTTGGCAAAGAAATAAATAAAACCATAGCCATAGCCTGTAATCTTTTTGTCTAAATAAGAGCTACTGACATTTCAATACCGTCATTGTTTCTTGCTGGTGCTAGCCTACCTGGCGTCTATCTTTCACGTTTAAATATTCCAGCATGGCAAGCACATGCCAAAACACAAGACTTATTTGAGAAATTATATCGCACGGAGTTGCTCTCTGACTTAAGTTATTAATTACGACGGCGACGGAAAATAATATTGTCATATCCTTACTCTGTTTTGTTATATCTGTGGTACCAATGCTGCAGGAAAGGACCATTGTGGATGACCCAGTATTGATCCAAATATTCACTTTTAGATACCCTTGGAAAATGTTATTTTGTAATAACTTCATCGGACAATGGATCAATGAGTAAAAATAATATAACTATCTATGGAATCTACTTGATGATATTAAAGAATGTTCTAGAAATTAATACAAGCAATTATTTTGATACAATATCAAATTATACATTGCGCCACGACTTTCCATAATTAAAACAATCTAATTTTGTAGATATACTATCCTAATGAATTGAATTCAAACCAGTACTTCACAGTTCGCTTCCGAGTTCAGATCTCAGTGTCCACCATGGTGAAGATGAGGGAAGTATTAAAAAATGCAATAAAATCAATAACAGCTATCAAAGTCATTATGTTTTTACGCCTATTGGCAGGCTATTATCATAAAATCAGTGAGTCGAGAATCATATGCAATTTGGTGCGTTTGTACTGTATCTGTATTAGTACAGTCTGCATGGTTCGTTTCCATATCAGTTGGGTGAGCAAGAGTAACCAAGTGGGTATTGATAGAAAAGTCGATGCCTTTATTTCCTTCGAATACATGTTAGGTGTCCTTTTCTCCTTAATTACTTCTGGAGATTACTTCTTCAAGTACTGTGAAGCCATTCGTATTGGTGACGCAATTATGAACTACGGGGATATCCCCATCGTTGCCATTTACATCAAAGTATTATTTATCTCCTTTATATTCTTTTCCTTGACAGATATAATAATACATTTTGTCACACACTCTGAGGGTTTCGTGAACTTACTTTGCTCTGCCAACATATTTACATCTACATACATAAACTTCATGCTAGTTTTGATAATACTGTCCTTATTGCAAACTCGTATGAGGATGTTGAGGAAGTTTTTGGAGAAGAAAACCAGATCTATAAGTATCATCGGTGGTAATGAATCTTCGCAGAGAGTTAGAGATGTGAGGAAGAGTTTGATTAACTATGATCATCTACTGGACAATATTGGGAGCGTTAATTTGCAGTTACAGTTTTTGGTGAGTATTATAACAAGAAATCATCAAAACGCGGCTGTATTGTTTGGTGTACAATAAAGAGTACTTTAACTTAATATCTTAATAACTTAAAAGTGGTATCGAAAATATTTGTTTAGTAACTAATAATTGAAATGTTTTCTTGTTTCAGTTGTTGATTGGCGTTATCTTTTATGTACCACAGCTTGTGTACTATTTGTACAACTATATCTGGGATTACTTTCATGACGTAAGTGTCTACTAGTCTTTTTAAATATATTTAATAATATAACATCATTGAAATAAAACAATTTTACGGATTCTATCGCGTTTATTTACTTTTTTATGTTCCCGACGTTTCGGCTGCTTTACAGCAGCTATGGTCATGGGGGGACTGAGGTGTTAGACGTCCTGATGTCATAGTTAATAACTGGGTACCCTCATATTTAGTTGTTGTTTGCGGTCCGATCCACGTAGAAAGTGCTCACAGTGTCTCGAGGTCCTGCAATGGTACGCTTGGTTTTGGATTTAATTATATTAATAACTGGATCCCAAGTTTGGTAGCACCCAGCCATCTATTGAAATTAGAATGTTTTTTAATTTCTTTAGTTTCTTTTTTTAGTTTCTTTCTGCGTGGATCGGGCCGCAAACACCAATTAAATATGAGGTACTCAGTTATTAACTATGACTCAATGATATTCTAGTAATATTTACTAGAATATCATTGCTATGACTTCAGGACGTCTAACACTGCAGTTCCCCCGTAACCATGGTTGCTGTAAAGCAGCCGAAACGTCGGGAAAATAAAAAAGTAAATAAACGCGATAGAATCCGTAAAATAGTTTTATTTCAATGTGTAGTATTCGCATAAATATAAGAAAACAATAATATAACATCATATGTTATCTGTTTGGAAGGCGAGCCATGATAATTTTCCCTTTATCAGCCACAGTGGTCTATTAGTGGACACTTATATCTTAATGGGCTTATTGGGAAGTCAATATTCAGTAGTGGTTGAGTAGCACAGACTGTTTATGCTCTATACATCACAGTCCTCAATAATTCATTCTTCCGGGTTGTCTGGGTCTTGGTTATAGTTATAGTTATAGTTATAGCATCCAACGAATCGGAGGTAGCAAAGTGGCGATAATATCGTTTTATTCGATGGTATTAGGCAACTCTGACTGCTGTGATTTTCCAATGCCAAGGGTCCCGAGATACTTCCATATGTTAGGAGCAGTTAGAGAAGAGATAGTTTCAAGAATGTGCCGGTGTTTAGCGTTACATATCATCTGGTTATTCCTATTTCGTGCAGTTTTTAATAAGCCCCAATTTGATTCCGAGCGCTCCTTTTTGAACCGACGGAAGGCTCGATCGCGTCATCTCGTAGCCATCTTGATAAATGGTGTAAGCCAGGGCGCTGGAGGACGTTTGATTTTTACCCTCTTCACGGGAGCGTGGATATCATAGAGCTATATGAGCTCACTTTATTGCGCTACTTGGCTTACTTCATTCACTTCGTCTTCCAACTCTTCATAGACATCATTTAAGAATTCTCCTACTCATACGACTGTCGTTTCTGCCTAAGACATACCCTACCAAATTCAGGTATCGTAGCTATTTTCAAATGTTTTGTAGAAAGTCAACAAAAGTATAATCATCATACATAAATAGATGTATCTATAGCTGTTTCTTATTACAGGGTGGGTCATCAAATCTTATCCTTAGCAGATGGGAAGTGACTCTTGCGATCCTTCTGACCTTTACACCTGGCATCATTGTGGAATTGGTGCTCCATGAAGTGGACAAAATTGACAAAATACTGACCAGCGCTCTTATAAATTGTTCAGGTAATCAATAAATTGAGTTTTTACATAGACACACTACAAAATGACTGGGAATGAATGGCTAGGAAGGTTAGGTATTTAATCTATTGGTGTGATAATTAAATGTACAGTCTAGTAATGTCTAGATCTAGTGAAAGTCTAGCTGGCACAATAAAAAAAGGTTGCCAAGAACCAACTATTAAGGATTATTATGAAATTATGCAATGCAAAGAAACTTATTTATTTCCAAAAATCCGTCGAGAAACAATAAAACTAATTATTTTTTCATCCACAGATGAGTCTCTGCGCTTCGAGTTGGAAGTCATGAAGGAGTATGTACGCCAGCGACCATTCAAGTTCACGCTCTGCGGAGCTGTTTCACTGAATAGCAAGCTACCTATCAAGATTGCAGCCCTATCTCTTACATACGTCGTCATTGCATTTCAATTATCGCATATACATTAGTCAACTTGCTACAGGCTTTAAAACCAGAATAGTACTCTTGTTCAATCACGTTATTATATCGTTTATCCACTCTTAATAAGCTTGTAGGTGTAATCAGACCGTTTGTGTTCAGTCGACGGTTAAGACATACGTGCTATAATCTTTGTTGAGTTTCTCAGATTGCACCGACTATACGTGTACCTATAAGATCGTTTACAAAAGACTCCATAAGATACAGTTTTCAATTTGACTTGTATGTGCACATCCTAGATTTAGTGAATCAATTTATTATAACACTCGCGTGGTATAGATTTTAGAAATAACATATTTTAGTCAGTTAATCTACTGTGTCAGTTAGTCTAGCTCGTCTATGGATTCACGCATATTCTGAGCGTAGCTCGTATCTGGCCAGGGCGTGCTAAGCAATCTCTTCTGCCATGGCAGCACATCCGTCTGTGACAAGACAAAATATGAGATAGTTCAATTCTGCCTCTGACTCTCATAGGAGTTATGAAAGTAACAGAGTGACTCGAAGCGACATATTTCGCGAAATAGGTCCAGTCTTAGCGCACGTGTCAATCCTGCTGGATTCTCAAAAAAGTGACAAAAAGGTAGTTACAACAAATAACCAACATTTGTAGTAAGCTACCTTGTCGTCAATTCTTTTGTCGTATTATAATTACTTTTAACACATTACTAGAAATATAAGGTTATTACATTACAAATATCACCATGAGCCTAGCCTCTCAAATAAACTTAATGCTTGTACTAGAAGTGGGCTCTCGATTAGTACAAGTCCATTGAAGTTTTATTACTTTCTTAAACGAGTCTTGCAATAGTCACTGTAGATGGCGTATAATAATAATTAGGTCTTGAAGATGGTGTTCAAAGCAATGTTTTCGCGGGACAAAAGCGCGTCATCGAGTCATGTAAGGGTAGCCAACCTACCCAAATTAGCTGCATCAGCACTTCCCGTCAATGTCGCAAGTGTTGCCTTGACGTCATAGGCTGGAAGTGCTTATGAAGCTAATATGGGTAAGTTGGCTACCCTGAACTCGCGCGCAGTCAAGCGACGACATTTTTTTGTCATTTTCATACAATTGAATTACTTAATTAATTCGCAAATGTCGGTTTGTAAAAGGAATGTATTTTAAAATTACTATTAACGGCATAGCACGTGTGTAATTGTGTTCATGTATTTTGAGTGTGATTTAGCTTTGTGTAAAATAAATATTTGCTTTATATATTCTGTTTTACTTCAGTTTCTTTTGAATTTCATTAATTGAAGTTAGTAACCATCCCTTTACTACTATCTTTTTAGCAGTATTGTTTTAATAATATCTACTTTGATTTTTACGAGACTGGTAGTACCTATGAGATAATCAAAGTAGTATTTAAATGATAGTGATATGGCCTCTGATCCCAGTTTTGCAAATGAACTATGGAAACTGACAGTATTCTCGGTTGGCTTACTTGAGAATGACTGAAAAATTATGATTTTAGTTCAAGTTTTGTTAGTATATTGAACCAACTTAAACCACAGTTCTGAATTCAAGATTACCTTCTAATAATCATGATACTACATTTTTATTCTTATTTTAATAACGCTCGAAATGTTAATTTGAATATTAATACAAACCCGTTTTTTTACAAAAGTAAAACCTGCCTTGATATACATTTTCAACATCGCAATATGTAGTTATATCACTGTAGTGCAAAACATCCGATTTTTTTTACAACAAATATATAAAAGTGTACTATTTATTTACTGAACCCCGCTTGGTAACCACATGTTGGCAGACTAGTATAAGAGCTAGTGACATTTACAAAAGCTTGGAATGATTTTATAAATTCGTAAATATTTTTCTTAAGATAAGAAACGGATGCTTCTAGTCATGTCTAGTCCTCATTATCCTCACTTGCAAGATTCTATGACGCATCCACCCATTGTTTTATATACAACTCGGCCCATCCAAGAATAAAATCATATCTGCAATGATACCAGTTAGCAAAAATAATATGACTCATGCGGTCCAGTAAACAAAGTCTTATTTGTAATTTTACCAGTTTGTCAAATATGACATTGTTAGTCGGACGAACTGTACAACGATTTCATATTCAGCTAATGACTGAGTTTATTATAAGTACACACCAGGGGCTCCACGACCATTTGTTATAGCAGTATTATTTCAATAAAATATACAAATTCGTTTTTTATCACGCATTTATCATTTAACTTATTTGTTTTCAATCATTTTTAATATTTATTTTGAATTATAAGCTATGGAATATCTTGTCTGTTGTTCTCCATAGGAACTGCCTTCCGAATGGGTGGTAGAGTTCTAATATTTTTTACGACAACTTTGACGTTTCATTTCTGAATAAACATGATTTCTAACTTTTACTCATACAGCTTCCAGCTCTTGGACTATAATGAAGTTCCCCACTGACTTACACTTGCTCAAGGTTACGAGATCGATTGATGATAAGCAGATTCTAAAATATATGGATGTAAAAAATATTTCAAAGCACTCCATGATAACGTTGATTTTTGATTGGCAACTAAACCCAATGGCAATCAGCTGTTAAAACATTATTTACACGAGTAAAGGTTTTCTAATCAAGTAGACAAGTCCTTTTATTCTCAAATATGATAAGGAATCTTCATGTTTCAGAACAAAAGTAAAGACTCTAAACAGAAGGTATTAAAAAAAATACCTATTCCTTTTTTTAAGTATGAAATCAGGAACCACTGACTCGCTATTACAAAATCTCCAAATCGATGGGGTCAATAAACCTGAAATATCACAGTCCTGCAGGGGGTATTGTCAGTTGACGAAACCCGACGGATTCAAAAAGTTTTAGTGAAATCCATTCACTATAATCTCGAAACCTTTTCCAAAGAATTTTAATGGAAATCTTTTTGTCAGCTAAAGACTCTCGGTAACGGATTCCGTTTGACAGAAACTGCTACACAAAGCTAGATCATTCTTTAACCTGTGAACCTCCACTGTTCCTATAAGCCTGCAAATATTTCAGATTTATTTTTGCAATATGAATGCGTGACCACCTTATACATTTTAGTTCATCACGATGTCATCATCTAAGAAAGATAATTAAACAAAATATCATGTAACGAAGATGTAAGGTAACAAAAAAAATAACCAGCCGTATCAATTTCACTGTTAACTGTATTTTCGAACAAAAAATGATTTGATGTGCACCAGTGGTCTCGTCATCGACAGGGCCGTTGTACTACAGAATTGGTTCTGACATTGTCTGTGGTCGCACGTGGATTTGTTTACTTGACTGTACTCACAACAAAGAAAGTTGATGAATATTTTTTTGTTAAGTGTAATTATGGGTTAGTGTTTTGTAACTTGGTATATTTGAAATGATTTATTTGGTTATATGAGGTTTTTCTATTGTTACTTGATTAAATGTTACCATTTTAAAAAATTGTGTGGAGTATAGTAGAGATAATGTAGAGCCCAAAAATATTATGTTTGTACATCCAAAAGGCTTTCTTACTTATAAGAAAATCTCTATCAGTATTTCTATAAATATGATGGAACTGTTATAATTAAATCGCAAAAAGTTGCAACTAATATTTAGCCCGATGTTCGCAAATCGACGGAACAGTTCAAACCAAACGTCCGGCGGCACTCGTGTGAAAACAGAAGTTCGGGCCGCTTTCGGGCCTGGGTTTGGCCCGGTTGAAATTATTCGGGCGCGGTGAACGTCGCTCGGATAGTTGGAGAAGTATTCCGGGTGCAATGCGGATGTGGATTACCAACAGTGCAGTCGGAAACTTGTGTTGCACCTGATGTTGTCTGTGATGTATTGTGTTCGTGATCAAAACGCGTGTGTATGACTGAACATAGGACCGAGATAAGGTTCATAAAAAACGAAACTGACTTCAAAAACTTGAATTTCGAGTAACAAAATATTTTTCTTTTTTTTTTAATAAAACCTTCAACCACGAATTCGATTTTTTTAAACTCAATAAAAGCCGAACTGAAAGCCGTTCCTTTTTTGAAATCAGTTTAAAATTGGAATTCATTTAAAAGTTTTTAGAATTGTAATTCAAAATTATAATTTGGTCAAAGAACCTTCATCTATCAACGTGGCTAGCTAGCGTCTCTGGTGTCTTCATAAGGTGTTTATTCGAAAAACTATTAAATTATTTACCTATTACATTAAAATAATGATCTGTGACTAAGATTAGTTATATAAAATATCCAACGCAACTATTATCCAGGTTTCTAAGAAAATGTGCGTGTCTTTTCAAAAGTACAATTTCCCACAAGCTCTAAAAAGTAGGTTGCCCATATAAAACTTGAGCGTGGCGTCGAGATATTTATAAACCCAAGTTTGTCTGGAACAAGTGTGAAGTTTAGCCGACTTACAAAAGAGTAATATTGTACTTTAAAGTACATTACAGTTAACGACATCCGAGCCCGTGTCGCGAGCACATAACGCGCTTATTTGACGCTATAACTCATCTCCTATGGCGTCCCCCGATATTTTATTTCATTGGTACACTGCGTTACTGTCTGCTATATTCTGAGAGTATCGTCCTAATCAACGAGTTATCGTATCAAAGTGGAGGCTTTTACTAACATTTGACAGTCCATTTTTGTGGGACGGACGTCTACGTGCGTCACATTTTCTATTTTCCTCTTAATAACTTATCATCTATTCTCCCATCTTGCGTTGAAGGCATCATACCAAAACAATTATTTCTATAGCCATCTGTGGTTTAGAATAATCCCTACAGTGTAAACGGGAGTAGACGCACCTTACTGTACTAGCTTCCTAAGCGTAATGACAATATTTGTATTTAATATTAGACTACCGTGAGTAATTATTCTCTAGTATTGTGTCAAAGGTGCTGTCTGCTCTCATGGCGTTGCTGCTCCTGAGAATTACTCGCAATCCTTACTATTTATCATTTTGAAAAGAGTAACCATTTAGTTTCTTACCGGCTCTTCTCAGTGGAAGCAGCATTTTGAACCGGGGTGGTAGAATCTGACTAATTTGAAGTGCTTTTTGGCATACACGAATAAAAAAAACCGGCCAAGTGCGAGTCGGACTCGCGCACGAAGGGTTCCGTACCATTATCTATAAAAAAACCGGCCAAGTGCGAGTCAGATTCGCGCACGAAGGGTTCCGTACCATTATCTATAAAAACGGCAAAAAAAAACACGTTTGTTGTATGGGAGCCCTCTTAAATATTTATGTTATTCTGTTTTTTTGTATTTGTTGTTATAACGGCAACAGAAATACATCATCTGTGAAAAATTTCAACTCTCTAACTATCACAGTTCATGAGATACAGCCTGGTGACAGACGGACGGACGGACGGACAGCGAAGTCTTAGTAATAGGGTTCCCGTTTTACCCTTTGGGTACGGAACCCTAAAAAGTTGATTTTGATTGTCCATGTCAAAACGTATGTGGCATCAATGAGACCGACTTTCTTCCATGTTTTTACGACTTTTTGGCACATTTGGGCATCTATACTTTCTAATGTCATTGGTCCTAATAATTATAGGTCTGTAATCAGCATTACGCCATAAACACACCAGGCCGAGATAATTAACTTGCCTTTTTTTATATTAATAATTATAGAGATTGAATTCCTGTGGTGAAAACGACGCGACTACGTTTCAAAATTCGCCCGCGTCATGAAGAACAATAATTGAAAAATGAGCTTTTTAGGGTTCCGCACCCAAAGGGTAAAACGGGAACCCTATTACTGAGACTTCGCTGTCCGTCCGTCCGTCTGTCTGTCACCAGGCTGTATCTCATGAACCGTGATAGTTAGAGAGTTGAAATTTTCACAGATGATGTATTTCTGTTGCCGCTATAACAACAAATACTAAAAAACAGAATAAAATAAATATTTAAGGGGGCTCCCAAACAACAAACGTGTTTTTTTTGCCGTTTTTATAGATAATGGTACGGAACCCTTCGTGCGCGAGTCGGACTCGCACTTGGCCAGTTTTTCTATGAGTTAATACAGTCGGTTTTGGTATAAACAAAAATGCGCTTGTAGGCTCAGAGCTTTATTTGTTCTCATCTCTTATGTGTGATATAATACGTTGTTCAGAAACTTGATTAGAGTTCCAGAAGTGTCTTGATTAAGACGGATTATAATCTAAATATGATCGAAAAAGTTAATCTTCTACGCAGCAACGATAATTAATATTTATTGTAAACGCACGGAAACTATTTATTTAGGTAGCGTGGTGTCCCTTTCTAATTTTGGCGATGAAAAAGGATGGGTGTACGCTTAACTAATGGTATGTCATACCTAATTAGTGTCACGGTGGTGGAGTTAAGGAGAATGTTCTTCATTTTAATTCTTAAAATTAAAGTTAAAGTAGATTTTTAGTAATATTTTTTTTTTGTATTTTTTTTTATGACGTGTTTCTTTTATAACATGACACATACATTTTCTGAAGGTTATACTGTTATGTTAAATTATGACTGACTCATAAGGAAATTTAATGAATAGCGTTAAAAATTGTAATCTCAGACAAAATATGATTTGACAATATTCATGTACAAATCGTATTTTCCCGTGAAATGTGTTTTTATTTGAGTTTTTTGTCGCACGGTATTTTAACTTCAGAATCAGAATTGTTTCTAACATTTGATTTGGAAGATATTAATGCTACTAATATTATACGAGTAAATGTGAAAGTTTGTGAGGATAGGTGGATGGATGTTTTTTACTCTTTCACGCAAAAACTACTGAACGGATGTTGATGAAACTTTACAGTATTATTGTTTATACATCAGAATAACATATAGGCTATAATTAATAACGATATTGAACAATAGAAGTCTGCGCTGCGAAGAAGCTAGTATATTATAATTGACGATGAACAAAAAACTCACTCAACTCAAACTCACATTTCATTTTATTTTATTTTTAATACAGGTAACTTTTTTTAACTTCTATAAAAAAGTTAAATTTAAATGAATAAATCAAGGTTTACTAATGGTATAATTATTTAAGATGCTTGCCCCTTAAGTTAAAATGTTTCACACGGTTGACATAGAACTAGGGGACGCGTGTAGTTAAAATCGGCCACAAGACTTTTTTTTTAAATGGATTTAAGATTTAATTGAGTTCACGTGTTTTATTGTGATCCTTAAATCTGGTATTTCCCTACTCTATATCGAATACCGCGACGTTTTGTACTAATCCTCAGGGAGAGAGGGAAACAGGTGGTTTTAAATATATTATTGTAAATAAATTACGGTTCGCTACTCTCCCTAAAACTAAATAAAAATTTGAATAAAATAAATATTTTGAAAGTTGAAAAAAGGCTTAACCGATTTGATCTTTTTTTTTTTTTCATTTTATACTTCCTCATGAGAAGTTAAAACGTCTTCCTTGATACATGCCTATGTATTAATTCCACTTTTGTTATTAAAATAAAAGGTAAAATGTAGCTAAACATTTAAACATCGACAGCCTAGCGATAAGACGGGCCGGGCCGCCTTTACAATCAAGAGTTATTAGGTTCGTTTCTTACTGTGGTTATTAAAATATTAACGTTGGAAATTACAATTTTTAAGTTAACAATGCAATTATAACTAAATATCCTATTTTTATATAATACTAGCGTCCATTTTGGGATAAATAAATATAGCCTTTGTTACTCAGTGATAATGTAGCTTTCTAACGGCAAAATATTTTTTTGAAATCCGTCCGTAGTTTTTAAGTTTATTCGATACTACAAAAATACAAATCCTTCCTCTTTGTAATATTAGTATAGAAGTAAGTAGAAACAGTGGTGTGACGTTCTCCTAATCGTTAAGTTTAGAAATGCGTCTACACTTAACGGTGGTGGTGAAACCAATGACTTTATCACGTCAATCGGTGAAATTTACTTAATTTGACAGAACGGCCGTGTAATAAAACACGACGGCCACGACACGCGCCCGATAATTACCAACAATCCTATGAAAAAATGGTTTAAAGAGATTTTATCGGGCAGTCCCCTATGTAACAATTACCATTGAAAAAATAAAAGTTAAACGAAACTCACACGTAATGGTATTAAAATAAAATTGCGCGTGACTTTTTCGAGTTGCTTCGTAATCGTTGTATTTAACCCACACAACAATTTACGGGGATCAGACGAGTCACAGATAATTAAATGACAAAAAGAATCCGAAAGTAGAAAAAAGATGGAGTTGATTTATTCTGCGTTCACGTTTGGTAGCTAAGCTTTTATTTTATGAATCCACTTTGAGTATCGTAAAACGGGAGCTAGCAAAGATGTGGTGTTAGGGGCGCTGTACATGCGATTTTGTACTTGATGCTGTACTAACGTCGACTTTGATCATTTTTTTATTTGGAAACATACAAGTTAAATAATAAAACCATCTCAACTCTAATGAAATGTAGGTAATGTCTGCATAAGGAGCAATTAAGACTTTACTATGTATAAACTAGCGGCCCGTCCCGGCTTCACACGGTTTTCTAATATAGCCTATGTTACTCAGTGATAATATAGCTTTCTATGGGCAAAATAATTTTTCAAATCGGTCCAGTAGTTTTGAAGTTATTTCGATACATACAAAATTCAAATATTTCCTTCTCTATAATATAATTATAGATAGATATAGTGTTAGCCGAGTGGTCGAACGCACGCTTTGCAATCAAAGTGTGCAGGTTCAAACCCCGGCCCGCACCTCTGGGTTTATGTGCGAATCTCATTTTCATCCGAGATTATCACTTGCTATGAAACGGTGAAGGAAAAAATCGTGAGGAAACCTGCACGTCTGAGGGAACTTGAACAGTTCTCGATAAATGTGTGAAGTCTGCCAAGCCCGCACTGGGCCAGCGTGGTGGACTATGGCCCGAATCCCCCTCGCATTGAGGGGAGGCCCGTGCTAAGCAGTGGGACGTTTACAGGGCTGTAGTTAGTTTTAGATATAGATATCGCCATGCATATAATGTTATCGGGAACAATGATACATCTTCGCAAAAGCTCACTCTTTAAGCCTGCTGCACACTGGGGCGTCAACGATCTTAAATTTTTTGCCAAAATGATTGAAAGTGTTAATTCTCTCTCTTCAACTAAATGACACTGACATCGAAAGCGACATTTGACGCTCGGAGGCGTGACTTTAACTACATCGAGGGTTAAGTCAAATAGCCTTTCTATTTGACTTAAGCAAAAAAAAAACCGGCCAAGTGCGAGTGGGACTTGCGCATGAAGGGTTTCGTACCATTATCTATAACAAGTGCGAGTCAGACTCGCGTACGAAGGGTTCCGTACCATTATCTATAAATACGAGCAAAAAAAACACGTTTGTTGTATGGGAGCCCCCTTAAATATTTATTTTATTCTGTTTTTTAGTATTTGTTGTTATAGCGGCCACATAAATACATAATCTGGGAAAATTCCAACTCTCTTACTATCACGGTTCATGAGATGCAGCCTGGTGACAGACGGACGGACGGACGGACGGACAGCGAAGTCTTAGTAATAGGGTTCCCGTTTTACCCTTTGGGTACGGAACCCTAAAAATTAACATAACAGTTGAGCATACTCATTCAACGCGTGGAATTTAGCTGATTCCAAATATGTATATACGTCAATATCGCCCAAAAGAGTCACTCAAGACAAGTACCTAGCCTTTCACCCCTCGATATAAATTCAATCTTTGTGCATAGTACACAGAGTTCGTTTTGATATTGGCAAAAATTTAGACGCGCGAGGGACGAGACTCCAGTATGCGGGAGAATTTAGTCGGGGTCACGTTTCGACCTATTTCCCCGGACCATTTGAGAACGAATGCCGGTCGTACGGACTAATGGGACTCCGTTTAGAGGCCAAAGGGTAAAACGGGAACCCTATTACTGAGACTTCGCTGTCAGTCCGTCAGTCCGTCCGTCCGTCCATCTGTCCGTCCGTCCATCTGTCCGTCCGTCCGTCTGTCACTAGGCTGTATCTCATGAACCGTGATAGTTAGAGTTGGAATTCTCACAGATGATGTATTTCTGTTGCTGCTATAACAACAAATACTATAAAACCGAATAAAATCAATATTTAAGGGAGCTCCTATACAACAAACGTGATTGTTTTTCCGTTTAGATAATGGTACGGAACCCTTCGTGCGCGAGTCCGACTCGCACTTGCCCGGTTATTTTGATTTACCGAAAAGATGGCCATAACATTTGAATAGTTTAGCTAGTCTGAAGATTATTATAAATCCTCGGGTGCGAATACAGGCAACGTTTTTTTTTAAATGTACTCTATGTCAATATCTATAAAGATTGAATTTCTGTGATAAAAGCCATGCGACCACGGCCTAAAATTCATTCGCGTTAACATAAACAAAATTAAAATTCAGGTGAAACGTCTACTCGTTTGTCTACCTATCTCATAAAAAAAAAAAAAACTAAAACTTTTCAATGAAAAAATGAGCTCTTGTTTTGACTTAATACAGTTCATTTTGATATTGTCAAACATTGAGAGATTGTACAGTCACTTACTCATGTTGGGTCTGACTGTACTATCGTATTTGTGTAGATAATTCATCAGTATGTACACTCCATTATTATTTAGTGTATTAAGTAGCTACTCTAAGCAATTCTTAAAACAAAAGACATGGGCGTAAATCAATAAGACCACGTCAAATAATTTGTTTTGTATAGACCTACGGGGCCACTTACAAAACTGACTAGTTTTTTTTTTCATGTATGCTACTGCCGTGTCAAAGCGCGACCTCAACTGTGAAGATCCGGCAAGAAATTCAATGGACTAATCATTTTTATTTTTTTAAATCGACAAAACATACTTCATATATATTAATTTCTCTTCATATAGTAGATAGCTGACGGGGCGAACTTCGAACCACCGCCTTAGAATTTGTGAAATACAAAAGCAGCGTGGCGCTGCTACAAGGTCCAATTGTGAATCTAAACCATCCAGGGCGCCACCCAAACGCATACAAAATTCATTCAAATCGTTTAGGAGGAGTTCAGTGACATACACGCGTACAATAGAAATATATATATGATAGCTTCAAGAAAATATAAAGTTTAATTTTTTCGATTTCTTTGATTAAATCAATGGGAGTAATAAAATCACGTGGAGTTGCCTCAGAATGTAAGGTGTGCCCGTAAAAGTCGGGAATTAATTTGTTAAAAAAATGTATTTAACGAGTGTATTGATTAATCTCTGTGTGTAAGCAAGGCATAAATCTCTGAATCATAGTACAACCACGAACATAACTGTCAATATTTAATATTAACATAAGTCAATTTTAAATCAAGTTTTTTAATTAATACGTGATTTTAAATGACGTAAATCAATATAAAATAACACGGAAAGTACTTAAATGACAAAACTTAGGTACATAAATCTGTTTCAACAATTTCAACACGACCTTTACTGAAATTAAGCTAACAATTATTAAAAAAACATCCTATCTTCCCCTGCCCATTTTTATTATGACACTGACACATTTTTCATTGAAAAGAAGAAACTACAATAAATTTCTGAATGATTGTGTTCGGCAACACATATTGAAAGTTTTAATTTAAAACTAACGACATGACGCGTATCTCAATCAATATGAGACATTTTACTTAATTCCAAAAAATATCAATGATATATTTTTTTAAATTGGGTGTCTTGTATATTACATGACTTTTATATAAACTAGGTATTATCTGATAAACCAGTAAAAATAATATAAATCTCATATAAAATTATTGAACAATATGGTTTAGTGCGTGATTGTACATTGTCCAATTTACAACTCATTGTGTAATGAATACTACAAAACAGTTTCGAACCGAGACCTCACCTAATAAGGCATATCCCTTTATTGCCTACAGACCCTATAGCATTAAATTAATTGACGTACCACAATCAGTAAATTGGTATATCGGTTTTATGGTTTTTCACCGCCCTGTCCAAATAAACCAGTCACTTTTGGTTTATAGTTTTGGTTATTGAATTATCTGATTTTGTTGAAATATCAAATTACATTATAAAATTTTTGTTTTAGATACAAAGTCTGATGAGAAATCAGTATGAAGTCTATTAATACAATGCTTTTTAATTTCCATCTATTTTTTTTAGTATAGCCCTTAAGAGCCTATATATGTAGAGCCCTATAAGCAGCTATTTTTGCCGTTATCCTCCGCCTTCCTACCTTTAAATCTTGCACAACACGTAGTTTGTGTAGTAAATTAATAGTTTTTTGAGAATGTATAGCCTCATTAACTTTATATTGTATAATTGTTAATTAAGAAAAAATATACACAAAAAGGTAAATCCTTATTGGAAAAAAGCAACCATGGAGTTTCTTGCCCATTCTTCTCCATAGGAAATGCATTCCGAATGGATGGTAGACATACTATTACTATTATTTATGGATGATTCATAAGTGCCTGTATTGGTTTACATTAATTAAAAAACATCTGATCACTATCACACTGTTTGAGTACTGGGAATCGGTAAAAATAAATCGATTTATATGGGCGTATAAATCACCAACAAATGCATTATTTAGTGGTACGATTATCAATGAACCAAAAAACTCACTAATTATTACATTAAAACAAAATAGGTACTTATACATCTCATTTCCCTCCCCGGAGGCTTCCGGTTCCGGGTTTTTTTTTTAATTTACAAAAAAAGAACTGTCAAATAGGTGAAGCTTAATGAATCTGTCATAAAAAGCTATGGGCCGCGTCTAATGAGGGTAGGCTATTAAAAGCGTAATCAATTTGGCGACGGCCACCGAGGTCTTAGCCAAGCTATGAGATTTTAAAACACTTATTAAAAAAAATTACATGGACGATGAAAATCGTCTTCTCTGGTATAATATTAAGAACGTGTATACCTTACCTTATACCTAAGGCTAAAGAAAACGCAAATTTTGATCAACTTAAGTACTTACTAGCTGTGTTCGCGACTGCGTACGCACGAAATTTAGAAAATAGCCCTAAATATTTTCCCACCTTGTAGCCTTGCAATCAAAGTGTGCAAGTTCAAACCCCGGCTCGCACCTCTGGATTTATGTGCGAATCTCATTTTCATCCGAGATCATCACTTGCTATGAAACGGTGCAGAATAACATCGTGAGGAAACCTGCACGTCTGAGGGAACTTGACTAGTTCTCGATAGATGTGTGAAGTCTGCCAACCCGCACTGGGCCAGCGTGGTGGACTATGACTTGAAACCCCCTCGCATTGAGGGGAGTCCCGTACCCAGTAGGACCCAGTAGGACGTTAAAAGGGCTGTAGTTAGTTTTTTAAAGTAGCCTAAGTTACTCCTTATAACAGCAGATCGTTCTGAAATCACATACTAATAGTGACATTGTTCCAATGTTTTGCAATGCTGCTTCCACTTAAAAGAGCCGCTATCATTAGTTAGATGATCATTCTTAGGTCTAAATAATAGTCTAAATTATGTTACTGTTTAAAAAAAAACCTACTTACTAGTTTGTACTCACAACTCTAGGCCGAGTACGCTTTTATTTACATTAATACTTACTATGAAATAAATCTCAAAACAAAAAAGTCAAATAACATCGATTTTATTGATATGGTGAATATCGAGTAGGTACGACTATCGCATGTAACCGGGGCTGGCTCGATCCAGGCTGCTCGGTCCAGCCGTTATTGTTCGATCTAACAATGAGAGCGCCGGGGACGGTGGAATCTGCTTTTAGTATCTCGAGCTTATTGTGTAATGGTGGAATAGTGGGGGCCATGAAAACGACTGTGAAAAAAATATGGTTTATTCGAAAATCTAATAAACATGTTTTTTTTAAAGGTAGCAGTGGTAGCCGAGTGGTCGAACGCACGCCTTGCAATCAGTGCAGGTTCAAACCCCAGCTCGTACCTCTGGGTTTCAGGTGCAAATCTCATTTTTATCCGAGATTACCACTTACTATGAAACGATGAAGGAAAACATCGTGAGGAAACCGGCACGTCTATAGTAAGTGTGAAGTTCAACAACCCGCACTGGGCCAGCGTGGTGGACTATAGCCCAAAATCACCCTCGTATTGAGGGAGAATGTGCCCGGTATAATGGCAATAGGCTCGTCCTCTATTACATTGGGACCAAAATACATCGGCGAAGAGTGGGCGCAATGCAGTGCACCTCTGCCTACCTCTGCCTTCGGGGATGTATTTATGTTTTTTAAATGTTGGTGTTTGTTTCCATTGTTCGGTATACAACTAAGAGTGCTCAATCTATAAAATTTTTGATTAAATGTTTTTACTTATGGTGTTGACACGAAGAAATTATGAGTTGTCTTTGAGATTTTCAAGGAGGATTTTGACAAGCTACGATGGTTTTGTGGGTTTCTTCCCTAATTATTGAATGAGAGTTTATATGATCATGACAATAAGGTAATGTGTCTGAAATCACAAATTATTTTCTGATTTTAAATTCGATACGTTTCAGTGTGTTAAAAAATGCAAACATACAATCAATGCCAACATTGTAGTAGCAAAACATCATTGCCAAGAAACACCTAGTTACATAATTTGTACATCGATATATGAGTCACTAAGAATCATCGATAAAAGAGATAGTTCAGTGAAAATGAATAAAAAGATCGCCTTTCCTAGGGCCTCCTATTCAGAACTACGTGAAAAGTTAAAGGGCATTCTCTTATACGGATCGTGAATCGAGAAATTTTTGAAGTGAAGTTAGTCTTGCCATGTCTAATTGGAGTCTGTGACATCTGAATAGTCTGAGTTAAAGGCAAACATTTTTATGAATCTTATTATAAGTTGTTGAATGCATAATTTTGTCAACTTTTTATAATAACATAGAAGTAGCTACCTAATTAACAAAAAAGAACAACCGCCTTCAAATACATAGGTGCACTAAAAAGCTAAAGATAACCTTACAATTCATTACATTTGAAGTAGATGCCTATTTTCGTCAGACTAGGCAAATACACACATGAATTGGCACCGACTCCAAATGTAATGAATTATAAGGTTATTTTTAGCTTTTTAGTGCACCTAGGTATTTGAAGCCGGTTTTTATTTTTGTATTTTTTTTTCACGCCTTTTAGTGTAATAATCGTTGAAAATTGCAGCGTAATCGGTGTACATACATAAAAAAAGTACCAATCGAATTGAGAATCTCCTCCTTTTGGAAGTCGGTTAAAAATTAGAATGGTCTAAGTATTTTTTCAAGACTGATTAACTTATAATGCTAAAACTAGTTTGTACGAACTCAGGCTTTTGGATGACTTCGAGAGTTAATTTTATCAAATACTTAAGTCCTACGCAAAGCGTTTTTTGCGATGTTTTTGCCAAACGAACTGTATTACCTCGTGGAATGAGCACATTTTTCAATGAAATTTCATTTAATTCATCAATGAACTTAGTAGCGTGGTCGCGTGGCTTATGCAAATGAGTGGTCGAACGCACGCCTAGCAATCGAAGTGTGCAGGTTCAAACCCCGGCTCGCACCTCTGGGATTTATGTGCGAATGTCATTTTCATCCGAGATTATCACTTGCTATGAAACGGTGAAGGAAAACATCGTGAGGAAACCCGCACGTCTGAGGGAACTTGACTAGCTTTCGATAGATGTGTGAAGTCTGCCAACCCGCACTGGGCCAGCGTGGTGGACTATGGCCCGAATCCCCCTCGCATTGAGGGAAGGCCCGTGCCCAACAGTGGGACGTTAAAAGGGCTGTAGTAGTAGTAGTAGTAGTTTTATGAATTATGTACAGAATACATTTCTTTATAAAAGCTAAAGTGAATTAAGTAAACAAAATAAATAATATTGCTCAAAAGAATATAATTCTTAAAAGTGGGCACATTGGAGCTAAATTTAGATATTTTCTGTCCAAACAAAAATGTTATGCAGTACATTAACTATGCTAGTAAATTTTGCGTCTTAACTAGCCTTTACGTAGAATTTCCAATTAACGTTAGGTACTACACATTTTGGCAGGCGGCTAAGGGCGAGCATTTATTTTTATTACATTGTAGGCTTTCATTACAATATCTAGGTGAATTAGGGGTGGACGGGATTGCTAACAAGGGCCTAAAATATTGTGGAGTATGGTCGGCAACAGAAGTTATTCGGTCAAACTCACAAAAAATCCTCATAAAATTTCACGTTTAGTTCGGTCTAAGTACTACAATTCTCGTAAAAATAAATAAATACATCATCACGCCTGTATTCCCCGAAGGAGTAGGCAGAGGTGCACTGTAGTGCGCCCACACTTCGCCGATGTATTTTGGTCCCAATGTAATAGGGGGCGAGCCTATTGCCATTATACCGGGCACATTCCCCCTCAATACGAGGGAGATTTGGGCCATAGTCCACCACGCTGGCCCAGTGCGGGTTGGTGAACTTCACACGCCTTTCTATAGACTTGCAGGTTTCCTCACGATGTTTTCTTTTACCGTTCAGCAAGTGGTAATCATTGTTGAAAATGGCAAAACTCTCGTAAAATTTACAATATATTTTGTTACAATTACCTCTCTTGTTGCAGTAATGTTTAGAATATTACTTTCAGTTCTGACAGGTAACTTAGCTCAAATCTGTCAAAAAAATATAGTTAATAGTAATACAATAGATAATTCTATCTGAGGTGGACGTAAGGTTCCTGTATTCTGTATTTACAGAATATGTTAGACGACAGACAGATTGTCGCAATTTTTAAAGGTATCTTTCCTTAGAGAACTACTAACTGGATTGAACCTTCATTAGAATAAACAAGCCCTAACCTACTCAAAAGTTTCAATTTGTAGGTAAAAATAGCAGGCATGACATACTCGTAAATCAGATTCGTGCTCAGATTTTAGTAAAAATAAACTAAAGCCTAAACAATATGGACGTAATCGGATTTGTTTGCTGACTTTACATAAGTTATTTGACTTTACAAATTTGCTAAACATGTTTGGACTGATTAGTAAATGTACGATGATACTGTATACAAATAAATATCGCGAGATAAACACCTGCTCAACGTATGGTCCCAAACTAAGCAACGCTTGGACTATGAGTACCATACAATGTACTGAGAGCGATCCTAGTCATCATCCTAGATCCTATCTCCAGAAATGGACTTTTAGGAATTTGTCCCGGTTTGGGTGTTCCCAAACCAGGATAAATTCCTAAAAGTCCATTACTGAAAGCTGCTGACGTCAATTGAACCCGGCACCACCCTACAAAGTGAGTCGAGCGGCCTACTCTCGAAGAACCAGACTAAACCGTCGTCGTCACATGGGGCAACTCACGCATCTGACATGTTCCTTCGTTTCGTTCGATGGCACTTTTAAATTTATCAAACAGGACCACGTCCCGGGCCTATCAGCAATTGACCTTGATCGGTGAATGAGCGACCTCTAATTGTAACCTTAAATTGACCCTAAACTGGTGACCTTTACATAGCATATAACCTGCACAATGGGTATTATACATTTCGGTAACTTTTGTTGAAAGAAAATGTAGAATTGGAAACGATGCGTTCTTAAAAACATAAATCAATTTCTGTCGAATCAAACCTGCCCAATTAGAGTTATACACATTTTGGAGTATTTTGTAGAGACAAGATCAAGGATTTAAAACAACTGATGCGTTCTTAAAAACAAAAAAAAACTCTGTCAAACATTTGAGAGCTATTTTTTTGATACTCGCATCAAAAAATCTGCATTATATTCGGTTAATTATTCTCTAGCCGAGTACAGACAAGCTATAACACCCTATTTTGTGCTGCGTTTTCATATAACGTCTCAAGTCCTCCCCTATGAAATGATTGTACGCCTCAAAGGGCAAGATTATAACACCTCAATACGGCCGTTTACATTTCACCTAAATACGGAAGCCATTTTGGCCACAAAGCCATCAAGGGGAAAAATATTTAATACCCACAATTAACAGTAATGAATTGAAGCTTAGGCTTCCGACCTATTTGTCGTCTCGTCGCCGCGTCGTTCCAGGTTCAAATCCGTTGACATTTTGAAGGATGGCCCTCCTAATATTTACAAGGCTTAATTTGTTTGAGGGCTTCACCTTTTTGAATTTATTGTTGGCTTTGTCTGTTTACGATTGTAATTCTCTTCGCGACGAGTAATGCTGCACGTTTATAGTGTTTTTAGCATGAACGTATAAAAAGTGAAGACAGCTTTCTTGTACGCATACGTCTATCTCACACTCACATATAAGTCGACGCTTGGATCTATACGATGCTTCACTTTTCAAGTAAGGGAAGCTGATACTTTAATTTTTATACGTTCATGGTTTTTAGTTTACCTTTAAATGTTTAGCCGTGTCAAATCGTACCTGAAAATGAAAGATGTTTAATTAGTATAGGGTTTATCGTCAAAATTCTAGGGTACTAAATATTCAGTCAGTATATCGTGTGTATAGGCGCACACGTTAAGATTTTGCTAATGCAAAACGAACTGTATACTACTACAGCCCTTTTAACGTCCCACTGCTGGGCACGGGCCTCCCCTCAATGCGAGGGGGATTAAGGCCATAGTCCACCACGCTGGCCCAGTGCGGGTTGGCAGACTTCACACATCTATCGAGAACTAGACAAGTTCCCTCAGACGTCCAGGTTTCCTCACGATGTTTTCCTTCACCGTTTCATAGCAAGTGATAATCTCGGATGAAAATGAGATTCGCACATAAACCCAGAGGTGCGAGCCGGGGTTTGAACCTGCACACTTTGATTTGCAAGGCGTGCGTTCGACCACTCGGCTACCACTGCTCGACTCGACTCGAAGTACGAAAAAGTTACTTCTTCAACGAAATGTCATTGACACCGCGGGCGAATTTTTACGCGTCTTTCGCGTGAACTCAAGCTCAAGCTTTATATATATTGATACAGAGTTCGTTTTGGTATTAATAATAAGTTTGACATGGTGCGCCCGGGGGTTAAGTCACGCGGTCGCGTGGCCTTTGCGACATACATTTAATCTTAATTTATATGAGCATAAAGCATATTTTGAAGAAAAGTCAACTGAATTCACCAGCATTTTAAGGCGTGTTACATCGATTTAGTTAGTTAATTTTATCACTATAATAAGTCAAAGTCAAATCATTTATTTTGTATAGGCTTATGGGCACTTACAAATTGTCAAGTTTACATTTTTTTCTTATATACTACTATAAATGTCGGGTACCAATCGGCTGTTCTACAGATGCTGGATCTTAATATTAGGTACTGTACATTATTTCTCCTATTAAAATTATCGCATGACCGAGTCGCGGGTGCAATAATTTATGTGCGCAGACGTCATTGATACGAAAAGTGCCGGCGGCGGTGACGGGTAGGGATCGCAGGTCAAGGTGCGAATGGGTTCGACGGACTTGCAGCTGAGATACTGCAGACTGTACTTTGTGTAGCGTCACCAAAATTATTAAAGTACAAAAAAATAATTTGAAGTTCGTTTCGTTTTTTTTACGAAATGAATGAAGTGATGATATTTAATGGAATAAGATGAGGAGTGGCTCCATCTGCGTTTAGCAGGTATTTCAGTCAGTGTCAAGTAAATAATAGAAAGATTTACTGTCGATGTTAAACGTCAATGGCAAAAATAAAATCTATGGTAACTAGAATATGACCAATGAAGACATTTTTACTATGAATCCAATTACAAAATATGTTATTGTTAAGCCTTAAAATAATTAAGTTATAGTCATTCTAAATGATTGTGTAGGTAGACTCAAGGCTTTTGTCTTATGATTAAGAGTATTAATACTATTTTCGATAAAATTTCACATGTTTCATTCATTACACATTTTTTTTAATACATACCTACATAAATAGATTTAATATTACACTGTGCGTAATGAAGATAAAATTTGTATTTAAAAATAAATATTAATCAAAATATTGTTATATCTTCATCTGTGAGATATCTAACAATTTCTCAGTTTACTTAATAAATATCATAAAATTTTATTTTATATTTAAAATAGTTATGTTATCTATTTTTTTTGCTGTCAGTACAGCACGCCTTAGTGCGATGGACTGTTATTGTTGCAAGGAATAAATTTATGCAGCACTATGCTATTAAACTTATTTAATATACAGGATGTATCAGAAGTCCTAACTAATACTTTGCCGTTTGCACGAGTATCAGGTATACAACTAAATATGATATATATAAAAAAATAAACTAAATTTGAACATGATTTTTCTATTTTATATACATTTTTAAGGGTTAGTATACTCATTTTGAAACATATTGTATAAAAATATCATAAGTACCCCCGTAGACCTGTACTAAATAAAAGATTTGACTTTAATATCCCAAAGGTTATACCTTAAAGAACTTCGTTAGACTGCATGGTCCTAAGCGTATCATTCCCCCAACCATCTTAGTTATTTTAATCCCAGCGGAACCCCACTTGCAGTAGTACGTGTCGTCTGCACCTCGCATTTTATTATTACCGCCCCCACTAACCGGTGGGGTGTGATAAGTGCCTGGTAATTGTGTAGGTTAACTTAGATTGGTTTTTTAATTCATAGGTTCAGTGTGGGTAATGCTTCCACTAGTAATAAGAAGTGTGTTTATACATTGTATAATGATATAGGTATTATTATACAATATGGGTCTAAGAAGTCTTCGTTATGTACAGAATATTAATTTATTTTATGAAGCCAGAATATCGACATTGATATCGCATACGTATTTTGGAGTAGGTAGGTACTTTTAGAGGTGGAACAATAAAAAGTTATGTATCTATCTTAAGTCCAAAAATATTTATTTTTCTTCTACAAAATCACTATTTTAATTTATTATCTGGGACAAGCCTAGGTCAGCCTATGGTCAGTATGATTGTACTTGCTGCTATGTTAATCTTTTGATCAAAGGGATTTTAAAAGTAACAGCTGGTTTTAGCGTTGTGTTGCGGCGAATTTTAAGATAAAATTTAGCACCGCATAAATTTTGATGAAAAATATAAAAAATATTTCTGATTTTACATATCGTTTAGAATGAACTGGAAAATGTATATTAATTTAAGGGTTTATTAGTTAAATCATATTGTATTTGAGATAAACCTGATTTTTGAGGTTGTTATGTAAACTATATACGTATCGACACTTGGGGTTGGGATTTGGGTAGAAGTACTTGGGGTTTGGGCGTAACTATTTAGGTTCTTGACAATATTTTCTGAAGCAGTGGCCGCTTAGTAGGAAGCTGGATACCTTGAACACTTGATTATGTAGATGCATTGTAGTGTACCTCTGCCTATCACTTCGGGGAATACAGGTGAGATAATTTATTTTTGTATTATTTAACTAACTACAGCCCTTTTTAACGTCCCACTGCTGGGCACGGGCCTCCCCACAATGCGAGGGGGATTTTGGCTATAGTCCACCACGCTGGCCCAGTGCGGGTTGGCAGACTTCAAGAACTAGTCAAGAACTAGTCAATCTGTCAAGAACTAGTCAAGTTCTCTCAAACGTCCTAACGATGTTTACCTTCACCGTTTCATAGCAAGTGGTAATCTCGGATGTAAATGAGATTCGCACATGAAACCCAGAGGTGCGGGCCGGGGTTTGAACCTGCACACTTCGATTTGCAAGGCGTGCGTCTGACCACTCGGCTACCACTGCTAATACTTACAAAGCTGCTAAAACTGCTAAAACTTGTAATATTTACAAAGGTTAAAATGTTGTAAACTGTCGTTGATATACACAAGATTCTTCCGTGGACAATATTTATGGGCGGACACTTTATTCCGCTTTTCACCACTTGATATATGACCCTCGATGTATGTGTAATAAATTATTGTTATTTATTGCTTTATTGAGAGGTGTTAGGGGTTTAAACCCATATAGAGCGTGTCAGAATAACATACTGAAAGTTTGGCGATGGCTTGTTCTAGTGTGCAGGTTCAAACCCCGGCTTCGCACCTCTGAGTTAATGTGCGAATCTCATTTTCATCCGAGATTACCACTTGCTATGAAAGGGTGAAGGAAAACATTGTGAGGAAACCTGAACGTCTAAAGAAAAACGTGTAAAGTTCACCAACACGCACTGGGCCAGCGTGGTAGACTATAGCCCAAAAATCTTCCTTGTATTGAAGCAGAATGTGCCCGGTATAATGGCAATAGGCTCGTCCCCTATTGGAGCCAAAATACATCGACGAGGAATAGGCGCACTGCAGTGCACCTCTGCCTAACCCTTCGGGGAATACAGGCGTGATGATCATGTATTGTTCTAGTGGTTTGAACGAACTAGGTGGATCGGAAATGGCCTTTGGCTCAGAATTTGTAACTTGGATCGCATCCAGTAAATTCTATGGCACCCATAGTACAAGCTCTGCTTAGTTTGGGGTCATACGATGAGTATGTGTTGTCTGGCGATATAATTATATTAACTAATAAATGTCTCGAATAATGTCGGTTTAGTGTATAAACTGACTGGCTGGTCGACTCTGTTTGAAGTCTCACTGTTCGAACGCACGCCTTGCAAATCAAAGTGTACAGGTTCAAACCCCGGCTCGCACCTCTGGGATTTATGTGCGAATCTCAATTTCATCCGAGATTATCACTTGCTATGAAACGGTGAAGGAAAACATCGTGAGGAAACCTGCACGTCTGAGGGAACTCGTCTAGTTCTCGATAGATGTGTGAAGTCTGCCAACCCGCACTGGGCCAGCGTGGTGGACTATGGCCTGAATTCTCCTCGCTTTGAGGGGAGGCCCGTGCCCAGCAGTGGGACGTTAAAAGGGCTGTAGTAGTGTATAAATTTAAAGAAAAGATTACTTGCAAATACTTACCTGCGAACTTGAAAATACAAACTTAGTATAAAAACTGATACTATTTTGCTACAATTGACAAAGTACTTGTGCTCTAAGCTTATAACAAAGGAATAAAAAAAATTACAACAAATATTATGCCAAAATCGCTCTCATGTCTCCTTATAGGGCTGCCGAACACGTATTGGTTCGAGAAATTTAGGAAAGTGGCGCGGTTTCGTTTATCTATCGTTTAGTATTGTTTAGTAACAACTTATATTTAAGTAGTTACCTACTAAGAAATTAAGTCTTCTCATTTGAGTATTGATTGTAGTAGTACTGACTATATAGTCCCACGAAACGGTCAATTTATTTTCATACTAAAACAAACTTTATTGACTCGTACCTAGAAAAAGTTAATTCTTCAACAAAGTGACACTGACAGCGCGAACGAATTTTGACGCGTGGAGCCGTGAATTTTAACTTATAAATTGTTCGTTCGTTTTGGTTATGGCAATAATTTTGACGCGTAAACGTCGACCCTCCAATGTGCGGTCTTAAGGGTGTACAAAGTAGCTTCCTTTTTTAATTCACCAAAAATATATAATAATTCTATTTTTAAACGAATCTCCTTATAAAAATTACGGCCATCCCTATGTCTACGTTGTTACTTTGTCACATAATCGACAGGCTTAGAGATAATCTTCTCTTGAAATTATTCATTCATTGTGTACATTATACGCACTAGTAAGTTTCAATTACCAGTTTCAAGGGTGCCCCGGGAGGGTGGCACACAATTTTCTAAAGAATAAAGTTAGTAAACAGATGACTGTAGGGTTTACGCTTCAGTTGCGGACGTGAATTGAACTTTTTGCGAAGTAGTCGTGTGTGAGAATTTGTGATAAATGTTTGGTGGATACATTTACTGTGAATGACTTTGTTTATAATAAAAAAACAAAGTTTTCATAAACATCGCTAGACAACACTTAGGGTAAAACCCCCAGCTATTAGCACCTTAAGCGCCTACTCGGAGAAAATCAGTCACCAAAACGCTCTATGACCCGTTATTTCGCTTATAAGGATATCAGTTTATAGAATATCCACTCGTTTTTGAATTTTTCGAGATTTTTGTAAAAAAATAATACTAAAAACATAAGTCTTTTACATTTGTTCAAAAATTTTCCGATTACCTGGTTACTTGCACAAGTACCGGTCCTTAAGAAAATGCGTAAAAAAGGGCTTTTTTAGTGTATGTCCCAAACAAACATAAAGTTTGTACCAATTAAGTCTGAGTTTGGTTAAATTTAGGGGGTTAAAGTTGGTCTGCGTTTTAGGTTAAAGTTAAGGGTTTTAGATTAAAAAATGTACAATCTTTCCATTTTTGATATAAAATCAGGGGTTAAAGTCATGGTTTTCTTGTTATTTTAAATTAAAGTCATGGGTGCCAATAAGTGGGGGGGATGCCAACAGTGGGTATGGTTACCCTACTTATCGTATAACACCAAATTAGGCAACGTTTGTACTATGGGTCCCATACAGTGAACTGGGGGCGAACCGTTACACCCAGACCAAAAGGCCATTTTCGAAATTTTCCGCTGACAGGAAGTGAACCCTACGCTCAAACTAGTAGACCAAGCCGGCGTCTGAACGTAACTTTTAACATAAGTGGAACATAACTTTCGAGAAATTTTTATTTTAAATGTGTTTTAGTGTTTTTAGGGTTCCGAACCCAAAGGGTAAAACGGGAACCCTATTACTGAGACTTCGGTGCCCGTCCGTCTGTCCATCCGTTCGTCCGTCCATCTGTCACCAGGCTGTATCTCATGAACCGTGATAGTTAGAGAGTTGATATTTTCACAGATGATGTATTTCTGTTGCCGCTATAACATCAAATACTAAAAAAACAGAATAAAATAAATATTTAAGGGGCTTCCATACAACAAACGTGATTTTTTTGCTGTTTTTATAGATACGGAACCCTTCGTGCGCGAGTCCGACTCGCACTTGGCCGGTTTTTTATAAAGTTTTAAGCATCAAATGGACCCAGTATATTCATAACAAGGTGCCAGCGAAGTTATAGCACCGCAACAATTGAGTTGATTTACGACCTATCAAGATAATAGAAAATGATATGAAAATGTTTGTACTAGTCAGAAAGCTAGAAAGTTTGAGAAATATTTTCGTGTTAAGGGTTGCACAATCTAGCTGATTACTGAAAGAATTCAAGGCAAACAGGGCGAGAATATAAAAGCATCTAAACGAAAATAGAAGGTTAAAAAAAGGTTTTAACGCTTACGCCTGATACCCAAAGTTGCGGGCAAATAAAGTCGGCTTTGACAAGAAAATGCACTCTGGTATTTAAATACAACAAGATGGTATTTCTATAATTCCCTCGCATCGATGATGGCATGACGTAGAAAAATATGCTTCTAGTATTAGTTAATACAGTCCGTTTTGCTATTGGTAATATATTGATCACGCGTATTATGTAGGCGCAGGATAAGCAGGTAATAGTGGCCTAGGTTTAATTAGATTTCATAGTTCCTGTCTGTCAAAAGTAACTGATAATTCCTAAGGTATGACTAACATATTATTATGTATACATACATATAGTTACGTAGTATGTACTCGTATCTGCCGTGTTCAGATGGTTGATGAGATAACCCGTGTCATAAACACCTGATGTGAACGATTCCTTATAGGAGCGATGTACAGTTGGCAAAGAAAACTCTTCACACTTTTGATAAAGTATTTTTAAATGGTTAATTTTTAGTTTAAACTAATCAAAATCTGTATTAAATATCTGTAAACATTTATGGACGTTTTTATGTTTTTTTTATAGTTAGTTATCTCCCTACTTTTAAATATAATTATTACACTACAAAAATGTGATATAAATAGTAAACTAAATAATATATTTAACATTATAGATATCGATAAAGTAGGTACGTAGGTAGGTAAAAACTAAGAAATGTAAATTTACAGAAACTATTAACGTATTGAAACAGTATTACAAATAATTATTAAATTGTATATACCTCGTGAATCGTTTTTAACTGCAGGGTAAATGCTTTTCTGTAATAAGATACTTAGAAACGTCAGTTCAACTTTAATAATTCTACTTACAGCTAATGATATTGGCACATGAACAACGATGGCTAGGTCTAGTAGTTTGAGCGTAGGCCATTTGGCTCACTGAACCAGGTGGTTGCGGGTTCGATTCCCGCTAGTGGAAAATTTCGGAAATTAGCCTTTTCGGAGTTTGCCCTGCTCTGGGATCGCCCCCAGTCCTTTGTACGGTACGCATAGTACAAGGTTAGCTTAGTTCTGGATCATAACAAGTATTTGTTGTCTGGAGATATTAACAAAAAATAAATTAATGGTATAAAAAACTTTATAAAAACAAGCTTTTATTTAATTGCCCTTAATTTTTGTGGTCTCCTCAGCAAGCCCTTTCAATTGATACCCATACTGTGGTAGTGCAGAAAAAAGAACTATTCCGCCATCTTGGATGATCCGCCATATTGGAATTAGAATAACGTCTTAAAGCTAAGCATGCATTGTCATCCAAAATAAGCATGAATACCAAATTTCAGCTCAATCGGTTAAAGATAACTGGT
Organism: Ptilodon capucinus; assembly: GCA_914767695.1. Taxonomy (NCBI): domain Eukaryota; kingdom Metazoa; phylum Arthropoda; class Insecta; order Lepidoptera; family Notodontidae; genus Ptilodon; species Ptilodon capucinus. The sequence continues at coordinate 991,234 of OU611813.1, read as the reverse complement.
TTAAAATTCAGTTGCAAGATTCCACCCGGACATACATACATTGCAAGTTAATATAAAGCTTGTAAAAAATAGCGAACAATGTTTTATACACTATTCCGGTGTTTAGATGTTATAATATTAAAATGTTTCCAGTATTTAAATTACGATTTGATTTGCTGTCGCTACGTAATCCGTGACGCCATTTTTTTCCTCGCACCCGTCAGTTTCTTAATTAATATCCCGAGCCAAAGGTCCCGGTTACACATCAATCATAATCAAGCCTTAGTCATTAATACGCTTAATTTTTTTATTACAGAAACATCCAACGTTAGACGTCCTAACACAGTTTTATGAAACTTTCCGATTAGAATTTTGAATAGTACTCCTACTTATAAATGGTTTGTTAACGTAAATTCTATTAAAATTTAGAAATATATACTCTTTCTTAGTAACTTCTGGTTGTAAATTTATTTATTTAAATTAATTGTTATATATATTTATATTTGTTGTATAATGTAGATATCTTATTCTTTATAATTCATACACTATGAAAACTTAATTGAAATAGAATCATATTTATAGATTAAAACAAAGTACCTATCTACTAAATTAAAAATTTACAAGTTTAATATTTTACTTATATTATTGTTTATGGTATTTTTTCAATAAAATAGCCAAAATGAACAAAAGTGGTTAACCTAACAAATTAATTTTATTTATTCAGTTATATTTTCAATCGAAATAACCTACTTAATTTCGTAATCAAAATAAAAAAAATTAAATCGTGTAGGCCAAAAAGCACTTACAAATAGTCAGATTCTACCACCGGTTCGGAATGCTGCTTCCACTGAGAAGAGCCGGTAAGAAACTCAATGGTTACTCTTTTCAAAATGATAATAGCGAGTAATACATTCTCAGGCGCAGCAATGCCTTGAGAGCAGACAGCACCTTTGCCACAATACTAGAGAAGAATTATACTCACGGCAGTCTAATATTAAATACAATATAGTCTTTACGCTTAGGTTTAGGCATTTACAATGAAGGGATTATTCTAAACCACAGATGGTTATAGAAATAATTGCTTTGGTATGATCCCTTCAACGCAGTATGGGAGACAAGATGATAAATCATTAAGAGGAAAATGGTTGGACCAGTCCTAATTTAAAAACATCCACCTAGTATTGCCACTTATATGATGTTCCTTATAATATTTAAACCGATTAATTAATAACGGCTTCTTGGAATGAATGAACGGACCGATCGAATGAATATTTCCAGTTAATGTCGTTCAACACTGGCCGGAGAGGACTCGCTCATCAATCATGCTACCCCAGTGACGGCCGATTGGCGTGATTTAGGTAATGAATGAATATAAATATTCGCCCATATTATTTTGCGTGTTATGATGTTAGCCGCCTGTTTTCCATGTACTTACATAATATATTAATCGAAATATAATCCTTAAAATTAACAACACATCAAGAGTCAATTTAGCCTTTCAAAAACTATATCACACGTGTACTGATCAAGAAATACAGGATATAAATCTTAAAACTTAGATATCAGTTTATGTTGTAACAGGCAGTTAATAATATATCTACTACTGCAGCTCAACATTTGAACTTTACGTGTCCCTCGCCAGTGACTATCGACAATGTAAAATCTTTTTGTATACCAAGTTATATCGACTGACTGAAAACTGACCGAATTTTCGTAGACGATAGTAACCCTGGGAGACTGTAAAGATCATGATAGAACTACCCTTTATAAAGTGCTTAGATGCTGGCAGTTTATAATTGAATAAAAAATAATGGAATTGGAGCTTTCATTACGTCTGGCTACGTTGGCAGCCCGCACTCCGTTGGATATGCAATAAAAATGAGTTACTCTATGCTTTTTATTTTGTTTACGTCGCAGGTAAGAGAGAGCACAGAATGAGAACATTAAAAAGGGTGAGAATAGTATATGTAGATACTGAATTTAGTTTATTAAAAAGAAGATGACAATTTGTATCTAATTTTTATTGCAATTAAAATGTTACGTTTTTATTACCCGTAGCTGAATCGTATTTTAGTAGTCTTGTTTTAATATTGCCTTCTATTTCTTAATATTACGTAAAATATTTTATCTTAAAAAAAGGAAAACCGTCGACTAAATTAACTGTCAAAAATTTTAGGTAATATTTGAAACAAGATTTCGACGGAGGTGATATCGGGGCTAGTATCGACATAAAACATTAACCTTATTGCCATAAAGTTGGCTAGAAAACAACATCACTCATTCGCATCGAGCATATGTTCCGAACGAGACGGCCCGTTTACTGTGCCGAGTACAATCAGATAGACAGCTCATTCGAATAATCGATTCAGCGCCGCTCGATTCACGTCACTGTACAAATGGACTCTGTTATCAATGCCTGTTGTCCGTTGCGAATTCTAAATTTGAATTTGAAAAGAGTGAATGTGGAACAGTTTCATTTGGATACAACAGCCCCTTACCACCAACTGTCTTGCTGCCATGTTTTTAATTTTACTTTCAGTTTTTAACAGTTAGCCTACTAGAGCAGTTAGCTCAGTACAAAATCTGTCAAAAATTGACTTTAAGAGGCGATAGAAGGTCACAGATATTCGAGCAAACTGTGATGAAGCAGCAATTGATTAATTTAAATTGAAATAAATCATAGTAATTCGTCATGAAAGATGTTTTCTTTCGATTTTATTCAAATCAAACTGTCGAAATCTCACCCAATACGGATTACTTAAAAGCATATTAATTATTTGACTTTCAATAATAACAAACTACGTGCGTTTCCATATCAACGCTTTAAAGACAATCCTTCCTAAGCGACAAAAAATCGTAAAATGAGTATATATACATGTATATATACCAAACGACGCAGAAAAATCTGGTCGTTGGAATGGTATATATACCTGATTTTACGATTTTTTTCCGCTTAGTAAGGATTGTCTTACAAGCGTCGATATGTACAATTTGAATGAAATGAACGAGTAAATGAAATGGCTTTGAATGTACGACCATTACGTATCAGTCAGCTACGGGCAGCCATTATCCTGATAGGATCTCTAACCGAGGCTGAGATATTTGAGAGTTATTTGAACCATGCGTTTATGTAAATAGAGCTATATTAACACCAATTTACACAGATTATCGACTTGTCAGTTAGGTTCTATGCAAACGGCGAAGCCGGCTGCTCAATAATAACGGGTTTATATCGGAGTTATGTACAGTGGCAGGACATTATGTATCAAAACCGAAATAATATTTTGGGTAGATAGCTAATATTTAAATGCATTGTAAAGATATAATATAGTATCATAGTTTCTGGGTTACAGACCTTTGAGTATTTGTCTCATGTATCGTGTTGTAGCCTTAGTGCACACCCATAACTATTTTAAATGAGTAGCAAGCTCTACCGTGAGAACGGTGCCTTAAGCTGTTCTTGTCATCGACTTATTGAAAAAAGGAAAAATTTGCAACAAGGAAAGCGCTAGTGTCAAATATTTTGTCAAAACCAAAACGAAGTGTATTCAAAGAAATATCACTGACGGCGCGGGCGAATTTTGCAGAGTGTGTGCGTGGCTTTTAACACAGAAAATCAATCTTTATGTACATTGAAACAAAGTTCGTTTTGATATTGGCAAATATTGCCAACTAAAAACGTCCAGTCTAGAAGTTAATGAAGTCGATTCACCTTTAAGCGACTCTAGCCTTAAAACACTGACACATTGCTGCGTTAATACAATGTACGTTACAGTGACGTGAATAAAGCAGTTAATGATAAGCGTCCATCAAGAATAACCGTCACAGTTTTATGAGATTATGTCTCAGTAGCGAGGGTAAGCGATAAGGTATCACGAAAGACAAATGCTACGGACTTAATAAAGACATTTCCCCGCGTAATAAAACGTATGTGCCAAGTTACGTTTAAGTTATGACCGTAATAATTCGCGTGCGAGGAAAGAAACGTGAAATAATAAACAAATTTATGTACACACCGCCTTATAAGCTGGAATATACGGATGTTGGTGGAAAGGAACGAGATTTAGAGAAGAATCCTTAACTTTAACCTAGGTCTTATTCGTTAAAAATCTTTAACAACCATAAAATAGCTATCCTATTTTATTTTATTTTACACAATAACTAGCAAACCCGGTCAACTTTGTACAGCCTGACATACGAAAGCAGCGCCACCTAAAATTATCAGTGTTTCTCTACTATTTTATACATATAAACCTTCCTCTTGAATCACTCTATCGATTTAAAAAAAACCGCATCAAAATCCGTTGCGTAGTTTTAAAGATTTAAGCGTACATAGGTACAGCGGGAAGCGACTTTGTTTTATACTATGTATTGATTGATTGTTACTACCTGCGAAATCGGAACTAAGATTCGGAACAAACAGACTGGCAGACAGGTAGTCGGACAGACATAAATAATTTTGGTACATATTCCTATATACTTTCATATTATGCATTTTGTGAAAAACGCTGTAATTTTGACATCAGAAGCAGACACCTCAATTCTATTTATTTGTATAGATTACTTTCAATGTATAAATTATTCATTAGTAATAGTTCAAGCCCATCCAACCAAGCTAACTAAATGCTTCCTTTAGAAGAAGGCTCAAGTCATAGTATTTGTTTTGCTTCATTTCTCAGTTTAATCTATACTATAAAAAATCTACGTTGTCACCTAATACCTATAGCACAACAGATAATACGCTAAACGCTTAAAAACACCATTCTATTGCGCAAGGGGAATGAAATACGGTCGAAACGAACACCTAACTTTTGCTCACTTCGACCAATCGAAATGAAACATATTCAAACAAATTTCAACCTTATTGCACCAGCAGAAGGATGTATTACCATCCGCGCAGGTGTAGAATAAGTCGTCGTGAATGTATTCCGAATCAATTCGGAAAAACTTTTCCGAGTTCGGAATCTAAAAGACATGTTACGTTTCGCCGTTGTGTAGGTAGAATTAGGGATATAAAGAGCCTGAAAAGGGTTCGAGTAAGATCTATCTATTGCGTAAATCTTTACTAAACGAGGTTCCGTACGTGGGCCGGTTTGATAGTATTGCTATATCCAATCGGGTTTTATGCTTCTTTTACGTAAGCAAGGAGAAGGTCCGCTTTGTGGATCTCCAAAATCCAAGGGCATCTTTGGGCGGGGTTCTACAGAACATTGTTTAACAACATGTTGCTCGATACATCGCCCGATAAATTTCCATTTACTATTTTTAAACAGTCTTGTTTCGCTAACGGACCGTTACGGATCTTTCTCTTACTGATAACGATAACTTTAATGAAAAATCCAGTTTCAAATGAAAGTTTAGTTTCACTCTTTTAAATATCGCACAAAGTTAAAAAGAATGTACCAAGTGTTTTCAGTATGATGCTAGTTTTCGCATCAAAAAGCCATTTAATGTCTTATTAAAACAATCTGTCTCAAGGTTAGTCTCGGTGACATCTGTAGCGAAGGTGTTTAAATCTGAAACGAAACAATTAACTTAACAAAACAGATTTAAAGTCGTTTTAATACAAACACTATTTCAAAGAAGCTAGTCAAAAGTAAAATGTTTGTAATAAATACGAAAAAACTTTAAATGGTATACGAAGATTGCGTATGTTGATAAAGACGTATTTTTGTTATCGCCAGACAACACATACCCATCGTATGATCCAAACTAAGCAAAGCATGATCTATGGACACCTTACAATGGATTGGGGACGACTCCGGTTACACCCAGACCAGATCAAATTCCGAAAACCCATTTTCGTAATTAGCCACTGACGGGAATCGAACCTGCAACCACCCAGTGCAGTGAGCCGACCGGCTTACTGAGACCAATATACCACGCCGTTCTCGTCTCTGTCAGAATGTTACTCATTTACCAATTCGCTAATTTTATATTTCCCTTCCAATTTACTAAAATTCGTGCACTGCTCCCAAAATTATAAAGTTATTTAGTACAAGAATCTATAAAAATAATTTCAATAACCTATTGTTTTCTTATATTTACGCGAATACTATACATTGAAATAAAACTATTTTACGGATTTTATCGCGATTTTAACTCTATAAGCAGCCGAAACGTCGGGAAAATTAAATAGTAAATAAACGCGATAAAATCCGTAAAATAGTTTTATTTCAATAACCTAGTCAATTTCCCATAAACAGACATATAAATAAAAAAAAATACATCATCACGCCTGTATTACCCGAAGGGGTAGGCAGAGGTGCACTGCAGTTCAAACAAACATATACTTTAAAATTAGAAGAAATAAAAATATATTGATTGGCGATAACTACACATACAATACACAAGACAATAATAATACTCAGTTATGTAAACAAAACTAATATAGAGAAAAAGGTAAAATTAATATTCCATTCTACTCATAACGATCCGCATACTCACCAATCTGATTAAAAGGTTGTTAGAGAGATGCAGTAAATTCTTGAAAAAAGGTAAAAGAAGAAATATAGTCTATAAATTTGACCGGAACGTAATTTAGGTCTATTAGGGCCGCCGGAGTAGCTGTAAATCTGACCATATTCCCCTGTGGTGATCCTATATGTACACATATAGGAGCACTGGTTTCTGCGGTGCATTTGATAAATTTTTGAAGGGGGCGTAAATGGGACCCTTGGGTTTTGCTGGCGTCTGGTTTCCTACCTATAACTTCGATCCCTTGTAAGATAATGCAAGTTTAGGAGTGTTAAATTGCAGTCAAATTCGCACTGTATATTGAGAGGCTGAAATAACAAAGTCTTTTATGATTCGTTTGCAGATAATTTAAAGCTTTGACAATGGTTTGGTCAAGCGATTTGAGCGCAGGCAGCTCGGCTTATTGCACCGGGAGGTTGAAGGTTTGATTTCTAACAATTGCAAATTCCAGAAATTATCTGTTTTGGAACTTCCCCTGATCTGGTAGTAATTGAGGGTTAACATAGTCCATTATATGTTACCTATATAACAAGCATAGCTTAGTTTGGGATCATGCAAAGAGGTCTTGCGATATTTATAGCTCCTAAAATAACAGATAGTGTTTTGAATGCATAAATAATAATACTTTTATAGGTGCAAGGGTAATTGGGGTATGGATTAGGACCAGACGTACTGATGGTAAAGTATTTCCCATGTAATATTATTATAGAATGAAATCCGTCGGAATGGATCAAGCCGTTGTTACTCAGAACAATAGCCGTGCAGATAGATCAACGACGAGAGGCGAGAGGTTGCGCATGCGTCGTAAATTATAATCCGATGCCAGCGAACTATCAGACGGAGTAGGAAATATGCTTTTTCTTGTTTTTTTTTTAAATAAGCTTATTGAATGTCCTAGTGCTGGGCAAAGGTCTCTTCCTCCCGAATCCACCTGTCCATGTTTTGGGCTTGTTGTGAACACGTTTTATCAGCAAAAGACACAACGCCAGCAACAGTCTTCGGGCATGGCAGGTGTTAGTTCCAGTTTAAGATACGGAAGTAAATAATTTTACTACCTTTTTTCTTTTTTAGTTGGCCAATTAAACCTCAATGATTAACCACTTAAATATTTAGCACGTACCACCCTCAGTTCTGTCCTTCATGCGTATCAGACATAATCAGAAAGATGAGCTTTTGCCTCGGATGAGCTGTTTCATCTAAGATTCCTGCTTCCAAGGCTGCTCTCTGTTGGTACGCGCCTATTTAAAATGACTCTTGAAATATATCACAGGGGAAAAGTGTTTAGTAATACCTAAATTGATTAGAAATTTCTATAAAATGTGAGATTACAATTGATCGTGAAAAAGCTGTATATATTATGTTATAATATAATGCTTCAATTTACGGTCGGGTGGACGGTCAGTTGATTTATTTTTTGTAAAATGAACGATACGTTCGCGTTCAATTTCATTCAACTGCGAACCATGATGGTTCGCTTTTTGTGCTGTCTCATTTTAAGCTGTTACCACTGAAGCGTTTTATTGAAAAATAAATGCAATATTTCGATTGGTATAAATTGTGCTATCATTTTATAGAAGTAATTTTGAATCTATATAGATAGGAATACAATCAATATAAGGTTTGAGATGAGTGCTTAAAATCTTTTGCACAAAAAAACTGAAAATAAATGTTATTGGCAGCGCGAGCCAATTTTGGCGCATTGTCGCATGGCTTTTACCACCGAAATTCAGTCATTTTAGTAGAGTTCATTATAGTATGGGCAAAAAAATTTACGAGCGCTTTTTGATGCATCACTATTATCGATAATAATCTAGGAGTTTTTGATACCTTGTCCTACCCAAATAATCTCACAAAAAAATGCTTCAAAAATGGCCTTAGTGATGCCGTACTATCATAGTCAGTCACACGTACCGAACGTCAAAGTCACGCGCACATCCTTATTAAATTGGACGACTGGAATTATTTAACTAGTACCTATGTAGAGCTCCGTCTGTGCTTATAGGGTCCTAAAATCCTACATAAAATATGTAACTTAACTTCAAATTTTCTTTCTTATATGTATATTATTTATAATACTAGTTCCGTACGTAACGCGCCTATCTGTCTTGAGAGTCCCATCGATCTTGGTACAGTAATTAGCAGTGTCAGGGGTTCCGTCTTGCCAGGCTAATTGGCGCAATCGTTCACGTGTCGAGAAGACTCAGGATCTGTCACTGGCAGAAGCCATTTGGCCTGGCCTGTTGTGATTGGTTGTTATATAATTATGAACACAGCTTTTAACACACGCGTCGCGCAGAAAAAGCTATAAAATCTCGTAATTATATAATAACCTATCCCTATTGAGTAAAAAAATACGCCAGTTGCCATAAGTTTCTTTACATAGGGGGAAATGTCTGAAAAAAAATGGGACCAACCTAATGAATAATAACAATTTACAAAAAATATTATCGGCTCACAAGCTAGAGCTATGAATTAATCTGTATATTCAAAACAAGAGTATTTTTTTATTAAAAACATATTACTATCAACGTGAGCTTGTCATATTATTAGTAGTCTGAATCGTAAACCTTCTTTTTGTGGTTGGTAAAAAATGTAACAAAAATTGACAACTAAACGTACACAGTAACTCACGCATATTATTAAAACCATGTACAAATTGTATGTAATAAATATATATAGTTATAAGTAAATTGTTCCCCCTACTATTGAGGGAGAATGTGCCCGGTATAATGGCAATAGGCTCGCCCCCTATTACATTGGGACCAAAAATACATTGGCGAAGTGTGGGCGCACTGCAGTGCACCTCTGCGTACCCCTTCGGGGAATACAGGCGTGATGATGTATATGATCCCCCTATCGGCGTTACCCGGGAGCGGTTCATTATACGCAGCCACTAACTCTACCAATCCTCTTAATTAGCAAACATTACCATTGATTGCCTTCTAATGTTACTATTAATTTGTTAATGAACTGGTGAATTAACAATAAAGGGATTCGTGTTTTACATAAATATCAATATCTATATAATTATTACATTATCATTTCAACTATTTATACGAAGCAGAATATTAAGTATCGTTATTTATCGAATAAAATAATCATTTATTTACATCTGTTTGGTAATTCAGATACCCTTTTTGCCTTAAAACACTCTTATAGTCAGTTTGTAAATAAATTTTGATGTGTATAATTTTGTTTTCATATATTTACGCGAATACTATTCATTGAAATTAAACTATTTTACGGATTTTATCGTCGGGAAAATAAAATAGTAAATAAACGCGATAAAATCCGTAAAATAGTTTAATTTCAGTGTATTATTTTGTTCTTTTTCCCTAAAAAACTTGTTATCAACTTATTCGGTACTTGCGATTTTATTGTATTTTTTTTTGTGACACTTCAAACGTCATTTTACTTTTACCCGACTGCCTCAGAGAGTGGGTAATATTTTCCGAGTCTCCATGCCATTTCCAGTTATTCCATATTCTATGACACAACAATATAACTGTAACTATAATATAAGTCGGTACATGTACATACGCTGACAAATAATGACTAAACTTTAATAAGTAAAAAATGATTCCTCCTTTCTCTAATTCTACAAATTGCAAATGTCTCATATGTTACTTACTCATGTTCAAGAAAGTATATTCTAATACTAAGTAAACATGAACAATGGGTAAGCAATGAATATGTTATCAGTTATCACACATACCTATAAACCATCGAATGTAGTCAATAGGCCATTCATATCTGTGTACAGCATTATATGAGTCACTGCGCCTGAACAGCGGTTTGAGGAAACCTACACGTCTATAAAAAGGCATATGAGGTTCACCAATCTAGTCTGGGCCAGCATGGTGGACTATGGCCCAAATCTCCTTCGTATTGAGGGAAAACGTGCCCGGTATAATTGAAATTGGCTCGCCCATTTGCAAGCTAAGTACATCGGCGAAATGCATCTCTGCCTACTCTTTTGAGAAATACGAGCGTGATGATGATTTTCGTTATTCCCCAGAATAGTCCATGCGATAACGTAAATATAACCGGGTATATACTCGGGTATATGCTCAAGTGTATTATGGGCTGTGTATAATAATAATGTGCAAGCTCATGAATAATACATAAGGGATCATACGCGGTAAACGTTTAGATTAAAGTGTAGTGTACACGCACCGTCCGGATATGGAACGGATTTTTATCCGGACAAATTTACTTCTGCAGTACGTTAATAAAAAAATGACACTTGAAGTAAATATTCTTTATGGCTTTATAACTAGTCATCGAGTTCTAAGAAGACTCCTTCGACGGCTAGTTATCTTGATGATAGAATGTAATTTAGCATCGAAGAAAAAATATATAGTGTTAATCATCTGGGTTCAAAAATCACTTAGTTTTTCGTGCGCTAAATAATGTGTCATAACTGATGATATATTTTAAGCTTTTTTTATCATGAAATAATCCAAATTTAAATGTAATAAAATGAAATACCGTGTCAAATCGGGCCTCTTAAGACACTGTTGGCGATATTGACAACTCATTGTTAAACCCGATATTCTAAACATACCCTGATAAGCATATCGTTAAGTAAAATATGTCGGGGATAAGGCTTCATAACTCACTAAACATAAAGTCTGAATGTAATCTATTATCGGTCAAAAAATTGTTCTAATTTCCGGAACAGCGCAAGTGTAATGTCTCCCTAGTTTATAGCATGCGTCGGCATGGTGAAACGCATCCGGTCATATTTCGACCGATATTACGAGTTATAACCGCATTCTTATTCATAGAGCAATTTTAGAAATCCTTCCACGGACAGTCCGTGGATTTTTAGCGGTTTCGTATGCACGGGGCTATAACCCTTCGGAGGGGGAGTGACCTTTTGTTTGAAGCTTCATACCGACGGTAATGATGTCTTTTTATTTATGAGCATTTTTATAAAATATATTATGTCTATCTTGTGTACCTCAAATTAAGTGTAAGTAGTGGTTATTTGTTTCATTTTCTGTACAGCCACGCCTTATAAGATTTATTTAAGTACCCAAAAACGAACTTAGGTTAAATATAAATATATTAAATTTCTCAAGAATTCATGAGATTAAAAAGAATATACTAGAATATTCGTCTTCATTTAAATGATATTATCAAAATCCAACATTGAGGTCACAAATATTATTTTATTCGAACTTAAATAGAGCACGCTGTAATCTCTACGATATTATTTATCTTTGAATCAATACTATTGGATCAAATTATTTATTGGATATATTAAAAAAGCTAACACAGGTATCAATATTAAATCGTTTTAAAGGGTTCTTTATTGAGTTATCCGGCGGTTAGCGTAAGTAATAATGTATGGGGTGGAGCAGTAAGTGGGTGCCAGATCTAGGAACCGGGTTCATGGAGATTAGGAGCGAAGAAGGGTTTAGTAGTGGTAGACTATTAAACACAAATATCTTCTATATTTTGCGAAGAATAATGTTTACGGCTTATGCCCAAGTAGAAGCAATAATATTCGGTATAAACTAGTTTTTTAGACATGATAACAATATTATGTTTGCTTAAATAAATAATTGTAGTTCCAATAATATCTTCGTCTTAAGGTCCCGTTCTTGATAAGCCTACATGAATGAGCTATAGTCAAATCTTAGACATAAACCATCAAGTTTTAGTGACTTATAAGATTCTCCACATTCTTAATACATCATCATCATTATCACGCCTGTATTCCCCGAGGGAGATTTGGGCCATAGTCCACTACGCTGGCCCAGTGCGGGTTGGTGAACTTCACACGCCTTTCTATAGACGTGCAGGTTTCCTCACGATGTTTTCCTTCACCGTTCAGCAAGTGGTAATCATTATTGAAAATGACATTCGCAAATGAAAATTATCTCAGAGGTGCGGGCCTGGGATTTGAACTTGCACCCCTTACGTTCAAGGCGGGCGTTCTTGCCCGCGAGGCTACCACTGCTTAATACATTCTTAATATATTCATCAATAGAAAATTAAACACTATTCATGGAAACAAGCGCATTTGTTTGAATGTCGGTGCCAACAAACTGTAGGCTACATTGTTAATACAAAATAATTATAGCGTTTTTCGTAGTTAAAATTTTAATTACGTTTTAATTATTTTTTTTAGTTAACTATTAATTTTGCTATCAGTACTAACACTAACAGTGAGTCTCGGTCGCTTAGACCGTAAGTTATCGAGACGCGTTAGAGGTCAGACCCTAGACATTAAAATTGATCGTAATGCAATGAATTTTTGACACACAGTTCGTGCATTAGTTTATACTTTAACCGTACAAACATTGATAAATTCGGTTGCATTTGAAATATTTTGACTCATTCACGTGCTGACTCATAAATGAGACATTTTTTAATGTAATGTAATTTAGTTTAGTGTGAATAATTTAATGTAATTTTTCAAATAATACTAACGTCATTTACATCATTTAAGTTTATTGTTACTAACACAATTGATCCATAGATGATTGATGAATAAATGATAATAATAATAATATATTCCGAATCGCCCAGGAGTCTTCTCTCCGAATAGGTCAGTATCAAGACAAAAATATATCACCAAAAAACAGACTTGGTCTAGTGGTCTGAACGTAAGCCGCTTGGTTCACTTTACAAGTTCTATTCCCGCCAGTAGCAAATTTTGGAAATGGTATTTTCATCCCCGGTCAGGGTGTAACTGAAATCGTCCCCAGTCCATTGTACGGTACTCATAGTACAAGCTTTACTTAGTTTGGGATCATACGATGAGTATATGTTGTCTGGCGTATATGTTTAGAACAACATACCATACATTATTGCCAATTAGTTTTAGTATAAATAACGTCGTTTCCAATGAACCATAGAGTCATCCACATCAATATTGGTTATGGTATATTATAGGTTAAAAGGTGAAGTCACTCAAGCGCCATGTTTAGTTATACAGGTTGTATCAGAAGTGCGAAATAATATTGTAGGTGAATATATGGTAGCTCATATTACTACTACTACTACTAAAGCCCTTTTAACGTCCCACTGCTGGGCACGGGCCTCCCCTCAATGCGAGGGGGATTCGGGCCATAGTCCACCACGCTGGCCCAGTGCGGGTTGGCAGACTTCACACATCTATCGAAAACTAGTCAAGTAGTCAAGTCAGACGTGCAGGTTTCCTCACGATGTTTTCCTTCACTGTTTTATAGCAAGTGATAATCTCAGATAAAAATGAGATTCGCACATAAATCCCAGAGGTGCGAGGTGAGGTTTTTGAACCTGCATACTTCGATTGCAAGGCGTGCGTTCGACCACTCGGCTACCACTGCTTATATTAGTACCTACTACCTAACTATCATAGTTTCTGAGTTACAGACCTTTGAGTATTTGTCACAAGCATCGTTTTGTGGCCTTAGGGCCACCCAATTACCCTATTTAACAAAGTAAACTAGATGGGTAACTGGGTTACCGCAGAATATCAGTAGCTGTGGCGTAGGCATGTCTGCACCCAGCTTTGTGCTGAGTGGTAACCCGTTGGACAGCACTTACCTTACCAACTATATCAATTATTGTATGTACCAATTACTATGCTGTTCAATAAATGGATTTTCTTTCTTTCTTTCTATCTACGTGAGGCGGCTATTCATATTCCTATAAGATTTTTTCAAGTTTGTGACTTGAAAAATTCTTATAGGAATCGAGATATACCTACCAAAATTTTAAAATTGGCGGCATTTTTTTTTAATCATGCTTAAATTTCGATAAAAAAATTATACCATTCAGTTGTATATCTGATACCCGTGCAAACGCTAAATTGTTATTTCGGACTTCTGATACAGATATATCGTTGGAATCAGTGAATGTTTCTCCGTTTTTAGAGCTGGGTGACGTGCAAAGTTACCAAAATGGCGCTTGAGTCAAAACGTCGCGCGAGGATATTATAATTCAAGTCGGACAAGCCGAAAGACAGCCAGACACGTCTCATCCTCGTCGGTGGTCGAGGCCGAGGGTAAAATTGAAATGCAAGCCGTCTCGACAAACGAGCACGGACAACTGGTGAGCTGTGCTTGGGTAATACGCGATTGGAATTTCATAAACTTTGTTGCTGTGTCCAGTTACAAGTTTAAGTAAAGATTTCTTTATTAAAGAGCATTCATTGTTGAAATTTGTAAGTGTCCTTGTAACTTAGGATCTCCCATATCTGGTGTGAGCACTAAATACCTTATATTATTTATCTCAATAAAAAGCAGTGGTAGCCGAGTGATCGAACGCACACCTTGCAATCAAAGTATGCAGGTTCAAAAACCTCACCTCGCACCTCTGGGTTATGTGCGAATCTCATTTTCATCTGAGATTACCACTTGCCATGAAACGGTGAAGGAAAACATCGTGATGAAACCTGGACGTCCATAGAAAAGACGTGTGAAGTTCACCAACCCGCACTGATCCAGCGTGTTGGACAATAGCCCAAAAATCTCCCTCGTATTGAGGGGGAATGTGCTCGCTTCCTATTACATTGGGACCAAAATACATCCGCAAAGAGTGGGCGCACTGCAGTGCACCTCTGCCTACCCCTTCGGGGAATATAGGCGTCGTCATGATGATGACGATGATGATGATGTAAAAAATAAGATGTTGATTATAAGAGGCAGCAGACACCAGAGACAGACACCAACACGAATTGGGACCCAATTCTCGCATGATCGACATTATCTCTAATCCGACATATGTCGAAACGTAACGTCAAATTGGTCGTATTTTTTGTTTTGTTACGACATTATGTCGAATTAGAGATTATGTTCTTGCGAGAATTGCCCCCCAGTATTGACATATTATTATTATTATGAGTCCATAACGTCCCATTGCTAGGCAAAGACCTCCCTCCCCTTTCTCCATTCATCTCTATTTTGAGCTAAGATGGGTCACTCTTTTCGATGGGAGTCCAGTTCATCCCAGTTCATCTGCCGCGATGTCTTCTTGACACATAGAAAAAGTAAATTTCACAACGAAATGACACTGAAAGCGCAAGCAAATTTAGGCGCGTGGAGGCGTGGCTTTTACGACAAAAATTAAAAATCTTTATGTATATTGAAACAGAGTTCGTTTCGGTATTGGCAAAAAAATCTAGTTCAAGGAAACCATTCAACCACCTTTCTCCAGGTGTACATCTCGTCAAGATTCCCCCTTGAATAAGTAACGGCGATATGCCGCGGTCCTTCAGGTGTTCCCGATACGGGGACGATACGGTTCCGATACGGGTGCGGTGCTCTGTTCCACGATAAATAAATTATAATCTCGTTACGGACAGCTCTTGCAACATTAATCGGTTGAATAGGGTAAAAGGTGCAGTTATCGGTTGATTGGTATGATCTGTTAGTATTATTTTGTATGTGTCAATGTATGGAAATTATATGGTAGATAGTTTCCCGAAATAGGTAGCTGAAATGGTTACGAGTAGAATAAAGTTGGAAATTGTATTATGGTGTGTTCAGAAGCTCTGATTTTTTTGTATAATGAATAGTAATTATTGGTTTGTAAAACCATAATATGTCAATAAAAAACCATTAACTACGTTGAAACCTTAAAAAAATATCATTTAACAATGAAAACAAGTATATTAACATTATCTGCCCGCAAAATATGACTTTAGTGACTAATCAATAATAATATTTAAGCTGTTACTGATACTCACCCCTATAGGTACAATGATCTAATTATGGTTTTATACATAAATCCAATTTAATTACATGCTTATAAAGCGCTTTAAAAAGTACTTGAGAATAATTACATAACTTTATTAATACACTACCGATAACTAGTGCGCTCACCCCTCAATAAAGCTGCCTGAGGCGACACGTGCGCCGTCGGATTGGGTCAGACTGAAATATCGACGGTTATTTGTGTAACTACATTTATAATGATGGCTTACACACTCAGTTTAAAGTATTATACATAAAAAATAGCATAAAATAATCTGATATAACGTAGGTTTTATAGAATTTAAATTGACTCATGAATCTTTATTAGTTTAATAGTGTAATATATAGTTGCTATCCAGATACCAGTATCCTTACCCTATAAAGCTGACAAAAAACAAACATAGCCGTCGGGAAAAAAAATATAATTTCATAATTAGCAGTTTTTTTATGTACAAAATGAAAGTTAGGGAGGACCTACAGTTATAGAAATTACTGAAAAGGGTTTTAAAAGATAACTCAAGGAATTATCAATATGGACTAGACAGTTTACAGCATTGCTCACCTAAGCCATTTTTGACAATTTGTAAGTGCCCACTTAGACCATTTTTTTATAGCCTTTAAATGTCCCACTGCGCAAAAGCCTCCCCTTTACTTCTCCACACATCTCGGTCTTGGGCTATTTCCTGCCACGATGTAACCGCAAAGGTGTTCAAATCATCTCGCCACCTCTTCCTCGGTCGACCTCTTCGTCGGCGACCGTCAACAGGTATCCAATTAACAATCCGGTAACAGCGATGTTTGGCCACCTTTGCGGGCTCATGCGGGCTACATGGCCGGCCCACTTCCACTTCAGCCTCGCAGTGTTTTTACTTAGACCTATACAAAATAAATGATTTGAATTTGCCTTCCCACACGCGCTAGACGTGAAATTTATTGCCATGAGATGATATGGATTGTATGATGCTACGATCTTCGTACGTTGTAAGATCATCATTGCGAGGTACAGTCAGCGAAATAATTTTGTAAGCAAAGCGAGTGATGCCACTCGGCCCGGGGCAATTAATAAGTTTAGGACCGGCGACGGCGCGAGACGCCCCGGCTCGCGGTTGTCAAAGTTACGGACTACAAAAAAAGATAAAAAAATGTCATAGTCAAATGTCTTAGTCGCGGTGCATGCGAAAGCGATCCCGTGGCGCCCCGATATAAGCGGAAGATGGTACACCGTCGTTTTTTAGTGGGTATACGGCCTTCTGCCGGGACTCCCACATAACCCTGTTACTTCCCCTGAGGTGGCAGGGTATCCATAAAGGATTTTCCGAAGAAAAAAAAAATGTCATAGTAAAAAATTGACAGGTTAGATTATTTTCCTTATATGCTATGCTACCGGATCAAAGCGCGACCCCGACTGAGAAGATCCGGCAAGAACTCAGTGGTCTTGTCATTTTTTTATTTTTTTTTTATTTTGCCAATAATTCTAAACGGTAATGAGACTTGGAAATTAAGCTCCAAAATTTGAGATATATATTTACAGTAGCTTTGTTGAGTACTTTAGTAATTTAAAATGTTGTTGTAGACGATTTGCAAATAGATTGCAATTAATATAAATATGGATGACGTAAGAAAATTAAAGAAGAAAGTTGAAATGTAAAAAAAAATATTTTAAGTATAATTTTATTTTAAGTTTCTTATTTTAGTTGAGATTATTATATTTTATTTAAGTATAAATTAGTTTAAAATAGTTTTCATGCTGTCGCTACTAATAAAGTGGACAAAGAGCCAATACTGTAGATAGCTCCAGTGCATTTGGGTCTGTGGTCTAACTGTCTCTACACACTGACCTCGGTTTTATTACTACTAACATTAGAAGTCATTGGTAGCCAAGTATTTGAACGCACGCTTTGCAATCAAAAAGTGCAAGTTCACCCTGGCTCTAAACTTTTGGTATAGCGCCTTTTTTCCTAGAATAGTGAAGGAAAACATCGTGAAGAAATCACTAGTCTGGATAGATGGGTGAAGTTTACCAACCAGCATAGAGCCCGCGTGGTGGACTATAGCCTGAATCTCCTCCGTATTTATCACTGTGTCCAGTAATGGGACGTAATTTTTTTTTCTTATATTATTGCTATCATGCGATCAGTCTGGTGACTATAAGCAGATTATTTGTGTCAGCAGTATGTTAGGCAGGCCATTCCATTGATTGGGTTCCTTCTTGTCAATGCTTATAATTATATTTATAATGGTAATGGTAATTTGTCCCAAATGTGTTATCTTTTAAATCTTCTTTTAGGCAGTGGTATGTTCAAAGGAGACGGATACGCTTTCATACATTCTTGGGCCCAGTTGTAAAAATATGAGAGTGGTGTCAATTAAGAGCTTATATATTATCAAACCATCTCCGAAAATTTTGCTGATCTTGGCAATCTGAGAGCAGAATTATTAGAGATTTAATAAAAGTGTGGTTATTCTACAAAGTGACAACAACCTAGATACTAAACAGCTGTTTTTTTAACTGTGATTGTTATTTTGTTTGAAAATACAGTTTTGGTGTTAATTCAACCACTTTAGTGTATTTTAGTATTTTAATATATTAAAATGAATACTATAATATATTATATAATATATTAAAATGAATAATAATATATTAAAATGTGCTTAATCATTAATAACACAATTTGTTTTTGAGCTACCGAACGTGCTCACTCTGTCTGGGGCGCGCGGGCATTCGGAAACTCGTCCGTCGACATTTTGTGGAGCGTTCGGAAACGCGGACGCCACACAGTTATTTACTATATTAATTGTAGTTTTTTTTTTATTGTTAATTATTACAATGTATGTATTCATTTTAATTGAATCAATCATGTATTTTATGTTCGATTGTTTAAATCGTTCACAGTAATCGATACTCTATTTCTTCAGTGAAATAAACTTATTTTTATGATTTCTCGTCTCCCGGATAGTGAATTGAGCTGATTTTTTTATATTTTGAATCAGAAAAAAATAACGCTTTTTTTAAACCATATCTCAACTTATTACAATTGGGCCCAGAGATCCCCGTCTCCTTTGTCGCTAGGTTGTTAATATGCCTTTTTATTCTCTCCCTGTACTTCATTATTGTGTATTCCACCTCTTTTTTGACAATGTGAATATCAAAATAATAATATGATATTAATTATTATGATATTATAAACAGTCGAAGCGAGACGAGTGAAATCCAAATGAAGCATTTATTCATTATAATGACCTCATCCAGGTTTAGTCATTAAATGTTGAGTATAGTATATTTTGCGAATCTCATTTTCATCCGAGATATCACTTGCTAAGAAACGGTGAAGGAAAACATCGTGAGGAAACCCGCACGTCTGAGGGAACTTAACTAGTTTTCGATAGATGTGTGAAGTCTGCCAACCCACACTGGGCCAGCGTGGTGCACTATGGCCTAAATCCTCCTCTCAATGAGAGGGGGATTTAGGCCATAGTGCACCACGCTGGCCCAGTGCGGCCCAGTGCCCGTGCCCAGCAGTGGGATGTTAAAAGGGCTGTAGTAGTAGTATAGTATATTTTATTGCGTTTTATATTTATTGCAATATATCGTTTGCCCCCACGTTGCAAATGTCCTCGGTGTCATTTGAAAACGTATCGTTTCAGTATCACATCCTGTATCTACTGGGGCGAGAGAATTATTTTTAAATGTACTATGTATACTATTATATTATTTGTTAATTGATAATATGAATAATACTATGTATACAAATAAACATTAGAGCGGTAAAGAGGGCGCGGGAAACTCGCTCGCGTCATAGGTGACATTGCGTTGGAACATGAGCTTTATCATTACGAGAATACAGTCCGTATTGGCAAAAAATTAGTCGCGCGCATTTAGACGCGAAGGGCTTAGCGGTCACAAAGCCATCCACTAGAAAAAGACAACAAAAAGTTACATTTCAACTTAGTCCCTCATATTATTATGCTCGAGAAACAACCTTTCAGTAGTTCAAAGGCATAAGTAATGAAAACGGCTCGAAGCTACGACAAATCCGCAGTACACCGAACAAAATAACACAAACAAACAATAAACATATACCGACTATTTACGTAACAGCGTAAATACTCGACGAATATTCAGAGTTATTACGTTTCGTTCTAGGAAAGCGATGTTTTTATTCTTCTTATTAAAATGATTCCAATAAGTAAGCAATTTAAATTTACGATGCACTAGACGACGGCTGGGACTAGTGGTTTGAACTATACCGCTTGGCTCACTGAAGTAGGTTGCGGGTTCAATTCCTGCCAGTGGCAAATTTCTAAAACGGTCTTGGCGGAATTTGCCCAAGTCTGCGTGTAACTGGGATCGCCCCCAGTTCATAATACAAGCTTTGCTTAGTCTGGGATCATTCGATGAGTATGTGTTGGCTGACGATATTTATTTATGTATGTTGATGTTGCATGTGACGTCACTGAATCTCAATTTGTGACCATCATGATTTTATTCCGTTTCAACTGTCAGCTTAAATAAAGTTTGTGACTAAGATTTATGGCAAATTCAACGTTATGGTATTAGAATTGATGCACAAAACTAGCCTAATACATCATTAAAGTAGAGGAGGGTGGGGGAGACCTTTGTCCAGCAGTGGGACACAAATGTTTATAAAAAAGTTACTAACAATTATTTTTGACATTAACAGAAAGATAAAACGCTAATTGTATTCAAAGAAAACACAATTTTTTCACCATCTACCCCCTATTGCATCCCTTTGGGGTTGATTTTTTTGCAATGAAACCAATACCTTTAGAGCAAAAAAGATTTTTCGAAATCGGTTCACTGATGCCGGAGATATGCGGTAGCCCGGAATGCAAACTAACACTCCATTGCACCCCTATGAAAACATTTTATTTCAAAAATCATGAAACACGTTTTCCTTTATTTTGTATAAAGTTGCATATTTTCACATTTTAACGGCTATACACCCCCAAATTGCACCCCTAAGGGATAGATTTTCACTTTTTTTGAATGAGACTAGCCTTAACAAGTTTCTTATTATACAACAATAGAAATATCGAATTATATCTATACATACATACACATAAATAAAATTGGAGTGTCTGTTTGTAATATCAAAATAACACTTTTTTACCAAATGCGTATGAAAGTATATACGATACCTATAACGAAAAAGCAATTTTAATTTTTTTTGTCTGTCTGTCTGTCTGTTTGTTTGAGGTAAACTTCTAAACGTCTGAACCGATTTCAATGGGACTTTCACTGACAGATAGCTGACGTTCCAAGGCGTAACTTAGGCTACTTTAATTTCATAAAAAGCATTAGGGTTCCGCGGGAAAACATAATACCCATATTTCCGGGTAGTCTCCCTAAAGTCCACGCGGGCAAAGTCGCGGGCACAGCTAGTTTAAAATATATTTAAAAAACATAAGCGTCGAATTAAAAATCTCCTCCTATTGTTAAAGAACATAAATAGGTAACAAACGACGCAAACTCCTTTGATAAATCTGAACCAGATATCGAATAACAAATTTACTGCCAACTAAATACATAATTCACACAAATATTGATGTAATCTGGAACCAGTAGCGTTTTCTTTGAGATTGCCGCGAGCATTGCAGATAGCAGAGTCCGCAGAAATAATAGGACAACTTTTATCGACTGTGTCAGGTGAGCTCAATGGAAGGCTTATCTATGAAATACTCCTGGAAATTACAGAGGCCAAGTTTTTATCGGAGTGCCCGCGGCGTTCGTCCTCTCATAATCAATAAAGTATTGTTAGGTAGCCTTGCCTGTATGCAGGCGATAGGACTGGTAGCATGTCAATGGACATTATTGTTATTTGAATTGTATTTATTGTCGATAAGAATCTTACAATACTGATGCAGTAGAAGAATATTTTTTTAAAGGTCAGATTTAGATCAATACAGCCGTTTATTACTGATTCTCAAGAGCTATAACTGCACACACATCTTCTATACTATCACTATAGCCCTCTTAACGTTCCACTGCTTGGTACGGGCCTCCCTTCTATACAAGGGTAATTCAGGCCATAGTCATCCACGCTGGCCCGGTAAGGATTGGCAGACTTAACACATCTATCGAGAACTAGTCAAGTTCTTATAGTGCGTTCTTATTGTTTCTTCACGATGTTTTCCTTCAACGTTACTTAGCAAGTGACAATCTCGGATGAAAATGAGATTCACACATGAAACCCAGAGGTGCGAGCCGGGGTTTTAACCTGCGCACTTTTATTGCAAAGCGTGAGATCAACCACTCGGCCACCACTGCTATCTTCTATACAAATAAATAAAATTAAGGTGTCTGTTTGTAATGTGCAATAACAGCGTTCATATGCTGTATATAAGCTATATGTATGTATCTATACGCTGTATGTGTATAAGCTACCTATAACGAAAAATAAAAGTTAAAAGTTTTTGTCTGCCTGCCTGTTTATTTTGGGTAAACTTTCAAAAGGTTTTACCAGTTTTTGTCAATACTTTCACTGGCAGATAGCTGACGGGATAACGTGTAGGTATACAATGAGTAAATTAGGCTACTGTAATTTTGAGAAAATAATTAGGTTGTCTAAAGGCGTACGATGTCGCGAGCACAGCTAGTGTAATATAGCTTAACAACCAATAATTATCGGCACCAGTGTAAAAATAAATTATTTCTCCCAAATATCACAAAACATACGCTGAAAATTTGTGTCCGCATTCAATGCGTCAAAAAGCGCTTTTCTAATCCGCGCACGAAGCGAGCCTGTCGGACACACACACGTTATCAGAACGAATGTCATACACACAAAACATTTGCCAGGAGAAAGTGGGTTATCACGGACACAATAGGCTACTGGTGTAGGGCTGCGACCTATCTCCATCGGGTTCACTACGCCATGCATGTTTTAACATGTTAAACCTACATTAAAATTAAACTATTTTACGGATTTTATCGCGTTTATTTACTATTTTATTTTCCCGACGTTAAAAAAGCACACCGACTCCAAGGATGATACGTGAGGCCATTGAAATTAAAAAACATCCTAATTTCAATAGGGAAGATGGCTGGGTGCTACCACCAACTTGGGATCCAGTAATTAATATGATTAAATCCAAAACCAAGTGTACCATTGCAAGACTTCAAGACACCGTAAGCACTTTCTGCGTGGATCGGACCGCAAACAACAACTAAATATGAGGGTACCCAGTTATTAACTATGACATCAGGACGTCTAACACCTCAGTCCCCCCGTGACCGTGGTTGCTGTAAAGCAACCGAAACGTCGGGAAAATAAAATAGTAAATAAACGCGATAAAATCAGTAAAATAGTTTAATTTCAATGTATAGTATTCGCGTAAATATAAGAAAACAATATGTTAAACCTAATCAAAGGTATGAAATGCATCATAAAAAATAAGGAGAGTAAACATTGCTTCTCTTCTCACCTGCAATTAGAGGTTATTACAGCCAGTTTCAAGTAATTAATAGCAAGAGAAAATTAAATGAGTACACATTTTAAATAAAAAATGGATCAATAATGAGATTAAGATGGCAGGTTATTCAGGGGGTAATAATTAAAATCAAAATACATTAATATTTCATACATTTTCGTTATTTCTGAGTAAACGTATAATACCTATTACTGACAGCCTATAAAGCCTAACATGATTTGTATGCCTATATTTTCCACAGCGTAATAAAGTCTAAAGAACTTAGGTGAAATGGGGATCACAGGCATGATGGTTGTTATATTTGTGTAATTTTGTCAATCCTCCAAAATTGGTTTTTGATAGTAGGTAGCAGCCCTAACTTGGCCGAAGCGACTACAGCGATCTGATAGGCTTCTTGCCAGCTCCCTGAGACTTGGCTCATGCTCGCTAACAAAATATGACTTGAAATACTGTGCGTAGGGTGGCTAGTGTCCGGTTGGTCTTTGAGACTACTAATAATTAAGCCGAATGGAAACTTACTATACGACTTGTTCTAGTGGTTTGAGCCAGGGTCACTGAACCAGCTGTTTGCGGATAGCAAACTTCAGAAATGGCCTTTTCGGAATTTGCCAGGGCAAATGACCAGGGTCTATACATAGACATAGACCAGGGTCTTATTGAAGTTGGGATCACCCCCAGCCTATTGTATGGTACTCATAGTACAAGCTTTGCTTAGTTTGGGATCATACGATGAGTATGTTGTCTGACGATAATTATTATTGAAATTATGATAATGCTAGGCTGACATGTTCTAAAACATTGGAATCTAAGAAACATGACTCTTAATAAAAGAGACTTGCGGACCTATATGAATGTCGTCATTCTTTCTCAATATTGACCAATCAATTCTAATAGGATTGTAGACACAGTTTTATGCCTCTAGTTTTGGGCAACGGACCGATAGAATATTTTTCTTAAAATTATACTTAATACATCTTCTAAGTAATTGATAATATCAGAAATTACGGTCTTCCTACCAAAAGATGGTTGCTTTACTTTTAATGGGTCGATTTTTGCGCCGAGCTATTAAATACATAGAGAGGTTGCCAAATTGGATCATATTGGTTATAACAATTGCTTGTTATCTAAAAGATTTGTGAAAAGCTTATAAGGTTTATTATACTAAACTATGATTTCACATTTAAGTACTCATTGAGGTTTAATTTGATTACATTCACATTGTCACATTACATGTCACATTGTAATGTAGATCTTACTTCGAGAATGTGTAGAAATAATGAGGAGGAACGATTTTAATTTGATTGAAGTTTTGAATACTTCATGAACCATGAATTACATAGAGGAACATACTCAGCTGCAATGCACTGACCAGAATAGATAGATAATTGTGTCCCCGATATTTTATCGTACTGTTTCTAATGTCACTAAAATAATTACACACTAGATTTGTATCTGTATTATTGATTCTACATTCGTATTGTAACAGTTCCATAAAGAGTAGTGACTTCAAACGCTATGCACGTGAATTTTGTGTTTCAAAATGGCTGATAACTATTTTCAACGTTTTAAATATATCTTTAATATGTTATTCTCAGTGAAAAATATTATGATAACGCGTTTAATCGGCGGAATTTACTACAGAATCAGTGATAACAAGTTTCTTGATCTGCTCACAAAAGCGTATTGTGTGGCCATTACAGTATATTACAATGTTTCCGTCTTTGAAACGGATCATAAGAATATTGGAAAAGTCTTCTATATTTTCATTATATCTGTATGTACTTACAACATAAATGCTTTTGTTTCTTTGATAACGGATTCTGACCGCCTCACCATATTCTGCACTCAACTGAAAAAAATTGACTCATCTTTCGACTTGAGTTTGAGTATAAATGTGCCGGTCTCTCAAATTTGTTTCTGTATAATAATCATTACTAAATTATACGGAAGCTTAATGTTTTTTCATGATAACCCTGGGAACGGTGTTGAGTTTCATATGCGTTTTGTTGCCATCTCTCTATTTTTGATCACGTATGTATCTTCAAATCTCAGTAGAATAATTATGTTTGAGCTAATATGGCGAAGAATGGTCGTGATTAGAGAATACTTTGGGAAGAAATTGACGCAGGCACGCCGAGTGGAAGGTGAAGAAGCTCTCAGGATCAGTCTCAAAGAGTGTATGTTGACATTCAATAATTTCTTGGATGCAGTCAAGCTAGAAACAGCGGTGAAGCTCATGGTCAGTGACAGTGCCGCAGATGAAATATCTGTTGGAATGGTTATCTACAAATATTGTCTGTTTCTTCTTCTATCTTCTTTTTTATATAATGTCATAGAGATATACAGGGTGTTTCAGAAGTCCGAAATAATACTTTGATGTTTGCATCAGTATCGGGTATACAACTGAATGATGTAAATTTTTTTTTGGTCGTTTATTTCTAAAACTCATAATATCTCGAGTCCTATGTAATATTTGCATGTTATGTTTTGTAAATATTAGTAAGTAGTCGCCCCTCATAAGTGTAATTTACACTGCGGAATAGGGTTATGGATGTACCCAAAGGCCAGAACACGACAAATATTCAAAGGTCTATAACCTCATAAACTATGTTAGTTAGGTATAAACTGTCTTCACTAAGGATCCACAATATGAGCTAATGTATTTGTACCCAAAGTATTATTTCGGACTTCTGATACACCCTGTAGATCAGCCTCTCACCAACTTCAAATTTAAATGTGGTAGAACATGATGTCTTTTAAAAAAAATAAAATAAACAATAATCCAAGATATACAAGTATTCGGTACCATGTTTTGGTAATATAAAACAATATTATGTTTTCTGATTTAAATATCGTTGCTAATAATTGCAAATATTTTCAGATTGTATTACACGCAGGTGCCATTGTTCCACACATAATGGTGTTTGTTTATTGTGTGATTACCAAAGAAGTTATTGAGGTAAGTTTTAGAATAACATAAACTTTGACTATTTATTTTACTTGTTATTCGCTTCTGTCTATTCTAAAATATTGTGTATTTGTATAGTGTTTGTTGACTTATAAAAAAATGACTCCACTGAAGAAAAAACAATCTTTAGGCACCTATTCATCGTATGATCCCAAACTAAGCATTTCTTGTACTATGATGGGTGCAATCGTCTTGGAGTGATCTCAATTGCAACCGGACCAGAGCGGATTATGGGAAGGAATTTCTGAAATTTGCCGCCGACGGGAATGCAACCCGCGATCACCCGGTGCAGTAAGGCGAGCTGCCTTCGAACCCCTAGATCAAGCCGTCGTCACTATAAAATTCACAGCTAACCTTTATTAGAATATTTCAGTTTAGAACATTCCGTATGACTCTTGCATTAATTGTCTGCAAATTGTTCATATTTTTCAATTTCCAGGCAACGGACTACCTTGAGTTTTTATTCGGTCATTTAATTGAATGTCTACCAATACTCTTAGCAGCGTTGGCGAGACGAGAATTAATAAAAATCCAATTGTTGATACAAAAACAACTTCTGATTGGCAAAGGTACGTTATTAAACCATTCATTACAATAAATTAGGTTCTAGTTGAGCACTATAAGATTCAATCTTCAAATGACAGTGTTGTTATCGTCTGGAAAAATCTGAATAGAATCAGCAGTTTTGGAGTTAACCTTAGACTTTAATAGCAAGAGGCTCGCTCTCTATTATATACTAATACTTATTTAAAATAGATTGTCAACTGCTATCTATTGTAACAAATAAAATTAAACTGACACTAGTACTATTAAGAGTATCATCAAGACATCAAACTTTTACGTCATTGTATATTAAAAACTTAAATCTTGCATGCATTCCGAATGGGTGGTAGATATACTATTATTATCTTTTGTTTATTGACGAGTCATAAATACCTGTATTGGTTGATATTAATAAAAAAAAACCGGTCAAGTGCGAGTCGGACTCGCGCACGAAGGGTTCCGTACCATTATCTATAAAAACGGCAAATAAATCACGTTTGTTGTATGGGAGCCCCCTTAAATATTTATTTTATTCTGTTTTTTAGTATTTTTTGTTATAGCGGCAACAAAAATACATCATCTGTGAAAATTTCAACTCTCTTACTATCACGGTTCATGAGATACAGCCTGGTGACAGACGGAGGGACGGACGGATGGACGGACGGACAGCGAAGTCTTAGTAATCCCGTTTTACCCTTTGGGTACGGAACCCTAAAAACTAATTCTGATTCTTCACGATAATTTCTCTTGCAGAAGGATCTACTCGTGAAGTGGTAGAAGACTGTCTGAAGTTCCTGGAGTATAAATCTTTAAAGTACACCTTCTGGCAGTTATGCAATATTGATACAACCTTGATTGTCAACTTGATCGGCATTTGTACAACATATACTATTGTTATGGTTCAATTTGCGCATCTTTATGACTAGGTCTTTGAGCGGGCCATCATCCTACATTCTACCCGTAAAAAACCGCCGTTTCTAAAATATTCACAAAAAACCTCGGGGGATTTGAATACCGTTATACTTTCTCGCCAGTTCAAACCCACTGGTGTTTAATCCTTAACGATCGTGCATACCAGCAAGAATCTACGTAAGTGGATGGCCCACTCTCATTTAGGGAGTGTTAAGCGTGTTTTTAGTTTGTATTTGATCCACAGGCCATTTCTAATATTAACAGCTGCGCGCTTTGTGGCCTACGCTTGAGACATAAAATAAAACTGTTATAGACATACCATTTAATTATCAATAACTCTTTTATTGAATGTCAGCTTTGGCTTTGTTTATATTTAACCTTGAAAAGGGTATCCATGGAGTTTCTTGCCCATTCTTCTCCATAGGAAATGCATTCCGAATGGGTGGTAGAGTCCTAGATTATTGATGATTAATTAGTTTACGTGTTTAATAAATTCTGATTCTGATTACTTCCTATATGTGACACATAATATAACAAATACACGCAATTTGTTTTTGCTATTTTAAATCACGTGTGTATATCATATCGTAATTATAATGTAAGAAATAATATCTAGGACAAAACCCGAATATCCCAGTTTCGAAACTATTTGCTAGTCTTTAAACCCAGTAGTGTACCCAGTCTGATCTGCTTTAGTTCTGCATCGTGGAAAGACCGTCTGTCTCCCGTTATGGGGCGTCGAGTGCATACCCTGGTGCTTCGTTTACAACACTTAGTTGGGAATTTTATTAACCAATTTGTATTTAGATATTGTTATTGTAGAACACGAAAATATCTGTAAAAGAGGTTTGTACGTGAAGGTACATTTAAATTTTGTATAAATTCTGCCGATAGTGTGTAGTGTAATTGTTTAAAATGTAAAGATCAATGTTACAGAATTATGAAAATTATTGTACAATTTTTATATATAACAATTTTATGCGTTGTTACTATGTATAAATTTACTGTTTTTTTTTTCCTTTACTTGTGGTAGATCTTGCTTCTTGCCAAATTTCATGATTCTAGGCCAACGGGATATCCCCGCCAACGGGATTGATTCCCGTGAAAATGTAATAAATACGCAACATAAACCCTTATCCTATCCTAAACCTATATCTTTTGATTGCGTTAACTTAGAAGTTTGATTTTTTACGGCTTCAAGGGACCGTAGACTACGGTCTTCGTTATAAATTTCAACTTGATACCTCCACGCGTTTTTTGAGAAAAAGGGTCTTGACAGTCAGACAAACAGACAGACAACAAGGTGATCCAATAAGGGTAACTTTTTTTTCTTTTTACGTATAGAGACCTAAAAACAAGAGTTGCAACTGAAAAGATCTAATAGCGCCAATAACTGTTGATCCCTAAATTGATAAAAAATCCAATTCCTTTTCAAAACTTTAACAATTGGATTCTAAAACCAGCGACATCTATTATGATATTTATAAACTTAAAAGTCGGGTATGCTGTCGGGTTTTTTACGGGATTGGCAGAAATATTACTTCATGATAAAACTTAAATTTTTATTATGGTGATTGTAATTAAATATCAGAAGAACGAATGGTTAAATCTAAAATTGTTTTGGAAACAGTTTGATAATTTCTTTAAATTTAAACTTCAATTTGTAGCTAAATCTATTGAAATTAAAGACCTTCAAATTAGAATGTCTTGTCATTCAGAACTTGGTATTTTTATTACTTGTTCAAGTCAACTCTCTCGTTCCAATGCTCCAGGAGGAAGCGCGGCGCGTCACTCAGCAGCTCTCAATAATGCATGCACGGAGCTTCTGCGATCCGCGCATGATAAAATGCATCTCCGCGCTGTCTGCTCATATATTAAACCAGCGACTCTATCTTTTAATTTACAATGTGGGTCAAAATGACCTATAGCACTGGTAGCCTAGTTGCTGGAACGCCTACCTTGAAAGTACGGAGTGCAAGTTCAAATGCTGGGCTCACACCTCATAATTGGCGCAACTCAACTCCTAAATCAGCTGTCCCCGTTAAACCTTTTTTGATCTAATCTATACAAAAAAATAAAATTTGAGTGCCTTTTTCTAATATTAAAATTACACCTTTTTACTTAATACTTATGAATGTATAGAAGGTACCTATAACGAAAACGCAATTTTAAATATTTCTGTTTGTCTGTCTCTTTGTTCCGGGTATACTCCGAAATGGCTTGACTGATGTTGACGGGGCTTTCACTAGCAGATAGCTGATGTTACAAGGTACTCCTTGTAGAACACGAAAGTTACTACTTAAGCTGCATTTATTTTAGAAAAATAATTAAGGCTCAGCTAGAGGTAAATACAATACAAGACGCAGAGTTGCAGACTTGTTATAATCATTATAAATAATTTTGTAAACTATAGAACATAACCTTGAACCTGTACAGGTACTTTTCGCACCCACTAGAGGCACTACACCCGTCTGAAGTGGTCTGCTACGAGACGCGCCAAGGGTGCCTACTACACCACTAGCTAGAAAAGATAGGACACGCAGCTTTCTAAATTAGTTAGGCACTGGCTACAAATTGATGAACACTTATTTTGGCTACATACTTTGATAGCATACATACAGTGGTAGCCTCGTTGGCAAGAACGCCCGCCTTGAACGTTAGGGGTGCAAGTTAAAATCCCGGGCCCGCACCTCTGAGATAATTTTCATGTGCGAATGTCATTTTCAACAATAATTACCACGCACTGGGCACGCACTGGGCCAGCGTGGTGGCCTCATATTGAGGGGAAATGTGCCCGGTATAATGGCAATAGGCTCGCCCCCTATTACATTGGGACCAAAATACATCGGCGAAGTGTTGGCGCACTACAGTGCACCTCTGCCTACCCCTTCGGGGAATACAGGCGTGATGATGTATATACTTTGACTGCTATCTGCGAATTTCACTGTCAATCCTAATAACATCAGTTACCTGCCAGTGAAAGTACTGTGAATATCGGTGCAGCAGTTCCATGGATTACCCGGAACAAACAGGCAGACTGACACACAGACAGACAAAACATTTAAAAATTGTGTGTTTGTTTTAAGTACTTTCATAGAAATAAAATATGTATATAGTGAACAGCTGTTATATCAATTACAGACAGACACGTCAATTTTATTCATTTGTATAGTATACTATGTATGCCTTTGATACTCTGTGATAATATAGCTTTCTAACGGAAAAATAATTTTTGAAATCGGTCCTGTAGTTTTTAAGTTAATTCGTTTCATATGTAGCGACATCTATCTCGCCACATACGAACTAAATCCTGCATCGCGATATTAAAGCGATCAGAGCAATTACACGTATATACAAGAACCCGACAGCAACCGTCGGGCAGTAGCCCACCAGACACAACACCTGTCTTGTCGGAGGATCCTCCCTTTTCAATGGTGGATGAGAAACTTTACACCCTGTTCCTTACCTCCCCAAACATACAAAAATACAAATCTTTCCTCTTTTGAAATATCAAATATATCATATATATATATATATTAGTATAGATATTTACGAATAAATGTGTAAACTACGGAATAGTCAAAGTAAAGCTAGCCACTACACTTGAACGACCATACACCGTCCGCTTACCCTTCATTAAGGGGTGGTTTTGGACGTGATTGTCTACTGATTGTAGCCCTCACCCTACCTAGACATTCTATTCGGCAGAAAATGTAAGTACTTGACTAGTTTAATTATTAAGACTAATCTAAACACGTTTTGGCTGTAACCAGCGATATAATTTCACATGTTTGACTATATTTTGGTTAATGTGCCTTAGCTTACGTTTTATAAGGCATAATATTGCATGTATAACTCTACTATGATAATGATGCGATAATTAAAAGTTGGTCGTTCCAAGTGTCGTTGAATCGTCGTAATATCGTTGAAAGTTTGTTTTTTTTCGATTGTTTCTGTACTATGTGCTACATAACCATTTTAGTGTATATACGCTAGCAGCTGTGGAGCGTAAAACTTTAGGTTTATTTATAGGGGTATACATCGAAATTAAAAACCGGCCAAGTGTGAGTCAGACTCGCGCACGAAGGGTTCCGTACCATTATCTATAAAACAGCAAAAATAATCACGTTTGTTGCCCCCTTCAATATTGATTTTATTCTGTTTTTTAGTATTTGTTGTTATAGCGGCAACAGAAATACAGCATCTGTGAAAATTTCAACTCTCTAACTATTACGGATCATGAGATACAGCCTAGTGACTGACGGATGAACGGACGGACGGACGGACGGACAGCGAAGTCTTAATAATACGGTTCCGATTTTACCCTTTGGGTACGGAACCCTAAAAAAGTACATTTGAATAATAATGAGACTTACCTTGTGTGTAGAGCATACTATTCGAAGCGATGCGAGGTCACTATTTGTCCATTTTCATCACTACATGGATCAAAAACCTGAAAAAAAAGAAAAGACAGATGATAAATAAATGCGCGCGCGTTTAATTTTAGTCAATACCAAAAACAATTCTGTGTAAATATACATAAATATTAAATGTATGTAGTAAAAACCACGCAGCCATGCGTCAAT
The DNA here is from genome assembly GCA_914767695.1 of Ptilodon capucinus. Classification (NCBI taxonomy): domain Eukaryota; kingdom Metazoa; phylum Arthropoda; class Insecta; order Lepidoptera; family Notodontidae; genus Ptilodon; species Ptilodon capucinus. The sequence continues at coordinate 958,622 of OU611813.1, read as the reverse complement.
GATATTTCGTTGAACAATGAGCTTATTGTATGAGACAATAAAGTTCGTTTTTGTATCGTCACAAATTTGACCCGCGCGTCATGACGCCCCAGTGTGTTCGAGGCTTAAAACATAGATTGATGTAGAGTGTACAAAGAACTAAGTGTCATAATTCAAGAGTGTGTGTGAAGAGTATGTGGGTAAGTTAAGTATAATTTAAAAGAAAATTTGCCACATTACCAGAGATCGGTAGACTATGAGGATTCTTGATGAGGTATTATCCACTCTATGTTACTTCCTTGCTTGAAGTTTTGGTAAATATAGACTTCCTCTTCCGATCTCTGCACATTACAGAAAACGGGTGAAAGAAAATCGCTGGCTATTAGTAAAGACGTCATCCCCACTCTTCCGTATAACCCTCTTAATAAGAATCAACTTCACTAAGGCCCAAATCCCGACAAATTTCCATACAAACAAACCAGGTGTACTGTAGCCAAGTGGAACACATAAACACCGCAACATACACAAAGTTATCGATGCCACTAAGCCGCTTTTATTGACTATATTTCACATCACTAGTGGAACAGCACAACGGTGTAACTTTCCATACAATTTTGTACTCTATACACCAAGGATAAGGTTGAATTTAGATCGCGAGTCGCCATTACTGTAACTTCGGCTTAGCAGTGATGGCGTGACAGTAGGAGGCTACGGAAAACGTAATATAGTACTAAGCTTATGCGTATTTGTTTTTGGCACACAGCTGAGCGATTTTTTAAGGCTGCAAAAGGTATCTTTAAAGATAGTTCAACCAGGTTCAAAACAAAAATCGAAATATTGCCCGTCATGTCAAAGTGTAGCGTGTGTTGCCTTACTAACGTATTATTATTCTATCTTTATTATTAAACGCAGCTCTAAAGGCAACACACTGGAGCTATATGTACCTGTGTATTTGTAATAAGTTTTGGCGATTTAAAAAAAATATCAGCCCACTGAGTTTCTTGCCGGATCTTCTCAGTTGAGGTCGCGTTTCGATCCGGTGGTAGTATAGTAGTATATAAGAAAAAAATGTAAACTTGACAATTTGTAAGTGCCCCCATAGGCCTATACAAAATAAATGATTTGACTTTGACTTTGACTTTGACAGAAATTAGATAAAATAGAAATTAATTAAAAGAAATATATGTACAGGCTGTATCAGAAGTCCGAAATAATATTTTAGGTATATATACGGTAGCTGATATGTTGATGCTTAGTGAAGGCAGACTATACCTTACTATCATAGTATCTGAGTTGAGTTTGTACAGACCTTTGAATATTTACCACAGGCACCGTGTTGTGGCCTTAGGGCACATCCATAGGCCTATTTAATAGTACAAACTACATCAACGACTATGTACTAATATTCAGAAAACAGATCTTGAACATCTCGCTTAGGACTAGAAATATTTAAGTTTTTAAAATTTGAGGCGAATTAAAAAAAAAAATCGAAAAATCATGATTGAATTTCAATCAAATTTTTATACCATTTGGTTGTATAACCCGATACTCATGCAAACGGCCAATATTATTTTAGACTTCTAAAACATCCTGAATATTAACACAGATCTCGTTTCGGTATTAGCAAAATTTTTGACGCACGCGTCTAAACACTCAAAGGGCTTTCTATTTTGCCCTACTATGTCGTTAGGTTAGGTTAGTCTATAGTCTGTAAAATGATATTGCATCCGTTAAATACCTTAAGCGGCTTTCAGACTACACTATAATATATAATACATCATCAAAACATCATCACGCCTGTATTCCCCGAAGGGGTAGGCAGAGGTGCACTGTAGTGCGCCTACACTTCGCCGATGTATTAAGGTCACAATGTAATAGGGGGCGAGCCTATTGCCATTATACCGGGCACATTCCCCTCAATACGAGGGAGATTTGGACCATAGTCCACCACGCTGGCCCTGTGCGGGTTGGTGAACTTCACACGCCTTACTATAGACGTGCAGGTTTCCTCACGATGTGTTCCTTCACCGTTCAGCAAGTGGTAATCATTGATGAAAATGACATTCGCACATGAAAATTATCTCAGAGGTGCGGGCCTGGGATTTGAACTTGCACCCCTTACGTTCAAGGCGGGCGTTCTTGCCCACGAGGCTACCACTGATGCACTGCTACCATAGCACAACAATATCGCGCACCATACAAAGCCAATAATATAGAGTACAGTACAGTGTGAGCGTGGCCATAACAATGTACGGTGCGCGATATTGTTGTGCTATGAGCTATATACGATATGCTATAATATTATAGCGTAGTCTGAAACCCGCTTTATCTTGTAATAATAGGTAGGTGGGTTAGGTACTTTGCCTAAGTTTCATCCAAGCGACGTTAATATTACTTTTGCTCCGTGAAGCTCGTTAAGTACATCACTCATTAAGATAACAATCTTCTCGTCCTCGCCGTCAATCTAAGTTTGTTCTGCACTCCATTCCGCTGGCAACATTTGATGGAATAATTTTATCGCGTAGGCACTGAATCTCAGTTTATAAATGACTTGGAAATAACAATCTGTGTTAGTTTATTTTATGAACAAAACTATTAAATTTACTTTGCTTTAAAGTAAATTAGATGTTGATATCTTGACTATATTTTAAATCAATTCGAGTTTACAATATTCTCCCCAAAAAGAATCCGTCTATGAACTACTTAGTGGCATTTTTCGATACCTTTTTAGGGTTCCGTACCCAAAATTCGCTCGCGCTGTCAGTGTCGTTTGTTTGAAGAATGAACTTTTACTATGTGTCAATACAGTTTGTTTTGATATGGCAAAACAATTTACGCGCGAACGTCAACGCCCCGTACGTTGGCTTAATAAGAACAATCGAAACCAATTAAGCAATATTTAATGTCATGTCATGCCCTAACATGTCAAGTCGAAAAAATTTAAAAAATTCAGTGAATATTTGCAAACAATTTCTTACGGATTCTTCTCGTGGACCGTGTTTTTTTATTTTATTAATTCTTTACATCTCCTTCTTAGTTATTTTTGGAACGTAGTTCCTTATGGCGCGTTGCGAAAGGGGGCTAGACGGAAAAAATTAAGACTAAGAGTGTCGACCGACACTTTTGTAAATGTGTGTGTGAGAGTAAATGTTGTAACGACACTTTTGTAAATGTGTGTGTGAGAGTAAAAGTTGTAACGACACTTTTGTAAACGTGTGTGTGAGAGTAAATGTTGTAACGACACTTTTGTAAATGTGTGTGTGAGAGTAAATGTTGTAACGACACTTTTGTAAATGTGTGTGTGAGAGAAAATGTTGTAACGACACTTTTGTAAATGTGTGTGTGAGAGTAAATGTTGTAACGACACTTTTGTAAATGTGTGTGCGAGAGTAAATGTTGTAACGACACTTTTGTAAATGTGTGTGTGATTTCGATTTCGGTTTCGATGTGTGTATGTATGTGTACAATTTTTTTGCTTTTTTTATTTCAAAAGGAACTTCGTTCCATTCGGGTGTCCCTTGACACCTTTCAAGCTATTCGTCTACTGAACATCCTTATAAGAATTGTACTATTTTCTTTGTTTGGTGTGCACAATAAAGAGTACTCTATGTATCTATCTTACATTGCGCCAGTCGCACTCGGACATGTGTAAGTATTTAAACACGAGACAGTAGTACGTTGACAATTAGTCGGCACGTCTAGCCGAAGCCTTTCAACTCCTAAGCCATAGCCAGACACCTCAGCCGCCACTTTTATTCCTCCTATATCCATACAATTCGTAGAACACGTCTGGATGTGTCAAAATAATGATCAAATTGGGGAAAAAAAAATGTCAATTGCCCTGGACGGAATTTGCCCTGGTACCCATAGAACAAGCGTTACTTAATTATGAATCGTTAAAGACGATCTGGAATTTACAAAAACAATTAAATGTGTAAAGCCTAGTAAATATGATAAAAAAATCTTCTTAAAGATATTTATCAATATTATAGCGTTTCCAGAAATATTGTTCATCATTCCATGAGTCTATAGAGGTTTGACATAGGTCGTACTGAACGGTTGAATTCTTGTTACCTATTTGTATCATTTACATGGCTTCTATATAAATAAAAAATGTGTACTAACGATGTTTCGAGTCTTGGGAAGTCATATTGGGTATTAAACATGGAGATATTATAACGGAATGGTAGAGATACTATAATTTATTTTTTACTGACGATTCATAAGTGCCTGTATTGGTTTACATGAATAAAACATTCTGATTCTGATTCTGAGATCGCATTTCGAGCCCAAGCTGTGGTATTTTTTTCTGGTCTATCCGACTCCGCCATTGATGTTTTCAAATATAGCTGCCGTATAATACAGGTAGATAATGAGATAACAACAATTGCGGAAAAATCGCCGAAGAGTGGAGTCGTTTTGGGTACTCTAGATACTGTATGGTATCAACCATTTAATTTGTCAGTTTTGAGTGTCAATAAATTATAGAAATATTTGAGTGCGTAATTAGGTCAGCGTTAAGGCCTTCATTTTATCTTCTGAATGATTTTCAGTTCTCTTTACTAGCACAAACATATATTCGAAATAACTACACTTGGGATGGAATGTATCTCTTGAAACTGAAGTTCTCAAAACAAGCGCATCGGAGACGCTGCCGAAACAAATGTCGTCGGCAATTCTTTCTCACGGCGTCCCGCGTGGAACACCATTGCCATCTTATGCATGGCGTGTGGTCCAAATAATGACAGGGGGCGGTAGATAAATACAATTATCTTCGTAAACTTTAGATTGGGTACCATTGGTCATGAAAATGGACAATCAATTGTAATTGTTATATTTTTTCGTAAGTTTAATGAAAAATTAAATACGTATATTTACCCAACGGTATGGGATCGTGGGTAAAGCCCAAGAACGTAATTTGTGGCGATCTATGGGGGAGGCCTATGTTCAGCAGTGGACGTCTCTGGCTGATAGATAGATAGATAGATAGATGGGATCGTGGGATCCCGTGGTACCCGGTCATGGGATCCTCATCTAAGTGAAATATTTTTTTCGCAATAAACAATGTTTCGTTGGCTAACTGTAAATTTATTTAAAAAAAAAAATTGTTTTATTGATTCATTCAATATGTTAAACATGTAACGCTAATGACAATTATGGTTAAAAATGATTGAGAAATAAATTTTGAAAATTCCATAGTTGAAAATTTAACCGGCCAAGTGCGAGTTGGACTCGCGCACGAAGGGTTCCGTACCAATATCTATAAAAACGGCAAAAAAATCACGTTTGTTGTATGGGAGCCCCCTTAGATATTTTTTTTTATTCTGTTTTTTAGTATTTACTATTATAGCGGCAATAGAAATACATCATCTGTGAAAATTTAAACTCTAACTATCACGGTTCATGAGATACAGCCTGTTGACAGACGGACGGACGGACGGACGGACGGTCCATCCGTCCTTCAAAAAACAAAGCCTTAGTAATAAAAGCAAAGTCTTAGTAATAGGGTTCCCGTTTTACCTTTGGGTACGGAACCCTAAAAACTCTTATATCACCCAAACTGAAATAACCTTGTAGCATCGATTATGTAAGTGTATTATTTATTTTATGAAAACTGTAAGAACTGTGGAATCTCGTTATAAATAAATAAACCTTTTTGTGGATTTGAACTAATAGCCTCGCATGAAGTCTTTTTTTTTATGAGATAGGGAGACAAACGAGCAGACGTTTCACCTGATGGTAAGTGATCAACGCCGCCCATGGACACCTGCAACACCAGGGGCATCGCAAGTGCGTGGCCGGCCTTTAAGGAATTAGTATGCTCGTTTCTTGAAGATACCTTTGTCGCATCGGTCCGGGAACACCGCTGCAGGAAGTTCATTCCACAATTTGGTGGTGCGAGGTAGAAAATTCCTGGTAAATCGCACTGTACTGGAACGCCATTCATCCAGATGGTGAGGATGGTAATGCAGTCTGTGGCGAGCCGTGCGATGGTGGAATTCAGCGGCAGGTCGTAAAAGTCGTTTTAAAAATGAAAATACGCGTCCGCTCGTCACTTGCCCCACTCATAAAGTACGTAGAGTAAAAGTTGCTATTTTTCCCATCTTAAAGGCTTCTAATATCGCAGTTCCCCGCCTCAGGCCCGTTGTCATTTGTCTGCTACTCTGTAGGCAAACTTCACTGCAATGTTTGAAAGCACTACATTATATCCGTCTCTCTTTATCGTCTTCGTAAAATAGAGACGAGATCGTAGAGATGTGGAGTATCGATGTTTGGGTAAATGTTATATCGGTAAATAATAATTTGTTATTCCATTACAATATAATGGGTAGGATTATTTTTAGGACGTATTATTGTGTAATTAAATCTAAAACGCTTTTAATTATTTTTATAAGTTCCATCTAACAGGTTATATCCATTATTTTCATTTCCACAATCATACATCCCATTTTATTTACATTTATTGCATGGTTTAAAAATCTGAAGGCATAGGTGTAGATGCTGTTGGTATAAAACTACTACTACTGCTACTACAGCCCTTTTAACGACCCACTGCTTGGCACGGGCCTCCCCTTAAAGCGAGGGGGATTCAGGCCATAGTCCACCACGCTGGCCCAGTGCGGGTTGGCAGACTTCACACATCTATCGAGAACTAGACAAGTTCACTCAGACGTGCAGGTTTCCTCACGATGTTTTCCTTCACCGTTTCATAGCAAGTGATAATCTCGGATGAAAATTCGATTCGCAAATAAATCCCAGAGGTGCGAGCCGGGGTTCGAACCTGCACACTTTGATTTGCAAGGCGTGCGTTCGACAACTTGGCTACCACTGATTTTGGCATAAAAATTAAGTGATATGCTGTTCCTTATACGGCCGTAATGTATAAGCAAGATGACAATATGTTAAGTGCTGTCAAATACAGTTTAGTTGTAGTTTGTTCCCAATAGTATCGACAACAGTGCTTATGTAAAAATATTATATAATATTTCTTAGTTTTAAAATATCACCACAAAGTGTACATCGATATTTTTAGCAGATAAAACAACGGAATTTCGACAAAGCCGAAAATGCTTAATTAATATTTACCTGCCCCCGTCTATACTTCAAAGGTGTCTACATTAAAATAATTAATTTTCTGTTATTAATGAGATCCTTTAGGAAGCGAGCGATGATTAAAAATAACTTTTGAAATATGTACGTAATTATAATGTCTCATTGTAACAAGGTTTGTTAATTTTATCTAACGAACAATTATATTTTACAACTTAAATAAATATCTATCGGCTGTCTGGATAATTATTTAATATAAAGTGGAATATAAAATCAAAATAAATGAATACAGATTAATTTGTTGAAATAATTATAACAAGACTATATACAACTAGTTATACCTGTCCGAGTTATTCCTGTCAAATCCATAATTATCAGGTAGCTGGCTTCACCGTGCCAATGGACCGTGAGAATTATTTTTGTTACTGACGCTCATTAGCAAAAAAAAAATTACCTTACCTACGCAATAAAACTTTTTTATTCAAGTCAGTAACTTTATATTGGAATAGTAAAATTAATCTAGCAAGTTGATAATATTTACCTTGGTAAACAACTATCGATACTGTCACATCACTATAGTGGAGCAAGACTCGCCACTTCCTTACAGAGCCTAGATTTCTTTTTAATACCGCACATTTAAACTGTTCGTAGTAACCACATGTCGTTGGGTAAACTACGCTTTCATACTCTTGATGTAACTACTATTATTAACTTTTCAAACGTGGGATAAGTTTAACTTTATCAATTTTGTTAGTCCGATAGTTGATCATCAACATAATAATCCTTCTAAGTTACGCAACGGGTCTACAGGTCAAGTCAGTGTCAAGATTTTTACGTATACCAAAACGAACTGTATTCAGTCACAGAAAAAGCTCATTTTTCAACGAAATTACATTGAAGACGCGAGCGAATTTTAACGCGAGGCTTCCAAGGCAGATATTTTATTGACTAAGCTACTAGTCTGCTTTATATAGTAGCAGCAGTAGGCTTAGCATGCCCGCGTAGACATAAGTTTTATCTCATTTAACTGTCAGATTTGTAGAGAAAATGACGTCACTTCGAGCTTTTGAATTTGGAACTGTATCCATCAGAAAATATTTAAATTAAATAAAACTTATGTCTACACGGTCATGCTAAGCCTACTGCTACGTCATCATATTACGCGGGTAGGCAGACGTGCATTACAGTGCACCCATACTTCGCCGATGTATTTTGGTAATAGTGGGCGAGCCTATTGCCATTATACCGAGCACATTTCCTCTCAATACGAGGGAGATTCGGGCCAAAATCCACCACCCTGGCCCAATGCGAGTTGATGAACTTCACACGCTATTCTATAGACGTGCAGGTTCTCTCACGATGTTTTCCTTCACCGTTCATCAGTTTAGTTACCTATTTAAATATCAACGGAGGGCCGTTGGGGCATCAAAGTCCTAGAGTGGCGGCCACGAACAGGGAAGCGGAATGCGGGACGACCCCCGACCAGATGGACGGACGACCTCACCAGGGTCACCGGGAGTCGATGGGCGCATAAAGCCCAAGAACGTAATTTGTGGCGATCTATAGGGGAGGCCTATGTCCAGCAGTGGACGTCCCTGGCTGATAGATATATAGATTTAAATATCGCCAATTACAATTCTTCAGTATATTAGCATAAAGTTTAAAATTCCCCACCGTAAGTTAACAACGGGGTTACAATGAGCGCTACCGCCGGTTAACCGCCGGGTATATTAAACTTGTCGTCTGATTTATGGGACTTTATTGTTTTTGTGGGCTACAGACTATCCTCAACTCCGGTTCTTACTTTTACAACTTGAATTTTTTTATTCATGCAACGTATAGTGACTTGTGCACTACTTTTGTCATTTTGTGTCATAAATTGGTGTGATTACTATCTTTCCACCACTTTATATAGCATTATTATTATAACATTATTTTTTATGTTTTTGTGGTACTGTTAAACAATACTGCTCCAGAGGTGATATGAAAACCGATGAATGACTTCACGTTATCAGTATTTTTAGGATTGTGACCTAAATAGTGACCATCAGATACTACCTGCAGTATCATTTGAAGAAATCACATTCGGATGATACATAGAGTATCTAAAGTACCCATAACGACTCCACTCTTCGTATAGCTCTGCGGCGGTTTTTCTGCCATTGTTGTTATCTCATGTACCTGTAGTATACGGCAAATATATGGGAAAACAACAATGGCAGAGTCAGATAAACCGGAAAAATTTACCGCCGCGCGGGCTCGAAATGTCATCTCCATTATAATATCTCCATGGGATTTTAGCTCTACCATGGGTTTAGACGTTCGTTGGGAGTCACGAGTCGCGTCTCCGTAAAATATAATTTTCAGCCCTGTAGCCTGATTTGTAAATCATATTCACATTTTAAACAATGCACTAAAAATACAGTCCTCACTAAACTTGCTGAGAAGAGAAATCGAAAATATTATTTTTTATAGCAATGAAAACCGAAACATTTCTACCTTGTATAAGTACCATAGACTACACAAAAGGTATAACAGGTAGAGCACGTTAAAACTTCTTTGATATACCTACATAGCGTAATGAGATCGGTACCTAACTCTTATCCCAAAAAACTTTCGAATTTCGAATAAAAGAACACAAGAACACTTGCTTTGAATTACTGAAACCGTATTCGTTTTATTTCAACCGGGGTTGCCGCAGCTTTAGGAAGTGGAGAAAATATGTTGCCACGCTGAAAAAATAATAATTTACCTTCAGCAGGATTTTGTGTGGAAGGCAAGTGGACGGTTTCCTTACGTTTCGCTCCCGAGAGACCGGCCCGGCTTGAGAACATCTTAGCGCTCGCCTCGACAAATTTAACAAGGAAATTTTCTTCTTTGAAGTATAAGATTAGACGGATAAAACAAACTCAAAAAATTAATTCAATCTATTATAATGTTACTGTGAATGAATTTGATTTGTAAGCTATTTTTATTGTTATACTGATGACTGAATTCCAAAAAGAAAAAAAAATCAATATACAAGCTGTTTTATTTTAATCGTTAATCAAATTTTTGATTATTTTTTTTGCATATATAAGTTACAGTCTTCTTCTTACAAGTTCTCGAATGTACTATTATACCTATTCAAATTTAATTGGAGCCAAAAGGCCAACTACCTATATAAGACACTATACAGCAAAATACATAGAGAGTTATCAAAAGTTAGAGAAAACAGGTGAAAATAGATTTTTCAATTCATTAAATATCCTTTCATATTTTCTAGCATTCAATCTAGTACTTGATTTTATAACAAAACCCGCTCACATAAAGACGCGATGGTTTTAACCAAACGGGTCTTACTACGATCCGTTTCTCCGACAGGCCACTATAAATTACCGACGTAGGCCTCACCCGAAGACTTTGATTTCCCGAGTGGCCTGAGACACAAGTTTTTAAATTGATTTTTCCTAACCTTGACCTACGTGAGCCAAGTTTTTCTATGGCTTGCTATAAACTATTAATAGGAATAGCCCACAATGTATACTGATAAATACTTACAGACACTGTGTTCTTATTGAAACCAGAGCAAATAAGAGTAACAAAGTCAACTTAAAAATAATTTTCAGACACAATTTTAATGATATCAGTAAGTAAGTAGATATAAATACCTGTGTCAAAAAGACGTCCAAAATTGGACTTAAATTGGTATCATTGATGTGAGGCTGTTCGTCTAGTCTTATAAATCTCGACATAGACAAAATGAGGAACGTAAACTTCTAGATCATAAACAAAGTTCGAAGAGTGAAACTATCAAATCTTAGAAAAAGCTCCGTCCGTTTGATATAATAAACTCGTTGCATATTGTTTTACGAAAAAAAAAATATTTTTAACAAAAAACCAATTCAAGTCAGTGCCAATTCATGTGTGTATTTGCCTTGTCTGACGTTGATTGGCACCTACTTCAAATGTAATGAATTGTAAGGTTATTTGTAGCTTTTTAGTGCACCTAGGTTTTTGAAGTCGGTTTTTGTTTTTTGTTAAAAAATTTTTTTCACGATTTTTAATGTCAATAATCGTTGAAAATTTGCAAATATATATACCTTATAACAGCCCTAAAAAAGTAAAAATTAAAAGCCAAAAAAAAAATCCTTTCCACCCCTTTGGGGGTGGGTTTCGATTTTTGTTAACAATCCGTATTTAACAAAAAAAGATTTTTCGAAATCGGTTCACTAATTATGTGACCTTCAACCCCCCATTTCACCCCCAAGGGGTTAGATTTCTGATAATATTTCAAAAATAGGACCAACTTTGAAGAATTCCCTAGCAAACCTCAAAAAAAAATTCGAAATCGTTCGACAGACGCCAGAGATATGCGGTAACATACATAAAAAAAAAAAACATACGGGTCGAATTGAGAACCTCCTCCTTTTTGAAGTTGGTTAAAAATAACTTTTTTTTTTAAAGTTAACCTACTTTACAAATATAACCTACCAATAATAAGCATTTAAGGAATTAAAATGATAAATGTTATTTAAGATAGGTGTAATGTTAGATGCTAAGTGTAATGTAAGATAAGTGTTATGTTAGGTGTAATGTAATGCGAAGTCCCACAGTATCACGCAACTTAGAAACAACATCGAATAAGATTTGACTAACTGCAGCTATCCACTCGCAGTTAATCAGCGTCTCTAAATGTTAACTCAGGACTTGTTGAACTTAATTACAAAGTTGAAAACATTCGGAAAGACGGAGCGTCGGATAACTTTTGGGTACGCAAACGGCCGTCGTCTACGTTTACTCCGTTCGACACGATAAAACGTATTAACTTGAGTTGAGTTAGACAGTAAGAAACAGAAAACTGTGACGCACTGCATACAACTAGGGCGAATAATTGACTAGACTTAATTGAAAATGCACTCTGTGTTAAAATATACAAAGATTTAATTTATGTGATAAAACATTGATATTTCGTTGAGAAATGAGCATCCGCTATAACATATCACAGTTCGTATTGTTATTGGAGTAAAATTACACGCGTCTTGACGCACCTGTTGGCGTAGAAAATTAGCCCTGGGTAAACAGAAGCGCCAAAACGCACGCAACCAGTTGCCATTACCAAAACTAACTCTATAAGCTCATAGAAAAAGCTCATCTTTACGCTTAGTTGCGTTCCTTTTACCACAAAAAATTAATCTTTATAAATATTGAAACAAAGTATATTTTCAAATAAAAGTTACTACCCTCACCCAAATTGTTTTAGAGCGTTCTAGTTAAACTAGTATATCTCCATTGATATAAGAGTGTTAATAATACTGTATTTAAAATACCAACGATTGTTTTATTAAACTCAGTTTAAATACATATAACACTGTATACATATAACTTGTTTGGTAACACACACGCCACACGGATCACGCCGTCCGTGATACTTGAAAATTCCGAAGTTAAACTTGCGTTTTAGTGGAATATTGTTACCTACGCTGTTTATTATGTGTTTTGTTAACAATATTAGCGTCAACATTATTACTTTGTTTCGGTACCTGTTACATTCTTTTACTTATACATTCCCACGGAATCCAATTTGGGGAAAAATTGGACAAGAAATATATAAAAAAAAGTAAAATTAACATTTTTATCGTATAAGTTGTGTGTGCATAATTTTTCAAGAAGAGTTTAAACATGCAAGAAGACTTGCGGTTGTCTTCCATGAGTTTCTTGCATACTTATGTCATATAGACAAGTATATGCTGAAATACCGGCCGGGACACGTCCACCGTGCGCCGGCCGGGCCAGTCATTCATGTTACACCGGGCTGTTTGCGTGCATTATTTGCACGACTGTATCTGTGTTATGTGGGTTTTGTCAGCTAGTGATTTCATCTGTCGATAGACTTGAAGCTTTAACTAAATATGCAATTTTCACAATTTGAATCGGCAGCTATTGCAATTGGAAAAACGAAGTGAAACTACTAAAAGAAGATGGGGTGTAGGTACATCCAACCTGAAGAAAACGAGAAGCAGAAGGAGAATTAGCTTTACTTTACAAATAATTAATAGATGACGAGAGCAAGTATTATGGTTATTTTAGAATGTCTAAAGAATGGATAGAATGTCTAAACTTAGGATGGCCCATCTCGTAAATCACAGGGTACTTGCGCACACATTCTAATAATTTTTCATCGTCCATTTTGCTGTTGAGCAGCTCACCTCACTAGCATTTGACGTTGACTGCTCTGCGGGCGCCCGGGCGTATATGTTCATGTTACAAGGTGACGGGGCCGGACCGTGCCAGAGCCGGGAAACAATACCCACCGACATTTCAACGCCGTGCCCCGGCCGTGCCCCGGCGGCGCACGGCCGTGGCACGGTCAGGCATGAATCACTTCATACAAATAGTATACCATAATGTTTGACAGTGCCCCGGACGGGGCACGGCCCGGTCGCGGCACGGTATAGCGTGAATCATACTTTAAAGGATACTGTCAAACATTATAGCATACTTTTTGTATGCAGTAATACATGCCTAAACGTGGCTCGGCCGTGCTCCGGCCTTGCGCCGCCGGGGCACGGCCGGGGCACGTCGTTGAAATGTCGGTGGGTATTGTTTCCCGGCTCCGGCACGGTCCGGCCCCGTCACGTTCTAACATAAACACATGCGCCCGGGCGCCCGCAGAGCAGTCAACGTCAAATCTTAGTTAGGTGAGCAGCTCAACAGCATAATGGACGATAAAAAAATATTTGAATGTGTGCGCAAGTACCCTGTTCTATCCATTCTTTAGACATTCTAAAATAACCATAAAACTTGCTCTGGTCATCTATTAATTATATGTAAAGTAAAGCAAATTCTCCTTCTGCTTCTCGTTTTCTTCAAGTTGGATGTCTAGGTTGGATCTACTTTTAGTAGTTTCACTTTGTTTTTCCAATACTTCGGCATCAATGGCAATCGCAAAAGCTGCCAATTCAAATTGTGAAAATTGCATATTTACTTAAAGCGTCAAGTCTAACGATAGATGAAATCACTAGCTGACAAAACCCACATAATAGAGATATAGTCGTGCAAATAAGACACGCAAACAGCCCGGTGTAACATGAATGACTGGCTCGGCCGGCGCACGGTGGACGTGTCCCGGCCGGGGCACGGGCCGGTCGGGACACGGTGTAGCGTGAATCATCCTTAAACATCACTCACGGAAAAAATCCTCCATATGAATAATGAATAAACAATAAACGCCTACATTTTTTCAAAAATAGAACTCAACCTTTGTGACTAACATTTTTTTAAATTATAAGCTTTCTACATACAACGTACACCGATATTTTTGACGCCCAAAAGTGATCTTCAATGCAACTGGAAAACTGTTAATAAATTCACGGTAAAAAAATCAAAGCTTTCGCCTTTGAAATTTCTGATGTAGAAGTATTTTTAGTATAACATCTTTTGTCATATAAGAGACTTATCCTACCCTTTTCTAATTACCAGCTTAGAGTGTGACTCACTAAGTTTATCTACCACGATTTGCATCTACTTCATCAAAGTCAATCAGTTTTAAACCTGAAAGAGCTCTTTCATTATACGCGGTAAATTTGTCACGTTTTGACGTCACGTCGCGTTGTCGACGTCAATTCCATGTCATCTGTCGGTGCGCGGGTAAGACAACAATACGGGCGATAAAAGAGCGCCGACATCCGCTTCCGGTAACCACACAAGACGAATTGTCATAGATTATAAATAGGTAACTCGCTTTTTTGGCCTTGATCATGAACATTAGATTGAGTCCGTCTAAAAGGTCAGTTGACATGGTATTTTAGGAACATATCTTATCTTACAATGTATATATTTCTACTATACGTGTGTATGTCACTGAACTCCTCCTAAACGGCTGAACCGATTTGGATGACATTTATTGTATGCGTTTGGGTGGCGCCCTGGATGGTTTAGATTTACAATTGGACCCGATAAGTGGCGCTGCTTTCGTATGCCACTAATTCTAAAGCGGCACGAAGTTTGCCCGGTCAACTAGTATAATATAGATTACGTCAATCTGGCAGATGATGAGACATCCAATGGTTTCATCTACCTCTGTACTTTATTTTGAAACATATTATGATAATAATTTTTATTTATTCTAAATAAAATCAATTGAAGAAACATTATTATGTCAATTACTCAGGTACAATGTTTTGTTTGTAGTGTATGCATAGGTACTAAGCTGGTATAACAATCGTTTTGAACACCACAATAGAGAAATCTTAACGGAGAGACGTAAGAAATAATGTGAAATCCATGGGCATTACCTCTAAAAGTATTGTTGTTTCTAAGTGACAGTTTGTGACAGATTTTTGTACTGAGTTGAAAGTAATATTAAAACATTCCTGCAAGTTGGTGGTGGAGGGGGATGATGCCAAACCATCCCACTTTACATATGGCATAATAATCCATAAAATTTGCATTAAAATACTCTTATTAAAATACTCATATTAAAATACCAATAACTTAAACTCTATAAGCACTTCCGATTCGACAAAAAATAAACAAACAAAACAAAAAAAGAACACAGATTATTGAATCGAGTCGCCGCTCTGCACCGGGCCCGCAGTCACGTATGTCGCACGGTGTACGTTAATATGTCGTACGTGTACCGCCTGCCTAATGTCCGCTTATAAAACGTGGGGTGGCGCTGCAGTCGGGCGATTTTATTCTCCTTTTGATTGTGACGACGTGCGTGTGGCCACCGTCACGTGTGTAGCCGGCCTGTAGAGGTTCGACTACATTCTCATTTGCCCTCCTGTTTTAATCTTTAGGTGGAATTGGGAGTAATGCGGAAGGGAATTGGGAATCGTGTGATGTGATATTTCGGTTTGCCTTCTGATAGTCTTCTAACCATAGTTACGAATTAATTTGTCCAACTCTCCCGTAATTAACGAAGTTACTAAAAAATATCAGATTGTTACATTATCCGCTTTTATTGGCTTTTTTAGGCACTAATAAAGATTACCGCTGTCCAAGTCACAAAGCTTAGGAACCAAACGTACGCCAAAATTAAAAAAAAAATTAAACAATATTTAGATATAACACATATCCGAATTGACTCAGACGCACAATTGAACCCTACTGAGGGTTGGATTAAACACGACAAATGTCACGATATCTCTATCATAGATTTTTCTAATAGAGACTTTTTTTTTCTCATCATTTCATAAATTTATAGCATCGAACTAGAAACAAATTGAGACATAACTTCGTCGAATAAAAATCTAGCGTCGCTGCCAACATGACGGGTGGATGATTTATTGTAGAACGATAATGCTGCTGCTATCGTAGCCGCCATCTTGAATATTCGGAAATTTAAATATTGGTCCTTCAAAGCTGTCGTTGCGATTTGACACAACATATTTTATTCCCGGGTTCCTAATATTGCCAGACCAGACCTATTTATTGTGTGGAGCCGGACCAGCGCCTAATTAAGCGTGTTTATCCTCTAAATAATTGTCTATCGTTGTGGGTTTTAATCTAAACTAAGCAAGGCTTGTACAATGTGCACCATATGTGGATTACCATGCTAAATTCCGAAAGAGTATTACTAGAATTATGTCACAGAATATGTAGATTATATCTCTTTGTCTCGTATGAAATAAGACAGAGAGCGACCGAGCCAATCCGTGACAGAGGTCTTGTCTTGACACGCGTGCTAACACCACTGTTGTGACAAGTAATGACAAAATGTGGCATACATCAATTTTGTGTATTTCTTCCGTATGAATGAAGCAAGCGGCAGTGTACGATCGTGTCCCGTGGTTCATCCGCCTTGCCGATGATTGTGGTAAGAAAAAACTACGATATTTCGTGTATTATAAAAATATTACAAGTATAATAAATCCAAGTATAATAAATCCGTGCAGTCTTTAATGGCCGCAAGCAAGAGAGAGAGTGTTGACACTGACATATGACATTTGCTGTTGTCTATGATACCGTAGCCTGTGTCTATGGTAGGCTGCCATCCATAGACGGTGGACTGTAGTGGCGCCATCCAGTGACAAGCGGCAAACTTAGGCCCTTCAATATGATCACTAGATGGCGCCGTAACAGGCAGACTGACTTGGTGTGACATAATTTTTTTACAGAAGTCTTATTTTGATGCACGTACGTCTACTGAACTAATTACCAGGCTTTTATCAATTTCAATCAAATTTTGAAACCCGATACCAGGCTTTTGTCAATTTCAATCAAATTTTGATACCCGATACCAGGTTTTTTCAATTTCAATCAAATCTTCATACCCGATACTCTAAAAGTATTATTTCAGAAGCAAAAGATTAGTAGATTAGTAGATTATTAAGTATTATTTCGGACTCCTCAAAAATACCTTTATAAACACGCAATCGTTTGTCAAACCATCCAAGGGTACATTGAAGCTAGACCTACGTACCATTAGAGCGTGGTCCCTTTCTCGATGTCCCTTTCTGTATATAAATAACTTTTGAAAGAAATTGATAGCGATGATTGATTGGTACGTCATCACACCCTTGCAACCACTGGCTAAAGAATACAGGCGTGTGATATAAAATATTATACTGAATACAATTTCTAAAGCATGTCCAGTAAAACTTATAGCGTCAAAACGTATATTTTCTAATACCAAAACGAAATGTATTGAATCAGAGAAAAAGTTTATCCTTTAACGAAATGGCATTGATAGGCCAAGTGAATTTTGACGCGTAGTGGAATGGATTTTAACACACAAATTCAATCTTTATTTAAATAACAACAAAGTTCATTTAGATATTGGCCAAATAGTTAACGTGCGAGATTTGACGCCACAGTACACACGCAGCATGTATAAATAAAATCAAATAATAAGATATGTTAAATTATATCGAGGGGTGTCGACACTTTTGGGCGATATTGACTTGTATACATATTTGGAATCAGCGATTTTTTCTGCAACGACTGAGTAAGCTCTCCCATAAAGTTAAAAAAATGTCTCTTAAGTCAAATAGCCTTCTATATTATATTCTATTGATGGTTATTTTAAGTGATATAATCATCTCGATAGAAATGCAATTGTTGTAGTTGCTATATAATATTTATCAGTAAATAAGATTGCTTTTTCCCATTATTTGGGGTCGGGGCAGTATGTCTTTTCCTTCCATTCATATCCACTGCGACCTCATTAATATCACTTTTTACACACTCCATCCATCTTTTCTCGGGTCTTCCTCTCGCTCTGTATCCATTCACATTCATACCCATCACTCTTCTAGTCACATGCTGCTCATCTCTTCTCATCACATGCCCAAGCCATTCTAATCTCTTACTTCTTACTTTCTCTATCATGTGCTTTAATTTTATACTACGTTTGATATACACACTCCTCACCTTATCCATTCGCGTCACTCCACACAGCCATCTCAACATTTACACCGAGATTATCAGCTATCGAGAATTTGATGGGGATTTAAGATTGATAGATATGAGAGATGCGATTGTTTAGATGGATGTGTGGAGTGACGCGAATGGATAAGGTGAGAAATGTGTATATCAGAGGTAGTATAAAAGTGGCGCCCATAACAGAAAAAGTAAGAAGTAGGAGATGGTTTGGTCATGTGATAAGAAGAGATGAGAATCATGTGTCTAAAAGAGTGATAAGTATAAGTATAAATGTGGACGGATATAGAGCGAGAGGAAGACTCAAGAAAATATGGATGGACTGTATATAGGGTGATATGAATGAGATTGGAGTGGATGTCAGTATGACGGAAAAGCGAGATTAATGGAAGAAAAAGACATACTGCGCCAACCCCCAATAATGGGAAAAGGTAAGGCAAATGATGATGAGATATGAGAGACTTTAGCAATCTTAGCATAGCTAATTGCACGTCTCTTCTTTTGATCAGGTACTTTAAGACACTTTTAATTTATGAACGTGACCCATGAGACTATGGTAAAGCTACAGAATACATGTTAGGGGGTTATGACGTCAATACGATTGGATAGCCATTGAAAATACGAGACCGTCATTCTAAATCAGCTTCCTATAATGTAACACTCTACAGTCCAACAATCGATATACGCTAATAACCACTCCTCAAAACGCTCAGTAGAAAATGAAAGCCTCATTCTACCCTAAAATTACCATAGCAGCTTTCCACGTCCCGGAGTTAAATGAAAAAGACCTTAATGTAGAAACGTTCAAAGTAATTATACCTCTTTGTAATCGACCAAGAAAAGTACACAAGCCGCAGCCATCCATAACGTGATAGAGAGAATCGAAAATGAAACCGTAAAAGCCTATAGCGGGGCAAAGAAGTTTGAAATTTGTTACAAGGATGTAGAGTACAAATTTTGTTGGGGCGCCAAAGTAATTTGAGACGTTTTCGGATGAGGAAGGTCTCTACCAAGTGTCAAACGCTCACTATTATGACGCCATAGAGAAATATCGGCACGTTAGACACGCTCCATCGACTCTATTTAACTTCAGATGCCTACAAAATTCACCCGATTCATTATTCGCTTTGGTTGACTTAGTGGGATTTTTATAGGCTTTGTCACATTTTTGGTGTCTTTAAGAGTCGCGGCAAATTTACATGCTGTATAGCTTTATAATCAAAAACGTTAATAGCCCAGTGGTTAAACGAACTTGCTTCATAACCGAAAGTTCCGGGTTCAGCCATTTACGATTGTTATGAGCCTACTCCTTATAACAAGCATTTGGCAAAGTTAGAAGTGCTAACAGGACTATTTGTATTGTATATTAAAATATTGTTTCTATAATTTAAAATTTAGATCATATTTTCGTCAGAAGATCATTATGATGGATTTTACTAAAAATCATTTCAAACTCATCATGGATTGATTGTCTCATAAAATGTTTCAAACACATAAATTCTAGACCTATCTCTTGAGAATTTATTGGATCAAAAATATAACATACGGGTTGAATTGAAAACTTCCTCACATTTAAAAACCTGACATAAACAAAGAACGAAGTGATAACTGCAACGACACCAGTTAGCAAATATGAATCTTGAAGTCATACAACACAAAGTCTAATTCACAATATCACAGTTTATCAATTGAGACTTTGTTCTTGGTACCTATCGAATCTCTTGCATAATATAGAAATTTCTTTACAAATTTCTTGACCAAAATACTCATCGTCTTTGCAAAAAAAGGCAACACTTATCATTGGATTATAAATTCGCCGTCTCCCTTTGTTTCGTCGCAAATCAAATCAAGCCTCGTCAATCTGGGGACAAGGATTCGCAGTTCTTACTCCGCATTCTGTTGACTAACACTGATCTTTATTACGTTGGCGAAAAACGAGGGGCCGCAGCAAAATAAATTCGGCGCGACAGGGGTGGCTTGTCAACAGGGGTGGACCCGCGACCCACGCTGGCCCATTCATTGTCCCTCTGATGACGTTAGTTCGTGTCGGATGCACAAAGTCAGCCTCGCCAGCATTGTCACTTTTAGAGAATTCTGTAAACACTGGCCGTACGCATTCATTCTGTTCATTCGACTCTGTTTGCTCATGTTTCTTTATTATTTTTGTATTTGTTACGTATTGGAGGACTATGCAGGGGACTATTCGAAATTGACTTTTTACGAGTATTTTTGTTGACTAATATTTTTTTAAATTAGCCTATTGGATGTCCCCGGTAATACAAGAAGACATCGCGGCAGGCCCAGAAGGAGATGGCGGGACGAACTGGACTCCCATCGAAAAGAGTGGCCTATCTTAGCACAAAATAGAGAAGAATGGACAAAGGGGAGGGAGGTCTTTGCCCAGCAGTGGGACGTTATAGACTAATAATAATAATAATATTGGATGTCATACTACTGGACAAAGGCCTCCTCTCATCTCCATATGTCCGCGCCCTGGAGCTCAGGCTTTTTATTGTAAAACTTAATTATTCTAGATCCTACTAGTATGCATACTACTAATACAGCCCTTTTAACGTCCCACTGCTGGGCACGGGCCTCCCCTCAATGCGAGGGGGATTTAGGCCATAGTCCACCACGCTGGCCCAGTGTGGGTTGGCAGACTTCACATATCTATCGAGAACTAGTCAAGTTCCCTCAGACGTGCAGGTTTCCTCACGATGTTTTCCTTCACCGTTTCATAGCAAGTGATAATCTCGGATGAAAATGAGATTCGCACATATATCCCAAAGGTGCGAGCCGGGGTTTGAACCGAGTGGTTACCACTGCTATAGATCCTACTAGTAACTTAAGTTTTCGGTAAAGTCATAATTTTCTTTTTGATGTATTCCATGCCATCACCACCATCTATACGGTTTGCAAATAATATATTTTTTTAATTATTTTACAAAACAAAAGACACGTTAGTTTTCTTAATCATATTTTATTGCTGAATACTCGAATATTTTAGCTGTAGCCGCAAGATTTCGTATATATTTTCATAATCGAGCTCATGAAGCGTGAACCGGTGCCATTCCTCACACCTGACGTGCCACATTCGAATTCAAACGCAGCTACAATACGATCGGAGACACCCCTCGCAATCGAAGGGAATTTATTTCTAATTTCACTCCCCAATTGTCAGATGTATGATTTATCTTTTGCGTCGAATTTGTCTTTTTTACTCAGGTGACGATCACCAAAACAATATATTGGTCTTACTATTTGATGATGGCTTACCGAAGGCCACTCTGCTCACTGTACCGGGTGGTTGCGGTTCGATTCCCAACAATGGAAAATATCGGCAATGGCCTTTTTGGAATTTGTCGGTTCTGGGTGTAACTGGGATCGACACCAGTCCATTGTGTGGTAACTACAGTACAAGCTTTGCTTTGTTTGCGTTCATACGTTAGGTATGATTTGTCTGCGATAAAAAATGTATTTAGCAAAGTAGTACATGATTTTTACGCTTCCCATTATTAGGATTTTAAAGATAGGTACTAGCGCCATCTATTGACAATGCAAAACAGTTGCAACATTATTTTACAAATCCGTAAATAGAAAGAAAGAAACAAAATCAAACAACGTTTACAAGCCCAATGAGATGGTTAAGTAAAAGAAACACGTAGAAATCTTCAATTTTGGGTGAAACACCAGAGAAAAACGAACCTTGATGGATTGCCCGGTTTCTTATTAGCGTTCGGTTACCGATCGGGTATTGGTATTTATCTTTAACGTTTCCTGGAATCCCTACTTTTTCTACTACATTCATAGTGCCAATAGGTAGGTAACATGATTTAAGCATCTCTTGCATGTGTATAAATGGACTGCAGGCATAGATTACATAAATCGAACATAAAGCAAGTTCGGTTTATATAATCTCCATCCCTACTACAAGGGTCTCTGATGTCTAATGGCATTAAAAATTATTTTTTGGTTTGGTATTTGTATTGTGATGTTGTTATAGTGTGCTTATAGGAGTATACGTTTGTGTACCTCATCTCCTTAGGACAGATGGAAAATTAAAAAAGCGAATTGGTTGCGTTAATAACTCCTTTCATCTCCTTCAAGACTGCTAGTAATCTAGAGTACGTTACCTAACCTTTTTATAGAAAAAAAACTTTTATACAAACAATGGGGTTAAGTCTCTATTAGATTACTTGTGAGAGTTCTTCTACTTCTTTTATAAAATATAATGAAAAGATAGAATAAGGTTAGGTATGAAGAAAAAAAACCGGCCAAGTGCAAATCAGACTCGCGCACGAAGGGTTCCGTACCATTATCTATAAAAAGGCAAAAACATCACGTGTGTTGTATGAGCACCTCCTTAAATATTTATTTTATTCTGTCTTTAGTATTTGTTGTTATATCGGCAACAGAAATACGTCATCTGTGAAAATATCAACTCTCTAACTATCATGGTTCATGAGACACAGCCTGGTGACAGACGGACGGATGGACAGCGAAGTCTCAGTAATAGGGTTCCCGTTATACCCTTTGGGTACGGAACCCTAAAAATGGCCAATGATGAGACCAATATTGTGAGTTTATTAAATAAATGAAAGTTTTTGTTCAGAATTAGAAGCTTTTACTTAGGAGTGGGACACGGAAATAGGCAAGAAAAACAACTTTAAACCATTTATTTAGTCGCGAATGCCTCTTTCAAATCCTCCCGAGTTATGAAGCGGTAAATTTTATTAGGTCAGACGTATCATTAAGCTATCATTCGTTCCACGTGAACTTCTTTAGCACAAACCTGCGAATATTTCCAAAAGTATGCGCGCTACGAGCCGGGCAACACTCCGAAGGGATAAAACAGACAAGAATTTTCTTATCCCGTCGACGCCGGTTATAAATGATGGTCGGAACCCTTCGCGTTTTAGTTAAAGCTTTTCAGACCCTTATTTTGGCATCCTCACCCGTTTTTCTGTTAACGAAAACCTACTTTGGGTAATATGCGGTAATTTTGCACGAGTCTTCAACAATTTGTTAGTACTATACTTTTTCGGTGAGTAGTACTCGAGTTTATGATTTGGTGCCGTTTTTTCGTGGGTTTTCTCAAGGCATAGCATTAGGTCCACAAATTTAAAAAGCTATCAATGGAATTGCTATCCTCATCATAATAATATGAAACGTATTTACAGACATTATGGTTAATGACAAAGCACTTACCTTGCAATTTTTAACTCTGTATAAATTTGGAGATTAAACGCATAAAGTAACAAGTGGTGACAATGTAGGTAAATACATGAATTACTTTTTGCTTTTTCGGTATTGAAAAATTACCCATCGCAGCACTGCGCGGCGGTTTCATATAGGTATAGGTTAGTACTAAAATCGGAAGAAAAAACTTGAGAGGTGTCAAGGGACACCCGGATGGAACAAAGTTCCTTTTGAAATAAAAAAGCAAAAAAAATGTACATATACACACACACACACACACACACACACATCGAAATCGAAATCGGAATTATTGTATACATTTATGTATACAATAAAATTCGATTCCGATTTCGAATTGACACACACACATTTGTAAAAGTGTCGTACAATAAAAATCACACAAACATATGTAAAAGTGTCGGTCGACACTTTTTTTCCGTCTAGCCCCCTTTCGCAACGCGCCATAAGAAACTATGTTCCAAAACTACGTTCCAAAAACGTCGAACAATGTATGAAGGTGTTAAAAATGGCTGGCCAACAAAGCAGCGTGTTTCAAACTTTTTTGATGCACTGTGTAAATATAACGGGCAACAAAATATACGTTAAAATTTGAATTTAGAACGTACCGAGTATGCGACAAACTGTCGCGCGATTGAACAACTCGCTCGCGGGCGTGTCACGTTGTTGCCTTGACGCGTGACGCGATACCGCACAGTGGTTTGACCGCTATTTTTGCTGACCAAAACTTGAATTTTATTGCACAAAAAATTCCCGACTCCATCAAGAATTTGTGGGATAAATGCAAAAAAATACGTGTGCAAAATGTACGAAATTGCACCATCGATCATACCCGGGCGGGTGCAATACGGTTACTCGCATATTCACATTATTCACAATTTGTCCCCTGTGCACGGAACCTTGACTGGAAGAAAAACAGCGTACCTTAGAAGTTTGCGTAGGTAGTACTTTTTCCTAAAACATAGATTATGTTTCCAAATGCATTTGAAACAGTTAATTAGTGCAGTAGCATACTAGATTGTAATACTGTTAACATACGGCACATTTTTATATGAGATTTACATTGAACTGTTATATGCCATCTTACTATTTGACTTGCACAGTGCTACAAGATTCGAAACCTTCGGACATAAAGAAAATGGCAAGCAATATAAAATTATAAAAGTATATGATATGCTTTACTACGCTATTCAAACATATTCCATTCTAGCGCTACGCTACAACTTTACTCCGCTCCAACAAAACCACACCCTTTAACCATGAATCATAATCAATCACATTTAGTCTCCCGGAACTACTTTTTAGTCCGAATTTGAATTTAAACTTGCCACGGTTTATCTTAATTAAAAGTAGTTCAAAGTTTAACTTAATTTAGTGAGACGGGTGTTGAATATAGAGTACTTTATGAATTTCATAGTTCTATTCTACTAGTAGATGCGTACGTATTATCTATGGAACTGTAGGGTGATAATTAGTAGGAGCAGTGGCTGTATTAGTTAAACAAAGTTCGATTTTGGTTATAAATGTGGCAAAAATGCATCATTACGCCTGTATTCCCCGAAGGGGTGCACTGCAGTGCGCCCACACTTCGCCGACGTATTTTGGTCCAAATGTAATAGGGCGCGAGCCTATTGCCATTATACCGGGTACATTCTCCCTAAATACGATGGAGATATTTGAGCCATAGTCCAACACGCTGGCCCACACTGGTGAACTTCACACGACCTTCTATAGACGTGTAGGTTTCCTCACGATGTTTTCCTTCGCCGTTAATTTATTTTATTTATACCCTAAAACTATGGGTCAAAACAGGCACTGCTATTTTACTTCCAATCCCAAAACGAACTCTGTGTTAATACACATAAAGATTGAATTTCTGTGTTAGAAGATACGCGACTATGCGTCAAAATTCACTCACTTTATCTTACATTTCATTGATAAATGAGCTATTTCTATCAGTATCACTAATAGAGTATGTAGAGTACCCATAACGACTCTACTATGCGTATAGCTCTGCGGCGATTTTTCCGCCATTGTTGTTATCTCATGTCCCTGTAGTATACGGCAACTATATGGGAAAACAACAATGGCGGAGCCAAATAAACCAGAAAAAAATACCGCAGCGCAGGCTCGAAATGCCATCTCCGTTATAATATCTCCATGGTATCACTGTACTAAACAGTTCGATTGGCAAAAATTGTAGATAGTTAAAAGTAACAAAATAAAAATAGGTTATATACGAAAGAGTTATCATGACAACAATTAATATCCCCAGTTTAACATCATGTCCCACTATTCGTGTCAATTAAAAAAAAAATCTCATGTACTTACATAAAGATCCGCGAGACAAAAAAAAAAGTGTCAGCCACAAAATACCTTCGGGCTACGTACCTGAAAGAGAGAAAAAATATACTGTGTAACATAACAAATGCAGTGGGCTACGTGAGTGGAAAGAAACGAACAAACAACCAGAATCCGGTAACAAAAAGAAAAACGATAAATTACGTTAAAACGCCGACAAAAACCGAAGCGCCGTAACGATCCGAACACAACGGGGCGAACACACACTTGAACTCCCTTAAAAATGTACTCTTTTCAGATATAAATTAAGATTTAATTTATATGGCAAAAGGCATGTCACCAAGCGAGTAAAGGCGTTCACGTCAGCATTGGAAAATGTACTTCTTGTCTGAGTTAATACAGTTCGTTTTAATATTGGCAAAGAAATTGTCGCGTGCGTTTTGACGTGTCTATCTGTGTAGGGTTTTAAGCGGAGTATACATTGTACTATTTTCGTGTGACATTTGATTCTCATACGAATGAAAGACAAAATGCCGATGTTTAAATTGGGAAATAAGATGACGTTACAAGAGATAATAGCCACATAGGGCGTCTATTCGTAAAATTGACAAAGATTCGTAGGATAGTACGGATGTTCTCATAATGTCTCATCTAGTTCTAAAAAAGTTCAGATTCGTTATAATTTATCGTATCCATAGACTGAAATATATTATTCAAGATTAAAGATTATTTATTCATTTAAAAAACATTATAACAATAAAGTGTTCGTATACAACTGCGTTTGTAGAAAACTGTGTTGCAGCTGTTTGCGCCCATCTCCGTAAACAATAGATTGAGTTATACTAATGATACTCTAAAGGTAAAAAGTAAAGCAAACGTATTGCAAAGCAAAGCAATGACCATTATAGGTCTACTAGGTTTTTTTTTTTTATTTGTTATTATTTTATGAAACGGTATTATTATTAATAAAATACCCACTGGAGCTAATAGAAATAACTGAGTTTTTTTTTTTTAATGTACATGTAAACATATATCGAGGGGTGAAAGGCAATAGCCTGTCAAATATGACTTATGCTACTTATTTAACTTTACAAAAGAGCATAGGTACGTATTCGAGGCTGAAAAATTAGCTGATTCCAATTATGTATCTAAATAAGTCAATATAGCCCAAAAGTTTCACTTAATCCAAATAGCCTTTCTCCCTTCGATATAAACATTGAATTTGTGTAGCAAAAGAAAAAACACCGGGTCACTCTACATTATTTTATTTTGCTAAGAAAACAGAAATTCGAACATAACACGAAAAGTACTTCATAACGAGTCAGACTCGCGCACGAAGGGTTTCGTACCATTATCTATAAAAACGGCAAAAAAATCACGTTTGTATGGGAGCCCCCTTAAATATTTATTTTATTCTGTTTTTTAGTATTTGTTGTTATAGCGGCAATAGAAATACATCATCTGTGAAAATTTCAACTCTCTAACTATCACGGTTCATAAGATACAGCCTGGTGACAGACGGACGGACGAACGGACAGCGAAGTCTTAGCAATAAGGTTCCCGTTTTACCCTTTGGGTACCCTAAAAATTATCGTGCATTTTGCAACAATTTATGATTCATTTGCCTGTTTAATAAAATAAATATCGAAGACAGAAAGCGAAAGGTCGTGTTTTAAAATAATAAATCACATAACAATATCGGATCCAATCATAGAGTCTACAAGTCACATTTTTTTAAAAATACCATAGAGTATATCAAAGATACAACAGGTCGTATCTCAAAAATTGGCCTATATGATTTATTGAAATAAAATTGATCAGAAAAAAAGCCGCGTCGAATGGTCCAAGGTCCAAGTCTCGTCTGCTAAAGACGAGAAAAAATAATGATACATCATTTTTTTTTTCTAGTTTTATGAAGAATTTATGAATTTTTTAAATAGTTTTTCGGTTTTGGTGTAAAACTGGATATTTCGAGATACATTTCCGCATTCTGTTATCGATATAGAAGTCAAGTTAGCCGTATCACTAGGCACTATGTTCCCGTACGAGTACAGTCAACCACACCGGCTCGGGCCGAAGGGTGCAATCAAAGAGCAATGTTTGCGCTTCCGACGCGTCCTCACGACCAATTAGCCCCGACATCGCGCCACATAAATTGTATCAAACAGCTCGGTTCCACGCTGTACCGGTGATCACGTCGATCTAGAGACCTAGATGAGAGACGCCTACATTTATTGTATCCTCAAAACACCTACAATGCCACTATTCAATATAAAAGTGTTGTAAAATACCTTTGTAAGATGCTTTATTAGCTTCCTATATAGTTTGGGTAGGTATCCAAAAGCATAGCAAACAGCTCCGCTTGGAGTATATTTATACACTATAAATTCCTATGGTTTTTATAAAAAGCTTTTGACATTCAAGTTTTATTCCAAGTTAAGAATTAATTTAATATTTGCATGCAATGATAGAAGAAAATATAGATAACTAAATGTGATAAAAAGACGTCCAAAAACATCAAACAAAATTAGTATCATTGACGCCATAGCATGCCCCTGTCTTGACATTGACAATCTTACGTACATAAACGTTAAAATCAGAAACAAAATTTGGACGTTGTGATCCTTCAAATGTTAGAAAAGTTCCCTCTTAGTACAATTTAGCAATTCTCTGTTGAGATTTTTTGTACGCAGTCGAGTTTTATTCAAATACCATTTCCAGTTTCCTAGATCTCATCTCCCACTATTCCAGTCCCAACCCCGCTGCCAGCAAGAGTTCATTATCACAAATAAACTGAAGAGCCTTTCTGTTTTTATTGTTCCGGAAATGCTCCTCCGCAATGTAGTGTGCTATTATATTTGAAACTGTGTCAAGTGTTATGCCAACTTTAAATGTGCTGGTACCACGGACCCAGACATTTTGGTATTATACAGCAATTAAGATAGAAAATGACTTAAATGTTACAACATAATTCATGGGATTTTGCGCCTTAAGTAAGTAAAACTAAATGTAATAAATGATAACTAAATTCTCACTACTCCATTATTTCATAAATCTGATTATATTTTTGGGTACCTGTAGGGTACCTGTAGGTACCCAAAAACGGCTAAAGAACGGCTTAGTCTAGAGGTATCGCCCATAGTACATTGTATAGTACCAATAGTACAAGCTTTGCTTAGGATCATACGATGAGTATGTTTTGACTGATTATGTTTATCCATAAATTTTGTGATACTGCCAATTAGCTATCTGGGATATTTGCAGTAACTTCATTTTATGTAATCTATATAAGGACAAATATTAACACAACTTTATTAGCGAACGTTATTCAGGTCGCCCCATCCCATATCAAACACGAATTCAAATCGAGTGTGATCTATCGTAATCCTTTACATCGGCGGTTCAACCGAACAAAACGTCTGTTATCTAATTAAACAGCCGATGGATTAACTGAGTGACAATAATCTTATGGCATCAGGTCGATGAGGCGAGGGATAATCCGGAATTTAATCAGCGGTGTCTCCCTTGAACCGTGCGTGCTATTGGGGGTTGGTAATACTGATTATGTAAGAATTGATTATATAGAGTTTCGATCTGTCATCAAATAAGTTGTAAGACTTGTTTCATGTCTATTGAAATGATATGGGAAAGCGTACTTTTTTTTTAATCAACACCAAAGCTAACACGACTCCAAGAGCATCAAAACAGGTCTGTGCAACCAATTGCTTGCCGATGCTGTCAAAACTAATTGCATTAAATAATAGAAGAAGCACATTTCTACTTCTCGTTTTATGACCAAATGATAAAATTTTAATAGAATATACTGCGGATGAGGAATGGCAGTCCATGGCAGTCCGGGTGCAGTCACACGCTATTAAAAAAATCAACATAAATAGATTATTGAACTATTTCACAGAATGTTTACAAGAATACGTCCTCTGTTATACAATGACAAATTCTAAATACAACTAGTTATTGAGTTACTAAATCACTATAATCTTACGATCTTCGTACTCCGCTGAAATAGTATTTATTGCGACGAAATAGAGTCCGTATTGGTTTATAAAATAATTTATTACAGAGATGTATAAGTAATCGATACACGTGTACGTAGAAATCATTAAAATTGTAACATAATAACAGTGGGGTCTTTTTATAATAAGTTTCGTATAGGGTCCCATTGTGTGCCCTCGCTGTATGGGTAATTTACAAAATCTAACCCTACAGGGACGTTTGCAAGGGTCTGTAAATAGTTACATTCTATTGTTGAAGGCAAATTATTGTGATTTAACAGAATGTTACAATAGAAACGACGTGAAATTTCAAATTAGCTGCCAGCGTCAGACTTTTGGGATTTAAAATAACGAACTCTCGTTCGCAGTTAAGCAGGTTAGTCCGGTCGGGACTATGATGTGTTGCCGAATACAATACATTAAGGTCTCCAGGACACTGGACAGGACGCTAATATCAAAACAAACTGTATTGACATATAGAAAAATTTACATGATAATAGTACATCACGACTGTATTCCTCGAAGGGGTAGTTAGAGGTGCACTGTAGTGCGCCCTCATTTCGCCGATGTATTTTGGTCCCAATGTAATAGGGTGCGAGCCTATTGCCATTATACCGGGCACGGTCTCCCTCAATACGAGGCAGATTTGGGCCATAGTCCACCACGCTGGCCCAGCCAATTCAACAAATTTCATTAATCAACAATGACACTGACAGTCCAAGCAAATATTGACGCGTGGGAGCGTAGCTCTTTACACAGGAATTCAGTCTTTATGCCTTTTGACACAGAGTTTGTTATGGTATTGGTTAACATTTAAACGCGGGAGCATCGTCGCCTCTGTGTGTGGGGCAGTTGCTATACAAGAAGGCATTGGTAAGCAGATAAATAAATTGTAACAGTATCGTCAAATCTCAGTAATATCGCATATCTGGGACGATTATATCGACTATTACGAAGAATGTAATAATATCCTGTTTACCGACTTCGGCTTTGAAGTAACAAGTTTCGTCGAGACGCCCTGCAATGTCAAACGCTATAGAAAATATAACTTGATGTGTATAACGGGGCTTTGTACTGATATTTATGAGATTTTCATTACGCAAAGTGGGTATGTAATATGAGTTACCGGGAATTTTGTTTATAGGCAACAGAATTTGACTGTGAAATTGTTACACTGAGCAAAGTTGACGGTGGTACAGCTGTTTGAACAATATCACTGGCACCTAGGCCTCCTCTCATAACAGTATCAGTGCCTTATTAAAAACAATTCACACCGGGGCGAAATCAAGCCATATATACACATAGATAGAGCTCATTCTTCAATGAAACGCAATGACAAGCGAATTTTGACGCGTGGTAGTGTGGCTTTTGCCGCAGAAATTCAATCTTTACTTACATTGACACAGAGGTTGTTTTGGTATTTGGTAAAGTGCGCGGGACTTTATACATACATATACTCACGCCTGTATCCCATGGGGGTAGGCAGAGACTACCGTTTGCCACATTCTACGATCCTGACATACCTCTTTCGCTTCATCCACATACATCTTTATGTTACTTATATAAGTTATCTTTCACATCTACAAAGACATTTTAGAGATAAGAAAAAAAAAACAATTTCTAAGTGCCCCGTAGGCCTATTCAAAATACATGATTTGACTATTACAAATGTCACTATTACAGTCTACACTGAAACAAATTTTGTCCCAATTTCATTTCAGCAGGAATTGTGGGAGAGCCATCCCTGAATAAAATAGGTGCAGTTAAGTAATTAACACTAATTCAGCATTGCACCCTGCTCACACTGAGGCGCGTAAATCGACTAACTTATTATGAAAATGTACTTTGAGCCAATGTTCATAAAGATTCAATTTTAGGAGCAAAAGCCATGCAACCGAGTGAATTAAGCTCCAGGAATATAAGGTCGTCAAAACGTATGTTTGCCAAAACCAAATCAAACTGTATTGATTCAGAGAAAAAGTTCATTCTTTAACAAAATGACAGCGCGAGCGAATTTTGAGAGCGTACCTTTACCATAGTAATTCAATCTTTATGAATATAGACACACAGTTCGTTTTGATATTTGCAAAAATGATACCGCACGAGTTTTGACGAGTTCAGGACTTAAAGATTTAATTTTTGAAGCAACACAACGCTTTTAAATCTGTTCATGTCATCGACGATATTTCGTTGAAAAATATGCTTTTTGTATAAGTTAATAGAGTTCTATTTGGTATTTCCCAGTCTTCTCCATAGCAAATGCAATTCGAATGGGTGATAAAGATAGTTTTGTTTATTGTCGGTTCATAAGTACCTACATTATTATTTTATTACCTAGAAAAAATGGAGGCGCGCGATGTGACGCACCTGTGGATGCAGATCTTTTATCCAAATCTAAACGTTATAAATTAACCGGAGACCTAATTGATTAGCTAATTATAACGCCGCCGGCGGCAGGATAAAAGCGAAATGCCAATACTGTTTGCTTCATTAAAATAATTAAGCAGCTTTAACATTAACATATCTACTTATATTACTTGAATTAAAAAGATTAGATTTAGCACAGGTTAATCATTTTTTTAAAGGTCGGATGGTATCTCGCTAAAGTTGGTACAAAACCTCCTCACACACGCTCGCGTCATTTTTTTGCCATCCAAAACGAACTGTATTGACATATAGAAAAGTACTTAATTTTTTTACGAAATGAGTGAAATGATGATATTTTGATGGAATAAGATGAGGAATGCCTGCACCTGCGATATGCGGTATTTATGGCAATGTCGAGTAATTATAGCAAGGACAAATTCAATATATACACATTAAAAAAAAATGGATGATGACAGTGATAAAGATGGCGGATGATCTATAGAAAAAAGTTAATTCTTCAATTAAATGACACTGACAGAGCGAGCGAATTTTGACGCGTGACTGTACCACAGAAATTCTATCTTTATGCCTATTGACCCAGAGTTTATTTTGGCGTTGGCGAATATTCTGACGCGCCGCTTTTGACGCCACAGTGTGCGCGGGGCCTAAGTGAAACATAATATAAGTCGATCGTCTCCGTTACGCGGCACGTATTGGTTGGTATGTTAAAGTCACGCACACAGATACCGATACGATACTTCACTTTCGACGTTACAGTCTTAAAGGACTTCTGTATTGAAAAATGCCATTGTAGATGGTTTGCACACAAGTTACATAAATTTAAGAGTGGGTCAATTGTTGATTATTATTTAAATATACATATTATTTAGGAATAAAGTAATATAACAAAGATTAACTACAAACTTTCGTCTATTTACCCAGTCTCTATAATTCATTATTACTATTAGAGCGTTTTATGTTTTGTAATGTCAATATAAATTAATAATATAACTTTTTATAGATATGTAAATAAGTCCTCATAATATTAAAAGAATAAGTAAAAAGTTTCAAATCCTTTCCTGAATAAGTCACTGTTTCTTAGCGTCCATTGTGGCATTGAGCCTTCTAGTGCCATCTATCGTTAAGAGCAGAGAAACTAATTGTACTACTTTCTAGTCTTGCATAGAAAATTTTAGCGTAGCGATATAATATATACCGGAGGTATAATATCCTAAGTCCATTTTTTTCTAAATTCGTTTTATGGTGTTATTGGAACAATCTCTTATTAATCTACTCATTAACCTACTTTTAAAGAACAAATACAATTTTACTTGAAATTTGCCACAATTGTGTTATATGTGAAGTGTGAATAGTGTTCCAATTAAGACTTGAAACAGGTGCCCTGAACAATTAGCTCAATGTGACTTAAGATTGTTTTCCTCCGGTGTACAGGTATTTATTATAAAAACAAAACAGACTTCAAAAACGTAGGTGCACTAAAAAGCTACAAATAACCTTACAATTCATTACATTTGGAGTCGGTGCCAATTCATGTGTGTATTTGCCTAGTCTGACGTTGATTTGTAGTGCACCTACGTTTTTGAAGTCGGTTTTTGTTTTTTTTTTAATATTTTTTTTCACGATTTTTATGGTCAATAATCGTTGAAAATTTGCGAATATTATCACCTTATAACAGCACTAAAAAAGTACATCCAAAAAAAAAATAGGGTTAGATTTCTGATAATATTTTGGAAATGGGACCAACCTTGAAGAATTCTCTAGCAAACCTCAAAAATTCGGAATCGGTTGATAGACGCCGGAGATATGCGGTAACATACATAAAAAAAAACATACGGGTCGAATTGAAACCTCCTCCTTTTTGAAGTCAGGGCGGCTATTCGAAAAATGTATATATACCGTCACATTTGACATGTTGAAGCAGAATAGTAACATGGTTTTTATTGTCGTAGAGATGAAATGATGAGCTTTACGATATTTGAAAATAATGTTGATTTTATGATTCTGGAAAAGAAGAGCCTAAGATCGGGCTCAGTGGCGCATCTTGGGAGAGGCCTACGACCAGCAGTGGACTGACACCGGCTGATGATGATGTTGTACACACTACTAAGCGCTTACTACAGGCTGTTACAGAAGACCGAAATAATACCTACTTCGACGTTTGCATCAGTATCGGGTATACAACTGAATGGTATAAAAATTTGATCGAAGTTCGACCATGTTTTTACAACTTATTTTTCGTCGTCAATTTCTATAACTCATAATATCTCGAGTCCTATGTAAAATTTGTATGTTCTGTTTTATGTATATGGTTATGGATGTACCTAAAGGCCAGAATACGATGGCAGCGACAAATATTCAAAGGTCTATAACTCAGAAACTATGATAGTTAAGTATAAATTGTCTTCAATAAACATCCACAGATGAGCTACCATATATGTACCCAAAGTATTATTTCGGACTTCTGATATACCCTGTATTTGACAGCACTCAAATATTGGCGTCTCCCTCACACATTACGACCGAAAGGACTGAAATATGCATATATAATTTAACAGCGTGAACTTTTTTGCCAATACCAAAACGAACCGTATTGACACATCGAAAAAGTTCATTATTCAACGAAATTATACTGACAGCGCGAACAGATTATAACGCATGGCTCATGCCATGCGTTATAATCTGTTAAAAAAAAAGCCATCTTTTACCAAATAAATTCAATCTTTATACATATTTGCACAGAGTTTGTTTAGCTATTGGCAAACATTTAGATGCGCGTCCTTTGTCGCTCCAGTAGTGTGCGAACTGTTGTATCAAAAACGTGGCCATAGAGAATTTTTTTTTTAAATATTATAAACGATAAGGAATTCAAACATTTATTAGTGTAGTACCATCGAATTGTATCGTTGTTGGGATTGGGAGTTGACTCATCGAAGTCTCGGGTAGGGGCACAGTGATTGGATCCACCAGTATTACTATAAATAGCCAAGTGTGCCATGAACACGTATCTGGACAAAGGCAGTCTCCCAGCTGCTCGCGGCGCAGATGATGGATCACCGGCGTGTCATCACGGCTACAAATAGGGGTCGCCCATTCAACCGGCGTCGTTATTGTGTTAAATCAATTGCGACCAGCCCTGGTCGGAGATAGTGATGCGACCAATGTGGCTATCGATTTTTATAGATCCCTTTCGATAAATATAATTATGCGTTGCGATAATGATGAATGTATAATATCGAGAGGTGAAAGGCTATTTAACTTAAGCGACACTTTTGGGCGATAGCGACAATTTTGGGCTATATTGGCGATAGCGACACTTTTGGACATCTCCTCCGGTGAAGCTGTAAAGGCCAACTCACGGCCAACAGCGTAGTTCATTCAAAAAAAAAAAAAAAAACTTTTGGACATATTTGGAATCATCGAATTTTTCTGCGTCGAATGAGTCTACTCTCCAGTAAAGTTAAAAAAAAATCGCTAAAGTCGAATAGCCTTTTACCCCTCGATATTATAATGTTTGATAGACGTTGGCATTTAACAAAAAAATCACCGTCGGGTATGTGTTACTTTAGGAAATCTATCTGGAAGGGTTAATCGCGTATTTTACAAAGACGCGTATTTTAGACAGCTATAAATATTAAAACATTTTAAAATGTTAATACACACTTCAATAAGGCCTTTAAGCCTACACTGCTGCGCCAAATATCGAGCGTCGAAATGTTTGCCCAATACCAAAACGAACTTTGTGTCAATATGCATAAAGATTGAACTTCTCTCGCAAAAGCCACACCCCCACGCACCAAAATTCGCTCGCTTTGTTAGTTTTATTTATTTGTAGAATTAACTTTTTCTAGAAGTCAATACAGTAAAAAAAATTAGGACGCGAGAGTCGACGCCCCTGTCTGCGGGAGACGTTATCTTAATGTGGTCAACAAATTTCGTACTGGTAGGTACTCACATTATCAAAATCCATGTATCTATAAATATTGCAAGCCACTAATAGCGGCATTACAGGACACTATATTTAAATAAGTGAACTTACAGTACAACGACTGCTACGACAGACGAAACATTAATTACGACTTTGGTGGAACATAGGAAATATTTGTGATGTACATCGTGCCTACTGAATTACGACAACATAGGACTTGAGTCCGTAGAGTCTGCACTAACAGTACTAGTTGCAATGGTTTTATTAGAGGGACAGCGCGCACGCAGTCCCTCACTACCAAAAATTACGCGTCCGAGTTATCCACATTAGGGATAATCGCAAGGGTCAACCCAACCGAAGTGCAATGGAAGGATCTCGCCCTGGGGGAACCGCCGTCTTGATCACGGTGTCCCCTACGCCAGGTAAGTATGCTTTGACAAACACGCTTGGGAGTAGTCGTGTTTCCGCTCGAAATCTTAGCACCGCCATTCAGCGGTAGTACGGCAAAATTTGACGGCGGTACAGCGACATCTATCGATGCCGTTGGAACTAACTCCGGGGATGTAAATTTATTGAATGAGTTGGTGACTATCCGAACTTCAAAAATTTACCTTGTTCCGAATACTAATTCATAACAAGGTAAATTTTATTGTTCATGGTTGTCTTTATAAACGAGGGGAGGATTTTATTAGTTTAATAATTATGCTAACCTCCCGCTGCATGCTGTATTGATATAAAAAGAAGCAGTCAGTATATACTTTGAAGTAGGTACAGTGATAATGCTCCTCCGGTAAAGCTGTAAAGGCCACCTCACGGCCAACAGCGTAGACCTAATATAAACTCGATTCAACTTTCATTGAAACTTCCAAACGCGAGAATTACATATTTGAAACAGAATAGCACTACCTTATTAAACTATCGAGCACTGAACATCACTATTAGCTAGTACTACGATAACTCCGCCTGTGCTACCCACACAGTGGGCCGCAGTGACAAAAGTCAGCCAACCCTAAAACGCTGTTAATTCGAGACGAGCCCCATCTTTGGGGTATTCTATACAGTATTGGGTTGCAATTTAATAGGGTGTTTTTTACTATGATTAGGCAAGGGGTATTTTTGAAATGCCAATTTTTTAGAGTGATTATTTGATAATTAGGTGTTTATTGCTAGTTGGACCGTAAACAGTTATAGTCATTTGTTTGTTAATAGAAAAATCCCCCTTACGGCTACCTGTCTTGCTGCAATGTTTTTAATATTACTACTACAGCCCTTTTAACGTCCCACTGCTGGGCACGGGCCTCCCCTCAATGCGAGGGGGATTCGGGCCATAGTCCACCACGCTGGCCCGGTGCGGGTTGGCAGACTTCACACATCTATCGAAAACTAGTCAAGTTCCCTCAGGCGTGCAGGTTTCCTCACGATGTTTTCCTTCACCGTTTCATAGCAAGTGATGATCTCGGATGAAAATGAGATTTGCACATAAATCCCAGAGGTGCGAGCCGGGGTTTGAACCTGCACACTTTGATTGTAAGGCGTGCGTTCGACCACTCGGCTACCACTGTTATTTTAATATTACTCTCAGTTTTTGACTAACTGTCAACAAAATCTATCTAAAATGGCTGTTACTATTAAAATAGCAAAACTTTAAGAGGTGGTGATAAGGCCCTGATTGGCGCCATCGAGATATGAATATACTATACATCACGTCCTACTCTCACGGGGTTGGAACAACGGAAAATGATCCATATTATGGACACCGAGATTAAGAATTTAGCCAAATTTGTCAAATCTACTGTCATGCTCGCCTCTGGGCATAGACGCATCAAAACTCGCCCGACCAACGTTTTGCCAATACAAAAAGAAACTGTATGAACTCGTACAAAAAGCACATTTTTGAAAGAATTGCCACCGATGACGGAAGCGAAATTTTCGCTTACAGAAATTAAATCTTTATGCATATTTATAAAGAGTACATTTTTAAAAACAGGCAAGTTAAGCCCCTCGTGCCAGTGGGTGTTACGCGTACTTTTTTGTCCAAATCGGTTTATTTTAGCGTTCGACAAATGGGTTTTTGTTTATTCACGAGTTCACGATGTCTTCTGTCACCGCCGCGGCGGCCTACTCGACAAATACGCTGTGGGAAGTGCTTTTAATTTACTTATAGACGATATTAAACTGCTATTTCGTTAAGTACATTTTAAAAATGACGGTACAAATGAAAAACAAATATTTGAGAATTTTCAAACTTCGATTTGCATCCGTAGGTTAAACCTATGCTGGTGAATTACGTGCATTAAATTTTTGCTAGCAATAGTAGCTAAATGGTCGAACGCACGCCTTGCAATCGAAGTGTGTAGGTTCAAACCCCGCCTCGCAGCTCTGGGTTGTATGTGCGAATCTCATTTTCATCATGTCTGAGGGAACTTG
The DNA here is from genome assembly GCA_914767695.1 of Ptilodon capucinus. Lineage (NCBI taxonomy): Eukaryota > Metazoa > Arthropoda > Insecta > Lepidoptera > Notodontidae > Ptilodon > Ptilodon capucinus. The sequence goes on along the minus strand of OU611813.1, from coordinate 919,955 downwards.
ACTAGTTTTCGATAGATGTGTGAAGTCTGCCAACCCGCACTGGGCCAGCGTGATGGACCATGGCCCGAATCCCCCTCGCATTGAGGGGAGGCCCATGCGCAGCAGTAGGACGTTAAAAGGGCTGTAGTAGTAGTAGGATAACCACAAGAAAACATTTATAGGTCAATCTTGGCAAGCTACCAAAATATATTTAAAGTTAAACAGTCACTAATGCTGAGTGAAGTCCCGAACACCCTGTGGCGTCAAAGTGTGCGCGTTAAAGTTTTTGGTAATACCAAAAGGAAACCAATGTCAATATATATAAAGATTTAATTTCTGTGGCAAAAGCCACGTCCACGGGTTAATATTTGCTTTCATTATCAAAATATTTTTATTTAAGAATGTTCTTATTTTATATTATCTCATATAAAATAAGATCATTCTTAAATAAAAATACAGTTTGTTTTGGTATTGGTAAACATGAGTTTTTAGACGACTATGGAAACCAGACGCAGTTTCATACTAAAACATAATCTAAACTAAACCAAGGGAACATTACCTAAGAAATGGGACCCTTTAAATTTGTAGACACACTAACGGGGGATGGTGTTGGTATCCATTGTATCACGAATTTTGTTTCTATTCAATATAAATAACTGGTTGATTTTTTTTTAAGGTTTGCTTTACAGATTACGTAAGATTCCTATTAATTTACTGTTACATATTTATGTATCTTAAAGAATAAATCGTATTGCAATAAATAAGATCTAATTTTGATAGATACTTACCTTAGTAGGAGAAAAATAAATATGACTTTAAATAGTTTTAAAGTCATATTTCTTGCAAACTCAACTTGTAAAATTAAATATTTTTTCACTTTACAATGTTTTATACTGGCCAAATATAAAAAAAATAAAACATATTTAAATACAATAAAAACATGATTGTTTTCCAAATTCAGTTTTTATTATTTAGTTTTTTTTAATAATGAAACTTCGGTATCTTCCACCGCTATAAAATGTTCAAAATGTGTACTAAAAAATAATAACCTCGTGCCGTCTGTATCATTGGAGCTGCGTACATCTCGGGCCCGAGCCGTCGACAAATATTTGTGCAGCAGAATCATCCGCGGGCTAAGTCGCTGTCTATGTAATATCGTGATGGATGACGTCAGCTGTTTGTCTTGTCTACTCCCGGTTATCGATATTGAGAAGGGAGAGCGAGAGATGTGATGTAGACATCGATAATTTTCTGCTAGTATTCAGGCAAAGGCCCCACTCCTCAGAATGTATATTACTCACATACTTGTAATGTTTATGATCTTGAAAAGAAAAGAGACGGAAGAGAAAAAACCCAAAGGTAAAAACTAACATTGAGTTTCTTACCGACTCTTCTCGAGGTAGAATTTGGCTATTTGCGTGCTTTTAGCCCTACACATATTAAAAAATATATAGAGCGTCGATAAAGTTGCCTTTAAGAGGCTATCTTAAGCCGTTAAAATGAGCCACGTCTAATCTAAAGCGAAAGATAAACAACCACTTTCGTGTCACAATAATGGTTAGTTTCTGATTATTTTTGGAGTTTATCAAATACGTTAAGAACAAAATTTGCGGTTTCAATCGCTTTCCAGCTCCCTTACCACCTACTGTCTTGCAGCACCGTTTTAAATATTACTTTTACTTTAACAGCTTATATTCCTTGAAAAATCTTACGAGACTTCTACATTTTAAGGGTTATTATAGTGTACAGGAGTATTTTAATGATAAGTTGTAATCTTTTTTATTTTATTTTTAATTTTGTATACCATAAGTTTAACAGTTGCATACCAACTTTGTTAAGCATTTGCAACTATTGTTTAATATTTGCATACCGTAAGGTAGAATACGGCATACGCTACCTATACTGATACCTATGTCACCTTAGAATAACCTGTATTCGCAAATAAATTACTTTGACTTTGACTTTTTGACAGCTAACTTAGTACAAAATCTGTCAAAAATTGACTGGAAAAAATTGACAATCTGTCAAAAATGTAGAATGGAAAATACAATGCTTTACAAGGTGGTTAGGCCCCAGATCTTAAAATGTTTTGAAAAACCGCCATGTTTTTTTGTTTTCTAACGCAAGACAAGTAACATAATCGTCCAGCCAGTCTTTCACATATACTGCACCCACATTGAACTTAAAAGGAATGCTCTAGGGATTAAAAATAATTGGATCCTAGAAATTCATTGTACTTGTTGTCAACAGAATACATTGCAATTACAAAGCTCTACATCACGTCTGGTGGGTGCTCGCTGGCGCGACTCTACCACGTTGTCAGCCGCCCGCCGGCGCGTGATGCGGTGGCTTGCAACTGAAGCTGTTACCGCTATGTTAACTGCGCTTAGAGCGCTCATTTTCGTTAATGTGTATTTTGAAATTCAGGTAGAGACCTATTTAGTTGCGTTAACTTATTAGCTATTTAAATCCGAGTGAATAAAATTTATTTTAGTATTTTTTAGGTTAATGGGATGTTGTGTACTATATCAAAACTTGAAATGTTTGCCTCTTCGAAAGCAACTTTTATAATCTACTTAACTATTTTATACAAAAAATACAACGAGAGCCATCAATTGTGATTTTGCCACAGTAATAAAGGAATGTGTGGAGAAGTATAAAGAAGCTTTGAAGTAAGAAGTGGAGGTATTTAAAGATAATATAAAAAGCTACACATTGAATAAGCCCTGGGCATACAGGGGTATCGAGCCGCACGTCACTACTGTTGCCAATGCCAAAAAGAACTCTGTGTCAATATAAATAAACATTGATTTTCGGTGGTAAACGCCACCCGACCACGTGTCAAAACTCGCTAGCGCGGTCAATGACATTTTGTTGCAGAATATTTGTTTATGAGTCAATACAGTTTGTTTTGATATTGGCAAACATTTTATAGAGTGCGTCGTGACGCTCTCCAGTCTGCCCCGGGGTTTAATGATGCTCAGTCGTATGGCCGTCTTTCAGTTTTCCCTACTCCTATGAAATTTCATCTAGGTCACTATGCCAGTTACGCCGCCATGCGGACTTGAATGGAAGTACACCTCGAGTCGACGCCATTAAGCATATTGTGCCATTGTTGTGGACCGCACAATGCAAACACTGTCTATGAATCGAGAATGGACGGTTTCTACTATAAATGTTGAAGAATAAATTGCTATACGTTTATTAATCCTGAGGGACTAGTGCAGAATATTATTGTTTCATTCTTCTTATATACAGTAATCTTATAACATACACCATTTAAGAATTTGTAAGAATGTGAGAATGTCCTTTGCATGTTGTAACTCTTTTTTTATATATTCCCAATTTAACTGGAGTAAGCCTATTCCCATAATACTGTGAGGCATTTTTCTTAGTTCCAGTGCGGACTGTCAGATTTTACGATTGACATTTTGACATGCAAGCTTCTTCAAGAGTTTATCTGAATGATAGGTATTGAAAATGAGACTTCAATACTAGTTTAAGGCCTCGGTCATTCCGTGAAAAGCGAGACTATAGTAATGACAGCCAATTAACTTACAAATAGTTCGCCAGTAACACGCCTAATTGGGTGCGATACGTTACGAATGACAGCCGGCCAGCTCCCACGCTCGGTTGACCTATTGCCAATGATGGGAGGACATTTCTCATTGGAACCGGTACGGAAAAATAGGGTATCGGGACCGGACAAGGTCAACATTGATTTATTCCAGTATACTATCCTATTGCGCCTAGAATGGAAAAAAATCCACAGAAATCCTGTTATGACATCAAAATCCTGGGGATTATGATAGGTATTAAAGTAGAGAATCCGTGTGAACAAAATCGACATGAATTTCCTGAGGGTTGAATTGGATTTGACTTGTCTGTTAGTTTCTGAATAATAGATTCCGTGGGACCTGTATGGAATAAAATGTCTATTGGAATCCTACAGGAGATCCGGAGCGGTGAAACCTAGAGGATTTTTCTAATAATTCTTAAATAGCGGCTATAAAAATATATTTTATAGCAGTTTTTGAAGTCAGAACGCAATCAGTTTATCTTAAAGTCTCGTAAGTTGATCACAAGGCCATAATTCCAGCGGCGTCTTTGTGCAATTCACGATCGTTCACAGCTCATAATTTAAACGTGATGTGTGGACGCTGAGAAATGAACGTCGCAGCCGTCCCATCATTGAATCATGGATCGTTAACACATGAGATCATGGGTACATTGACCTAAACACTCTGATTTCGACTCCTGATCTATTAAAGTATAATACAAGAGTACACTATGATAGTGATGGTGTCCCTAGGGGTAATCCTTTAAACATACTTGACTCCGAACTAAATTCACCATAGATTTTTAATAATTTTGATGTTGTTTCGTCAAATAGTTTATTCAAAACACGCCTTTTGGTAACTATCAATGTCTAATCAAGTTTTTCGTGTCTTGAAATAAAACTATTTTACGGATTTTATCGCGTTTATTTACTATTTTATTTTCAAAAACCAAGCGTACCATTGCAAGACCTCAGGACACTGTGAGCACTTTCTGCGTGGATCGGACCGCAAACAACAACTAAATATGAGAGTACCCAGTTATTAACTATGACATCAGGACGTCTAACACTTCAGTCCCCCGTGACCATGATTGCTGTAAAGCAGCCGAAACGTCGGGAAAATAAAATAGTAAATAAACGCGATAAAATCCGTAAAATAGTTTTATTTCAATGTATAGTATTCGCGTAAATATAAGAAAACAATATTTTTCGTGTCTTGTATATTTTATAAATTCGTTAAAGTATAAATTTCTTATTTGGTTTAAGGTGGATAATACTTTAAAATTATTTGTGTTATTGAGATCTTATAACGCATAAATCAATAGTTGCAGTATTAGCAGTCCAATTAAAGTACATTCGAGCTAATAGTTAAATGGCCTGGTTTTGGATTGAACGTAGAACCTCTCAGTTATGATGAGACTTAACAAATTTGAACTCCTTGAAACCCGTCGACCAAACTCACGCACATACATCAATGAAGGAAATCTTAAGATCTTAAAATGAAAAGCCAACCTAACTCTAAGTAAATTAGGTTGGAAATTGTATTAATACTAATTATAGGATAACATAAGTGTACATACAGACATAACAAACTTACATAGTTATCAGAATACTTTAGTACTGGTTTCCATCAAACTGATTTTTTTTATGTAAGTAATGAAAAGCATCGGCTGTCGGCGGCCTTATTCTGAATAGTAATAGAACCCACAATATGATATAAGCAAGTGAGTAATCATAGTTTCAAGTATTTTGTACTTAAAATCATTTTTATATTTTTGCAAATTTCATTTTTAATAATTGACCTACTTTAACTTTTATAACATAGGTCAGAAATTCGTAACGGAAATATTAAAATGACATCTGGCTGTCAATACATAATGACTATTGCAATAATTATCAAACATTCGGCACTCAGGTCGTAAATTAAATTAGTATTTTAAAACACGTAACTTTGATGGACATCTGAATACAGTACATACTGAGTCAGTTTTGACTGGTTTCTGATGAACTTGATTCTGCTTTTCTCAAATCTTTCGATGTCAAAACGATATTGTAACTATCTCGCAATAAACTTGCCGAATAAGGGTATGACGTCAGTTCAATCATGTAATGGAACATCGAACGCAGACTGGCTTTTCAGAGGAATCTATCAAATGAACCATTCATGACCCTCGCCGGGAGATAAAGATTTCGTATGTATTACTAAATATTTTTTATGCTTTCAGCTCGAAACATATTTTGGCTTTCGTTTACGAAAATTATACCTACATGATATAGGATTCAGATTAACACAGATCAGAGGTTTTATGTAAAACTGATTATTTTTAGGGCCAATTTCTGTCCAGTCCCATTTTTTACAGTAAAGCATTGGCCATTGAGGTGTGAATGCATACCTGTTTTTTTCCAATACGTAAACAAACCCTGTAGCAATATACATAAAGATTAAATTTATATGGTGAAAGCCACGCGAATTCGCTTCAAAATTTGCTCACGTTATCGACGGTATTTCGTTGAAGATTGAGTTCTATGGGTTAATACAATTCGATTTGATATGAACAAAAAAAGTCGTCTTCTGAATTTTTACAAACCTGTGGGCTCGGTGCTTAAACGCCTACTATGTACAACTAATTTGCAATGAATCAGAATCAGTAAATATACAACAAGTTATAATAGTATCCCTACTATTCAGAATGCATTTCCTATGTAGAAGAATTGGTAAGAAACTCAATGGTTGCTCTTTTCATGTAAGGACACTTCATAATAAAATGTATTATGTATAATGCCATTATTGTATTTATATATACATATATAAGGTACATATTCCTTGTACCTATGGCTTCAATAGCAGAGGTGTAAATGTGAACAATCAATCCCCATCGCTTGCATGTGCGCTACTGTGACAAATGTCTTCCTAATCTGTTCCTATTTGACATTTGAATTTCATATTACAGTTTGCACTGTTTATCGTATCGGGGCTAGGTAACGGTGAATTAAACTTAAGCCTCCACTCACTGGGGCGTCAAAAGCTGCGCGTCAAATTATTTACCAACGACAAAAATAACTCTTGTGTCAATATACATAAAGATTTAATTTCTGTAGTAAGAGCCTCGAGTTAAGCTCGCTCTGCCAGTGACGTTGTGTTGAAGAATGACCCTTTTATATGAGTTAATACAGTTCGTTTTGGTATGGCAAAAATGTTGTAACGCGAGTCTTTACTCGTCGAAAATAAAAGTACAGTCCATAACACAGTGATGTTTTGTATAAAAATAGTTCTGACTAACGAATCGTTGAAAATTATACGACCCGTTAGCGGAACGGGGTGTTTCATCAGTTAAGAAATTCAGCATAAGTAGAGAGCGGAGATACACGTGCGCATTTATTTCAAATGACACGTGTCCTTTTTTAACAAGAATATAAATTAAAGAGTCTATATGTAACGTTGGGACAGCTACTTCATTCACAATACTGCTCCGCCCTGCGAGCTGGCATTTTGTCAAGTACAGTCGGACTAAAAAACGCATACACTTTTAACAGAAAGTACACAAACAAAAAACTTAACTTAAAAAACAGTAACTTAAGTGTAACCTTTCCCACGTTTATATGCATTGTATCATTTCCAAAACATAATACCGAAAGGCTGTAGACGTGGATTAAAGTTTCCGGTCATTTAGAGGTAGAAGCTTATATAAAATACAGAAAAGACATTTATTTATTTACAAAACTCGTAATGCAAAGATCATGTAAACTATCGATTTTTTCACTAAAGCTTTACGATGGCTCCGAAGCCGTACTAGTTTTTGCAAGTGTTCAAGTTTCAGTAGATACATTTACAGTAAATCGATACACCAAAAAGTATGTAAGCAATTTTTAGCTTTTCGTAATAATATTATTTGCGCTTTTACAGATTTTCTGATTACTTGTGTAAATACCATTTTCAATAATGATTACCACTTGCTGAACGGTGAAGGCAAACATCCTGAGGAAATCTATACGTCTAAATGTGTGTGAAGTTCACCAAACCGCATTGGGCCAGCGTGGTGGACTGTGGCCTAAACTTCCTCGTATTGAGTGGAAATTTACCAGGTATAATGGCAATAGGCTCGCTCCTTTACATTGGGCTCAAAATACATCTGCGAAATGTGGATGCACTGCAGTGCACCTTTGCCTACCCTTTCAGTGAATACAAACATGATAATGTATTATAGCGGCAGTGGTAGCCAAGTGATCGAACGCACGCCTTGCAATCAAAGAGTGAAGGTTCAATCCCCGGCTCGCACCTCTAGGATTTATGTGCGAATCTCATTTTCGTCCGAGATTATCACTTGCTATGAAACGGTCAAGGAAAACATCGTGAGGAAACCTGCACGTCGGAGGGAGAACTTGACTAGTTCTCGTTAGATTTGTAAAGTCTGCCAACCTGCACTGGGCCAGCGTGGTGGACTATGGCCTGAATTCTCCTCGCATTCAGGGGAGGCCCGTGCCCAGCAGTGGGACTTTAAAAGGGCAGTAGTAGTAATGTTTACATAATTATTATTTACAGAAAATCTTTTTATTATTAGTCTGACTGTACTTAGGTAACCATGTCACACTCGAGTATCAAAATTAATTATATTCCGTCTTTTTCTACCAATATGATATACGACAGAGATGGAAGACGTTATATTAGGATTGATATACGTATGAATTATTCGTGGACAGGATGCGGCACCGGCCGACCGTTTGAAGTGGACTTTATTTTTGTATTTGAATATTAATAGTGATGTGCTGAGATTTGACCGCATTTTTTTTACAATTTTAGAAGTTTATCACGTTATAATAAAATTAAGAGGTGTGATACAAAGCTCCGGTCACACTGCTTCGTCAAAATGCGCGTTAAAACTACATAATGAACTTGATTATCAACGATAGTTGGTTTAAATGTATTGTTGGCATCGGGTTACCGCTTTTATAGCAGGTAATAAAACCGGCCAAGTGCGAGTCTGACTCGCACACGAAGGGTTCCGTACCATTATCTATAAATACGGCAAAAAAATCACGTTTGTTGTATTCCCCTTCAATCTTTTTTTTATTCTATTTGTTGTTATAGCGGCAACAGAAATACTTCATCTGTGAAAATTTCAATTCTCTAACTATTACGGTTCATGAGATACAGCCTGGTGACAGACGGACGGACGGACGGACGATCGGACGGACGGACGGTCAGACGGACGGACGGACGGTCAGACGGACGGACGGACGGACGGTTGGACGGACGGACAGCGAAGTCTCAGTAATAGGGTTCCTGTTTTACCCTTTGGGTACAGAACCCTAAAAACATACCTTTAATAACTTGGCCACTTGTAAAATAGGCCGCTCGGCTCACTGAACTAAGTGGTTGCGGGTTCGAATCCTGCCAGTCGCAAATTTTTGAAATTGCCTTTTTGTATTTTGCACCTGGTCTGGGCGTAACTGGAATCGCCCACAGACCTCTATATGGTACCTATAGTACAAGCTTTGCTTAGTTAGGGATCATACGATGATTATGTGTCTTCTGGCTATATCATTTTATTGAATAACATCTCAATTGGAAAATGAACGTGTTATTAAAAACTGGCTAATAAAACTCATTTAATTATCATGGTCCTAGTCTTCCTACGGTCCAGTGCTTTCATAACCCCCATATATATACTATTGGCGTGTATAATACTGGCGTCCCTTGGCCAATTGCCAAGGAACGCTACCACCGGGGACTCCATTATATTTGACCCAATTAATCTGACATTATAATTTCGTCATTAAAACTCCCGTATTCAGTAAAATATTAGTGTTCAGTTGTACTAAATGAAGAATGGACAATCAATGTGGAATTTATAAAACTTGTATGGAAGATACTCCACTGGATGACTTCTTTTTATTTACAAATACTTTGTTTAATGTACGGAGTAAACTATTCATATTTTTAATAACGGCTTGGTCTAGTGGATCGAGTGTAGCCCGATTCGGTAGCTACGAGTTCGATTCCCGTCAGCGATAATGCATAGACGAACTGTGGTGGTACTGCAGTGTATCTCTGCCTACCCTTTCAGGGAAGACAGGCGTGATTATGTATTTTTTTGTATTTAAATGTCTGTAATGGAATGAAAACTTTGTTGAAGGTATAACACGTTCGCTGCGTTGTGAAGTCACATTGACTTGTGGCGACCTTTCATCACAAAGTTAGTCCCTCTATGAGTCAATATAACCTCATGACGCACCGGCTGTAAGTACATTAAAAATCCTTACGCAGCGAACGTGTTAAATAAGTTTGTTCTTATTTGTTCCACGCATAGGTATGTTTATAATATATAATGAACTCACGAAGTACCGTTATAGGGTTTAATTAATCCCGGGAACACGAATGTGTCCCGGACAATTTATGACCATAATTTACGAGAGTGTGTCCCGGAAAAAAGGGCATACAAATACGGTATAATGTGGGCCGTATTAGATGCTAGTTGGTTAAAGGTAATTTATATCTACGTTCTAAACACATAGGGGCGAGCGAATTTAATTGGCTTGCTTCAAAAATGCACTCTGTGCTAATTTGTTTAAATTTTAAATCTATATGGCAAAAGCAAGCCAATCCCGAGACTTAACTCTCGCGCGTTCTTAATGACTTTTGGAAGAAAAAAATACTTAAATATAAAATACTATACTGGTAAGAAAATAGTCGCGTTAAAATTAGGTACCGCAAGACTTAATAATAACACATTATCAACGGCATTAGGTGCACTGCTGTTCACCCAAACTTCGCCGATGTATTTTGGTCCCAATGTAATAGCGAGCCTATTACCATTGTACCAGGACACGTTCTCCTCAATGCGAGGGACGAAATGGCCCAAATCCATAGTCCACCACGCTGGCCTTTGAACCTGGACCCCTTGATTTCAATGCGGGCTTCTATCAACTATGCTACCACTGCTTTACAATGCTCAATATTCTACGAATGTTCGTTTATTTTAATTTATACGGTATGTATACGTACATACCGTATACATTCAAATAACCGAACATTATAACTCACCAGTTAAACCGTAACCAAGTGCAAATGACCGCTAAGTTAAAATCGTAACATCACATAAATCAAACGCGCTGCGCACATGTTTTGGCGAATGATTCATTGCCTTTTATCGCGTGCATGAACCATATTACAAGGGGTTAAGATCTATATTACTATAGATATATGCATATATAAAGCGAGTTATTAAGATCACGCCGAATGCGTCGTATAAATTGAGTGGCGGGAAACATGTGTTATTGTTTTTTAAATGTCATGATATATTAAAGGGATTTTGTGGGATTAGTTATGATGAATAAATAGAAAAGCACTTAGAGTGCTGGCAATTTTAAGTGCATTATCGACAACCAGCAAGGTCACTGTCATGCGTGTTTCAAAACAAGCTTAAAATACTGATATATTATAACCTGCTTTATAATCCTCAATTTATAATTGAGGAATATTTAAAATCTTTTCATAAGAACTCTTTTGAAATTTGAATAGTAATAGTAGTGGTATCATTGAATAAGACTGTCTCCTATTAAGTAAGTTGGAAATTGGATATATCAGCGCAAAGAAGGAGCACTACAGAGCACCTCTACATATGCCTTTAGTATAATAAAGTATTATCTATGAATTAGATAATTAGTATTATCTATTAGTTGTCAAATCTATAACCCAACGATTAAAATATATATATATATATGTCAAGGTACATTCGAAAAGAAAAAATGTATATGTGAAAGTTTTAAAAATCTTACCTAAAACACGATAAGTTCTACACTAATTCACAACCATTTATTTTACGTAGGTAACAATCAAAACACACCACTTAAGTTCCAAATTCAAAAACGTTCGTTTGGAAATCGAAAAAGATCCAATCACAACACTCGAGTTACGATCGTTTCTCGGGGTTTTCAGTTTCAGCGAAGGTTTTGCAGGCGCCCGCCCAGCGCCGCGACCGCCGGTAAACTACCGCCCGCCCTGCTGAAAGCGTTCGCGAAATCGCCTGAAAATATTATTCAGTGTGGATTCTCGAGTTTAAAAGTTTGATACTTTTTGCAACTTAGTCATATCTTTTGTACTCAGCTGCTATCTAACGAAGCGTTATACAGCGTGCTTTACAACAACAAAATATCACTTATGCAAACAATGCAAGTTATTATAACAAACAATTCATTAACCTTTTTGCGTAAGTACCTTTTAGGGTTCCGTACCCAAAGGGTAAAAACGGGAACCCTATTGCTGAGACTTCGCTGTCCGTCCGTCCGTCCGTCCGCACTTCGCTAATGTATTTAGGTCCCAATGCAATGTATGTATGTAATAGAGGGAGAACCTATTGCCACTATACCAGGCACATTATCACTCAAAACGATGGAGATTTGGGCCATAATCCAGCATGTTGGCCCAGTGCGGGTTGGTGAACTTCACACTTTACTGTACTAGCTTCCTAAGCGTAATGACAATATTTGTATTTAATATTAGACTGCCGTGAGTACAATTCTTCTCTAGTATTGTGACAAAGGTGCTGTCTGCTCACATGGCGTTGCTGCTCCTGAGAATGTATTATTCGCAATACTTACTATTTATCATTTTGAAAAGAGTAACCATTGAGTTTCTTACCGGCTCTTCTCAGTGGAAGCAGCATTCCGAACCGGTGGTAGAATCTGACTATTTATAAGTGCTTTTTTGCCTACACGAAAAATTTTTTTTTTTTGATTTTGCAGTTTTATAGACGTGCAGGTTTTGCACTAAAATTAAATTCACGCATGAAATCTAAAAATCCAAGAGCCTAGAGTTTTACCCTACACCACTTAAATCCAAGGCGGGCGTAGCAACAGCTAAGCTTCCACTGCTTTTCAAGTTAGAGAAAACATTACATTTCAAATTACTGTTGACACATTGACACAAAAAATTTACTGTTTTACTGTTACTTAAATCAAATAAAATTACTGCTGTAGACAATTGTTTAGCTACACAAGTTTCACACACTTTTAATACAGTGATGTGACCGCAAAAAAATCTTAGCATCATTAGCGGAATCTAAATATATCATATCATATCAAGCCTTGACTGTCCCATTGCTGGGCAAAGGCCTCCTCTCCCTTTTTCCACTCGTTGCGGTCCATAGCAAACCGGGGCAGCTCCGGTAAGTGAGAGTCTAGCAGATCCTGCCATCTCCTTTTGGCAATCTAAATAACAGTTCGAATAAAATATATTTATCAAGATACTTCTGTCGCCAGCCAACAGATCGCGTGTTACTGAACTCTATCCATCACGCTGATAACGTGGACAACATTCTGGAATTAGCATAAACCCTACAAATTGTTTCCAGTCTGGAATAATAATTACAAGTTTCCAGAGTTCATTTACACTTTTCCAGTATATTTTAGAGGCAATTGGGGCAAGAATTAAAGCCTGTACTATACTATAGATACCCTAATTCCAGACAAACTAAACAAATTTAATTTAACTTCAAATGTAATTTATGGAAAAAAACAAAAAAGAATACTGTACTTTTCTTTAACAGACATTGAGTCGTGGCTTTAAGTCAGATCCAAGAAATGTTTAGTGTACTATGTTAGTGTATTATTATACCTTCGGGTTCAACTTTGAAAAGCACCAGACTTCTTTTGTTTCCTTACGTACCCATTTTTGCTCCACTAAGGCGAAATCAAAATGAATGGTTATGATTTTAGCGGTCTATGTATGTATGTATGTTAATCAGGTATGTTCCTCCGTAGCGCCTTAACTATACATCCGATTTTGATGAATAAGGTGTCAATCGATTCGTTAATATGGCGCAGGTGACTTCAACAATAGGAGGAGTCGATTTTATCTTGTTCCGTACTGGGGTTATAGTTTTTGAATATTTTGAGAATGCTGCTATAGTCCAAATCTCAGCCGCGTTATGTAAACACTTTATATTAGGGCCACATAACGCATAATTGAGTAATATTTTGTGGATTTGCGTACACTTCACGTTGGGGAGCGCTCACCTGTTTATAACCGCTGTTTTAATTGCATCGTTAAACCGTGAACCGCGCGTTACATGACTGCCAGTATAATACTGTTACCTTATGTAGTATTTTCTTACATTCGAGCTTGAAATTATTGTATAAATGTAGATAATCCTTTTCACGTATTGAAAAAAAACGAAAGATTCGATTAAGGCCCAGGCACACTGGAGCGTCGAAATGCGCGCGTCAAATATTGCCAATACAAAAAAAAAATTGTAGAAAAGTTAATTCTTACGAATTCAATCTTTATGAATGTTGATACTGAGTAATACATAAAAAAAATAATTGTAAAGTAGAATTTTAGTTTTTATTTTGTGGCAACACTGGTTGCAGTCGAAAATGATCCAATTATCTATGACACTTGTTGAAGGGTTTTATATTTTTTAATTAAACATTTTAATATAAAAACAAAGACTTTTGATTTAACAGATACAGTGTTCATTATGGCATTGGTAAAAAAACTGGCCAAGTGTGAGTCGGACTCACGCACGAAGGGTTCCGTACCATTATCTATACAAACGGGAAATAATCACGTTTTTTGTATGGGAGCCCCCTTAAATACTTATTTTATTCTGTATTTAGTATTTGTTGTTATAGCGGCAACAGAAATACATCATCTGGGAAAATTTCAACTCTCTAACTATCACGGTTCATGAGATACAGCCTGGTGACAGACGGACGGACGGACAACAAAGTCTCAGTAATAGGGTTCCCGTTTTACCCTTTGGGTACGGAACCCTAAAAATTTACGTGACTGTCTTGACGCCTCTGTGTGCCGGGGGTTTTATAATGTGTATTTATTGAATTTGTTTATCCCATTAATACCTTAACATTGGCGAAATACACACTAAGCGCAGATACTAGTATAGCTATTTCTTATGTAATTTTATTCAATTTCATCGTTTCATTCATTACGTAAAAAAAGAAGACTAGTAATCTGTGGATGCTGTGTCAATAGGCTCTACAATGGTTAAATACTACTACTACTACTACTACAGCCCTTTTAACGTCCCACTGCTGGGCACGGGCCTCCCTTTTATGCGATATTCAGGCCATAGTCCACCACGCTGGCCCAGTGCGGGTCTTCACACATCTATCGAGAACTAGACAAGTTCCCTCAGACGTGCAGGTTTCCTCACGATGTTTTCCTTCACCGTTTCATAGCAAGTGATAATCTCGGATGAAAATGAGATTCGCATATAAATCCCAGAGGTGCGAGCCGGGGTTTGAACCTGCACACTTTGATTTGCAAGGCGTGCGTTCGACCACTCGGCTACCACTGCTTATGGTTAAATAATAATGTAGTAATATTAAGTTAATGTACCTAATATTATTTGTCACCTAAAAACTCCGTGCTGTGCCCCGCTAGTCAGCGCCGAGCCTTAAGTGGTTGTCTCAAATAATAAAGAAAAGTAATAATATTATGAAGAAACACTTATACATGCCCCTTTATTTATGTAATAATCTCAGAAAACCCAACTTTAGCACGTCGGTATATTCATCATCACGCCTGTATTTCTCAAAGGGGTAGGCAGAGGTGCACTGTAGTGCACCCACACTTTGCCGATGTATTTTGGTCCCAATGTAATAGGGGGCGAGCCTATTGCCAATATACCGGGCACAATCCCCCTCAATACGAGGGAGATTTGGGCCATAGTTCACCACGCAGGCCCAGTGCGGGTTGGTGAACTTCACACGCCTTTCTACAGACGTGCAGGTTTCCTCAAGCTGTTTTCCTTCACCGTTCAGCAAGTAGTAATCATTGTTGAAAATGACATTCGCACATGAAAATTGAAAATCTCAGAAGTGCGAGCCCGGGATTTGGACTTGCACCCCTCACGTTCAAGGCGGGCGTTCTTGCCCACGAAGCTACCACTTAGGCTACATAGGTATGTCAATCTATCCTACTTTTCAAATATGACTCTTCGGGTATCAAAGAACAAAGTCTTATTTGCAATGTTTGCTTATATAACTTTGTTCTCACTGTAGTATTTGAAAGATAATTATTTTTCCGTCGATATCTCACTATTCATTTATTCGTGATAAGTAAAACAATATTTTTACTAGTAAGAAATCACTCACTCACAGGATCGTAGCATGTGGCATACGGTAATCTCTGCCTACCCCTATAGGATACAGACGTGAGCATAAGTAGGTAGATACCACTCCTCATACTTAAGGGTGATATATCACATAGTAGAACATAAAGCTTGCTAGATACCTTACGTAAATACCCTAGCAATGGGTACCTATATCAGTTAATTCAATTTCCATGTTAACACTACGAGTTAGTTGATATACTAAATCAACATGTCTGGATAAAGGTTTGGGTACAGTGGCGGATTAGTAAGCTCCGGCGATATGCCCTGTGCTTAAACCGCTCACCAATCACTAGCATAGCCGAGGCCTAAGCGAGGAAGTAAACGACCTTGTTCCATAGAAAATACTGTATCTACACTGAATAGTATACTAATATTGTACACTACTTACTCATTTTATTGCCCTTAAATGAGCAAGCTAAAAGCACGCCTCATATTACATTTGGACGTGGAATGTGCGTCTACTTCAGTGCACCTCTGCGTACCCTTTCGTAGAGTACAAGCGTGAAGACGTATTGAAAAACTAGCTTAGCAACTTAGGTCATCGTATTTTTTACAAGTAGCGAAAAATAATAGTTACAGCGGGGAAACAAAATTAAAAGCGTATCATCATATTGATAGATATATTCTGAAGGGATAGGCAGAGATATACTGTTGGTACACTCGCGTAATACATAAGGAATATTATGGTACGTTGTAGTAAAGGGTGAGTCTTTAGCTTAGAGACAGAGTGTGGATTGAGAAATTTATACAGCATTCATCTATGAATGCTATGAATAAATCTACACAGCATGCGCCGTTAATAACCTTTAAGTCCAACAACATAAAGAATATGAATTTTAATATTAAAATTTTAATACCTACTAACAATGTTCTATCTCACATAGTTACATACAAGATGGTCCATGAAATAAGAAGTGTCTCGGGGACCGCGTCATCTCACATTTTATAGCCAATTAAACTGCTAGTTAACTAAGAGCCGTTTGTCTTAATAAAGCCTGTAAAAGGAGTCTGTCGATAACCTCGGTTAGGTCATGTTTTAACTGTTGCCTATATTCAACTTGACTACATTATATACTTTAAAATATAATCTACATTGACGTCATAAGAAGTCACAGTTATGCCTTTTCCATTATCAGTTTTATTTAGATCGGTTTTCGGTAGATCATTATTGTAATCTATCCGTCCAAGGTTTTTCAAACGCGACAGTGGTAATATGTCTATTAGAGTTAATGGAAGTCGTTTCCATGATGTTTTAAGATGGAAGAGTACCTTGATACTAACGAAGCATGTGTCATGGCAAAAATTGCAGAACAACCTTTTTTTTAATTTGACCTAAAATGTACATGAAATAACAACCTGTATTTTAATATGTCCAAAGTATTTATTATCACGAACGCAATTAAAACACTTAAACAATCGAAAAATAAAATCGGTTTTGCCGTGCAAGCCATTGCAAACTGTATTAGGACTTGTTGCTCCTGGCATTCGGCGCTGGACAAACGAGGAATGGCATTTATGGAGGATTGTTGAAGTTGGATACACGGATGCGGTACCATGATTTTAACATGCCTATTTATTATTAAAAATAGTTATGGCATATTCTAGTGTTTTGAAAGTTGACAATATGCTTCTTCTATTTCTCAGAGCTAGCTAGCTAGCTTTTACTGAATATATATGCAATTGTTATAAGTACTACAGGGATATCTCTTTAGTAGTTATGTAGCCAATTATCTAATTGGCTCGCTATATCCTTGAAAAACCAATTATATACGATTACTATACTATGTACTGGGCCTTCGTCACACCACTGTTAAACTTTTTGATCAAAGATGAGGTCAAAATCTTTACTAATAGTTACATAAGCTCCTAATGTACCAACTATAAAAAACATTACAAATAAATAAGTAATAATCGCATTTCTTTTATGAATTTACTTATGTTCGAATTAAACTGTGAGATAAAACAGCAAAATAAAAAATATTTAAATCTTATAGTATTTTTTTTTTATTATATTATGTTCTAAGTGTCTATTTAACAAAAAAAGAAAGAGAAAAAACAAATTATATGCGAGTAATTGTGTAAATTTCTTCACATTGGATATCATATACTGTGGCCAATTCAATATCATAAGATGTATTGTTTATTAACTATTATGAAGCTTATGGTCAATCAAAATTCTTATACCAAAAAGCTGGTCAAAGTTTTTTTTACATTTACCGTAGGTAGAGGTGATAAAGGTATTTATAAATCTAAAAGTTTCAAAAGTTTAAAAATTAAATGGTCGAAGTAATTAAACAGTAATCATCCAAATCACATCAAGTCGGTTTGGAGAGGTGGAAGCTTGAAGTTTGATAATGTATTTCATGTGGGACATGTACCCTGTGTGGTAAAAATGCTATTTATTTTTATTTCGATAGGATCTTATAAGTTGATTGAAAGGGTCTCCTTATGCAACCGTATGGTATACTGAACTAATTTTAGTATTTTTTTGGATTGGATTCTCTTTGCTTAATTACGTCCAATTTTTTTAATTTTTTTAGTAACCTACATTATCCGTTTTTATTTTTTACTAACCTACACTGTCCCACTGCTGGGCAAAGGTCTCTCTCACGTCCAAATGTAAGTGAAAAATTACAAAGTTTCAAAGAGGGTACCGCATCCAGCATTCGTAGCTCTCTCACTGTACCATAACTGTGTGTAGTTTTTGCCACATCCAGGGCAGCTGTCGCTTTGTTTATGGTGGCACCGGTCTGCGCACCGGACCATGCATACAGTCTGTTTTTATTTTGATTGCTATAACGAGAACAAACTACAAACAAAATATTGGAGGTACCTATCACTTTTGAAGATGTATTTAAACTAGCTTCCACTCGCGATTTTGTCCGCGCAGACTTAGATTAATCATTATCATTATAAATTGTTATTCTGATGTATGTAGGAGGTGGGCTATGTTTAAATTATACACAGTCAACTTTAACTAACTTTGTTTTAATTATTACATTCACAATCACAAATCGCACCATCGTTTAAAAAACGCCATCTTCCAACTCTACTTCTCTATGACTCTAAATTACGTTCCGTTTCTCCTTAAAACTTTCCTGCATTTCAGTTCGTCCCGTTTCCCACATGTATAAATAATAATACTGTAAATTTTCATCAAAATCCGTTCAGTAGTTTCTGCGTGAAAGAGTAACAAACATACCCATCCATCCTTACAAACTTTGACACTTATAATATAAGTAGGATGTAATTGACACCTGCTTGATCTAGCTGTTTGAGCGTAGACTGCTCGGTTCCCTGCACCAAATGGTTTCTGATTCGATTCCCGTTCACAGGGATTGTTGGTAATGGCCTGTTCGAAATTTGCCTGGGTGTGACTTGGATTGCTCCCAGTCCATTGTATGTGTACCCATAGTTCAAGCTTAGCTGTATATGTATTCTCTGGCGATAAGTACTATCTTATAATAAAAACAAAGGATGATTTAGAGATACTAAATGATGGTCTACAGGATGTTTCAGAAGTCCGAAATAATACTTTGACGTTAACATCCCTATCGGGTATACAACTGGTATAAAAATTTAATCGAAATTCGTCCATGGTTTACCAACTTTTTTTTCGTCGTCAATTTCTATATTTTGTAGTATCTCGAGTGCTGTGTAAAATACGCATGTTCTGTTTTGTGAATATTGGTAGTCGCCGATCATAAGTGTAGTTTACACTGGTGAATAGGGTAATATATGTACCCAAAGACCAGGGCACGATACCTGTGACAAATATTCAAAGATCTATAACTCAGAAACTATGATAGTTAGGTATAAACGGTCTTAAATAAGCATCCACATATGAGGTACCGTATATGTACCCAAAGTATTATTTCGGACGTCTGATATAACCTGTAGATTTAGCGTAATACGATAGTTAGGTTTAGAATTTTATACCTTTTTGTTTATTAAATAAGTTGGAAGTTAACAAACAAACCATAATTTTAATTTAACTAGTCTCTTAACAAGAGCAACTAGACTTCATACGATACGGTCGTTCACATTCCGCGCTACTTAAGGCTGTTGTTAAACTGTTACCGTTAGTTTCGTTAACTGCCGGGGCGGGGCGTCTGGATGACCCCTTATTTATGATATTACAGTGCTGGGAGGCTGGAGTGGTGTGTGAATAGGTTTATTTTGGGAGGGGCTGGTATATGGCACTCATATAGTTAACTTTGTAGAACATGACTATTTGCCATTCCCGTGGGGACCGGGTTTTAAATGTCGGCTTAGTTATGTAGTGATATATAAATGCTTATTCGGTAAGAGCCTTTACAAACTATCGTAAATTTCTACATTAACCATTTACTTGTGTCTCTTACGCTTTACTCCAATGAATTGTGAAATAGTATGTTAAAGTTCTATTAACGAAAATATTTTCGATGACAATTAGCCTGACATTTGGCTTTCATGATAACTACACCGGACGTGTATCATTTTCTATTTCGGAAAACGAGCCCCTCTTCATGGGACATTAAAAGAAGGTCGGAGATAGCAAAAATATTCTGATTTTAAAAGTCTAGTCCTGATTTAAGTCGGTCCAAATCAGGAGCGAGAGGTAGTAACGAGTAGCTATTGTTGCCGTGCTTACGCGTTCGCGCGCTTCACAGCACACCTGCTGGAGGCATTGTCTCGCCGCCATTGTGCGGGCCGAGACGTGGCGGATGGCGCTGCACTCGCACCGCCATCCGCCAGACGGAAAGAAATGGCGGAAATTCAATGCGTCACCTTTTTAATTAGATAGCTATAACCTTTTTTGCTTTCATCGAGGCGCCAAGAATGTATAGTGTCGTCATCTTATAACAAAGCGTCTGAATATAATTAAAATTCTTTAGAAGCGTATGGTAGCATGCTACAGTTATTAGGTAGGTTTTAGTTATGGCGACTTTGTAGCCCTTTGTATTCATAAGTATTGACAAAAAAGATAGCTACGCTTTTGTTTTCTTATAATAGTATCTCTTCATCAAAATTTATAAAACAATTCAAGTGCTACAAAGCACACACAAAAGCTTTTTCAGTCTAAAAGTGTTTGGCCATATTCCTGTGAATTGATCAAATTATAATTAATAAATATCTGCCCTTATTTTACATTTTTGTTCCAAGTCACAATCTCGTCAAGTTTTGTACAAATATTTAAAGTTTCCCTATTAAGTCCGTTTAAGTTCTAAGTCGCCTGTAATTAATAATTGTTATGCTATTTAGTCGCTCTGATGTGAAATAATTAAATGAAAACTTCTCTTTATTTCACAATTAACTTTAGTAAACTTCTGTGTTGCTTGTTCTTTTGCAACAACTGTTGTTTTATGTTTCAAACTATAATAGACTATACTAGGCAATGTCTTCTAACTTTACTCACTGATTTCTTCTGTTACTAGCTGTGCCCGCGACTTCTCCCGCGTGGACCTTAGGGAGATTACCCGGAAAAAATGGTTTTGTGTTCATCCCGCGGAACCCTTATGCTTTTTCTAAAATAAAAGTAGCCTAAGTTACACCTAGGTAATACCCTCAGTAATGAGGAGCACGACGCGAGGAGGAGAAGTTACACCTAGGAACATCAGCTATCTGCCAGTGAAAGTTCCGTCAAAATCGATTCAGCCGTTTGGAAGTTTACCCGTACAGACATATAAACAAAAATGTTAAAAATTGCATTTTTGTTCCAGGTACCGTATAATACTTTCATATGCATTTGGTAAAATAGTGTTATTTTGATATAACAAACAGACACTCCATGTTTATTTAATTTTATAGATAAGCAATGATATTATAAAGTAAAGATACAAAAGTTTGTCAAAACGACGTCCAAAAAACATGACGCCAAAATGGAGCATTGATTCCATGCCCATCCAGTCTTACATTTCTTGATATTAACAATCTGACGCACGTAACGTCAAAGTCACGCAGAAAATTGGACGTGTAAAATAGTCAAATGATAAGCTAAAAACTTTTTCTTGTTATAATAACTCGTTGTTTTTTTTTAATAGCCTATTTTATGTCCCACTGCTGGGCAAAGGCTTCCCCCTCCCCTCTTCACATGTCCTGGGCTTGTTCTTGCCACGTTTCTCCTGCGAATGTGACCAAATATAAGCTGGTTGGTTATGAGCCTATTAATACGTAAGTACTATTATGTGTAAACTGATATAATGTAGATATTAATCTTTGCAAATCTATACTAATATTATAAAAAGGATAGATTTGTATTTTTGTATGTAACGAATAAATTTTAAAACTAGTGGACCGATTTCAAAAAATATTTTGCCGTTAGAAAGCTACATTATCGCTAGGTATCATAGGCTATATTTATTTATCCCAAACTGTTAAAAAAAATGTCCACCCGTGCGGAGCCGGGACGGGCCGCTAAAAACGTAGTTTTCAGCCCTCATACGAATACCGTTAATTTATCACTAAATAATATAAAATATATCAGACTATGAACAATATAATGATAATAATTACTAACTTATTATCTCTCCATATTTTTTTACAGTTGGTTTTCAAAATTATTAATTTTCAATAATGTAACGTCCACAACGTTACTACGTTCGAAAGTTAATTGAAATTAATACAGAACGATTTAATAACATCGCGCAAAATCAATTTTAATATTATAACTCGTGGAGGGAAACTTTTTAATATGCCTACTCTAAAATTCAATTAGTTAACGCAGGTAATATAAACGCTAAAAGTTCATTAATTTACGACACGTTATGATAAGACAAAGCCATAGATTTTGTTGTTGATACTAAACTATTTTTGACCGTATCAAAAATATTGTCATCTCCCTCAAACATTACTGTCATAACAAAGATGGAAATAATTATCAGTTTGGTGTACCAACAAAATCTACATCAGACAACGACTTGGTTTAGTGGTATAGGCCGCTCGGTTCACTGAATCAGGTGGGTTCGATTCCCGCCAGTGGCCAATTTTGAAAATGGCCTACTCGGAATTTGCCCTGGTATGGGTGAGATCTTCTCAGTCGGGCTCACTTGTGAGAGTGGTCGTGGTTGTTGAGATGGTGTGCATGATGGATCTTTCGTGCCGTCGTTCTCCTTGGTTACCGCTCTGGCAATGTTTCTCCACTTCTGGCGGTTGGTAGCATTGCGAGAACACTGTGTTATGGTAGATTGATACGATAAGTATGACGTGTTGTCTGGCGATATTTATCAGTATCTACCCATCCAAGATAAACTATGGTTCTTGGAACTCGTAACGTACCTTTGTGGTGTAACCACGCAGTAAGGTTATATTAACACGGTAAGGCCAGCTGTCCGTTGATTACAGGAACGGATATGCAATGGAACATTTTGTGTCTAAACGTACATAAAACTTGACCGTAGATTGATGACACTGAGTATTTAGCAACGAATAGCACTGACTTTCTAAATTTATAAGAGAGAAAGAGACAAAATTACTATTTTCTTTGACATTAGTGTTTTGAAACAGTCAGGTTTAAGATAAACATCGCTTGTATTATGGACATAGTACTTCTTCTTTTTTACGAAATTAGATGAGGAATGGCTGCATCTGCGCTCAGCGAGTATTTATGCAAATGTCAAGTAATTAATAGCAAGGTTATTTGAATAAAAACACATTATAAATAAAAATTGGTGATGATAGTGATAAAGACGGCGGATGACAGTACTTCTAATCAATTGAAGGCAACCCTAGGGTCTTCAAGACTAGAGCAAATTAAGACAAGAATGTCATGAATTTAGCTTCCCAAAAATCGTACCTGCATTACATACAATGACTGAGAACCATTTTGGAAGTCATGCAAAGATATTTTAATTAAATAATTATCGTCTCTCCATGACAAACTATGAGCACGAGGCTAATGACTCAACATGACATATAATTAAATGCACACGTCACTCGAATGCCAAGAATCATCGTATGCGCCATTCAACTTGATCTCACTTCAATTTGAAACAGAAATAATGTGACTCTACATCCAAACAATATTCTTCCTTATTCCAAGAGAAGCAAGACTGAAAATTCATACGTGAAGTAGTGTGATATGTGATGTTGTGTTATTGGATACAGTAGCGACATCTGTTGTGATAAATATGTCAATTTTAATGCTTTTTAATTCATATGCGGATGGAGTTACGTGGCATGCTCACGCGCCGTTCACTTAGAAGCTTATTTGGAGGTAAAACGAACATCGGATCGATTTCAGGATTATGTAAATATGCCTCTATAAGTAATCTATGTAAGCGAATGTCGATACCACAGAAAAAATACTTTATAGTTTAACTCTATAGTTGCCCAGTTGTCAGACCGTCCTCGGACTCTACATTCGGATTCTACATACAGTTTTACGATTTTGGTTAATGTGATCTTATGCTGCTAATATTCTAAATGTAAGAGTTTGTGAGGATGGATGTATGAATGTTTGTTTGGTACTATAACACGACAAAACTACTGAATGAAGATTCTGATTAAACATTACAGGATAATCGTTTTTACATTCTGATGTATAAACAATTATACACATTATAGGCTATTATTCTTGCAATAAAAAAAAAACTAGTACTACTGCCTGAATTTCAATGTACTCTATAGACGGAATTCTGCCAGCTCTACCCCACTCACTAGAAGAGTTTCACATCTCTACAGACTCAAATTAATATTACAACTTGACCGTTCCAAGTTAACAGTGCAAAATAACCTTTATGTACGTTGTCTACGCTTGTAACTATAGCGAACAACATGGATCCTACAGTGTAACATTTATAATATTCTTCAGAAATTTTTTCTTAAATATTACAGCAAACAATCACCTTCTTAAATCTTTTACGTGAACGAAACCACACTTCGCCTTCTTAAACCACTCTAGCGACATCTATTGCAATAAATAAACATTAAATTATGTAACTTAGATTGTACATAATAATATAGTGTAGAGTATGTTGCAACCGTATTTAATTTCAAAATAGGGCTTAAAAACTTTAGTTTTCGGAAACGGAACGCGCGCTATGGCATCATAGAATCCCGATAAAGCCCTTTAATGTAGTTTAACCCCATTTTCTTGGGCGTCAAGTGCCATTAAAAGTTTAAGCCCCGGCCTAGGATCGTCCCGGACACCGGCCACTCACTTTTATTACTAGATTTATAGACACTGTAAATAAACCTAGCGGCCTCGTTACCGGAATGGAGAAGAATTTCAGAGATATTATAAGCTAAGATCTTTCAGCTGAACACAAACGTTTTACCTGATTGTACTTATAATACAAATAGTCCAGAGACTATAAAAATGTCTTGTAGTGTTTGACGATAGATTATAGTTCACCTCATAAACGAAATTATACCAATTTTTAAGTGTTCTCGTAGGAGTGTACAAAATAAAAGACAGATTTTTTACTTTGACCATTAAGTTCAACAATTTTTCAATAGAACTGACACAGAAAGTGTAATAATATATTTCCTGGTTCAGTTCTATTAAAAAAACTCCAATAAAATTAATAAAATAATATTCAGTATTTTTTTCTAATTTGGCAATAGGCTCGTCCCCTATTATTTACATTGGGACCAAAATACATCGGCGAAGTGTGGGCGCACTGCAGTGCACCTCTGCCTACCCCTTCGGGGAATACAGGCGTGATGACATAGGTATGTTTTTCTATAATTTCCATGTTTCCATTATAATGTAAATAACATCCACATCAATTATAGCATTATTATGTACCCCAGGAAATGGAAATAAGATTCAATTATAGCTTTTTAATGACGGGCCGCTCTCGTGACCGAAGGTTCCTGGTTCAATTGCTACCCTGGGCATTAAACTATTGACGTATTGAGCTAAGTTGAAGGGCCTAACCGAAGTAAAATTTTCTGGAGTGACCATATTTAATGTATAAATGATCGTTGGTAAAATAAAAAGTTACACTGGGGCGTCAGGACACACGCGTTGAAGTTTTCAACAATACCAAAACAAACTCTGTCCCAATATACATAAAGATTTAATTTATTTTATAAAAGAAAAATTTTCTCGCGTTGTCAATGATATTTCCTTGGAAAATGACCTTTTCCTATGAGTCAATACAGTTTGTTTCAGTATTGGCAAAAGTATTCGCGCGGGGCTATAACCTAAGGCTAACAGCTTTACCGACATCCATTCGGAATCCGCTTTTTTCAATAAAACCTCAACACCACTCGGCCATAAACGCGTAACAGATAACCAAATCGGGTGCTTGAATGATAGTTCAATGCGGACCGTTTTATCATGCTCCCACCAAAGGGTAGGGGGGTGAGCAGAACAAATTGAGATCCACTGATATGTGTGCGTACATAAATCTTCCCCGTAGCGGAAACCCGCGGAATTATCTTGTTTTTGTTTAACGTTATTGTAAAAATAAAATACGGTCTTCTACGCGCATACAAAGTGTCGATTTATACAATGCTCTTGGAAATAGTACGAATGATAATTTATAGTTGCATGGGGATAGGTTTTATATGTCCAAAAAAATAAAGTGGATGTTTTTGGGGCGAAAATATTTCCCAATGAAATTACAAGAAGTTTTTAAGTGCAAATAGTCTTCTTAATTCATCCATAAGTCTCAATTTAGACAGATAAGTCTCACAAATGTTTTAAAATATTTATACCTTGAACAATTTCTATTCATAAACCGTACATGCATAGTGCATTAAGGTCAAAGTGTGTGAAAATTTCACTGTTGTGTTCAAACAAAAATGTAAATCCTTATTGGAACAGAGTAACAACGGAGTTTCTTCCCTATTCTTATCCATAGGAAATGCATTCCGAATGGGTGGTAGAGATACTATTTTTTGTTTATTGACGGTTCATAAGTAGTATTTGGTTGGTATTGGGTTATTATTATACATAAAAAAGTCTGTGTCTGACATGTGAACGTAGTAAGCTACATGTTTGGCTTTGTCTAAACAAGAACTCTGTAATAAATTCACCATTACTTAATAATTATCTAGCGTCTACAGTAATAAATTGTTCCGCCTTGCTATAAATTTCATACAATTCACTGGTAAAACAGACCGCCTTCCTAAAAATATATCTGGGGCTAAGATTATTTATAAGGAAAATCTAATTCCAATTACATGGCGGCGGTGGTACGAGAAAATTCGTTAGGTTTGCGAAATGGCCTCATCGCCTCTACATTTAAAACACCGCGCAAGTTATAAACTGTAGAAAAGCATTATTTCTATTGGTAGACAAAAAATAAGATGACTGAATTAAATTATTATATTGAATTATTTGTCTGTCTCGGTATTTTTCATCTGTCACCTATAATATATATTATCATCCTGATTACCTATTTTTATTTAATACTAGCTTTTACCCGCGACTTCTTCTCCACAGACTTCGAATATTCAATATCGTTATAAATTATAACCTATACGTTATTCTGATGTATAAACAATAATACTGTAAAGTTTTATCAAAATCCTTTCAGTTGTTTTTGCGTGAAAGAGTAACAAAAAATAATCAATCCTCACAAAGTTTTACAATTATTATATTAGTAGGATGTGGATTTACTGAATTCTTTCTCGCTATTAATTACTTGACACTGGCTTAAATAGATACCAACCAATCGCAGGTACAGCCATTGATTATTTTATCTCATTACCAAGTCATAATTTCATTCATCTCCCAAAAAATGAATAATAAAAAGACTAGCGATTTTGAGTTTTTTGACGCCCTTTACAAAAGCTTGCTAAGCTTCCATATTGACCCACCACCTCTGAAACCTGAAAGCTGGCCGAGTGCCACGAAGGCTGGTTATTAACACTACGTGAACACTTGGCACACGCCGCTTGACAAATGAAGCCGACATTATGAACGGAACCCTCATATTTTGAACTGATATTGCGGCGGCTGTAGTTATTGCCCACCTTAGATTTTAGGGACTGTACTTTGCTTCGTAAAAGCCTTAAGTCCGTTGTATTTCGAATGAAATTTTCAATCCCGCCTAGTCTTAAACCCCCGGCACACTGGGCCATCAACCCTAAAATTTTATGCCATACCAAAACGGACTCAGTGTTAATATGCATACAGTTTGAATTTGTAAAAGCAAGGTCCCCACGCGTCAAAATTCGCTCGCGCTATCAGTGTCATTAAGTTGAAGAATAAACTTTTTATGAGTCAATACAGTTTATTTTGGTATGGCAAAAACATTTGACGTGCGAACGTTGACGCCCCAGTATGCGTGAGGCCTTACACGTCCTGACAAATACCTGACGTACGTAGACTAAACACAAAATTGGTCGTGTCAACTGTCAAATGTTAGGAAAAAATACCTCCAACGAGATATGATATCAAAACTATAATAGCTACTATTTTGGTGTGTGTTACTACCACTTTGACGTCTATTTAGGTTCGTTCGACATTCTTTAATTTCTTACACCGATGGCTACTTCTTTGTTATAAATACTTGTTAAAAACTTTATTAAAAGTAGTGTAATTTCCATATTACTTTCGCAAACATAGCGTCTCTAATCATAACTTCATGGGCGTCCGAACGCATTACGCATCTTAACTGCCCCGCTGCCCGGCCCGGGATTAGAGTTGGGATCAACGAGTGCAATTCCCGGGGTCCGGGACCGCCGTTGGATCCCGTTTATTGACCATTAACAACTGCGCGCTGTTTTGCGCTTAAACTAAGTTTGCTGCCCGTTTGTATGGATATGGATGGGATGTGTGATAGTATAATAACTGCCGGATAATACATCCGGCAGTTTAGTGATGAAGTTAGGCGGCAGTAAGTCATGACAACCAGCATATGGTCCGCATTTGATGACGGCTTGATCTAATAGTTTGATCGTAGACCGCTCGGCTTACTGATACCTAACTAAGCTCATAGAAGAAGCACATTCTTCGATGAATTGCAACGAGCCAATGTATTCGCGTGTATGTTTTTATGTATATTGATACAGAATACATTTTCAAAAAAAGTTATAAAGTTCAAAGAAAATTCACACGCCTCTATATGTTTAGGCTATTAGTTGAATTACAGTAGACAGAAAATACTTTAGTATAAATACACACACGATATCTCCAAAGTTAGGGTAGAGGTGAATGATAATTTATTTATAATTTATTTATTTATTTAATATAATTAGAATGGTCCGTAAGAAAGTAATTACACCAAATATAAGATTTAAAGCAAAACATAATAACATCAAAGCTGGTTTTATACCCCTATTTAGTAGGTATAACTCCTCGCCGTCGGAACAAGCAATCAAAGAGGCGTAAAATTTGTTAGATATTCAACAAAACTATCTTTATGAGTCTACATAGATACACATGCACTAGAAATGGCCTTATTTTTAAGGACGTAAACAGACCATACACCGTAGGTCAGTGCCTTTAAGATGAAATAGAAGAGAAGGGCCAAGAATAGACGATATGAGCCTGATACAAAAAAGCTGAGTAATATACAGACAAACGAAGCCTTTAAATAGGTATGGTCCCAGTGCTCCCAAAGGGTACAGGGTACATGGACGTCTTGAAAAGTGTACGTATTACAGTCATGTCTTTATTTCTTAGCGTTGCTTCTACGTCAATATCTGAACTCTTTGGTAATATTATACAAAGGTGACATAGACTGCATCAAGCTTTTCATTAATGTAATACCATATCTAGTTTGAGACAGTAATCACGGGTTACAACACTGTATCCCGAGATTATTGCGCTAAAGTTGGTTTCTTCGTTCTCCATTCGCGGCCATGTTTATGGCCCATTACGGGAGCCGCCACTCGTTACAGTAATGAAAACAGAGTGGACGATACTCTCATTATCATGGGATAATCTGAGAAGGGGAAACTTTCATGCTAAGTACGCTAGTTGAGGATAATAAAGCGCGTATTCCTTAATACGTGGGACTAAAGCCACTAAGAGCGTAAAATTAGCTATAAAATTTAAGATTTTAGAGAATTATAATGATATTAGTGTTACGGCAAAGTACAGTATTTGACACAATAAACTGTATAATGATTTTGTATGATTAAACAGTTTTTGATCAAATAATGAAATTAATTATTTTAAAAGGGATCCCCTCGGATAGGGAAAATTAAAGACATTTTTACATGAACAGTTAAGATAGATACTTAAATATATGAACTTATATTATAATCAGAACGTAGAGAAGAGAAGAGAAAATGTAGAGTTCGTCATGACCCCTGCAATTCCATAATAGGATAGAACTGTAAAATAAAACAGCTAAATCCGTATTAAATCCGGCACTTAGTCGCCATCTTATCTGCGGTAATCCTGGCCAGCCAGTCTAAACGCTAGTCCAAAACAACCTGATACTGTGCGCGGGCTGGGTTTATACCTAGATTAACTTAGATTCAGTTTAAAGTTGGAATTAGTTACTTAGTTATTATTGAAATTAAAACAGCATAAAATAGCTCTTATCTACGTACCATAGGGTACATAGCTCCTGAAACTAATCATACTTAGTAAACAAGAATTAAGTTAATTCCATGAAATATACCTCCGTAATAAATGATCAGTTATACCTATAATATTAAATAGGAAGTTACTTACTAGCAGTGGTAGCACAGATGGCCGAACGCACGCTTTGCAATCAAAGTGCGCAGGTTCTATCCCCGGCTCGCACCTCTGGGTTCCATGTGCGAATCTCATTTTCATCTGAGATTATCACTTGCTAAGAAACGGTGACGGAAAACATCGTGAGGAAACCTGTGTGCCCGGTATAATGGCAATAGGCTCGCCCCCTATTACATTGGGACCAAAATACATCGGCGAAGTGTGGGCGCACTGCAGTGCACCTCTGCCTACCCCTTCGGGGAATACAGGCGTGATGATGTATGTATATGTATGTATGTATATGTATGTATGTATGTATGTATGATGATGTATATGAAGTTACTTACTGTTTTTTTTTATAACAAATATATTTTTCCTGAATATGCACCTTGTGTCAATGTAAGCAAGATGTATCAGATGTCCGGAATAATAATTTAGGTACATATATGGTAGCTCATATGTATATGCATAGTCAAAGTAGTCACCCACGCGTTGGACTGACCAGATCAAGTCCGCCATTGGAGGCTCAGTCAACGAATGCAGCAGGATGACCTCTTGCAGACAGCGGTGGCAAAATATCGTGAAGCGCATTACATCTGCCCCTTCCAATACTGATACTTAACGATCACGACCGCTCTGTCAAGAGCGTACCGAATAAGAAGAAGTCAAAGTAGATCAGCCCTAACTATCATAGTTTCTGAGTTACAGACTTTGAATATTTATCACACCTATTTAACAGTGTAAACTACATCAACGACAAGCAATTACTAATAATCACAAAACAGAACTTGAAAATTTCGCATAGGACTCGAAGTAGGTACGTAGGTAGTTTTTAAAATTTTCGGGAAAAAAATAATTGAAAAATCATGTTGGAATTTCTATAAATTTTGTATACCATTCGATTTTATTCCAGATTATCGTAGAAACACTAAAGTATTATTTTGGACATCTAAAACACCTATAAGTATAAGATTCAATTCTGTAACAAAGGTCACGTGACTTAATTCGCTCATTGTAAATTGTGCTTCTTCAACGAGTTAATATAGTTCGTTTTGTTATGGGCAGAGGTCGCATACGTCACAACCACCTATTTACGTAGGGCCATACCCCGCTAAAAGAATAGGTTTGCAGTAAAATCAGATGTAATTTAAATTCCCGTCCACTTCTTAACCTCGGGATACAATTGCTAATTGAATCATACTAGTTAGCCGTACCGCTCGCACTAACTTACTTAACCGAGTCGCAGAGATATCTAGATTGAATAATAACTTCGGGAGATTTTTCCTTTACTCCTGACTAGTTGAAGATTATTTTCAAGAACTTGTTAGCTAGAGAAAAGTTTTAAAAGATATATCCTAGAACCGAATAAAATGGGCGAAGTTATGTACTTCATTATTTTTGAGATAAATGCAATGTGAGCAGTGGTAGCCGAGTGGTCGAACGCACGCCTTGCAATCAACGTGTGCAGGTTCAAACCCCGGCTCGCACCTCTGGGATTTATGTGCGAATCTAATTTTCATCCGAGATTACCACTTGCTAAGCAACGGTGAAAGAAATCATCGTGAGGAAACCTGCACGTCTGAGGGAACTTGACTAGCTGTTCTCGATAGTTGTGTGAAGTCTGCCAGCCCGCACTGGGCCAGCGTAGTGGACTATGGCCTGAATCCCCCTCGCATTGAGGGGAGGCCCGTGCTCAGCAGTGGGACGTTAATAGGGCTGTAGTAGTAGTAATAGTAGCAATGCATATCATACTCTCGCACACTTGGGCGTTAATGCTAGCGCGTCAAATATTTTTCCAATACCAAAACGATCTCTGAGATAATATACATAAAAACCGGCCAAGTGCGAGTCGGACTCGCGCACGAAGGGTTCCGTACCATTATCTATAAAAACGACAAAAAAATCACGTTTATTGTATGGGAGCCCCCTTAAATATTTATTTTATTCTGATTTTTAGTATTTGTTGTTAGTGGCAACATAAATACATCATCTGTTGTTCATGAGATACGGCCTGGTGACAGACGGACGGACGGACAGTGAAGTCTCAGTAATAGGGTTCCCGTTTTACCCTTTGGGTACGGAACCCTAAAAATTGGACTGCTAAGGTACAAGTCACGCCCCCAGTGTCAAAATTCACTCGCGATGTCGAGGAATGCATTTGGTTGGAAAAAAAAATATCGCGCGGCTTTTGACACCCCAGTGTGTAGGCTTTAGCCCCTTGAACTAATTCGAAGGCTTGTGTTAGACCCGCTCCTCATTATAATAATTTAATGGTCATGGTAGCGATCGGACCTGGAATCTCCGAGTTATGGGCAGCTTATCCAACCACTAGGCTATTGCCGCTTTATGTAAAGGCTACATCTTTTTAAGAATATGTCATGACTATAAAAGTTCACAAAAGATACCAAAGTTCGGCCGAATTTCGGCTTCGAAGCATATTTTTGGCCAATGTTTGGATTAATTCGACATTCGACTAAATCCACAATCGGTCGACCACTATTAATTATATAACAAGCGGTAGGCATTTCCTATTTTAATCTACCAAAAATTTCACATTCACTTTCAAAGTTTCTGTCGGGAATTTAATAAACCAACAAACTAAGGGCAAGTTTTCGTGTTTGTCTTTCTGCGTAGGTTGTGGGGATTTGCAGTTAAAGCAGTGACGTGTTATCCATATCAAATGAGGTACATGAATGTGGAGTTTATGCTCTGAGTAATAAAGTTTATTGTACGGGGTAATGTTTTCAATGGTTGGTGGATTGTTGCGTCGTCCGCCCTCGCCCATCTGTCGCACTGCACTTCCTGAAGTTGGACCTGCCTGACTTTATAATTTTACTTGTACCAAGCGCGGCATGTTGATGTGTCCTTTTTGGGCGACACCTTGGGTTTAAATTGAGATTACCCTTCTGTATTGTAAAAGTAATTTTCGTACTGTCGCATTTAATTTTGTATTATTGGACCCATCCACTTACATATTAATTACCTACTCTATAATTAATTGTCTCTATAAATATTTACTACTACTACTACAGCCCTTTTAACGTCCCACTGCTGGGCACGGGCCTCCCATCAATGCGAGGGGGATTCAGGCCATAGTCCACCACCCTGGCCCAGTACGGGTTGGCAGACTTCACACATCTGTCGAGAACTAGTCAAGTTCCCTCAGACGTGCAGGTTTCCTCATGATTTTTTCTTTCACTGTTTCATAGCAAGTGATAATCTCGGATGAAAATGAGATTCGCACATAAATCCCAGAGGTGCGAGCCGGGGTTTGAACCTACACACTTTGATTGCAAGGCGTGCGTTCGACCACTCGGCTACCAATATAAATATTTATGTATCTATAATTAATAAATTACTCTCAAATAAATAAAGTGTTTGTATTTGTTTTTGGGTCACCTTTCATTCTACCCATTCCTGAGGCGTTATTACTACATCTTTCAGGACTATCATTTGAATAAACCTTTATATTTTGTCAGTGTTGTACTAAGTTACAGTAAAAAATGCAAAGGGGATGGACCAACTCAAAGTAGTCATGTTCTAATATTACATCTGACATAGATATTAGAATGAACTATGACAGCCAGCTTATAAGGCTCCCGAGGGAGGGTTGAAACGGATGAAGATTCCACTGAGGAAAGTCGCAAGTAAGGTGATAACAGGAGAAGTAGAGTTGACATTGAACGTAAACTTAACCAAAATGCACTTATGATGACAGCTGTTATAATAAAAACAGCTCATACAAAATAGTACAAACCTCTGAAATATGTAGAAACATTTTTAATAGAAGAACTTACATGTAGGTATTATAAATTGAGAGCAATTGAAGTTCTCCGTCAATAAACTTATTTCAGCGTGGAATGCAAAAGTTAAAGCATTTACATCCAGTTCAACTGGTCTCTGAATGCCGAATACATTTACCGGGATGCAGGTCAGGGTAAATTGGTATCGCGTTTTCAGACTACAAGCTTTCGCGTTGTAGTTGAGTTAGCAACACTAATTACGTAAAAAACAGCACTTTAAACCCTGTGACCAACTTTTTGTAAATACCAAAACGAACTGTATTAACTCATACAAGAAGCACATTTTTGAATGAAATATCATCGATGACACGAACGGATAAAGTCGCGTGGTCGCGTGGGTTTTGTCACACAATTGAAATTAAACTATTTTACGGATTTTATCGCGTTTATTTACTATTTTATTTTCCCGACGTTTCGGCTGCTTTACAGCAACCATGGTCACGGGGGGACTGAGGTGTTAGACGTCCTGATGTCATAGTTAATAACTGGGTACCCTCATATTTAGTTGTTGTTTGCGGTCCGATCCACGCAGAAAGTGCTTACGGTGTCCTGAGGTCTTGCAATGGTACACTTGGTTTTGGATTTAATCATATTGATTACTGGATCCCAAGTTGGTGGTAGCACCCAGCCATCTTCCCTATTGAAATTAGGATGTTTTTTAATTTCAATGGCCTCACGTATCATCCTTGGTCGGAGTCGGTGTTCTTTAGCGAGGATATGCGGTTTATAAAATCTGATATAATGGCGGGTGCGGTCCTGTACATGTTCACAGATTGCAGACTTCGCGGAGCGTCGGTGTTTCACGTCAGCTATATGTTCTTTTACGCGGGTTTTAATTGATCTTTTAGTTTGTCCTATGTAAGAGAGCCCACATTCACAATCGAGTTTGTATACCCCTGCATCTTGTAGAGGAATGTGACACTTGACAGGTGGTAAAAACTGACTAATCTTCTTCGGTGGCTTGAAGTAAGTTTTGATTGAAGCCCGTTTCAAGATGTAGCCAATCTTGTCTGTGACACCTCTTATGTATGGTAGTACAGCAGGTAGACGCTCAACTGTGGCTGGTTTCACTCGGTCACTGTGATGGCGGCGTGGGACCCGAAGCTTGTTGTCATGCAATACTTGCTTGACGTGGTGGATCTCGGCAGCCAGGTGTTGCTCATCACAGATCCCTTGTGCTCTCTGAAACAAAGATTTACCCACGGTAGCTAACTGTGTTGGATGGTGGTGAGATTCACCGTTTAAGTACCTATCGGTATGGGTCTTTTTCCTATACACGGTGTGGCCTAAGGTGTTATCAGGATTACGGATCACTAAAACATCTAAGAAAGCTAGAGTATTGTTGGCCTCTAACTCCATTGTAAATTTGATTTTAGAGTGTATGGAGTTAAGATGGTTTAGAAATGCTGTTATTTTGTCAGATGGTAATATTGTGAAAGTATCGTCTACGTACCGCTTGTAGAATCTTGGGGTCACAGGTGAAGTGCGAAGGGCTGTCTCCTCGAAGTCTTCCATGAATATATCGGCGACAACGGGAGAAACAGGAGAGCCCATCGCTACACCATCTACTTGCTTGTAGAACTGTTCATTCCACAACAGATACCCGGATGTGAGGCAATGTCTTAAGAGTTCAGCATATTCCTCAGGCATGTTATTCTCTGCTAGCTTCTTTGATACTATTTCGATGCAGTCTACTACAGGTAGACAGGTAAACAAGGACTGAACATCAAAACTGACCATAGTTTCATTGTCCGCAAGATGTAGATGTTTAATCTCACTGACAAAATGGTATGAATCCTTTGTATGTGCTCTTGTGTGTCCTCTTAGTAGTGAGATAAAATAGTAAATAAATAAATAGTAGAAAATAAAATAGTAAATAAACGCGATAAAATCCGTAAAATAGTTTAATTTCAATGTATAGTATTCGCGTAAATATAAGAAAACAATATTTTGTCACACAAGTTCGAGCTTTATGAATATTAGCACAGAGTACTATATCGCAAAAATTCAAGTCAATTCGCATGTGTGGTAGTCCGCGTTGCCATTTGACCTATATTCCCTTTCATTAGTGCAGTATTTATTGACGTAAAGTAACTTTACGTTACTTTACTAAAAAAAATTAATTTAATACTGATGTCAATTCTGTTCTGCACATACTACGACTACTAAATTTGTCAGCACTGGAAATATTGCTGTCCCACTCATAAATTACGGGCGTAAGAAGGACAACAATAGTTCACATCTAGTGAAGTTTTCTTTGGTGCCCATAGACTCAACACAACTATCATTAAAAGAATAAAACCTATAAGAATGTATATATTTGTTCTGTAACAATTATAACTATTTATTTTATTTTATTTCAATTATAACTTGAATTTAAATGAAACAAAAATTTTATTTACAACGACAAGCTACTTGAACTTAACAAGCAATAATACATAAAATATAATAGTAAATATATAAAGATAGGAACATACAATCAACAAAATGGGCATAAATTCAATTCACATTGCAAAAAAAAACAGACAAATGACAAACAAAAACTGCTTACCTACGTCGGATACAGGCGTGAGTATATATGTATGTATTTATGGAGATTGAGTTTAAGGGTGTAAAATCCCATTTTGACAACAAAATCTTTCCATTTCTATATATTTATAATATATATTGCAGACAACAGATACTCATCGTATGATCCCAAACTAAGCAAATATTGTATTTTGGGTACCCTATGATGGACTGGGGGCGATCCCAGTTACATCATGACCAGGGCAAATTCTGAAAAGGCCATTTCCCATACTTGCTCTCGGCGGGAATCGAACCTGCAGCAATCTGTTCCAGTGAGCTGAGCAGCCTACGCTCAAACCACTGGACCATGCCGTCTTCGTCAAGATCACAAACTGCAAAAACACCTATACTTATAGACTTATAGACAAAATTCTACTTTTTAATCAATCGTAAACGTGAAGAAACGTCGCCTTTCAGACGGGAGTGCAATTAAAAATTGCTTTGTAAGCGCGTTGCGCGTGTGTCGCGGCCTTTACGAGATTAACGCTCGCGTAACCAACCCGACGACTGTGGAGCGACGCCTTAATTAAATTTTAAATTTCGAACATTCACGTTAGGACGACATAGCGATGCAGGGTTGAATTGTCTCGTAAATAGGGACGGCATTTTTACATACATTGTTTAGGATTTTTAAATGTCACTTTAGTAGTTTTTTTTAAATGTGACCAGGATGAGCAGTTGGTTACAACAGAGGTTGACATATATTAAAAAAGGCTGTAGTGTGTAGACAATGAATTTGTATTATGCACGAGCAACGCTAATTTGGCGTACTAACTTTGGTGTCATATAAGTTTGAATATCATATATATTGTTTCATGATTACAAACTTTATTAGACTAAAGTGACAGTTCCAAAGAGAATATCGTGTAGCTAAGCAATCACTATTCAGCTATTTCGCCATACCTTCAGGCTTCAATTCGGATTTCAATCAAATTCTTTAAGGAGCACAAAACAAGACTGAATCATGATAATGTGCAACCTTCATAATAAAATAAGGTTATAGACACTAATATCCATAATGACGCTAAAAAAACTAAAAAAAAATACGCACTTGAAACATTTGTTTTGTCAAAAATTTAAAAAACGAACTTGCAACTCGCGCTTACGTTGGCAGCATTGAATAGATACTGGCGCTCGTACGTGCGACTCGTCTAAAGGCCGAGCTGAAAAGCCTCCGGCCTGAAGCACGAAACTAGAAAAAAAATACAGTTTTTTTTAATACTCATCGTGCCATGTAACGAACATAGTCCTTTTCAACCCGTTCCTTGTTTAAATTTTGTTTGTCCGTCACATTCGCGAGCCCAATTTTTTGGTCATACCAAAACGAACTGTATCCACTAATAGAAAAAGCTCATTTTACAACGAAATGTCATCGATGATGCAAGCTATTTTTGAAGCCTTGTCGCGTGGCCCCCGTTTACCCCACAAATTCAATCTTTAAGAATATTGGCACAGAATACACATTCAAGTCAGGTTAATTTTCTCGTCCCAGTGTGCCCGGGTTTTAACGCATCTAAAGGTACATAAAAATTATTAATTAATTTAAAAATAATTAATTTTAAATTAAATCCTTCTAACTATAAGTTTGAATTCTTGTGAAACTATGCCTATATTTTAACAGTGGGAGACGCCTTAATATTAATGCACTGCAACTGTCAGCAGCTTAATATTTAAGAAGTATGTAAAAGCGTATCATAGCGTTAAAGTTATTTCAATTCACAAATTTAGATCCACGCAGTGGTAGCCTCCAGGCCCGCACCTCTGAGATAATTTTCATGTGCGAATGTAATTTACAACAATGATTACCACTTGCTGAACGGTGAAGGAAAACATCGTGAGGAAATCTGCACGTCTATAGAAAGGCGTGTGAAGTTCACCAACCTGCACTGGGCCAGCGTGGTGGTCTATGGCCCAAAAGTCTCCCTCGTCAGGAGGGGGAATGTACCCGGTATAATGGCAATAGGCTCGCCCCCTATTACATTGGGACCAAAATACATCGGCGAAGTGTGGGCGCACTACAGTGCACCTCTGCCTACCCCTTCGGGGAATACAGGCGTGATGATGTATGATGATGTACAAACTTAGATATTACTAGACTAGAATTAAGTATTTATGTATCATAAATAAGTATACTATGAAGTTCATAGTTTGAACTTTAAAAGTATTTTTGCAAACAAACAGCCAACTGTTCTTTGTTCTTTTTGTGAAATGTGTTCTATAATTCAAAATACTCAGCGTATACTTGCGTCTTTTGAAATATAGATTTATGAAATATTTCAAAAGAGAACACTACTTCCAATTAACACTGTCCCTGAGAATGTTAACAATAGCAATGCGCTCGGGTCAATTCGACCAGTCACGTATTTGCGCACAATGTCACACCACGTCTTAATAACCCGTTACCAGAGCCTTAACAAAACGCTCACGTACATAATAATTCGACAGCCTGGAAGAATAGACGTACAATTGCTCGCACGATTGTCTGAACGCGATGGGCGAAACGGGACGCAGTGATATTGTATTGTTGCCGTTGGTCCTTTGGACCACCGCGCTGTTTTAGGGTACCTTAAGATTTATTAACTTCGCAAAATTATAATTTTATTAATAATAATATAATTATATTTCTGAACATAAAATGTGACAAAAATAAAATTGAATAAAAGTGTCTAAATACTTATTAAACCAGACATAGATCTCTATCTCCCTCATAAATTTCAATACTGGTAATCATTTGTTAGACATTGAAGTGAAGTGTGAAATTTGCAAATATACCGTTTTGGGTCACGTTCCGTCACATTAAGACGTTTGCAATACATCGTGACCAAAACACCATCTATGAAATGTAGATGCAGTTTAGTCTCTGCATACGCATAAACGAAATAATCTTTTTTTATGTTGATGGCGGCTTAGTCTAGTGGTTTGATCATCGGTCACTCGACTCACTTTACCGAGTGGTTGCGGGTTCGATTCCCGCCAGTAGCAAATGACGGAAATTGTATTTTCGGAATTTGTTCTGGTCAGGGTGTAACGTAAAGGGATCGCATCCAGTCTATTATGTATTATGTATGGTCCTCATAATATCAGCTTTGATAAGTTTGGTATCATACAATGAGTATGTATTTTCTGGCGATATTTATTAATTTGACCAAAATCGAGCAACCTATTGACAATTTTTTTAATAAACTCTGCATACGCAAATGAAATTTATTAACGTATACAGAACCATGGTTTATAACAACAATAAAACTTGACCAATCACCATTGCATTGTTTCGCGCACAATGTTATTATTTTAAGCTTTTTGATTTGTTATTTTTGCATGAACCCCGTGATAAATGAGTTGTAATAACAATCCGAGAATGTACTCTTCATGCAGATAATAATTCTTGATGCAGATAAAGCAGATAATATTTCTTCATAAAGAAAATGTGTTTGATAGGCTGAATGGCCAAACTTCACATACGTATGGACATTCTACTACCAACAAGATATTCAGAAAGATGTAAAATATAGTTTCTGTCAAAGAAAAATTGACCAAAACGGGTCTCATTAATGTTACGGCCCTAGGTGGACGTCAAATTCACACAAATTTGGACAGGTAAACGCCAAATGTTGGGAAAAGCTCCATCTTTAATATATAGACACGTTGGTTATAATGAAGGAATTACAGAATGAAAATATCTATTTCTAGTTTATTCATTTATGTGCTAACAATGTCATATGGTTTTAATGTTTGACGATACACGCTATGTGATGCTTAGAAGCATAAATTTATACTACGTTGTGTAATATTATTATGTTGGCAAGAAAACAACTGACACATAAATACTATTATTATGTTGGTACTCAATAATTTAAACTAAACGTTGAAAGTATCAAGATTGGTCGCAACAAATCGACCGTGCGCCGCTCCGTCTAACCCGTAAATTGCGTGCTCGGTCCCAAAGGCCGGAACTCTTAAAACTCCGTTGAAAACTTTCGACTGGCAGAATATATTTTCCTCCACGCCTTATTAATAAAGACCGGGTGATTAGTAACTTTTGATTCCGACTTTCCGAAGCTCCGATGAGGAGCAATTATTCGACACATTGATTTATTGTTCTACTCTCTGAAAGTTTGAGACGAATCGTCCCTTGGATGAAAACATACGGGGTGAAAGTAATTGGGAAGAGTACGCAAGACCAATCATGATTATGTAGCAATCGATATAAAAGGCACGTTATTCATTTTGCATTTATATTAAAACGTCGGTAAGTATAAGGTAGGTATTATCTAATTCCTCACTACTTGAACAAGCATTTGTACATATATTCCATAAGGTGGCATTTCAGGATTTTATCACAGTTTATGTTACGCCGATATTTTGCTTTTATTTTGCCGATATTTTGTTTATTTTTAGGCTTTTACGACTATTTGGTGCGTATGCGTATGTAGTACTGCACAATCAAACATTTTACTACCTTTTGAGCATTGAGTCTGACATTATATTAGTATTTGTAAAACTCTTACTTAATGAGTGTTTTATAAAACAGTCGTTGTTGCATGTGCACCAAGACTAGACGTATGTCACGGAATATCTTGATGTTGTCTCTTTCTCTCGTATGATTTTAGGTCAGCAGACTGGGACGGGATGCGGTCCTTTTTTGCATCCTACCCATGGGACAAGGTTTGCTTCTCTTCGGAAGATCCAGACACCAGTGCCGAGTCTATCGCTGATGTGGTGCTGCAGGGCATGGAACTTTTTGTTCCATCCTCTGCAATTCCCATTGGTGGTAAGTCAAAGCCTTGGTTTGAGCGCTTCTGCAAAGCGGTTTCACGCCGCAAGCGGGAGTCGTTTCAGGCTTGGGCTACGGCGATGGCGTCTCAGGATCCTAATTTTTACCGCCTAAAAAAGAAGTACAATCATGCCTCTAGATCCTACAAAAGAGCCCTGGCAGGAGCAAAGAGTGAGTTCATCGGCAGAATTGGAGAATTGGAGAGACTAATGCGTTACCCCTCGGGTTCCCGCGCGTTCTGGTCTCTTGCCAAAGCTGTCGAAGGGAATTTCTGTCGGCCATCTTTTCCACCACTGCGCAGGGGGGATGACTCGTTGGCCCAGACTGCGAAGGAGAAAGCCGATCTTCTGGGCTCTCTCTTCGCTTCCAACTCCACAATTGATGACCATGAGATGTCTCCGCCGACTATAGCTCCTTGTGATTACTCCATGCCAGAGATCTGTTTTACACAGAAGTCTGTGCGTAGAGCGCTACTCTCATTGGACATCAATAAATCAAGTGGGTCGGATGGTATCCCCCCAATTGTGCTTAAGACATGTGCTCCTGAGTTGACCCCGTCCTTGACGCGTCTTTTCCGACTCTCTTACTCTAACGGCGTAGTCCCAGTCTCTTGGAGGTCTGCTTTGGTACACCCGATCCCTAAAAAAGGAGATCGCTCCGATCCAAGCAACTACAGACCGATCGCAATCACTCCTTTGCTCTCTAAAATAATGGAGTCCATTATAAACCGCCAGCTCCTTCGGTACTTAGAGGACCACCAGCTGATCAATGACCGACAATACGGTTTCCGTCAGGGTCGATCGGCGGGTGATCTTCTTGCCTACCTGAGTCACCGTTGGGCTGAGGCGGTCGAGAGCAAAGGTGAGGCCTTAGCGGTCAGCCTGGATATAGCGAAGGCCTTTGATCGGGTGTGGCATAAAGCGCTTCTTTCGAAGCTTCCCTCCTACGGGCTGCCTGAGAAATTTTGCAAATGGGTCGCCAGCTTTCTTACGGATCGGAGCATCGTTGTCGTAGTCGACGGATCATGCTCGGATTGCAAGTCCGTAAATGCTGGCGTCCCGCAAGGCTGTGTCCTATCCCCAACCCTGTTCCTGCTGCATATCAACGATATGTTGCATCATATCAGCAACTTCCGTTGTTATGCAGATGACAGTACAGGAGATGCTGTTTACACCGGTCGTGCTAATATTTCTCGGGCAAACGTCGATGAGTGTCGGAACAAACTTGTGTCTGAAGTCGAGACTTCTTTACATCTAGTCTCGAACTGGGGCAAACTGAACTTGGTGCAATTCAACCCCAATAAGACACAAATTTGTGCGTTCACTGCCAAAAAGAACCCCTTTGTCGCATTTCCTCGTTTCGAAGACACTCTCCTTAATGCCAAGCCAAGTATCGGGATCCTTGGAGTCGACATATCGAACGACGTGCAATTTCGCGGTCATCTGGAAAGTAAGGCCAAGTTGGCCTCCAAAAAGCTGTGTGTGCTCGGTAGGGCGAGACGGTATTTCACTGCGGCTCATCGCCTGCAACTTTACAAGGCGCAAGTCCGTCCGCACATTGAATACTGCTCTCACCTTTGGGCCGGTGCACCACAGTACCAACTTCTTCCTTTTGACCGCCTGCAACGAAGGGCAGTTCGAATTGTCGATGACAAAAAGCTTACCGATCGGCTAGACCCTCTGGCGTTGCGTAGAGATGTAGGCTCCCTCTGCATTTTCTACCGCTTCCATCATGGAGAGTGTTCCGAGGAATTGTTCGGTATTATACCTGCCGCTGAATTCCACCATCGCACGGCTCGCCACAGACTGCATTACCATCCTCACCATCTGGATGAATGGCGATCCAGTACAGTGCGATTTACCAGGAATTTTCTCCCTCGCACCACCAAATT
Organism: Ptilodon capucinus; assembly: GCA_914767695.1. Classification (NCBI taxonomy): domain Eukaryota; kingdom Metazoa; phylum Arthropoda; class Insecta; order Lepidoptera; family Notodontidae; genus Ptilodon; species Ptilodon capucinus. The sequence goes on along the minus strand of OU611813.1, from coordinate 876,675 downwards.
ATGGAATGAACTTCCTGCAGCGGTGTTCCAGGACCGATGAGACAAAGGTATCTTCAAGAAACGAGCATACTCATTCCTTAAAGGCCGGCAACGCACTTGCGATGCCCCTGGTGTTGCAGGTGTCAATGGGCGGCGTTGATTGTTCCGTGTCATCACTAGCAATGTACCTAGTGATCTATGGTTAGATTATTATATTATCTGTGTAAGCTACTTGATGGAAAAATGTAAGCTGATTAAATAAGTCTGGAGTAATTGTGAGTTTAATTGTATAATTGTTTAATAAATTGTTACTGAACATGGCGCAGTCGTTAACAATGGGAAAAGTAAAAAAGAGAAAGTAAATAAATACGTGCCAAATATAAACCTTAAGTTATCAAGGAAGAAAAAAAAAACAACATGGCAGCGAAGAAGTTACGAAGTCGATAATTAAAATAACAAGAAGTAAGACACATAAGTTTAAATGTGCATAAGACGCAAGTATTTAAGACACATAAGTTTAAATGTGCATAAGACGCAAGTATTTAAGACACATAAATTTAAATGTGCATAAGGCGCAAGTATATAAGACACATAAGTTTAAATGTGCATAAGGCGCAAGTATATAAGACACATAAGTTTAAATGTGCATAAGGCGCAAGTATATAAGACACATAAGTTTAAATGTGCATAAGACGCAAGTATTTAAGACACATAAATTTAAATGTGCATAAGACGCAAGTATATAACACACATAAGTTTAAATGTGCATAAGGCGCAAGTATATAAGACACATAAGTTTAAATGTGCATAAGACGCAAGTATATAAGACACATAAGTTTAAATGTGCATAAGGCGCAAGTATATAAGACACATAAGTTTAAATGTGCATAAGGCGCAAGTATATAAGACACATAAGTTTAAATGTGCATAAGGCGCAAGTATATAAGACACATAAGTTTAAATGTGCATAAGACGCAAGTATTTAAGACACATAAATTTAAATGTGCATAAGACGCAAGTATATAACACACATAAGTTTAAATGTGCATAAGGCGCAAGTATATAAGACACATAAGTTTAAATGTGCATAAGACGCAAGTATATAACACACATAAGTTTAAATGTGCATAAGGCGCAAGTATATAAGACACATAAGTTTATATGTGCTTAAGGTGCAAGTAATTAAGACACATAAATTTAAATATGCATATAAAGGGCAAGTAAATAAGAAACATAAATCTAAATGTGCATGAGGTCCAATTAAAATAAATATATGGAAGAGGCCCTAGTAAACAAGTATTGGAAAATATGGATGAGACCAAGTGTATAAAAAATAAAAACATATGCATAAAGCCCAAGTAAATAAATAAATATATAGAAGACAACGAGTAAATAAGAAATAAATATATGGATAATGCTGAAGTATATAAGAAATAAATAAATGCATGACACCCAAGTAAATAAGAAGTAAAAAATAAATATATGGACAAGGTCCAGGTGGTGAAGTACAAAACTTTAAAGCTATGAGTGTCCAGTAGTTGGCCAGAAATGGAAGAGGAAAATGGGTATGATAAATGAAAGAGTTCAAATCATAAATATACCAGTAATAAGTTTGTTAATGATATGGTATTTTGTCCCATGTAAAATTTAAGTCTGACTAGCTAGAGTATAATATAGTTATTACAAAGCAAATCAGTACACTGTAAGATAAACATTGGTACAGATGTAAGTGCCATGCCACTCAAGTATAAATAAAAATAATATTGTTAATTTAATAACTGGTTAACGGTGAAGTAAAGAAGTGTTCCTTTTGCAATGTAAATTTGTTAATAGAAAATTTAAGAAAAATAATATTGTTAATTTAATAACTGGTTAACGGTGAAGTAAAGAAGTGTTCCTTTTGCAATGTAAATTTGATAATAGGAAAGTTAAGTAAAAATAATATTGTTAATTTAATAACTGGTTAACGGTGAAGTAAAAAAGTGTTCCTTTTGCAATGTAAATTTGTTAATAGAAAATTAAAGAAAATAGTAAATGTTAATAAATGATGTCAGAGAGGTAATAGTTATGAAGAGAAAATTGGAAGTAAAGCTAAAGTAGATAGTAAAGTTTGTATTAGAAGAATTGTTTAAGATTTATAATGTAGCTTAATAATATTGGTCAAAATTTAATTGTACTTAGTCTTAAGGGGAAGGTGTTCCGTGTCATCACTAGCAATGTACCTAGTGATCTATGGTTAGATTATTATATTATCTGTGTAAGCTACTTGATGGAAAAATGTAAGCTGATTAAATAAGTCTGGAGTAATTGTGAGTTTAATTGTATAATTGTTTAATAAATTGTTACTGAACATTGATCACTTACCATCAGGTGAAACGTCTGCTCGTTTGTCTCCCTATCTCATAAAAAAAAAAAAAAAAAAATTAGATAGAGAGGGAGCGAGTGAATCCGTGAAGAAGTTCTTGTCGCGACATGCGTGCTAACCCCACAGATATTGTATGCTAATCTGCTACAAATAGCCAAATACTAAAATTCATATGCTACAAGCAATTTACTCATAAATAGCCATGGCATTAGCCGTATTTTTATGATAATAATCATCATTCGTCGTCATTTTAGATACGTAATAAACTGATGGGACAACGGGGCGTGACCTTACAAGATAAGGTTCCCTTATATTTTCATACTTAGAAAGTTTCCTATCGACCCTTAGAGACGGTGATTTTGCTCGTATAAAATATTGGCAGAAGCTTTAATAACTTTCCGCGCTGATATGGAGTTTGCTATCAGTTTCCGTGATATGGCATGTTTCCTGCTGAACTTCTCGCACTTTTTTTAATGTACCTAGAGTTTCTCTGACCTTTGTCTTCTAAAGAAATACAATGTTTGACAAGTCCGTAGCCTATCAGCACTGTATTTAAGCTCATATTTTTACAGCAGGTAAAATGTTTTGACTACTACAATCAGTTTATATTCCTAACAAAAGTACACATGTCATCTTTTGATGTGAAACATCTAATAGCGCGCTTGGCGAGTGAGAGCAACTGTTGATGTCGCGATGCCGTGATGCCAAAACTTCGAGCAGCTTCGTGGCTCCTCGGTTCATTCGGCCGCTTAGACTCCGCCCACCGGCTGACTTCGCTCACTCGCTCACTCGCCGCTACGATGTTTATGTTTTATGTTTCACATCTGCCAGGCGTCGCGCGACGGCTCAGTTTTTTTCTAAACACAAATAACAATAGTACCTCACAATAATGTACGCAACCCCGCATGCTTAACACTCAAATGCTATAGTATTTTACTGAACAATGCACTCGTATAATCTATTCAAGACATCGCAGGTCAACTCGACCCATAAAAAGAAGCAAGTTGCCACCAGATGAGTTTTAATATCTCCCAACTGGGCAACAATGCGTGCTGTTAAACGGCACGAGATTTCGTTTTGGATACACAAAGACTTATGAATTGTTGTGTTTAGCATGTTAAATTTAATAAAATACTGTTTCAAATTATAGACGTATAAAATATACTAACAGGAATATTGTAAAAAAATATTCCTATAATAATTAAATTAATTGAGACACAGCAACTATGTACCAACAAAGTTTGTACAATCGCATTTTATTTCATTAGCAATCACATTAAAAGGTACTTTTAACTGATATGATAATGTGCACGAAAAATACTCACCTTTTTCAGTCTACGACACAATTCTCGTCACATTTACAATGCATTCCGTTACAATTATATAATATGATGATGCCTAAAACTAAAAACAGAAAGAAGTTCTAATTGCTTACTACACTTGGCAAATATAGAAGTTAACTGTTTATTTAAAATATAGCAAAGCTTTGATACAAACAATATTTATTCCGCCGGTACCGTTTAGTTACAGTGACAAAAACTAAAATTTGATTTGAGTTTTAAGTGAATGCAAAGTGGGAGGTGAAATTAAACTTTTTTTTGCAAGGTTTTAAAGATTAAAATTCAATAAAACTATGATTAGCTTAGTATTAAATTTAATATTATTTTGAGTGTTTTAGTTTTATAATGGAATTATTCAATAATTTTTAAAGTTCCCGTTGTTATAAAATAACTAGAGTTAGCTCAAGCTTCTAAATTTAAATTATTTATTTAAATAAACCTTTTTTGTGGAACATAATCAGTTTTATCTTGTTTATGACTTGACAATACTTTATTTGTTATACAATAATGTAAGCATAATTTAAAGGCTACACATGCATCGGATGCCAGGAATAACGAATAACAAATAAAAGCGTGCCATTTAAGCGCGCGTGTCACCTTTTGTAGTGACAAATTGCCGCAACCAGTTTACTAATTACTCGTGTCGTTTCGACCCGCCCCCGCCAGTGAGGGGTTAAATCGTTATTTTTATACGCTGGATACATCGTTCGTCGTTTTATTTCGATTATTCACAAGTTAATTTTGTATTGTACCCCATTTTAATGTTAAAACAAAATTAATTTTGAATTCGATATTTTCATTAAACTTTTCAATAATAAGATATCGCAATTAAGTATATTTATAATTTAAGTTACAGTTATTTTGCAGATTGAGTAGGCTTCACAAAAACAAATTGTTAGTAATACCTACCTGTCGGGTTAGCATGCATTTCAAGACTATATCTCTGTCATTAATTCGGTCGCTCACTCTGTCTTATTTCATACGAGATAAAGTGACAAAAACAACACATTCCGTGGCATAGGTCTCTAGTCTTGGCGCACATGCTACAACTATTGGAAGTGTTTATAATATTTATCCCCATGCTACCTTACAACTTATTTATTGCTAACAATATTATTTCCATGAAAGCGTTCGTCGTTTAAAATGTACCTATAATAACTCGATGCATGTAAAAACTTTCCACACTAATTGACGTTAGCGAACAATTATTTTGTGACAAAAATAGAATATTGTCTGCCTGGCTACGAGTGATTTTAAAATAGATTAAAAAACTAATGGCTCTCCGTGATAGGATGTGTTAAGCCCGCATACTGAGGCGTCAACACCCGCTCGTCAAAACTTTTGTCAATATCTTATGTCTCTCAATATCCATAAAGATTGCAATTCTATCGATTGCCACCTCACTCGCGCTGTCAGTGTCATTTCGTTCTTTTTATTTTACGAAATGAAATGATGATTCATCCGCCATCTTTATCACTGTCATCATCCATTTTTATTTATAATGTGTATTTATTGAATTTACCCTTGCTATTAATTACTTGACACTGGCTGAAATACCCGCTAACCAGGTGGAGCCATTCCTCATCTTATTCCATTAAATATCATCATTTCATTCATTTCGTAAAAAAATTAGAAGAATTAATATAATAACATGAGGAATGTCTACACCTGCGATTAGCAGTATTTATGCCAATATCGAGTAATTAATAGCATGGACAAATTCAATAAATATACATTATAAATAAAAATGAATGTTAACCGTTATAAAGATGGCGGATGGTTTCATTGTAGAATGAACTGTTTATCTATGTAAATACAGTTCATTTTGCTATTGGCAAAGAAAATTACGCGCGTGCATTGACGCCACAGTATGTTGGAGGCATACTATTATCTCCCAGTTGATGTGTGGGTAATGAGTTCATACGGTGGCCCTTAATCTTGATGTTAGTCATGAGTCTTGATCTGCGTAAGATGAGACCATAGACACCAATAGATTGAATATGACACCGTAACTTTGTTTCGTTAATTAATGAGCAGCTTAAAACATGTAGTAGGCAATCTGAAAATTGATTTTTTATGAAACTTTTTTTAGATTTAGATTCCATTCGGATTACCCGAGGGGGAAGAACATAGAAAATAAAGAATAAGGCTAGAACGGTCGTAAATATAGTTTTGTATGTACCATAGAAATAAATAATTGATCACACTTTCATAAGGTAATGTTTAACACCAGCGGCGGCCATAGGGGGTAACGAACAGGGCAATCGCTCGGAGCCTCGATCTTGCAGGAGCCTCTCGTCAAGCAAATTTAAAAAAATACAGATATTTTTTAACTTAATTTTTTTTATTTAAAACTTTTGATTTTGATTCTTAATTATTTATTATGGTTATAACATAACGGTAAATTAAAATAAAGTTAGTTAATTAAATATTAATTAAAACTAAAATTAAAATAAAGACATAATGTTCTGCTCGTCTATCGCTCGGAATCCCCGTGGCTAGAGGAATTCCCTTGTTTCATTTCGTTCGTCAACTTTTATCACCTTGGAATTATTTTGCTTGCAGTATGATAACTCATACTGCAAAATCGTTGCTGTGCCGTACATATCTTTCAATTATATTTAATATTACGTTTTTATAGTGTTTCAAGTAGAGAAGAAACGGATAGTGGTTCGGCCGGATACCGGATATTCGGCTAGCTACCAGGCCGGAGGGCCGAATATCCGGCGGCAGGATATTCGGCCCTTTATAGCTTTACATGACGCTTCTTAAAGACATCTCGAATCAATCGCAATCACGACTCATATGGTGGTCACTTAATTTGTCAGTTAAACTTATCTTCCAGCACCTGGCAGTCGCGTTTACAACGAAAGGCTATTTTCAGAAGCTGGTCTGGTGTACGAATTTTTGACGTGTCATTATAAAAATAATGTCCATAACCTATTGTGGTATGATTTGCCTTGTGCTGAATGAGATTTTTTTAAATTTAACTATCCGGTATCCGGCCGGATACTGAATTACTATCCAGAATCCGGCCGGTAACTGAATTGCTATCCGGCCGGATACTGAATTACTATCCGGCCGGATACTGAATTACTATCCGGCCGGATACTGAATTACTATCCGGTATCCGGCCGGATACCAAATTACTATCCGGCCGGTTACTAAATTACTATCCGGCCGGATACTGAATTACTATCCGGTATCCGGCCGGATACTGAATTACTATCCGATATCCGGCCGGATACTGTATTACTATCTGGTATCCGGCCGGATACTGAATTACTATCCCGTATCCGGCCGGATACTAAATTACTATCCAGCCAGATACTGAATTACTATCCGGCCGGATACTGAATTACTATCCGGCCAGATACAGTATTACTATCCGGTATCCATCCTGATACTGTATAACTATCCGATATCCGGCCGGATACTGAATAACTATCCGGTATCCAGCCGGATATTGAATTACTGTCCGGTACTCGGCCGGATATTGAATTACTATCCGGTATCCGGCCGGATAGTGAAAACAGGGCCGGATAGCGGGTAGTTTCCGGATATCCGTTTCATCTCTAGTTTCAAGTATCCACACATTTATCAACTAATGTTATTATACAGTTATATCTAGTGATGAGCGGGTGCAGCACACTTCACCATATAATGTACTTCAACATGCCTTGTTTTCAGCTACAATTTCGCATGTCCATAACTAAAGGACTGTCATATTGTTACATTCGCTGGCCACTCCAGTTGCGTCAGCTTTTAACGTCAACTGTAGGGGCAATACGCATCGTGTCGCTCGTAAATCTCGGCTGGCACGACGAAGATCGATTGTGACAAGGATTGCAACAGGCACGAGCTGATACTAACGATTCCCGATACCATAAGTTGTAGGTATAGGTAACCATTTGCGGCCGCAACTAATAATTAATAATAATAATAAGCAATAGTATAAGTAAGAAGTTATTATAGATTATCAAAATGTCACTGGTCATCAAAATAATATTGGAACAATATTTCTGTCACCTTTATCCTTGGTAAAATATTGACAATTAAAAACGTTCTTTGTAAGGTAAATAAGGTGCCGAAGGATATAGATTCAAATTCTCATCTCTTTGATTTTTGGATGTCATGCATGTGTTGATGTAATTTTCCATAGATTAAAATAAAAACTCGACATAATATCTAAGTATATTAATATAACTACTTCACTCTTAGATGATTAGGTGTTAAGAAAAAAATCACACAAGGCAGGCGTGTACTTGATACACATTGTGATAGTATTATTAAGACTTTTGATACACTCTGTACCTTGATCGTTATACTTACTAAATGGTTAAGATCTATAAAACATCGTGAATAAACATGAACGCGACGGCAGACGTGTAAAGACCAACAACTCAGTTAAATGTGAATGCACTGCAGTGCACCTCTACCTATTTCTTCAGGAAATTCAGACCATGTATTTAAAGGCGTACATGATCAAGAAGTCTGCGTAGAGTGTTTAACTAGAATTATAATTCGGTTTAGCGTACAGAACATAACATTTTCATTTCCGATTTCCGGCGGAAGTGCGTCATAAAACGTCGTCGTCCCAATACGAAATATTCTATTTACCACATACGTTTCGTTCACTAGAATATTTTTAAAATTTCACGCGCCACCGCCGGTTGCAAGGGAATCTAGGATGTGATTTGATTCACGATGATCGTAAAATCACAAAATATTCAAATATCAAAATGTATGCGGGGAGCAATAAATTGTTTCCATTCTTATTTTTACAAAAAAAATGGAAAGGTACACAGTAAAGCCAGGTAATGTCCAAAATTATCGGGCAGGCGGCTTCATCATGTGAATAGGCCTTTAAATACGTAAAAAACACCTAAATCTGGATATCTTTTCGTGAGAGACGTGAAAGGAAATGAATCCAGGATCGGAAGCGGTGGTGGAAGAGACTGGATATGACCTTTCCTTTTCACAGGAGTGGGACACAAAATAGTCTAATAAAACTAATATTAACCAGCTCGTAAATTAGGCAATGGCGTAAAAAATATCAGAATTGCCACATTAACTGTTAAACAAGGAAATTAATTCGTTTTAGGGGTATTGCTCAATGGCCATTTTGGAGCCCCTGGTCAGGCTGGGTGAATTGAGATGCATTGCGCCACGTTTTTTACACATATCTCCTGAAACCCCTGAAGTCAGTGCAAGTTACACGAGATTAGTTGCGGTATGGACAAAAAAATCCCATATTTCTTGAAAATAGTTTACGTTTTTGTTTTGTTTTCTTCTAGATATTTTAGGTTTTCGCTGTAGGTCAACATTTTATAAATTATGGAGGTATAATTAAAATTATTTTAAGTATCGCAATTAACAAAGCTGCCTACCTTAAATAGGTCTACTGTAAGTTTTACGTATACTTCACGTTCACTCATTCCTAGCGAGCTTATAAAATATTATTTATAAAATTTGGGTCTTATTTTAACTCAAACATGTAATTGGTAAGCAACAGATTTTTTTTTAAGATACAAGCCACATTGCATTTTAACATTGTATTTATTCGCCCACCATGAGCTTCTAAATTGTTCCAAATACAAAGAAATTTGCCACCGCGATAATAAACACGTCCTAAAACAATATCTCTGTTTCATTTTAGTATTTATTAATACAACTATCTGGGGACCGATGTCATTTTCTTTCCCCCTTATGACACCCACTAAAGCAGTATGGTTTTAATATTACTGACGACCTATAAAATGACGGACGTCTACTATTTTAGTATACAAAATTATAATGACGCAATGACGAGTTCTGATTTATAATTAAGAAATAAATTAGAGCATGAAAAGATGTATGTCTGTTGATTAAGCAAAAGACGTATGTCAGGATCGTAGCATGTAGCGAACGGTAGTCTCTGCCTACCCTCATGGGATACAGGCGTGAGTATACGTATGTACGTAATTAATTTGAAATACACCTCCCAACATGTGTTATTCAATCTAAAATCGCTTCTGTAATTTTAGAAGTTTAATATGTTATTAATATAGGACTTCAAAAGCAGGATGATATTCTTAATTTAAAATGTATATTTTTTACACTTTTATAATAAAATTAATTATATACATATATAGTTTAGGATAGATGGTACAATTTGACTACTGAAACTTGACCAGAAGATTTAACATGTAACCATTGTGTAGAATTAATTGGACTAAAATCCAAATCTACCTTGTAATAGATGAGAGGGAGTATTGTATATTGATCTGCTCGCTAGCATATGAAATCCAAAATATGAATGCAGTGCTCTGCGTACCCCATTAGGTACGCAGAGCGTGATAGTGTATTATATCTGCTGAGCTGAAACATGTTAATAGGTCCATCGATACAGGCTTAGACTCAACTGAGCATTATTTTGGCGTATATTAATCGTCCTTAGCGAGCAGCGAAGTGTCAGTGTCTGATCTAAGCAATTAATCCTGATTGGTCCAAGGGCTTTGTATCGCGCCGCTGCTGGGGAGACGTATGCTATATATACGTTATCTCTATATTAAACGTATTCTATACTCAGTGGTAGCGTCGTGAGAACGCCCGCCTTGAACGCAAGGCATTTAAGTTCAAATCCAAGGCTCGCACAAACCGCACGACATTCAAGATGATTTTCATGTGCCAATGTCATTTTCAATAATGATTACCACTTGCTGAACGGTGAAGGAAAACATCGTGAGAAAACCCGCACGTCTACAGAAGGGCGTGTGAAGTTCGCCAAGCCGCACTGGGCTAGCGTGGGGCCTATGGCCTAAATCTCCCTCGTATTGAGGGCGAATGTGCCCGGTATAGTGGCAATGGGCTCGCCCCCTATTACATTGGGACCAAACTACATCGGCGAAGTGTGGGTGGACTGCAGTGCACCTGTGCCTAATTCAAGGTTTGCTCAGTTCGGGGTCACACGATAAGTTTGTGTTGTATGGCGATATTTGTAATTAATTTAATGGAATTATTTCAAAAAAATCTGCGCTATTCTATATACTCTATGTAACGGAAATGTAGAGACGATATATCCTACACTCCAGTATAATACATCAGATTAAGTCCACGGGGACATGTCACGTAATGTCCGTTTTGTGTCACATTATGCATAAATAATATTGTCAGGCCAGCGGAGTTAATACAAATTGTGGTACAAATACATGAGTAAATAATTCATAGATCCAGTTAATGATTGCATAGTATTTACGTAGATCGTTTGATCTACGTAAATACTCGTAGTCAATCACTGCCTAATTATCATTTCACGAGAAGATAATTATATTTACTTCTTCATCTTGTTCTTTTTTAATGAAATTAATTAAAATTTAATGGAATAATATGAAGAATGGATCCACCTGCAGTTAGCGGGTATTTCAACCAGTGTCAAGTAATTAAGAGCAAGAGCAAATTCAATAGATACGCAGTATAAATAAAATGGATGATGAATGTGATAAAGATGGCCGATATTCCTTTTATTGACATTAAAAGCACTTTGAATAACATTCAAATCGAAATATAAAATGCGTTCATCCATATCATAAATTTGAGTACAGAAATTCGTCAGTTCACTATGGAAGAACAAACAAAGGACAATCCTATAGATGGCGTTACTCAAAGTACCGAGTACCACCAATAGACGGAGCATTCACCAGTCTAGACCAATTTCTGAAAATACAAGTAATGAGTTCTAGATTGTCAACTTTGGCGATAGTAAATGAACTGAAGAAAATCGTTAAATAGTTTATGTCGTCTAGGTTTCACCTTTTTATATTAAGTATAGGTATTTGTGTTTCAACCTACGTGGTTGTGTAAGTGGCAGCACTTGCTGGACAAAGGTCATCACGCAACCTTTAAGTATTATTTATTTATTGATATTGGTCTACCCATTATGCCAGTATTCCCGTAAGAAATAGGCTGGGATGGAAGATTTTAACTCAAAAAAAATATACGCGTCTAATTGAGAACCTTCTTCGTTTTTTTTTCGTCGGTTAATATAAGGGCAGTTTACCCTCACATCGCTAGTGGTACGCATTCAGAAAATCTTCCCAAATGTATACTGGATGTTATTACTTTTTGTAAAATCCCAATTAAAATTATTTTGGAGACGTTATGTCAGAATTAAGAGCCAGTGTTTGAACCCTGCACTCTTTAAAACCAAAGTTTATAGGACTTCATTTTTCAATCTCGACCAATTAATTACATTGAAAACAATTCGCAACTTTCGCATTTCTCCCGCTCCCCTCCTGTTGCAGTTATTTTGATTCTTAAAACGACTTATCATCAAAATTTACTGTTTGCCTCGCTAAAACTTTGAGACTCTTACGCTCAAAGGTCCAAGTCATACGAACAAAAACCAAACGCATTTATAAACAGTTAAAAAAAAATACCAATTCCCAAATACCACATTTAAACAATTATTTCGTGAATTGAAGGTTTAAAGAATCATTATCAATAGAAAAATACAAAATAGGTACTACTGTAACTCATATACCAAATTTTATTTTTCATTTTTTTTAATTACTGAATTATTTACAAACGATATAATCTGAAGTTTATTCATTTCTGTATCATAAAAAGTATCTAGATTGTATTCGCTATCAGGGTATCCCTTGTTCCGTTCGTCACAGCTGTCATTTCTATCTCCTTTGCATTATTCGGGGTGTAGCCTTTAACATCATTGTTAAGAAGAAAATTTAATTAAGCTTACATTTCTAAATTTTCAGCGCCCATTCCCTAGGACTCTAATGAACCCAAATGTCTTTATTCTTTCCATTTAGAAATCATTACGAGACAATTGGATTTCAAAAAATTAGATCTCGTTCAAAAATAGTTTATCAAATCGTTAATTAATTCATGGTTACTAATGTATGTATCAGCTACTTGTCGGAGCTTACGTAGGATTACTAGGGCGACTAGCCGTGAGTTCATTTCAAGTAAAGGACAGTTTTCCCAGGTCTGGGTTAACTGGATCACCTCTATCCCATTGTTTGGCCAACACAATACAAGCATTGCTTGTACATTGTAAAGTCCTCGGTATCTATTGGATACCAGTGTAGAACCTGGTATACAGGAGTAACAGTAATGGGAATGCGTGGCGGCCTTAGTCCCAAAAAACCACATACCGCGAAACAAAAAAAAACAATAATAGACTGATTGATATAGCTTAAAGATACAGTTAAACAGTCCCATTAATACTGTCTTAAAAACCAAACTGAAGCAAATAATCGGTGGAGACGGTAACGAATTTCCCCCTCAATATATTTCACAAAATTAACATCCCAGAGTTGAGACAAAACATTAATTCAGAAATAATTAAAGAAACGATTAGAATACTCGTACCCCGCGTCTCAAGCCCCGAAAATTGTTAGCGCGAAACAGGGCTGTCTCCGGCAATAAACTTTGCGCTGGAATTTCATTAGTTTCGTTCAATAAATTAAGAGGTTATGCTCGCGTGTGCCGGCCCTGCAATTACCTCGTCTGCCGAGGCTGAGGTGTAATGAAGAACCTTGGAGGGAGCTATGAAAATTACTTTGGTATGACGCGGTACCTGCTCTGAGGGGGCTTTGGAGGACTTGTCTTCGGAGATGGTTACATTATAGCGTCAAGCAGACATCTCTGATAGAATCAAGGAAGTTACATATTCTAATATTTTTTCCGATTTACATGCATACACATTAAAACGAATTTTCTAACCATATTTTGAATGTTTTTAGTTTTTAAAAATATATTTAATCCGCTCCGTCTCTTGTATTTCTCCTAATATATAGAAAGTTACAAGCCATTAACAAATGCTTTACAGACACCTTTATTGCAAAGTGCAGTTGTAAACGACTATACTAAAAACCTATTAATTTAGGGGCAAGTGTGTGGCCCGTTATTATCCGAAAAATATCCACTCAACTAACTACTACTAACAACTTAAATGTTGAAATAAAACTATTTTACGGATTCTATCGCGTTTATTTACTTTTTTATGTTCCCGACGTTTCGACTGCTTTACAGCAACCATGGTCACGGGGGACTGAGGTGTTAGACGTCCTGATGTCATAGTTCATAACTGGGTACCCTCATATTTAGTTGTTGTTTGCGGTCCGATCCACGCAGAAAGTGCTCACAGTATCTTGAGGTCTTGAAATGGTACGCTTGGTTTTGGATTTAATCATATTAATTACTGGATCTCAAGTTGGTGGTAGCACCCAGCCATCTTCCCTATTGATATTAAGATGTTTTTTAATTTCAATGGCCTCACGTATCATCCTTGGTCGGAATCGGTGTTCTGTCGGAGGATCTGCGGTTTATCAAATCTGATATAATGGCGGGTGCCGTCCTGTATATGTTCACAGATTGCAGACTTCGTGGAGCGTCTTACTTAAATGCATTAGTCATTTGATTAAAAATCAGTACTATAGCTATTGATTGCAATATAGTGACGTGTAGCAATTAGCCTAATTACAGTTAATTAACCTCATCAAAGAGAGCTTCTGAAACAGCAATACTAGTACCATACTCGTACAATGCCTAGATTATCGACTTTGGTAAAACCAAATAATCATAAATAATTTTGTTTATTACAATAGTTTATAACTTAATTAGATTGATTGTTTGAAATTAAATGTGGTGTTAAAGGAAAATAGAAAATATTAGGACAATTTTTTTACCAAATGAGGGTTCGAGAACGAGAAACATTATTATAGTCAATACGAAACAGATGCGGAAAGCAGAAACACAATTGTACCGTTATAAAAACATCTAAGATGATAAAGATGGCGGATGAATCAAAATTAAATGTTCTTTTCAAAAATAAGTTATATGAGCGCGATAAAAGAAAAGTTGGAAATTTCATAAAAGATGAAAAAGAAAAAAATTACCATTCTTCAATTCCAAGTTGCGTAAGCAGCCATCTTTTCTTGGCCTCTTATCAGTTGGCCAGTTATAAATAGAAACACAGCAGTTATCTTGATGTAAATGGTAATTCTTGTCATTGTGATTTTATGCTGTTTCGCAGCTTAACTACTGCCCTGCGCATATAGGCGCGTCAAACCGAGCGTCACCAATTTAATGACAATAAACGAACTAAGAAGCATAGTTTGCAACGATGTCACCGAAGATCTTTATGTATACCAGGACGGAGTACATTTTCAAAATTGAATTCGCACATCGCAGTGTGTTCAGGGTGTTTGCACAAAAAAATATCGTCATCTATGATTAGTCAGTATCGCATATCTTGCGCGCGAACCAAAGGCCTTTGGTCAGTATTTTGTTACTGACAAGTATTCATAGAATGACGACGGACGGCTTTGTCTACTGGGGCCCGATTTTCGTATGATAGACATCATCTCTATTCGAGATAAGAAAAAAAACGAAAATATAAGACCAAAGTCTATCAAACGAAAATCGGACCCTTGGTCTGAACTCAGGCCGCTTGGCTTACTGCACCGGGTGGTTCCGGGTTCGGTTCCCGTCACCGCCAAATTTCAGAAATTGCCTTTTGGAACTTGCTCTGGTCTAAGAGTAATTGGGATCACCCCCAGTTCATGATGTGACCCCCATAGTGTTGAGTATAGGTACTTTTTAGTAATAAATATGTACCTGGCTGGTTTTATTTTTAAATATACATAGTAACGGTATCCACGTTCTTTGTTATATTGTCTTCTGCTTTTATTCCTGTTACAATAAACATGTATCTTTGATATACTAATAATCTTTAATTTCTTACATCATCCATGCTAACGCATAACCTGCTACAATGGTTATGGGCCCAGAACCCAGCTTGGATGTAAGAAATTAACCTATTTAGAGTAACGTTATAAAAGTTACGTGTGATCGTCGTTTAAAAGTGCGAAAGAGATCTTACCTGTGGGTGGAGCAGCGACAAGGGCAGCACCATGAGTACAGTAAGGATTCAAGCTCTTGATAGGAATAATTACGATTCCTGGTCAGTGCAAGCACAGGCGATCCTGATCAAGAATGATCTGTGGGAGTACGTTGACGGTTCCAAGCCGAGGCCAGCTGAACTACCAGAGGCTGCCGTGTGGGAGTCTTACGATTCGAAGGCGAGGGCTGAGCTTATCTTGGCGATGAGTTCGAGTGAGCTACGTCATGTACGAGGGTGCAAGACATCTAAGGACAAAAAGATAAAATACTTGCATACTGATAATGGTGGCGAATATTGTAGCAGGGAGTTTGATGATTTCTTGAAGAAGGAAGGGATCAGTAGAAGAAAAACAATTCCTCAGTGCCCCCAATCAAATGGTGTAGCAGAAAGGATGAATAAAACTCTATTGGAAATGGCGAGATGTATTTTATTTTCATCGGGACTGTCGAAAGGTTTTTGGGCGGATGCAGTCGTCACTGCATGTCATATTAGGAATAGATGCCCGTCCAGTGCGAACCTGCTGTTGGACCGGAGGAGTTCGCTGATTGCGAAGACTTAGTAGGTGCTGCAGAAGAAACTTCATTGCGGGAGGCACTTTCGAGTAATGAGCGAAATCTGTGGGAGGATGCCATTACGTCAGAGATAAGGAGCCTCGTTAAAAATCAAACATGGGACATAGTAAAGAAACCTCGGAACCGTGATGTAGTGGGATGTCGTTTTGTTCTCACTACGAAGCTAAACGTGGATAAGTCTGAGAAGAAGAAAGCCAGACTGGTTGCGAAGGGCTATAGTCAGCGTTACGGAGTTGACTATCGCGAGACTTTTGCTCCAGTGATGAGGCTTGATACGGTCAGACTACTAGCCGCTGTAGCTGTGGAGTTAGACATGGAGGTCCATCAAATAGACATCAATACGGCTTATTTGAATGGATACCTGGAAGAAGAGGTGTACATGAAAATACCAGAGCTTTTAGAAGAGAGTCTAGTCAAGTTGGTGGAAACAGAACAAGATGTTTCGGTGCGAAAGCAGGCCATAAAAATGTTAGACGATTTAAAAGCTGGCGGTAATGTATGCAGTTTACGCAAGTCTTTATATGGTTTAAAGCAAGCTGGACGCCAGTGGAACATAAGGCTGGACGAAAAGCTGAAGAAGATGTATTTCAAGCAGTCTTTGAACGAACCATGTTTTTATTTCAAAGATGTAGATGACCGCGGAACGAAACTCTTTGTTTGTGTCTACACGGACGATATTTTGATCGCGAGTCAGAATAGAGGTTGTATTGTCGATTTTAAAATTGAACTAGCAAAAGAGTTCGAATTGAAAGACTTTGGCATTGCCAAATTTATTTTGGGCATAGATTTTGTCAGAACTGACAACGCCATCAAGTTGTCACAGCGACAATACGTCGAAAAATTATTAAAACATTTTCGTCTAGAAAATTGCAAAGAAACGAAATCGACGCCGATGGAGGTACCCGACCGGATATTTCTCACGCGGTGGCGAAATTGGGCCAGTTCGTAGACAAAGCGGACGAAAGATGCTGGAAGGCAGCGTTGAGAATACTCCGCTATCTTAAGAGGACCTGTGACCGTGGTCTTGTATATAGGAAAACCGGTAACTGTATAGTAGGTTATTCGGATAGCGATTGGGGTAATTGTATTATAGATAGGCGAAGTTATTCGGGCTATGTGTTTAAATTAGCTGATGCAGCAATCTCGTGGAAATCCCAGAAACAGAGATGTGTTGCGACTTCAACTTGTGAGGCGGAGTACGTTAGCTTAGCCTCGAGTATGAAGGAGGCTATGTACTTGAATAGTTTGTTAACTGAAATCGGGTTAGTAAACTTTAACAAGGTCGTATTGCATGCGGACAATCAAGGAGCCATTGCTTTGTCGAGGGATCCTGTGTTTCATTCCCGCAGCAAACACATAAGTATTAAATATCACTTTTTAAGGGAAACTTTGAATTTAAATAGCGATATTGTAATACGTTATATCCCAACAGAGGAAATGATTGGCGATATATTAACGAAACCGCTGCCTAAGCAGAAACATAATTTCTGTATGGAAGGTTTAGGAGTTATGTAGTTTTGTTTAATGTGTTGTTTTGTTATATACCTTGTTGTCTAGTTTACGCGTTTATGTTTTGACCCGGTTTACAATGGTAGCGCGGTACAATTTAAGGGAGCGTGTTGAGTATAGGTACTTTTTAGTAATAAATATGTACCTGGCTGGTTTTATTTTTAAATATACATAGTAACGGTATCCACGTTCTTTGTTATATTGTCTTCTGCTTTTATTCCTGTTACAATAAACATGTATCTTTGATATACTAATAATCTTTAATTTCTTACATCATCCATGCTAACGCATAACCTGCTACACATAGTACCAGCTTTGCTTTGAGTATGCGTTGTCTGGCGATATTTATTTAAAGTGGAAAAATAATTCAAATAAATAATTCCATTAAATGTTAGTGGTGCCACAATCACAATTAGCTATTAGGTAAATTAAATTAAATTCTATGTAATTAAAAGAAAACATTCTACATATAAATGTTGAAAGCTAATGTTCCGTAGAATATGTTTTCACGCAGTACTGTAACTAATAGTAATATATTGTATGAGCCGCCCAACGTGTCGCATTGTAAGTTCGATGGGGACCGACATCGAAATATTCTGTAGGAATTTATAGCCGGTGCGGTCAGCCCGTGAGACAGCTGGGGCAGGGACGCAGTGTCCGCGATGCTACAACTAACTTGAATATCTTTCTCATACGTATATACAACCAAATGTATACAACTTTAAAGCATAACACGTAAAACGGCTTTCTGAAAACTACAGCCAAAAAATTATATAAATAACAATTCACTTACAATGTATATTCAAAGATTTTTTTTCATATGTATAGTTTTAAGATTCAGCAAAAGAATAACATTACTATGTAGGTACTCATTTATTAAATAAAAGTTTAAAAAACAACCTCAAAACCGTGAGAGTTTGCAAAATGTATTTATCAGTTGCAGTCAAAAGTTACTTATACCTTCACCTCATACACTCTGAAAAGAAAATTAGCCAATCGATTTACCTACCCTCAAATTTATAGAAAATCCAATACATTGAACAAGCGATAGTTTTTTTTTTCTTGAGATAGGGAGACAAACGAGCAGACGTTTCACCTGATGGTAAGTGATCAACGCCGCTCATGGACGCCTGCAACACCAGGGGCATCGCAAGTGCGTTGCCGGCCTTTTAGGAATGAGTATGCTCGTTTCTTGAAGATACCTTTAAGTAATAGTTTAATTTTAAATACAAAAGTGGTCTACAATACCCTTGTAAATAGATCATAACTTTTTATAAATTTACCAGTGAGCATTGAATAATGCTCAATAGACGTAGTTACATTTTTCATCTGTAACTCAGTCCCAGCCCTTAGTGCCGACGTATTGGGCTAGATTGGCAGAACAAGTTGTCCGCTTCTAAGTTGTCTATAGCTGCCACTGATAATTAAACAGCTGCTTCATCCTACATCCTTCTATTAGACGTCAGTTTTGAGCACGTTTTGTGATATTTTTATCACCACTTCCATAAATATCAGATACCTAACTCCTTTTTAGCCGTACCTATACGGCGAAGCCAATAGGACGGGTTACATTTTTTTATTCACGTTTATTCCTCCGTAGCGCCTAAACTATTCATCCGATTTTAATGAATAAGATGTCAATCATACACTAGATTTTAACTGACTTCAACAATAGGGGGAGTCAATTTTATCTTGTAATTCCGTAGTCAGGTTACAGTTTGTGCAACTTTAAAAAAACTAAGATAAAGTCTTATAGTACAGTAAAGTTACAGTGGTGTAATACCCACTTGTTTAGCATACGACCAGTCAGCGAATTATCACAGAGAATACACGGCAAACAGTTGGAAACCACCCCAGCCCAGTGTAAACCATTCGTACCCAATTCTGGCCGCAAAATCATCGGGCGCACGTGCGTCTTAGCGAATTTACTATGTCTAATACAATAAGTTGGCGGGCCGGACGGGGCCCTAGGGCAGGGGGGAGGCGGAGGGGGAGGGGCTAAATTATGTATTTTATTGTCACTGGATCCAATTTCATAACCCGGAGAACGGTCGAGATGAGTCCGTTGGCGTTGTATGTGAAGTGGCAGCAAGTTAAGGCTCGTGGGAGATAGTCCTCATTGTTCGTCAGACGAACCGTCTTTTTTGTTTAACCTAGGTCAGTCCCACCTAGAAAACGGCCTCCCCTTTAAACACTTTAATTGCTTAAGCCTAGTAAACTATTGCTTAGCTATTTGAAACGTCCTTATCTTTAAGAAAATGGGTGGCTCATCTAAATTAAATTTTAAGTTATGTTCAAGGTTTTGATGGTTAGAGATTTCATTCTATAAATAACAAAGGTAGCCTCGTGGGCAAGAACGCCCGCCTTGAACGTAGGGGTGCAAGTTCAAATCCCGGGCCCGCACCTCTGAGGTAATTCTCATGTGCGAATGTCATTTTCAACAATGATTACCACTTGCTGAACGGTGAAGGAAAACATCGTGAGGAAACCTGCACGTCTAGGCGTGTGAAGTTCATCAACCCGCACTGGGCCAGCGTGGTGGACTATGGCCCAAATCTCCCTCGTATTGAGGGGGAATGTGCCCGGTATAATGGCAATAGGCTCGCCCCCTATTACATTGGGACCAAAATACATCGGCGAAGAGTGGGCGCACTACAGTGCACCTCTGCCTACCCCTTCGGGGAATACAGGCGTGATGATGTATATAACAAATGAAGCATTAGTTATAACTGGACACAAAAAAATCATGCACCAGCATTACAATACAAATAAAAAAACTGTTTATTATTTCCCAAATTCCAATCAGGAATTATATTTAAACTTTATTTAATTTTAATCTATGATATTTGTACCCCACTAAAGGTAAAGCATTATATAGTCTGTTGGCAATAGTTAATCAAGGTAAATAATATCCCATCGTCTTGCAACAGCTGGCCACAGTACTTATAAGCTATCCTATTGAATTTTGCAATACATACAAATGTCGGTAGTGTTTTGTGGGTAATGTTTATTCGGCACGTGGCGGATTATAGAGGCCTGCTATATTTATTTTTGTAAAGTATTGACGTATCCAGGCACTGGTTGTGTCTGAGGTTCCGGATTTTATAGAGCGTTTTATAGGTTTGTCAAGTTGACTGCTTTGTTTTTTTTTATATAGGTACACAAGCTGACATTATAGTGATGCTGTAACGTGCAAATATGATTGTAACAATAATGGACTTAGGTAAAGTTTACAGGTCACCCTCACAACTCTTTTTACCAAACCCCCTTACAAGATTTATTTTAATAAACTCCCTGCATGAAAAAATCCATTCCAAAGTTTCACCACGTCGAACATCAGAAGCTTATCAAGTGTAAAATTAATTTAACGGCAGCCCGAAGATAGTTCATCAAAGTTTTGAGAATCAGATGAGCATAAAATAAGCGAGAGGACGGATATTTGTTTCAGCAAATAAACCTGAAAATAAGTCTTCTGATTAGAAGTCCCCTTGTTCTGACTGCAGCAACTCGATATACTCTAGTAGCATAATAAAGGCAACTGCAATTTAAAATACCCTCACTCTTAGGCTCATAAAGTATATTAGACGAATACCAACTAAGGCTCTATATACAGTAGCACAGACTAAGGGCGATTCCAGGAACACCATGCAATATAGTCGCTGGGACCAGATCAACACCAGCTTACATTATCAATGCTCAATAGCTCATTCACGCTCTCAACCTCATTTGCATTCGAAGCGTACGAGCTAGATCTAACTACCTCAGCGCCGGTTACGACATCGCAGCGAAAGCGCTTAAAAGCGCTGCTGGCAGCACTAATTAATCTTTCCGCAGCGCTGCAGCGGCCTTAAACCAATTACGCAGCGGTGAAAACTGTGGTGTTTTTCGGTGAGCACGCCAAATTGCTTTTAAACGCGCGCTTTGAAGTGTTAAGCGCTTATTAAATTCATCTCATAAGAGAAATATTGTGTTCGCGCGGACCAACAGCTAGGTTAAAATTAATTGACATTGCATGTTTGTGTTAGAATTAAACTAAACTTAAGTTAATAGAAGCGAAAGTTGTTGTAAGTTGTAAGAAGAGATATTTTCAAAGTAGTAGAATACATGACAAAAACACAAAGTGTATTTTATTAAGAAGTAGTAAATAAAGAGAAAGTGTAACCCCAAATTAATCAAAATTTCAATCCTACCCTACAAACGATTTACATTAGTATTTCTGATACAAAAGTGATTTGTATGCAATTGCACATGGATCATAAATTTCTGGAAATGTAAGAGGAATATCTTTTGTTTGCAAAACAACAAAACATAACTTTCCATTTAATTTTCATATTTCAAGATTACCAAAAATTCCTTCCAATTAACATGCAACGGAATCGACTTCGCAGCGCGGAATAGACAAGATTTATTCTCTAATCAGAGTTTAATCAAGGCGCTTCGTATCACGCGAATTAATTAGAAATTAACGTCGTTAAGGGCCTCACAACGAGTCGTCGAACAATAAACCAGTGAGAAATTGGGCCCTTAGAAAATTATTTAAGTGGGTGGAACAGCGATAAATTCAGTCTAGGCACTGAGGTGAATTTCTTTATAGGAACGCGTATATTTTCCGATGTAAGAATAGGTCTTTACTGCTTTACAAATAGATGGGAATCAGCTGTAATTGTCTGGCATTACAGCGTCTACTAAAATATTACAGACATTTACAATATTGTTTTTGTAGATATCCGGATCAGCAGGAGAATATTGTTCGCTCTAGATATTAAAATGGGAACCAACTAGTTTTAAACTCACATTAAATAATGAGACATTTACATTAAAAAATATTATTTTTTACCGTTACAATAAATAGTTTATTTTCGTAAAAAACAAACATACCTACTATGCATAGATAATATTATTACTATAAAAAAGCGCAAAAATTCAAGGTTTTGAGTCAATACCATTTTTTTTTAAATATGTCGATGTCGTCAGGTTGTCTATGTCAAGACGTCTATGAATATACAACCGTTGCATCAATGAATCCAAACTCAGACGACCTTTTTTAACCGACGAAAAAAAAGGAGGAGGTTCTCAATTCGACGCGTAAATTTTTAGACATCTATTTGACTCATTTAGGCACCTATATTTTCCAATATCCATTGCTTATATGATCATTTTGACAGTAACAACATTTTTTTTTTCTCTATACCATAATACTAAAACTCACAAGCGTCTTGTTAAAATCGGAAAGATTCCAAAGTCAGTCTCATTCACCGGCTTCCATTCACCGTTCAAGTCGGCCCATTCACTTATGCGAGCTGCGAGACTCGCTCCCACCGACTTGCACGTCGATTCATTCGTCGGTTATTTAGAAAGAAATTTCTAGAAACGTCTCGTATGTTTGAGTGCGAGCTCATTATGGTTTTTCTTTGAATACAGCCGTTCATTAACAGAGCTCCGTGCTGCGGGAGCCAAAGGAATTTTTCATTTGCTTGTTATATTGAGTTCGAATCGTATTGGATTTTCCGTACATTCAATTAAGAGCGTGAAGTGTTTTTTCTTGACTGGTTTAATAATTTTCTTATTTTAATTTAAACTTTGCGGTGAATACCGAAAATGTATTTTCCTCTTTTTCTTTTAAATACCGCAGTCAAGACTTATTATTCCAATAATTAAGCTATTAATAATGATTAAGTATAGCTATAACAAGTACCTATGAAATGATAGGTCTATGATCATCCGGGTCCCAAGTCTATTTAAACAATGGTTGTTGTATGATTACAATTTCACGTTTTAATGCGTAAAAAAAAATCATCAATCATAGCTAAATAATGACTAAAGAAGTAGTAGCATAATGAACATGTCACCTGGAAGTTATTAGAAGAGTCATATTCAAGCTAGCATTGATAAAATATGTTGTTTTC
Source organism: Ptilodon capucinus (assembly GCA_914767695.1). Lineage (NCBI taxonomy): Eukaryota > Metazoa > Arthropoda > Insecta > Lepidoptera > Notodontidae > Ptilodon > Ptilodon capucinus. Next base: position 853,099 of record OU611813.1, on the reverse strand, counting down.
ATGCATAACATAATGAAGCCAAAGTCATTCTTAAATGATTGTGACTTGGGGCCTGATGAGTTTTTTTTTCTTCTCATTGTTCTCCACATTGGTGTGTGATACCAATGTGCAGAGGAGTTAAGTATTCTAAGAATAAAGAGAATATCGGTGCCACGATGGACTAGGAGAAATCGTCAACCAGAGTTTAGAAACGAGAGAGTTACTTGAAACTCTTCTGATTAACACTCTTGGCCTCTTCTACTCAAATGATATTAACAGTTTAAATACGTGTAACTAGTCCAATGTATTGCACTTTTAAACATAAAAAAACATACGTCTTGTATTTAGAACCTCCTCCTTTTAAAAGTTGGTTACAAATCAGATATAATATCAATGTAAATGAATCAAAGTATGCTATGCATCTGGGGGTAACTATGGTTGGAAAATAAAACTGTTGCGATCCTAGATTTAAAGATTTTACACCGAATAATCCCCCCGATCGGCTGACAGCGCGGACTAAAGGAAACTAAATAAAGGGTTTTTCAGATCGGCACCGTGCCGTCTGCCTTACGAACCACCTCCACCTATTGTTACGACTAGACAGGATTTTTTTCCGTCGCCGACACCCGCCGACGATCCGATTATTCGATGGTGCAATGCAGGGGAGGTATCGGATCACGTTTACTTTAACACGTTCGCTGCGAAATAATTTTTAGTGTACTTTGAGCTGGTGCGTCATGAGGTTATATTGACTCATAGAGGTACTAACTTTGTGAGCTCTGCGCACTGGATGAAAGTTCGCCATTAGCCAATACGACCTCACAACGCAGTGAACGTGTTAATATAATTCCTAATCTCACTGTCCACTAGTTCGTTTTGTGGTAGTTGATGGGGCTATAGTTGCCTTTGGAGGAATTGGGCGTTTGAAATATTAAATTGAATGAGTGTAACATTTTATAGCAATGACAAGTTGATCAGCGCTGTTTACAAAAACAAGATATCTAAGTTCACCTTTAAAGTAAACAATTACATTTAGGGGCACTGCAAAGCACCTCTGCCTACTCTCTCGATGAAGAGGTTTTAATGTTGATAGTAATATAAAACATATAGAAAGTACTATGTTTATTATCTTTATTGACGCTAGTGACTTTTTTTATTAAAAAATGGCATATTTTTTAGTTCTTATTTCAACAACTCTCAACTTTATAGAAAGTTTTGTGCTACACTACACAGGATGCCATTGGTATCTTCTGTGACCTCTCAAAGGCTTTCGACTGCGTCAATTATGAAATACTTTTATTAAAATTACAACACTACGGTGTGAGAAATAGAGCCCTTAACTTTCTAGAATCATATTTAGGGGATAGGCAACAAAGTGTTCAAATTAATGGTGTTAAATCGATAGGTTCCGTAGTTAAAATGGGCGTCCCCCAGGGATCTATTCTGGGTCCGTTCCTATTTTTAGTCTATATAAACGACTTACCCCTCATAATTCAAAACAGAGCTAAGATAGTGCTATTTGCCAATGATACCTCTTTGAAGTAGGTAGACATGTAGATAATTTTGACGAGGTGAATGACGCTATCCTTCAGGTCCATAATTGGTTCACTACTAATAATTTAGTATTAAATAGTAAGAAAACAAAATGTATACGGTTTTCCTTGCCAAATGTTAGAAGTAATGACTGTGACGTAGTACTCAATAAGGAGAAACTTGAATTCTTTAATGAGACTGTTTTCTTAGGAATTACGCTTGACTCAAAGTTACAATGGGGTCCACACATTAGAACTCTAGGAAAGCGCCTCAGCGCCGCTGCCTACGCTGTCAAAAAGATCAGACAGCTTACTGATGTAGACACCGCGAGAATAGTTTATTTTAGCTACTTTCACAGTATCATGTCGTACGGTGTACTATTGTGGGGTAGGGCGACTGACATCGAGTCGGTTTTTATTTTACAGAAGAGGGCCATTAGGGCCATTTATACTTTAGGTAGTCGCGACTCCCTCAGAGAACTCTTTAAAGAAATCAATATAATGACGGTCCCATGCCAATATATCTACGAGAATATCATGTACGTCAGAAAAAATTTACATCTGTTTAAAAAAGTAGGTGATGGCCATCGTTTTAACACTAGAAATAAAGATAAATTAGATCAACCACACTTTCGTCTCGCTAAAATTCACAGATCTTTTATGGGGTACTGTATCAAATTTTATAATAAGATATATATCATATATATATCCCCCAAATATCATTAACCTCAATAAAACCAAATTTAAAACTTGCATTAGACAAACACTATGCAGGCGAGCATATTACACAATAGAGAATTATCTAGAGGATAAATACGCTTGGTCAGGCGCTGGTCCGGCTCCACAGGAACTCATTTGAGGGATGTTTGATATTTGTCCCGTTTTCCTCCTCCTTCCTACCTTTAAATCTTACACTGACTTAGCTTGTAATTTGTATTGCTGATTAATTTTGTGTTTTGAGAATGTATAGCCTCATTAACTTTATATTATATAATTGTTAATTAAGAAAAACACATTGTAATGCAAATAACATGTAAATCCTTATTGGAAAAAAGCAACCATGGAGTTTCTTGCCCATTCTTCTCCATAGGAATTGCATTCCGAATGGGTGGTAGAGATACTATTAATACTATTTATTTTTTACTGACGATTCATAAGTGCCTGTATTGGTTTACATGAATAAAAAAAATCTGATTCTGATTCTGATTCTACGAGTATGTAGCGACTTTGATGTTTATCTAGTTGTTTAACAAGTCTATTGCCATCCTTGTCATAGTCGTATTGTATGAGCAAGACGGAAATATTTTTAATTTCATCAAAAGGTTATTCGTTGTTTTATATTCTACTTAATACCATTATTGTAGGAAGTTTATAGAGTATTTTGGTACCCCAGTAATTTGGGTATAGGAGAGTAGATCAATTTAGAGTCTCGCTACAACCTCATCGCTTGTCACAGCCGCGGCGGACGTGATCTCAGAATAGCTAGATCTCTTTGAATATCCACCCGAGTGCAATCGACAGTGGAATCGGTAAGGCAATACCAGGAATTTCTATCTAACATTTTTTGAATTTAGTTACACTGGAGGTCTTGAAAAAAGACAATGTGACCATCTATTATGTAATTCAAAGAAGAAATGAGAGATTTTTTTATCAACCCGCACGCTCTGGTACCTTCCTAACTCTACAATGTGTAAAAAAGTTTACCTCAAAATATCAAATTTAAAGAACAAATTTTCAAACCTTTAAGCATCAAGCCCTGAGCACACTGGTACATTAAAAGTCAAAAGTAAAAATCGTTTCCAATATCAAAACAAACTTTATAGTAATACACACACAGATAGAGTTTCTGTGGTAAAAAACTAATGCTAAAAAAAGCTTTTTAAAAACGAGCTTTTTTTTGTTGCCCTTAGTTTTTGTGTTCTCCTCAGCAAGCCCTTTCATTTGATACCCATACTGTCGTGGAGCAAAAAAAATAACGTTTCCGCCATCTTGGATGATCCGCCTCACATAGCTAAGCATGATAATGTATTATCATCCAAAGTAAGCGTGTATACCAAATTTAAGTTAAATCGGTTAAAGATAACTGATTTAAAATTCAGTTGCAAGATTCCACCCGGACATACATACGTTGCAAGCTAATATAAAGCTTGTAATAATATAAAAAAGCCACGCGTCAAATTCGTCGTCCGCGCTGTCAATTTCATTTAGTTTAAGAATTAACTGTTTTATGAGTCAATAGCGATCGATTTGGTATAGGTGAAATATTTTACAGGCGCGTTTTGACGTTCCAGCAGTGAGTGGCGGACTTTAATCTCTAATGCTCGTACCAATAGATATGAAAATGTTATTTCATCATAACAGTAATTCTTAATAGATTACTCAAAATATTTTAATAAACTATACACTATGTCATAGCTGCGTTATACTAAAATTATAAATCTTATTAATCTACGAATAATTAATATGTTTCACCTAGTTATCACCCATAATATATGTTCACCCAAACCCACACCTAGTCATCACCCTTATAATGAATATATTTTATGAATATAATATAAACAAAGACCTTCCACACCAATAACGATTTATCGTCAAGTAAGGTGAATGGTCCAATCGCTCCCCAAGCTGGGAATCAATTAGAACCCACACTCGTTACGGCTGCCGGAGACAATACCGCGCCAAGCCACTGTGCTTAGTACTTGTATTACAGACAGCAGACAAAACAGACTATAAATTATATTTAAAAATTATAGCAAACAAGATCACAAAACAATTTAAATGCGACATATCTTTTATTTATAAAGCTTTTTAATATTCTCATGTCAATAGTAAAATTTAATCTATGAATAGATGATAAACGGTTCGTTTATATTAATTTGTAGCTAGAATCTTGTTTCATTATCATTTTATCAGTTTATTTGTATTATGTTGAAACAGGTTTGCAACATAATTACATAGTCGCATAGCGGGTTAATAGACATAAAAAAAAATCACTCAAGTTTGCCAACGGTACAATGTAAAGGCGTGCATAGACTGAAACATCCTGAGTCCTGCCGAGTCAGGTCGTCAGGCGCACAATGAGTCGCAGGTGCAAACCCGCCGTAATATGTGGAGCTGTCGTTATGAAGCGTGGCTGGTGTGCACTACGTTTTACAGCTAAATGAAATGTTCCGCTAGACGTGCTGGGCGTTTCGTTGGTTATCGGGGAAGTGCGGTTTGTATTATACTTTATAATCATTGTATTTATATACAATTTTAATTGCATGAGGTTATGAAATGACTTAGCGAACTTCACACGCCTTTTTATGGCCATGGCCCAAATCTCCCTCGCATTGAGGGATTCGCAATTCATGTGTGTATTTGCCTAGTCTGACGTAGATTGGCACTCAAATGTAATGAATTATGAGGTTATTTGCAGCTTTTTAGTGCACCTAGGTTTTTGAAGTCTAATTAGTTTTTTTTACATAGCATGCCACACATTCCCACTATTGTCACTCCTGTAAGCCAAGGTCAACATAATGTTACAATAATCAAATTGATACAGAAATATTTTCCTTTTTAGCTTAATTTACTCAAGTTATTTCATGTAATTAGGTAGACATGTTAATGGTTTTTAAATAAATAACAGTATCGAACAAAATACATCTTCCAATAGTAAGTAAATGCATCGCTTGTTATGCCTACCCCTTTCACTGAATACATACGTGATGAAATTTTTTCCTAATAAAAATACCGCACAAGAGGAAAATCTTTAAAAACCACATCAGACGCGCGAACGATAAAACGTTTTATTACTTACTTAAAATTCGCCAAAAATCAACAATTCAATTCTATGCCAGTCATAAGGTGGAAAGATGGATTTCGATTGGGATTCCCCTACCACCTGCTTCAATATTCCTGCCGGCAATTCTCGCAAGATCGATATTATCGCTAATTCGACAATGTCGGAAAACAACGAAAAATAACAATGGGCGATGACAAATTCAGTTGTAATTAATGTGCGGTAAATCTATATGTCAGAACTTTTCGTATGAAAGCGTTCACACTTTCTGTCACATCACTTCACTTTTTAAAAGTCTATGGCTACAATCGAGTTAAGCGCACTTTCTGTCGGATTACAGGGTTCCCGTAAACTGACATTGTCAGTGACAGCCCGCGTAAATGCTTCACATACATAATCTTTAGCCATTCCACAACCGAACCTATGCAGCCGTATTTATCGAGTAGCTTTCTTAATTACCTACAGCCTTTGACTGAAACTGTTAAGTAGTAATGTCATAAAGTTTTTCATTGTAAGTTTATATTATAATTATTATCACTTCCAAAATTCAAAAAGATAGGTTAACATATTTTACTCGCATTATGGTCATAATAATTAAATAAATACTATTGGGTGTATGCATAGTCATCTGTGTGCATGGTGGCATTATAACCAAAGCTCTCTCACTTTCAAATAAATTTAATTCGAGTTGCAAATGGTAGGATCATCTACAAATACTCGTAAAATACTGTAGATATCATCCGCGCAATAGGTTTAATGTGTTATGGCGGATGCCCGCGAGCCGCGCCCGCCATTCCCCGGATCTTCCCGGATCCAGGATCCGTAGGGAAGTATGCACTGTTCAAATACAAGCGATTACTTTGTGCGATTGAAGATCGCTCAAGATTCCTCCCCAAAGGAGTGGGGAGGTTCTAGAACAATTTATTCTATTACAATATTAGAATCAAGATGTTCTTGTTTCTTATTGAGATAATGTTGATGGCAATTATTAATTTGAAGATGTTGTTATTTGTTTAGGTGCGTCAGACGCGCTCGACCAAATTATGCCAATACCTAAGAAAACTGTTAACTCATAGGCGATCCACATTTTTTCAACGAGATTTTACACAAGCGAATTTAATCGCTTGGCTTTTGCTGCATCTTTATGTTTATTGGCATAGAGTACATTTTCAAAAAAACTCAAGTGACTTCAGCCACCTCGGTGTGTTCAGGGTTACATTAACTATTATATAGTGAGTTACTGGCAATGTACTTAATAATAGACTTCATTAGCTATCTGAGCATCGGTGCGATAACGCGTTGGTGACGTCACAGTAGCTCACACACCGACGGCGTATTAATCTGTAGTAACACCTGAAAGATCACGTGTCGGCGGGAGCCGAGCTGACAGTTAGTCGGTGTTAAGGAGTGTGAGGGGGCTCAGTGATAGCGGACAGTGTAGAGTGAGAGGCTAGAGAAAAATAGACAGAAAAGATGATAGATGACATCTCCAAAGAAAGAGGTCTAGACTGAATCGCATGTTCTCTGCCTTATTTCATAAAATAGAAAGGGACAAAAATTACATATTCTGTGACATACGTTTAGATTTCCACGTGTTGTTGAATTTAAGCCTATTTTTTAAGAACATTGATAGTATTTAATGGTAAATTAAGTCAGCGTTACACAAAACTTCAAACGTTGCCCCTCAATCTTGATGAAACTCAACACGACAGTTACAATAAATGATTAAATACAGTTCAAGCAAATATATTTAAAGCTCTAAACTACGATTTAAAAAAAAAACAATAGTCGCTTTTACATGGCGATTTGAATTACACATATCTTAAAACCACTTAACCACATTTAGGTCCAATAACGTACAGAGTCGTCGAGATCAAACAGGGCCGTTTTGACATCTGTCATTCATTTCATTTGTATTTGCATTATTACGTGAAAATACCTACAATACGTTTTCACATATTATTTAACCCTCAATCCATTGGTACCCAGAGTACAAGCTTTGCTTAGTTTGGTATTAAACGATGATTATGTGGCGATATTTATTTATTAAAGTCAAAGGCCATAGCGATTGCTCCACGTTGTTCAGCTCTGCTGAATTTAGTACTATTTAAAATGCAGTAACTAAGCAGGTACATTAGAGTTCTACTTCTTATCGCTGGTCTCTGTAAGTGGGGCCACACCCGCCCCGCCCCGTCCGCTCCAACAACGCATGTTAATCAGACAGATCACGGCTAATTGCCGGCTCGAGTGTGAAATGCGGGCTTAGCGTTGAAATTATCAGCAGTTTAACGCTGATTTATGGTTGATTAAATGCTATTATTTCATTGCCATCTCACTGCGGGCCCGTTATTAATATCTACAACGTTATTCAGACTGGGTATAATAAAGCTGCAAATCGCGAGACATCACATACTCATCGTATGATCCCAAACTAAATAAAGCTTGCACTATGGGGACCGTAAAGCCAGATCACTTTCGATCCCAGTCACACCCAGACCAGGGCCAGTTCCAAAAAGACATTTACGGTATTTGCCACTGGCGCGAATTGAACCTACAACCACCCAGTGCAGTCAGCCGAGTGGCCTTCGATCAGACCACTACAACGAGCTGTCGCCAACTCTTCGTCACGTTCAGTATGTGAAACCATTGTATGAGGACAGAATATTGATGTCATTTCTTTCCCCCTTAAAATTAAAAGTATTAAATCGTTTAATATTCCTATGCTCTGAGAAACCATGGCAGGTTTATAATTAGAAATACATTCATACTTTAAGTTTTTTTTTTTTAATTAATTCTTCAAACTTCTCAGTTCACAAAATGATTGGTTCTAGAATTTGGGTGAGCCTGTAGTGTTATTTATGATGTTTGATGTGTGCATTAGGGATGCATTATTTAATAAGACAGCATTTCCTGAACACAAGTAGATTTTTTTTATTTTATAGTGGAGCATAGTAGAGTTTGGGTCTATTTTCTGTGCTGCAGCTACCACTGGCGTCGGGCAGCGCAAGAGGCGGTTAGTTGATAATTTACCGGAGGGCTGGCGAGTTCGATACCCGGCTTACTTTGACGTGTGACAGATTTATGAACTCTCGAACGAAATTCGCCTGGTCGCGCCGAGTTAAAACCAAAGCTGGTCCTCTGTACGTATTTAGGTATAAATGTAATGTATTTTCGATATAAACTTGAACGCATACTTTTTTAAGTACGTCTATTTGATTTTTTCTTAAGCAAATGTGTATCTTAAGTCCAGGAAGTTTGCGGTCAGATCTGGTGTAGCAAAATTTTGTGGCACTCTTAACTGACAAAATAATAAACAATAGATATATGAATATGGATTTACCCAAAAATACATGTTTGATTGTAGCATTTGATTAAAATTTGTGGACTTTTTAAATTAGGGAACCCAATCATATGCATTCCATTTCGACAATCAGTTTTTTACAGAGGTGTTTCATGAAACACGCTGTATACAGAGAAAAAAAAATAACCAGGTTCACAGTATTTATAGGTATACAGGTTGTTGTCTATTTGTTCAGCAAAACTGAAAGCGGTCAACAATTACAGGCCTGGTAGCAACATAACAAAGTCCCGTAAAAGCCTGGGTTCCGTGTACCGAGGGTCACGTGGTTCGCACGTGACCGCAATTAATGAGACGCAGGTAAGAAAATTACGAAGTATGGGGTCGCTTGTCACAGAATAAGCAAGTTACAGAACGGCAACTTTACTTACCGCTACGTATCGTCAAGTCTACAATTCAAAAACACATACGGTGAAAAAGACTGAGGCTAATATTGGAAACTTGTTGAGCCGTTACAACGGTGTTACAATACACTTAAATACAAAATTGTTGTGTCATTGATTAAATATTTGTTTTTATAAATTTGCAGCTAAGTTTTTTTATAGGTACAAATAATAGATAGATGTAGATATGTAACATCAAATATATGTGCAATTTTCATTAAACATTCATAATATAAACTAATTATAAATATAGTAAGAGTATTTCGAGAAGCGATCAGGAAAAAATAATTCATTTACAAATTACACCAGTTTGATGTCACTGGGAGGAAAACGACATAAGTACTTAATGCTTCAGTCTTCTTACCAACACATCTTTGGCAATATCGTTTTAATATTACTATCTACTTTGGACACACGTTTTACTAAAATAACACTTCAATAAGAGGTGATAGTATTGTTCAGAACTTCGATGTAGCCAGTGCCATGCGTTAAACACAACTTTAACCTATCAACATAAACATAAAGTGCAAAACAGAGTGTACGTGCTGTTTAAAGGTAACTATCCTGAATGGTGCTTCTATAAATAATTTTATGTTCTATGATCCAAAACTAACTTGATAGTGGACATGTTTGAGGTTCTTCTTGTGTTGTTTCGTACGCGCGTTGTCAAAATACCATCATTTGTTTGTTTTGTGACAAATGTCAGCCTTATTTAAGCCCCACGCACACAGTGGCGTCAAAAGCGGCGCGTCAGAATATTTGCCAATACTAAAACGAAATTTGTGCCAATATGCATAAAGATTGAATTTATCTGGTAAACGCACCGCCACCACGCGTCAAAACTCAGTATCATTTAGTTGAAGAATGACCTTTTTCTATGTATCAATAATGTTCATTTTACCTTGGCAAAAAATTAGACACGCGAGGGTCGATGCACCAGTATGCGGGAAGCTTCACGGTGATTACATTTCTACTATGATATATATATAATGTAACCTATGCGCTACAAAATAAGGTGTAATACCGTTTGAATCAGCTCTATAATATAGTTAGGTTTCAGGACGTATTTTATTTTATAACAATAGAAAATCAACGGTTTTAATTGTTGTAACGACTGCTTAGTCCAGTGGTCTGAGTGGATTCGATTCCCGTTATCGACAAATTCAAGAAATGACCTGTTCGGTATTTTCCCTGGACTGGCTTGTGTAACTGGGATTGCCCAAAGTACATAGTATGGTACCCATAATACAAACTTTGCTTAGTTTGGAATCATACAATGGTGAGGCCATTGAAATTAAAAAACATCCTAATTTCAATAGGGAAGATGGCTGGGTCCTACCACCAACTTGGGATCCAGTAATTAATATGATTAAATCCAAAACCAAGTGTACCATTGCAAGACCTCAAGACACCGTAAGCACTTTCTGCGTGGATCGGACCGCAAACAACAACTAAATATGAGGGTACCCAGTTATTAACTATGACATCAGGACGTCTAACACCTCAGTCCCCCCGTGACCATGGTTGCTGTAAAGCAGCCGCAACGTCGGGAAAATAAAATAGTAAATACACGCGATAAAATCCGTAAAATAGTTTTATTTCAATGTATAGTATTCGCGTAAATATAAGAAAACAATATTTGGTATACACGTTTATTATGGATGACAATGCATGCTTAGCTATGTGACGTCATTCTAATTCCAATATGGCGGATCATCCAAGATGGCGGAATAGTAATTTTTGCTGCACTACCACAGTATGGGTATCAAATGAAAGGGCTTGCTGAGGAGAACACGAAAACAATTAAATAAAAGCTTGTAATTAAAAAGTTTTTTTTACCATTAATTTATTATTATAATATAGACATAACTGTATAAACAATAATACATGTTATTAAGCTGAATATAATTATTTTTATGGTAGTCCGGGGTAGCATATTGTGATCGCAACCCAAATATACCTTTTAGTCGCGAGATAATTCTCCAGAACATCACAATTTAATTAAAGTATTAATCTGTTAAACACAGAAAGTGAATTCCCGAAATATCCCAAACAGTCCTTAATTACTTAACGTTAACTTATTTAACAGTAATCTTTTAAAAGCACTCTCTCCGTTAAATCGATAATTAGTGATCTCGTTGGGTACACTTAACGAGTCAGATTGATTGAACTTTCAAATGAGTGTTCTGAAAACTTTTTCGGTTCATGAATCTTAGTGTCATAATAATTTATCCCATACATGTACAATGAAAAATACTTATGTGAAAATTACGGATGTACAGCAGTGCATCGCTGCCTACGCTTTTAGAGAATACAGACGTGAAGATGTGTTTATTTTATATACGTTTGTGGTATTCCATTACCAGATCATTCGGAGTAGCAATCTAAACTAAATACTAGGCTTTCGTCCGTATTTCATGTAAAATAAGATGAAAGTATATACATTAACACATTTTCTTCGAATTAAAAGTCTATTACTATAATATTAAAGATCTAAATGTATGACAAACGCATTTGCTTACAAAGCGACGCGACGACTACAATTTAGTACGCGTAGCCGTAGCACAGGTAATGCAGAGCTTGTAGCACTGCTACAAGTGTAACTACGGCGTAGCTACACTCAACTATTGAAAAAGGAACTCTCTTCTAAAGACCGAAGTTTTTGGCATAACTAACAATAAGAGCCGGTCAATGTTCTGTAAATGGTTTCGAAAATTATTTTTATTGAAGTCAATTCGATAAGTACAGCTCTTGACGAGACTCGTTAAGGCACGGACCTCATTAACGACAGGACCAAAGCACTCTAGTATGCCCTTTCGAAAAATCTTTTGATAGCAGAAATATATTAATTTGCTTACTGTACTGATGATATCGGAAAATATTTATTAAGTTTTTTTTTGTGGAATATATAATGTTTTCATACAAAATATTTTGCAGCCGATTCCAAACTAGGGAATAATGTAATTTTTATTATAAACGTGGACAATCAATGTCTCCCGCATTCGTCTATCGATAATGAGTGAAGGGGCGCCCCCGCTGCGCGTGGGGGAGGCGCCGAGGTGACAGTGACAATTTTTCGATTGTAAGAATCAGCACTTTGTTAACAAGCGGTACATAAACTTGATTATTGTATACTCCTATAAATAGTTAAAATACGAAGAATAACTAAATACGTTTATGTCACTGATAGTTGGGAAATTTGACAGATAAACAGACTAAATTGGGCATTTAGTCAAATCTAGAAGTCATGATATAGCTAATTTCCTGCTACATGATAGTCATAACATAGCAGGCAATGGCCTTTACGAAATTTGCCCTAGTCTAGGTGTAACTGGGATCGCCCCCAGTCCATTGCATGGTACCCATAGTACAAGATTTGCTTAATTTGGGTTTATACGATGAGTATATGTTATCTGGCAATATTTATTTATTAGTTAACTTGGTAATTAAAAAACAGCCTTAAATACTAACGGGTAAAGTTTAAACTTATTCAAATAACGTACAAAAGCTAAGAATAGTCTTGTTTAACAATTGTGGTTCCGTAACAATACCACTTTGGTTTGTAACAGTATATAGAGTTTGAAAGATGCCGGACCCAACGGAACTCAATCCCCCCTATTTGCATAGGCATCGCCGGTGATGGACTGTTGAACTAACAATATTATTCAAAGTAGACCTTCCAGTTTTTACGGGATGAGCGTAAAAGTCCCCGGAGCCTGATTTCTTTTCGGTAGAGACAATCATTTTTCCACACCTTTTTTTTATTGGGATAGTGTTTTTTTCTGCAGGACGCTCAATTGTCAATCAAATAATAATTATTATGCCAATGAAAAAATACATAGGTATCAAAATAAAATGCTTTTAAAATACAATAATGACGACAAATCATTATGTTCACAGCGATAAAATAATTAATTGAAATTCGTTTTAAGCCTGACAATTACAGAAATTTGGTCTGAAAAATGATTAGCTCCAAAATCATGACTTTGCCAAGTAAACTCAATCGAAACTTTATTTAAAACTTCTTCAATCTCCACCTTTCTTGAAACTCTATTAATATTTTTGTTTTATGGCTCGTGATATCTGTGATAGTACCGATCGTGGAATATTTATGCCGCTTTAAAGCTGCACACTGGAGCGTCAAAAGCCACGCGTCAATATTTTTGCCAATACGAAAACGAACTTTGTGTCAATATGCTTAGAGATTGAATTACGTCCTCAAACGTCAAAAGTTACTCGTGCTGACAACGTCATTCCGTTGTAGAATGAACTTTTTATGTATCAATAAAGTTCGTATTGCTATGGCCAAAAAATACGCTCGAGGGTTGACGCCGCAGTGAGCGGGATGCCTCATCGTTGAATAAAAATACGGAACATTTCGCAGTACTCACCAAAGGTTTAAAAGATTAGAATCCAACGGCACAGTCGTATGAATAATGATTGTTTTTTCAACGCGACAATTCGGGGGCCGGGCTTTTATCTCTTGTGATAATAAAAAGGTTTTAGGGACGAGACGGGCGAAGATGTTTGACAGGTACCGGCGGTACAGCAAGTGGTTATAATTAACCAATCGAAATCAAAACATTTGAGATGGCAATTTTTTTCCATTTTCAGGGTTCCGTAGCCAAAGGGTAAAACGGGAACCCTATTACTGAGACTTCGCTGTTCGTTCGTACGTCTGTCACCAGGCTGTATCTCATGAACCGTGATAGTTAGAAAGTTGAAATTTTCACAGATGATGTAATTCTGTTGCCGCTATAACAACAAATACTAAAATACAGAATAAAATATATATTTAAGGGGCCTCCCATACAAGAAACGTAATTTTTTGCCGTTTTTATAGATAATGGTACGGAACCCTTCGTGCGCGAGTCTGACTCCGGTTTTTATGATAGTCATATCCTAAAAATTGCTCCATAATGTAGTTAGACGATTTGACCCCTTCCACCTGCCGTGCAGCAATGTTTTTAATTTCATTTTCAGTTTTTAACAGTTAAATCAGAAAAAAATCTGTCAAAAATTGACTGTTAGTATTGTAACGACAGTACTTTAATGTTCAGGCCCCTGTATAATAAAAATATGAAATCACACCTGAAATCTACATTATATGTAAAGTATGTTTAAAATTGAGTTCAAACAACAGTTTGGATGTGCTTCGAAAGCGTTTCAATGAACTTACGAGATATATCGTTTTTGTTCTAAAGTATCCAACACTATCATCATTTTTGCAGAGTTTAGTAAAACAAGCTGATAAAACTGCTTAAAGACCAGTCGAAAGCCTTTTTAACACTAAAATTTTGATGTTGTCTTGTGTTAAATGTGCAAACCAATGAAATTAGAAAGTATAGATACGTGAATGTACAAACATTACGACAATTTTTCTTTTATAAAATTGTTGTCCTTGAGACCACAGCCTTTTTGTCGTATACATCGTGACAAATACAATTTGCCGTACGCAGACGTCAAAGTCACTTACAAAATCGGACGTGTAAACCTGTCAAGTGTAAGGAAAAGCTCTGTATTTAATATAATCTTGGAATAATAAAAAGGGAAAGAAAATAATTTTATAGTCAATTAGTGGCATATTATAGTATCATTTCATAATAATATGATAAGCCCACATTGCTAGTAATTAAACTAACTAAAACTCTACTCTACAGTATATTTCTTAACCTTTCACAGATGCCAATCACAACGGGTCACTCTACCATGGTCAAAACAAAAGTAGAGCCACGAAATCTCTTGGCCCAGTTACCACGCGTAATGAGAGCCATCCATCTACCTAATGTGTACGGAGGATATCATCTAATAATGATACAGCGCCATCTGTTGGCCGAATGGGTCATTATATACGAGTGTTTATCTTCATTTAGCAAGTGATCGGGAGATACGGGGGTCGGCTGCAAATCGGAGACGAGTCCTAATTATTTTTGCTTTTGTTAGCTAAAGTCAGAGTAGTATTCAACCATTATTGCAATTTGAATGCATACCACGGACATTTATTATTATTTTCTCTATAGGTTTGCTTTTATATAATGACACTTCCAAGTTTCATATCAAATAGTAGACTATTAAATAGTACTAAAAATATACTCAATATACTTTTTTATTACTATAGTACTACTATAGTAATAAAAAACTTTAAATTAAGAACCTACTTTTTTTATTCGATTAAAAACACTTACTAAAAATATAGGACTATGCATCTCTATATTATTTACTTCTTAATCAACTCCGAAACCAATTTTGATATTTTTTTTATATGCATATTTTATCATTCTGTATTATTTATCATTAATATAATGTTAATTATAAGTTTAGTATCTTTATTTGGCTTATATTTTATTATAGATTGCGCTATTTATCTTTTGAAGCCGTGTCTATTATTAATGTTTCTATATTTCAAATGATTTAAACCTCAATTTAAACCTTAATATTTTATGTTAACCAACCATATCAAACACTGACAGTTTAAACAAGTAGATCTTTACAATAATCTGACAATAATACAATTTTGAAATTACCTCTAATTTCCAATAGTACAGTACAAAGTGAAAATTGAAAAAGACTACATAATACCACGGTCAAAATGTCTAGAAAATAAATATCTAGATTTAAACAGTATTCATTTGGACGTGCTGCTGCTGCGTCGGGAGTAGGGACGCTATTAATCAGTCCGGAGTTGGCCTCCGTTTTGTTTGAATGCCAATGGAGCTACGATAGAAATGATGTGGTAGTTATACGTTAACACCTTTACTGCGGCTTGAGGCTGAAATAAGCCTCAAGGTTGACTTTACGCTGCTCCGTACGTACCGTAAGAGAGTTTAGGTATGGGATGATTTAAACTTCAACCGCATTAGCTGAAAGTACTCTAAAATTGGGCTCGCAGTGAATAGTTTTTAAATATTTATTTTGTTGAGTGGATATGAAGAATACTTTTAATTAATAGATACAGAAATTATACCTTGAAAATATTTTTTAACTAACCTTTAGTATCTACACTTTGGCGCCGTTCATAAAATGAATTGAGTCATCAAATTTGAATGGTTCTTTACAAATATGTGATAATTATATTAATGTTTATAACGATATAAATAGTCATCTGAATCTTATTCCAATTGCAATGTGTAACTAACTTTATAATAGAAAAAAAAATGAAAAAAAATAATTATTTTATTGTATTGTGTTTTCATAGAAGCGACGATACCTACAAGAGTTGACGTAATAAATACCCCTAATTTATACAAAAACCGCTACAAAACACCTACAGTGGAGTTGTAGAACACTTTTGTTTTAAAAATGCTAAAGACAAAGTCAAAATAATTTATTAGCGAATACGGGTGGCATAAATAACAGTAGAGGTAGCGTTAAATTGAACTGCCACTGTTAATGGAGCATTCATATCTTTAAATTTGAAGGTAAGTTTGTTTTTATTTTGTCGCTTCGATTAGTCGATTACCTCTCCATAATGTGGCATCATCATGGATCCATGTGGCGGGCAGCGACGGGCGTGTTTGTACAATGTGCCGTGATAAGAGCATTGTAAACAAAGCGCTGAACTAGCCGCCTGGCAGATAGTCGGCCGAGTGATTGCCTGGCCCGCCTGGGTCAACTTACTGACAGCCGCCGATACGGACGTGTGCCAAGTGATTTATTGGATTAGCCATTGATTTTAGATCTATATTCCAACTAGTAACTGTAATCTGTGGTGAATTATCAGTATTATCATAATACTAGCTTTTACCCGCGATTTCGTCCGCGCATACTACTATTATTATTCAATATCGAGAGAGAGTATAGCCTATGTGTTATTCTGATGTATAAACAATAATACTGTAAAGTTTCATCAAAATCCGTTCAGTAGTTTATGCGTGAAAGTTTAAGTATCATCAAACATCCATCCATCCTCACAAACTTTCACATTTATAATGTTAGTAGGGCTTAGAAAAATTACAATTGTGTTGTCTAGTGGTTAGAGCGTAGGCCGCTCGGATCACTGCACCAGGTAATTGCGGGTTCGAATCCAGTTAGAGGCAAATTCAGTAATGGCCTTCAGAAGGTTCACGTCAGTACGAAATTTCAATTGAATCCTTTTGTAATATTTCCTACTCTGGGTCTCATTTCGATATATAGTAACATACAATTTTATCGTCGATTTAAATGAAACTTTATAATTACATAGTTTATACATAAGAATAACATAATAGAGGCCATAGTTTATAACGATTTTGAATAACAGAAGTCTGCGCAGACGAAGTCGCGGGCAGAAGTTAGATAAAAATAAAAATAAGCGAGTGATAAAGATGGCAGATGCCCCACGCAAGAATTGTCATTAAAATATATTAAATATATTGCGCTGGCATCATGCAGCCGTTTTAGATATGCATCCCATTTGTTAGCGCTTTAATTATCAGTGCCGATGTCATAGGTAACCAATAGGCACAATGGGGCCTCGTCAGTAGTGAAGTGGAGGGTAAATAGCGTCAAACATAGCGGGGTTTGGCCAAATGTTTGGACAGATGGAGTGGTCACATCCGCGCAAACATTCATTAGGCGGATTAATTGTAATCGTTAATGGAGCACCTCACTTGTCCGAGGTTGTATATTGCTAGAGAGTGACTAAACAGTGTCTTTGCAGAGGCCAAATGGTATGACCAGAGACCGTTAAATACCAAAACAAATTTGTTTTTAACCTACCAAGCATTTTGTTTGGGTGTCTAAATGTACCATTCACTGTTTCGCATGATTGTTACTACCGTATGCTAGGATATACAGCGATATCTAATAAAGACGTCCGCCAAGGTGAAGAATCCCAGGCTAAACCTTACTTATTGTCTTGGCAACCACACGCAATTTGAAAGAAAGGGTAAGAGTAGTTGAAAGCAAAAACCAAAAACTATCCACTTCCATCCATTACAAAGTAGGATAAAAAAAGGTTTTATAACTCTTCCTAATTTCTCATTTCACCTCATTGGGGAACATTTTTAGAAACTTATAACATTCGTTACATAAAAACAAAAGTAATGAAATCAATTCACAGGTAAGTTCACAAATTAAGGCGATATACAGTAACACACACCCTTCTTATTCAAAGTTGGCTTAAGAAGTATAATAACAAATTTAAAAACTTGAGAGGTGTCAAGGGACACCCGAATGGAACGAAGTTCCTTTTGAAATAAAAAAAAGCAAAACAATTGTACATATACATACACACACACACACACACACATACACACACACACCCACACACATACAAATCGAAACGACTTTGACTCTGACTTCGCAGTCGCAGTCACAGTCGAAATCGAAATCGAAATCGAATTTTATTGTATACATAAATGTATACAATAGAAAACACACATACATATGTATAAGTGTCGTATAATAAAAATCACACACACATATGTAAAAGTGTCGGTCGACATTTTTAGTCTTAATTCTTTCCGTCTAGCCCCTTTCGCAACGCGCCATAAGGAACTACGTTCCAAAAGCTGCGTTTTTCCGTCACATGAGTATAGTATTATTTGCATTAATGTGACTATGGAACAGACAAATTAAAAATATACTATGTATGTCACTTTACTTCCGAACAGTACAGTGATGCACCGTCTAATCGATAAATCTAAATGACTCACTCAGCCCCGCGTGTCTCGATTCGCGCCGCACGAGCGCCTCTAAAAAGGCGCAACGTGCTTCGACCGAGGCTGGTCGCAATCCCAACTAATAGTGGACGGACAATACGATCTATCATCTCAACAATAGAGATGCACTTCACAAATAAATAAAAATGATCTCACATCTATGAACATACTAGACCGAGTGAAATAACGTAATCTTTTTTTGAAACTATGAGTCAAGGAACTTGCATTTTTTTTAACGGAAATTCAGTTACCAGGCTGTTGAATTCGCTTAGGTATGTATTTTTTTTCTGTATTGGCAAAAAATGGGTTGTGCGGTGTTGTGCCGGGATTTAATGCAACCTTGTGTTTTTGAGTATATTATTTTAGTAGGTAATAAAATACTTTTTCATCCATTATTGACTCTTGTTTCAATATCTGTATCGATTTTAATATTTCTTATAATTATTATCTATTGACAATGCTTGATCTGCTACAAACCAAACATTTTAATAGAAATTCGGGAATTGATACTGGACCTTCAAGTTATAACTTTTTTTATTCCAACACTCTGTATACAAATAAAAAAATAAAAAAACATATGGGTCGAATTGAGAAACTCCTCCTTTTTGAAGTCGGATAAAAAACTTAAGTATAGATTACTATGCCCCTATATGAATCTGGAAGGGGAGTCTACGTTGTTATTGATAGCATATTTGAGCTCAAATATCATTTATAATCTTCTTTTTTTGCAATATGCGATGACCACCGGCGTGATGCAGGTACAGTCGCGTAAAATGGCAAAAAACAAAAACAATTTTTGTTTTGTTCTAGTTAAGTTGAACAAATAACTAGTATTACTAGAGTGTTACTAGTAATACTATAATTCCATAGTATTGGACAGATATTGGTA
The DNA here is from genome assembly GCA_914767695.1 of Ptilodon capucinus. NCBI lineage: Eukaryota > Metazoa > Arthropoda > Insecta > Lepidoptera > Notodontidae > Ptilodon > Ptilodon capucinus. The sequence goes on along the minus strand of OU611813.1, from coordinate 833,536 downwards.
CAACTAGCGTGTGTGATCTTAGAATTCATTTATTAGTAAATCATAAATATGTTATTATAGCTGTGCCCGCGGTTTCACCCGCGCTAATAGTTACTTTGGCGTAGAGTGATGTTATAAAGTCTATGATTATAAGTCTATAATACCCGATTCATGTTCGGGAATTTTCCCGTTTTTGCCACATTATTCGTTGCTGCTCCGCTCCTATTGGTCGTAGCGTGATGATATATAGCTTATAACCTTCCTCGATAAATGAACTATTAACCACAAAAAGAATTATTCAATTCGGACCAGTAGTTCCTGATATTAGCGCGTTCAACCAAACAAACGAACAAACGAACAAACTCTTTAGCTTTATTATATTATATGTATCATTTTTAGGGTTCCGTACCCAAAGGGTAAAACGGGAACCCTATTACTGAGACTTCGTTGTCCGTCCGTCCGTCCGTCCGTCTGTCACCAGGCTGTATCTCATGAACCGTGATAGTTAGAGAGTTGAAATTTTCACAGATGATGTATTTCTGTTGCCGCTATAACAACAAATAATAAAAAACAGAATAAAATAAATATTAAGGGGGCTCCCATACAACAAACGTGACTTTTTTTGCCGTTTTTGTAGATAATGGTACGAAACCCTTCGTGCGCGAGTCCGACTCGCACTTGGCCGGTTTTTTTAATATTATTCAGTTTCTAAACGGTGAAGGACAACATCGTGAGGAAACCTAGACGTTTATGGAAAGGCGTCTAAAATTCACCAACCCGCACTGGGCCAGCGTGGTGCACTATGGCCCAAAATCTTTCTCGTATTGAGGGGTAATGTGCCCGGTATATTGGCAACAGGCTCGCCCCCTATTACATTGGAACCAAAATACATCGGCAAGGTGTGGGCGCACTGCAGTGCACCTATGCCTAATACAGGCATGATAATGTATGTATATTAGTTTATAAAAACTATATTGTAAGTATTTGTAAATAAAATAATTGATAGTAGTAATTGATCGTATTGTAGGTAACTAATGTACGCGATTGTACTATGGGTGATCGTCACGCTTGAGACAGAAGGGTTGATAGGAGACAATTTTTGAGTGCATCTGGGAGCCTTAGATTTATCATAGACGTTTGACATGTCATTTTTCATACTCCACTTTCCTTGCAGTTTTGGTTTAACCCCTAATGTAATAAGGTTGATATTTATAAACCTCTGTACGAGTGTCCATCTATATATTTTGATTGATAATGCATAATAACAAGTTTGCAACCCTGCGTTATGTACCGAATCTGAAATATTTCAACCGCTAATACCAATACCAATAAACCGATTTCAAAAAGGAGGTGGTTCTCAATTCGACCCCTAAGTTTTTTTAGGTCACGTCAGTTAGGTGTCTTGCCGCTTGTGTTTATATTAAAATCAAAGAGAGTTCATAAAGATCTTGGCGGTAAATGGAAGATATTCCTGCCAGGCTGGTGGTATGCCTAGCGGGGTCCACTACACTCCTGAATATGTTGGGGAATTTGTATAAATAGTTCAGATCGTAGGGAACACTTCTTGAGCGAGGCAGGAATTTCATAGTACTTTGAATGTACGATTTGATTTCTTGTGCGCGTAGAATTCCGATGTATAGGTAGTCGCGCCATCTAGAGGTGATTGGCGGAAGTTCTGCTTTGTGGCGAAATATAGGGTTCGCCACAAGCTGATTTTACAGCTATGTTGGGTCAAGTTTTTTTAAAACTTAACATCAAAAATCTTTTTAAATACTATGTAAATATACTTCAAACTTTTCATAATCGTTTGCAATAAGCCAGAAGAATAATACATTCAGGTTTAGTATGGCCATGAATCATGAGTACGAAGACTTTTTAAATACGTATTTGGTAGTTGTTCTAATCATTTCAATAAATACTCATATATATTGAACATTAAGTTCAAAATACATTGCTTTATATATGTCGCATCATCATAGGAGAGGCATTGAGTTTAATAAGGTAGATTACATAGAAACACCATCAGTGTAATCTTAGGACGGCCAGAGCTCAACTAAAGCCAATGGATTTTGGATTCCAGTTGTATGTTTTGATACCCAATTCCAGAGTCTCATAATATAACCTTTTTTCTAGAAAAAAAGGTCACTTTAATTTTAAAAAAAATATTTTATATACATTGTTTGTCAAATACACAAAAAATGCAGTTAATGACTAGTTCGTTGCAATATTATTGATAGTAGTCAGAAATAATCTTAATTATATCGATAGGTACCATGGTACTTTACGTGATTAACTACAAAGGTTGTTTAAAAGTCCGAAAGGTAAACGGTATGTTGTATATCCGTAGTATTAATAATATAAAAATGGGATCGAATATTCAATATGTAGGTATTTTAACTTTTCACCTGTCAATTTTAAAACTTGTTATATCTCGAGTTCTTCACGAAATGGTCGTATTCCATTTTGTAAAAATATACACTGTTTTATATGCTTCTTAGATGAGCGGTAAGGTCACGAGGCACAACACGGTTACTGGGACAAATTTATAAACGTCTTAAGTTAAGTAGTCTTCACGCATCAATACATCAGTTGAAATTTAGTATATCTATACATCTATACATCTATACTCTATACGTACATACATACATACAAATAAATAAAATTGGAGTGTCTGTTTGTAATATCAAAATAACACTTTTTTACCAAATGCGTATGAAAGTATATACGATACCTATAACGAAAATGCAATTTTAAAATTTTTTGTCTGTCTGTCTGTCTGTTTGTTTGAGGTAAACTTCTAAACGGCTGAACCGATTTCAATCGGACTTTCACTGACAGATAGCTGACGTTCCAAGGCGTAACTTAGGCTACTTTAATTTTAGAAAAAGCATTAGGGTTCCGCGGGAAAAACATAATACCCATATTTCCGGGTAATCTCCCTAAAGTCCACGCGGGCGAAGTCGCGGGCACAGCTAGTAATAAATAAATATCGCCAGACAACACATTCTTAGTGTAAGATTCTAAACTAAGCAAAACTTGTTACTATGGGTACCATACAATGGACTTGAAGTGCGTTCAGGCATTGCCATGGCCAGGCCAAATTCCGAAAAGGCCATTTTCTAAATTTGCAGGTGGCGGGAATAGAACCCACAACCAGCCAGTGCAGTAAGCCAAGTGGCCTACTCTCAAACCATTAAACCAAGCCGTGGTCAGTCGTCAGTACCTAAAACATTACTCCGGACGTGTGATACACACTATATTTAATCGCTATATAGGAAATTCGTTTCAATCTAAAAGTATTCATTGCGCAGTGAGCCCTCTACGGTTATACAAGTGTTTCTACCGTTGTGACAATGGATTCTCTGTATTCTGTGAATAACTTCATAAAATCTGTCATCACAGTGCGTTGTATCCTGATTGCACGTTTGCTCGGTGGTTTTTACTGCAAATTCACTGAAAATAAACTTATCGATGGCATTATAAAAATGTTCTGCGTCACATCAATCGCTTATCATACCATTCAAGTGTCCTTTAATGACTGCTCCTTCACTCAAACATCCACTTGTACGACATACATAAACTACTTGATAAAATATAGCATATGTGTTATAATATCACTTTTGTCCAACTCTGAATGTTTCTATTCATTCTTATCAGACCTGACCAGGTTTGATACAACGTTGTCTGTCAAGCCGAATCAAGATATACCAATATCCAGATTGTTATTTTCATTAACGATTGCAGTAAGAGGATTTACGTTGTTACTGTTTTGTTATAATCACCAAACAGTTTGTATTTCTTTCTTGAGTCCATACATGAGTATATCTTACTTCATTACTAGCTATATGTTGATATCTTTTACCGGTATTATGATGTTTGAGATGCTATGGTACAGATTACAAGCGATTCAAAAAACTTTAGCGCAGAAATCTTCAGTGATAGTAAAAATGGAAGAAGGGGAGACTGCCTTAAAAAACAACTTGAAAACGTGTGTGCAGATTTATATCAACTTATTAAATATTCTGAAGAAGGTGGATGCGCCAATGAAAACTATGGTTTGTTTGTTATTGTTAGTCTATACGAGCTAATCTCGGATTTTTGGAAGTCATGACATAGTTCCGATACATAGAGACAAGTAGTTGCAACTTTGATGTTATGTAAGGCTCCTACTAAAGTCAACCACGGCAAATGCTGCAAATGCAGGCTCTATTTCAAAATTGTGTATAGAAAAATTCACATCGAAACAACTTTAAATTCACTTGTTTCTGATTAGTAAGATTATATAGGTTTGATCTTACTAGCGGATACCCGGCGTGTGCGGTTAAGAATGAAATACATTTTTGTTTATTTAGTACTCTGAAACTATTTTTGGATTATTGCTGTTCCAACGAAACCGGTTTGTGACACGTCGGTTGGATGGTTTCATAATCTAACTAACTCTAACGGACATAGGTAGAAACAATCTTCGTGGTTTTATTTATTAAGATTGCTCGGTGACTGGCAGAATACGCAGTGTAGACGCACTCATTTGTTTTAAATTTCTTGACTCTTATATAATTTTCTTTTTCAGATATTAGTCTCATTAAGTCTAAGTTTACCAAATCTATTGAGTCATGTGTATGCATTCATCACTAATAATAAAATCGAAGTAAGTGAACTATAGTATTCCTCTGATACTTTGTCCATATTTCTAACGATTTGAGTTATTTTTAAAGTAAACACTAATCAATTACATTTTTTAATTAATATAGGTTTTATAGTTCCCTTACACTTATGATAAGTAACATAATTGGTTGTTTTCAGATGTCTGTCTACCTTTTATTGGAATTGGGTATGGACATAATTCTGTCATGTGCATCGGGGGTTTTAATTACTATGTCGCAACGCGAATTAGCTCAAATCAAACTTACTATCCAAAAACAACTGCTCGTTTGCACTGGTAAGACCTTAATAATAGGAATATCCAGTTTATAGTGATACAGGGCCATACAAAATCATCAGTCAAACGTATCGCACGTTATATGCCCCCTAGCTTAAAAGTTCGGCCTTGCATCTCTTAATCTTTTTAATATCATGTGCGAATGTATTATTCAATAATGATTCTCACTTGCTAAACGGTGAAGATAATCATCGTGAGGAAACTTGCACGTATATAGACGTTCGAATTTCACCACCCTAGCCGGCGTGATGGACTATAGATCAAATCTCCCACGTATTTAGAGGAAATGTGCTCAGTATAATGGCAATCGATTTGGATCCTATTACATTTAGATAAAAACCATCGTTAAAGTGTAAGTGCACTGCATTGTACCTCTGCCTACCCCTGGAGAATACAGACGCGATGATTATATAATTTTTATAATGTTACAGATCAGGACTGGTTCAACGTGGTCGAGGACTGTTTGATGTATTTAAACCAGCGACCCTTCGTCTACTCCGTGTGGCGCTTGTTCACCGCCGACTTCTCCATGATTGTCACCCTATTTAACGTCTGCACCGCTTACGCAATAGCGATGATACAATTCGCACATTTTTACAATTAACACTTTTAGACTGGAGCATAGCATTTTAGATAGATCTAGCACAAGATAGAGATGTGTGGAAAAGATTAAAATATCGCCAGGCAACACATACTCATCGTATGAGCCCAAACTAAGCAGAACAAGTAGTATGGTTACCATACAATGGACTAGGGATCCCAGTTATACCCAGACCAGGCCAAATTCCGCAAAGGTCATTTCCGAATTAAAACCGTAACCACCTAGTTCAGTGAGCCATACGCCCTACGCTGGATAAAGTCGTCGTCAACTGGGGGAGATCTTTGCCTAGTAGTGGGATAATATAATAAAGAAAAAAAAATATAGAGTAACTTGAAACTTGGAGGGCAAACTAGCCAGGTAGGTGTTGAGCCTGGCGGGATCGGCACTCCGCCACGGCGAACATTATTTATAAATAGTTAAGTTGGTCGTGAATTCTTTCGGCTTCGGTCCGTAGTCCACCATGCTTGCCGAGTGTGGGCTGTCGAACTTCATTCATCTTTCGAGAGCTGGTAGAGTTTTCAAGTAGGTTACCTCACGATTTTTTTTCTTTAGTGTGTGATAAATTTGTCGGTGAAGATTTGCACATGAAATTCTCAATTCTTGAGTATTTGAAATGCACTTTGTTTGCAAAGCGTGCGTTTTTATATTTGGTCTATCACTTTAAATATAACTAAATCTAAATAAATTTCATCGTCACGTTGTTTTATGAATATTTGATTAAAGATTATTGTGACTGCACCTAAATTTGATTGTGATTTTGATTTGTAATAAAGACTTTGAAGTCATAGTCTGTTTTTACTTTTTAGTATTTCAAGCCCAAAGGATTTAAACAAATTTCTATAACTAGACTAACGTTGTTTATCATTCAACACAACTGTTTCAAAAGAAAATCGTATCAGAGTTTGCAGTGACGGAAAAGTCTTGTGAAACTTTTACAACAACTGACCATGGATATTTAAGTATTATAATATCATCTTTTTAGAGAAACATAAGTTCCTTACAATATAATTATAGAGACATGAGAAATGTCTAGACTACCAAATATCTATTCCTACACGGTAAGCAGCAAGCAGTGTTAACAAGTGTGCCAAGTCAAAATATATTTATGTCACGAATTATTTCGCACCGAGTCTATCTCTCATTTTCGTGAGAGAAAGAGAGAATGTATCTATCTCACATTTTGTCATATCATACTTGGCCGTGTTGTCGAATGTAAATCCCTAGAAGCTTAATTGTTTAAAATCATTTAAATTACGCTTTTCAATAAGGTTTGTAACTTTTTTATGTGTAATAAGTAAGTTAATAGAATAATAATCACCAGGTGTATCAGTACCATAACAATCAGCCGAGTGGTAGAACGCACGCCTTGCAAATCAAAGTGTGCAGGTTCAAACCCCGGCTCGCACCTCTGGGTTTATGTGCGAATCTCATTTTCATCCGAGATTACCACATGCTATGAAACGGTGAAGGAAAACATCGTGAGGAAACCTGCACGTCTATAGAAAGGCGTGTGAAGTTCACCAACCCGCACTGGCCAGCGTGGTGAACTATAGCCCAAAAATCTCCCTCTTATTGAGGGAGAATGTGCCCGGTATAATGGCAATAGGCTCGCCACCTATTACATTGGGACCAAAAATACATCGGCGAAGTGTGGGCGCACTACGGTGCACCTCTGCCTACCCCTTCGGGGAATACAGGCGTGATGATGTATTATTAATCACCAGGTTAACTTCTTGCTGAATATGAATCTAAAAAGAAAAAGTAGCAGTGGAATAAAAAATAAGTAACCGTGATTTGGGAAGGTTCAGATATGCCCTTTCCCAATCTCGAGGAAACAAAATGTTAAAACCTCCCTTTCCCATACGCACTCGCTATAATCTTCTTTTATTGAACAAATAAACAAGTGAAACGTAAATAAATCAATTGCTAGGCCCAACCGCCATTCTAAAAATACGTGTTATCTCTGAAATGGGTTCAGTACGAAATATTGTTTTTATTTCATTCGTTATAACCTAATTAATTGTTCATATATGTGTGAAGTCTCTCAAGTTGCACTGTGCGTGGTGGACTTGAATCCAAGTATCATTGAAGGCGTATGTTCCCGATATAATAGCAATAGGCTATAATAGTTGGATCAAATATATGAGCTAAATGCTGCACTGTAATACACATAAAAATAATTTAAAATAATATTGCCACACCACACATACTCATCGTATGATCCTAAAGTAAGCCAAGCTTGTATTATGGGTACCATACAGTGGGCTGGCGGCGATGCTACACCCAGACCAGAGAAAATTCTAAAAAGGCAATTTCTGAATGGCGGGAATTGAACCCACAACCAACCGGTTCAGTGAGCAGAGTGGCTTATGCTCAAATCATTCTACCCTTTTCGGGGAATACAAGCGCAATAAAAAATAATTAGGTTACTTTCCTGATTAATTAATATTATTGGGAATTGTTAACGGAAAGCGTAAGTAGTCAGTAGTACGGAACCCCAAAACTCGGGAAGTCGAAACGTCAACGCTGACGCAAATCCCCCTAATTTGATGTCGACCCTCGAACGTATTGTTGAACCAGATACGTCATTATTATCACTGGAAATATTTCCCATTCTGATCGTATACTAGAGGGGAAATGGTGACGCTACTCAATTGTACTGGATTTAGTTTGAACGGGTTAGTTTTATCAAAAATAAGCTGGCGAAACATATTAATATTGTGACTTGAATGGGGAAAAACGCAAATTTATTGGATATTTTTTTTCGATTGGATCCGATTTCAAATGACAAATAGATACCTGACCTATGTAACTAAAGGTATCAGAAACGAAAAATATTCTAAGTAGTCAGCCCATTTAGTTTGGTCTCCTATGTAGCATGGTATATCATGTTTTGTTTCACCATGCCAGCAGTTTCAGTGTGGCTTTCAGTACATAAAAAACACATTTCTACTTATTCCTTCTTCTGAGAGAGTCAGGTGAAAAAGTCCTTATTTATTTTCAGATATAAAAACGATCCTCAGTAGTCTAAATAACGTAAACTCCAAATGTAGATTTTAATCGACATTGCGATCCAAACTATTATCTTATCTAATGCTAGGGTAAATACGCCAATCTAATGAATTTCAAGTGCAGACTGTACGAGCTAATATTAACGCAGCTCTCGAATAGGGTTATAAATGTAAATTCAATAGTTGAGGGGGCTAATTGCTGCCGCCGCCGCGCCTGACTTGGGATAAATATTTACACTGAACCCACTCTGAGATACTTAAGTTTAAAATTCTAATTTCATTGTAATCAACTGCGAATGGAGACGTTTTCGTGTGAAATTGTTTTGTACTTACTTGATGACGAGTAGTAATACCTGAAACAAGAAAATTTAAATAATTTCATGTGTAGATACGTAACAAATGATCGCGCCTATGTGCACATGACTTATGAGTAAAGCCCTGAGTCCACAGGGGCGTCAAGACGTGCGCGTTATCATTTGACAATACCAAAACGAACTCTGTGCTACATACATAAAAAATAAATTACTGTGGTTAAATTCACGCGTCAAAATACGCTCGTGTCATTGTAGACAATTCGTTGCTTAATGAGTTTTTTAAATGAGACAATACTATGAGCATAAATTGTCATATTTTTTACTAAATTGAAAGTGAGAGTGAGCAACTCTTGTCTTGACTTGCTAGCTTTACAAAAAAGTTACTGCATTTTAAATCCTTTTTAACATAAAAGTCACGTCACAGTTCACCTGAATTCGCATGCAGCCTGCCGTAACTCAGATCTGCATGGAACTCAAGATTGGCAAAGCTTTGTCGTGCCCCGCTCGCATTCCGTATCGCCATTTGTTTTTCAAGTCGTACTTACTTCGGAACAAAATTCAAATTCAAAGAACTCGTTTCGTAGTTGGCCCGCGTGCGGCCCGGCTTAGCAATGTTTGCGTCAAAGGAGCGTTTTGATTTATACATACCACTCGTGTTGCCTACGCTTCGGATTTGTGACAACCACTTTATTTCGATACAGTTTTTGGATTATCTTATTAAGGTAATACCGGTGAGCGTGAACCAAGAACATTGTCAATACATTCATGGTGTGAACTGATAGTCGTAGTGAGACTATTGACGTGAATCGAAAACTCACTCTGTAACATAATAGTTTCATAATAGCACCGGGATGAATCGAAGAACCTGGGCCCAGCAGTGGGACAGAAATGTTATAAAAAAAGGTTTCATAATTTTTGACATTCAACTTAGTGAACTTAATTGCTCTGTTATATTCGCCGCAAACTGAGCGTACAGTGAATGTGAAGAATATTCGATGACACTTTAAAAATATAATATTAGCATAGCAATTGTTTTAATGTTCTAAATAACATGAACACGGTATTAAATTCTTATATTATTTGGAATTTTTTTATTCTTATAAAATTATGCTTTTTGCACAAAGCTCTTAATACTTTGAACTATCAAAACGCGTATCTACGAAAGTATCTCGATCTGCCTCCACTCTTACAATAGAATTTCTAAGTTCGTGTTCAAACACTAACTTAGACAAAAGAGGGGCGATATCAAAAGTAGTTTCACAAGGAGTTACCTTGGGCCCAGCACTATTCCAATTGTACCAACTTTCCCACTTTCGCGTTCCTTTTTATCCGTTCCAAAGAATTCTACGTTAAATTATTTTTTCTCTTTTTCCCCCAAAACATTTTGCGATGTTACATGGTGCGTGCGCCCGGTGGAAACGCGTGAAGTTTGTGACAAATTGTTGAAAGATTTAGTTATAATATTTGATATCGTTTGTCAGGGATGAATATATATATATACATCATCATCACGCCTGTATTCCCCGAAGGGGTAGGCAGAGGTGCACTGCAGTGCGCCCACACTTCGCCGATGTATTTTGGTCCCAATGTAATAGGGGGCGAGCCTATTGCCATTATACCGGGCACATTCCCCTTCAATACGAGGGAGATTTGGGCCATAGTCCACCACGCTGGCCCAGTGCGGGTTGGTGAACTTCACACGCTATAGCAAGCTATAGACGTGCAGGTTTCCTCACGATGTTTACCTTCACCGTTCAGCTAGTGGTAATCATTGTTGAAAATGACATTCGCACATGAAAACTATCTCAGAGGTGCGTGCCTGGGATTTGAACTTGCACCCCTTACGTTCAAGGCGGGTGTTCTTGCCCGCGAGGTTACCACTGCTGCTGCATAATATATATATTCAGTGTGTATATTAGAGGTAGTATAAAAGTAGCGCCCATAACAGAAGTAAGAAACAAGAATGGTTTAGGCATGTGATGAGAAGAGATAAGAAGCATGTGACTAAAAGAGTGATGAGTATGAATGTGGATGGATACAGAGCGAGAGGAAGACCAAATAAAGGATGGATTGACGGACGACGGAGTGGATGTCGGTATGACGGAAAAGCGAGGTGAATGGAAGAAAAGGACATACTGCGCCGACCCCAAATAATGGGATAAGGTAAGGCAAATGATGATGAATATATCTGTTCAGTGCTGTTTGCCTTACATTCCTAGAACCCTACGATATGTCTATCAGCCGGCAACATAACACCTTTTTAAATTACATCCGCATTAAAAAGATCTTAACTTCAAAGACAATTTTTCTACTATGATTGTATATAACATGGATCAAAATTAGATACTGGGAGTGTTATGAGTATAAATTGTAAGGGAAAAGTAAAAAAATATTGAGCAGTCTGTAACATTACAGGCAGAACTGCGGACGAAAGCTAGTTTTCAATAAGTTTACAATCCGAAGCCGGATTTAAGACGCCTTCGTTCACGCATCACTGGCAGGGGTGGGAATTTCCATTCATATGTGTCTTTTATACGCGTTCCCCTTTTTTATTATTTCACTGTTCTAGCGCATTACACGTCTATGAAGATATAAATAATAATTCAGTTACTTTGAGATTACTCGGCTGCCTTATCGACATATCTATAAGTTAATAACTATCTATAAGTCTAAATGTCTATAAGTCTATCTATAAATAAACTATTCAAACTCAGCAAAGGTCAGAAAAAGAGGAAATAAACATGAATTTAAGTTACAAAACCATTGCGTTGCGTTGCCAATTTCAGGAATTATGTCACTTACACGAAAACCTTTCTCTCTAGGTTTGTTTACATATAGTTTAGTTTATTGAAAAATGCTTGTATAAAAGTATGCAACAAAAAGACTATGTTTCCCAAGTGTCAGTAACTTATTTTTAGTGTACAATTCATGTGAAAGGTCAGTTTGTTTTTCATCCCTAGTATTATTTATCTCCAAATTGATAAACTCATTGATTCAAAGACAAACACTAATGTTATTGCAATAAAACATAGGTACCAGAGACCGAAACTCGCATTTGATGCAGACAAAATTTATAACTAGGGAGGGCATCCCCATTCGGACGATCTAATGGCAAATCTATAGAGGCGCCGTTCTCCGTACACCATAAGACTGTTAAATGAGGCGTAAAATTAGGGGGTTTTGCGGCGCTGACCGGCGCAGTCAATAAAACTATCCATGGGACTTCATTGATGGCAATTTTATTGAATAAAGAGATGCAACATCAGCTTCTCAATAGACATTTCTCTCTTCTTTTGTGACGGCAACAAAGTTATTTCAATTTTGGTATCGAAAAGTATGCTTGCAATTTCAACTGAAAAGATCTACCAGCATATATATGGGATGTTTATTATCAATTTACAAAGCCTTACAACACTTTCGTTCTGATAAGTGCTTCGTAAAGACATTTTAACAAATTTATAAATTTCAGGCTAATCTTCAGTGTACTTGACAGTATAAAGTTGACAAACGATGAAACATTGATGCGATAGAATAGGTAAGCAATAATGAAAATTATGGATAGCGTTTGGTAAAGGAAGGTTCTAGAATTGTGACCTTGGAATGGAAGTCGTAATTTAAAATCATGGAGGACCATGATCTGTAAACACAATTAAAAAGGCATATGCCGAGCATTATTATTCTTCTACATTTATTATTCAGGGTTATGATACAAAATACGAACGACCTGGTCAATTTGGCAAGGGCAGTTCAATTTGAATTGATATTCTATTAATCAGAATACTTTATGAATAGACGGCACTCAACATATAAATTTTATTGGCATTCAAAAAGCAGGCTTAGTTGAAAGCTTTAGCCAGCGAACGTTGGAACTGATCACAAACAGATCCCATTTGCTGATTGAGAACGAAATAACCGCAATAGCAACTCTCTGAAAGTAATAGAAATAATGCGATCTCGAAATTAACTTCTCTACTGTTGATATAAAAAAAATGTTGGGTTTATTTATTTTATCATAACAGTATAAAAGTACACAGTAACAGTAAAAACTTTGGATTTTGAAACATATTACATACATTTGTAAGTACAGAAATACTCTAAGAAGATTTCGAAATGTTGATGAGATTATACTATTTGTATTGTATGATTAGGAATAATAAAATATGGAAAATGAGTACTATGTATGACTTGTACCTATGTCTTAGCTAGGTAATAGGCTCCCCAGTCAATAATGACTCTCGAAACTATTGTCTTTCAATTTTGTATATAAACGTTTTTAATGCCTCCTTTATTAATGTTATAATTGTGGTAACATAATATTTTAAAAGGTTTACAAGAATACTATGTTATAATATCATTGCAAGAATGCAAAAAAATGCAAATTAGGCCTTCTTTTGTCTGTGGTAATTGTTCATTATTATTTTTATGGCTGTAAATATTTACTTTTTCAGGGTTGTTATGAGGTGATAATAATTGCATATTCTCAACGATTATTGACACTAAAAAGCGTGAAAAAAAATTTTTTGACAGAAAAACAAAAACTGACTTCAAGAACCTAGGTGCATTAAAAAGCTAGAAGTAACCTTATAATTCATTTCAGTTGGAGTTTTTGTTTTTTGTTAATCATTTATTTATTATATTTAACTAAAACTATATTCTAATTACACTAGTTACGTATCTATCTTTTGATTTTCATGCATCTAGCTCGCTAAATCTCATACATACTAACAATCATATAGACATTCAATCAATCGAACGCGCTATAAACCAGTTATTGGTAGATATACCTACTTAAAGATCTAAATACGCGCTAATTTCAGCTGAACCCTAAAGAGCTCCTGAAAGCCCGGGGATAATGAAAACCTCGTGGTATGGGTACGTGCTAGCGTGCTGAAACTTCAGCAGCGATCCCCTTGTAGATGCAGTAGACTATAATAATTAGCGCTCAGTGATTGCTTTCGCGCGAATTTCAGCGTAGGTACCGATGGCGTCATCTCCACTGCTAAACTCGAATTCATTCATAAGGGTGTTTCTATAATGGAAAGTTTTTTTGAGAGTCTTAAGTATTTATTTTATTTATACGTACTAATTTATATTTATAGATTATTCAAAACTTTGCAATAAGTAGTTAAATAGATATCGGTAACATCCCAATCTTATTCATCCCACTAAATATTTAAGTCGACCCATTAAACCCTGATCACACTGCAGCGACTGAACTTAATAGGATATTTTTGAAAATGTACTCTACGCCGATACATGTGTAATAAGTTAAAAATGTGTGGTCAAAGTCCATAGACACGACATAATGCTTTCTCGTCATCGTTGACATGTCGTTGGAAAATGTGCTTCTTCTATGTGTCAATACAGTTAGTTTTAGCATTGACAAAAAATTGGACGCGCACCTTTTGATGGGCCTGTGTATTTGTCTCTTGCTTGTAAATAGTGATTTATTTAGTCATCACTTACAGCTATCATCATGAGTAGAGTGGCAATGCTTTATTTTATGAAGTTTATTTTAGTGCCAGTAAAACTAGCTCCATTGTAAGTCAAATTACTTGGTATAGAAGCATAACTCCATCTGCGACAGTTGATCGAAATGTCCTGCGAGGCTCAATATCGGAGGCTAATAACTTCTTCTGTTTATACAACGTCTATATTTGCCAGTACCGTTTACTTAACTTTGAAATTATTTTGGTTGCTAGTTCGTTTTTAAATATACTACTTAAGACGAATAAATATGTTCAACAAAGTCAAGTATACAAAGTAAAACATCTGCAGAAAATAAAATTAAAACTACAAAAAGTCCTGGTAATAAATTAAAGCCGTGAATGTCCCTTGAGATAATAATAATTACAGGTTAGATATATTATTAGTTAAAAACTTTACAAGTCTCAATACTCACAGATTCAACAGGAAAGAGGTACATTTTTACCAGACAATAAAATCGTCGATTTTCTTCTCAGCAACTAAATCCTCAAATTCTGATCACACAGCGTAAAAGAATTTCAATTACAGCTCCTGCCATTTCGAAATTAATTGCAAATAAAAAGAAACCTGACAGTTCACGCTCTGCATAAGAATCAAGATCATTAAATCACGGGCTGCCGCAGAAGCGGTTCAAAACGAGATTTTTTATCGCATCTAATTCACGGGGTCTCAAAATTGCTTAGTAATTCAGTAGGGCCCCAAATTCTTGGACATATGCAGAAATTTGACATGCACAATATTATAATTTAATTTTTCTGAATTAATTTCGAAACTAAAATCATAGATTGTAAGTTCTTGCAAAGTATCTACATAACTATAATAGGTCATTAGGCTATTTGAACAACTCTAAACGCAAAAGAGTTATTTTTAAGATTACTTGTATGTTTCGACAATATTAATAATCGAAAAAAAAATAAGTTAACTCGAAAATTTGCATTTTTTTTTGTAGTTTTATAGGTACCTTTTCAAGTCATTTTTAGCAATATGAAGCCTTAAGCTACAAAACATAGGTCAAAATTGCAGATACAATGAAAAATATGAACAATACTAAAATTGAATTACCTAAAGCCAATTACATTAACCCATAGCAACTCCTCTTTCCCAGGCCTCCCCTCCGGCGGTGAGTTCTAAATTAAAACGGTTCCAATAAAACTAATGGCCCCTTAAGATTTTCCAACAAAGAATATTATCAAGATATACCAGACGATCGGTGTTCTTAGTAAATTGAGAAACTTCGCACTTTAAACAGTCTTTCGATGTTCAATGTTTGATTTGGTTAATTAATTAAGACTGGTCTATTTTAAGAGTTTTATTCCATTTATGATTGAATTTGTTTATTGACTTGTTAGATAGGAATAGGTATATTAAAGATAGTTATTAAACGATAATTGGGCAGCTTATACCGGGCACATTCTCATAAATAAGAGGTAGGATTGGGCCATAGTCTACCGCGCTGGCCCAGTGGGGGTCGGTGAACATCACACACCTGTTTATAGATGTGAAGGTATTCGCCAAGATGTTTCTCTTCACCATTCAGCAAGTTATAATCGTTTTTGAAAATTATGTTCACTCATGAAATCCGAAAATCCAAGAGGTGCGAGCCCGGGATTTGAGCTCGCACCTCGTGAGTTTAAGACAGGCGGTTAATCAACCAGGTTAATAACATTGTAAATTTCAATCTATTGTGGGTTGAATAATGCTCAAAACTCAACGTTTTAAATTGTAATTCCTTCGCAAACTGAGTCTTACATAATTAATAGGTCACACCGCATCTCAAAGACACTTGAGTGCCGGGTTTTTCATGCACGGTATCAGGTCTCTACTACTCTATATCGTGTTACATGACAAAACACTTAGTTTGCACCTAACACATCTTATTCTGGTTACAGGATTAGATATTGTACTTTAGTTAAAGCGAAATGCCCTGAGCACACTGAAACGAGAAAATACAAGTGTCATTTTTTTAAAAATTTACTATTTGACAATATAAAAAAGTTTGAATGTCTATGACAAAAGCAAAGATGGCATTTCATTGAAAAATTGGTTTCTTATAAGTGATAATAGAGTTCGTTTTAATATTGGAAAAAAATTGGTTACGTGCATTTTATTTTATGCAGGCCTAGATGTTTTTATTATTTGTGGGGTATAGTAACCAGAATTTAGTTTAAAGAAGTTTTACTAATAACACTCAAAATATAACTATTCATCTGAATACAATGGTCAAACAAAGTGTTTTCGGAACCGAAGTGTTTTTTTTTTTTACATTGCAAGTGCAATTTAAATTAATGTAGGTTCATATTAGAACATACATCTTTTATTTTTATTATTATATATATTATATACTTTTATACATATTAAATTCATGTTTTATATTATTTATTGAACAACTATATATAAAAAATTACATTTAAATTATAATTTAATATATTTATTTATAAATTTTTATATTTAAAATTGGATAGGGATTGTTGGACGAGAATCGGGGCGACCTTTGACCAGTAGTTTGACTTATAGTTAAAATAAAAAATAAATTTAACTCCAATACTTCAATTATCTATAAATAGACGCATTTCCAGTTATATACTAATAAACTTTAGAAGAACAAAAGATTATAGAAATGGCTGATCTTTGTCAGTGTCCGCTCCACGGAGATAAAAGTGTGTTATGACAAATGCAAGATCATATATCTCTCGAACTGTAATATCATATGATGGTGACGGCTTTGGAATGGATTCGATAGCACAAGTAGTACTTGCAATAAGTTTAATGCTGTATACTTACAGTGTTTTTCTATTTTTAACTCTAAAATATACTTAATTTATGGTCACAAATTATTTTTTTAAATAGAACTTCACGAAATAAAGAATATATTATGTTTATAACTATATTCTTCTCATCTCCCTTAAATGAATTGAAGCTTAAATATCCTCATATCTATAGTAAGTTACAAAAAAGAGCTATCACAAATAACTTTTGTTCTAAAAAATATCGCTGTAAGTGGTTTCTAGATAGAATACAATTTACATTTCCAATTGCAATTTTTCCGAAATGTACTATGTGCCAATATTCATAAAATAATTCAAAAAAGGCCACGCGATCATGCCACTAAATTCACTCGCGTCATCCCTGACATTTTGTTGAAAATGTGTTTTGTTATTGAGTTAATACAGTCCATATTGTCTTAGCAAAAAAAGGCCGCGCGAGTTTTGACGCCTTCATATGCGCAGTGCTTTACAGTGGCCCGAAATAAAATCACAGAAATTAAACAGCGAACTATTTTCACAAACACCAGTTACCTGATTCAATAAGAATGAAGCAGTTAGGTACAAGGTGTTGGTACAAATTAAATTTTCGCCTTACAAGCATCGAGGCGTTTTTTCAGAGCTGCCGTTGTTGCCACTATCTTATAAAAGATGCAGGACGGAACCGGAAAATTAATTTCAGACAATGCGGGAAGTGAACCATGAAACAATTTAAATAGAAACTGTTTTGAAAAAAATTATATGAGTGTTGATTTTACCTTTTTAAGAGTAAAATGTTTGTTTATAAAGCATTTAAAATTTAGTTTGCGTAATTATAAATGTGTAAGTATAAAATAATAGAAGTTAAGTTCAGATAGATCATATGCACGGATAATGACTTCAAAATATATAAAAAAATATCCATCTATTTAAAAAGCCCTTTACAGAAAAAAGGTCTGCCTAGCATATTTAAAAAAATAATAAATCTTTCTGTCATTAGAGGGGTCCAATTTGGCGATAGGTTGGTCTAGTAGCTTTAGCGTAGGCCGCTCAAACAGAAATAATGAATTTTCAGAAATAGTCTTTTCGGAATTTTACCTGGTCTGGGTATA
This sequence comes from Ptilodon capucinus, assembly GCA_914767695.1. Taxonomy (NCBI): domain Eukaryota; kingdom Metazoa; phylum Arthropoda; class Insecta; order Lepidoptera; family Notodontidae; genus Ptilodon; species Ptilodon capucinus. Next base: position 815,352 of record OU611813.1, on the reverse strand, counting down.
ACTAGGATCGCCACTAGTACAATGCAAGGTATCCGTAATATAAGATTTGCTTAGTTTCAGACCATACGATTATGTGTTGTCGTAGTTGTTTTTAATTATCAGCAAATTAAAAAGATTTGTCAAAATCTCGAGGCTAGTACAAGTAGACTGATTAGAAATTAAGTAAAAAAAAAATATGACCAGACAACACATTTTACCACCTTTTTACCAATTTTACCAAACTGTACGGTGTTTTGATGTGGTAATGTGACTACATCACCAATCAAAACACCATATGCCTTCCTTCCAACTATCCATAGATATTGAAAACCAAAGGTATCCTGGAAATATTTAAACAAGCCAAGTCGTCCCATTGTACGGGGATTGGATGTCGAAAATTGCCTATTACGTGCCCTGAGCACGCCGGTATTGCCTCCTTTATACAATTTATTGTCAGTACTATACTATTTGTTCGAGCTATTTGAGATTTATATTTTCAGAGTGAATTCTTTGATTTGATAGGAGATGAGTTTCTTGAGTAGATTAATGCATCACTTAATAACTTTGGGAATCAGAAAAGCGGAAGATAGATGCTCTGGAGATGTGGTGCTGGAGGAAGATGCTCAGAATATCGTGGACGGAATTCTGCACCATACTTCCGTGTCCATACTCCGAAAGCTCGGCATCACGCAGCGTCTGTCGGCTGTAGTACAATCGCGCATGCTACGATACTTTGGGCATGATTCTAGACGATATGGTGACTCCATAGAGCGGCTGGTAGTACAGGGAAAGGTAGAAGGAACCAGATCGCGCGGCAGGTCACCTATGCGCTGGACTGACCAAGTAAAGTCCGCAGTGGGCAACCGTGTGTCTGACTGCGCGAGGCAGTCTGCTAAGAAACAGCGATGGCGTGAGATCGTTCGGAGAGCTGTGTCTGTCCCCGCCACCGACGTGGATGCCTCGACGTGACCACGACCGCTCTGTTAAGAGCGAAACGAATGAGAAGAAGTAATAACTTATGCAATGTAATCACCAAAGCCTTACAATATCGACATTCATCAGAATCACTTGTAATGACATTGAAACATGTCTTTGTTTCTAAAAAGCTTTTCGTTTTTATGCCAATTGTATGTTCATTAACCTGTAATTTAGTTTTCAGTTTAACAAGAGAATCTGACATTAAGTTTACAATTGTTTTAAAATACCACTGTTAATTAATCAATTTATCTTTTTATAAAATCGAAGGTAATGTTTTTATACATTTCGATGCGTCCATGTCACAATAATAAACATTACTCCTTGTCTACGAGCTCAAGAGTGATCAGACGTACCACCTTTGTAATTAATAGGTTCAGGGTACGATCTCTACGCTGGCTATTGACATGAGCCCACACCTAGCACATGCACTTAGTTTTAGGGGTTAAAGAGACTACTTTGCTAGTAAGCCTAAAAATTATAGTCGTTTCTATTCGCTCCCTCCAGTGGTGTTAGCACGCATGTCAAGACAAGACCTTTGTCATAGATTTGCTCGCTCGCTCTCTGTCTAATTTCATACGAGAGAAAGAGACAACATCAAGATATTCCGCGACATACGACTAGTCTCGGAACACATGCTACAAATACTGCTTATCAAGCTGAAAATACCTTCAATATGATACAATTGGTAGTAGCGTTGTTGGTATATGTCTTTAATACTTTAACATAATGAAGGTAGGTACCTAACGTAGCGTTTACTCAAGAAGTGGCCATTATTCTTCATAACACATAAAGCGGGCAGTCCGCGAGACGGCGCGCATTTAATTTGGTCGGTCCATATATTTTAAAACGGGTGCGGCGAGTACATATCCCGCGCAAGGGAGGCGTATATTGTGGTGGCTTAACGAGCGGATTGTTTTATAGTGTTCATTATGAGAAAATCTGCTCGGTACTTGCTAGTTCCAGTATTAATTGTTCAAGGGGATGGGCCTAAATTGTTTTGTTAGTGATAAACGACTAATTAATTTTCTTGTAGACGTTTACCTTAATAGGCCCGTTCTGTCTGCAGAGGGGGTAAAATCTTGGGCGAAATTTACGTTAAATTTAAGATTCATACTAGCACTCAACTTTAAATACCAAATTGAATACGCTCTTGAGATATAATTTAGTACTATATAATAACACTACCTGTGTCCGCAACTTTACCTGACTCGAAATTTAAAAGCCTAAGTTTCTCTTTGTAACATCAGCTATACCAGAGTCAAAATCGGTCCCGCCATTTGAGAGTTTACCTCAAACAGACAGGCACGGATTTAGTTATAGGTACCATAATATATACTATCATAACATTTAATAATAAGCCGTTATTTTGCAATTACAAAGACACACAATCAACTTTTATTTTTTTGTATAAAATATTTTTTTTTCTTTATAGAGATTTATTTTTATTCTCACTACAATATCAGCGGCAAGTAACTATAATAACGCTTGTCAACCTCATAGGTTACAGAAAACAACCAAACCACGACAATATATTGAACTACGAGGGATTTACGTCATTCAAAATACTTGCTTACAAGCAAATTTCTCAAGACAATCCCTATTTTGGCATAATGAGTATGTAACGCCGTATAATTGACACGTCTGCGAAGGTTTAATCCCTTGCTCGGGACCCATCGCGCTAAGACCTCAACAACTTCTGATATTTCACACGTGAATTTCTGAGACTAGAATAGTAGGGACGAATAGAATTTTCTGAGACTAGAATAGTAGGGACGAATAGAATTGGAGTCTTTAAATAAGTACGTTTAGTTGAGAGGCAAACGTTAGCTACTCATATCAGCCATCAATCGCTTTGGCAATATAGTTAATTTTAATATATTATATGACGTAAGTACTATGATTTGATGACGGATTGTTTTGCATTAAAACTGACAAAAAAACTTGGAATGTGGTAGTAAAATCCCTGGACAACAAAGTGTGTACTCAAAAATCTATAGGTACTTATTATTATAAATCTGAAGAGTTTGATTGAACGCTCTAATCTCAGGAACCACTGGTTCGAATTGAAACATTATTTTTGTGTTGAATAGTTAATTTTGCAAGGAAGGTTATCACGCTACGACACACTAACTATAGACGCGAGTGAAACGGGGAGCACAGCTAGTGAACTGTAAAACCGCTAATTATACGGATAAAATTCTTATTTTCAACGATCCCAAAAGCAATCTATTTGATTTTTTATTAGCAGTTCTTGGTATACAATTTGAAGGTAAACCGGATGTGTAAATATTATTACTTATAATATATCTCAAACGGTTTTCATACACAGATACAAGTAACATGGGCTCTTTCTTGGACTATAAATTATAGCAACTGCCAATTCTCGTGAAGCCGACATGTTCGCTTTAATTCTGTGAAACTTAATTAGCTCAGGTAAATCGGATTGGGAGAAAGTTTTCGCATGAGAACTAGAGCGGAAACGACGGCAGCGCACTCTCGCGGCTTGGAAAGTACCCATAGTAACTACCCAATATAAAGTCGAACATACTTACCGGCGGCTTTTTTTTTTTAAGTATCCTGTTTAAATATACATAAAGATTGAATATCAACAGCAAAAGTCCGGCAACGTCTAATAAAATGGTGTAATTTTGATAATACAAACATACACTTAATTTTTTTATAGATATGTACATATTAAATTAATACATATAGATATGCAGGTAAACTAATAAAACGTCCCCCCCTAAGGAGCGTTAGTTGTCGTCGCAATAATATGAAAGCAACGAGATAAAATAGAAGAAGGAAAATTGTTATCATAAAAAGCGTACCGTAGGTAAGATTGGATGGGTTTATGTTAGAAATAACCAAACATTACCTATTGGTTGTAGGTATGTACAATTTTTAAAAAATCTCAAAATTGATTGCCTCCACAGCTGACAAAATGTCTGACTCTTTCCTCATACAACGAATCGGCCTAGCTATTTAACTCAGCAATGCAGTTAGCATTCCTGCTTATATTTTTTGCTTTTTAAGACTTTGCTTATTAATACTTAGTTACTTTAAAATATAGTACCTACATACTATCATAAATAAAAAGATGATAATGGTATTTTCTAGAAAAAATTTAATGTGGAGAAACAAAATACACATACTTCATTAGAAAGCACAATTACAAATTTAGAGTAAGACAACTGTACCGGAAACACCTGGCAGATTCTTAACAATATTTCTTCAATCGCTCAACGAACTGAATTTATTATTATAATATTATATGTATGTATAACATAGGTATATTATTATGATTATCTATATTAATTATATATAGTATTTAAGTATACAAAATTTTGTAATATTATTGGCTTTAATCATAATTTTATTCGTTTACCTATGAAAGTATTTTACCATAGTATTTTTTTTTCCTATTGTCTTTTTTCCCGACTCCTTTTCTCTGTTTGCATTCGCGACTTTTTTTATTTCTTGCACCCACATTTTTTTTATTTTTTTCTCTCTCTCTACATCACTCTAAGGTTGGCTGGTAGAAAATGCCTGAGGCATTAAGCTTACCTTGTACATTTTTACTTCTGTATAATTGTGCAAAAATAAATAAATAAATTACTACTTACAAATTATTCTCACGTTTTCAGAAAATGTTTATTTAAAATGAAACAAAAAAACATAGACGTCGATTAGAGGACCTCCTTCTTCAAACTCAGTTAAACAGCTTTTGTAGTTTGTAAACTGTTAAAATATCACTAATATAACATCAATAGGTACTTGTAAATAGGTGATATTAAGGGGCTGATTTCATACGGCATAACACCGACCCGCGAGTAAGTCGTGCTCTTTGGCCGATAAAATGCAAATGCCCGGGATTCGTCCGAAGTTTTCTTATTACTGGTGCTAATAAACGATCTCGTTCAGCGTAGGGGGACCGCGACCACGGTACGGTACCATTGTTCCATGTTTGTTTTTATTTGTTTTATAAAAAGTTTTATCTAAACCTGTAAACGAGCAGGGATAGCACGTGTGTCAATACTACACCTGAGTTACGGATTGTGTCGCGTCCCTCGTTAACTGCCCTATTTGATAGGGTAGAAAGAGACAAAATCGACATCTTGCGTGACATAACTATGCTGGATTGGCCGAACAAAGTCAGGGTCAAGTATTTCGTTAGTGGTTATTGTTTAGGCCTGTGGGGATACTTACATTTTTTCAGTTACAATTTTTGGAATGTCCTTATCGCGCGTTGTGAAAGGGGGCTAGACGGAAAAAATTAAGACTGTAACGAAATTTAGTAACGACACTTTTACATATGTGTGTGTGATTTTTATTGTAAACATTATACTGTACTGTTGTACTCCTTTTCTAATTTGGTTAGTAAGAAGACAGAGAGTTAACAACTCAAGTCATTATTGTGGAAAAAATACCCACTTTGCAGGTGCTTTGAAATATTACAACAATACCTAGAAATTCTATTACAGTCCCATCCTTTCCAAGGGTCCTTTCAAACAAAGTAAATTTTTTCAAAACCTGACCTAATTTTCATTCAGTCGACTCCTTTTGAAGAGTTAATTTTCCTGTACGGGCTATTCAACGGCTGTCCACACTCATTAAGGCAACGTTTGAATGTGCACTCATTTGAGCCACGACCTAGATATCGAATGAAACTGTAGAGCCAGCGTTTTCCGGCGCATAATGACGCATTACGCCTATCTTGTGAATGGGATGCAATATCCTGGAATCTGGAGTTTGAACTAACTAAGTACGTGGCAGTAGGTATTTTTGAATTCAAAAGCCAATTGATAATATCGATAACTTGCAACTACGTGCAGAGTGTAATCCTTCAGGAATCAGGCACATACCCACGAATTTATAAAAATAATGGCTTTAGAAAATTGAGGTAATTTGAGTAATGAAACTGTAGGTAGTAGGTATAGCAGTGGTAGCCGATTGGTCGAACGCACGCCTTGCAATCAAAGTGTGCAAGTTCAAATCCCGGCTCGCACCTCTGGGTTTATGTGTGAATCTCATTTTCATCCGTGATTGTCACTTGCTATGAAACGGTGAAGGAAAACATCGTGAAGAAACCTGCACTTCTGAGGGAACTTGACTAATTCTCAATAGATGTGTGAAGTTTGCCAACCTGCACAGGGCCAGGGTGGTGGACTATGACTATTGACGCACGAGAGTTGACGCTCGAGTGAGCATTTCAAATACATTTTTTATCTAGCAGAACACACAAGGGACTACGTGATTTGATATTTTATTTTTTTATACATAATATATAACTTTAGTTAAGTGCAAGACGAACGAAATGATAGTCTAGATTTCACTTACCCATCTGTAGATAAGCTTAGTTTAAAGTTGAATGCTCGGAAGTATAGCGTCACGATCCAGAGCGTCTACTCACAAAAACCGAAACCGAAACATCAGAAACTGCAATAACTCCACTCGTAGAAATGTTCAGATTCATTATTGGTGTTCTTACAATAATATTCTTTATGTTACAAGTCGTAAGTATAAAAAAAATACGTATATGCATGACTGAAATTTACTATTAATTTACTATAAATTTACTATTCATTTACTATAAATTTACTATTCATTTACTATAAATTTACTATTAATTTACTATAAATTTACTATTAATTTACTATAAATTTACTATTAATTTACTATAAATTTACTATTAATTTACTATAAATTTACTATTAATTTACTATAAATTTACTATTAATTTACTATAAATTTACTATTAATTTACTATAAATTATACCGTTGGGCTGAGGCGGTCGAGAGCAAAGGTGAGGCCTTAGCGGTCAGCCTGGATATAGCGAAGGCCTTTGATCGGGTGTGGCATAAAGCGCTTCTTTCGAAGCTTCCCTCCTACGGGCTGCCTGAGAAATTTTGCAAATGGGTCGCCAGCTTTCTTACGGATCGGAGCATCGTTGTCGTAGTCGACGGATCATGCTCGGATCGCAAGTCCGTAAATGCTGGCGTCCCGCAAGGCTGTGTCCTATCCCCAACCCTGTTCCTGCTGCATATCAACGATATGTTGCATCATATCAGCAACTTCCGTTGTTATGCAGATGACAGTACAGGAGATGCTGTTTACACCGGTCGTGCTAATATTTCTCGGGCAAACGTCGATGAGTGTCGGAACAAACTTGTGTCTGAAGTCGAGACTTCTTTACATCTAGTCTCGAACTGGGGCAAACTGAACTTGGTGCAATTCAACCCCAATAAGACACAAATTTGTGCGTTCACCGCCAAAAAGAACCCCTTTGTCGCATCTCCTCGTTTCGAAGACACTATCCTTAATGCCAAGCCAAGTATCGGGATCCTTGGAGTCGACATATCGAACGACGTGCAATTTCGCGGTCATCTGGAAAGTAAGGCCAAGTTGGCCTCCAAAAAGCTGGGTGTGCTCGGTAGGGCGAAGCGGTATTTCACTGCGGCTCATCGCCTGCAACTTTACAAGGCGCAAGTCCGTCCGCACATGGAATACTGCTCTCACCTTTGGGCCGGTGCACCACAGTACCAACTTCTTCCTTTTGACCGCCTGCAACGAAGGGCAGTTCGAATTGTCGATAACAAAAAGCTTACCGATCGGCTAGACCCTCTGGCGTTGCGTAGAGATGTAGGCTCCCTCTGCATTTTCTACCGCTTCTATCATGGAGAGTGTTCCGAGGAATTGTTCGGTATTATACCTGCCGCTGAATTCCACCATCGCACGGCTCGCCACAGACTGCATTACCATCCTCACCATCTGGATGAATGGCGTTCCAGTACAGTGCGATTTACCAGGAATTTTCTCCCTCGCACCACCAAATTGTGGAATGAACTTCCTGCAGCGGTGTTCCCGGACCGATGCGACAAAGGTATCTTCAAGAAACGAGCATACTCATTCCTTAAAGGCCGGCAACGCACTTGCGATGCCCTTGGTGTTGCAGGTGTCCATGGGCGGCGTTGATCACTTACCATCAGGTGAAACGTCTGCTCGTTTGTCTCCCTATCTCATAAAAAAAAAAACTATTAATTTACTATAAATTTACTATTAATTTAATTTGGTCGAATATTCTTGTTTTCTTTGTTATATATTATTGTTGTGGACAAATATAGCGTTATCGACTTGGTGAGTAGCCCCTAGATTCAAAGAAAATAAAGTACACAAATGCTCGTATCGTAAATTGTCATCGGAGCCTCTACCCGAGCAAAGAAATAGAACATTTACCACATTCTGAGAAAATATTTACTGCGAAGGTTTGCGCCGCAGTTCACGACTATAAAGTGCATGCACTCCTCAAAAATATATCTCCAATAAACAACGTAGAAAAAAGGTATCTTTAAGCAAATTTCAATCTTGGACTGTTGTGTGTGAGTTTAAAATCGTTCGTGTTTGAGACGAAGAATGTTACTTGAGAAATATGTTTTGGTGCAGATAAATTCAACTGCAGTGTCGTCGACGCAAACATCGAGACGTGTATGAATTCGCGTCTTAAATCATACTTAGCATTTTAGGCGATAATTTTTATTACGGAGCTGTGGGAATATAATTATTTAAAAATATTTATTATACAAATCAATTATACAAGACACAAGACTATCAGCCCGGACAATTTTAAGCATTCTTCACAAACTATTAAAATAACTATATACAGGCTCTCAATACCAGCAGTATGGCAAACATTAGTAGTTTCTCAATGATTGTGACCCAATCATGACAATTAGGATCCTACTATATGATAAATGTGAAAGTTTGTGAGGATGGATGGATGTTAGTTACTCTTTCGCGCAAAACTACTCAACAGATTTTGATTAAACTTTACAGTGGTATTGATTGTACATCAGAATAACATAGACACTACACTTTATAGTGATATTGAAATGAATCATCGAAGTCTGCGGGCACGAAGTCACGGGTAGAAGCTAGTGTTAAATAAATGAAAAGAGTAACCATGGTAAAAATTACTTAGAACAAAAAAAAAGTTGATAGCAGTGGTATACGAGTGGTCGACCGCACTCCTTGCAATCAAAGTGTGCAGGTTCAAACCCTGGCTCGCACCTCTCATTTTCATCCGAGATTATCATTTGCTATTAAACGGTGAAGGAAGACATCGTGAGGAAACCTGCACGAACAACACGAACCTGAGGGAACTTGACTAGTTCTCGATAGATGTGTGAAGTCTGCCAACCCGCACTGGGCCAGTGTGGTGGACTATGACCTGAATCACCCTCGCATTGATGGGAGGCCCGTGCCCATCAGTAGGACGTTAAAAGGGCTGTAGTAGTAGTAGTAGTAGTAGTAAAAGTTGGAGATTTAAATAAAAAGCCGCAATAGTACCTACAATTGATGTGATTACTGAATTCCGATGCTTAATTTACCAGTATTCTTTAATGAATTGCTATAAAACCCTCTGAATCACATAGAAAAAATCTCTACGTTGTGTTAGGAGTTAAAAATGGTTGTATAGGATAGAGTTCGCTACACAACTTACTGTAAAATTATACATACGCCGTGAACAACAATAAAATGGTAGAGCGAAGTTCGCGGGGAAAGTTTGCAGGTAGAGACCAGAGAGTTCGACTCCTGAGCAATTTCACGCAGGCACGGGCGGCGCGCGCCGGCTGCTAGCAGGGAGTAATATTTAAAAAACTTTCTGTACATCGTTTATATCGGGTTACATAAAATCTTTGTTTTCGTTTTGTATTTACAACAATGTTTTAAAAGGAGAACGCAGGGGTGTACTGATCCTTAAAGCAGTTGTATGAGATAGTGAATATTTGAAAAAAGCAACCATGGAGTTTCTTGCCCATTCTTCTCCATAGGACATGCATTCTGAATGGGTGGTAGAGCTACTATTTTTACTATTTATTGACAATTCATAAGTGCCTGTATTGGTTTATATGAATAAAATATATCCTGATCCTGATTCTGATTCTGAAATTAAACTGTCATGATTTATCTCATGTATGTTTTTTTATTTATCCTGTAAGCATATACTATATTTATAACTAGCTTCTACCCGCGACTTCGTTCGCGCAGACTTCAATATCTTTATAAGTTATAGACTATGTCGAGGAGTGTAACGCTATTTGACTTTAGGAGAGTATACTCATTCGCCGCAGAAAAATTAGCTGATTCCAAATATGTATGTACGTCAATATCGCCCAAGAGTGTCGCTTAAGTCAAATAGCCTTTCACCCCTCGATATGTTATTCTGATGTATAAACACTGTAAAGTCTCATAAAATTCCGTTCAGCAGTTATTGCGTGAAAGAGTAACAAACATCCATCCTCACAAACTTTCACAAATTTTATAATAATAAATTATACATCATCACGCCCCGAAACTGATTTATAGAATTGATACGCGTTCAATGATCAAAGGTACCTTTTATCATGCCTCGAGGGAGTTACAAATCGCAAAAGACATCCGGAGCAATGTTACGCAGGTTATATCAACATGTGTAAATGATACAGGCTTGGTACTTATGCCACTATTTATTTCTATAGGTTTTATTTTAGTGCTAACATATAAGATTTTATTTTAATAATATGAAGATAATATGAATTATACTTTGATTACGTATACGCGCATAATCATCACAATTGACTATCTAGTCTTATGGGTTATTCGCGGGAAACTGTTAAAGCTTTTGACTTTAATATACATGAACTGACTTTTGCAAAGTCTGCATAGCATCAGCCATATTGTGTGAAGAAGGTTTTTTTTTTTAGTAAAATCCTGTTAATTATTTATCAGCATAAACCGTAATATTCCATAGGAGAGATATAGATATTAATAAAGCGGAAGTCGTAAAATAAGGCAACGATGTATAAAATGAAGGACCCCATAAGGAATTTAGTATTATCCACTAAAGATAAATGCCGATGGAATCTCGATAACTGTGGACGATTTAACTCGGGCCGTTTTGGCTAGTAAATAGGAATTATATCTTATTGCCGTAGAGGCAAGATTTTATATATAACTTTTTAGTATTCACACCCGATGAGCGTTACATATAATTCAACTAAAGTACATAATAACAGTAATCATAAGTAGCAGTTTTAACGCCTTTTATGTGAGGGGAATCCGAGTCATAGTTTACCCAGTGCAAGTTGGCGGATTTCACACGTTTACCGAGAACTTGTAAGGTTTCCTAACGAAGGTTTTCTTCACCGTCTTAGCAGGTGATAATCTCTAATTAAAATGAGAATCTCATATGAAACTTGTAAATCAATAGGTGCGAGCTCGGGATTTAAACCTGCACGCCTAGCTTCCAAGGAGGGCGTTTTATTTGTCACCTATATGGAAAAATAATTTATAGATAGGCGATCACGGTTTTATTTATTTTTTCAACTTTATCCGGTCATCAAAACGCTGGAAACTATTTCGCACAGCACATTAGCATTGCCATTCAACGTGGCAATGCTGCCAGCGTTCTGGGCACCCTACCGCCCGACAATGATGGGGGACTGTGGGGTATATAATTTTTTACTTTTATTTTTAGTAAATTATTATTACTAGTAAATTGTTGACTATGTAAATATTTTGTTTTTAATGTAAATAAAAGAAACCAAAAACTTTTTCATTTCGATTCAACTCAAGATTAGACTCTATTGTCTTTCTTAGCTGTTAAAACTAACCTATTGTATAGAGACTAGCTTAAGCAAACCCGCAGTACCTTATAAAAAACTCACAGTACCTTATATATTTACTGTTATACTAAGTCAATACGGTTACTAACACATGAATCGACTAACATACAGCGACAAGATTAGTTGGATCGCGCTCGTGTCTCCCGGGAGACGAGTCCGCCAAATATCATATCCCCGAAGGGGTAGGCAGAGGTGCACTGCAGTGCGCCCACACTTCGCCGATGTATTTTGGTCCCAATGTAATAGGGGGCGAGCCTATTGCCATTTTACCGGGCACATTCCCCCTCAATACGAGGGAGATTTGGGCCATAGTCCACCACGCTGGCCCAGTGCGGGTTGGTGAACTTCACACGCTATAGAAAGCTATAGACGTGCAGGTTTCCTCACGATGTTTACCTTCACCGTTCAGCTAGTGGTAATCATTGTTGAAAATGACATTCGCACATGAAAATTATCTCAGAGGTGCGGGCCTGGGATTTGAACTTGCACCCCTTACGTCCAAGGCGGGTGTTCTTGCCCGCGAGGCTACCACTCACCACTTTTCTATTAAATTGCCCTTAGTTTTCGTGTTCTTATCAGCAAGCCCTTTCATTTGCTACCCATACTGTGGTAATACAGAATAAATAACTATTCCGCCATCTTGGATGATCCGCCATATTGGAATTAGAATGACGTCACATAACTAAGCATGCATTGTCATCCATAATAAGCGTGTATACCAAATTTCAGCTCAATAGCTTTAAGATAACTGATTTAAAATTGAGTTGCAAGATTCCACCCGGACATACATTGCAAGTTAATATAAAGCTTGTAATAATAAAATTAGGAAGTAGGTTAAGAAAATATTAAATTATTATAATCGTATTAATACTACAACAGTAAAGTCTTAATTATGTGCTCATTTTTGTACATTATGGAATCGAACCTGCAACCACAATGTGCAGTAAATGGAGGTGTCAATGCTCGGTTAAATCAAACCCCCAAAATCACCTTCGTTGCAAATTTTAGTCTTTTGATTTCACATTGTTTTAATTGAAAAGTCTGTTGGTAACCCAGAATACATAATTAAATACATAAAATTTACGATTAATAATAAATAAACTGCATTATTGTAGGCAGGTAGTAACTGCAGCAGTAGTTAACTCGACAAATTGTTAGTCGTTAGTCAAAGAGCAGTGCAATAATTCAGTTATTTATGCCCCCGGGCTACTGTATCGCTAAGATTTATTAGCCCACTGTTACAGCTCGTAAAACTACCTACTTATCTACCTACAATTTTTATTCACTATTATATATATTATCCCGAACAGAGATTATGTCAATCTCACGAGAATTGGGATCCAGAAAACACTTCATGATGTTTTGTAATGTATTACAAATGTAGGTACTAGAGTTACTTATTAAGTGTAGATATAGATTAGTTTGCATAATCTACAAAAAACGTATGTTTAAAGATAAAGTTAGTATATTACAAGCTTACAAAATTTACAGTGTAGTAGCCTCGCGGGCAAGAACGCCCGCCTTGAACGTAAGGGGTGCAAGTTCAAATCCCAGGCCCGCACCTCTGAGATAATTTTCATGTGCGAATGTCATTTTCAACAATGATTACCACTTGCTGAACGGTAAAGGAAAACCATCGTGAGGAAACCTGCACGTCTGTAGAAAGGCGTGTGAAGTTCACCAACCCGCACTGGGCCAGCGTGGTGAACTATGGCCCAAATCTCCCTCGTATTGAGGGGGAATGTGCCCGGTATAATGGCAATAGGCTCGCCCCCTATTACATTGGGACCAAAAATACATCGGCGAAGTGTGAGTGCACTACAATGCACCTCTGCCTACCCCTTCGGGGAATACAGGCGTGATGATGATGATGTATTACAAAAATTAAAGTACTTTATTTCCCCTGAAAATCTAAGTAATAAAAACAAAATTCCTCTCGAGCAAAACGATTTGTAACTTTTCTTGCATACATGAAACATAATTAATTCGGCAATTTGAATATAATGACTGTACTATACACATATTAGCATGGGAATGATTAATATCCTCTGATAACGCATGTTTTGCGCGCGACGCGGCGCGGTGAGGCGCGGCTCTGCGCGGGGCCCGGTATTTCACTGTGAATTTTCATTAATATGTAACGTAGATGTTTTTGCATGCTTGTGATAAATTATACGGTTTCTTATGCGAAAGTAGGTGTTAAGATTAAATAGCTTAGGTCCTGTTTTTCGATGGAACGACAAGTAGATTAAGTAAAAGACAACTGAATCTCATGGTCTGAGAAATTCAAGGATATTTTTTTACACTTGAGCGGAAACTTTAAATCCCGTCAAACTATCATCAGTGAATATTTGTTCTCACCTTTTATAAAGCAAAAGAGGTTATTTGGCTCATTACAATAAAGAAGTCCAAAATCTTTTATACGATATGTCGTGCCACACTTTCTTACTTACTACTACTACTACTAATTACTAGTACAGCCCTTTTAACGTCCCACTGCTGGGCACGGGCCTCCCTTCCATGCGAGGGGCATTCAGGCCATCGTCCACCACGCTGGCCCAGTGCGGGTTGGCAGACTACACACATCTATCAAGAACTAGTCAAGTTCCCTAAGACGTGCTCAAGTGATAATCTCAGATAAAAATGAGATTCGCACATAAATCCCAGAGGTGCGAGTCGGGGTTTGAACCTGCACACTTTGATTGCAAGGCGCGCATTTGAAAAATACATTGAAAATGGCCTATGTTAGGTATCGCATAAAAAAGAAATCAGAATTCATAAATGGAATTGGTATAAACAAAAAAAAAACAAAAATAGTCGTTAGTTCTCACTATATCGCGCACCTGCCGACTGTAATTCCCGCGAACCCCCATAAATCGCGAACGTAAGAAAACAGTTAAACCGAATGGCCACAGTGATATATGCCGATGGAAAAAATCGCGCCTCCGATAGCAGCGATAGCATTCTGTATCTGCACAATAAAACAGAATATTGAAATACTATCACCCTCTTCCCTCGGATATGGTTGAGGAGAATGATGGCAGCTCCTCAAGTCATGTTCGTGTACGGGTGCTACTTGCGAGGACTGGTTCAATCATTTTCCATTTTCCTCTTAATAACTTATCATCTACTCTCCCATCTAGCGTTGAAGGCATCACACCAAAGCAATTATTTCTATAGCCACTTGTGATTTAGAATAATCCTTATACTGTAAATGGGAGTAGGCGCACCGTAAACTAGCTTCCTAAGCGTAATGCCAAAATTTGTATCTATTAGACTACGTGAGTATAATTCTTCTCTAGTATTGAGGCAAAGGTTTGCCTGCTGTTATGGCGTTGCTGCTCCTGAGAATATTACTCATAATCCTAACTATTTAAAATTTAAAAAAGAGTAACCATTGAGTTTCTTACGGGCACTTCTCAGTGGAAGCAGAATTCCGAACTGGTGGTGAAATCTGTCAATTTTTAAGTGCTTTATGGCCTACATTTTGATTTTGATTTTATTTTATAAATACACACATCGTTCAATGCCAAACTCAGTGAGGCTTGTGCTATAGGTACCATACAACGAACTGAAGGCGTTCCCAGTTATAATTTCGAAAAGGCAAGCAGGGCAAATTTCGAAAAGGTCTAATCCGAAATTTGCCGCGGGCGGGAATTGAACCGCAACCACTCTGTTTAGTAAGCCGAGCGGCCTACGATCAGAACACTAGACCAAGCTGTTATCGAACATGCATACATCTATAATATCATGTATCATCACATCTTAAGTTAGTTCCTATCTACTTACTTCTAATAGCTTATACGTAGATAAGGTAACGCGGTTTTATTAAAACTACAAACTAGTGATTTTAAATACAATACTATCAAATAACAAAGTAGGATTAACTAACAAGCATCTCGCATACCTCTATACCTTTCGCAAATTTATAGCTGGTTAACCCTTCGGTTGGAATTAGTTTTTGCGATGTACTGCTAACCGTTAGAACGTCGGTGTCTTTGCAGGCGGAGGGTTAAGCCAAATATGTGGAGCCATGAAGTTTCATCAGATGTAAAAAATAATAATATTTAAAGGAGACGGGGATCTTTGGGCCCAATTGTAATAAGTTGAGATATGGTTTAAAAAAAGCGGTATTTTTGTCTATTTCAAAATATAAAAAAATCTGCTCAATTCACCATCAGGGAGACGAGAAATCATAAAAATAAGTTTATTTCACTGAAGAAATAGAGTATCGATTACAATAATCGATTACTGTGAATGATTTAAACAATTGAACATAAAATACTTGATTCAATCAAAATGAATAAATACATTGTAATAATTAACAATAAAAAACTACAATTAATGTAGTAAATAACTGTGTGGCGTCCGCGTTTCCGAACGCTCCACAAAATGTCGACAGACGAGTTTCCGAACGCCCGCGCGCCCTAGACAGAGTGAACACGTTCGGTAGTTAAAAAAACAAATTGTGTTATTAATGACTAAGCACATAATTGTATTCATTTTAATATATTAATATACACTAAAATGGTTGAATTAACACCAAAACTGTATATTAAAACAAAATAACAATCACAGTTCAAAAATCAGCTGTATAGTATCTAGGTTGTTGTCACTTTGTTGAATAACCACACTTTTACTAAATCTCTTAAAATTCTGCTCTCAGATTGCCAAGATCAGCAAAATTTTCGGAGATGGTTTGTTAATATATAAGCTCTTAATTGACACCACTCTCATATTTTTACAACTGGGCCCAAGAATGTATGAAAGCGTATCCGTCTCCTTTGATTATTTATTAGCCCAAGTATTTAAATATTCCATCTTAGCCGGGTTTGATATCTACTGTAACAATTTAATATTAATTGATATAAGGCCATGAATTATTTAGCATAGCTTGCTAGATTAACATAACTAGGTACAAGTAATGTGATAATCTCAGATTGTTAGAAATATTTTAATAGCGGATACCCGGCGTAGGTATGCTACTACAATGTATGGACTGAATGTGCCTAATGCATTGTTTTGGTCTAAACCGTCTTCACATTATTGCCTTTCTAATGAACCCAGTTTAGGGCACATCGGTTGAGTAGTTTCAAAGTCTATAACTGAAATGGGTAGAAATGATTGAAGTATTTTAGATACATAGAATCAGAAACAGTTTTTTTTTATTCATATAAACCAATACAGGCACTTATGAATCGTCAATAACAAAAACAATAATAGTCCACCCATTCGAAATGCATATCCTATGGAGCTCCGCGAACTTGGAGGCTTATCTAATGGCCACACATTAACGGGCAAATTCAACGATAGTTTATATTATAAAGGTGGCGTTTAGAATAGTTGAGGGCCCCTGCTTCGCTAATACTGTAACTGGCGACCTGTGTCGCGCCCGCTGACATATTCATTGGTCGCCAACACTCGGGCCGCGCTTAATTTATCGTTTTAATTAACATACACATCTGGCTACGGTCGTGTTCTGTTCTGGTCGTACTGCTTATGATATAGTGTTTCTAGAGTTTGCGGAGTTATTTCGTATTGATGAATTAAAGAGGCCATATTTGAAGCCTCTTTTAGTGTATACCTATAATCGTCTTTTTAACCCCCGACACGTCATAAATAAAGATTTAACAATTTTCACCCCTTTCAATGTATTTTATTTGTTTGATAGCCGACAATACTTCTGAGATATTTAACGTTAAGATTGTTGACTTCAAGTTATTGTTGCTATAAATTGAGCTTCTCGATAAGAACGGTTGATAATTACCTATAACAAATACCTTGGCCTAGTCATTTGCACATAGTGATCTTATGCCACAATGGACTAAGAGGTAGACCAACTTCTGTGACTATTATTATTTTTATTACAAAAATACAGCAGCTTTATTGAATCAGAGAAAAAGTTAATTCTTCAACAAAGTCACATTGACGGCACGAGAAAATTTTAAAGCGCGGTGGCTTAGCTTTAACCACAGAAAATCAATATTTATTTATATAGGCACAAAGTTCATTTCGGTGTTGGCAAAAAATTTGCCACGCGAGTTTTCACACCCCAATGTGCGTTAATGATTCCTTGTTAGCAGTCATTGTGAAAAAATTAAATAGTAGAGTAACAAATTGCCGCATTACGGATTTTTAAAGTTATTTAGAAAAGTCTCATCGTGTCGTCCATTTGGCGGAGCGCGATGCTGCCACGAGTGTCTTCCCTGAGTGACGACGCGGCGCGCGCTGATGACGCAATTAGCGTTACTCTCGAAAAAAACCTCTTGTAAATGGGATACAAACGTAGTAAATTTACAGGGATGCAAAAATAAATACATACAGTATATCTTATTCATCGTACGATCCCAAACTATGTAAAACTTGTACTATAGGTAAAGGACTGGGTGCGTTCTCAGTTTCAACTAGACCAACGCAAATTCCGAAAAGATCATTTCCTGGTGCAGTGAGCCGAGTGACCTTCGATCATACCACTAGACCAAGCCGTCGTCAATATATTTTAAAAAAGGATGCTATGAACATATAATTTGTAGGGCATAGAAAACCTGCTTGCGTAAAAGTTAAAAATTGGGGGTAAACTTACCCAATTTTAACCTCCAATGTTACAATGTCTTAAAAGAAAACACTTGAATCGAAAAGTCTTTTGTAATATCATTGTAAACAGATTTTTCATGAAGTAAATTATATATGAACCTGAGGTAAATCTGAATGGATTATTTCGTTATGCGTGAGCTGGTATTTGCATGAATAGTATAGGCACGTTTATACCATATATTGTTCACTCAGCAGATATCTACGAAAATAAATCTTGGCTGCAACTAAATTTTTATGTAAAACTTTATCTATTGAGTAAGGAGTCTACAAGTTAAATTGATTCACAAGCGAGCCATATTACAATGCATCGCACGGCGTCTACAAGTTGATCTAATGTATACTCGTAGCAAGTAAGTAAGGTGTCATGTTAATGGAAAGTTTCAGGATAACATGGGTGTTACCGTGAACATAAAATAAAACTAGTTATATTTTCTATTCATTTTTTGTTTAATATTAGTAGCCTATAGTATTATAGTAGCCTATAGTATTATAGTAGCCTCGCGGACGAAAACGTCCGCCTTGAACGTAAGGGTTGCAAGTTCAAATCCCAGGCCCGCACCTCTGAGATAATTTTCATGTGCGAATGTCATTTTCAACAATGATTACTACTTGCTGAACGGTGAAGGAAAACATCGTAAGGAAACCTGCACGTCTATAGAAAGGCGTGTGAAGTTCACCAACCCGCACTGGGCCAGACTATGGCCCAAATCTCCCTCGTATTGAGGGGGAATATGCCCGGTATAATGGCAATAGGCTCGCCCTCTATTACATTGGGACCAAAATACATCGGCGAAGTGTGGGCGCACTACAGTGCACCTCTGCCTATCCCTTCGGGGAATACAGGCGTCATGGTGTATTTTTTTTTATCATTAATAGTCGTCATTTATACAAATTCATATCATTGAAGTGTCTATTTGTTATGTCGAAATAACAGTGTATGAAAGTATATACGTTACTAATAACGAAAACGCAATTTTCTATTTGATTGTCTGTGCGTCTGCTTGTATACTCCCAAACGACTAGAAGCATTTTGACGGGACTTTTATAAGAAGATAGCTGGTATTACATGGAGTAGCCTAAGCAACTTTTATCATAGAAAAATAGTTAGGGTTCCGCTGGCAAAAAAAAACCATTTGTTCCGGGTAATAGAGTTCCTGAATTCCACGTGGATGAAATGGCAGGCAAAGCTATTTGTTAATATGTTTAAAGAGTTTATGTAATAAACATGAAAATAAAAAGAATCAGTTGGTCCAGTTGAGACCTAAATAGGTCATAAAGACCTAAATAGGCTTTTACCTTGAAAAAATCAAAGATACCTAACGATCCCTGAAGCGACTTTGTGACTTATTTAATTTACTCGTATAATTGAAAGAGGCAAATACGAGATACTATCTAGACAAGAAATTACCAAATGGATTTTATTCAAACAATTAACATACAAAGTCAAGAAGGAAACGGTTATTATTTCGACATCCAGCCTGTGTTGCCTGAATAAAAATATTTGCAAGGCTCTTAAAGTAATTACATCATTCCGCAACTTTGTCTGCGAAATGTGGCGCTTAAGGAATAGTTAACTTAAAGTTATAGAGATACTTGTGATGATTGTTGAATATCTCATACTGTAGATATTATATTTATAGTAAAAACACAGTAAAGTATGTAGTGATAGCCAAGGCTCGCCTACAAAACAAGGCATGCAGGTTCAAAAACACTTTTGTGATTTTTGGATTTCATGTATGAATATCATTTCAATAATGTGAAACGGTGAGAGCAAACGTCGTGAGGAATCCTGCACATCTATAGAGTCATGTGAATTTCACCAACCCGCATTGGATCAGGACGGTGGATGATGTCCAAATTGACCTCGTTATATGAATTAGCGGGTGAAGTTGTAGTCTTGACCCGCTAATTCATATAACTATTTGATCTAATCTAAGTGAATTAAAAAAAACACTGAACAATGCAGTTATAAACGTGTGCATGAATTAAAATTACTTTAAATTTTGAGGTTGATATATTTTTAATTTTGACTGTAATTTATGTTATAATTTTAACTTAATGAGTATAAAACACGCAAAAAGACATACGGTTTGAATTGAGAACCTCCTCCTTTTTGAAGTCGGTTAAAAATATCAATTTTTTGAAGCCCTATAAATACTATTTTTTAAAGAGTTACTGTGTTAAAATGTTGGGTCTAATATTTTATTTCACTACGCCTACAGGAAATACTGAATTCTTAACGATCTAGAGTAGTTCCTTATCTTAAGCCAGAGGCGGTACTTATCATATTTAATTGTAGCCGCTCTGGCTACTACGGCGTAGCCCGCGTAGTCGGCGTAGCTACTGAATGTTCCAAGGGTCTCAAGTAGAAACGTTTTATTAAGAAGAAAAAGATATTACATTTTGGAAGTGTTTAGTGGGTTGCTAAAATTATTTAAAGTATTTTTGGTTTTTAGAAAATAAGGCACTATTCAAAGGTATTTTTGATTTCCTAATTTGCATGGATCATAAAGTACATAGAAACATTCTTTTTTTTTAAATGGTACCTTTAAATTGTGGGTACTTTAAAATATATAAGTATTTTTTGTACGGTAAGCAAGTAAGAACACTTACCCACAGTTTTGAATAACAGAAACGTTATATTACTTAAATCGTTATAAGTTTTGTTGTAATCTTCGATAATTATTATAGTTTGTAAGATTAAAATGTAGTGCGACTTTTTTAAATAACTTCTTAGAACTAAATTATGGTTAAGTACTTACCGTCCCGAAGTCGCCGATATATTTACAAACGGAAGAAGACAGTCTATACAAAGTTCATACGAAGGTAACATACATACAACTACAGTAAAATCGTATACAAAGAACCTAACACACTACCACAAACGACTAAAATACTACTTTCAACTTCACAACCGGTGAGCAGCTTCCTAAAAACTAACTATAATAACCGCTAAAGTTTAAATTTCGAATAGGCCCGTTCGAAATTTGAACATTCCAAATGTCATTTGTTTTTTTACTTATTTGAAAGTTTATGTGTGGCCAGTTCGGAGCGCGTGCTACTTGCAGCGGCGGCGATGTAGCACTGAGCTCGACGGCTATCAGACAGTATAACGGCTGATAGTGTAGGTCTAGAATAGGTGTAGGCACAGGAGCCCTAACCACGGCTAGTGCATGCGTGGGGCGAGTTCAGGGACGAGTTATTGCTTAGTAGCGCAACAGACTTTAGACTCTTTATTAGTTGTTTTAGGAACTATTATATGTATAACTCCTTAGTACATATCATTATATGAAATACTTATCTAGTTTTATCGATATATGTAAAGATGGAATTCTTATGTCAATGATTTGTAGGTAGATTTCAACTTCAAAGTAGCTACTTAAAGAGCTCAGGTAGCTTTTATAAGCTTAGCTTCCTTGTACTGTTACTACTACTACTATTACTACTACTACTACTACAGCGCTTTTAACGTCCCACTGCTGGGCACGGGCCTCCGCTCTATGCGAGGGGAATTCTACTGTTAAACCAAAACCAATTTCAAACTCCGATTCTGAAACAGAAAAAGTTCTCAAAATCTAATTGGACGTTCCAACCAGCATTGCGAACGACAAACAAGACTACTAGTGAATGTAACACATCACGGTCGCGGCACATAGGCCTCCGCATTCCTCTCGCTAGATTCAAACTTTGACCATTATTGCTTTCTGCGTCGCCGCCCAAAGAAATTTACGAAATCACGTGCTAGAGGCGAGTGCACAAAGCGATTGTGATTTCAACACGGAGGCCGGAAGGGCGAGCGCTCTTCGTATTTCGAAATGTTCGAATTTCGACAAAGGCGTGATTGTGCACAGATACGAACCATCACGTGTGGGCGCAGCGCCATCTATGATAGGAAATGGGAACCGCTTAGCCGGCCGTTGATTGAAACGTCGCGTCAGAGGTCGGTGTTGCGATCGCAATATTTCAATTGTGGCATTATTTTGTTGGGCAGTGACTTCTATAGACATAATTGTGTTTAGAAGGTAGCTAGTAGTCTGAAAAGAAATAAGTGGTTCAACAATTCTGACATAATTATTATTTAGTTACTTAAACAATCAAATTCCTAATTATTGTTGATTAGTTACATTTAATTATTCCGATAAATAATCAAACTAGGAGTACAAAATATAGGTTTAGTAAAATGCTCTTTATTAATATCGGTCTAGAGTAGGGATTTAAATAAATGTAGTGAATTCGCTCGCATGGGCATGTTAGCGGCTTAACGTTGCCAAATTACGATTGCTTACTTAAACACAAACAATCTTTTATAACCCGTTTGTTTTACTTACCAAATTGTGTACGTCTGTCCGATCCCAAGTGATTTTTGTCAAGTCGAGTTTGCGAGCTAGTTTGTATGCTAGTTATCTTTATTTATAGAGTGTAATGTACCGGCGGCGAGGGAGCCCAGCTTGTTATAGCCGGGCCTAGGGACCTATGCCGTAAACCGACTCGGTCCGGTGTTTTGTTACGTTATAAGAAAAGGATTTATGTAGGTCGCTCGCTGTGCTTGTAGCGGAGCGCTGGTGACGCCGAAAGATCGTCGTTGGGAATTCCAGAAAGGACTCCAGGGCGGATCGCAGTGGAAATATGAGACATGAACTATGTGCAATAGTATGTTCTGTCGCGTAGAACAATAAATGAGATAATAACTTTACATTTATTAAGTTTTATATTAAATTATTGTTCTTTCATCGTTTCATATTGCATACCTACTTCTTTCTCTTACAGTAAACAATGTTCACGATCACAGAACAATGAGAGATTATTTGCTTTCGTGTGCAAGTTTTAAAAGCACCAAAATTCAATGACATAAAAAATCCGCTCTGAGGTACTCATCAAAAGATCCCAAACTAAGCAATGGTTGTATAATTAAAACCATACAGTGACCTGGGAGCGATCCCAGTTCATAAATGTTCGCGCCATAATATAGTTATAGCACCTAAAAACGGTAGCCCACGATTTCCCCAAGATATATTAGAGAAAGGCAATTTGTCGCAGACTGGAATCTAACTCACAACCCGATGCAGGGACCCGAGCGGCCTATCCTCCAACTACTACACCAGGCTGTTGTCAATAATAAAACGGCTTTAATTTCACGTTACTCTAAATAGCAGTATCACGTCAATCGCTCCCATCAGCCCGTATCATTTTAAATCCGCCATTACCCATCATTATCATTACGGTAACCGTTATTGAAATTGAATCGTTCCAGTAATGAACCTGTATCGATTCGAGTGGATTGCTCGATACCAACTCAATAGTCCGAATAAAACTTAATAGCCCACGCTGGTAGCGAACTATTTAAACATTTAAATAGGTTATAGTTACCTCCAAATGTTGTAAGGTAAGGAGTCATTCTCCTATGCAAGATTTCACTTTGAGGTTGCTTTATAAAACATAAAAATACTGCAACAACTTGCCTGTATTTTCCAATGGGGCGAGCAGACGTGTACTGCAGTGCACCTACACTTCGCTCATGTAACTGTGATGCAGCGAGTTTAAGTAGACAGATAGTGTGCTCTTTATTGCAATACTAAGCGTACTCAGAGTAGGAAGTAGGATTTCTTAATTAGTACTTATTCTTATGTTATTAAATGATTATATCGAGGGGCTATTTGGCGAGGGGGACTATGACTTAAGTGACATTTTAACTTTACAGGAGAGTATGCTCATTCGACGCGGTAACATTAGCTGATTTCAAATATGTATATAAGTCAATATCACCCAAAAGTGCCGCTTAAGTCAAATAGACTTTCACTCTTCGATATTTCATTAAATTAGATTCGTTATAGTCGCACCCGTAATTAGCAAGTATTCTGCTAGAAATATTACTTTAAACTGTATTGTTTGTGGTTTGTAAGTGGGTTGAAATTCCTTTGAACTTGAGGGTTTGTGTTAGAGTCAACACATTAAAGACAATCAGACACCGATTCTCTACATTACCATACATTAAACGTCCAAATAAGCACTTTAAACATTCCCGAGCGGCATTCGCAGCAGTGGACGGCGCACCTGCCGGCCAACTTTGTACCACAATTTAATTAGTTATGGAGATCGCAGACCGTTCCCGAGCCGCGCCCGGTGTGTCCCGTGCTCTATGTAAATTGTTTTCCAACTTGTTAGTTTGCCTTGATACCGACGAATTTGTTCGGCTTCTTACCCTTACAGCAGCAGTAAAGAAGGTACAAGCTAGTTATAAAAAAAACACGATTTCTAAGTGTTCAGAACCCTTATTTAACCTGTTTATTTACTACCAAAGACGTTAAAGACGTGTGCGAAGACACTGAGGTGTCAAGAATTGCGTATCAAAATCTTGAAAAATTGCCAACCCTAAAACGGAATCAAATGAATCATAGAGGAATACCAAAATGAACTCTGTGTCAATATATGTCTATATTAAGATTGAAAATCTGTGGTAGAACGCATGCCCTCACGCGTCAATGTCATTTTGTTGAAGAATGGACTTTTTGTTTGAATCAATACAGTTTGTTTTGGTAATGAAAAAAATGGGGCTTAATCCCGTCAATATAATGCAAAAATCCCATTCTCATCTCGATATAATTTATGTCCGAAAGTCAATGATGTCATCGTGGAACTAACTTTGTCTAGTTAATAGAAATACATCTACTCATTTAGGTATAAAGTAACATCATGTAAATACACTGTCTCCCCTACAATTTATGCACCCTAGATTTGGAATCTGATTCACATTTTAATGGAAAATAGGTACTATTAATAACAGGACCCTCTAAACAAATGACTGTATTATCTATTCATTACTTTAAGAATGTATTGAGTGTATAAATTAATAAACAATCATATTGTTTTCTAAACAACAACTAAATATGAGAGTACCCAGTTATTAACTATGACATCAGGACGTCTAACACCTCAGTCCCCCCGTGACCATGGTTGCTGTAAAGCAGCCGAAACGTCGGGAAAATAAAATAGTAAATAAACGCGATAAAATCCGTAAAATAGTTTAATTTTAATAAACACTCGTTATAGCCAGCAGTATATTATTGCAAATCTCATTTTGCGGTAAAAAAATACCATCAAGTATTTCAGAAGGGGTGGGCAGAATTGCACTATTGAAATTTGTTGGCCAAAATCGAAACCAATTTAAAAGGGACGATTCTATTATCATAGGGCATTCAGAAATATGGCCAATGGAAATTAAAATATCCCTACATAGAAATATTTTTATAAACAATTTAAAACACTGATACATTTTAAACATGGTCCGGGATCTGGTTATTGTGGTATTGGTTATTGTGGTATTACCAGGAGTTTTGAAGCATTTTTAAATTATTTTAGAGATTTCTACGCTGAACATTATATTTTGTTACTTTGTCGAGGAATTAAAAAACCAAAGACTTAGGTGCTCTCATTCGATACACGTGCTAATAATATTCATCATTCATTAATTGTTTCATTAAAATCTGGCGAATAAAATATATTTGAGAGTTTCGCTCTATACTATACTATAATGAATTTTAGTAATGGGAAAAAATAAAAATCTATAGCGCGGAAACTACGCGGTCGTTGGGCTAATGAAACAACACAAACCAACAGTAATACGGTGTACAAATGTGTTGTTCCATAGTAATACAATGCACATGAGTTTTAAGGTTTTGATAAAGTAAGCAATTTTTTTATACAAGTATATTTTCATGTATTTTCATTGCTATTTTTACTTTTACTACTTTTTCATATCGATGGTTAAGAGGCGAATTTACTCAAGCGCCATTTTGGTAACTTAGCACGAAACCCAGCTCAAACGACGAAGAAAAATTCGCTGATTCCAATGATACAATACAACTCAATATCGCTCAACATGGCGCTTGAGTCATTTCGCCTTTAAACCATCGATATCAAAACAGTAGATTTTTTTTAATTACTGCCATACGTTACTAGTGTCATGTAACGTAGCTTGTAGCACTCGTAGCACATACGTAGCTCCGTAGCCGTATACACGACCGTAGACCGCTACGTAGCCAGCGTAGCGCATTCGTAGCCCTTCAATTTGTTATGTAAATGTATCTTTTGTGCGTCCATCCGTCGAGCCGTCTCTACTCTATAAATTTGTACCACTACCGTTGCCTACAGTTGCACAATTACGTGTAATGCTCAGTGGGATAACGACCACTGATAAATAAATACGGCATCCCATATAAATACCCCTGATAATAACGTACGAATATTTAAAACATTTATTATTCAAATGCCAAATTATATGTATCGTTTACAGAATATAAAACCTTAAGTCTCAATTAAAACGGCAGTGGAGGTGATAAAACCGGCCAAGTGCGAGTCGGACTCGCGCACGAAGGGTTCCGTACCATTAGCTATAAAAACGGCAAAATCACGTTTGTTGTATGGGCTCCCTTAAATATTTATTTAATTATGTAATATATAATTTTATATATATAATTTTTGTAATAGCGGCAACAGAAATACATAATCTGTGAAAATTTCAAATGTCTAACTATCACGGTTCATAAGCTACAGCCTGGTGACAGACGGACGGAGTACAGACGGACGGACAGCGAAGTCTTAGTAATAGGGTTCTCGTTTTATCCTTTGGGTACGGAACCATTAAAACAGAATATCGATCGCATTTATCTACGGTAGGTAAGTAATTCATTACTAAGTAATAATTATCTATTCTGTAGTAAAAAATACATTATATATGTGAAAATAAAGAGTCTATAATATCAAATCATAATATAAATACTTTGGAGTAGTTCGTAGTGATACTTCCTGATCACCTTTCGTACAAATAAAATCCACATGGATTTTGTGATAGCTAGTCAATTGCGTGTGCAATTAACTATTGCTATGGAAGTGCTAAGTTGTGACAAGTATTACTAATAGGCGCCGATAACCGCGTTTAATTGGACCCCTGGGACCGGCAGGCTTATCTACCACCGGAGTTCATAAACTGCGGGGGATACCACATTAATGCAACATGTAATTATCCCATTAATACTTAGTGTATGAAACCTATGTAGTAAATATCTATTCCTACTTGAGTACACAGATATACTTTTTTATTAAATAATCTTAATACGTACGTTATCACGCCTGTTTGCTCCAAAGAGTTAGGCAGAGATACACCGTAGTGTACCCATTCTTTACCGATACATTTTGGTACCAATGTAATAGGGGGCAAGCTTATTACCGTTGTTCTAGTCACATTCCATTTCACGAGGGAGATTTGAGCCATAGTCAACTACGCTGGCCAATGCGGGTTGCCGAACTTCACAGTTCACATGCCTGACGATAGATGTGCAGGTTTCCTCACAATCTTTGCCTTCACCGTTTGCCAAGTGGTAATAATCATTGAAAATAAATATAGGTAAAAAGATATGCACTAGTGTTTCATAGATATACCTAGTACATTCTGCTGTGTTTGTTATTATTCAATATTAACAGTCTGCTTCCATTACAACCGTTTATTTTAGACAATCATGAACCGCCATGTAGTAATAAGGGTGACGGAGGCTGACGGGGGAGGATCTCTCCATTACCTACTGGTCATATTAATTAGTATTCAATAGAACTATGCCAGTATAATAAATCAATCAATCACGTGCAGGTACAAATCACCTATAACTCGCCACCAAATCTGATTGATCCACTTATCATATCTAACCTATTGAATTCAATAATCCGGTAGCAATCATCAAATCATTGAATCGGGCAGTGACGCGGCACGAATTCCCGGGACGGCTGGGGGCCACCGAGCCTCTCAATATGTAAATTGCGACGCCATCGAAAGCCTAACTGGGTATTGTGTTACCGGCCAATGGCCTGGATATCCCTATAAACGGCTTAGGTCGTCTGGTGGGCCGTTGGGGCGAGTTAAATGTAGCAGAAAATTGTTAGCCGTATCTAATGTTAATCATAGGTTGGTAGATTGTTCAAAATAAACGTATACCTAAAGGAAACGGATACGTTCGGAATTAAGGTTGATATTTTAATTTAGAACACAAACGTAGAGGATTTCGTAGAGGATTTGACATTAACATTTAAGAATAATAGATCAAATATGTATACCTAAAGCGATAGTTTGAAGTGTATATACCCGGGTACACTTGGGTCAAAGCACGCACTCTGCAAAATGTTTGCATTTGGTGCTAAAACGAACTCTGTATTGATATACATACAGATTGAATTTCGGCGTCATTGACATTTTGTTAAAGAATTAACATTTTCCATGATTTAATACCACTCTACAACAACAACTAGCAGTGGTAGCCGAGTGGCCGAACGAGGCACGCCTTGCAATCGAAGTGTGCTCTGGGATTTATGTGCGAATCTCATTCTTATCCGAGATCACTTGCTTATAAAACGGTAAAGGAAAACATCGTGAGGAAACCTGCACGCCTGAGGGATCTTGACTAGTTTTCGGCAGATGTGTGAAGTCTGCCAATCCGCACTGGGCCAGCGTGGTGAACTATGGCCCGAATCCCCCTCGCATTGAGAGGAGGTCCATGCCCAGCAGAGGGACGTTAAAAAGGGCTGTAGTAGTAGCAGTTAATACAACTCGTTTAGGTATTGACAAATATTTTGCCGTGCGCGTCGTGACTCCCCAGCGTGCTTGACCCTTATTCTATATTTTACACGTATCTATTTAAAATCTCACTTAATTTATTTAAGACAAGACACTTAATTTAGATAAGAAATTTATGAGTGATTTTTAATGGCAACCGGTGTCCTTATATTTCTTTGGTCACTGACTGAATTTTTTTATTTGAATGTGAACTCTCATCGCATGGGGTGCTTGAACTTATTCCATCGCTAGTTACACCGTGTTAAAATACTTGCAACTGAAATTCTTTCAGCAACGGTCGGCGGCCATGTTCGCAACACGTCGACACCGGATATTGACACTGCCGCCATTTCCGCTACGTCATTCCTGCCGCGTAAATAAATTCAACGTTCGAATTAACTCACCATTTATAATGTACGGTACGTCACAGACTGAGTTCATATTATTGTATTTTATTTACCAGTATATCATTTCTATGTATAATTATTTAAGGTATCTCTCATATTCTATGGATATAGTAAAGCCGTCTTCCTGATAATTAAAGGTTAAATGAGAACTAATGTACAACGGCATAAATATAGTGTATGGAATCCTGCATAAGAGCTGCCAGAATACAGAAGTCTCTAGACAACGCCGACATACATAATGACCGTGTCCATACAGTTTTAACACTTTAGGTATCCTATTCTTGATATAATTCAGTAGATTCTCAAAATGAATCATCATTTTTACGCAAAATATCATAAACTTATTTTTTTTATAGCCTAGTTAATGTAGCCCACTACTCAGCATAGATCTCCCCTCTGTTCATCCACCGGTCCCAATCCTGGGCCGTATCTGGCAAAGATGTCCAAATAGCGCCACCGTATCCTCGGTTTCCATGTTATTCCTGAGTTATAATCTTTTTGATACTTTAGTTGGTCCATCTTTGTGGCTTCATTTGCAAGATTTTTATCTCAAATTGTTCATATATAATTGTATACTATGTTATTGCATATCTATAGCCAGTACACTTTAATATCTCCCGAGAGACAGTGGACATTAAAACACAGAACAAAACTCAAAGAAAATCTCAAGTTTTAAGAGCGTTTTCCAGTTTATTTGCAGATAACGATTCATTTATTATTCAACATGTAAATTGTTAGTAACTTGTTAAATAAAAATGTTACTCGGATTGGAGATTTCAATGAAAATAAGAAAAATACTCGAGCACTTTTTAATATTTCGATTAAACACTTCATAATTTGGCCATTAAGATTCGCGGCGGCGTTTGATTAACATGGAAATTTACTTTGCCAACTTTCTTTCAATTATATTTTTACATATTTAATAGCTTATGTTCTAAATCTATCTGCATAATATTATTATGTTTAATTTACAAGTTAAAATGATAAATATTATTCACAAATTATTTACACATAATATTATACTATAAAAAAAAAACACAAAAAACACTTTACTTCGCTCGATGACTCGCATTGCGGATGTAGGTGAAAAGTCTGCTCTGCTGAAGTGGGGATGGGCGGGACATCTAAGCCGAATGGATGACACCCGGTGGGCAAAACTATGCACCAACTGGATCCCAGATGATGGACACCGCCGCCGTGGTCGACCCAGGAAAAGGTGGTGCGATGACTTGGACCGTTATCTGGAGAGATGGACTGATCTGGCAGGAGATAGAGAAGCGTGGCGAAAAATGGGGGAGACCTTTGCCCAGCAGTGGGACAATATAGGTTAAATAAAATAAAAAATATTATACTATATTTTTCACTTTACACAAATATATATATATATATATATATATATAGGCTTAAAATATATATATATATATATTTTAAGCCTATTTTATTAATTTTTTTTATAAATATATTTAGAGTATTTAATTTAAGAAGATCGGCAAAAGGTTCAAACCCTGTACCCACTGAGGTGAGCAAAGAACTTAACATTAATTTAAAATGTACCCTGTATCAATACACATAAAGATTCAATTACTGTAGTAAAAAGCACGCAAAATATTTATTCATTTAAGAAACTATTTGAGGTCAATAATATTTATGTGTCTACTTTTTAAAAATATGAAAAGTAGACACATAAATATTATTGGCACACCATATATTTTGTACTTAACAGACTCCACAAGCTTCTATAATTAGATCTACACAAAAAATATTCTCGGATATGAGGTGTAATTTGCCTCCCAAAAGATTTCATTTATGAAATTGATATCCTCGTATACGAAATATTACCCCGCTGCGGTGAATTATCTCTTCAATCTTCAATGAGAAAAAAGACATAATTTGAAACCACAGTACGTTGAACAGCAATTCCTGAGTTATTTAAGATTAAACTGGAGATTTCTTTATATAAAGAATGTTTTACTAACGAAATTGTATACATTTACCAAAATTATGTCGATAACAAACTTTGGGAAGAATTATCTACTGTTAATATTTAAAAAGTGTTGGAATATCTTATTGAATAACGATGCCAATTCACGAATTATAAGTAACAATATAGTTAGTTTAGTGCCACCAGGCTTGGATGATGAATGGCTTAAAGATGGATAAAAACAAACAAAAGATCATGATAAAATTAAAACTTGACCAAAAGAGATTGCCTTGCAAAATAAAACAGAAAATAAAAACGCATAGATGAAATAAAAGCAACAAATTCATATCAGTTTTTTTTCTGTTAACAGCTAATAGAGAAATCATTCCCTCGGATAGGGGGGCGGTTAAAAGAACCATTTTGTATATAAACCATTACCATTAGTTCGCATCCCAGCCCCTCGGCCATTCAGTGGTCGATGCAGACGCATTGCGGGCAGTTCATTACTCTAAACGTTGAATAGGTATCAAAGAATTATGGGGTTCGGCACTCTAATGATTTCTTTTATAGAATACCTCACAAGGCCCACCTACGATGCCACGTAGCCCGGCAAACTCTGATAGGTAGTTTATTACTGGAAAAATTATATGTTATGAAGCAATTTTTCTGAAAATTGAACTTTAATGAAACCCTATGACATCAATTTATAAAAGGTTATGCTCCATACACTGCATTGTTGAACACTTTTGTACCGAAAAAGGCTTTGTAAGTTAGTTTGTACGTGAAATGGAATTTGCAAATAATTCCAGGTTTATACAAAACGCACGCGTCAAAATGTTGCCATTACCAAAACGAACTCTGTATCAATATACATAAAGATTGAATATCTCTGGTCATGATTCGCTCGTACTGTGAATGACATTTCGTTGCTTTTTCTATGAGCCAACCCAGTTCGTATTTTCGTTCGTATTTTTAGCGAACATAGACAGTCAAGTTTTCTTTATCATTGTGACCCTAGCTTAGTACCTTTGGCTAATACATTAAATCAAGTAGATAGTTACGACCAACAAGATTGAACACGAGAATTTTCCGACCATTTGCTTCCCATCTCACCTTATCTCGTGAAATGTACCGTAAAGGTTCCAGCTGAACTTTCAAAAATTCATCTTGCACATACCGAGGGACGATCCGAAATCCTCTTAGGAGATTCCTAAGCACTCATTGATATACTGTAGCAATAGCCGGGGTGTGCTTTGCATTATCTGTGTCCAGTGTCGAAGTGATTTGAATTTCAATAGGGTGAGTGCATTGCATGGCGTCAATTCAACGGAGATATTCTACGTAAAGAGATATAGCGCTATTATAAGGGTATTTATCTTAGACGGGTGCAGCTCCAGATAGCTTTATTTTAACAGAAAATGCGTATCTTTCCAGCATGTAGGGTGGGCTGAGGTGCAGATCAGACGGTACATTAGCAATGATAGCATGACCTTATTCATGAAACCTCATACATGAAACGTACACTACTCTATTGTTTTCTTATATTTACGCGAATACATTTTAATAAAACTATTTTACGGATTCTATCTGTTTATTTACTTTTTTATTTTCCCAACGTTTCGGCTGCTTTACAGCAACCATGGTCACGGGGGAAGACCTCAAGACTCTGTGAGCACTTTCTGCGTGGATCGGACCGCAAACAACAACTAAAAATGAGTTGGGTATAACTATAGACCAGGGCAAATTCCGAAAAGGACATTTCCAAAATTTTCCAATAACGATAATCGAAGCCGCACCCACCTGGTTCATTGAGCAGAGTGATCTTTGCTCAAACCACTAGACTAATCTATTGTATTCTTAATATTATATTATGTATGATAAATAAAAATAACGGGTGTGTAAGCGATACGTTTTTATTTAATTTGTTTGCGTCGTTACCGAGATAAGGTCACCGTTCGGATTTGTCAAATGTTTTATCATCCTAAACATGTACCGCGTCACAGTGGAACGGAGGACAACACACCTACTGTACGTCTCAGTATATAATGCACAGTTGTCCGGCCCGCGATCTTAAACAATAAATCTATTGGCGTCCGATGGGGCTTAGCCCGGGTCCCCGGCTTCTCTTTGTAAATTCCCTGTACGTATCTTTTCGCTCGAATGGCGACTTTATCTCCGGCGCCGTATTGGCTTCGATGGAGAATGTATGGTGCGGAATTAAGTCGCCCTTATTTACTTTGTCTTTTTTCGGTAAATATTTGAGAAAGATAATTCAAATTTATTAAATGCCATTCCATTTTGCGGACAAATAATTCTGACTGTATTTACGTATCTATCCTGTTTTGGCGGAAAAGGGAGGATTCTCCGACCAGACGGGTGTTATGTCTGATGGGCTACTGCCCGACGATTGTTGTCGGGTTCTTGTATATATGTTCAATCGCTCGGATCGCTTTAATATCGCGATTCAGGATTAGTTCGTATGCGGCGAGGTAGATGTCGCTACACTGTATACTGTATAAATGACGGTACATTGTATTAAACTGAAATCAAGTTTTGATAATTAAATAAAATATTTCTTTTAAATCTTTACATATACATTACTTCAAACAACAAGTCAGTTAAAGTGAAGTAGTTACTTAAATGGAAATATTTAAAATCATATAAAAATTTTGAAGGTATAAAAAAATTACCAAATTAAAAGATTTTCTGCTCTTTCATCAGTATAGTATACCTTCATTCTCTAGAAAACTCTTTAAACGTATAGTACCTACATTTTCTGGTACATAGCAATGTTATAATGTTTGTAAAACGTTCTCAAAACTACACTCGCAAAACAAGAAAATTCATTTAAAAGTCCAATCGTCGGATTGGGAACTGCGAAAATGAGTCACGGGGCCAAAGCGAACGGAATCGTCCAATCAATCTCGCGCCAGGCCTGCGATCACCTGCGCAAAATAAAAGAAGATGCCCGATCACCCGGCGCTCGCTAATAAGTTTGCTCACTCTTGCATAGCTGAGCGGAATTGGTGCTATTGGCTCTTAAAATTCCCAATCATTCGTTCCAATTCTGCTTTTATTTCGTAGTACAATTTCACATGTGAACTTTTCGTCGAATGTGTGAACATCGAAGCGGGAGCATTTCCTGGCCTTGGTTGGAGTGCACTCTGCGCTCGCCACTCCTCTGGTAAAGCTGTACAGGACACGGCCAACAGCGTAGGCCTCTCAAAAAAAGGGAGCTTTTTCCTAAAATTTGACAGTTTGACATTTCTAATGTTATTTGCGTGCTTAACGCCCACGTCCGTCAGATAAATCTTCGTCAAGATATATAATATTGGATAGCTATGGCTTCAATAAACCTATACAGGTAAATGTTTTTGACGTAATTCTGATATCTCACTTATTAATATCACTGTATTTACGCATCTATGATTTACACCTGTTTCAAATATAGGAAAATCCGCCGTTTCTTTTTTGATTCGGTCAAATAGTGATCGATAGTCAATTTGTCCCGTTTTCCTCCTCCTTCCTCCTCCTTCCTACCTTTAAATCTTACACTGACTTAGCTTGTAATTTGTATTGCTGATAAATTTTGTGTTTTGAGAATGTATAGCCTCATTAACTTTATATTATATAATTGTTAATTAAGAAAAACACATTGTAATGCAAATAACATGTAAATCCTTATTGGAAAAAAGCAACCATGGAGTTTCTTGCCCATTCTTCTCCATAGGAATTGCATTCCGAATGGGTGGTAGAGATACTATTAATACTATTTATTTTTTACTGACGATTCATAAGTGCCTGTATTGGTTTGCATGAATAAAAAAAATTCTGATTCTGATTCTGATTCTGATGTTGACTTATTTATTTACTTATTTATAAAACTGTCGCCAGAAGACATACTCATCGTGTGGTACCAATCAAAGCAATGTTTTACTAAACGTTACATATAATGGACTAGAAGCAATCCTAGTTCCACATAGCACGAAGCAATGGCAGAGTTATGAAGTTACTGTCATGAAATTTTATCGAAAAATGTTGACATATTCCAAACATGCAAAGATGAAATGAGATTGTAGGTAATGTAAATGATCTCATGGGAAAATATAAAAAGGTGGACCAACCCGCATCCGTCAGGGTGGGTACATACGCTAATATAATTTGTCTCGCGCAAGCTCGTTAGGTAAAAATCCAACGAAAGCACAAACGTGCACACATCTCCACCAACAACATTAGAATAATTGATTAACTAAACGCAAAGAGAAATAATCACGATTCAGCGTTTTATCAACTAAGGCCGGTTACATGCTTGCGACAGGCAAGGAGTTATTTTGCATCGCGTTTTTTATGACACATTATCACGCCTGTATTCCTCGCAGGGGAACTCAGAGGAACACTGCAGTGCACCCACACTTCGTCGATGTTTTTCGCACCTATGTAATAGAGGGCGAGCTTATTACCGAGCACATTCCCCTCAATACGAGGAAAATTTGGGCCATAGCCCATAGCCACACTAGGTAGTTGGTGTCCATTTATTAACTATTGCAACCCCTATGTAAATTGTGGACCATGGTGATACCACCTGGATAAATCATTAGAGCACTTTTCAGGACAAAAGCGTTTTTTAACTCCATTGTTAATTTATCAAAATAGGAATTTTAATAAATATTTTTTTTTTTTGGATCCCAGTAATACTTAAATGTTCAAAATTAAAGAAATAACCTATTACGATTATATCTCTAAGACAATAAATTAGTCTCAATTCTTAATAATATTTAAATATATTCCTAAAATGGTAGAAAAACAAAACCCACGCAGTGTGTGTGCTCAGCCTAAATCCTCGCTGTGCCAGGAAAAATGATTTATAAAAGCTCACTTCGCTATATTCATCTCTTTCAGTCTTCACCAATGTGTATATCGCCGTCTCTATCTCCGCGAGTCCAATTTCACAGGCTGGTGGATATTTCCATAGGACTTCTGTGCTAAGCCGCTATTGATTAAGAAATGTGAATATTCATTCAATTATATGGTTGGCGCGGTCCCGTGATGATATTCATGGTTTGAGGACTTATTTACCTATATTATTTCATTTGGGAAATGTCGGGTTAAAAGCCGTGTTCTTGATTATATTTGAATGTAATCCCTTTTGTAAATTAGTTGAAGTATCGCTCGTTATTCAGGTTGTGAATATTATATATTTACATATGCAGTTTGTTGAGGGTATTTCAGAAATACAAAAAATCGTTTTGGATTATACATTTTTATAATTATGGGTATCCGGAAAAAATTACAGTCTCAAATAGCCAATTAAAAGTATTATTTAACAAAAATGTACTCATATGTAGAGTCGCTTCTTCATTTTGTTATTTTAATGACAACTTACATTTTGGATATCCATAAAAACTGCAAACCTATTCGCTAAAAGGCACAAAATTGTTGGTTTCAGCCATTAATCATGTAAATACTAAACACTATGGTGTATAATCACACTCTATATAATTGCACAAGAGCCTTCGGTTATGCATAAGATAATATTCGGTTCAATCCAACATGACAAACATTATAAGATGCCTAAATAAAGAGTTTTGTCGCAATACTGAAGGGAGAAATTCCGAAGACGCGGATGTTCCCGCACCCATCGGCATAACGCCCTACACTGATTGGGGAGAGTGAATTAACTTGTTTTTTTTTGCAAAATGCACTGTAATGCAGTGGTAACCGAGTGGTCGAACGCACACCTTGCAATCAAAGTGTGCAGGTTCAAACCCCGGCTCACAGCTCTGGGATTTATGTGCGAATCTCATTTAAATCCGTGATTATCACTTGAAGGAGGAAAACATCGTGAGGAAACCTGCACGTCTGAGGGAACTTGACTAGTTCTCGATAGATGTGTGAAGTCTTCCAACTCGCACCGGGCCAGCGTTGTAGACTATGGCCTGAATCCCCCTCGCATTGAGGGGAGGCATGTGCCCAGCAGTGGGACGTTAAAA
Organism: Ptilodon capucinus; assembly: GCA_914767695.1. Lineage (NCBI taxonomy): Eukaryota > Metazoa > Arthropoda > Insecta > Lepidoptera > Notodontidae > Ptilodon > Ptilodon capucinus. Next base: position 778,224 of record OU611813.1, on the reverse strand, counting down.
AGGGCTGTAATAATAATTAAATAATAACTGTTATGTCGCATAAATAAAGATTAATTTCCGTAGTAAAATCTACATGATGACGCATCAAAAATACCGTTCGCGTGAGCTTTGACGCACCTATGGACGCAGGGCATAATAGAGCTGTTAAAGACAATATGCGGGGAAACATATTGAATGCAGATCTACGAATGTGTAAGCGAGCGACTGCCGCGAGGAGGTTGTGATACAATAGGACGATAACAATGAAAAATGATACCTTGGTAACATTATATACGCAATAGCCTAGTGGTTAGACGGGTTGCCCTCGTATTAAAGAGGTTCCAAGTTCAATCCAGCATGAGCATTTAGCTTGTTTTGAGGGGATAACAGTAATATGATAACAGGTCACTAGTAGTATCCATAGAAAAATTGACATAGTTCTATTATCTTTTAATGACCATTGTAATTAAACGAATGATTTGATGTTTACTATATGGATTAGGATGTAATGCCTTTTACAATTATAGAGAATAGGAGCCGACATTTTTGTATGATCTCTTTGCGTGCCCATTGGATCAAACTAAGTAAGTAAAGTGCTTTTTTACGAATGTATTTTACGCTTGTACAGATGAATTGTTTATTCGACAGCAGAACATCGACATTTCATTATACCGGTAGAGGTATTATTGTTCTCAAAGAAATGACAACCATTAAATAAATTGTTAAATATATTTCCACAATCAATATATACAATAATAATTATTTAATATAAAATTTGGATTAGGCAAACATACAGTCCCACACCACCGGCGCCGGGCGGTATAGTACCAAGAACGCGGGCAGAATTCCACGTAGAATGGCCATGCAATTTCCAAAATAGTCATCAATGTTACTCCTAAATTTAAGAAATAAACTGATTGTTACTACTTTAAGGCATTAGAACAACAAAATTTTAGTGCACTCATTGTGCCACAGTAGTTTCGAAGCGATAAATCCGTAGCTACATCCGGCCAGGAGCTCAGTTCAATTTTATTACCATCCTCACTGCGAGGACTTATTTGATTCAGCCGTCAAAGCGGGCCGCGCGCGGAACACTCGGCTTACATTATCAGCTGTTCCCGGGTTCAATGCGGATACTCGTCTCCTTTGTTGAAACTTACAGCGATGAGTTCTTTAATTGCCAATAATGGTAAGTGGAACTCTTATTTGTGGTTATATTAAATATGTTCCAATTCGACTAGTATAAAGTCAAGTTAAAAATAGAATTCTAAATATTCATTTGTTTAGTTATATGCGATAATTCTTTCAATCCAATGGCATGTTTGCCTTTAAACACATTTACATTTCCTCGTTACAATAAAAAACACGTTCAAATGTTTTGCAATAACGATAAAAAAGTAAAGACATTGCTATAAGTCAAAACCTGATTCACTACATATTATTACTATGCGTGTGGATTTTTTCAAAGCGGCTGTTTTTGTGTGTGTATTTTCATTAAAATACGTTTCAGGAAATGACGCAGTGACTAATAGTTTAGATAATCGACTGGCTTTGGTAAAGTAAATTATATTAATAATGATACAAGTTCCACTAATTATGACTTCCTGTTATTGTTTCGTGTGGATGGATCAACAGGATATTATTATCAACATGTCAAGCGAAGATAGAAATAATATTGAAAAATATAAACGCTTCGATAAGTATCCCGAGCCTTAATCTGTCGTGCTATAGCCAGGAATTATTTAGTTGCTTCCCCATTTCCAAAAAAACAAATCTGAAAAGTTTGTCAATGCGCACTGGACCAGCATGAAGTACTGATGAATTATCTAAAACCAAGTATTACTCGCCATAACTTCGCTTGATTTTATAAAATCTTTAAAATATGGTTGCAGTACAATACACCTGAGTTTGCCCCATAGCAAAATAATGTATGAATCTAAATTTCCAAAATACTAGGAACTTATGGCCATGTTAAGTATTCTACAAGTATATGTAAGGAATTATAATATAAGGCTATCAATGCTGGCAGGTCATAGTACCAGGAGCCCATGAGGAGTGAGGTATTACAAAGTACACTGTGGTATGCGATACATTTTCAGGAAGTGATGAAGCTCATGCCCCGAACTAGTGTGGTAGTTTCAACATTAGCTGTGCGTTTATCTCTGTGCAAGCTAGCTTCTGTCGCCGAAGGTGATGCTAAACATCAACTGAAGAGCGTTTTAGGCTACAACTCCATGAAAATGGTAGGTGCACTCAGGGGGATATTACCTTTACCAAAGAATTGTCACAGATCGCAATCGCTACGATGATTTTAGTATCGTCATGTAATTTGGAACACTCAGCAATCAGGCAAGTATTTTAGGGAGTCTTTAAAGGAGGTCTGTTATGACGACGGAAGTGATTGTTTTAAAAGTAAGATTATAATCCTTACTAATATTATAAATGCGAAAGTAACTCTGTCTATGTGTTACGCAATCACGCCTTAACTACTGCACTGATTTTAATTAAATTTGGTATAGAGATAGTCTAGGGTCTGAGAAAGGACATGGCATAGGCTACTTTTTAACCGACTTCAAAAAAGGAGGTTTCTCAATTCGACTTAGGCTATATATCACGCTACAACACTGGAAAAATAAGCGCGGGTGAAACCGCGGGCCAGCTAGTCAAAAATAAAGCAGACGTTACTCCCATATTATCGTGAATTTCAGTTCATGAAACTCCCTATAGATAGCGGAAAAAGATAAAAATACTTTGAAACGCACACTTTTGGGCATCAAAACTCATGTTTGCCAATACCAAAACGAATCGTATTGACACAGAGAAAAAGTTTAGTCTTCAACCAAACGACATTGACAGCGCGAGCGAATTTCGACGCAGTTTGTTTTGATACCGGAAAAAATTTAGCCGTGCAAGTTTTGACACCCCAGCGCGTTCAGGTGTTGACCTAAACCGGGTTGAAATAAATTGATTAACCGACATTTTTTTCAGGTTACTGACTGTCATCCGCAAATTAAATCTGAAATGGATTCGTTAAGACAGTTTTCATTGTTGTTCTTCAATAAAATATACGTGAACTATAGCAATGATGTCAAACCAAGTTTTTTTGCGAACTCCAGCGATGCGTATGGGGTGTCCGTTGAGAAGATTGGATTCCAGTATCCTAAATCAGCGCGCTCGTATATCAATCGTTGGGTGAGAGAACTTTAATAGCGTTAGTAGAGTTGACTAATTAATTGATAATTGACAAGGCTTAACTAGAGTATGTAAAATGCTGGTTGAAAAGGGGTGCCTAAAACAGGTAGCATCTCACACCGTGGTTTGAAATACTCTTTGTAATCCCTGCGTCCATAATCGTATAAGTTTTTGTGTAATCCAAATCGAATGCAGATCACAATCTCCATGCTTTTGGGTTTTTGGGACAAATACAGAATAAGACGTTTCCTACTGTTATATCTTATCGTCGTATCTTCATGATTTTTTTAAGAAGGAGCATGCTTTTTTAAGTGTTCTTATTACAAAGTGTTATGTTTAAAGAATTATTTTCAGAATGTAAATTAGAAAAAAACTGGTTTTGGTTTTATCCTAAACAGTTAAAAGGTGAAAATATATTCAACATTGTACCGCTACACCAAATCATCAATCGCTTGCGTTTCCCAGACGGGCTCGCCGTGGAGTGACAGAGATGAAAGCATCGTAATCGCAAGGGAATTCGATTAAGATCGCTGGATATCAATTCCTTAGGCTCTTAACATACAATAGAACCGACTTACATTTCCATTAGAATTGTATAAATAAGTTTAGTACCGTTCTATACATCATTTAATGCGGAATTACGCCCAACACACTGGGGCGTCAAAAGTCACGCGTCAAATTTATTGCTAACATCAAAACGAACTCTGTGTCAATATGCACAAAGATCGAATTTCTGTCACGCCCCCACATGTCAAAATTCGCTTGCGCTGTGAGTTTCATTTTGTTGTAGAATAAACGTTATCTGTGTATCAATAAAGTTCGTTTTGGTAGTGGCAAAAATTTGGCGCACGAGTGTCGAGGCCTAAACTAAACGGGGCCTCCTAACAGCCACGTAGACTCCCTGAGTAGTGAGCGTAATCCAAGCGTCGAGATCATGGTAGGGCTGTTTTATAAATATAAATGTATTGTGTCCATAGATGGAAACAGCGACGTATAAGCGTATAACAGATATGCTGAATGTGAACGATATTGACACAGCCACTACGATGATAATCATTAGTGCACTTCATTTTAAGGTAAATAAGAGTTCCGTAAAATAAACAAAGTAAGGATTATTAAATATTTATTTATAGAGCAAAACGGTAATGGAAAACATCGCGAGGTAACCTGCACGTCTGAGGGAACTTGACTAGTTTTCGATAGATGTGTGAAGTCTGCCAACCCGCACTGGGCCAGCGTGGTGGACTATGGCCCGAATCCCCCTCGCATTGAGGGGAGGCCCGTGCCGAGCAGTGGGACGTTAAAAGGGCTGTAGTAGTAGTAGTACCATGAGGGGAACGCTAACTGTACAGTAAAGGTATGCAAGTATAAATCCCGGCTAGCACCTGTGCGACTCATGCGAACTCATTTTCATCCGAGATTGACACTTGCTAAAACGGTGAAGTGAAACATTGTGAGGAAACCTGCATTTCTGAGGGAACTGAAACTTTTTCTCGATAATCGTGTGAAGTTTGTCAACCCGCACTGGGCCAGCGTGAAAGACTATGGCCTGAATACCCTTTGTATTGAGGACAGGTCATCCCCAGACATGGAAAGTAATATAGCATTTTCGTAAAACTGTTCTTTATTGTGAGAAAAGTTTGGTTTTTACAGCGATAGGTTCACGATAATCGAGAATTTTGTAATTTTCAGCCAACATGGGAGTTCCCATTTGACTTTAAATTGACGAATACGAAACGATTTCGATTCTACAATAATACAATTATATCTAAAGTACCTATGATGGTAAAAACTGATCAATTTGATTACGTGGAACACGAAGGTTGTCAGGTAAATCATTTTTATACTATGAGTTTATTGTATATTTTCACAAAATTTTAGAATAAAGCCTGTATCTTATTATTTTACCATTTTACTATGGGCTGTCCCCTGTTAGATTTTTAGAATAAAGCTTGGAACACAAGGTGGTTACGTCGTGTTTGCGATGCCAAACAGCCCACAAGGTCTTCCTGACCTCATCAACAAGCTGTACAAGGAGCCTGACCATATTAGAAAAGTCTTAGGTAAAATGCAACAGCAGCTGTTCACATTACACGTGCCCCTATTCAAAATCAAAACGTACGTCGATTGGACAGGTTTCTTGCAAGAGGTCAGTGATTTTAAATACATTATTACGCCTGTTTTCCACAAGGGGTACACAGAGGTGTACTGCAGTGCGCCCTCGATTTGCCGATGTATTTTGGGCCCAATGTCATAGGAGGCGAGTCTATTGCCATTATACTGGGCAAGGTCCACCCCGCTGGCCTAGTGCGGGTTGGTGAACTTCACACGCCTTTCTATAAACGTGCAGGTTTCCTCACGATGTTTTCCTTCATCAACGTTCACCAAGTGGTCCAGCAAATGATTATTGAAAATAACTTGCACCCATTACTTCATCATCAGCCGGTGTCAGTTCACTGCTGGACGTAGGCCTCTCCCAAGATGCGCCACTGAACCCATTACTTAAATATTTTTATTTGTAATTACTATCAGTTATTTTAAATAAAAACCAAGCTATGCAATGCTCATTCAATGTTATTTCAGATAGGAGTAGACGCAATTTTTAGTGAATCGTCGGGATTGAATTCAATATTGGAAGCAAACAGTACAATCAAAAACATTAAATTAAATAAAGTAAAACAGAAAGTGTTTGTTGAATTTGATGAGATGGGTACTTTCAGGAATACCTTGAGTAAGTAATTTACTTACAAGTTTGACCATAAACTTTGACTAACAAAAGCATTACTTAACAATTTGAAACCCAACTCCCCATTTAATAAGGTTAAGAGTAGAGTTAACCAATTAGTATAAATTACACAGAAGAGAAAATACAAATACTGAAACAGGTGACATAATGACAAAAGTATTGCTCCTGTTTTTTGTATGGATGTCACACAAAAACAGATTGCAACATCAGTTAGGAATGCTACTTCTACTGGAAAGATCTAGCATCTAAATCGTTTGTCATTGCATTTCGTATATATAATTTTCAGATCCATTTGGACCTCAAGAGCTTGTTAACAGGGCACCGAAGAATATGCTTCGAGAGATGGTCATCGACTGTCCTTTTTACTTCACCGTGAATATACAGACGGACAAGTCTTCTCACGAACTATTTAATGCCGTTTATTATGGACCAGAATAAAAACTCATGTAGTTAATTATATGTATTTTATTTTTAAACTCTTGAAAATTATCTTATTCTAAGAAAAATGTATGATTTGTCTGGTCATATTTATAAGATAGCAATACCTGAGTGTAGCTTATTACGTGAGCTCTCTACTTTGTCAAACCAATAGACTTTCTATAATCCTTTTGTGTCTCTACCTACCCTTTCATTAGGGGTGCGAGTTCAAAACGCCACGTGACCGACGCGTGCCCAGTTAGTTTCGATTGTCTTATTAACTCTTATTATTTTCCAATTTAAATATAATAGATTTTCACAATAGGAATAAAATACATTCATTATTGTTTTTTTGTTGATATACGAGTATATATTAGTCCCCATTATATTATGCATTTTTAAAAGGATGATTTATTTTCCGAGATATCAAATCTCTATGTAGAACTATTGTGGAGATCAAGGTTGGTATTAAAACGTAACATTGACAATAAATATCATAAACAGTATTGTAAATAATTTTACAATAAGAATAAGTAATATGATTTAAACAGATGCATACCAATTTTTTTTTTTTTCAGATTTAGTATCTGAACTACAATTAAATAAAATTGGATTGTCTATTTGTAATATCAACATAACAACTTTTTACAAAATGCATATGAGAGTATATACGATACGTATCAAGAAAATGCAATTTTAAAAATTTTTGTTTGTTTGGGGTAAACTTCTAAACGGCTGAACCGATTTCGACGGGACTTTCTCTGGCAGATATGTAATGTTCCAAGGCGTAACTTAGGTTACTTTTATTTTAGAAAAAGCATCAGGTTTCCGCGGGATGAAAATGAAACCATTTTTTCCGGGTAATCTACCTAAAGCCCACGCGGGCGAAGTCGCGGGCACAGCTAGTACCTAATAAAAATAAAAGGCAAACAAGGGTTCAATTCTCGATTTGAAGTAACTACCCCACGTCACACTTTAGCAGTAACTAAAACATTACACGATAGAGTCATATTATTCCAACGAGGCTCCGATAAATTGCTCTAGATAGTAATTGCTGACACCCATTTGAATATTGTTAACTGTTAATTTGTCATGCATACAAAATGGCAGCGATGAATAATATTGCGGGGGTATTCGCTGTTATTATAAAACGCCCCGAGGACGGGTAGAGTCGTACAATCATTTTAGAATTCCCAGAAAAGTACAACTTAATAATCTTCTATCTTCACTCAAACAAAAACCACACAATTTGTATAATTCTAATCTTTCTGCAAATTGATTAAAAATTGTGGTATTCAATTTATGAATTTCAGAAATGAAATTGAATGAAATTTATGAATCAGATTAATGAATATTATATTTAAAATATAATGGCACGGGGTAGTGTACTCAATAATACAGTCAATTAGACCTTTCTGAAGACAAAGTGAAGTGTACCTTATAATCGTATCGATAGATGTTATTGCCCTCAAGATCTTATCCGACAGGCAAAAGACAGTCCCGCGGGTCGCAATTACTAGACGTCACTAGTAGTATGGCTTTGATGGTCAGTAAACAAGTAACTGTCTTGACTAGGGATATTTAATCATGAAAATTTAAGACGTCGAACAAAACTAGGTACACGACGAAAAATATATGACAATGCGAACGTTTCCTCCCATTTTAAACAGTTCTCGTTGCATTTACAATGCGTTTTGTTACATTTGTTACGTATTTACACTATATTTAAACAGTTACAGTATATATATATATATATATATATTGTAAATGTACCAAGGATTTTATAGAAAAGTGAACAAAACGTCTTGATATTTACGAGAGATTTTTTTCATTCTATAATTAAATTTGTTACGCAATAGATATTCTTAGCTTAGTATATATTATATATGTACTTTGTCTTATATCTTAGTAAAACTTTTAGAAACTTTGAAAATAGCTTCTAAGAACCGAATAATAGACTAAAATCAAAGGTTAGGAGAGTTCGATGGCACTTGACAGATAGGCAACTAACACACTGTAAACCAACTCCTGCGTTCAAACTCCCTTCCAAATCACGACTGCACCAATCATACCAGAACTGAGAGCCACGCTTAACTGTAAACTCAACATTAATTTGAAGGTACCAGCCCACCAGTCCGGTCTACCAACCGCACCTACATCAAGCTGTTAGGTACGGTGTGCAGAAAAATCGTGCGCCGCGCGTACAGTGACAGGAGGTCATTTGTTAATTCACTGAAATATGGTGGCAGGCGACGGCTATTCATTATAAGGCCGGCTCGTTTGCGCCACACGTGTATGGATGTACGGACAGCAAATTAACTGTATTAAAACAAAATTTTAATTTAATTTTCTAATTTAACTTGAACATGAACCTTCTTCTAGCAAAATTGTTAATTGCTATATTGTCATTCTATCTTATTGTATCCTAATGTAAGTAACATAGTTTTCCCTAATGTTGGTTCAGTCATTGATGATGGCACGACAATTTTACAATATATCGATTATCAAAATCAATTACTTTTTATTTGTGTAAGGCAAAAAGCACTTACAAATAGTCGGATTCTACCACCGGTTTGGATTGCTGCTTCCATTGAAAAGAGCTGGCAAGAAACTCAGTGGTTACTCTTTATAAGTCACTCTAACTTCTCATCAGTCTCCCTTATCAATTTGAATAATAATTTTTACAAGCTTCGGATAATTGAAATTATTGATTTTTATTTTATGGGTCCGCACCAAACTCTACGCGCTCCGTTTTAATAACAACAAAACACGTCATTAACCATCATTTCTATGTGAATGGTTTAATTAAAGATAGATATTATATATATTTTTTAAGTTAAATGGTTATTTCACAAAATATATACCTACCATATATACATGTGATTAGGTAGATAATATACAATGCCTGCCTTTTTAAACGCGTATGTGTACAGTTTAGCATTTATAACGATTTAATTTTACAATTTAATTTAAATTTTACACATTTTTAAACATTTTAAATTATTAATTTGTATAATTAATATTGTCAATAATTGTGCCGACCGTACCAGGCCAGTGCATTTCAGCAATATCAACGGATTGTGCACCCTATGTGCATCCTTCTCTGTTGCAATACTGCTGCGTGGTTCCATCTCTTTTCCACACACTATTTTATTCCCAGTGAACTTAAAACTTCATAGACGAGTGAAAAAATAATTTGTACTGTGAGCTTTAACCGTCTTCCAATTAACTGCGAATCACACAAATGGAGGAAAACTTGTATAAAGCGAAAGTGACGTGAACATTTGTGAATTTTTTATGGATCGTTCCTTTTTAACCGTCTTAAAAACATCTCATTTAGATTCGAGATTACCACTTGCTATGAAAAGGTGAAGGAAAACAACGTGAGGAAACCTGCACGTCTGAGGGAACTTGACTAGTTTTCGATAGATGTGTGAAGTCTGCCAACCCGCACTGGGCCAGCGTGGTGGACTATGGCCTGAATCCCCCTCGCATTGAGGAGAGGCCCGTGCTCAGCAGTGGGACGTTAAAAGGGCTGTAGTAGTAGTAGTAAAAACACCTCCTTTTTTAACCTCCGTTCTCAATTCGAAAAATATGGTTTTTTTGTAAAAAAAAATTGTATTTCATCGTATATTTGAAAATATGATCGTGTGTATTTGATTTCTGATGAAATATTTTATTTTCAATGTATAAATATGAATTCAGGTAATTATTATAGAAAAAAAAATGTAATAGTAATGTTGTTTATTTTCGTGAAAAGTAAACTGCAACCTACTCTTCTGAAAAATACGGGTATGATGAGTATTAGGTTCATAAAATTGTAGTATCACAATTGTAGTATATAATACGTATATCTCTTCACGTAGGTACGCACTGCGATTGTTAAATGGCTATTACATAGGTAGGTAATCAATGGGGAGTTAAAGGGGCATTATTAGGCTCATTAATATTCTGTGCGGAGACAAATTGGCGAATACGGGATGACCCCCGGGTCTCCCTATATCCGTCATGTAGAGTCTCGTGTTACATACGAGCTGTCAAACCAACTTATAATAAAACGGCGTCTCTATACAGGGCTTACCAGAAGTCCGAAACAATACTTTGGGTACATATACGTTTATAATTATAATATATTGGTGCTAACCATATGAGCTATCATATGTGGACACTTAGTAAAGACAGATTATAATCTTAAATACATCATACATCATCACGCCTGTATTCCCCGAAGGGGTAGGCAGAGGTGCACTGCAGTGCGCCCACACTTCGCCGATGTATTTTGGTCCCAATGTAATAGGGGGCGAGCCTATTGCCATTATACCGGGCACACAGGTTTCCTCACGATGTTTTCCGTCACCGTTTCTTAGCAAGTGATAATCTCAGATGAAAATGAGATTCGCACATGGAACCCAGAGGTGCGAGCCGGGGATAGAACCTGCGCACTTTGATTGCAAAGCGTGCGTTCGACCACTCGGCTACCACTGCTTTTTTTTTATAATCTTAGGTATACCTAATAATCATAGTTTCTGTGTTATAGAATTTTGAATATTTGTCACAAGTATCGTGTTCTTGCCTTTGGGTACATATATGATCCTATCAAGCAGTGTAAACTATGTACTTTTACGAGACATAAGACGAGACATAAGATTCATTACGTTTAAAGTTGGATTATTTAATGAAAAAATGTTGAAATATGTTCTTTATATATGTATACGTATATATGTATATATATCAGTCACGCCTATATCCAAGGAGGGCAGGCTGAAACCACCGTTTGCCACATACTACGATCTTAACATACCTCTATCGCAGATATCGCAGGTTGCAATGGACAAATATATTAAATAATTATGGTAAATAGAGGTAAGTGCATAAGTTAAGTTACCACTAAAGGTAGGTCAGTTACCCGGTAGCTCCGTAAGATAAACAACAAACTATGCAGACGGCAGAAGCAATCCGTTTAATGAATACCTACTCGATCAGTTACGAGCAAAGTTGGGGTTTCACGGTAGTTTGGATATGCGAATGTGTTCGATATGCGACTCTATCTAACGGGCTCTACACATAACTAATCGTCACTGGCTGTATGAACTGTTTTAGAAGTCTGAAATAATACTTTGACGATAGCATCAGTATCGGATATACAACTGAATAGTATACAAATTCCATCGAAATTCGAACATGTTTTTTCAACATTATTTTTATCGGCAATTTAACTTGAAATATCACAAGTTTTATGCGACAATTTGAAGTTCTGTTTTGTGAATAGTGGTGGCCGCCCTTTGTAGCTCCCGACATGATCACCGCCCTCCCCGACCCGGGTGTCGAGAGGGCCACCAACCTCAAACAGACACCAATCTCGCCGGCGAGGTCGAGGAACCTACTCTTCCGCTCGTAGGTGCAACTTTGCACCTAGGTGCACAGTCACTACCTCTCCCCTCACGGTAACTGCCCAAGCCGAGGTCATGCCCTCTGTGGTGCCCTTGAGCTAGTTGCCACCCTTTTCCGCCCTTAAGGCCTTGGTTGGAGTGCACTCTGCGCTCGCCACTCCTCCGGTAAAGCTGTAAAGGCCACCTCACGACCAACAGCGTAGTCCATTTAAAAAAAAAACCTTTGTAGATGTAGTTCACCTGCACGTCCTGCACGTCTATAAAAAGGCGTCTGTAGTTCACAATCTCACATTGGGCTATGGTCCGAATTTCCCTTGTGTTGAGGGGGAGCGCGCCTGGTATAATGGCAATAGGCTTCTCCTCTATTACATTGGGACCAAAATACATCGGCGAAGAGTGGATGCACTGCGGAGCACTTCTGCCTATTCTTTTGGGGAGTACAGGCGTGATGATGCATGTTTTACTGTAAACTAAAGCCCAAAATGTTGTGTAGGTACAGCGCGATGCGAAGTCGCGTCGGCTAGTTAGCGACCGCAAACAATGAATATGAAACGCGTCTGACGTGACGCAATCAGCGTCATTTTGTTTGAATTGCAATATATCTCGTTAGCACCATTACGTAACGTGAATCACTTCCACCAAAATTTGTGGGACAATGTCTTCACTTCACTTTTTAAAAAGATATGGCCACCATCGTATTTACTCGATGATTTTGCCAACAACAGAGTATGTAAAAATACTTGGTCAGTGGATGGGTGAGACTTTACAAAACAATAAGGTATTATATTTTGAGGTTGAGGACAGTTGAGTAAACATAATATTAAACGTATTGAACACTACAAACACGAAAATATATAAGACAAAACATGGAAAAATTGATAAAAATAAATGCACTAGACACACGGTCAGTTCCAATGTCAAAGAACTAACTTTATAAATGTCTGCGAAAAATAAAGATTATAAATGTTTCTTATTCTATAATTTGTATCTTCCTATTTTCTAACATTCAAATTCAAAAGGAATTTGTTGAGGGTTTTCTTTAATTTTATTGACCTTTATCAATCGATTTGATAACTGAAAATAATTAAATAATTTATCAAAATCCTGAAACACCTATTTCTTCATTGGTATGTAGAACATACTATGCTGATTTTTTTTTATCGACCAACATTCATAATAAAATATCATACGGGTTGAATTGAGATTCTTCTCCTTTTATGAAGTCAGTTAAAAATCATGTAACCTGTAAACATATTTAAAACTGTAGAATGTGCTATGAAAAATAGTTTCAAAACTTTTATGTAGAAATGAATTCGAATTTTACTACGGGATTAATATAATTTCTTAATTAAATTACTCAAAATTTCTCATTATAATAACATAACAATAACTTTTATGTTAAACTGATAACGGCGAGCTGTGGCCACAGCACGAACGAAGCTGTAACGACATTAACTCGTTATTCCGTTATTCGGGGACTATTTAAAAAGCGCAATGAACGACAATCATAATTAACAGTTCATGCTAAATGGTAACAATGTTTATTTACGAAACTCATTATGATACTCGAATAATATATGCCTTATATACTTATTTCTTGCAATTTTCATGTAACGCGATTTTCGGAATTAGTTCTGGTCTAGGTATAAGCAAGACCAATAATTTTAGCCAATACCAAAAACCGGCCAAGTGCGAGTCGGACTCGCGCACGAAGGGTTCCGTACCATTATCTATAAAAACGGCAAAAAAATCACGTTTGTTGTATGGGAGCCCCCTTAAATATTTATTTTATTCTGTATTTTAGTATTTGTTGTTATAGCGGCAACAGAAATACATCATCTGTGAAAATTTCAACTATCACGGTTCATGAGATACAGCCTGGTGACAGACGGACGGACGGACGGACAGCGAAGTCTCAGCAATAGGGTTCCTGTTTTACCCTTTGGGTACGGAATCTTAAAAACGGACCGTGTAATTTGAATCACTCCCAGTCCATTGTATGTATACTTATAATGCAAGCATTGCATCACATGGGATCATAGGATGAATTTAGAACCTATTTAGAAACAAACTATGTTATTTGAAAAGGTCTATATAGTAATATTGCGAATGTATTATGACGTACTAACGCAGCATACCTACAACCTATTATTTCACACGATCTCTGTTACCCTAACGGCGGCTTAACCAAAGCCGGTATTATGATAATACTTGATCTGAGATAGACGAGGCACAAGGGGTCTTGTATGATCATTGATTAACAACAACCAAAACAAACATTGCATCGGAGATATCGGTCCCTTATTTATTTTTTATAGCCTTAAGGGAATATGGCGAATTTCGAGAGATACGAAATTCAAACCTATATTTTATAAAATAATTCATAGTGAACCTTTCAAATGCTATCTTACACTGACAGAGTGCAGTAAACTAGTCCTATTGATGGCACCTTTTTTAATAGGGACGTATATATACGCTTTATTTTTTTTAAGTAATTGTTTTAATCATTCAGAGCTCGACTGGTTATAAAACTGACTATACCTGCTATTTAGAATAGTCCCATGTTTGAGTTTAAAGTCTAAATCCCCGAGATAGTTTGACTCAAGAATTCGCTATCCAAGCAGCTAACTGATCTCATAACTGTAATGCACAAACAATAACCAGGATTGATCGAATCTTGTTCAAACAAGCGGAACTACGCCGGAGCACGGCTGTGTCTAACTTTACATGAAGCCCGCTAAGCTATGACCCTCCACTCGCAACTTAGATTGCGTGCAGTAATAGAATTTCGCTCATGAATACACTGTGAAGCAATCCAATGGATAACGCTTACTTCACATTTTACTGAGACGTATGAGTTTGTGGTTAGCGAGATTAGTGTTAATAATTATAATATAATATGCTGCGGAAACACTTAGTACCTTATTGGGGATTGAATCCGAATACTTATCAATTGCATTAGCCATTTAAATTCATAATATGTATTTATTGAATTTTTCCTTACTATTAATAACTTGAAATTGGCAGAATACCTGATAATAACCTGCATTTCGTGAAAAAACGTGTCCCAAAAATATAAAATTAAATTGGAAAAACCCGGCTTCAAAAACAAGTATACAATGGCATCGTCGACGATAAAAGAGAAACAAGCTTGCTTCCACACTGTCCTTTCAGTTGTCTTTTCCAATCTCGTGCTGAGATAATAAAGGGAACCTCCCGGCGCGACGTGTGCGCCTCTCACGTTCAAACTGGACGATTATCACGGCCAAATGACCGTCTTAGGGTTTGTGTTGTGGTATACGTTAGAAGCTTAAACGTTACATCCCTGGGTGCTTTCCATCTTATAAGAATTTCAAGAAAGGCACAAAAGTAGAAAATACTTGTATTTTATTTAAAAATAAAATATATTTCCCAAAATAACTACATAAGAGAATAGAGTGACTATGGAATCCAAAATAGGCCTAATAGGCAAAGAATCTAATAATTATGTAATACATATGAAAAAATGTTTGGTACGTAAAATCGCGTCAGCTTATGACTTCCACTCGTCTTCACAAGAAGGGGAGGATGGAGGGCCCAGTATTACCACCATTACAGGAAATCATCTCTCGATACAGACAATTGATAACAGGACCGTTCCAATCGAAGAACTTTTTCAAAGCTCCGTGCAGTTCGTTTGTTTAATTATTTTATGTTGTCAGAAGGATATAAAGATACTTTAAGGATGTCTTTGGGAGGATAGAAAATCCATCCATGCATAGAAAAAAATATGTGGTTAATCGTACCCAAATTTCTTACTTAATAATATTACTATGGAGATAAATTATGTTCCAGGCCCGTTGCTGAAAACGGAACCTCCTAGATACATACGGAACATACAGATCCGCATATTTGTTAGTAAGTCCTAGAATAGAGCTTGCAGCCTAATATAATATCTTTACAAGTATGTAACCAAATTAGCCACCGTTAATAAACTCATTCAAATTATATTCAATTGAAATTATTTCTAAAACACACGACGACGTCACACGAAAGGGATTAAAAAATGTAAGGGTCAAATAGGACCGTCGAAAGATAATCAGGGACCCTTTTAATGCTAACTGACGCGTACTAACTGGTCAGTGATAGGGCAACTACACAATTGGCCGGTTAGACCCTTGCCAAATATGCACCCTTCCCAGGGTCAATTATTGTGGAAGGCTGGTTGTAAAAATTAAATAGTCTGTAAATGATATGGGTTAGTTGTGATGTAGGACAGGTCACCTTGACGGTCCTAACAGAGAATAGATTCTTAAAAACTGTAACAATGAGATATATCATGCAATAAATACGATGACAAGTACAACAGAAAGCTCTGGAATACTATAGAAAGATTAATTGATGTTAAAGTAAGACTATGATCACACCAAACTGGTGACACCTGCATTCTAACTACGGAAAATTGTTGACAAAGTGAAATGGAGACACAATCCTCATAAAGCTGGAATAAAGAATCAGTAGAAAAACATTAAATATTGCGATGAACAGACTAGTGTACGATAAACATTACCTATCTATCTTTACATACAAACTATCGAAGACGAATTATATATATTATATATTTACCGTGTTCTTAATTGAAACTTTCGAAGATTGACTTGACACTCAAAGGTTGTTATCTGTACCTTAACTCTTATGGAATAAAATGAGGGAGGATGGTATATGGAGGTATCACTGAAGATATTTAAATAACAAAATTGTAATTCACGTTTAATTATAAATCAGGAACTGCAGGAGCCGAAATGGAGACTTGGAAGATCCGATTTGAATTCTGAAGCTGCTTAACATTTGCATAATCCCGTATTTGTATCTTTAAGTTTTCGCTGTATTGTTTGCCGCTGCGATCTTTGGGGGCTTTAAATATTGATCTGCAGACATACTTAGATTCAGAAGTATCTGTGGTGTCTTTGTTTTTGTACAAAGCTGAGGAATTACGCTAACTATTTTTTGTAGTTAGTCAATAATGTAGGGCTTCATTTAGATCTCGTTTAAACATTAAAAACTCAAATATATTTTAAAATTGGATACATATCTGCGAAGGCATTGTACTTAGGCAAGAGCTACTATTGTATAAGAGTCAAAAAAGGTCTGGTACGAGACTAAATGGTATCTTTTAAACCTTACCCACCAATTGTCAATGTAACTCCTCGGTAACTCCAGACATTTGAAATGATTTGTAAATGGAAACAGTGGAGTGAGAAGTGAGCGGTGCCCGAGGGCGCTATGCAAATATCTTCAGAGAGGTTGACGACTGTGACGAGCGCAACTTTGATCATTATCCTGGGTTGTTTGGCGGCTCTATTTGACACGCAGGATGCGCTGCTGTATCAACATTCTGGATTGCTTCGATTTTCAATTTCTTCATTGTATTTTAGTAATACATCTACCACTATAACTGTTTTTTTATATCTCTTATGTTTCTTGCAGGTCATAAGGTAGGCCACGGTTTATCTACTTGCTACGCGCATCGTAATTGGAAACAGCTATCGCTTAAATTTTGGTCTTTACTTATTCAATTTTACCTCCAAATACCTTTCAATTTGTCAGTACCAATGTTCTTGTCAGTAGGTACCGAAAGGTCTAGAAATTAATAGCAGTATCTATAGAAATACGTTTCACCTACGTTTGGGTTATTTTTTGGAGGTTGTAGGTTGTATGAAATGATTTACAATGATTCATTATTTCCCCCAGCCTGGATACCTAAAGGATTTTTTTGCATAAATCTTTTAAAGTTTTACAATAAGGCAGGAACAATGTCCTGAGCATACTGAGGCGCGCGAATTCACCTGTTTAAACATCTATCACACATCTGAAACATGACTCAGTATACATAAATGTTGAATATCTGTGGAAATAGCTACGTGACAATTAATTTACACGGGTCCTTGATGACATTTCGTTTGAGAATGTGCTCCTTTTATGAGTTACCACAACTCGTTTTGGTACCGACAAAAATTTGTCCGTGACTTACGACGCGCCTATTTGTACAGGGCTTAATTCTCGTTGGGTCGCTCGCGCCCCGTATCGCAATCGTCTTGAGTAATTTATTGCGTTGCCGATCTCGGGAGCCGTAAGCACTTACTAATCTGAAAAGCGGTTTAGCATTGAGAAGTAGAGAATTTTAAATTGATATAAATTTGAATCGTAGTAGCCTTATTACAATATAACTATGACAGTAAGTATTATCGATTTTTCTTGTTCTCTATATATTGATGTAACTAAGACATTATCAAACAATCATACAAAATACCCACAATTTCTGATACGGTCTCGTTCTCTGAAATAACCACTACATGTACTGTACCAAGAGGTCTCTCGTTTACTAAGTCACTAAACTAGCGTCTTCGTAAAATATTTATATGATTTTCAAAGCGTTTAGTTTACGTAAACGTAAACGATTAGCGAGCGTAAAATTCGCGCAAAAACTCATAGTAAAAGGAATTCAACCATCTCCCAAATGTAAACAACGGCTTCAAAAGCAGAACCAATTTGTTGAATAGTTTTTTTTTTCTATTGTAAAATCAGAAATGATAGTCACAAAATATCCCCATCCCCAGGTAGCCAATTAGAGGACCCTCCTGTCCCTGACTGGCGTGTCTATCCTAACGAGCTGTCAAACTTTTTGTCCAAAACACCCTTTGTTTGCTAGAACCTGGCTAATAATGGTGATATCCACGTAATTTGACTTTTTTCAAGAACACAATTGTTTGAGAACCTTGTACTTGACAGCTGATATCGGGTCTCTATTTTGCGCTGATTAGTGTCTAGACTGAAACTCAAGCCAACCTTGGGCATTATTTTACACCTGCTTACTAATACTAAAAATCAATTTCGTAATAAGTCACAACTAAAATAATTATCGAATAAAATAACAGCATGCTATCTACATCGGAAAGTAAGAAGCGCGGAATGGGTTGCAAATGAGGATGGTAGCGCCTGGCTTTTTTTGTCGTAGCTAGAGGCTGCACCGTGCTTCTAGATTATATGCACTATTTACAACATTACGAATATTATAAATAAAAATATGAATTCATTGACATTATAAACTAAGAAATAGTATTTTCAGAATGTCATGAAATAGGATTTTTGTAAAACGTACTGATTTCGAAATTTTAGTACACTACGAAATGACTTATGATTGCTTAGTTTCACTGTCTTTTCATTTTTATACGTACCTATACGTACCAAAACACAAGGTTCAGGTGCAGATGAGATTGCATTTTACTTAAAATGGTTTCCGACGAAGACATTGTAAATATATTCAATCATGTGCAACAATTGAATTGTCTGAGTACGGACGCGGCGGGATTTTGTCACAAACGGATCAGCGGGCCGAGCACGGTCAGCGACGCCGGGTTCCTTATTTACGCTGCGAATTTGGCATCTACGTCTACGTCAGCTGACGAAAATTATCTATCATTGGCTGAGATACCCGCTAACCACAGATGGAGCGATTGCTCATCTTAGTCCATTAAATTTCATCATTTCGTTAAAAACAAGAAGGAACTGGGAAAATTTTCTTGATCCTTATGCATGTCAAAGTATTTTGTTAATAAATTAACTAATTATGCATTTAAAAAAAATGGGTATAGGTAAAAAAGATGGTGGATGTAACCAAAATATTTTGATAAACAAAATAAATTCCGACCCCAAAATCCTCAGAGCAATAAAATAGATTTTTATATTCACGTTAG
This sequence comes from Ptilodon capucinus, assembly GCA_914767695.1. Taxonomy (NCBI): domain Eukaryota; kingdom Metazoa; phylum Arthropoda; class Insecta; order Lepidoptera; family Notodontidae; genus Ptilodon; species Ptilodon capucinus. The sequence goes on along the minus strand of OU611813.1, from coordinate 758,767 downwards.
GACTGCATACTTGAATTTGCACCTACTTCAAATATTTATATGCTTTGTGATGCCACTGTAAGTAGGTAAGTTATAGAAATTAAACATTAAAAATCCCTTAAGATTACGTAGATCTACTGCTTCTCATCACAGGATAATACTGCACATTTCTAAAATAAATGCTAATTCTGCAAACACTTAATTCAAAACATTCAGATTCGAGATTTAAATTAATAAACTCACTTTTTTAAATCAAGAGGTTAGTTTGCTATTTCGCTTACCTGTGTCCACAATACCAAACATAGAGAAATAACATGAAGAAAACCCCTCACCGGCAGCTATTTAATCCCGGTAATTGGCCCGAGAACTTATCAAACTTGTTTCAAAGTTTGCTTATTACGATTCAGCGTACAAGACCTGGTAGGCCACTCATGAAATTAAATTACATCGAACCGGGCGCGCCCTTGCCGCTTAAGATGTGGTCTCTCTGTCACACACTAGTCAATCGAATATTAAAATCTCCTTGACATGAATGACATTTGCTCATGCTAAGGTTTGAGTCATCCATTTTGTTTTCGTAATTATTACCAACGACTGATTATCTCATATAAGCTTTTTATCAGTACGGAAGTTGACTTTTGCGGTCTGGTTTTGTGTACAGTGAAACCAAACCGTACATTTGGCTCGGTTTTTTTAAAGCATATACAAAGGAACGATGTTTTAAAAATAATATTTATGCAATTTTAACCAAATTGACTCTCGGAGAAAATAGGAGAGTACTATGGTGTTTAACTTACTTTGGAAAAGATAACCCTATAATTGAACACTGCCAAAAGCTTTAGGCACTGCCTAAACTGTAAGCACTAAAATTAAGACAATCAAATAATGGCATCAGGTCTGAAATAACTAAACCTTCATGAAGGGATAATCTTATAAACCTAACCTGGAACAACTTTAAACTCCAAAATGTTTTTTTTTTCACCAATCATTGTGAATACCTACTCATTCATTTCCGGTTCAGCGAGGCAGTACATTCAATAACAATCACCAATAACACTGCGATTGAAATTTTAAAATCATGGTGGACAACACGACCGTCACTAATTTGACATGTGACGTTACATATTCTGTGGCTGTGGGCCGTGTGTGTGTCATGCGGAGGTCGCGACACGACGCCAGTATTTATTAAATTAAAAAAAAGAACACCGTTGTTTTTTTTTAATTCCACTTTTGAAACATAGAGCTGTAGTCAATTTTTGTTGCTCCTTAAATTGTTTTATCTGTATTTAATTACGTACCTACATCAAAACAAGCAAACTACATTTCTTAAAAGTCAAAAAGCTATCTGACTTACGAGCAGACTTCTAAGGCAATGTTGTATCTAGCATAATCACACTCTAGGAACATTTTCTGGCAAATAGCCCGGATAGGCAATCGTTATTAGAAAAAGGCTATTCTGAAACGGCAATTAAATCCCCGTCCATTGTCACTAACTGATGGTACTACAAATGGCTGACACCAATTATTACAATTCCAACTCAAAGTACCTAATGGAAATTTAAATGTTCGCTCCCAACGCTCACAATGGGACGGTGGTGACGTCCCTAATTGTTACTTTTAAGTTTTTTGCTTTCAAATTGGCTATTGTGGAGGTGCGCTCATGTGAGCGTAGGGCTGCTCACTTCATTTCTGTTTGAATTTTGCTCGTTGGTGCGCGTGGTATGTGCTTTGTGACGATTTTTTAAACGATGTGTCCGCTGTCTCGGATGATTCAATGACGCCATTCGCGTTGGATTCAGTTTTCACGTAACGAACAGTGTTTTGAGTCTTATTTTTGTTGACTATAACAAACCTAATCGTAAAAAGTGAGCTTTATTCTGATAATTTTAAAAAATATATTTTGAATTTTGTGCCGAATTCAGTCAAGGCTTTGATCCGATAGTAAAAAGCATTATTAGGAAGAAATAAAAACTTGTCAATTTTTAAGTGTCCCGTAGGCTTTATGAAATACATTTGGACTCTTCACGTTGAATAAAAATATTTTAACAATAATGAAGCAACTTTTCTGTTAAAAAAATTTCAATTAAATAAATCGATTATGAGATGTTGATATCTGATTGAAACATAAGTAAATGATTGACATATCGATTAAAACTAATAAGAGATTATCCGAATATCTATAATTGAATCTGAGCGTTGTAGGGGAAAACACTACTTATCGGATAGGATTAAAAACATCTCATGTGTTGATACATTGGGGTGGCGAGCTATTAAAATATGAAAAGCCAGAAAAATATATCTTAAAAGTAATCTAAAAAAATAATCAAAATAAACTGTTTTTAAATCGATCATTATCGTTGTGTGTGCCCCGAAGCTACTTCTGAGATATAGTTGGCACCTACCGAAGTATTTTTTTTCTATTTAGAATACTTTATTTTATTTCAATTATGTGAATGTGATATCTCCAAATTAAGTAGTAAATAAAGTATGTACCTATATTCAAATAGTTCATCAGGCAGACACAGAGTTGTACAAATTAAACAGGAAGCGACGAGCAAATACAGACGCGTCTGAGCTTTGAGGTGCGGTAATACAATTTGTAGGGACGCGATGCTGACTACTAGCGCTATGAGTGGATGTACCTACTAATATTATGTATACAAACAGGTACTAATACTACGTATATGAGAGAAACAAAACTGAAGAATTAAAAATCAAAAGGTAATTTATATAAATCAAATAAGCATCTGTTTTAATATCGACGAAAAATGTAATTAGGTTAGTTTTTCTATTCATTCATAAGTTTATAAGCAACTTTCGTTTTTATATATAAAATAATATACGTATAAAACGTTAGAAAAATGCCATGTATTTATATTAAACCTTTCTTTTCTTATATATAAACTGCTAACGCGACCATATCTGACAAGATTTATTTACCAGGAATTGTCTCCCTCGCACCACCAAATTGTGGAATGAACTTCCTGCAGCTGTGTTCCCGGACCGATGCGACAAAGGTATCTTCAAGCAAAGAGCATACTCATTCCTTCAAGGCCGGCAACGCACTTGTGATGCCCCTGGTGTTGCAGATGTCCATGGGCGGCGTTGATCACTTACCATCAGGTGAAACGTCTGCTCGTTTGTCTCCCTATCTCATAAAAAAAAATCACAAGAAACCGTGTAGTTAACTAGGATTGTTGCTACACTAGCTTATTTTGACTGCTCAGCAAAGGGCTATAAACCATATGTGATACTTTTCAGTGTCGGTGCTTGTCTACACAAATCAATGATTTCATCGTTAATTGTCTATCCGCCCGTTTGCATGCCAATCACCTCGCATTATGTGTTAAACGCGTATTCCAGACGCGACTTGAATACGTAATGGCGGCGTACACATGACACGTTTCAACAATTTTCACCTCGTTTACATTTATAATTCACTCATTCGAAGCACTTTGAGGTAGGTATTTAATGGATTTGTTATTTGGAAAGCGTTGCAATTGTCATGGTATGTAATTTACGCTTCCATAGCGAGCAAATGTATTCAAATCGAAATTGTATAAAGTAGGTAGCGCCATTTCGGTAAATTTGCACGAAAAATGCCTGCACATCGTCTGATTCCTACTAAACCGATTGAATAGATCCTAACAACTACTTCCACAGAAACCAAACCCCTTCTCTAAATAATATAATGCATTTAGTTACACAAGATCTATCATCTGATAGCCACAAGGTCACGGGTTTTATTAACAGTATGAAAGGGTATCCCTAGAGAGCGAGGCCCTCCTTTTATGTGCCGTATCCCTACTTCCAACGTATTGGTAGACTGATTCTTAAAAATGTACCTTTGTAGCAATACTTTAGATACAAATTTTATTAAAATTGAATGCAGACTAAGTAAATTGGTTGAATACCAGAACATATAGAAAACAATTGCAATAACGTTCCTCGAAAATAGTAAGGTTATCTTTATTAACAGTAACAAAGGGTTAACTCTTTATATTGCTTATTACCGCTAACTCATTCAAAACTAAACATTACTGGAAATGTAGGTCTTGACAAATTGTGGTGCAGCGCTTTGCAGTATTTGTGTTAGGCATAATAGACTTTGTAGGGTCAGAAATAAATGTCATTTAAAAAATCATTATCACATGCTAAACGGTGAAGTATATAAATATAGGGAGGAAACCTGCGAAAGACGTATAAAGTGCACGAATCCTCATTACGCGAACATGGTGCGGTATACCTATCTGGAATGAATCTTGAATGTAGGTGGACTGAGCCCGAGATAGTGGCTAAATGCTTACAAAAGTATTCAAACGACTATGTGGTTACTGGTTACATTGTAGGTGCATTTTTGCCTAAACCTTACTATAAATGTCACCCTCATTTAACAAGTTTTGTTGCTCTGTGACTATCGAATTACCAATTGCTTGCCAACCTAATTAGGTCCTAAAACCTATAGGGTAGAGTATACCAGATACAACTGTGGTAAGCCAATGGTCTTTGGCATTTTTTATACAGTAGCCTGTCTAAAGTAAACATGGCGAAAATCTCGAACAAACATATTTTTATATAAGCCCATATCCCCTAGTCCGGACGGGTCAAACTAAATTGGATCGCGCAATAACGAACTGGCCTTGCCATTGTAAACCGTCGAAGGGTTCATCAATTCGTAAATAAGGCGACCCTTGAAGCACACGCGCCCTTTTCACCCTTTACTTAGGGCTCGGGGAATAAAATAAGATCTATTCCTCAAGGCCGAATCTAGGTTAATTGCTTGGTATATCAGGTAGCACAAAGTTAAAGAAGGTGATTAAAATATTACAGTACTTATTTTTATTATTTATATAGTTATTTTCTAAATAATTTTGCTAAGAGACTCAATTCGAATGAATTTTCTAAGTAAAATCGATCTTGAATTTCTATGTAAAATATTTACAATATCTTAGTGGTTAGAGAAACCACGTTGTGACAGAGAGATTTCTGGTTAGATCCTTGACCTAGCTAGCCCACAGCACAAGCGTTTACCTTAGTTGAGGGGGCTAACGTCACTACTAAGTATATAAGATCCTGACATTGAAAATTAAAATAAATCTCGCCTAGAGTTGTTTCAATAAATTCAAAGTTGAAAATATTATTAGAGGAGTGCGGTGCGTACTTTTAAAATCAAAATTGTATATCTGCTACTTTAAAAATGCTTTGCAATGCAGTGTTATGCAAGATATGACCAAACCAAGATGAAAACGACTTCACAGATACAAAAGAGTTAGGATTCACGCACTACGCTAGTTGTATGTAAGGTACTTGTATTTAGGAGAAATAAACAAACACTTTGAACAGTAAGAATTATGTTATAGGTACCACTTATACCAATTGTACCTCGCCAAATCAGCTTATTCAGTTATTACGTTTAATTAAGGCGGGTGCCGCTAGGGGGCGCACGCAACGCGATGTGTCCAATCAGGAAACGGTGACACGTGTCATTTCGTACCCCTTTCGCGCGCTCTTTTGATTCGCTCGTGTGGTAGACGAGCGTTTTGACGGCGTGTTTTACACGCTATAATACTAGGAGGTAATATACATCTTATAATTCAAATGTTCTTTATAGACTCTCTCATATATTTCTTATTAGCATAGCAGTAACATAGCAGTGGTAGCCGAGTGGTCGAACGCACGCCTTGCAATTAAAGTGTGCAGGTTCAAACCCCGGCTCGCACCTCTGGGATTTATGTGCGAATCTCATTTTCATCCGAGATTATCACTTGCTATGAATCGGTGAAGGAAAACATCGTGAGGAAACCTGCACGTCTGAGGGAACTTGACTAGTTCTCGATAGATGTGTGAAGTCTGTCAACCCGCACCGGGCCCGCGTGGCCAATCCCCCTCGCATTGAGGGAAGGCCCGGGCCCAGCAGTGGGACGTTAAAAGGGGTGTAGTAGGATAAGCACTAACAGTAAATGGCAGCTTTCAAAAGTACAACTACCCCGTGAGCTACGAAAATTAGTAAGAGGAAGCTCTAAACCTTACTTCGTAACAAAACTATAAACGTAACTTCTGCTTAACAAATTTGATAACAAAAACATGTTTAACAAATAGGCGCGGTAAAACCCGTGCAAACAATTGTTTGCCAATAACAAAACGAACTGTATTAACTCATAGATGAAGTACATTTTTCAACAACATTAATGGCGCGGGCAAATATAGACGCCTAGTCGCGTAAATATCATAGAAATTTTATCTTTATGTGTAATACCGCAGAGTACATTTTCAAATGAAGTCAAGTGGACCCACTCGTTACAGTATGTTAGTTAACTTCGGTATACCGTTCGGGTCGTTCGTGTGCTGCGCCAGATAAACCTCGTGGGAGGCGACACCGACACATTGCATGTGACGGATTAACATTACCATTTGACACTGCATTTATTTGCCTATGTTTCGCTACCCCTCCTATAAGATTATACTGAACCAATATACATAGGTATTTGTTTGTTTTTGAACTTTGCAACTTGTCCGGTACGTTTACTGATTACTTACGTATCTTAGAAACTAGATTAAATTTTGTAGAAAATAATTATGAACTACGAATGTTACTAAATACTAACTTTATAGCAATAAGGAACAAACTCTATCTTAGAGATATTTATCAGGAATTGTAGAAAATATAATGATGTCTAAAACGGCTACTGAGCAATTCCTCGTTACCGAAATCGTCAATTATTTGCGTGATGACGCGCAGATTCTTATATCGGTGAATTTCATAATTAGTAACACATACAAATAAGAATTTAATTTAGATAGGAAGATATGCTAAAGTACTCATTTAAGACTCCCCGGAATAGCGTACAAATAATTAGCCATGCAATGTAAAACTTCTTTGATGAAAAAGAGCTTGTTTGGTACTGCTCCCAAAGTTTATAACAAAATACCTGATGTTATTAAAAATATGCCCTTAATAAAGTTTAAGAAGGCACTGCATAAACTGTTGACTGAGAAACGTTATTATACAATAGATGAATTCCTAAATGATAAAACAATATAATTATATTGTTAATTAATACAATATTTTTAACTGTGCTAGATTATTTTGTAACTTGTAATTAATTCAAATTCAAAGTTGTAATGTAATTAATTCCTACATATTTGTATGCTTTAATGGCAAAACGTAGTAGACCAAAATACGATATATTTAAGATTATACAATACATATTGTAATATGTTTGACAAATAAATAATTCTGATTCTGATTCCACAATATTTAATTAGTGGCATATTATAGCATTAATATTTAATTCGTGGTCATGGAGCCCATAAAAATAGCACCCATTATAAATCAAAATCCATCTTCCATCCATTCCCAGGATTAAAAGTTTAAAATGGAACTCATGTGAGCGATATTGCTGCCAAATATATATTAAAATGAATACCAAAGGAATGCACAAAAAACATTATGAACATCCAAATTTAAATTCCATTACGCGTTTTGTTCCCCCATCACGATCAGTCCGCAGTCTGCTGCACTCCGCAACGGAATTAACGAAGGCTGTAAAATGCGAAACTTTGTTCTAAATTAATTAACAAACTAAAATATGGCGGTAAATCCGGGAACGAACCGGAGCGAAGCCCTCAAAATGTACGTGAATCGTCCGACAATGAGCTCGTCATCATAATAAAATTGGCAACACATTTTCGGTAAAGTTCATAACAATAGAACGACTAATTAATCGTGATGTAGTCTACGCAGATCAAGAAACTATTATACTGCTGTATTATTTTAAGCAGTGTAAGCAAGTTGTAATCATTGTTGCAAATTACATTCGCACATGATAATTATCTCAGAGGTGTGGGCTTGGGATTTGAACATGAACCCCTTACGTTCAAAGGGGACTTACATCATCAGCTATCTGATAGTGAAAGTCCCAATAAAATCGATGCGATTACACTGAACAATGAGTCAGACGGACAAAATTTTGAAAAATAGTTTTTTTTGTTATATATTTATATAAAGACTAGCTGTGCCCGCGACTTCGCCCGCGTGGACTTTAGGGAGATTACCCGGAAATATGGGTATTATGTTTTTCCCGCGGAACCCTAATGCTTTTTCTAAAATTAAAGTAGCCTAAGTTACGCCTTGGAACGTCAGCTATCTGTCAGTGAAAGTCCCATTGAAATCGGTTCAGCCGTTTAGAAGTTTACCTCAAACAAACAGACAGACAGACAAAAAAAAATTTGCGTTTTCGTTATAGGTATCGTATATACTTTCATTCGCATTTGGTAAAAAAGTGTTATTTTGATATTACAAACAGACACTCCAATTTTATTTATTTGTATGTATATGTATGTATGTATGTATGTATATATAGATTTTTGTGATGGTTTGAGCATTGTGTAAGAGCACCGCGCTATGTAGATATCGTGCGCTTCCATGGACCGAATGACTATAGAAATGAATCGCCTACAAGGGACCACGATTCGAAGAATATACAGAATCAAATTTAGTCCTACCAAATAAGTATCAGTTCTAAAACGTCATTGCTATCTTTTTGTTGACTAATAATACCAATATTAACCGCTCTGAACCGCAATGATAAATTATGGCGGGGTATGAAGCCGCAATGCAAGCTGTTTAGCGTACTATCCACGCGTAGGACGCAACATTCGATTACACGCACCGTTGCGTACGTTTGCATCACAATAAACATCTCGTAAATCATAAACATAGTCATAAAGTTATAGTATTTATGAAGGAAGCTTTATGAAATGGTGGACGGAGAGCGATTGATTGATTTAGAAAATTAATGTGTGAAACCTTTTCAAGCTAGCGTTTTATACATGCGTATAAGCTCATATTTTGATCTCCTCCGGTGAAGCTGTAAAGGCCAACTCACGACGAACAGCGTAGTCCATTAAAAAAAAATACATATTTCGATTGGCATATAGGCGCGCTTTTTGCTACACGCGCAAATCGCACAAGCATTGACACACTTATTAGCTCGAAGAAGCTTGAGTCGCGACGTTTCAAATGTTTGTGCATCGGAATCCATATTGCTGCTACTGACTCTCTACCAACGAATCGATTTTTGAAGCTCGTACATTCCGAAAGGACCGTATACGCGCAAGAAAAGGCTAGTCTAAAAACGCTTTAGACGATTAAGCGCTGCATTCGCTTGAGGCAGCAATAGGCACCTCTACACACAAATTCAACATCTATTTAATATTTATTTAGTCAATGATATATACATCAATATACATCATCACGCCTGTATTCCCCGAAGGGGTAGGCAGAGGTGCACTACAGTGCGCCCACACTTCGCCGATGTATTTTTGGTCCCAATGTAATAGGGGGCGAGCCTATTGCCATTATACCGGGCACATTCCCCCTCAATACGAGGGAGATTTGGGCCATAGTCCACCACGCTGGCCCAGTGCGGGTTGGTGAACTTCACACGCTATAGAAAGCTATAGACGTGCAGGTTTCCTCACGATGTTTACCTTCACCGTTCAGCAAGTGGTAATCATTGTTGAAAATGATATTCGCACATGAAAATTATCTCAGAGGTGCGGGCCTGGGATTTGAACTTGCACCCCTTACGTTCAAGGCGGGCGTTCTTGTCAATCATATCAAGCAGGTAATAAGTACAGCTGGTATGCTACAGTGAAAGTAAAAAATAATAATTTGTATCACTATTAGTGATTGTGTGTAAAATAATACGTATTTGTTCGCTCATTTCCCGTTTCCACGCAAAGTATTATTTTAATTATCTCAATCAGTGTGCCAAAGTCGCAATTGTACGGTTGGGTAAACGGGAAAGGTATACCAGTATTGCCAGGTGTCGGTTCCCATCGCATCAGCGAGATTTACCCACCCGCCCGGGTAATTGAGGCTCTCTCAGCCGGATAAAAATTAACGAACGCCTTCGTATTGTAGTCAAGAACCGGCTAATAGTATTATGGATTTAAGAAGCCTTGAAACCAATTAAACGTTTGAGAACGTTCACGTATGTATATAAGCCAACGTCAAATAATTTATTTCGTATAGGCCTACGGGCGTAATTACAAATTGTTAAGTTTACCGTTTTTGTCTCCTATACCTTATACTACCAAAATAATCGAAGCTCGACTTCGCCTCAGATGATCCACCATGAAACTAAGTGAGCTTATAATTTTTTGAATTAACTTTATAAATCGCCAAAATTTACTTTAAATACATAACTCCAGATATACCACAAGCAAACTACAATATTTTGTCAAAAAAAGCTTTTAAGTGTTTCATACAATGTGCATATTGAGTTCAAGTTGGCAAGACTGGAACCTGATCTCAATTAAAAACGATTAAATTTATAATTAAGGAGGTCGGTGCACCAAAATCATTGTACTTTAACGGCCCCGCTAACTCTCTACCTTGAATTTGATGAGAATTCTACCCTCTGGCTTACTATCATGTTTGAAACAGTTACCGAAAATTTGTAACAGTTACAAAATTACATATTTCAAACACCTGACAAACTGCTTGTATATAAAGTTGGCCTCTTTGGAATTTTCCATAGTCGTGTAACTGGGATCGCCCCCAGTCAATTGTATAGTACACATAATACAAGCTTTGCTGATTTTGGGATCATACGATGAGTATGTGTTGTACGACATTTTTTTTAAATTGCCAAATAACTGACAGGCTGGATGCTGGGGTACCATACCAGTGCACCCATCAATTAGTATAATTACAATACGTCGGGCGCGCGCATTCCGCGCGGTTGCGTGCGCGCTGACGCTGCAAATTTGATCGCGCGGTTTTGGCTTAACGGATACGTTTAGTTATTGTTCTACAGGATGCTGTCAGAATGACAAGAATCGCGGACGATGTGGATCAACTAACTCTGTTAAATTTTCTAACGTTGATGTGATTCCGTATATTCAAAGTGTATTTGTGTGTACCTATTCGTGCCCTCACCACGCGATCTAATACCTGCTAGATATGCAAAAACTACAAACAATATAGTAACGATTGCTTTATTTATTCTTAACATTGTTTGCTATAGAAACTACATTCGAATGCTATAGATAGATTATTCCCATTCAGATTTTAGATTTTATATTTTTTTTTTTTAGATTTTATATTATATTCAGATTTTATATTTTCCCTTTTCAGATTTTATTTAAGAATTAATTCACAGTCCTTTTATCAAAGAAATGCACAGAGTATAACTAAACTAGTTACGTTTGAGAGCCCAAAAAAATATAATGTTCATGAAAAAGATAGCAACACAATTGATTTAGTGCCGTTCAGTTTAACAAAATCCATGTGTTATATAACTGATGTTCAAATAATTTGAAAGAATAACATTACATATTCAAATAAAACTGCCACGAATCGCATACCTACGCACAATTCGCAACACGCTGTGCATAAGCCGCCGCGAGTCGCTACGATTCGCGTCCAAAGAACCGTGAAATTGGTTTATTCGCTGGGCCCGATGAATAATTAATATTGTAACGTTCGTCTAGCCCGCGCCCGCGCCGGCGCCGCTAGATCGAACGCCATCACATTTGCATAATATAAACCGTGTGGGAAACAAAACGTGCCATATTCGATGGAGAAAGAGGTTTTTGAAGAATTCCAATGAATTTATTAAGACAAAGCTGCAAGTTCCGGTGTAGATTGAAGAACTAATAACATTTCGCTCCCGTTGCCTCTCAACATGAGATTGTTACATGTATACATACTCTCCTGGCTAGAAGCTTATATGAACTCTTTCGTCAGCTCTGTTTGCGGCTTACGACTACATTTATAGATACAGGGAGATTCAGAATCAGATTTTTTTCATTCACCTAAAGCTAGACCAATACAGGGAACTATGAATCGTTATTATACAAAAATAACTTGTATCTCTATCACGCATTTGGAATGCTTTTTCTATGATGAAGAATAGGCACAAAACTTCATGGTTACTCTTCCAAAATCCACCACTATACACTCCTATTTATTTATTTAAAAACGACACACCAACAGTATACCTATTAACAATTGGGTACGTAAAATATTAAATAAAAACTGGGCTGTTATGTACACCAATGACAGGCGTGTACAACTTTCACCGACGTGAGACTTAAACATTTAAAAAAGAAACAAATAAATTTGAAACTAAACTAAAAATTAAGTTAAAGCTAAAATTTAAAATTTGAATAATGAAAAAGTAAAAATAAAATGAAAATATTTATGGCAAGGATTTAAGTATAATTTTTCTAAACTCGTATAAGAAACTGTTGAATATGTCTAAGTTGCTAATTTTACTGTTGAACATGTTATACTCATTACATATTCTTACTGCAGGAGAGTTGAGACCCAGATTGGTTCTTACTAATGGCGTATAAAACGATCTTGTAATGGGATTCCTATAAGCTATCAAGAAGCTATTCAAGAAGAACTGAACTACAAGTATAACTGCTAAATTGGAGCCGCTAGTCCATAAAAGGCTAACTACTATTTAGCCTAAAACTTGATAGATGACTATTTCTAGATCAATACCAATATGTTTTATACATGCCAGGTAGGTAGGTAGCAATGTAATTCTCCAATCAATGGCCGAGCCGGTCGGAGCAGATTAATGACACAATATGTCACTAGCTGCCGCGCATTATATAGTTAATCTACCTTCGGATAGGATTAATATCCCGAGCTTTACTCGAACAAAATAATTGCAGGCGATCACCGCTAGCGGTGGTGTAAGGATAGGCTCGTATCGTGTAATTGTTTAGGTAATCAAAATTAGAGATGAAACGGATAGTGGTTTGGCCAGATACCGGATATCGGATATCCGGCAAACTACCAGGCCGGAGCGCCGGATATCCGGCTACCGGATATTCGGCCCTTTATCGCCTTACATGACGCTTCTTATAGACATCTCAAATCGATCGCAATCAAGACCCATACATATGGTGGTCAGTTAATTTGCATAAGTACCCGTAGTTGTCAAGGTTTGCTAAAATTTATCTTTCAGCACCTGGCAGTAGCGTATACAACGAAAGGCTATTTTCAGCTGGTCTGGTATACGAAGCCAAGCGGAGACGCCTCTTACCAACAAATGCCGTAAATATTGGTATTCATTCGAGTATACTAAACAAATATTTATGACGTGCAATTATAAAAATAAACGGTGTCATCTATAACCTATTGTGGTATGATTTGCCTTGAAGAAAATAATGAGATTTTTTTAAATTTTTACTATCCGGTATCCGGCCGGATACTGAATTACTGTCCGGTATCCGGCCGGATACTGAATAGTTACTGGATATCCGTTTCATCTAATCAAAATTATGAGAACGGAAATGAATGTGTATCGAAATCATTCAGGACTGTCGCGTCGGTCCCATAAAACTTTAAGGTTGTCAGCTTTCGTAGTTAAGATGGTAGTCTATTTCTGTTTCTACAATACTACTACTACTATTACAGCCCTTAACGTCCCACTGCTGGGCACGGGCCTCCCCTCTATGCGAGGGGGATTCAGGCCATAGTACACCACGCTGACCCAATGCGGGTTGGCAGACTTCACACATCTATCGAGAACTAGTCAAGTTCCCTCAGACGTGCAGGTTTCCTCACGATGTTTTCCTTCACCGTTTCATAGCAAGTGAAAATCCCGGATGAAAATGAGATTCGCACATAAACCCAGAGGTGCGAGCCGGGGTTTGAACCTGCACACTTTGATTGCAAGGCGTGCTCTCTGGGCTACCACTGCTTTAACACCTTCATTACCCATTTTATTAATAATATTTAACTACATTTTAATATTACAATATTTTTATGTTTTCTCATTATTTGACATTGGCGGAATAACCCCTTATCATATGTGCAGCCGTTCCTCATCTTATTCCATTAAAATTCAATTCTATCTTTCATTTGGTAAAAAGGAAGAAACTTGTAGCTGTCTTTTTTGTAGCTTGGCAATGAAAGCAGAAGAACCAAGTCAGGCGGCATATTCTTCAGCGTAAACTAGATACCAACTGGAATGAAATTAAGTCAAACTTTGAAAATTAAGTTAAATATAAATAACTGAACTGCATGTTGTTGGAATCGTTCACGATATTCGATCTGAGAAATTGGATGATTAATTTAGCCAGCTGTATCCTGTACCGCTATAGGATTTAATAACATAATATCTTACAAATTACTTACGTATACATTTGGTTAATGTAACTGAATGTTAGCGCAAAACATAATGATATAACCCGTGCCTATCTGTTCAACATCTCGCGCCGACTGAAACAATGGAAACGGTAGCGCGCTACAGACACGATAAATAACAGTACAAACAAACTTCTCACAGATAATTACTGCACTGGGGTGTCCACTCACTTGTACTTTCATTATTCTTATTGTGCGGGTCCATTGTATATAAAAATTAAATTAAATTAATTTGCCAAAATAATTACAATAATAGTAACAGTATCTAGGGAGCTAGAAACTTTTCCTTAAATAAATACTTTATTCTACCAACACTAAAATACAATTGTATATAGCCATTTAGACTTAATTTAGACTACTAATTAGACCGTTGTTGAATGTCAAATGTTATAACTATTTACAATTAGGTAAAAAGTATAAAAAAAAATGGCCCATGCGGAAGCTTACATGAGACGCTGGGTGCATTCCATCGCTGAATGGCTAGAGCCATTAATTATTGCATACAACAGACTCAAGTCTTTTCGCTAGAACTTACTATCATACTCTGAATATGATATAACTTCCAAAACGCAATATCCTATTTTTAAACGACGAAAAAAAAAAAGGAGGAGGTTCTCAATTCGACGCGTATATTTTATTTTTATTTTTATTTTTTTTTATGTATGATCACGCATATCTCCGGCGTCACTAAACCGATTTCGAATGTTTTTATGACGTTTGCTAAGGAATTCTTCGAGGGTGGTCCCATTTTCAAAATATTATCAGAAATTAACCCCCTTGGGGGTGAAATGAGGGGTTGAAGGTCACACAATTTAAAAATTATTTTTTGATCGACTTGAAACTTTGTATATGTATTTTACATATAAAATCAAGAAATACGTGTTTTAGGAATTTTGAAAAAAAAAATGAATAGGGTGTGAAATGGGGTGATAAAGTTTGCATTCTTTTTTATGTATGATCACGCATATCTCCGGCGTCAGTAAACCGATTTCGATAATTTTTATGACCTTTGCTAGAGAATTCTTTGAGGGTGGTCCCATTTATAAAACATTATCAGAAATCAACCTCCTTGGGGGTGAAATGGGGGGTTGAAGGTCACACAATTTAAAAAATATTTTTTGATCAACCTGAAAATTTGTATATATATTATGCATACAAAATAAAGAAACACGTGTTTTAGGAAATTTGAAAAAAAAATATGTAGGGAGTGAAATGGGGTGATAAAGTTTGCATTCTGGACTATAGTATATCTTTGGCGTTAGTGAGCCGATTTCGAAAAATCTTTTTTTGTTTAATACGGATAGTTAACAAATATCGAAACGATGGGATGGAAAGGGTGGTGAGGGGTGAATTCCTTTTTTGGGCTCTTATGAGGTGCTAATCACAAAATATATACTAAATTCGCCTTCAAAAACCTAGGTACACTAAAAAGTTACAAATAAGCTTATAATTCATTACATTTGTAGTCGGTGCCAATTCATTTGTGTATTTGCCTAGTCTGGTGTAGATTGGCACCTACACCATGATATACCTACGCCCGCATAGACTTAGCTTGGAATTATACCTACCCATTTTTAACCAACGAAGAAAACGGAAGAGGTTCACAATTCGACACGTATTGGTTAGGGTATAACCTCGAAGTTGGTCCCGTATAAATTAGGAAGAAAAAATCCTACCCTAAGGGTGGGAAAATAGGGAGAGATTTATTGTTCATTCCCAGATTTGAATGCTGAGTTGTGTATTACAAAAAAAATAAGTATTTAGTAAGTAGTTGATTTAAGCCAAAAAAAAATATAAAATAAAAACTTTTTAACAAAAAATTAAACCGCCGAAAATATTAAAAAGCAAAAAATAATATACTTTTTTTATTTTACCTTAATAACAAAGTTCTTAAACTAATGTAAGTATACCTAAGTCATTTTGAGTCGGCGCCAAACAATCAATGAACAATAAATTTAAAGAAATAACCAAATGAAATTAACAATGCAACGTGAAATCTTCAGCCACAAACATTAACATTCCAAAAAATGTGCTCTCGGAACGACCACTCGCACAATGTGTGCACTCATGTATGTGCCCGCACGAGTTGCTGTCTCGCTGACATTAACTTCGTAAACGCTCGGCATTTTCCGGCGAAGGGGCGTGTCGCGCCGCGCCGCCGTGCATCACACTTTAGCTTTACTTATTAATTAATTTTTAATTTCTAGAATTACAAAATTTCTTGACGAAAAGTATACATTGTTGCCGTATCGTAACTAAGAATGGAGTCGGTCACAGAACTTCGAGCCGAGCCGACGAGCCACGTGTTCATAATGACTCCAAACTGTTTGATTTAAAGTCGCAACAATTGTGTTTACGAGCCGTATTCGCGCCTACCCTCCCCCTCCCCTCTACCCTCGACCTACCTACCCATTAACACTACCGATGACAAAGTTCAGGAGGACGGATGCTTTTTGTTTGGAAATTAATTACATCGTCGAATTTATACAGAGTCTAAGCTACATATACCGTAGCTGATATGTAGATGATTAGTGTAAATAGAATATGCCTAACCATCATAGTTTCTGAGTTAGGGACCTTGGAATATTTGTCACAAATATCTTGTTGTGGCCTTAGAGCACACCCATAGCCCAAAAAAAATACTTAAAAAAAAACCGACTTCATAACCACAAATAGACAATTAAAAGCAAAAAATAAACGATATGATAAAAAAACGTTTTTACTCACGCCTGTATCCCATGGGGGTAGGCAGAGACTACCGTTTGCCACACGCTACGATCCCGACATACCTCTTTCGCTTCATCCACAGTCATACATCTTTTCATGCACTTCCGTCGGTTTAGGGTGCTACGGACTTGACCTTTCTGGAAGAGCCCGTTAATCTGGTCGTGAAAGGTCCTCCTCGGGCACCCTCTTCCGACATTTCCACTCACGTTTGTCTGGTATATTTCTTTCGTCAGTCTACTTTCATTCACCCTCTCTACATGGCCAAACCAGCTCAACATACTTTCTCAATCTTAGTCACCACATCATCCTTCAGCTTACATTCATCCCGCATCTTGCTATTCCTCAACCGGTCAGCAATCACACACTCCGTATGTGTTGTAGTAGTGTGTATTAGTGACAATATTCATTGAAAATATGCAAGTATTCTTACATTGCGGTTTATTAAATTAACTTTCTAGAAATTGTATATACCATACGGTTGCATACTCCATACACATGCAAACGTTCAAGTTTTTTTTTTTTTTTTTTTTTATGAGATAGGGAGACAAACGAGCAGATTTTTCACCTGATGGTAAGTGATCAACGCCGCCCATGGACACCTGCAACACCAGGGGCATCGCAAGTGCGTTGCCGGCCTTTAAGGAATGAGTATGCTCGTTTCTTGAAGATACCTTTGTCGCATCGGTCCGGGAACACCGCTGCAGGAAGTTCATTCCACAATTTGGTGGTGCGAGGGAGAAAATTCCTGGTAAATCGCACTGTACTGGAACGCCATTCATCCAGATGGTGAGGATGGTAATGCAGTCGGTGGCGAGCCGTGCGATGGTGGAATTCAGCGGCAGGTATAATACCGAACAATTCCTCGGAACACTCTCCATGATAGAAGCGGTAGAAAATGCAGAGGGAGCCTACATCTCTACGCAACGCCAGAGGGTCTAGCCGATCGGTAACCTTTTTGTCATCGACAATTCGAACTGCCCTTCGTTGCAGGCGGTCAAAAGGAAGAAGTATTATTACGGAGGTATTTTACACCTTGTATAGGTAAATATAACTCTATCGAGATCTGAATGTTGAGATGGATAGGTATGGTACGTAAACGAACCGTAACTATATAAGACAGCCGAAGTGGCTTATCAGCCGACCATTGACTAACATTGTTTTGTGATAAAGAAACGCAACGGGATACAATACTACCATAGCCTCTAATCTTGATACAAATAAATGCTTTAGGATATTTTAATACCGCCATTATTTCTCGTCAATCCTAACTCATACTGTATTCCTTGCTCAAAAGCGCGGAAGTGGAACAGGAATAGTCCTATTAGCATTTTTGATTAAAAAATCTTTCTAAACGACAATTTTATACAGATTTAATAAACTGGTATTTGGTAAACACCTGCTACCAGGTATTGTACATAAACTTGAGACGAAGCGAGATGGAGATATCGGATATTAATGAGGTCGAAGGTCCACCTGTAAGCGATATAACATCAGGCTTCAGAAAATGAATCTATGTTTTGTTACAGCTTGGCGCATACAAGTGTAAGTACCCACATACATATATACTCTGTAGTTTTGTACTTCTGTTTAATTAACGAACGAATATGTTTAAGTAAGCAAGGATGTAGCTATCTAATATTATTACTTCTGAAACTTTCTTTGGGGATAACTAAGATACTTTAAATAAGAAACACAAGAAATCGGACGCATAATTATTTGCGTATAGGGCATTGTCATCAAGAGACCATAGTGAAATAGTCTTGTTTCCTCCCTCACCATTATTGCTATTGCATGGTACGCCTATCTGACTGAATGTTTAGCGCCATAATCATATTTTGCATGCATCAGCACGACTGGGTTCGCCAAAGGAGTAGGTATCAGAACTAACATTTTTTTTAAATGTAAACCAATACAAATGCACGTATCTAATATGAATCGTCAACAAACATTATAAATACACTATAAATACACATTATAAATACATTATAAATATCAAAACCCTGCTACCTATTTGGAATGCATTTCTGTGTAAAAGAATGGGTAAGAAACTTCATGGTTACACTAGATTTTCACAATTTTGTAAAATTTACAGAAATTTGGCAGAGTTCACTGCAGTACATCCACACTTCACTATGTATCTTTGGTCTCAATGTAATAGAGGACTAGTCTATTGCCAATAAGTGATAGATTAGGGATGCCTTAAGAAAAATCGCTCCAAAATCAGTATCAGTGAAGCTCATATTTAGGTGTACGTAAGTAAAGAATTTAATCTAGAATGAAAGAAGTTGGAGGCTCTTTGTGCGTGTCACAACCGCCCTGCCCCCGGCACTCGCTGCGATCTGCACCGCGAGCCGAGAAACCACGGGATTCTCAGTTGAGTCGGTATTTGCAACAATATCTACATAAGTTGTAAATGTATTACCACCATATAATTACACCATAGACTCATTGGCGGTCGTAGGCTGCGTTGTGGTGGTCCATAGTTGTCTTTAGAAGGATACCCGTAATTATCCGAATTATGTCCGAATTGAAATATTAATATCTTTGTGACCTAGCAATTGTAACTAATTTACTACGAAATCAAAACAAAACTTTCCCAATTTTATATTATGAACGAGACGAGCAAAGCGGTAATAACCTAGTTGTTAGACGAGCCACACTCGTTACCGAAAAGATCCAGGTACGATTCCCACCCTGTCCAATAAACATTGCCTTAGCTATTGGTTTAGCTTTATTGAAGGGACTAACGTAATCACCAGTAATCTTTCTATTATAAAATAAAATAAACAAACGGCTAAGTGTGTAATGATCAACGCTGAGAAACTAATCGTAAGTCTAACATTACATAAACTCCAAAATTTACTTTAGTTTGGTTATAAAGTTGTCTCCTCCATTTAATTCTGTATCCACGACCTTTTCTCACAATTCAATATCATCCCTTTGTTGCTGGTTTTCGCCTTAATAAATGCGGGGAACCCCCAATTGTGGGGCGAATAATATTGTCACCTTAGCCACGCCCGGGACTCCCACCTAAGGTAGTTGACTTTCATAGTCTCTTTGTGGGTTGCCGAACGTATAAAAAAGTAATTTGAATTGATGCATCTGAAAGGAAAATGGTTATCAAATAGGGGTTTATTTTCAGGAGCCGATTGAAATAGGGAGGTGTGATCTCTCAGTTTAAGTTTCAGCGGGTTTAGTATTTCAGCCTTAAATATACTTGGTAAACTACAATACTTTTTCTAGATTGAAAGATTTTAATTGTAAGGTGAAATAATTAATAACTCATATTTTTCTTCTTGATAAATAATTATTTTTTTAATGAATGTTTGATGTTTTCCAGAAAGGTCAAGTCCGTAGCATACTCAACCGACGAAAGCGCATGAAATGAATGTGGATGACGTAAAAGAGGTATGTATGGATCGTAGTATGTGACAAACGGTAGTCTCTGCCCACACCCGTGGAATAAAGGCGTGAGAATATGTATGTAAATGTTTGATTTCGGCAAAGTGATTCACTACGACTTTCCCTGGAAATTCAAATCCAAATACCTACAAAATAACTTGGATGGAAATTGATGAAACGCAGACCAATTGTAAACCAAGCTTTAAGATCTTATTCAGATATGCCTCTGTAAACAAAGCCCTCGAATGTAAATAACTTTGTTATTTCAACTAATAACAGTTGGATGTAGCCATAACGAGGCCGACTTGCGACTTTCTTACCCGACTTAATTAAAATGCAGACTTCAAATCGAAACAAACGCAGGGCGTTAATTTGGCTTTAACGCCCCAATGTTGCTCAACGACTTATTAATTGCTTGTTTTGTTATTGCTTTGAACCATCCCAAGATATAAAAGTGAAACGATGAGACGTTTGTTCGTTTCAATGGCTTCAATGAATCTTTTATATGCCCTTGTATTAGTTTATTAGGACTCTTTATCTTTGTTCGATATCGACGTCTACGTAGCTGGCTCCACTTACATTCTCCGAATTGCACATGACCTCTACCAAGTATTTTTCTCCCTGGCCTCAGACCAAGATGCCGATTTCTAGTTTCTATAGCTGACTCTAATATTCTACCTTTGCTATATCCAAACTAACGCTTTTTATGCAAGTACACCTTAGTACAGCCAATATAGTAATTGACTGATTAGTACAATGCTTTATCGAAGTCTGTATTTACTTCCTTATTTAAACAATAGTCTGAATAGTTCTAAATAGTGGCGTCGCTCGCAAATCGTGCTCAATGTGGCGCGGCGAGCGGTTCGCCGTCACGCCTCCTAACGTAGCTGACGCCGACCGCAATAGACTGTGCCCTACAGATAATTACTAACCAGAGACGGTTCTGTACTGTCCTAGGTCTCAGACAAAATGTGTGATCAAAATTAGCTTTGGAATTAAAGTAAATATCGCCAAACAACACATACTCATTGCATGATCCCAAGCTAAGCCAAGTTGGACCATACAATGGACGGGGGACGATCACAGTAACTAGACCAGGACAAATTCTGAAAAAAATATTGCTGAAATTTGCGCTAGTACGCTACATTTCTCGCTTTACCAACTAATAATGGAGTAATTATAAAAAAAGGTAATGTATACACTAGCTTCATTCAATGTCTTTAAAAAATGTTGCAATCTCATATACGAACTGTAGGAAATACAGTAGCAAAATAATTGCACACTTTATTGAGTCTTAACTCAGTTGAACAAGAATTATATTTGAATGTTCCAACAGGTAGCCACAGGGCGCCACGTAAGCTGCACCTGCAATGGACATCAATAGATTTATCGTTCTGAGCCGAGACAAGAAAAGCAGCTTTGTCTTTAAGATCGACGGATCCAGATATAAGCAATAAATAAAAGGATTTTGGACCCTATTTGGAAATATATAGAACTGAAGGGAATAGGTACCCAAAGATTTTTTGGTAGGTTAGGTATATTTATATGAAAACTGTTCAGTAATAGCTCATTCTACATATACATAAATTTATGCAATTGCGCTTAACGAAATAATAGGATACTTTACTAAAGGATATAATGTTACGAAAAATTTAATTGTGTAGAGGTATGAGGGTTTGAAAGGTAATTTAACCCTTCCAACATCACAAAAGTAAGTCAACAGATGCCCTTTTGATGTAAAATAGGAGATTTAATGTGAAAATCAGTAATATAATTTCGACGGACACAAACACGATTATAAGGGCTGACGGACAATCAAAGGGCGCGGAACATTGTCGAACTCGATATAATACAATTATTATAAATTACCAATGCAAATAAATGGACTCACAGATCGGAAAACCGTGGACGATATTTGGAATGAATCCTCAAAGAGGAACCATTTTTTGAACAAGGTTTTTTTGCTAAGAAGCGATTTGGATAGTTAGTCATACTTTTGGCCAAACCTGTTTACATTTTTGCTGCGTTAGGAATTTTCCTTTACTTTCAGCTGGTGCGTCATGAGGTTATATTGACTCATGGATGTCTCCTGGATGAAAGTTCGCCGTGAGCCAATATGACCTCACATCGCAGCAAACATGATAATGATGGCCGTTGTAATTGCAAAATTGGTATTTAAACTTCTTGCACAAACATTACAGTTTAATATCTTTAAAACATAGGTGTATAGTAGTGTTCGGTCCACGATATATAAATTATTACAATTAAATTATACTCTGTCGTCGTCACTAAAGTATAAATGACAATGTATAATGTACTTAAGTATATTTTACAAAAATATCGGTGGTCCAAAGAAATGTGTTTTTTTTACGTATTTTTTTCCGTGTGTCGTGTCCACATTCAAATCTACGTCTACGTCACACGGACAGTCCAGTTGGTGTTCGTGTGTGCCGATCCAATAACAGCCCTCCGCGACTTATCATTTGTGTCCGAGCGGACACGGCCGCGTCAATATTTGCGGTACCTATAACGCCGGATGACGAATGACTTCAGTTTGTCTAACAATTCCGGTGATTGCTCAGCTTGTTAACTAGATTTTGAGTTTGGAACAACGTACGTTATGTTTAAGATTTGATTTAGATTTTTGAAAAGTTTATTGACGACGGCTTGGTCTACTGGTTTAAGCGTAGACCGCTTGACTCACTGTACCTGGTGGTTGTGGGTTTGATTCTCGCCTGCGTCAAGTTTCAGAATGTCTTTTTCGAAATTTGCTCTGATCAGGGTGTAAATGGGATCGCCTCTTCAGTAGGTAGCATCTTCACCAAGCTACTATATCAAATTAGCTCACGTATCTTAGTAACAACAGACCTCTATTTACCTTGGCTGGGGTACACGCCAAGTTCGGCTGAAACGAGTTGACGACAAGTTTTTCCTAATGAAGCGACTTGGCACTTGTCGCGACTGTTGTGGTAGCGATTTTGTTCAGGACGGTGACGTGACACGGTTGTAAATTTAAAGGTGACATAAGGAATGCTACTAATAAAATTTGGAAAGTTAAAGAAATATAAATAAAGACAAAGGCGGTCATAATATATTAGATAATTTTTTACCCGGATTTTAACTTTCATGAACACACTTCTTTCTTACAAAAAATAGTATTTTTATTAATATTGATGTAATATTACCAAATTAATGTTCAAACAATACACTTACCCCTGCAAAGATTACAGTCGTGATGTTTTTATTTATTTATAGAGTAATTAGAGCTTTAATGAATTACACTTATATTATAAATAAAATAAATTTATAATTAGAAAACATATTTCAAGAAATTTCTAACAGAGATACCTACTCTTCCCACAGGTACTCAAGTAATACATTAACTGACAATTAATTGTACAATAGTGCACAATTTATTGTAAGCGATTCACAGATTTAGACTATTGTATATTGTGAGTTAAATACCCAAATTCGGGGTTATGATAAGTATTATAAATTATTATACAACACGACTTGCACAGGTATATTACATTACAGCTACTTATAGTTAAAGTTTTCTAATGCTCGTGTGGCTAAAGAACTCTCATAAAGTGGTGGGTAGAGCCTCAAAGACTTGAAAGAAACTTCTCACCTGATCCACAAAAGTCTCCGAAACTATTCTCATCAATGGTAGCGTGCAGGCGGCGAATGCGATCTTCAGCTAGTTTTCCAAGTGTAATCAAAGTATAAAACCTTCTGTAGCACAGTCAAGTGGCTGCATGGAGGGAAAATTCACTTACTCCTTGCGGACGCCGCCGTTCCAAACATTGGAGAGGACGACACTCGCGGGACGGTTAGCGTATTAGACACCAATTGATTCCACGACAATAACATATCAGATGTACACGCAAAATATTAAAAACAGTTACTATTCCTTCACCTACTGAGGCGAGCCAATAAACTTGACTTTTTTTGAAAATTTAATCTAGTAAAAGCTTCATCGATGACATTTTAGGAAATATTAACTTCTTGTATTGGTTAATACAGCCCATTTTGTTATTGGTAAAATTGGTCGTTACAAAACTGTAGGGCCACCATCTATTTCGCAATATTATTCTAACATTACATAGATTATTTGACACTTCTTGTACCATACAATCTGTAGAAAAAAATAGTAATATTAACTAGATCAACTAGCTTTAATGAGTATATTTTCAAATGGAATGGCGCTTCTATAATTAAAATATGCCTGAAAGATAGCATCATTTCGATTGCTAAAGAACCATGAACAGAACCGTCTACGTTATATCAATCGCGAACGCATGTAACGGGTTAAACGCACTGCCCTTAACCCGACTACCATCTCTAACATAAAGCAATAGTTGGTTGAGCGCGCAAATTTGCATAGGAATGGCTGATTACAGCGTCATACCATAGGCACCGCTGTGGACCTAGGTCTGGCCAGGTAGCGAATGGCCTCGCCCAGACAACTAGATTTTAAACTTGCCGGAATGTCCTGTCCTGGGTTGTTTTGTTAACAAGTCTACTATTTAGTTGTGGAGGGTACTAAGTAAAGACCCTTACAACATGCGAGCGAATTCATCTGACTTGTTTTTAAAAATCTGCTCTTGCTACAGACATGTGTAGCGTGTTCCACGCGAGCACACGTATAAATTCGAGTGCATTTATGATGTTTTATTGGAAAATGCGGTTTTACTATATTGGCCGAGCTAGACAATAAAATTTTAATTTACACAATTTACAATTGGTATAAGTTAGTAAACCGAGTCTTAAAATATATAGGTAACTAGTCTATATAAAAATGAATCCCTAATTCCCTTGGACTTTACCGATTACATTTATCTCTTTTATAGTTTTATAAGACTTTGTAGAGATAATTACGAATTAAAAAAAGAAAATTTAAAATAATTAGGGCTCGTAAATTCCTCGCCTACGAAGTCGCGAGCTCAGCTATTATAATAAATCTCATGTTGTATAGGACAAAAATTTATAAGTTTCTTAGCTGATACTACTTACTTATAAATTGCCTGCAATGCGGTGCATTTTCTTAATTAAGTTAGAAAAAAGTATTACATTTAAACCCCATTAGCTTTACAAATGGTCCAATCTCAAAAAACTAATTTCTCGGTCGAAACCGATAGTTTCTTATTTAACGCAAGAGGGCGCATTTCCCTGTTCCTTTATTATCTGCATTAAGTTGGAGCGAGTTTTTGCATCGGGCTAACTTTTTCACGGTTACTTGAAACTTAATTAAACGGGATTGAGTCGATATTTGCCTGTTTTCCTACTATCGCAAACCCATATAGACTATATAGCCTATCTGAAATAATATTGGCTACTTAGCTGTAATCTATACTTATTATAATATATAATATTTATATTATAAAGCTAAAGAGTTTGTTTGTTTGTTTGGTTGAACGCGCTAATCTCAGGAACTGCTGGTCCGAATTGAATAATTATTTATGTGTTAAATAGTTCATTTATCGAGGAAGGTTATAAGTTATATATCATCACGCTACGACCAATAGGAGCGGAGCAGCAACGAATAATGTGGCAAAAACGGGAAAATTCCCGAACATGAATCGGGTATTATAGACTTATATAATCATAGACTTTATAACATCACTCTACGCCAAAGTAACTATTAGCGCGGGTGAAACCGCGGGCACAGCTAGTAATAATATATAGTAGATTATTAGTTGTTATAGCAGTAGTAGTCATAATTTACAGTCAAAAATGACGTTTTTTGACAGTAACATAATAAGTAAACAAGTTTTCTTGATCAGCTTTTCACAATGTTACCTTATTCCTGTCTCGGAACGTAGATAGAAAGTGACTCGTAAAATTTAAGAAAGTGACATATTTATCGATGGTACAATTCCCAAAAACATATGCCACGTTCGCCCCTATTAAAAAGAGGTATGCCGATATAAAATTAAGTCAACATGGGCCTCCGAAAAAAATATTCATAGAAAAAGATCGCGGAGGTGCGAAATGAAGGCCCGCGAGGATAAGGGATAAGAAAGGGCAAACTTGGATAACTGCCTTCATGAATTGGTAATGTAATTTGGGTAGGTATGTGAGCGGCAATTGTTTCAGTAGTATTTCCTGAATTACGATGTAGCTCGTGTGAGATGTGAGAATCCTGATGTTCGGTTGAACTGAGGTGACAGGGATGAGTGGGTAATATTAAACTATTAAGAATCTACAGTAGTAGCAAGCAGTTGAGTCCATTCATTCGAATCGAGAACATAACGACAACTTTTTTCAGTGATTCAACCGTAGGTCACTCGGCTTACAGTACTGGGTGGTATTGGGTTCGAATCCCTTCAGCGGCAAAGTATGAAAATTGGCTTTTCGGATTGCTCTGGTCTGGGTGTAACTGATACCGTCGGCAATTGCATGACATCAAAAACACAAGCATACGATGAGTAGGTAGACATTAATTAACGGTTTTTACATTTCTCCAAGAATATCCGTTAGTGTAAGGTGAAAAGTTTGAAATTAAAAAAATATATAATTTAATCAGTTATTTATAGAAATAGAAATTTTATTTTATACAACCGCCAGACACAGAAATTGTATGCTGCAATGATCTGTCAGCAATCTCAGGAACACCCAGACAACATAACCTAAAAAAAAATTAACCAGGCTGATATTTTCCTAACATTGAAGCGTCTATCATTACCATTATATGAAAACTGTTTCCCTTATCTCAGTAGGTAATCTCAGTTACGTGGCAATCTCGTGACAAGCCCGGCGACAAGACAACAGGTCCCCCTGTCAGTCTAGTCTCGTAAAACCAACTGTTTACCGCCTTATTATACGGACACGTTTTGCGACCTCCCATTTTTCCAACTAAAAAGAATCTAAATTGGCGTAAATTTTATGACTCTCCATTTCAAGTGAGATGTAATTTTGTTTTAGGGGTAGATGCTTGTTCCTTTATATTTCGACGACGCGAGGATGTCGTAAATATTTAGAGGGCCGATTTGATGTCGCTAGTAGTGACAGACGATAAACACGTCGGCAGTTAAGAGCCTTATTAGATGTTTTAAGGCGTCACACCAGGGCGTGAAAAGTTACAATATTTTTCCAATACTAAAACGAACTGTATTAACTAATACACAACGCGCATTCCTTAACAAAACGTCATTAACAGCGCGAGTGAATTTTGATGCGTGGGGTAAAACCGCGGAAATTAAATCTTTATGGACATTGACTTAGTTTTGGTATGGGCAATCATGACGCGCGACGTTTGACGCCCCAGTATGCGAAGGGCTTTACGGGACGCAAATTGCTGCAAACGCTAGAAGCTGGAAAATGTATGATGGCGTGTTACATAATAATAATAAGTACCTCTTTTAACGTTCCACTACTGAGCAAAGTACTCCCCTCAATGCGAGGGAGATTCAGGCCGTAGTCTACTACTGATTGGTAGACTTCACATTGGTTGAGATTGGTTTCCTTGGTCTTGCGGTTTCCTCACGATATTTTCCTTCAATGTTTTATCAAGTGATAATCTTGGATGAAAATAAGTAGCACATATGAAATTCTAAGATCCCAGAGGTGGGAGCCAAGGCTTTGAAACTGCTACCCTTGCTTCCAAGATGGGCAATCTATCGAATAGGCTACCACTGCTGCAATGGTATGATGTAATGAGTAGTTAAGTACATACCAATTTACTCGTATCCTAGTCATACTAATATTATAAATGTGAAAGATTGTGAGGACGGGATGGATGTTTGTTGCTCTCTCTCGCAAAAACTACTGATCAGATTTTCATGAAATATGACAGTATTATTGTTTATGAACCACAATAACATATAGGCTTTAATTTGTAACGATATTAATCAATCGAAGTTTGCGCAGAAGAAGTCCTAGTTGGAAGCTGGTACATATTTTACTTGTTTTTTTTAAATGTCTATTTAATTGTAAGTTGCAAAAATACTAAAACCACCAAACTATTAGGACCCATGACTGCTTTAAATTGACCAAGTAATACCTAAATATGAACACTACTGCAACTGTCAACTGCTTAATTTAAGGCATTAAGATAAAGTGTCTCGTTTTGTAAGTAAAAATGTAAATTAGGATGTAATCTGTTCCTTAGATAATAGTAACTACATACTCACCGTAATATTTAATTGAATAGCACCTGGAGTAGTCTGACAAGTGCTCTTTAAAATATGTTTCCCCGTATCGCAGTAAAAAATACAAATATTTGTTGGAATAACCTAGACCGCCGTAAAATTGAGCTCGTCGAGTTAACCAGCCAATTACCCGCCGGTCTGGGTTGCAACGTTCACTTGATCCCGGTGTGTGTACCGACTGGACCACCTGGACCAATCCCCGGGCAGACGTTGGCATCAAGGTGAGTACTGCAAAAATTCTACCAATACCAAAACTAACAGTATTATTCTTTTTTTTACGAAATGATGAAATTTTATATATTATACTATACTCATAATATTAAGAGGAAAGATTTGTACTTTTGTATGTAACGAATAAACTTAAAAACTACACTTGTAGCATGAGCGCCAAGATTAGAAGTATGTCACGATATATCTTGATGTTGTCTCTTTCACTCGTATGCAATTAGACAGAGAGCGACCGAGCCAATCCGTGACAGAGGTCTTGTCTTGACATGCGTGCTGACACCACTGAACTGATTTCAAAAATTATTTTGCCTGATACTTGCTGAACGGTGAAGGAAAACATTGTGAGGAAACCTGCACGTCTGTAGAAAGGCGTGTGAAGTTCACCAACCCGCACTGGGCCAGCGTGGTGGACTATGGCCCAAATCTCCCTCGTATTGAGGGGGAATGTGCCCGGTATAATGGCAATAGGCTCGCCCCCTATTACATTGGGACCAAAATACATCGGCGAAGTGTGGGTGCACTAGAGTGCACCTCTGCCTACCCCTTCGGGGAATACAGGCGTGATGATGTATATATATATATATAAGTTTAAGCAGGAGTAAATTCAATAAAAACACATTATAAAAAGAATGGGTAATTAATGTGATAAAAAGGCGGATACTCTTGAACTGTATTGTCTTGATAAAATAGCTCACTCTTCAATGATGTGACATTGACGGCGCGAGCAAGAACTGCAGCATGGTCGTGTAGCTTTTAACACAGAAATGCAATCCTTATTTATATTAGCACAGAGTTCCTTTTGATATTGAAAGCTCGGGTTTGTACAATGCAAATATCTACAGTGAGATTTCCTTGTAATCCTACTTCAATTTCCGGCCATCGAAAC
This sequence comes from Ptilodon capucinus, assembly GCA_914767695.1. Taxonomy (NCBI): domain Eukaryota; kingdom Metazoa; phylum Arthropoda; class Insecta; order Lepidoptera; family Notodontidae; genus Ptilodon; species Ptilodon capucinus. Next base: position 729,213 of record OU611813.1, on the reverse strand, counting down.
TATCTACTGTCAAAATGCTTTTTTTTTTTTTTTTTGAATGGACTACGCTGTTGGCCATGAGTTGGCCTATACAGCTTCACCGGAGGATGTCAAAATGCATCCAACAAACCATCATAGCTTTTTTATATTGTGAAATTATAGCAATACTAGTTACATTCAGCTCAGGGCCCTAACAACTCTTACAGCAGTAATATTATTTGGATATTTATATACTACTACTATAGCCCTTCTGGGCACGGGTCTTCTTTTAATACGAAGGGAAATCAGGCCATAGTCCAACATGCTGGCCCGGTTTGGGTTGGCAGACTTCACACATCTATCGGGAACTAGTCAAGTTCCCTCAGACGTGCAGGCTTCCTCGCGATGGTTTCCTTCATCATTTCATAGCAAGTGATAATCACAGATTAAAATGAGATTCGCACATAAAACCCAGACGTGCGAGCTGGAGTTTGAACCTGCACACTTTGATTGCAAGACGTGCGTTCGACATCTCGGCTACCATTGCTTCTTTTTTACATAATATGAAAAAATTAAGCCGTCTTATGCAGTAAGGTAAGTAGTCGCCGAATATGTACGCGCACCGTGATAGGAAGCAATGGCTACCACTTGACAGGCTTCCACTCGCTCTCACTCGCACACACACACCGCGACATATATCATCCCTAAATTTGTTATTGCTATTAATTACTTGACACTACCAGAATACCCCCTAATCGCAGGTGCAGCAATTCATCATCTTATTCTATTAAATTTCATGTCTTTTTTTCATTTCGTAAAAACAAAAACTTATATAAAATATAATCCATGGACCAGCTATTAAAAAGTGGCAATGGTCAACTAGGTCGATGAGCCGCCCCGTAACCAAGAGGTTCCAGCTTTGATCCCCACACTGGCCATTATACTACTAAAGTTAGACATAGGCCTGCTTGATGTCTGTTTTTATGATATAAACTATTCTCATGTGTGCAAATGAATGCGTTCAATAAAATAACATTAAATTAACGGAATTAAAATAAGCTCTCCCGGTATTGCGGGCGCGGTCGCGAAATGAACTGTACACTTTTAATCCGGCCGTATTTGCCGGATGCTGTTTAATCTCCGTTGCGTATTACAAATTTAAATGGTTCGATTGGTTATAATTGTCGTTTCGAGTGTTTGTTGATCGGACATTCAAATTTACAATGGAAATTTAAATTGGGTAAACCCTGCGCCAATAGGTGCCACAAAACGCGCGACCAATTTTATGCTAATACCAAAACGAACTTTATTAACTCGTTGAAAAAGCACATTCTACAATGAATCGACACGGGTACTCATATTACTTACGCCATACAAATTTAATCTTTATGCACATTTAAACAGAGTACATTTTCAAACAAGTCAAGTAAATTCGATCGGACGGGTATGTGAAATGAATCCAGAATTCTCGCACACGTCCGTACATTATGACAAGTGATAAATTCTAAAACTGAAAACATATTCAAATGAAACCCGTAACACGCATAAAACGTGTCGAAATCTTTAGGGTCGCATCCCTGAAGGTGCCCCTGGGACCAAGAGTACCACCAGAATTACCATATGAATTTGTTGAGTAATAAAGGAATAATATGCAAATAATGTAGAGTTTCAAATGCGGCTTGTATGTTATAAAACTGGCTTGCTTTGTTTCGCTTATGTTTTAATATTAATGCTTAATAAATCTAGACTCGCTTTAATGGCCTTTGGGGAGTTTTTTACAATGTTCTGAAAAGAAGTCGGCTTCTGAACAACTGCTGTAAAATATTTATCCAATAGTTGATAACACATTAAACACCATTAAATTTGTCTATGGAAAAAAAACGTTTTTTCGTAGCTTGCCTATGTTACAAGAATATTACAAGTAGAGATTATTTTTACTTATATGACATTAGCATACTTGTTATTTGTTAGTTATTTATTTTATAAACAAGGTTTTTCTACTACAAAATAATAGATGTAATATCATGGAATGGAAGATGATGTAGCGCTTCACCCGCAATTTGGAGGTATTTTGCCAGTGTCAAGTAATTTAGTGATAATAAATTCAACAAATACAAATTAATACATTATACGGTGTGCTCAGTTGTTTCAGTGTTTATTATTATTCCGCTACACAATTAATCCCTACATTATATTAAAACTTTAATCAAAGTAAAAACATCAACCAATCACTCAACTCCTTATAGTGATTAGTTCGAAGTGAACAAAAATATAGTTAATCACAAAAGTTCAGTTTTCCGAAAGGCTAGTTAATTTGCATATTTATTGCATACATTTAATTTTTACCTGTGATCGCTGAGGCTATGACTATCAAAATAATTAAAATATTTTTAATTTATATATTTAGTGGCTCGTCCACTAACGATTTTCGTACGTAAAGTGACATGTAACATAACATTGTTTAGTCTCAATCTAATACGTAGGAGCTAACGGGAATTGTAATATCATCATTCTTTCTCGCCAGTGCACACCCACGGTCGTTTAATCCTTAAGGATTGTACATTCCTTCAATTAACGCTAGTGCATGAAAATTAAAAAGAGTATAAATCTATTAACAGTTTCTTTTACTCTATAGAATTAATATTAAGTGCATTTTTATTACCCATACAAACTAAACATGGTACCACACGAATCAATTTCATTAATGTGCAATTTATTGATTATTGACAAAGTATTAATAAAATACAGGGCAACCAAATTGCCGTTACAAGTATGGCGTGGTAGTTACAAAACAATTATTTTAAAAAGTTAATAATAAGTTAGTACCACGTCACCCCAACCAGGGGAGCTCAGTTAGTCATTTTATTCCCCGGTGTCAACACGATGGCCAACAAATACTTAGACTTTTTCAACAAAATTCTGAAGAAGTATATTACAGTGAAAACTATTATGATGGGTCGTATACTTGTTGGATTATACAGTAGGACTAGCGCTAATATGTTTATAGACATCGCAGTTAAAATTTACTGTGTAGCCTGCACTGCATTATATTTATTTATTCAGTACACATCGGTACATCGGAACTTCATATCTATAAATCAGTTGTGTTCTTCAATTTTGTTCATTGTTTGCGGTATATCGTCTTTAGTGACCAACTCGGAGCATTTTCAACTGTTTCTGAACGGTCTTAAGGAGATAGATCACTGTTTGTATGCTATTCCAAAAGTTGACGTCCCTGTTACTGGGATTTTGTTTCTTTTCGTTGTACTCGAGAGGGTAATAATTATAATAGCATTGTGCGTTTTGGAACCCGCATTACATCAAATATCTAGTCTCTAAAGTCGCACATTCGATGTTCTTATCATCAGTTTATTTTGTATGTTTCACGAGAACCATTTATTTTATTTTTTATTTATTTATTTATTGCACAATTCTACATGAGTAAAAAAAATGTACAAAGGTAAGCTTAATGCCTCAGGCATTTTCTACCAGCCAACCTTAGAGTAATGTAGAGAGAGGAAAATACAAACAAACTAAGTGGGTGCAAGAAATTAAAGACGTAAATGCAAAGATCGAGGAGTCAAGAAAAAAAAATGAAAAAAAATAATAATAATATATATATGATGGTAAAATACAAACTTTAACGAATAAAATCATAATTAAAGCCAACATTTAGCATATTTTGTATACCTACTTAAAAAAAAAAAAATATATATATATATATTAATATACGTAATTATAGTAATATACCTGTCATACATACATATATACCTACATATAAAATGTCATACATACATATATACCTACATATAATATTATAATAATAAATTCAAATTTGTTGTGAGATTCAAGTAATGTTGTTAAGAATCTGCCAATTGTTTCCGGTACAGTTGTCGTACTTTAAATTTGAAGGTATTACGGTTCGTGGACATCCTGATTTCGAGGGGGAGCGCATTCCATAAAAGAATAGACTGTACAGGAAAAGAAGAGTGAACAAGCGCAGAGTTGTGAGAAGGGCAGAGAAGAAGAAGATTATTAGATGATCGTAAAGTTCGATCATGGTTAGAAGAGAGATATTGTAAGTGGGGTGTAAGATAGTTCGGGGCATGGGGAGAGGTCAAATACGAGTATAAGGAGGTCAAAGCTCGCCAACTGCGTCGCTGCCGAATAGGCAACCAGTTTAATTCGGTGCGATAAGACGATACGTGATCGTACTTGCGAAGATTAAAGATGAATCGAATGCAATTATTGAGAAGTCTGTCATATTTGTCGAGTAGATCTGCATTCAGGTCGAGATAGCACACATCACCATAGTCGATTATTGGTAGGATCAAAGTCTGCACAAGCATTATTTTCGTCCTAGGGGGTAGAAAATGCCTGAGCCTATAGAAAGCCCGAAGGGTTCCGGTAACTTTCTGACTGACATTTGCCGCTTGGCATTGCCAATCGAGACTTGCGTCAATGTATAGTCCCAGATCCTTCACGTTGCGGCTAATTGGAATGATTTGACCGTCGAATAGTATTGGTGGCAGAGATGATGTTTCCACCCTACTCATCATGCGCGAGCTTCCAACCAGGATCGCTTGGCATTTGTTGGGGTTTACTGATAGGCCAAATCTATCCGACCAGCGTTTAATTGCCTCCAGATCTTTATTAACTGCGTCCATAGCCACCGATAGGCAGTCTATTTTAGCCTGACTATAGATCTGCAGGTCGTCAGCGTACAGATGATACGCACACTGAAGGTTTTGAGTAATAAGGTTAATAAAGATAGAAAAAAGAAGTGGAGAAAGAATGCCGCCTTGAGGAACGCCACTGTCAAGGCCACACCAGTCCGATAAAGTCTCATCGGTGCGAACTGATTGCTGACGTCCTCGAAGATAAGAGGAAAACCATTCCAGAGCATCAGGGGAAATATTGAGATAGGACAGAATGGATAGAAGGATATCATGATCTACATTGTTAAAAGCGTTGGAGAAGTCTACCAGTGTCAGGATAGTGATCTTAGAGTCCTCTATACCCGTCTTTATATCTCCTGTCACCTTTAACAATGCAGAGGTAGTGCTGTGCCCAGGTCTGAACCCAGATTGAAAATGGCTAAGAATATTATTTGACAGAACAAACCTGGACAGCTGCGTGTGGACGCATGCCTCAAGTACTTTAGAGAGGAAAGGAAGGATAGAAATAGGTCTAAAGTGGTTGGGAAGAGAGGGGTTAGGTATTTTGGGTAGAGGTCGAACATAGGCTTTGTGCCACAACGAAGGAAAATTACCGGAATGCAGAGAAAAGTTAATAATGTGAGAGATTGTGATGAGAGAGAATGTGAAGGATTAGATCTAGAATAGGAATAATCATCAGTCGACTGACATTGTCGCAGCCCACCGCCTTAGAAGTAATGGAAACAATAGATTTTTTTATTTCCTCTGATGCGACTGGAGAGAAGTAGAACGGATCATAGGTCGGTCTCGGTAGATCGGCCAGATAGTGAATAGTCTGGGTCTTGGTAATGGCATCCAACGAATCGGTAGTAGCAAAGTGGCGATTAATATCGTTTAATTCGATGGTCTTAGGCAACTCTGACTGCTGTGGTTTGCCAATGCCAAGGGTCCCAAGATACTTCCAAATGTTAGGAGCAGTTAGAGAAGAGATGGTTTCGTGAATGTGTCGGCGTTTAGCGTTACGTATCATCTGGTTACACCTATTTCTGGCAGTTTTAAATAAACCCCAATTGAATTCCGAGCGCTCCTTTTTGAACCGACGGAAGGCTCGATCGCGTCGTCTCATAGCCATCTTGATACCTGGTGTAAGCCAGGGCGCTGGAGGACGTTTGATTTTTACCCTCTTTACGGGAGCGTGGATATCATACAGCTTTATGAGCTCTTCATTAAAAATGGACACCTTCTCATCCACAGTGACAGCTCCTTTCAGGGATTCCCAGCAAATAGCTCCAGTATCAGAGCGCAATTTATCCACGTTCATTCTTGAAAAACAACGCCTGTGCAGTACTTTACAACGGAGTTTAGGAGGTTTAAGGATGTAAGATAGGAAAACCAGGTCGTGATGGGAAAAACCGGGCGCAGGATATTGACCATGAGAGGAGACTAGGGTGGGATTAGAGATTAGGATTAAGTCCAACCAAGTGTCTTCCCCGTTAGAGTTGTGGTGAGTGGGTTGGAGGGGTAAGGCATGGAGGCTGGCTGATTGGATAATGTGGAGGAGCTTACGGGTGCGAGAGGAACAGTGGGCAAGGAGGTTAGTGTTGAAATCTCCCATGATGATATGATGTGCATAGTCAGAACCCAAGGATTCAAATACCGATTGAATATCAGTGAAGTAATCAACTAATGGGGGACAATAGACAACACCGAGGATGGTTTTAGTACCCCTGACCCAAACCTCAAGAAAAAGGTATTCCGCAGAATTCGAATACTGAGGAGGAGAAGAAGCGACCGTATTGTACTTAAAATCGCTTCGAAGATAAATAGCGACTCCACCCCCTCCCTTACCAATCCTGTCGTTGCGGATAAGAACAAAACCCTTAAGAGGATAGTACGTAGAGAGAAGATGAGGTTTGAGCCAACTCTCGGAAATCAGGATGGCATGAACGTTAGAATCCAAGAAGGCTTCGTGTAGATCACTGAAGTGGCTAGGCACGCTTTGTGCATTTAAGTGACATACATTTAAAAAGTCGCCGGATTGCTGGCTGAAGTTTTCGCGTACGATGTCGCCGAGTGTATGCGTTAATGAACGAAAGCTATCATTCATGGAAGAGTTAGCAGATTCATGTGCAGAACAAAATGATTCATCATAACTTGAATTTATCATAAGAATATAATAATAAAAATAAATATAATAAAAGATAAATAAACTACAATATGTATATACCTACTTAATATATCAAAAGCAGAAGTAGTTCACTATCTCTCTACACCACCCGCCAGCCGACCCAAAGCACAAACTAAAAAAAAAAAAAGTAAAAACAAAACTGATGGTAAACACACAAAAATAATAGAAATAATTGAAAAACGACAATAATAAAAAAAAACTCATAGGTCATCATCATAACCAATGATATTCTAAAAATACACAAATCTATGTTCCGTTTCTGAACGCAGCCCTCTTGTCATTAGACATTTCGATCGATGACAGTTGACAGCCTATCATAGTACATTACATTTTGCGAGGTTATAAACACAATATTATAGAAAGAGAAGGTAAAAAAAGTAAATTAATTGTTAAGAAAGACAGATTGTGGGTAAACGTAAAATGTACAAGAAAATGACTAGAGGCGGACATTGAGGGCCGCCGGCAATTATCACTACAAATAAACACACGGATACAATACGAAGACGGACACAATAACAAATTGAACGGTTACATTTTACGCGACGCACCTTTGGCGTGTGTGCTCACAGGTACCTTCGGGTATTTGTCTAGCAAGGGCACCAGCTCGTCCAGGGAAGTGACCTTATGACGACTTCCATCCACGGCCTTGATCACGACGATGCCATCCTGCGTCCAACAGCCACGAATACCGAAATGAAGCCGGGCCTTAGCGAACACCAACTGCCGGGACTTGGTCAAGAACTCCTTAACCGATACTGAGGTCCCTTTTAACGCCGTCTTCGCCCTCCAGACAGCTGTCTTGATGTCGCAGCTAGAGAAGCGGACAAGTATAAGGCGGAGATGATCTTTGCCCTTACTCAAGCTTCCCAATCTGTGGCTAGTCTTAATGGAGTCTACAGTCATGTCCTTTAGTTTCATCTTATGAAGAATCTCCAGCACTGTCTTAGAGCAGTCTTCGCCATCAACTTGAGGAACTCCGGAGAAGACAAGTGCCTTACGCCTCTGTCTGGTTTCAATTATGTCCACCGTTCTGGTACACTCCTGGATTTGCTTCCGGAGTATACCCAGCATATTGAAAATGAGCTCTCGGAATGTGCGGAACTCTTCAGCAACTTTGGCCACTGTGTCCTTGGCAGATCCACCGCACTGTAGTTGAGCCTGGAGCTCATCCATCTTCTTTGTGAAGATCTCCTCAAGGCTCCTCTGTGCTGATTGAATCTCCTCCAGTTGTGACATTTTATGTTTTGTGAATATAAACTGACAGTTACTGTTTAAATGTGCAGTTTGGTAGCTGGCGGAGTGGTGTTTATGTTTTAGTTATTTTATTTAGCACATATGTAAGTACATAACTATAAGCAAACTATTTACTGTAAATTATTGCAAAAAGGTAAAATTTTTGCTATTATTTATATTAAATTAACCATGATGTTCGAGCTAATACAATATAAAATGAAAGCAATTAAAATATTTCTGAACAACAAATTATCGCCTGATATGGGAAATGAAGTTGAAAGGATCAAAGAAATGAAGTATTGCATGCTGGTTTATAAGTATACAATGGGTTTAGTTACGAAGGGAATGAATGCAGTGAAATTAATCGTAAGTAAATGAATATGTGCACACAGTAAAACTAGTTTTTTTTTTAATTGACTCTGTGTAACTATACTTATAGATTAAATTTGTGTGGTAAACCGAGCGACCACGCATCAGAACTCGCTCGGGTCATGGGTGAGATTTCGTTGAAGAATAATCTATACCAATGAGCTTTTATTTAGAGGCTGGGTGACAGCCTTCTTGTAATTAGCCCTTCCAAGTAACTGCGATCGCCCCCAGTCCATTGTATAGTAGGTACACACTATAGTATAGCATACGTTAATTATATAGGTATTGCAAGATGCATATTTATGTACCAATACATATAATAATTGTATAATTTATTAATGTTCATTTTCTTGTTACAGTTTTACTTATCGATGCTGTATGTTATACCAAAAATAACTTTACTTGTCTATTCATTCCATGGCATTGAGATTAACGAGGTAACTGTCTATTACAGTAACAGGCGTATAGAGTGTAAATAAAAAACCATACGAAACTTTCAACTGTTCATAATAATTCCTGTTCTACATTCCTTGACACGGTTCGATCCTTTATCTCTATCTCGGGTCAGGTACGTCAGGTAATATAGAGCGAGAATAACGAAATGATAACTAATTTTAGTGCAATTTATAGGATGAATTACACAAATAACCAGTATTCATATTTTTAGGAAATCTACAAAAACTCTATGTTTCTTAAAATGGGCCTTTCTACAGATACTTGTATTATATGTACGCTGATATGTATGCCTTGCGTATTCGCGATGATGACAGCCAACCAAGTGGATGGAATTAAGATGATTTACCTGAAACAACTTCTTTCTTGCAAAGGTATCTGTTCAAACATTTATTATATTTACTATTTCTTCTGTTTTTACGAAATGATAATAGAATGAGATTCGGTGTGGCTGCACCTGCCATTTGCATGTATTCCACTAGTGTCACGTAATATTTTTTTAACATGATGAATAAAATGATGAAATTTAATGGACTAAAATGAGGAATGGCTCCACCTGCGGTTAGCGGGTATTTCAGCCAGTGTCAAGTAACCAATAGCAAGAACAAGTTCAATAAATACAAATTATAAATAAAAAAATATGATGAACGTGATTAAGACGGCGAATGACCTGTCAAGTAATTAATAACTGTAACAAAAAAAAGTAGCTATCGTGGGACGCCTGGCAGATGTGAATAATTATGTTATTTTGAGTAGAGAGAGAGAGAGAGAAGCGTCGTAGCGGCGAGTGACCGGAGACAGCCGGTGGGTGGAGTCTAAGCGGCGGAAAGTTTTTGCTGCTCAAAGCTTTTGCATCACGGCATCGCGGCATCAACTGGTTGCTCTCACTTGCCAAGCGCGCCATTAGATGTTTAACATCAAAAAAGTATAAACTGACTGACACTCATCAAAAACTATGGATAGTAACTACGGTAACCTGAAAGGGAGCACGCGGCAGTACAACAGTAATACATTTTACCACGTGTTTGTCGCCGATAAAACCCTACATTAGTTTACCATCCACTCATATAACTTCTTAAAGGAAACAATCCCCTAAACCTCTCTAACGAGAAGGTATAATGGTATAGAAATCCTCCGCAGCTTGTGTAGCTTATGACAGTTATTTTACATGCGTATTATTTGTGATCCGACGCGTCATTTGGCCAGTTATACATTCACGAGTAAGTTCCTCATATGATCTATATTTCAGATACACAGTTATGCAAAGTCATTCGTGACTCTCTATTGTACATAGAGCAGCGTCCGTACAAGTTCACCGTGTGGCGCCTGTTCACCGTGGATATGACCATGATCCTCGGCATCATCGGCCTGGCCATCACTTGCTGCCTCGCCACCGTGCAGTTTGGACACTTCTATGGTTAGAATAAGTTGTATGTAGAAGATAGATAGGTAGTTTTCTGGTTTGTCAACAATTGTTTTATTGGACGTATATACAGGATGTTTCAGAAGTCCGAAATAATACTTTGACGTTTGCTTGAATGATATAAATAATATCGAAATTCAACGATGTTTTTTCAGCTTTTCTTTTTCATCGTCAATACCTATAACTCGTAATAATTATCTCGAGTCCTAATAAATTTGCATGTTCTGTTTTGTGTATATTGATATTTGACCCTCATAAGTGTAGCTTACACTGCTGAAAAGGGTTATGGATATAACCAATGGCCAGAACACGACACCTGTGACAAATATTCAAAGGTCCATAACTCAGAAACTATGATAGTTTGGAATAATCGGTCTTCACTACGCATCCACATAGGAGCTACCGTATATGTACCCAAAGTATTATTTCGGACTTCTGATTCACCCTGTAGAATAATATAAGTACTTATTGTTTTCTTATATTTACGCGAATACTATACATTGAAGTTAAACTATTTTACGGATTTTATCGCGTTTATTTACTATTTTATTTTCTCGACGTTTCGGCTGCTTTACAGCAACCATAGTCACGGGGGGACTGAGGTGTTAGACGTCCTGATGTCATAGTTAATAACTGGGTACCCTCATATTTAGTTGTTGTTTGCGGTCCGATCCACGCAGAAAAAACGTCGGGAAAATAAAATAGTAAATAAACGCGATAAAATCCGTAGAATAGTTTAATTTCAAAATATAAGTACTTGTTTAAAATGCACCTGCAAAGCACCTACAGTGACATTTTTTAGTACAAAAGACACCGGGCCCGACTAATGTTTTTCCAATACTAAAACGAACGGTATAAACTCATAAAAAATTACAATTTTTTAATGAAACGTCATCGCTGTCGCAAGCCAATTTGACGCCTGGTAGCGTGGCTATTACCACATAAATTCAATCGTTTTGCATATTGACACAGTACATTTTTTAAAAAGTCAAATTAATTCGCTCGCTTTACTATAGTGAATTTCACTTAGCATGAGTACCATGACATTTGATACGTTCCAATACACTCTCACTATTTTCATAAAATCTGATAAATATACATTTTTAATAAACACCAATTAATTTCCAAAGCAAACAATAATGCTTTATTACATTGAAATTGTATTTAAATATGCGTTTTTACATTTTAAACAAATTAAAAAAGGTACAGAAAAAATATTATCCTAAAATCCTATTATCTGTCTGTTACTGGATCGAGTTGCAGAGGCACTTGACATTGGGTGCAATACAGTGTCAAGAATCTTTACATGTAGGATCGGAATCGGATAAGTGTTCCTGTTCAGACAGATAGCGAATAAATGTATGAATTTTTTTTTTTTTTTTAATAATCGATTAAAGGTTAACATAAATTAATTATGCATGGTCACCTCACTATAGAGTTTATTTGACATGTGTCACCGTACCCATGCTAAGTGAAATTCACTATAGATGCCTTAAAGTATGGTGTCATATAGTATCAGTCAATAGTTAGTTTAAAGTTCACACGTATACCAAGAATGTAAATGTTTCGAAATGTATGTGTAATTTGATTTTATATAGCACATGCTATTTAATAGTCACAACTACAACTACAGGCAAATAGAATAAGACTTCAGATTGATGAATTGATTGATTGATAAACAAAAATAACTTTTAATCACGCACATACGTTACCTAGATATCTCTACAATAATTTACTATGTGGGTATTTTTGTCAACATTGTATATTTGACCTTGCTGTCAAACTATATAGGTATTCACAATTTTTTATCATGTCCTAATAATGGTGAGTACATTTTGAACCGACTTCCAAAAGACGGAGGTTCTCAATTCGACCATATTTTTAGGGTTCCGTACCCAAAGGGTAAAACGGGAACCCTATTACTGAGACTTCGCTGTCCGTCCGTCCGTCCGTCCGTCCGTCTGTCACCAGGCTATATCTCATAATCCGTGATAGCTAGAGACTTGAAATTTTCACAGATGATGTATTTCTGTTGCCGCTATAACAACAAATACTAAGAAGCAGAATAAAATAAATATTTAAGGGGACTCCCATACAATAAACGTGATTTTTTGCCGTTTTTATAGATAATGGTACGGAACCCTTCGTGCAAGAGTCCGACTCGCAGTTGGCCGGTTTTTTCTTTTTTATCATTTCATTTCATTACGTATAAGAAGAAGATTAGGTAAGTAAGTGTGATTCAAATAGGTAGTTAACAATAAATGTACAACGTTGTCAGATCTTTTTATGGACTGTTACATGGAATTAATGCAGCATATTTGCTAAAGTTCCAACAATACCATTAATCATTGCCCGTGGGATATATTTTATGAGGCGTTTGTGGGAGTTGCGCGACATCGGCCAATTTCACGCGCCACCGCCCGCCCGCCCCAGCACGGTATATGAACTGTCCGGTACATACGAACCGATTAAACCGGCTATGGTATAAAAATCCTACCAATGTATATCCCTTCCTACCTTTCTCTGAATTTCGTTTTAGTTCTACCATGAGTTTTATTCTGTGTTCTCTAGTTCCTAGCAAGAATTTGAATATGGTAAATTGAACTACCTAAAGTCAATGAATTTTTTTTTTTAGTTTAGACCTGTGGGGAAACATAAATATTGACATTTTATTTAACACTTTACTTATATGCTACTGATCGTTAGGTGACCTCGACGTAGAAGATCCGGCGGCACGAAACCCAGTTTTTTTGTATTTTTAGTTTTTTTTTATGGTTCTGAATAAAGCTGTTATAGCTACAGTCGAAAAACTCTAAAGAGTCATTTCCAGAACCTTAATGATTCACCATAGGTACTTTTAAATATTTAACGTTTTTGTACGAAGAATACGTGTTCTTAAATTACACTCTAATTTGGCACCTCTATCAAACTCTAAATAAAATCCGTGCCTATCTTCGCGAGTAGTTAGCGTGAGGATATTAGTCTTGATTACGTACCTCGCTATCACGCGGTGCGCCCATTATTCTTAGATCGTTCGTTAAGTTAAATTAAGTATAGTTTTAAGGCACAGACGTAGGTCTATCTCATTTTGTTTCGAATAACTAGGTACCTAGATTCTGTTGATATACTACAACTAAAAAATATTTGACAGAACTAAAATATTGTCATCTCACTCAAATATTACGGACGTAAGAAAGGAAGCAATGCTAAGCGCATTTTAGTTTGGTAGCAACAGAATTGACATCATGAATCCCTGGGCACGTGCTGGGCGTGACAAGACGTATACGTTGGAAATTTTGCCAATACTAAAACCGTCTGTATTGACTCCTATAATCATCATTCTTTAAAGAAACGTCATTGATAGCGCTAGCTAATTTTACAGTATGGTTTTTTACACAGACTTCAATAAATAAATTTAGAATAATCGAGGATACGGTGTCATAGTTATATTCGCTACAGTAGTAGTTACTGCACTATAAAAATGCTATAGTGGTCGCCTATAGTAGGTACTAGTTATATAATAAATCGAGCACATAGTATTATTACAAAACTTCAGGGGGGCAATTCTCATAATCGACATGTCGAAACAAAACGAAAAAATACGACCAATTCGACGTTTTGTTTCGACAGTTTGCGGATTAGAGATAATGTCGATCATGCGAGAATTGGGTCCCAGACATGCTTACTTTAAACAACTTACTGTTCTTTTGTGTACAAATAATAAAAAACTCACCCAAATGTTTCTGTTTTCATTATTTCAAAAATAAAAAGTTTCAATGGTGCTAATTATGTTGAGTCCAAACCAAAATAAACACAACTATGTGTACTGCCGTATTTCTCACAGCCAACACCATAAAAATCTACTACTATTGGAACAACGATACCTACTTTAAAAGGTGGTCGTAAGGCCCCAGGAAGGGATTAGGTAAATATCGGGATTCGGGACATTAGCATGGATCCACTCGAGACGGGCGCGAGTTTAGCTGGTTTGCATAGTGGACTGAGCACGTGAGATCGCTGCACTGCCTGACTGCCGAAGTGGACTAATGCATTTGCGATAGCACTGCCATTAGATCTAAGTATTTGTTCAAAACTTCTGACTGTCTCTTCGTGTAACTTGACTATGTCTAGGTCACGTGGCTAAAGATAAGAAGACCAGATTTTAACGCGTTATTTGTGTTTGTAAGTTAACATCGTATAACTAATCTGAAATTACATGATAGAAATAGATCCCGCCCTTTTAAAACGTGAGTTTTGTTCACATGTTTCATCGGCATTGCTGGCAGAATTGGTATAGCTTTCATTCGGTGAAAGTGTTTTCAGTATTAGATCAATTGTTTCGGTGATTCCTATCTACAAACAAACTTACAAGCAAATTAACTTTTACTAAGTGAAGTTGTGTTAGTCAAACCTATCAAAATAGGTAAGTACCACGAGTGTCTTGTCAAATCACCAACTACGATCTACACCTACAACCGTAATGTCGTTTCGGTAGGTAATATATTTTATTTAAAAAATATGTGTACAAGTAATCTTCCCCTTGCTTCAAACTACCTATCTTTGCTAGAAGTGCTATAAATTATGAAATCACCCCACCACCGCTCCTACGAAGGTCCGCATTATTTGCTGATATACATATCAAATAACCGCGACATTCGTTTAAAAAGTTTCCACCGGGGCGTAACGATATAATCTCAAGTTTGAGCTTATAATCCCGCCTTGTTATCGTATTGTGGCGGCTCTAATCAACTTCTAACGAGGTGGGTTTGATTGGGCCGTGAGCATACTGTTTAAGTGAACACCTATTTTCTATATCATAGCTAGATTTGCTGACAGAAATTTTCATTAGTGACCCAACCGACGTGCGAAATCACAAATATATTTCCACAAACTTCAGTTTTTAGCAAGAATAAGTTTTGGTTTAAAACCTTCACACATCTATGGCAAATCAAATAATAGCCCAGGACCGAGATGTGTGGAGAAGTAAAGGGGAGGCTTTTGCCCAGGAGTGGGACATACAAAGGCTATAAAAAAAGTTTTAGTTTACCTTATCTATTAAATACCGTAACACTCTAGTCAAGCTCTACTACGCTTTTCACGTTCGTTGACGTAAAATATTGCGGCTGCTGTCAAAGGAACTGAAAAACCTGCCACATGTGACTCTAGCGATATGCGACTGACAAACTTACACACTCATCATAGAGCAGTGTAGACTGCTAGTGTAGATTGCTTTTCAAGTCTAGTCAAAACGGATCGCAAAAAAACAGTGCCTCAATTACTCGATTTGACTCGATTCAGCGCGCGTTAAGTCGCTAAGTTACACTGATGTATCCACACCCTAACAATACACCGCCACGCAATCAAGTCTTGAGTGCGAATAATATGAATCATCCACAGTCGGCGGTGGGGCTGAGCAGGACGACAGGTTACCACCTCTCACTCGTCGAAGGAATTAGCTGCTTAAACTCCCTTTCGTGATCAACTTTGGATACGCTTAGCAAGATTGTAAAAGTTTTGATGTGCAATAGCGGCAAAAGGAAAACATTAGGTTTGGAAGATTATAATACAAATAATTTGAAGAAGGATAGACGCCTTTAAAGTGTAATATAAGTGCCATTATATATATAGATACTCGTTTCCAGCTAATAGACAAGTCTAGAGTGTTAATACACCTCTGTGTTTATATAAACCCAGCAAGGCACACCCCCCATAGATGGCAGATTTTTTTTAAAAGACATTAGATAGATGCTCTCTTCTCACTTCAAAGTAAAGACAACTTGTACGTGCTTTTAAATCGACGACTCAAACAAATATAGGCGTAGGTACTAGGATTGTTTTGTACAGCGCAGTAACAGTTCGCGAATTCCTGTAAGCGCACAGGACTCGCAATACACTCAATAGTTACTGAAACTGTTAAATATCATCATAAATACCACTCGAGCCAGGATCGGATATATTCAGCGATAAAAATGTGGGAAGGCACTTGCATCGAATGGAATTGCGTATTGAGGCTCAGACGGGTGTAATCTGCCTGCCTGCGGCCCAAACGCTCCTGGGAGCGGCGCACCGAGTACTCCGCACTCGCTACCATAGACTACCTGCTCCCGAGAACAGAGGAGCTGAATAATTACGTTGGGAAATTGGCTCATAATAATTTTGTGCCATAGGTCAAAATCATACAGTTAGGTATAACGTCGTCTATTAAAGTTTTGAAAGACTTAGATAGTATAAGGTCGCCTTCCAACTGGGTGCAGAAAATTATTGACTGACAAATACTATAACCTACTATTCTAGCTATCGAAAAGTGTCTAGTAGCTTTCTGGGGCTGTGTAAGCAGATATGAACGGATTGACTTCATCATATTTTTTTTTCTATTTAGATAATTGGCAGATAATTTATAGACACAAGGTAAGATTTGTTATGTTGTGACCTAAGAAATTCGGATCAATTTTATTATGCATACGAAAAAATTGTTCATCTTCCAGTGCCAGTTGTCATAATTTTCAAGTCATAATTTATAATGATGCTAGGGAAGAATTTTGAATTCGTATCGGTTGTATTGTAATAGTATCGCCTCTACTCTTTCCCTAGCATAGTCTCTGGCTGGAGCATGGAATCGCGCCAGAACTAAATGAAATTGAAATTAGCTTTCTCTCCCCAGAGCCGTTCGCGGAATTTTCCAAAAATAAAAGCGTATTACATTTTAAAATACGATCCCAGTCGTTCTAGTAAATGGGAAAGTCGGAAAAACTTAATACGGTCTCTAGAGGGCCAATAAACTAACTCCATCCTACCTATCAACTTCGGAGGGATTATTTAAAATAAAAACTTTTATATGTCCCCATCAATTTACTAACTTTCAATGGTACAGCGATCTTATTTGTGTGGATGGTAACTGGTTTCGCCCCTGGTAGGTACATTATAAGTAAAAGTTAGGTTGACCATATTAATAAGATCGGTGTGTTGTCTGACGATTATTTTTTGTTACTCATATCGACCTCAGGGAGTGAAGTTGGGTGCGAAAGATAACTTATAAAGAGCGCACTGAAATTGCTCTCAGAGCTCAATTACGATATCACTGACCTTAACTATCGCAATCCTAAGATTGAAAATCATATAACCATCCGCCGATAACACAAATAGTTTCCTTAACATTAATCTAAAATTTATAGATCACGTACCTACATCGGCATTTGTAAGTACCTACAATATGTGTTGTACCAGGCTATAATTTGGGAGAAGGCTGTAATATGGACATACGAAGGCTCCCAAGTATATTCCGTCGCTGTTACAGAGGAAAAACGTCCAAAATGTCGACTGTTCTACAAAAACATTCAATACCACCTTTCGTCCACAAATTAATCAACACAATAATATCTGAGTAACAGTTTATTTGTGATCATGAAATATGTAACTGGCACCGGTGCGGGCTCCGATAAAATACGCGTTGTAGGGGCTTACGGGGACATGTTAGGGCTCGGAGGCGCGCCGCTCAAAATTCAGAGCGCTCATATTTGATGAGCGCGCGTGGGAACCGCGACAATACGTGCTCAACAACACGTGACACATATCTAACGACAGAATACGTATCCGTGGCGCTACCACGACTTTTACGCGCGTATTGCACGCGCTACTCGCTAGCGCATACGTGAAATATTAGACACACGGAAAATACAAGTATTTCGCGTCATAAGCACCCGACCACCGACTTAAACCACGGTAGAGCGAGGGACATTTAAATAGCAAGTAACAAAATAAATACTTTTATGTCTGAAGCCAATATTTATTGACAGATCTAAGCTATAGTTAGCTAACCGGTAGTATAGGCTAGAAGTTGTCAGTCATTTCATCCAAATAATATTGAGACGATTGCTGTGTGTGTGTCATTGGTAAAAAGGTCACATGAATGGTGGGAGGCAAAAATAGAGTACATCCACAGATTAGACAGAATATAGGTATCCGCTGATACTATGATATTTCAGGACCCTACTATCAAAGTGCCCAAGCTCCCAAGCTTTGGTAAGTACAATAGATAGGTATGCATTTGTTTAATCGAAAAATGCGAATAGGTACTTTATGTACTATAGGTAGGTGTATTTTATTAGTAAGCCCCCACGTTATAAACGCACGATCGGACAAAAAGCCAGCCCCGGGAGCAAACAAACGTCGTTTACTGACCATACGTGCATCAACTGCGTGCAGGTACGAACGCGGAGAGCAATGGACACGGTACATTTTCAATTTCACAATTGTTATTTTCCAAACAAACGAACGACGTGTGTCGCCGTAATGTCGGCGCCTGAGTTTAGGCTAGGAATTGCTACAGGTAATTAATTGCATAGGTATTAGAAAGGAGAATAGAATGTAGTTACTTAACCTTGCAGTAGTTGTTGTAGTAGAGCAGCGTTTTATCCATTGCACCTCACTGCACTTAATCACACACAACACTTCACTAAATATCTTTCACAACACTTGCCTTCTACACTCATAAACACAGCACACACTTTTCACAGCACCTTTTAGATAGATAGAAACTCTTTATTGTACACCAATAGTTACAAAGAAATTACACAACATATATTAACAAAAACAAGAAAAAATAGAAGTGTACATTGGGCGGTCTTATCGCAAGCTGCGATCTCTTCCAGACAACCTTTGGATGGAGAGGATTTCAGACAGTTGTGTACCATTGTGAAAAAATAAAAAATAAAATAAACTAATAACATGTGTATACATACATATAAATTTATACAATAAATACATAGTGTAAAATAATAAACTAACATATACTAAAAACATAGTCAAATATATACATTCAAAATCAAAAGTAGGACATACTTTTATAAAACTAAAACTATGAAGCCAAGTAGTGATTCTTCAGTTGTGTTTTAAAGGCCAGCAAAGATTCAGCACGCCTGATAGGCAAGGGTAAATCGTTCCACAGTCTCACAGCATGAACTGTAAATGACTTACCATAGTAAGCCGACGAGTGTGCTGGCATTTTGAGGCTCAAGTTCACCGACGATCTCAAGGATCGCGAATGCGTTTCATGAAGGAACTCAAATCGTTCCTTTAGATAAGAGGGGGTAGAGGAGTGAAAAAGAATAGTAAAGAGAAGAGACAAAATGTGAGTATTACGGCGAAGGCGAATTGGGAGCCACTTGAGCTTAGTACGAAATTCTGAAACGTGGTCATACTTGCGTAAGCCAAATATGAACCTAATGCAAAAATTTTGGAGTCGCTCAAGCTTGTTTAACTGATCCTCAGTGAGATCGAGATAACTGGCATCAGCATAGTCTATAATAGGAAGAAGAAGAGATTGTGCAAGCGCAATTTTAGTGGGAACTGGTAGAAAGTTGCGTAATCTACGTAAAGATCCTGCTGAGGCAAATACTTTACGGCTAACTTCCTTTAATTGGGGTCTCCAAGACAGATTTTGATCTATAAATATACCTAAATTTTTAACATAAGGTAAGGCATAAGGTAAGGTAGTGCCATCAAAGATAACTTCCGGAAGCTGCGGCCAGTTGATTCTTGATATTAACCTAGGGCTGCCAACAATGATGATTTGGGTCTTTGAGGGATTAACCTTAAGACCGTAAGACCTGCTCCATTCACAGATCTGAGCCAAGTCTGTATTTATAGCATTAACAGCTTCTGGTAACCGATCTAATGGTGCTTGAGAATAAATTTGGAGGTCATCTGCATACAGGTGGTAGGAAGAAAGAAGTCTATTGGAGATGGTATTAATAAAAATTGCGAATAGTAACGGAGATAGCACGCCACCCTGAGGGACGCCAGCCGACGTACTACACCATGAAGACAATGTGTCCTCAATGCGAATACGCTGCCGACGACCAAACAGGTAACTTTGAAACCAATCAATCGCTGTTGGAGATATATTAAGGGAGCTTAGTATGCCGAGCAGGATATCGAAGTCTACTGTGTTAAAAGCGTTACTGAAGTCAAGCAAGGAGAGTACAGTTAGATTTCCGTTATCCATGCCCGACCTAATATCATCGGTGATCTTGACGAGTGCAGTAACTGTACTATGCCCTGGGCGGAAGCCGGACTGCAAAGGATTAAGGAGATTGTGTTTAGAAAGGAAAACGCCGAGTTGATTATAAACCAGTCGTTCAAGGACTTTGGAGAGAAAGGGTAGGATAGATATGGGACGTAGTTCTGAAAAGGATGAGGGATTCGGTTTTTTAGGAAGTGGCGTGATTAGCGCATCTTTCCATAAAGATGGAAAGACACCCTTAGAAATAGAAAAGTTGAGGATATAGGTAATAATAGGAAGAACTTGATCAAGGATAGGAAGGATCATGTTTCGACTAATACAATCACTGCCGTTCGCATTCGATGAGATGGATAGTATGCTCCTCTTAACATCACAAGCAGCAAATTGATTAAGAAAAAAAGGAGAACAGTCAGGAGTTGGGAGCGACGAAAGAGTATTAAGAGTTTGTAACTTGTCTGCACTGGTACAGGCGGAGGACGAAGAGAAATGTTGGTTCAGGAGATCAGTATTAAACTTTGTTGAAATTGAGTCGTGTCGTGCTTTTCCAACCCCCAATGACCTGAGAAACCTCCAGACTTTTGCTGGATCCCCATCTTCAACCGAGCTATGGATATGTTGGCGCTGAGCTGACCTACACAGCTTATTGCAATGATTTCGTATGCAGATGTATTTCCCCAAATTATAATCAGTAGGCCGACACTTATATTTTGTTTTTGCACATGCTTTTTTAGCCATTATTGTCTTTAGGTCATCCGTCAGCCATGGTGCCGGAAGATGTTTAACCTTAATAGGGCGTATAGGGGCGTGAATATCGTAAAGTTGGACAAGCTTGGAAGTGAAAAGATTGACTTGTTCGTCAACCGTGTCGAGGCAGTAAAGCGGTTCCCAATCAATACTGTTGGCATCCCTAAGCAAATCATCTAGAACCATACCACTAAAATTGCGTTGCAATAGAATACGCGGTTTATTTTTTGGAGGACGAATTTTGTAAGAAAGGAAAATGAGATCGTGATAGGAGAAGGCATCAGCCGGACATTGACCGTGTTTGATGACACGATCACGAGAAGAGACAAGAAGGAGATCAAGTAAAGAAGGTGTAGTGTTTGGAAAGTGATGGGTCGCTTGAAGAGGAAGTACATGTAAATTACATGATTCTACAGTAGAATGAAATGAGGAAGCGCGGCCATCGTTTTTAATAAGACAGGTATTAAAGTCCCCCATAATTATGGTATGATTGAAGGAAGGAGTAAGAGTTTCCAGAATGCTTTCGAAAGAGGAGAAGTAGTCTATCCGCGACGACGGACAGTAGTAAACGCCAAGTAGAAGTTTGGTGTGCTGAAGTTCAACTTCCAGGAATAAATGCTCGCCTGCATTAGCTGGTGTTGGCTGTGATGACATACTAAAAATAGAACAGGATATATATGAGCGGACATATATGGCAACACCGCCACCACCACCACTGGTGCGATCATTTCTAAAAATCTTGAACCCAGGAACCCACCTTTTACATCCAAGTTTCCAATTCGTATCGTAAAATTCAACTTAAAGTTGGAAGTTTTTATTTTTCTATCAAGCCAAGCTGCGTAGCTTCTAAAACTAATGGGACAATGAGTTCGAAATTCAAAATACTCACCACCCACCTAATACACAAATACATTTTAAATACTATAAAATGCGTACGTAGCTTTAATTTAAACCATATTTAATCTTGATATTTGACATAATATAGAAATTTTACCTGAAAATAAAATTTGTATTATGTTTCCTCAGACGTCCGAAGTCCCTTTATGAGAGAGAGTACATCGATTCCTTCCGCCGGAAGTAGTCGTTTCGCAGTTCTCCATCCACCGCGCAAGTGTCATCTGTCATTCCGATCTGTCAAAAACTCAATCTAGCCTACAACACCACAAGCCACGATATCTTTGTTCATTGTTATGCTCATAAAGGTGAATATTCCACCAGGAAGCCCTTACTGGGACTTCGGACGTCTGAGGAAACATAATACAAATTTTATTTTCAGGTAAAATTTCTATATTATGTGTTCCGTTGGACGTCCGAAGTCCCTTTATGAGAGATTTGTTTGTTATCTCCTGGTGGCTTGTGTAGTAGGTAAACTACAAAATGATAGACGCAATAATGTGAATAGGTATCATAGGTAGGTATATTATATTAAGAATAATAATTTTATAGTTATTGACAATTCTAATAACCCATGATTATAAATTAAAGAACACCATAACTGGTAATAACATTAATTTTTACAAAGACGGTAGCAACAGATTTGTCGATGACTTTTCTGTGGCCATTATACCACTAGCATTCACGATATTTACTTGATCGTATTTTCTGAATGCACATTTATGTTGCCAATTTGTTATTTTCAAAATCTTATAGGGTATTTTTTTTTTTTTTTTTTGCCGATATGGTGATGGATAAGCAACTGTTGATCTACGTACTTAATACGTTTTTTACTTATTACGTTTTAAAGAAATCCATAATTTCCAACTTGACTGCTGGTATTTTGCACAATCAGTTTTGGAACCAAATTAAACCTCTTTTAATGTGATAGAGAAGAATTCTCAATTAAATGACTATGATTAGCACAATATAATAGGGTCAACTCATGGACTTTGAGACCAGATGCTAATAACAGGATCGTAGCTACATATCTGAAAACATCAAACAAATTATTTGAGTTCACATAATATCTTTAAAGGGGCCCCTGCATCCCATGCATGGAGCTCTAGGTGGTAGTCTTTGACAGTGATACCGCCTCCAACATATGTTTGTGGCTAGAAATAATTTAACGTCAGACAGTTTCATAAACTGAAGCAGATACAGATTTATGAACTAGTATGGTAGGTACGGTAGGCTAACTTGACGATAAAAGCCACTGCTATATGTCTGCATTAAAAGGTACAGGATTTATATTATTTTGGCTACACCAAATTGTCCACTTATTCCAAATAGGTGTGTAGGACATTAAAGTAGAAGCTCGCCAGCCATTTGAAAGTAGAGCTTCCCTCATGGGATGACCCATTGAGAGAGTAAATCCCACTCAAAATGAGCCAGGCTTCCAGCTCCAAGCTGTTGAATTGAGCCGATGGACTTCCAGATCCAGATCCGATCGTCAGAATCAATAATAAGGCGCTACAATCACGAACTGAGCGGCTGCCTAGTGCAGGTGTTAAAGAACATGAGGTAAATGATAAGGCGGCGGGTACGCCCAAGTTAAGTCGTAAAGCCACCGTCTGCTGAAAGCGTTGTGAAGGCGTGCGCTCGAGTCGGATAAGTAGAGTGTAACCTAGTTTGATACGAGGTGTGCGGTTCGTGACGCAAACATATGTTTGTATATCTTTGATCGAATATGTATTTCACTCGGGGCGCCAACCCTTATATGCCACTCCGAACCGTTGCGATTGCGCGACATGCGGTCGGTTTGTGCTGTACTCTCCCGGAAGGATGTGAGGGAGGAGTACTAAATTGAGACTGTCAGAGCCAGAAGCTGCTGCGTCAAATTCAGCCAGTGCGATTGCGCGACATGCAGTAGGTTTGTGCTGAACTCTCCCGGAAGCATCTGAGGGAGGTGTACTACATTGAGACTATCAGAGCCAGGAGCTGCTGCGTCAAATTCAGCCGGTGCGATTGCGCGACATGCGGTAGGTTTGTGCTGAACTCTCCCGGAAGCATGTGAGGGAGGTGTACTACACTGAGACTGTCAGAGCCAGGAGCTGCTGCGTCAAATTCAGCCGGTGCGATTGCGCGACATGCGGTAGGTTTGTGCTGAACTCTCCCGGAAGCATGTGAGGGAGGTGTACTACACTGAGACTGTCAGAGCCAGGAGCTGCTGCGTCAAATTCAGCCGGTGCGATTGCGCGACATGCGGTAGGTTTGTGCTGAACTCTCCCGGAAGCATGTGAGGGAGGTGTACTACACTGAGACTGTCAGAGCCAGGAGCTGCTGCGTCAAATTCAGCCGGTGCGATTGCGCGACATGCGGTAGGTTTGTGCTGAACTCTCCCGGAAGCATGTGAGGGAGGTGTACTACATTGAGACTGTCAGAGCTAGGAGCTGCTGCGTCAAATCCAGAAGAAGTTTTGACTTCATCTTATCTGATAACGTTATTGCAACCAAAGGTGTCCGGAAAAGTAGATTGCTGTGCACGCCAATGACAGAATTAGTTTCTTGAAGCGTCATTAGCATGCGAATTACTCTGTCATCGCCTTAGCGGTCATATTTTGCAACACTGTCTATGGTTACATGGCTACTCGTGTAGTGTACGGGTACTTGTTGATCGAGATTTTGGGTTTACATATTAGCTAATCCTCACCGATTGTGCCTTAATTCAAGATTTGATACAAATAGTTTAAAGTTCCATCAGTGACTTTGTCTGTAATTAACATAGAATGCTACACAACGCAGAAATTTTGGAAGTGTTACGTTTGTAGGTTAGAATGCTGAAAAAACGTCTTCAACATTCTAACGTAGGATTATCGCCGATTATCGGAATAACGGGCATCGTGGATACTGCTCTTGTTTGCTATTATTATGCATAGTGTAATCGTTTGTAAAATCAAAAACAATTGTTATACAGGTATGTATGATGTGTTTGCGGATGGCTGGAAGTTTTTATCTGAACGTGTGAGGTATTGTGAGAAATGACGTATGTGTCTTCTTTCATTTTTCAGTGATTTTTTATTTTTATTTATTGTAGCGCAATGAATCCGGTATTTTAGGAACATAATGTAATAGAAAAGTGAAATAAAAAGTAATCCCATTAAGTGTTTGATTAAACTATTCCAATGAGGTGCATCACTATGTAATCGATATCGATAATCGATTATTGGAACTAATCGCCACCATCCGTAGTATATGATCTGTGTTGCTGTGGCTCTGAAGATAACGGCAATGCAACCTTCCCCGATGGGTGATGAAGGTTGCGAAAGTTAGATACCCTAAGAGGCATTGCGCCTGCTTGAGGGTTCTACTGCCGGCAGACAAGAGAGTGGATAAGTGTCTGATTTGCTGGTTTCCTCCGGTGGCAGGTTCTTTCATGTTCAGGCTTGAATCCCAAGTTATCGCCAAAAATTGAATCCATCTGGTTGGTATGATGATAAGTGATGTTTCGAGAATGACTCGCCAACCTAGACCGGTTATAAAAGATACGGCGGTCTTCATGTATGACCAGCTCTGGACTGGTTGACAATTAAACATATGTGAGGAAATATAAATACTAGCTGTCCCGGTGAACTTCGTACCGCTTTAGAATAACGTATGAAAGCAGCGCCACCTACCGGGCCCAATTGTGAATCTAAACCATCCAAGGCGCCACACAAACGCATACAAAAAAAAAACATTCAAATCGGTCCAGCCGTTTAGGAGTAGTTCATTGACATACAAACGTACAGTAGAATTATATATATTATAAGATATGTAAATGTGATATACTGTATAATATCTATAGATGTGAGAAAATCAGGCAGTGCCAATTGACACTTTAGAAAACCGCCTGAGTAATCGGCCGAATCATGATTTACTTCTATAGGTCCTGTCAGATTCGTGTGTATTCTTATGAGTACCCCCCTTTTCTTTTGATATGTTGCTCATTATTTTGTCGTGAGGCCGATCCTTTATTGCCTGTTGATACCGATCTATTGGTAGGTCGGGTAGGCTGAAAGTTATCACGAACCGAGGCACATGCCTGTGGAGAAGTCGCACGACCTGCACGCGTAGAAGTATACTAGTATACTTTCTGTATATAAGTTGATAAAGCCTGTGGCTTAAATATATATTCCCAAATCCGGGGGCGCGACATACTTTTTCTGTGCTTCTATATAACGAACACCTTTCCCATCTTCAGTGTCCAAACGTTGCAAACCGGCGAGTTTTGAGAGCCTTACAGGAATAGCTTTAGGTATGGAAGGTTCCTGAACAGTCACGGAAATATTCGTAATATCTTCAATATTTTTTGTTAATGGGGGTAGTAAGAAATTTTCAGTGGGAAACATTTCCGATGTAGAATTAACCACTGGGGGTACCACTGGTAAATGAGCACTTAAAACATTGTTCTCATGACTCACCAGCCGATTTGCAAGCATTGCAAACCTGTGATCCATCTCAGAGTCCTGCGACGTTGAGCGGCTCCGATGGCGGGAACCACGTGCACGCTTGTTAGCGGGCGGCGCGCACGCTGCCACGTTGTCCCTCGCCGGCTCGCTGTCCGACTCGCACGAACTCGTATTACACGATGAATCCGAACCGCCGCGTTTTCTTCCCGTAGCCTCCATCGTTGGCGCGGTGGATTCGATATCCATTTTACACTCGCGGAGAACTATACTTTATAATAATTCGAACTTTTTACTTTATTCTCAAAAGCTCGGTGTTTTATTTTAAACACTCGTAATTACGAAAGCAGAAACTGTCCGAACGGTTTGAAAATCGACGCAACAATGAACAAAGATATCGTGGCTTGTGGTGTTGTAGGCTAGATTGAGTTTTTGACAGATCGGAATGACAGATGACACTTGCGCGGTGGATGGAGAACTGCGAAACGACTACTTCCGGCGGAAGGAATCGATGTACTCTCTCTCATAAAGGGACTTCGGACGTCCAACGGAACACATAATAAAAATAAACTACCTAATTTAAATAGGTAAGTACCTAAAGTAAGTAATTAAATTAAATAACTACAGCCCTTTTAATGTCCCACTGCTGGGCACGGGCCTCCCTTCAATGCGAGGGGGATTCAGGCCATAGTCCACCACGCTGGCCCGGTGCGGGTTGGCAGACTTCACACATCTATCGAGAACTAGTCAAGTTCCCTCAGACGTGCAGGTTTCCTCACGATGTTTTCCTTCACCGTTTCATAGCAAGTGGTAATCTCGGATGTAAATGAGATTTTTTTTTATTAAATTATCTAACTCAAAATAAATAAGGAAGGGTTTGACTTTATTTTCTTTCATTTATTGGTCCAGTTTATTATAGTACTATGCCATTAATGCGATTCAAATAAGAATAGGAATGTCAATAACCTCTATCTGTCAAATGTCACTTGAAAAGTATGGTTTGCAAAAAAACTTATTTACATATCAATAATAATAGTCTTGCATCAAATTTTAATAAAAAGGTTAAATTAGTAGTAAATTGTCTTAATATAATATAACCATACCACAACCTTTTTTATTTTCATTTTGGCGCAAAGGCCCAGAAGCCATGCCAAAATTATTATAGAAAAGAAAATAAGAACGCCAGCCACCATTTTGTCGTTGTCAGTGTGCTTCGTCGTGCGTGCGACTGAGTGCATTTTTCACTGACCTTTGCAAATAAATTTTATTTAAAAATATCTTGTTTTGCTCACCCTACCTAACTGATTAGAATTGACAGCTATGACGTCACAATATGGCGCAAAGTCCATCCTATTCTCATTTGAATCGCATAGTAGGTATATTCATAAAAAAATGAGGCAGATCACACTATCAGTAGGTTTCATTATAAAAAGTCAGCGCGTAGGTATCGTGACCCTAGGGACTGCTAGTATTAGGTATAAACACTATCGCAGTCAGTACATATTAATCTCGACTTGTAGTCTTGCATACCCGAGAAATTATTTACCATCGTTTGGCAGCGTGGGGAAGATAATAATATGTAGCTACGTTTACTGACAAGTGTATCTGTATGAAAATGAATGTCACATCCAAAGTCAATAAGGTTTCCCACAGCGGGAGGGCTAGCCTCGATACAAGTCACGAGTTAAATTAGCTAGGTTCTCTGTATTCAGTGCGCGCGGTGTTGGTTTTTTCGCTCCCGCACTGAGGCGCGGCCGTCCGTGCGGACCGACCGAATTGTGGACGTAACCTTACCACATATGTACTTACAGAGCTACCGAGGAAAGGTGTCTATGTAGGAGTGACTGAGGAGAATGAGTCGATCAAAATCATTAATTGTATTATTACCCCATGGGTTATTTTGGTTAGGACTGCGGAGGCACTATTATTGAGCCTTTCGTGCCCCACTGCTAGACTAAGGCCTCCTTTACCTTCCTCCATCATTCCTCTCTATTATGGGTTATGAATCATAAAAAGAACATAATATTTACAAATTGTAAGTGCCTGCAGTGGATCCCAAAAATATCAGACAACATCGCAGCAGGTCCAGAACTGTTCATAAGTTATGATGACTATTCTTCATGATAGTCCGATAGATATTAGTTCACTGCTGCGATGTTGTCTGATATTTTTGGCGGTCCGCTGAGGGCACTTACAATTTGTTAATATTGCAGTTACATTCCAATTACAGTGTCGTTGTAAAACCACTTTACATACAGGTTGATGTTTTTTATAAATTTGGAAATAGGAGTGATCATGGGTAATAAATTCTAATATTATCAGGTCAAGATTAGGGCTGGGAAACCAGTACTCAGAACTCTACCATCAGTTTTACGCTCGCTACTCGATAGCGTCTACGTATTCGTATGATAAATAGTACACTGTAACTATCGAAAACTATACTTATATGACTATTAGTCATACACTTACAATCTATAAGTAGCATTATTTTTCTGTACGGTTGATTCTCCGATGGCCGATAGGGGCGTCTAGCGCACATAAAACTCTGGCAACGCTTAAATGAAACTATTAAATATTGAACAAAAACACATTTAATAACAAGAACATTTAACGATCTAGGAGTAATCTAGAGCATCGACAGGTCAATAAATAATTATAAATTAATAACTCACTAACAACCAGATCCATAATATACAGAACATTACGCAAGTTACTTTAAAATTAAATACCTATATAAAAATATATAAATCAAGGTAACAACTACATTTATAAAAATAATCTTTAATGTCGATTTCCTCACATAGAAACCGGTAACATCACATCGGAGGTAGTTGGATATTTTCCAGATAATGAGCCTATTTTTAAACGACCTAAAAAAGGACGAGGTTCTCAATTCGACCAGTGTTATGCTTTCCAAGTTTGGATACAAAATATTGTTTTTTGTTCATTAATTGCAAATGTGAGAACAGCAACACTTCTTAACCGACTTCAAAAAAGGAGGAGGAGCGCAATTCGACCCATATTCTTTTGGCGTAGTTACTCATGACAATCTATCTGCAGAATTGGGACATTATTACAGTAAGTACCTACTTACAGTCAACCCTAAAGAAAACAATAATCCTTTTGGTATTTAACAAAAGATGACTACATTCCTTTGGTTTATCAATATGAGATAGTTTCTGAACAGTGTATGTATCTACCATCACCAATTTTGAGCGATCGGGTCTGATTACATTGACGATGGCGTTCTCACGTCTTCAAAAATATTGCCATTATCATTTTGAAGCAACTATTAGTAAACTTGGGATACATATAAGATAAGGCGGTTTCAGCCAAAATTGGTAAAGTGGAAATCAGTTTACAGAATCAACACTTTTGAACCACAAACTTTCGCTAAAATGCGATGGAAATTTCCATAAATTTTCAGGTAAAATCTTACATAAATACCCCATATTAGCATCACAGTTATTTACTTCACAAACTCTTCGCTTTTCTGTCTCGCAATAGGCTGGTAATGAAGAACTCCCCGGCTCTATACGACGACCGAACCAGAGGCCCGCTGGCCGTGTAAAGGAAGCCTAATTCATTCCCCTTGTCCTCCCAGTGCTTGAACTTCTCGGGTGTTACGTACTCGAACACTTTGAGATGACGCTTCGTAGGTTGCATGTACTGCCCTAGGGTGACACAGTCGACGCCTGCGATGCGGAGATCTAGAAATTAAAATAACAAGTCATCACGCATGATATAAATAAACGACAAAACCATGATATATGGTTTTATTGTAATAAGAATTGTAGTATATCTGACAGTCACATAGAATATGTCATACATACATTTTTAAACAATTAATAGACAATATAACAAAGAGATTGTAACACCACATTCACCCGTCCGTCAGAGTTCGTAATTTTGAAGTCGTATTGGAGCTCGTCTCTCCCTACAAGATCGTCGTATTGGCGTATCATTATTCTCGACTGATTCAGAAGCTTCAATCACTGGTGATTGTGGTGATTGTGGTTCACCGTTAGCATCCTCGAAGTCAAGATCTTCGGAATCAGATTGATCACTTTCTTGCGGAGCTTCGAGTGAAGGTAGGGGAGCTAATTGTCTGTTAGATACCGTAGTATTACGGCCATCCCGCAATCTCACGTGTGAATATGATGGATTAGCTTCCAAAAGCTCCACTTCTTCCACCTCTGAATCATATTTCGATCGTCTTTGATTGTTTCGCATCAATATTGGGCCAGGCTCCAGGAGCCAAGTTGGCAAAGATTCGCCATTTGCTGTTCGACGTGGGTAATTAAACAATCTTTCATGGGGTGTACTGTTAGTGGCAGTGCATAATAATGATCGAATTGAATGGAGAGCCGGTAACAAAACATGTTCCCAGTAAATTGTGTCAATATTCTTAGACTTCAGACATAGTTTTATAGTTTTCCATAAGGTGCCATTAAGACGTTCAACTTGACCATTTCCTTGAGGATTATAAGGTGTCGTCCGACTGCATGCAACTCCATTTGATATCAAGTAACTTCGTAATTCGTTGGACATGAAGGAAGCCCCACGATCAGAGTGTATGTAATGTGGGGTCCCATAAGTGCAAAATAGATCTTTTAAGCATTTTATCACGGTACTAGCAGACAAATCTTTGCAAGGGTAAGCAAACGGAAATCTCGAATATTCATCGATAATTGTTAGGATGTAATGATTTTGAGTATTAGTAGGTAGTGGTCCCTTAAAATCAATGTTGAGTCTCTCAAACGGTGCGGTTGCTTTTATAAGCGTTCCCTGCTTCTTTACATATCTGGGCTTAATTTCTGCACAAATTCGACACCCTGCTGTCATCTTTTTAATATCATCTAGAGAGTAAGGTAGATTTTTAGACCGTACCCAGTGGGCCATTCGCACGATTCCAGGATGCCCCATGGCATTGTGTAACTCATTCAGTCTATTCGTAGTCATATTTGAGCACACACGAGAAAGTGTATCCGCCGTAACGTTTTCTTTACCCGGTCGGTAAATTATGTCATATTTGTAATTTGATAGTTCAAGACGCCACCTTTCTATCTTTTCATTTTTGATCTTACTGTGGTGATCTTGGTTGAACATAAATGACACAGATCGTTGATCAGTTATTAGCAAAAAATTTCTTCCAATAAGGTAATGTCGCCACTTCCTTAAAGATTCAACCACAGCGCATGCTTCTTTTTCGATGGAAGAGTGACGACGTTCAGAGTCGTTCAGTGAGCGTGAAAAAAAAGCTACTGGGCGGCCGTTCTGAGATAGAGAGGCTGCAATAGAATGCTCTGATGCATCCGTTTCGACAGTGAATGTCTCGTTCTGATTGATGACAGTAAGAGCTGATTTCATTATGTCCTTCTTTAAGTTTTGAAAACACTCAATCTCATTTTGTTTCAAAGGAAATTCAGAGACCTTTGTCAGAGGTTTTATGTATTCTGAAAAATTTCGAATCCATTTAGAATAATGGGCAAACATGCCTAGAGCACGTTTCAGAGATTGTGAATCACGTGGAATTGGTAAATTCATCAGAGGGCTAAGGCGTTCTTCGTCTGGTCGAATAGAATTGTTTTCAATATTATAGCCTAGCAATTTGACAGCTTCTTGCCCGTAACGACACTTTTCCTCATTCAGTGTAAGATTATATTTGGCCACAACCTCTCTAAATCGTGTCAAATTTCGATCGTGATCCTCCTTCGTCTTTCCACATATAGTGACGTCATCAAGGTACGCATAAGTGCTTATCAGTTTCTCTTTGGAGATGATATGATTCAAAGTTCTTTGAAAAGCAGAAACACCATTGGTCACTCCAAAGGGAATGCGAGTAAACTGGTATAAGTTGCCACATGCTTCGAAGGCGGTATACCTTTTTTCGTTCGATAAGATTGGCACTTGATGGTACGCACTTCGTAAATCGATTTGACTGAAAAAGTTGTATTCTGCTACCCTGGATACAATTGATTCTATGTTAGGCAAAGGGTATGCATCTAGTTCAGTGAATTTGTTGATCGTTAAAGAGTAGTCAACAACAAGACGTTTGCGATTCATTATACCTCCAGTGACTAAGACTTGAGCTCGCCAAGGTGACGTACATGGTTCAATGACTCGATCCTTTAGGAGTTTGCTGATTTCTTGCATAATAAATTGATTATCAGCTTCAGAATATTTTCTTGATTTTATAGCAATCGGTTTTACGTTTGGTGATAAATTAGTGAAAAGTGAAACAGGAGGAACTGTAGCTTCCATCACGTTGCAAATTTTCAGTGGTTTTTCTGGACCCCCGAATTTTATTTCTACAGATGAGTGGTCGCTTAAAATGTCATGGCCAATAATTACATCAGCACAAAGATCTTCTAAGATGTATAGCGGTTTTTGAACGTAAGTATGATCGTTGAGTTTAATAGTTCCATAGCAAAATCCATTTACAAAGGAAGTCCGCGTCTTAGAAGCCAATGTCACCATTTCTTTCCAAGGATGACGCTTTAAGCCTAGTGTTTGTGCGAAATTATTGTTGATAAAACTAGTTGAACTTCCACTATCTATTAGAGCATCAGCCCTGTAATTATTAACAGTAATAGTTACTATAGTTTTACGTAAACTGGCTGGAGAAGCTGCTGATATTGCTATTACATCTAGCTCCCCTGATTGCACTATAGCATTACTAGTTGACTTAGTTGACATGCTTCCACTTCTGCATACTTTGGCAAAGTGGCCCTTTTTTTTGCAATTTTCACAAGTAGCGTGGAAGGCTGGGCATTTTATTCTTTGATGTATGTTCCCATCGCAAAAAAAACAGCGTTTACGTGCTGGAGATGCTGCTAGATTTGGGCAATTTTGTGATTGATGAATATTTTCTACATCATTAAGTTCCATCACGGAATTTAGATTTCGTTTGAAGTCTTCAGTGTTCTTTTCTGCCATTTCAAGCGATACTGCCTGATTAGTGGCCTCTTCGAGACTTATTTCTAAGTTTTCGAGAAGTCTTTGTCGAATTCTCTCGGAATTTATGCCTGAAATAAAAGCATCGCGCACGTACTCGTTCCTATATTCTTCAGCATTCACAGATTTAAAGTTACAATCGAATGCTAGCTGTTGTAACTTGTGTAAGAAATCTGCTACTGTCTCGTCAGATTTCTGCTTAGTCGAGATCAGTTTGTATCTTGCGTGAATTTCATTTTTAGACTTCAAATAAATTTTATCTAAAACGCATAAAGCTTTTGAGTATTCTTTAGAATCTCTTATGAATGAGTACACGTTCGGAGATACATTATTGAGTAGTATCTTTATTTTGGTAATTTCAGATACCTTTGAAACTTCAGTTTCTTCAGAAAGATAGTTCTGGAATGTCTCTTTCCAATGACGATATTTTAATTCAGCGGCTGGAGTTCCTGGATCGACATCAAATTTATCTGGCCTGAGTAGACGCGTTATCGAGGCCATCCCTGCTTACTACGTTTTATTTATTACAATAAATTGATATAAATAAACGACAAAACCATGATATATGGTTTTATTGTAATAAGAATTGTAGTATATCTGACAGTCACATAGAATATGTCATACATACATTTTTAAACAATTAATAGACAATATAACAAAGAGATTCTAACACCACAACGCATTTATTCGCTGAATGGATAGGCAGAGATGCATCGTACTGCATCTTCAGGTTCACCACCCTGGGCCAGATGAACTTCACACGCCTATAAATAGATGGGCACTTTTAATCACGTTGTTTCATTTCCATGTTTAGCAAGTGATAATAATTATTTAAAATTATATTTTCTCAGTATTAGAATTAAAAAAGAAGGAATTTATAAAAAAATGCTCATGAAATTGAAACATCCCAGGAGTTTGAATTGACACAATACCCATATTGATTGATGGCATTATAAGAAACTTATGCACTAAAAAAGTTATCCAGTATTTGTAAATTCTATAACATTTGGCATATATGTTTCTTAAAGTACTTTGAATTTCAACTACACCAACATAGTACTAAATACTTTTAACAAAAGTGTAAGAACCTTTCATAGTCTGCTCCACTTGCTGGTCAGTTTCTCCAAGTCCCAGCATGATGGAGGACTTGGTGATCAAGTCCGGATTCACTTCCTTGGCCGTCTGCAGCACTTTTAATGTTTGCCGATAACTGGAAACCAACACAATAAGTTAAAAATGCATTTCTATATTTTCATTATTCATATTGGTTTGTAGAACTATAAGATTTATTATTGCGATTGTAATTTCTATTTTGGGTGAAAATCTTTGTCAGATGCCCTTATCCTTTACCCAAACTACGACCATACTAAATTTGAGAGCACAAGACATGTTGCTCTCTTATTCGTGAGGACTAAACCAAGTATATTACTTCCTACGGCAATAATAAACGAAGAATTAGCATCAATGTATTTTATTTTACCCAGCCCGCGGGTCTCTGACGAATGGCGTGAGTCGTTCGACAGTCTCGATGTTATGTGCGAACACGTCCAGCCCGCACTCCGCGATCGTCGCCACGCACTCGCGACTCGCCCTGAAGTCGGGCACCAGGCATTCCACCAGGATTTCTTTATTACTGAAAAATAAAAATCATCATCATAGCGTATGGCAATCCCTGCTTGAATCAAATGTCTATATCCAGATTTTTCAGCCAGCTTTCTGCGTCAGCGGTGAAGTTGTGCAGCTCGGCGATGCCTCTGGGAAAACAGCGAAGTGGGCATTCATTCACAACGTGGGAAAGAGTTTGGTCAGGTGCTTCACTCCCTTCCCTTAGACCCCATTTGTGAAGGTGGTGATTCGTTCTCCCGTGGTTGGTTCTGAACCCGTTTAACCGGGTCCATGTTTTCTGTTGGCATTAAAACCGGGTTGCTTTTTTGTAGGGTCAGTGGGGGTGGGAATTGGTCTAAAACTACCTCCTCGCGGTTCACCCCGGGCAACGACTTCGGTCGGCTAAACGTTCTTGACTGACAACTGGCTCACCGGACTGTTCCACGTGAATCTCCCGGTGCTATCCCCTGCGCTTCCATCAACAAAAATAAAATACTACTAAGCAGTTCTAAGGGGTCCTTAATAACACCTCGAGGACCAAATCAACCCACATTGGACTAGCGTGGCGGGTATATATCCAAACCCCCCATTCATGACAAGAATGGGGCAGACCTTTGCCCAGTAGTGGGACAATATAGGTTAGTAATAGAACACCCACATTGGAAGAAAGAGGTGCAGGTAGAAAGCCCAGGAATTAGCTATGCTACGGTAATCCAATCAATCTTTAAAGGTTGTCTATTATTATCTAATAAATAATTACAATTTGATATAATACCGTTTTTTAATTTCCCTGACTGTTTCTGCCAAATGTGATGAACCGCCGTCAGGTAAATCTGAAGAATCAAATAAAATATTATGTTATATCAAAAATAAGCAGCTACAAGAAATATAGCTCCAATTGATGCCATTGGGAGCGAAAATTTAAGAGAGCACTATATTTTAATACACTGTACATTTTTGATAAAGATGCTTTAAAAAATTAAAATATTGCAAAAGTCATACTGAAAGTTTTTTTACAAATATATAATTTTATCTACAAATAAATATAAATACATCATCACGCCTGTATTCCCCGAAGGGGTAGGCAGAGGTGCACTGTAGTGCGCCCACACTTCGCCGATGTATTTTTGGTCCCAATGTAATAGGGGGCGAGCCTATTGCCATTATATCGGGCACATTCTCCCTCATTATGAGGGAGATTTTTTGGGCTATAGTTCACCACGCTGGCCCAGTGCGGGTTGGTGAACTTCACACGCCTTTCTATAGACGTGCAGGTTTCCTCACGATGTTTTCCTTCACCGTTTCATAGCAAGTGGTAATCTCGGATGAAAATGAGATTCGCACATAAACCCAGAGGTGCGAGCCGGGGTTTGAACCTACACACTTTGATTTGCAAGGCGTGCGTTCGACCACTCGGCTACCACTGCGTATATCTTATCTAAGTATACAAAATGCTATACAACATTTTGTCCTTCACTTACTGTGTCTGATAACATGCCCAATACATTGACCTCATTACTCAGTAACATTAATGATATATTTCACAATAGTAGTTCATAGTTATACTCATGCCTCCAGCATTAAGTTGTTGGTCCAGGCTATTACCATCTAGCTAATACTTGGCTAACCTAGGCTTGCTACTACTAGTTTAAAGAAACAAAATAAGGATAACTTACCATCCCTATCAACTGAAGTGAGTACGATATAGCCGAGGCCCCACTGGTTGATGGCATGGGCGGTGTTCTTCGGCTCATTAGGGTCTAGTGGAGGTGGCTTCCGGGATGTTTTCACTGAACAAAACATGCAACCACGAGTACATGTGTCACCCATTAACTGTGCAAAGAAATAATATTATTGTATCACTGTTAGTATCATATTTTATGTGTTACTCACTATTTGAAATAAGTTTTGGTGATTAAAAACAAAAATATCAGTCCACTGAGTTTCTTACCAGATCTCAGTTGTGGTCGCGTTTTGACCCACTATTAGTATATAAGAAAAAAGAAATGTAATCTTGACAATTTGTAAGTGCCTCCATAGGCCTCTACAAAACAAATGATTTGACATAAGTGATCAGTACCCAAGTCTTAAGGTATCTCATGTATCTGATGACACACAGGTATTGTACTATACAGGTTGTTTCAGAAGTCCGAAATAATACTTTGACGTTTGCATCGGTATCGGGTATACAACTGAATGATATACAAATTTGATCGAAATTTGACCATGTTTTTCCATATTTTTTTCGTCGGCAATTTCTATAACTCGTAATATCTTGCGTCGTATGTAAAATTTTCATGTTCTGTTTTGTGAATATTGGTAGTCGCCCCTCATATGTGTAGTTTACACTGCTGAATAAGGTTATGGATGTACCCAAAGGCCAGAACACAATACATGTGACAAATATTCAAAAGTGTTTAAATCACAAACTATGATAGTTTAATATAAGCTGTCTTCACTAAGCATCCACATATAAGATACCGTATATGTACCCAAAGTATTATTTCGGACTTCTGATACACCCTGTATATTTCCTATGATGTACAAACAACACTTTACAATATTTATAGTATTCTTATATATTTACAAACCATTTTTTATAACAAAAGTTTTTTTAGGAGTTGTTATGGTACATGTAATGGGACAAAAAAGAAATCTATAGTATGAAGGTTTGATCAACAATGTCTCTCAAAACTCTTTTGAAATGCATTGGGCGAGAAACTCTCTGCTCATTATTTTTAATAGGAATTTACCATGATAGTTGCTGTAGAAGTGCCATTCTTGCCTCCACTCCAGCACTCTCCAATGTTAGGGCACCTGGCCTCCTCACATACTGTGCTCAATTTCAAGCTTCTCAGCTGTTGTTTTAGCTCACTGAACTTAGATCCTGTAACAATTATAACAACAATTAACAATTGTAACAATCCTGTAACAATTGTAACAATTATAACAACATATTTGAAACCTATTATGAAGAAACTCTCACTAACATTCAACTTTCATAACATTATAATCATCATCATTGCTTGATGAAAAAAAAACAGGAAAAATCCCAATTAGTTGTGGAGGTACCTATGTCCAAAGCCTGCCTACCAATGCTATGCAAACATGGTGGACTACAACCAGCATCTCCTTAGCATTCCAGCCGAGTGTATTCAGCGGTGTCAATAGACTCACCGCTTATTATCTTTGACTTAAAATTGAAACCATTTGGATGGTGTTGGTATACTACAGTGCACCTCAGCTCAGTCAGAACAATGCATGCCTTTGATTTGGAATATAAAATTAATTTAAATACCTTTTTTCAGATTTTTTGTCAATATGCTAATACTTCTAGCTTCTAAATTTGGCACTTGAAAGATAATAGGCTTAATAGGCCTTACTGGGGATAATATTACACCTAAAATAAGGATATTGACTGACTGGAATATACCAATATTGTGTAAGGTAAATGATGCAAGTCAACTTTAGCCTAGAATGACCTTGACCTCGGATCTATTGCGGCAGATTGTAAAACAAACGGGAAGTAAACAATGGTATAACCTGTTGGTATTGAAGTCTTCAACCAAGGGGGCAGCCTCAGCCGTTCAGCCTCCCCCTTCTCTCGTTTCAGCTTGCCTTCATACTCATCCCAATTCTTCGGCCTGTCTTCCGAAACGAAGTCCGCTAAATTAGGCCCAGCTTTCAGTTTATCCCTTATAGCATCTAGTTTACTTGTATGTTTGTACCTTTGAAACTAATACATGTGTCATTATCTAATGCTAAAGCTTTTCGGAACATTATTCTTTCTGCCTACCCCGTAGGTAATGAAACGAATAGTTTATTACGCATTATGAAAACAAGTGAATGCGAAATATTTAAATCAAGAACTTGGTGAATTCTATAGTTGATAGGTTATTTTGTACTTACGTCATTACCTCTACAAAATAACGTAGATCGTAGGTTATTACGAAACATTGTAAATTATACACAAGAGTGATATTGTAATAACTTTAGATAAAAATTTCACATTAATTAACAACTAACAAATTTTCTGCCCAGTATATATTATCAACAATCACAGATCAGTATCAATCATTCATTTGAACAAAATTGAGTGTGTTGGTTTTTTAAGTTTGTGTATGTACTTTAATATCATAATTGACAAATTGATATTTTTTATTACCATTGTGTCAACCAATTAACAATATTTTTTTAAATCATATTATGCGTGGTCGCCAATGATATTCTAGTAAAACCGATATGTTATGAGCGCGCACTAGTGAAGACTCGAATACAACCCAATTAGGACGTGTAGTCTTTAGTCTATGTCACGCATGGCGACGAGCAACACGGTTTGTTGACAAATATATAAAATTAAAAAAAAAAAGTGTGTTTTTAGAAGGTGTACTAATTATGATACCAAAATTAATAAATTACAATGGATCGCATACCATAGGTAAGTACGCAATATACCTCAATTTACTAAGATATTTCAATTTTTTTCAATGCAAACAATAATATTTATTACGCACATAGATTATAAGTACAGATGTGAATATCTTAGGCAGTAAAGTCATCGTTGCCTCATAGAAGATTTCCTTTTTTCTATCCTTGTTATAATTTATCATTTTGTATTAAATAATATAATAATTGATATAATTAGAAATTAAACATCTCATGTGTGGGAAAAGAAAATATAAATGGTTTATCATTACCATAATGTAAAATATCACGGAGAAATATTAAAATAAAGCTATTTCAATTTTTAAGCAAAAATGATTAGGTGTGAAATCTGTGTTGATGCTTAATGTACTAATGAAAACTGGTGGTCCCAATAATTAATAATTATTTCTAATATGATTGATTCACTTTTTGAATATTCCAGACAAGCACCTGCTTTTAATTATCGCATACATTTAACTAAAACCATAATTGATAAATACACAACAGTTCGCCTCCATTCCGCTCATGACAGAAGGTACAAACACGCGGTTTGTACTTTCTGTCTCATTAAATTTGATAATCTTTGATACCAACATGCGGATTGGTTGACAGATGAATGTTACATCCGCGGAACACTTTTTTCGGTTGTTTTGTGCATATATAACATATCTGTTACTATATAGAATATCATTGGTGGTCGCCATTAGTTATCTAAAATTATAACCATTTGATAGACGACAAACTCTAGCAGTGAATGAAAGAGGTGGCTTTGAAATCTATGGTATGGCTAAAGAATGAAGTAGATCATTGTTATCTTTTTTACGAATGGAAGAATAAATAGAATGGTTTTTTTCATGTTGTGAATGTATATCTATAGCTTTGTGATGTATTTTCTGAAAAAGAATTCGTAAAATGGATGATAGTTCAATTTAAAATAAAGAGTAAAATGTCGGAACTGTTGCAACGTAACTTAATTTCAATCGTCAGATTAGTTTGTGTGAGTGAGATCAACATTTCTTTCACATGACCTTGAACGTTAGCAATACAGCTGACAAAATAACCTAACCCTAAAATATATGAAGTAGGTAAATAGTGTTTAATTTATGTCGCGATCATCATGAGAAATGTGGAATCACATCTATTAGGAGTCAAAATGGATGAAGCCGTCACACACTATATAAATTCTCATCAAACGGACGAGGTAAATACGTAAATAGTTCTTTGTTTGGCTTGTGCCAATTGTCACAATGGCCTAGGTTGTTTAGTTTAATTTGATCATTTTAATCTAAGCATATGAAGCCACTGGTACACTGGTGGTATGACCTATTTCTGTCAAATTTTCTGTCAGTGTGGTTCAAATAAAGCGCATTATCCACTTGAGAGCTATTATTACTCAGGATAACTTTTTAATCATGTCACAGATCATAGAATATTCTTATATCTAACTGAATAATGCTTACGGAACTTTTTATAGTGTTTATTAAGCTTCTCGACAGTACCATCATAAATAATAATTTAAAAAATATGTTTATTTTTATAGGGTGTTCATGTAGATGCCAACTCACTAGCCCTCAATGTGCAAGATGATGGGGGCAGGGTCACTATTATGCATTCACAGAACTTCATACCTCTGTGCAGGTCAGTGGTTATTCATGACAAATTTCTTTAGTAACCTGTGGTCTATTTAAGTATCTCTGATACATTACACATTATCATCTACTCTCATGGTATAGTAACTGTCTGATTTATTTCCTTAAAATACCCTTATCATGTGAACTTTATTATAGTGTAAATGTGGAAAGATATGTATCAGGATTGTTCATATTAATGATCAGCACAACTAGCTTGTGCGCCAAAATAAGACTTTTTCATGCATTATGTCACACACAGTTACTCTCTCACATTTGTATTTGAAATCACAGAATGAGTTGAAATTGACATAGTATCTCATATTTTGTCTTGTCATAACCAACTGTGATATCTATCTTCTCTTTGGAAAATATAGTTGTTTTTATATTATGTCTGTCAATAAGTATATATAGATATATGATATGTGTCAGGCCAACGGTGGCTGTGGGCGAGCAGGAGCCAGAGGGTCCCTGGGCCGAGGAGTTGCTGGACCCGGGCCGGCTGGCGGCACTCATGGCGCATATTACCGCGCAGCCGCGCGCGACCCATCACACTCACCACAAGGTAACATATACCTACATATTTTCCTATGGGGACTCTGCTACCTTGGGAGAAGTTGCAGATGGCCGTATACCCACTAAAACCGACGGTGTACCATCCTCCTCCTGTATTGAAGCGCCGCGGGAGCACTAGCATGCATAGTGACAACCTACATCTAACACCTACTTATATTGACTACAGATTTCATTTTCAAGATGGATCGCCCATGGGCTGTTCCACAATCACCTATAGCAGTAAATAAATATTTAAATATATTTTTTTTTTAACTTCTTGTATTCTCAACCCCATCAGGAAATACAGGCATAAATATATTTATTTTTAACCAACTTCAAAAAGGAGGAGGTTCTCAATTCGACCTGTATATTATTTTTTTTTTGCATTACAAATACCTATCAAAAGAGGTTTCAGGTTGACCATGTCATTATCAGAATTCTGATAACATATAAACAATTAAACACTCTACTTCCCATTCACTATAATATATTTTGTACAGAGAATAATGTTTAGGTGTAATGAGAACTAAATTTTGTTTCAGGACTCTATTGTGAGAACAGATGTGGATACAGTGATGCTTGATAGCTCCATGAGACTCTTCAATGGGCAAACTTTGGTGAGTTCCCGTACTTGATTAAAGTACCTAACACAAAGCAATATAAACCCAATAACACAGCTGTAAGGCATATATTCTATTAATAGAATCAAGTATAAACATCCTCTAAGGTAGTCCAACAATGTATTCTAGTATTGGTGCCCTTTTTGTTTTTGTGGCAATTCAGCCTGTAAAGTTATTTTTGCATTTTGAAGTGGATAAATTTCTTCAAACTAATATCTTTGATTTCGATTAAATTTGTATAGGTTCTAAGACAATTAAGCATTTCCCTAGAACTAGTCAAGGGTCTGACCTTGGCGTCATAGGGTAAAACTGTAAGTCTAGCATCAATCCAGCATCATCTAGCAAGAGTTACAGAGGTCGGAATGGGTTGTTTAGTTTAAACTCATTTTAAGCAATCTGTAGTAATAAAACTATTTTACGGATTTTATCGCGTTTATTTACTATTTTATTTTCACGACGTTTCGGCTGCTTTACAGCAACCATGGTCACGGGGGGACTGAGGTGTTAGACGTCCTGAACGTCTGAAGGTCGGGAAAATAAAATAGTAAATAAACGCGATAAAATCCGTAAAATAGCTTTATTTCAATGCATAGTATTCGCGTAAATATAAGAAAACAATATAATCTGTAGTAATTTTGTGTTTTATCAGGACCAGTCGGCAGATCCGATAGTAGTGGAGGTACCACCCCTGCCTCCATTACCAGCTCTGCAAGGAATGAAGAGATGTCAAGAGACTGACTGGTACCATAACAAAACGAAAACAATGCTTAAGGTACTTACATGTCATAGAAGAAAAGTGCGCACTTCCGAACCCCTGTGATTCCTTATGCAAATAGCTGTATAATAACTAATTATTTGCTGAACAGTGAAGGTAGACTTCTCGAGGAAACCTACACGTGAATTGAAGACGTGTAAAGTTTGCCAACGCGCATTGGGTCAGCTTGGTGTACTCAAATTACTCCCACAGTGATACAGAATGAAAATGGGAAAATAGTCTCGCCTGCAATTATATTACATCCAAATATAAGCAAAATGTGGGCGCACTACAGTGTTCCTCTATCTGTTCTGATGATGATGTATTGTTTTGTAAATGAAAGGTATGTATGGTATTCTTGCAGGCCCAGTCTCCAGATCATATAGTGGTTCAAGTGCCGCACCTGCCTCCACTGCCGAGGTTGCAAGGCATGAAGAGATGCCAGGAGACAGACTGGATTAATGATAAGCCGAAAACTACACTTAAGGTATGTTTAAAACCGACGGGTGCCTGTTGGGAATTCGTTTCTGTGACGGCTGGGATGGGCGAAAGTCGCGAGTCGAATTTCCATTCACTTGCCTTCAAATTGGCATTATCAAATGCGATTTTACAGTAAAACCAATAGATTTAAAGAAAATTTACTTAATTATAATTTTAACGCCGTGTGATTAATTTGTAATATGCTAAATTTATTTTTAATATGGGAAAGGCTTTTAAAAGCAACGTTATTCTACATCGTGGGGTTATTCTACATTTGCCCATTGTCTAGACTCAGTGTTTCCCAAACTTATTTTACATACTGCCCACTTTGAGAGTTCAGTCGGTGTCTAAGAGTCCTCCTAGCTAAATTACAAAACGCCCCCCAAGCCTCTACACAACGCCCCTATTTTTTTTCTGGGTGTCTTACCGCCCCCCTTTAGGCCTGCAGCGCCCACAAGGGGGCGTTATCGCTCACTTTGGGAAAGCATGGTTTAGAGTCAGTGTGGTGTTTGATGATAGAACGACGCGCCGATGGTGTCGGATGACTCGTCGGTTCTGGAGTTGTCGGCAGGCGCGTCGCCCGCGCACAGCCGCCAGAGCCGGAAGAGTCTGCCGCACAAGAAGAGGATATCCAGGAAGCTCAGGAGGAACAATGGCGGGAGCACTCCACAGCAGGTCCGTACATTTAATACTAATGCTTTACACGGGCGTGACTTCGTTCGCGGCTATCTCGCGACATAACAGGATTATTGTCATC
Organism: Ptilodon capucinus; assembly: GCA_914767695.1. NCBI lineage: Eukaryota > Metazoa > Arthropoda > Insecta > Lepidoptera > Notodontidae > Ptilodon > Ptilodon capucinus. The sequence continues at coordinate 685,065 of OU611813.1, read as the reverse complement.
CCTTTTTAACCGACTTCCAAAAGGAGGAGGTTCTGAAACTTTTTTTTTAGTCTCAAAAAATCCTGATTAACATGTCTCGTTATTTCTATCGAAAAAGCTAAATACCGAATTTAGGGGGGGGGGGGGATTCCAAAACTTCATCCTTTGTGGATGCCTACTACGATATAAATAAAAAAAAAAAAGTTCTTTATGTCAAAATGTCTACTATTACTTGGAAAATGGAGGGGGTTCTCAATTCGATTCATTTTTTTTGCTTTTACTCACTCACTCTTTCAATGGGCATTGTATTTGAGAAACAATAAAGACCAAAATTATCACTCGAAAGTCTGTATTTAATACACATAAATTGCATGGTAAATATTAAATATCACTCGCCAAACAGTGCAAATAAACATCGTGAACAAACACGTGCCGAAAACCTCTTTAAATTTGATGACTACAAGTGGACCAGAGCTGGTAGACTGCGGCCCAAATTGACATGAGTAACATCTTAGGTAGCTTAATTAATGTTATGGTAATTGATGAACCCCTTACTATACAGGGTGTTTCAGAAGTCCGAAATAATACTTTAGGTACGTATACGGCAGCTCATATGTGGATGCTTAGTGAAGACAGTTTATACCTAACTATCATAGTTTCTGGGTTACAGACCCTTGAATATTTGTCACAGGTATCGTGTTCTGGCCTTTGGGTACATCCATAACCCTATTCAGCAGTGTAAACTACACTAATAAGAGGCGGCTAGCAATATTCACAAAACAGAACATGCAAATTTTACATAGGACTCGAAATATTACGGGTTATAGAAAATGACGACGAAAAAATAGTTGGAAAAACATGGTGGAATTTCAATCAAATTTTTATACCATTCAGTTGTATACACGATACTGATGCTAGCGTAAAAGTATTATTTCAGACTTCTGATACACCCTGTATATTGATAGATCATATTCGATCTCTAATTACGGTGTAGAATAGTGCATCCACCCCAACTCCTTAAGGTACTACAGGGCCTCAAGTGTACCAACACTAATGTTGTGGAATGACAATGGTCTCACTTAAAATGCGTAAAAACAAAACAATTGTAATCAATCATAGCCAGAGTATGTCCAGCCATAAGACAAGTCATATTCTAGCTAGCATTCATAAAATATGTTGTTTTCATGCCTTAAATAATGAAGATAGAACAACTTCACAACGTTTGTGTTAGCAGAATTTCGGCCCAGGTGTAGTGCAGAGAGGGTATTTAATTGTATCCAGTTTCGTGGTCCAAAGTAATTAACCATAGAAGTGTCCGAACTGCACGGTGGCGAGGCAGCAGGTGATGGCGAGACCGACGACGCCGAGGATCATGGTCATGTCCACGGTGAACAGGCGCCACACGGTGAACTTGTACGGACGCTGCTCTATGTACAATAGAGAGTCTTCAATCGCCTCGTTCAAATCGTAATCTGAAATAAAAAAAGTATTTTCTTACATTAAATATGTTTTAGATTATATTATTCACATTCAGATGTATCATTAGATCATCTATATCTATACGTCTATACAAATAAATAAATTTAGAGTGTCTGTTTGTAATATCAAAATAACATTATTTTAACAAATGCATATGAAAGTATACACGATACGTATAACGAAAATGCATTTTTTTTAATTTTTGACCATGTCTGTATGTTTGTTCCGGGTAAACTTCCAAACGGCTGAACAGATTTTGACGGGACTTTCACAGACAGATAGCTGATGTTCCAAGGCGTAACTTAGGCTACTTATATTTTAGATAAAGCGTAAGGGTTCCGCGGGATGAGCATAAAACCATTATTTCCGGGTGATATCCGTAAAGTCCACGCTTGCGAAGTCGCAAGTACAGCTAGTTATTAGTAAAAGTGAACTTACTAGTAGCATCTCCTTTGCACACGAAAAATTGTTTCACTATGAGCCGTTTAATTTCATTCACTTCCCGGTTTATCAGACTCGCAAGCACTCCGGGCATCAACAGTAGAGAACATTCGAAGATGGAGTCCAGAACAATTACCCCAATATTCTGCAACACCATAAAAAAAAAAATACTCTAATTTAAAACTTTTTATATGTATGCTAGGAATACTGTACTATTCTGACTCACAGGTACCTACGAGTCATAGAACTATCTATAAAGTATCAGATAAAAGCTAATGAGTAACATTACCAGAGTATAATCGTTAGTGTGAAACATGTACACTAGAGCTGCTGCCTTTGGCACGACGAACACCACAGACAATAGAATCTAAAAAAAAAAAAAAAATCATAAACTGTATTGTCTCACAAGTATAATAACTTCAAAAGAGTTTATAATATTTGATGATTGCTTACCATCATTTTCACTGCCTTATACTCATTTTTGAACATACTCAATAGATTCTTGTAAATCTTCATACAATGCAATATTTCCCTTGCAACTTGACTTTCATCCTGCCTGCTGGCTAGCAGTCTGCCCTTTAAACCGGACCTCAGAGCTTTCATTCTGTGTAGTGTTAGCTCAAACATCATAATTCGCGTGAAGCCTGACAACATTAGAGTTGTCATAAAAAAAGCTTGCGGAATAACATTCAGATATTTCTGTCGGCACAAATAATCAGTAAACGTGCACCAGACGGTAGTCGCTGTAAGCCTCTGCAGCACCACGCCGAGAAATAAGATTCTGGTCACAGGAATGTCGATATCTAGAGCCACATCGAACAATCCATCGACTCTCTCCAGCTCGCTTAAAAACGACCCCGTCTCCGAAAATCCCACAAGCGACATAACCACACAAGTATAGTAGCAAGCAATCGAAACAAATTGATTTATATTTAATGAAATACTCTGAAATGAATTTGATATATGACTGTAAAAAACTACACTGCACACTACACAATATACTCTTGCAGCGATATTGATAATTTTATTTGAACTGATCTCGTAATATAATCCGCCACAAAAACGCGCAAATATTATGGTTTTCACGGAAATTAGATACTTGAACGTTTTGTTGAAAAACTCTAAATATTTGTTGGCCATTGTAACGTTTCGAGCACTACTGATGGAGTGATCAAGTTGTAATTGTACTTACATTGCTTGTACTAAATATAGTCTAGAAATATACTGCAGCCAACGTCAATCGGAATGATCCAATCAGACAAAAAGCCACGGCAATTAATATAATCCCTATGCAGTTGGCATTGAAGTATACACAGGGTGTATCAGAAGTCTGAAATAATACTTTGGGTACATATACGGTAGATAATATGTGGATACTTAGTGAAGATAGATTATACCTAACTATCATAGTTTCTGAGTTATAGACCTTTGAATATTTGTGATAGGTATTATGTTCTGCCCTTTGGGTACATCCATAACCCTATTCAGCAATGTAAACTACACTTATGAGGGGCGACTACCAATATTCACAAAACAGAACATGCAAATTTAACATAGGATTCGGGATATTTCGAGTTATAGAAATTGACGACGAAAACAATTTTGGAAAAACATGATCGAATTTCGATGAAATTTTTATACCATTCGGTTGTATACCTAATACTGATGCAAACGTCAAAGTATTATTCCGGACTTCTGAAGCATCATGTATATATTTTATCGATAATTTTATTTTTGGTAGCCCACTGGCGCAAGACCTTCAGCATAGCTGAATAGACGTTATTATACCGGGTGTATCAAAAGTCCGAAATAATATTTTGGGTACATTTACGGTAGCTCATATGTGGATGCTTAGTGAAGACAGATAATACCTAACTATCGTAGTTTCACAGGTATAGACCTTTGATTATTTGTAACAAGTGTCGTGCTCTGGCCCTGAGGAACATCAATGATCCTATTAATATTCATAAAACAGAACATGAAAATTTAACATAGAACTAGAGATATTAAAAGTTAAAGAAATGGGCGACGAAAAAGGTTGAAAAGACATGTTCGAATTACGATCAAATTTTTATACCATTCAGTTGAGTAGTCGATACTCCTGCAAACGTCAAATGTATTATTTCGGACTTCTGAAACACCCTGTATAGGTTCCATAGATTTTATAACATCCTGTTATATCCTTATATGCGTCTGTCAAAGGCTTCTAGCTGCTAAAACAGCGTGATTTTGGGAGTTGTAACTTTGAACTTGGGAGTTTAAAGCATTTGACTTGGCTGGGTATGGTTGAAGGAAGAACTATTTCTACCCTTTTTATAAGTTTGTTGGACACTCTGGATCCAGAATTAGGAGCCCTGCGCGTCCACCTATTCATAGGAAATTCGGCTGACGAGAACAAAGTCCAATGACTTTGTGTCAAAGTTAGGGTTAAAGGTCACCTGACCAAGTTTTTTTTCTTATATCCAAATGCCCTTAATAGGCAAGTTTGACGTGTACTCAAGCAATTCTTCTCATTTTGTAAGTCAAGAATAGTCATCAGGAGTCATTAGGAGTCATGTAGTTTACCTATATTTGTGACGAAAGAAAAACAAAATACTTCCCGGAACAAACATGCAAAATAAACATAGAATCATAGTTTTTATTCATGTAAGTAAACCTAAACAGGTAGGTATTTATGAATCGTTAAATAAACAAAAAATAATAATAATCAAATATGACTCTACCACCCATTCGGAATGCATTTCCTATGGAGAAGAATGGGCAAGAAACTCCATGGTTACTCTTTTCAAAAAGGATTACTTAAATATATGATTTTACATGTGTGTATCTTATGTCACTTCACGATACAATTATACAATATAAGTTACACCTAGCTATATAATTAGATATTATACTACATAGACATAATTCTATGTGAGGGCTGAACTTCACTTAGTACCTAATAGTGCATTTAACATCCAATCATGAATATCACTCGCCAAACAGTGAAAGACAAGAATATTATTTTAAGGATATACGTGCGGAAAGTTTCGCCACTAGCACTGGGCCAGACCCGGTAAACTAACACCCAAATTTCCATCGCATTATGATAAAAACTCGATAAAAACTTAGCCACCTATTACTAATAGAAATGTGAATATTTAATCAACACTCCTTCGGAGAATAGTGGCGTGATTTAGTGCATAAAGAGCATTGAATTCTATCCAGTTTTGTGGCTTAAAATAGTTAACCATAGAAATGTTCAAACTGCACGGTGGCGAGGCAGCAAGTGATGGCGAGACCGACGACGCCGAGGATCATAGTCATGTCCACGGTGAACAGGCGCCACACGGTGAACTTGTACGGACGCTGCTCTATGTACAATAGAGAGTCTTCAATCGCCTCGTTCAAATCGTAATCTGAAATTGAGCGTAGGTTATGACAACCCGAATAGTTGATACATTACAATTTCTATAAATTTAGGGCTTAAACGTTGAGGTAACGATTGAGGTCTTCGATACGACTGTTTTCGTTAAGCGTATTTATGTCTTTATAGGGTACCAGGTAAGTATTTAATCCACAAAATAAAATCCCCGTAAACCTCAGAGGAAAAACTTTTTCTAGCAATGTTAATCTTAATTCTAACGCCATGCTTACAAATCCAAATACGTTTATTAGTGTAGGCCAAATTGTCAAAAACTACTACCACCTCTAAATGCTGCTTCTCCTAAGCAGAGGCGGCAACAAACTCTTTTCAATAGATAAAAATAGATAGATTGTGAGTATCTACATTCTTGAAAACAGCAATGCAATGGACCCAGGGAACACCTACACCTTCAGTCACAATACTAGAGAGATAATCATACAGTTATTAAGGACAGTGATAAGTAATCTTTAAGTTTTAGGTATAAAAAAAAATGCTTTCTATAAATATTCCAAATTGAAGAAATTTGTTAGATAAGTATCAGATACATTGCAAAAAAACTCTAGATTTTAGAATATATAAATACATATACATCATCACGCCTGTATTCCCGAAGGGGTAGGCAGAGGTGCACTGTAGTGCGCCCACACTTCGCCGATGTATTTGGTCCCAATGTAATAGGGGGCGAGCCTATTGCCATTATACCGGGCACATTCCCCCTCAATACAAGGGAGATTTGGGCCATAGTCCACCACGCTGGCCCAGTGCGGGTTGGTGAACTTCACACGTCTTTCTATAGACGTGCAGGTTTCCTCACGATGTTTTCCTTCACCGTTCAGCAAGTGGTAATCATTGTTGAAAATTACATTCGCACGTGAAAATTATCTCAGAGGTGCGGGCCTGGGATTTGAACTTGGACCCCTTACGTTCAAGGCGGGCGTTCTTGTCTGCGAGGCTTTAGACTTTACTTGCAATTATTGAATGTATCCAGAACTTACCAGTAGCCTCTCCTTTGCACACAAAAAGTTGTTTTAGGATAAGCCGCTTGATTTTATTTACTTCTCGGCTTGTCAGGGTCGCAAGCACTCCAGGCAGTAACAGTAGAGAACTAATGAGAAATGAGTTCAGAAAAATCACCGTAGTAGTCTCAACCTGGGGATAAACATCCATATTATATTGTTCAATGTGAATGACATTCATGGTCCGTATTGTCATTAATAAGCCAATAAAGTCAAAGAAAAAACCGGCCAAGTGCGAGTCGGACTCGCGCACGAAGGGTTCCGTACAATTATCTAAAAAACGAGCAAAAAAAACACGTTTGTTGTATGAGAGCCCCCTTAAATATTTATTTTATTCTGCTTTTTAGTATTTGTTGTTATAGCAGCAACAGAAATACATAATCTGTGAAAATTTCAACTGTCTATCACGGTTCATGAGATACAGCCTGGTGGCAGACGGACGGACAGCGAAGTCTTAGTAATAGGGTTCCCGTTTTACCCTTTGAGTACGGAACCCTAAAAAATGCAGCGCGCGCCTTGACGCCCCATTCTGGTCTTAGTAGTATCAGAAACATTAGAGTCACGGTGTTGCTGGCCAAGAGATCGTGGTGGGATCCGAAGGTCTTTCAAGTCAGTAGTCGAGTTAGCTGACCGCTAGGTTGCAATTGCAATCGAGTGCCTCTGTTCGTGCTTCGTTTAACACGTTTACCTGTCAATCTAGCTGTTACAGTCGTTAGACCAGGTCATTTAGCATGACCGTGTAGATATAAGTTTTATCTCTTTCAACTGTCAGATTCGTCGAGAAAATGACGTCACACCGAGCCATGTCCGGTACAAAAAGTTCAATGTGACTCATTCATCATCATTTTCTCGACAAATCTGACAGTTGAAAGAGATAAAACTTATGTCTATGCGGTCATGCTAAGGGGGCAGGTCGGTGGTTCTCGGGCCGCCTGTAAACTCTGACACCAGAGTTGATCAGAAGTGCGGAAAGCAAAAAGAAAATTAAAACTAAAGTTACTCACCCCGAAATATTGAACATCGTGTAACAAGTATACTAAAACCACGACTTTTGGTAAGACAAACATTACTGACGATAGAATCTGAAATAAATTGAAGTACATTTTGTAAACTGTATCCATTTCTTTATGGAGTAGACTATATTTACAGAAGAATTTAAGCTATAATGTTTGCTAACCATGATTTTCAACGACGTGTCTATATTTTTATAGACATCCAATAGATTCTTGTAAATAATCATGCATTGCTTTATTTCTCTTGCAATTCGACTCTCATCCAGTCTACTAGCCAATAGTCTCCTATTCAAACTCGCTCGAAGTGATTTCATTCTGTACAGTGTTAGCTCAAATATCATAATTCGTGTGAAGCCTGACAACATCATACTATTCAAAAATAATGCTCGCATAATGATCTCAAAAAGCATCTTTTGACATGAATAGTTTGTGATAATGCACCATAAGATTGTCACTGCCAGCTTCTGCAGTACCACACCGGGTAACAAAATTCTGGCTACAGGTACATCGATATCCAGAGCCACATCGAACAATCTGTCGACTCTCTCGAGGTCGCTCAAAAACGTGTTCATCTCCTCCGAGATACCCAGTAACGACGATAAGAAGCATACATTGTAGAATACTGCCGTAACAACCTGATCCAAGGTGCTAGAAATACTCAGAAATGAATATTCTATTTGACTGTTAAAAACTATACCACATACTACACAATATACTTTTGCGGCGATACTGATCATTTCATTTGAACTGATCTCGTAATATAATCCGCAGCAAAAACGCGCTAACATTATGGTTTTCACGGTAATCAAATATTTGAAAATTTTGTTGATAAACTCTAAATATTTGTTGGCCATTGTAACGGCTCTAACACTGCTGATGGAATGATCACGTTGATGGAGTATCGATATTAATGTAGTCTATTTTAAGAATAGACTCTAAATTACTACAAGCCATGTCAGTGAAAATATACCAATTATAGTTCCCTATCTGCGGAATACTAAGGGAATTAAAATAAAAACGTACAAGTGCACTAAAAAGATGTATTTTCCCAATCACTAAAAAAACAGTAAATAATAAAACTTAGTAACAAAATACGACATGGACCGAACCGACGCGGCGCACAAAACACACGCGCATCCCGTAAGATGGTAAACGGACTACTGGCCGCGGTGGGCGCTTTGTTCAACTCGGGAGCGAATGCGGGAAGAGCGGCGCCGGCTCAGGCCTTGAGGCGAGGGGGTGCGGGGAACAATGTTACCGCTTGCTATAACCTCCCCCTCCAAGTCACAAGTACGTCCCGTTTGTGGCTTGGCTGCAGCTGGTCGTCCGCGGCGGCGCGGATGTATAACTGTTGAAGATGAGCCTACATATGGAGTCAAAGCGCTGGCATGGTACTTCCCTTTAATAACCCCATTACTATCGACAACTACGAATGATGTCGGGCTAACGATCTGTGAGACACGGTACGGGCCCTCTCGTCTAGGAGCGAACTTGCTGGTGAAACCTTTGGCTGCGTTACTCGCTAAGTGGGCTTCCACAAGAACCAAGTCACCCACTTTATACGGAGAGAAATCACGACGATGTTGGTCCCCAGCGGTCTTTCGACCATCTTGCTGCTCCTCCACTCGTCGCTTGACGTCCGTTAGTATACGTGCAAAGTCTTTAAGGTAGGGCGTTATCTGCGGCACAATGTTTTGCTGTGCCACTATTGCACGCAGGTCAGTACGCACGGCCAGGGGACAACGCATCTCCCGGGCAAAAGTTAAATATGCAGCCGTTTGACCTGTGCCCTGATTATAAGCACTATTTAAAGCAAACCGTACCATAGGAACGACAGTGGGCCAACGGCGATGTTCTGGACCAACTAGGATAGCCAGAAGCTGCTTCAACTCGCGATTCTTGCGTTCTGCAGGATTGGCCTCTGGATGGTACACTGGTATCAGAGACTGCTGGACTCCGAGCACATGCATGACTTTCTGCATTACGGCCGACACAAACTGGGTCCCATTATCTGATATCACACGGCTGGGCAGACCGTAACGAAGAAAAACTTCTTCGATGAGCGTTTTCGCACACGTCTCTGCCGTCGCATCACGCAACGCGAACAGCTCAACCCATCGACTCGCTGTATCCTCTATTAAAAATATCCACTTTTCGCCATTGTCTCCTTCCGGTAGTGGCCCAAACAGGTCCATCGCTAGAACCTCGAACCTTTGCTGCAGCACAGGGGTCTGAAGTAGACCCGCTGGCTTTAGGTTAGTGGCTTTGTACTTCTGACATAAGTCACAAGACTTCAAGTACTGGGCCACGTATGTCCTCATACCTTTAAAATAATATCTTTCCTTGATTTTCCTCAAAGTCCGTTCAAGACCCAAGTGTCCAGCTGTTGGTGCGTCGTGTAGCTCCTTCATAAGCTCTTCTCGCAACGACTCTGGGACCACCAACTGAGGTTCCTCGGACTCTCCATCTGGATCGCAACGGTATAATACACCTTGAGATAGATAGTAACCACGGTCAGTCCAGCGGATAGCCGCTTCCGGCTTATCATAATCCTCGAAATCCCGTATGATCTTACTAACCTCGGCATCCTCCAGTTGGGCCACGCGTACATCTTCCGGCCCACAGCGAGGCAGATCTACGACAACTGGGCAGATGCTACAAGGACTGGATTCTGACGTTTCAAAACTATCACCCACTGGGCGGCTGAGAGTATCAGCGACAACATTGATCCTACCAGGCGTATACTCAATTTCCAAATTATATGACTGAATTTTCATCGCCCAACGGGCTAACCGACCACTAGGCGTTTTCAACGCCAAAAGCCATTTTAAGGGCTGGTGGTCAGTAGCAACACGCACCTGTGCCCCCTCAACATACCCCCGAAACTTGTCTAAAGCCCAAACAACCGCCAAGGCTTCCCGCTCGGTCGTGTGGTAATTCCGTTCGGCGGGCGACAACAACCTGCTGGCATACTCTATCGGTCTTTCGTCCTTAGGGGTCTCACCTTGCATCAGGACTGCTCCTAGGGCATAGGCGCTGGCGTCTGTTCGCAAAACGAACGGTTCATCAAAATTAGGTTGGCGAAGAATGGGACTCGAGGTCAGCCGTAGCTTCAGCTCTTCAAAGGCTTTTCGTTCTTCCTCCCCCCATTGCCAACGTCGGTTCTTCTTGGTCAGGTCTGTCAATGGCCGCGCTATATTGGAGAACTGCGGTATAAACTTGCGAAACCAGGAACAAGTCTGCTGGAAGGTTCTTAACTCTTTCAGGTTCGTCGGAGGCTTCATGTTCATCACTGCTTCGACCTTGGTGGGATCAGCCTCGATGCCCTGCGACGATACGACGTGTCCCAGGTAAGTAACTCTCTCTCTAGCGAAAACACACTTATTTCTATTTGCTTTCAGGTTGAAAAGACTCAGGCGCTCGAAGACCTGGTGAAGATCCTTCAAATGCAGATCTAGGTTCGGCGAAATAACGAGAAGATCATCAAGAAATGCGAGAACACAGACGTCCTTGAGGCCAGAACGCATCCGATCCATCATCCGCTGGAACGTCGCTGGTGCGTTTTTGAGTCCGAAGGGCATACGTCGAAATTGGAACGTTCCGAAGGGGGTAGTGAAGGCAGTTTTATGGCGGTCCTCTGGTGCTACGACCGTCTGCCAGTACCCGTTCTTCAGGTCGATGGTAGACATCACACATCCAGGCTTAGTACTCTGTAACAACTCGTCGATCAACGGCAGCGGGTACTTGTCAGTACGGGTCACGCTGTTAAGCTTGCGGTAATCAACGCAAAATCTAACGTCACCGTTTTTCTTCGGTACCAATACTACAGGCGAAGCCCACTCCGACTCAGCGTCTTCGATAATGTTGTCCTCTAGCATCTTCTCTATCTCCTTTCTAATAATCTCTTTTTTGGCGGGGGTAACTCTGTACGGTGGACTAGCAATTGGCGCGGCATTGCCAGTGTCGATTCGGTGCACTGCAAACTGGGTTGGTTCTCCCCCTGGAGTAAAAATATCCTGATGGACACTCAAGAGTTCAGACAGTCGCTCCTGTTCATCCGGACTAAGATGGGTTCCCTCGTCCTCACGAAGGCCCACAGACGAACAAGTGAGTGGTGTTGATGAAGCTTCCTCGAAAACAATCGGTTCAAGTGCCCGTTCGAGTCTCACATACCACGTGCCCTTATCAAAATCTAACACTAAGCCAACGTCCCTTATAAAATCCATGCCTAACAGGCTCTCAGTAGCCTCCGGCAACATAATAAAATTAGCCGATAACGTTACCCCTCGCACCGTCAACTTAACGTGAGCTACTTCTACATTTTGCGCAACTCGCCGACCATCGGCATATTTTAATTCAACAAAAACATTTTTAAACTGATGACCATTATTTACTAAATGAGCACGCAGGCTCACACTACCTATCGAGTGCTTGGCACCCGTATCAACTAACAACACTGCTTCTACGCCATGGATTTGCACATGTAACACTGGCCTAACACACGTATTAATAACCATGGAACTCGCAGACACTGAGGACACAACCGTTTTTCTACACGTTGGACAGTTCGACCGGATATAACCGGGCGCACCGCACCCGAAACACGTGACCGAAGACGGGCGCGGTTCTCCCTCAGCGAGGCTGTTCACTGTCTGGGTAGTCTCCTTTTGTTTGGTAAGGCGCGGGCAGGCGTCCTTCAAATGACCGAACTGTTTACAGTAATTGCAACGAGGCCGAGGCGTCTTGCCTGCAGTCACTGTCGGCGGTGGCCGAGACGATGGCACCGTAGATGATGACGCCCTAACCTTATCACCAACAGTGGTGGGCGGTCGATTCTCATCGAGGATGTCTTCTACGCGGCGCGCATGCTCTAACAGTTCCGCAAAGGTACTCACAGCAGTACGTGGCAACTTCTCCCGGATCCTCTTGTGCAACAGTCCATAAACCATGTCCAGCTGAACTGGTTCGGTGAGCGATAATGGAGGCAGCTTGGCGAACTGTGCTCTTAAGTGACAGACGAAGAGGTCCGTCGCTTCATTCGCTCTTTGCTCTCTTTCAAAAATAATTCTATAAATTTTATGCGGCGGTAGCCGAGGTCCAAAAGTCTGCTTCAATGCGTCAACAGCGGCTTGCCAGGTTGGCGTTGAGTCTTTGACCCCTTGCCACCATGTAGCGGCAAGTCCCGTTAGAAGCATGGGTAAGCCTCGAAGAGCATTGTTGTCATCAACCATGACACACTGCTTATAAGTTTCGATTGCGTCGATAAAGGCTTCCACGTCGCTCGACTTTTCGCCGTCGAATCTTGTAGTACATTTAGCAAAATGACCAGAAAATAATGGGTTTGGTGCACTTACAGTTTCTCGGTGACTTAACTGATTGACGAGTAAGAGCAGCTGGTCGGTCGTCAACATGACCGAGGCGGGTACAGGCGAACCCGCAGCGGGCGGCTGGTCCACTAGTGCGGAGCCGCCGGCAGCGGTGGCGCCGCGCGGAACAGACTCCGGCGCGGGCGCGGTCGCTTGCGACACACCATCAATATGCGGCGAGCCCACGTCCAGAGACGGGGCGGCAGCCGGGCTCGTCGTACGGGAGCGCGTTAACACCATTGTCAAAACAATCGGGACACTAACACGATAAGGTCTCACACGTAGCACAAAATAGTCTCACCAATAGTACCTACAACGAAAACGTCCACTAACCTATTGCACACAAGATCGCAATCAGTAGCGTAATAGTCTCGCAACACAAAGTCGAAATAGTTATCTATACCTACTTAGGTAGGTACGCGGAAAAATCTAAAACCGACCGCGCAACACTATCGTTCACTTTGCACACCGGATGTAGGTACCTACAAATCACTGTTCATAATAACAACGTCACTTACCTACGTATTAGTCCGTTTGGAACCAAACTATCTAAAATAAAGTGGCGTGCGAAAACAATCGCGACTTATATCGCGACGCAGATATATCACTACCACAAAGTCCAATTAATTAGGTCCATAAGTCCGTATTCGCGTCCGTATTTAGGTACCTATCTACCGTACAGGATACCTGGATAGTTGCGCGCGAATTTATACATGTATCGCGACGTGCAACGGCGAATTAAACACTAATTAATAGTCCACTCAAGACACGACAGTCTATTTTACGTTAGATCTAGGTCTAGGTCCGTACCTACAACAAAACCTAGATCCAGTGCGCGCGACACACTCGCGATTCAACGCACTAACGCACGAAACACTCCACTGAAGACACGACAGTCTATGTTACGTAAGATCTAGGTCTAGGTCCGTACTCCGTACCTACAACAAAACCTAGATCCAGTGCGCGCGACACACTCGCGATTCAACGCACTAACGCACGAAACTGTCCACTAACACAAAACGTCTATGCAGTCTGTAACTAATCGTAAACTAGGTTTAGGTATTGAGGATACCTAACATGAAACCTAGACACGATGTGCCTACGCGCAGTATGATACCGCGATGCGCGACGAAGGCAGTCCACAGTAACACACAATCAGTTCAAATAGTCCGTAGCTTTTAGTACGTACACTAGGTTCAGGTAATTTTGGAAACCCGGAACAAAACCTAGTAAGTACTACGCGTGCGCGACACAACCGACGACACTCGCTACACAAGCCGCACTCCTCTCGCTCACACACGTGCAAGTAAGCGAGACGACACTAGAGCGCTGCGGGTCGAATGTTCTCGAACGCCCGTGTCAGCCACAGAGTAACACGGCCTTGAACGTAGCGCAAAATGATTTCGCGTCTAAAATATTGTTGCTATGAGGCGGTGGGCGATTATGAATGATTGCACTATTGTTATGGGACGAAATCTAATGCACTTGCACATAAAGTTCCACTGAAACGTTCACAATATTGTTCTGTTCCCACGTTAGGCGTCAAGTTATAGTTCCCTATCTGCGGAATACTAAGGGAATTAAAATAAAAACGTACAAGTGCACTAAAAAGATGTATTTTCCCAATCACTAAAAAAACAGTAAATAATAAAACTTAGTAACAAAATACGACATGGACCGAACCGACGCGGCGCGCAAAACACACGCGCATCCCGTAAGATGGTAAACGGACTACTGGCCGCGGTGGGCGCTTTGTTCAACTCGGGAGCGAATGCGGGAAGAGCGGCGCCGGCTCAGGCCTTGAGGCGAGGGGGTGCGGGGAACAATGTTACCGCTTGCTATACAATCAGTAAAAAGGGTCACACACAATGTAAGTCCGATATAGTTGCATTGAAATGTATTTATTCTTATCTATGATACTCATTTTGTATGGCGTACTAGCGTCAGGCCTTCAGAATAGGATATTAGATAAGTACTAACATATTTTTTTACGAAATAAAATACACTATTAATCTATTGTTTTCTTATATTTACGCGAATACTATACATTGAAATAAAACACTCACTGTTTGTTTGTCACACTTTGTCACTGTTTGTTTACCCCAATAAAAAAAATAAAAAAAAACTATTTTACGTGACCATGGTTGCTGTAAAGCAGCCGAAACGTCGGGAAAATAAAATAGTAAATACACGCGATAAAATCCGTAAAATAGTTTTATTTCAACACTATTAATCTGTTGGTTAAGGCACCGTCGGTCTATTTGTAAGGAGTAAAACCGTAGTTATAAGGAATGGTCATTGCGAGTCGATCGAACTGCCCTCGTTTAGTTTTATCACTAGGGGTATGGGTGGAATTTATATGTAGGTACATCTTGTTTTACATGTTCTTTGTTAATAACTCTAAGAAAAATATGTATTTGTGATGAATATTCGTCGACCAGTGCTCCAATGGTTGGAACACATTTGCATCAAATTGGCAATGACTTCGTTTATAATGGCATAAAAATTACTAATTTTACGTGCAAATATAATTTTAAATAGTGTTACTTGGTGAACCGTGAATATAATTTATTTTACTGGTTTCAGTACATTCATTCGTGTGAAGTTCGCCAAGAGTGTACTCGGCTAGCACAGTAATTGAGCATGATTGTAATTCCTCTCGGAAGGTAGGGATAGCAATAACAATAAGCCCCCCATTTTATCATGGCCAAATTACGACAGTGAAACGTGGGTGCACCTGCTCTGTCTATTCATTCGAGGAATACATGCGTGGTGAAATAGACATATTAAAAAGTATTGTAACTGTTGTTAACTCAGGACATAGTGGTGATAGCCTGCGCGGAGGACGGCCAGCAGGAGGAGATCCTGCCGGATAGCTTCGTGACCTCCGTGCAGCATCAAGACCATCTGCCTACAGACCAGCACCACATTGCCCATGAGGTGAGACTATACCTCTGCAACCACTCTGCACCATCACTCCTACCACGTTAGAGTTAGAATTAGGTAATTACTTGAGAGGTGTTTCAGATAAAAGTGTAAATTACAATTCTTTCCTATTGTGTCGTGGAAAATTTTCAGTAGATTATGTCACATGGTCATAGTGTGATGTCACAAAAGGAGGGCTTTATACCTTGTGAAGATTTGGTTACAGCAAATAGTAAACGCCGCAACGCTCATAGAAACAAAGATTGCGCAGCCGGATAGGAAATGTCGAGCGAAGTGTTGCTAACAGTATCAAAAAGCGTCGCGACACTGGTTATAGAAGTGCCAGAATGCGTCGCCACGGCCGTTATAAGCGTCGCGACGCTGTTATAATAACGCGTGACGCCGACACACTGTCCTTTCCCAATTGTAACAAAGCCCTTTTGCAATGACATCGTTATAAAAACACACATGCGTCTTATGCGTGTGGGTATCTCTAAACCAATATCTTTATTATCAGATTCGTCCAGTCCTCCTGTGTCAGCTGTGCGGCGAGTTCTACGGCGAGGACCAACTAAAGTTCTACCACCACCTGAAGCAGCACTACGAGCCGCACGGCACTATCATCATCGAGAACCCCGTGCCCGACCTTGGCATCGACAAGGTGCCGCACTGCTTTTAAAAGAGAATTTATTAACGCACAATTAAGGCAGTAATTTAGTAGTAACATTCTGCAACGGAGTAAAAACGATAAAGGAATAAAAAAGTCCTGTATATAAATTCATATAAGAGTTTAGATTTTTAATATCGTTATTCTTTCTCACTATTTCTAATCTAATGGCGTACAATACTTAACTTTACAAATTTCGGAAGATGATGATATTTATTTTTGAATGGTGTACTAATTTATTTCATTCCAGATGACAACTTCATGTATAGTAGACAACGTAGCGACTCTACCCGACTCTATAGTAGAGCTCTCCTTAGAAAACACAGTACCAAAGACAATGTACCAATCCATTGAAAAACATATCCTCTACTCCACAAGCGATAAGACTCTCAGTTACGCCAACAATAAGGTCCAGTATTCCGTCGCGAGTATGGACAAAGAACCGGTGATACATGCGGATGCCGAGAAGAATTTGTATGAGACCCTTGATAAATTGGACTTTTATAACTGCAGTAAATGCAACAAGACGTTTAGGAAACAGAAGCAATGCGAGGCGCATATTAAAGAGGCCCATTCTAACTCTAAGGTAAGTTTATACTTCATCACGCATGTATTCTCTGAAAGGGAAGACAGGGGTACACTGCAGTGCATCAACACTTTGATTATAAAGCGATTATAAAGGGCACATTCGGGAGATTAGTGCTCTAGTGTACCGCTCTGGCCCAGTGTAGGTTGGTGAACTTCACACGCCTTTTTATAAACGTGCAGGTTTCCTTACGATGTTTGATTTCACCGTTCAGCAAGTGATCATCTTTGAAAATGAAATTCAAGTCCCGAAATCCCAGAGGTGCGAGCCCGGGATTTAAACCCCTTAAGTTGAACTAGGCTACCACTGTTTTTTAACACATTTTTTAAAAAATCTTAAGTATTTTATTAATATTTCAACGCAAGATATTAGCACCACATAATAGATTGAGACCGAACTTCTGCAGTTACTCTAGTCTAGTCAGTCTAGCAGGAATAGACTAAACTACACGATGTGTCTATTAGAAAATTGATGTATCCAAGTCTTACATTAGTGTGTCTTCGAACAGCTCGAAGATATGGCGGAGTTCAGTGAGCCCGAGGACCTGATGGAGGGCATCCACGTGTCGGTGGAGGAGGGGGGGGAGCATTACGAACATAACCTCCTGCCGCATCTCACCGTGGAGAACGGACACGTGCATCAAGACCACGCGAGACAGTGGTGAGTTACATTGAACTAATCTTTATTGGATCATTTCTCAGAACATTACGATGTTATTAGGAATAGGTATACTAAGTCTACAAATATGGGAGATCCAGCTTATTCCAAACGAATATTTAAAATCATATCAATATCAAATTATATCAATATGTCAAAGGGTAACGTGTGTTGCTTATCATTATTATTAAAAACAGTTCTAAAGGCAACACACAAGAGCTATATGTACCTGTGTATTTGTAATAAGTTTATAGCGATTTAAAAAAAAAAAACAGCCCACTGGGTTTCTTGCCGAATCTTCTCAGTTGAGTTGAGGTCGCGTTTCGATCCGGTAGTAGTATTGGTGATGCGGAGCGTTTATAGCCACAAGAATGTGAATCGCCTGACTGGTAGACCCAGATCAGGTTAGCGGGTATATAAGAGAGACTGTTCACACCATTTAGGAGCACCAAAACCAAGAAAATGCACTCGTTTCCCTCATTGGAAGGTCGTAATGGCGGCGCGGCGTCTGGCATAAACTTGGATTCACGGCACTGCACTGGGTGTATATTCAGTCTCGGCAGGTCACATTCACTAATCCATATGAGCGGGAGATATATAAGAGTTTGTATGATGCACGAGAGACGTGATATAAGCGAAAAAGATGCGAGAGACGCGGTCTTGCGGGAGCGGTCAGCAGAGCGATCCGCGCTTCTTCAGAATTTGAAGCGACTGTTTGGCGCGCACAATGGCGCCGATAGCGACATCTGTCGCGCGAGAGGGCCAACTTGGGTCACGTGTCGAACCAATGTTGATTCGTACAATTCCCAGAAGGCGCTTCCTTACAAATGGTGCGAACAGTAAAAAATAGCCAAAACGGCTTAAACAAGTATAGTAGTATATAAGAAAAAAAATGTAAACTTGACAATATGTGAGTGCCCCCATAGGCCTATACAGGATAAATAATTTGACTTTAACTTATAAATAGATAGATAGAAAGATATTTCATTATTGATTTTTTTTTTTAAATCGTAAATTAAAATTAAAGTCTTCCTTTAAATTCGGCGCAACACATCTCTAAAATTAAATCAGCTCTTACTTTTTTGATCTAAAGATTAACATGGCAAAAGGTACAAGCAGGTTTAAATATTTTAATTTTGTGGATGAATAAAGACTGAGTTGTTGAAATTCTGCCTTCACAAAATGATTTTATATATGACGAAGGTTTGCAGACGGAAATATTTCCGTCAAAAGTTCTTTAGAAACTGATTTTGAAGTACAGTTCATTGATGGATTTCATCGGAAACTCCTATTCTGTTGGTAAATACGCCCGAAGGTTATCGTGTTTAGTTCTGTTTGACGGGTTCCTTGTGGCAGGTACTTGCGCGCGGGCGGTCCGGGCGGCGCGTACGGTGCGCGGGACCCGTCTGACAACAATCAACTCAAAGTGATCAAAGGTACGTCAACCGGGTACTCTACATTCTAAACAAATCAATACCGTCTTTACTCCACTTGTTATAGCATTAGATAGAAGTTGGAAAAGGTTCTTTTTAATGTACACTTTGTTACAAATGTAACGCGTGGGTCGTAATGTTTGCTCGTAAATTAACTCTGTTTCAATATGCATAAAGATGTAATTTCTTTGAACAATGAGATTTTTCTATGAGCAAATAAAGCTCGTTTTAGTATTTGCAAACGTTTCAGTCTGCACGGGTCTCGACACCTTTTGTTGCATACCTTTCCAAATACAGTGTTCGTTTCGAATTCAGAGGAGGTACTCCAACGCATCCTGGAGACGGACGTGGCTCCGGACACGGGCGGCTTCCCGGACGGCCCGCCCCCTCCCCCCCCTCTCCCCCCGCCCGCGCCCCCCGCCGCGCCCCTCCCCCCGCCCCCCACCGTCGATGCACAGAAGAGCTCCCCCGACGGCGACAAAAAGAAATCGTTGAAAAGGTTCGAGTGTCTGCAGTGCTCGCGGGTGTTTAAGCACCGGAACAGCCTGATCTACCATATGATGTCCCACAGCAGCAAGCAACAGGTGTGCCGGGAGTGTGGCAAGGGATTCTACACTCTAAACGCGCTCAAGGTGAGCGCATTTGTAACAAAGATCATTTGCAGGGATTTTGTTAAATAATATAAATATATATATAAATCATCACGCCTATATTCTCCAAAGGGGAGGAAGAGGTGCACTGCAGCCCTCACTTCGCCGATGTATTTTGGTCCCAATGATAGCCTTCTAGTCACTCATCACATTTAATTTAATTTAATTTAATTTTTATTGTCACATTCTTATTTTTCATTTATTATCAATGTTCCTTTTATGTTATTCCTCTTACTTATGCATGTTGTGGCACCTTTGTTAACTGTGCATTTAGTTTTCCCTTATTTGTAAAATAAATAAATAAATAAATAAGGAGCGAACTATTATACCGGGCACATTCTCCCTCAGTACGAGGGAGATTTTCGGGCTATAGTCCACCACGCCGGCCCAGTGCGGGTTGACCCGCCTTTCTATAAACGTGCAGGTTTCCTCACGATGTTTTCCTTCACCAAATTACATTCGCACATGAAAATTATCTCAGAGGTGATTTGAACTAAAACTAGCTAAACTAACTAACTTTGTCTAAACTAAAACTTTGTTAAATGAATATTGAAATCGGTTTGTGGCTGTTCGAATTAATATATTACAAAGAATATTTGCAGTGCGTTTCTGCACAGAATATTTCTCGTATTTTAGGCGCTTTCGAACATGCAGATTACCACAAATATTTTACTATTCGAATAACAAAAACTAAACTCTTCATGTTCATTTGATGACTTGGTGATCACAATTCCTTCATGATGGAATGTTTGAGTAGCAGTTGAAATGAATGTTTGTAGGTCCATAAGCGGATTCATAATGGCGATAAACCGTGTAAGTGTGACATCTGCGGCCGCGACTTCCGGCAGTGGAGCGACCTCAAGTACCACAAGATATCGATACATTCCAATCAGGTGAGACTTTCGCTTTACCTCGCAATGTTGTCCAGAAACTGTCTCGCCTTACCATACACGTTTGTCCATTAACTGTTTTTACTTTCTTTATAAACTTGAAAGAACTTGCTCTACCTAAATGCTGTGATAATATTAAAATTTTCAATTATTATTTGTATCTTTGTTAACGATAATACTTATATAAGCTAATTGCATAGGATTTTTTATGTGTATCAAGTTAAAGTTGCTCACAATATTCAAGATTTATTCATTTATATTGTTGTCTATTCTCTTAGCACCAAACAAAACTTTCCTAAACTAAGCGTATTGTCCGTCCTTCATACGGCCCCGTAATTATTTGTAGTGCTGTCATATATAGTTAAATTGTAGTTTGTGTACAACATAATCGACGTCAATATCTATTTATTTATTTCTATGTAAACAACATGTAAGCTGTTATCTGTGAGGAAATTATTTATTATGAACCTAATTTTACGCATACACTCTAAACTATTATTTGACCCTAATCTTGTTTTAAACAAACGTAGAACCGAGAGAGTACGCATAACTTACCCTTGTAGACATCGCCTTGCTTGGCGTCATAGTTATTTCTTGAGTTTAAAGTTTAAAATGGGGTAAATAAAATCTTAAATATTACTAAATATTCTGTTACGTAATTTTTTTACGTGAGCGGCTATCGTTGTTGGTAACATCAGTATCGTAGGTATACCGGTCATGTGTTGGTTCGTAGAAAAAGTTCAAGTGCGAGTTCTGCGAAAAGGAGTTCGCGCGCAAGTACTCGCTGAACGTGCACCGGCGCATACACACCGGCGAGCGCAACTACAAGTGCGACTACTGCGCCAAGACCTTCCGCGCGTCCTCCTACCGCCTCAGCCACATGCGGACGCACACAGGTACCTCCCACCACCCCCCACACACACTACTTGGTGTTTCAGAAGTCACAAACCACTTAATATTACGTTTTAGTACAAAAATGTGTAATAATGCAACTGTAAATGGATCATATCTTAATATAAATTTGGATTTTCAACATTAACCAACATTTTAATGCCAACAACGTTTCATAACCTAAGCGGCTTTAAAATTTGTAACTAGCACACTAATATGCATCTTGTTCTCAGGTGAAAAACCCTACAAATGCAACCAGTGCGAAAAGTGCTTCGGTGTCGGCGCCGACCTGCGGCGACACCTCATCATGCACGAGAAAGTGCGCAACCGACTCGACGAACAGAAAAGCAAAACGTCCAAATCAAAGGACACTAAGAAACCTGTCAAACCCGATGACCCAGAGAAAACAGAGTTCATCAACCGAGTACTGAAAAAAATCGCCGTCGCATCGACCGCCAAAGCCCCCTTAAAAAGTCCCGATAAGAAGACCACAAGTAAAAAGAAAGTGACCGCAAAAAAGGGCGCTCCGAACGTCAGTATAGACCAAATGGACAGTGATTACACCAACAATGTCGAGGTGTTCGACACGCGACAGGACGGCCATTATAAGTTCAAAGAGGTCTACGACAACGGTTACAAGGAGGAGATGGACTTCGGCAAACAGATTATTGGCTACAAGTACGACCACAGCGAAAGGGACCTGGCTTTGCTTCGGCCGATGTTCAGGAACGGAATCTGTGATAACGACGTGATCAAAGGCATGTTTAGAAGTGAGAACACAGATGGGAAAATGCAAATTTTCACGCACGTAGAAAAGGGCAAGGATTACAGTGATCCGGTGGACTCTAACTCCCAATTGAGTGATATACGGCAGTTGGATAGGGATGTGAGTATACAGGGTGAGAATATTGAGAATGGATTCATAGAACGACTGACCGCCCTGTATAATATACCGGCGGTGTGAAACTAAGATGTTTTTTTTAATAAATAATGACGGCTTTGCCTAGCTAGTGGTTCACTGCGTCGGGTGGTTCGTTCGGTTCCCGTCTGCGGAACATTTTCGAAATTACCTCTTCGGAATTTCCTCTGGGTATAACTGGGATCGCCCCTAGTTCGTTGTATGGTACCCGTACTTTAAGAGTTCTTTAGTTTGGGATCATACGATGAGTATTTGTCAGGCGATGTTAAATGTTTATAATTGGTGTTTTACACTGTATTAGAGAGCTGGGCCCCGAGTCCCTTAACACTATCGTCGTTGAATAGCTACGACTTCACATTTTAAGGCATATAAAGGTAAAGGTAATCACTTAGATGCTTCGATTCTGTCGTTTAAGACTGACTAGTATATTTCCATCTCGCTCAAACATTACGATCATGAGAAGGACGACAATACTAGTTTAGTGCCCCGCAATAATATCGGCACCGTCGTTTTCAATCATTTCCACAAGCTTCCGTTTTTTTTTTGTAACTTGTTATGCATAAAATTTTAAATTAAATCATCCCTCATATGTAAAGAACTTTACTAAATTAAATAATAGATTTTACAATTGATTATTTTACAAGAAACGGTTATTTTGTTGTAAAACATCTAATGGCGCGCTTGGCGAGTGAGAGCAACTGTTGATGCCGCGATGCTACTCTAAATAACATAATGTTTCACATCTGCCAGGCGTCCCTTCTACTTTTTTTTAAGAAATGTAGTACAACAATTTGGACGACGGCTCAGTGTAGTCGTTCGAGCATAGACCGCTTGGCTCACTGAACTGGGTGATTGCGGGTTCTTTTCCCGTTAGGTGAACATTTCAGAAATGGCCTTGTCAGAGTTATTTTTAGGTCTGGTACTAGTTGCTATTGTATACCCACAGTATAAGCTTTGCTTATTTAGGGATCACACGTTGACTACCTACGTGTTTTCAAGTGTAAAATAAAATATATTTCAAAACACGCGAATTAAAAATTATCATTGATAAATGAACAGTGCACATAACAATATAGGACCAAAACTGACTCTAGTTTTAATTATTTGATCAAATTCGAAATTTAATAAATCGTGTTAGTGTAGTTGTTTTTGCGAGAAACATGATAAATTAACCCGCCGATTTGTAGATAGTCGAAATCATTTTACAATGGAGTTACAAAGCTATTTTATTTTGTGAATGCTTTATAAAGCTAGTGTGGAAATGTTAAAACAATTCTATAAATTTGAGGGTAAATGTTCAGCAATGTCACAGAGTAGATATTTTAAAAAGAGATTATATACCAACATGACAATTATAAACAGGCTTTCAATTATTAGAGAATTATTGTTAGGACAAATAATTATACAAAAATTCTGTCCTTTGACCGTGATGTAGTGGACTGAAAAGCGTTTGTCCTTTTAGTTTGCGAGCCACCAAGCAATAATGAAATTTACAGTTCTATTCCGTGGCTACAAGGTTCTATTTCGTAGTATTTTCTACGCGCACTGACACTTAGTCACTATTCGTGTATTCTCGCAGCCTCTATATGCATACTTACTCTGTGATCACGCTGAAACGAAGACTGATAATTTTGATGTTAATATAAAAAAATCGCACTTGCATTTTATGTACTTGTTAGGCGCAACTATGTTTACTTAAATCGTGTTTAATTTAAAGCATAATTATATTATTTATAAGTTTATAAAATAATAACTTGTTTTTTATGAATAGTGCCAAGGAACAGATTCTAACGTCATTAAACATTATTTACGTGATCTACAATTCGAAGAACGACTTATTTCTATGAAATGTTATAATAAAATTAATAAAATAGTTAAGTATTTAAAAGCAATATCCAATCACATAAAGCTTCGGGTACATAGGGGCGCCGAGACCCGCGCTAGCGACTTTTGCCAATATCGAAACGAACGCTATTGTTATATACATAGAGATTTAATTTATGTGGTAAAAGTATCGCGCCCACGCTGCAAAATACGGTCGTGCCGTCAATAACATTCGAAGAATAAGCTTTATCAGTGAGTCAATACAGTTCTTTTTGGTTTGGCAAAACATTTGCAGCGCGCGTTTCGACGCCACAGTGTGCCCGGAGTTTGATTATAAAAAGAAAAGTTAGTGTTGATGACATTAATAAAACATGGCCCCCAAATAAGAAGTTGCCAAACTAAATAGGTGGCTATAACTGGAACTAACGTGGTTGCTATAGAAGTGTCATTGCTTTTGTCAGTTTCAAATGGCTAGTAGTGACGTATCGCTCTCGTTATTCGATAGCGTCTACGTAAAATACTTGAAAGTAAAATTATACTTACCGTAGGCTTAGCATGACCGTGTAGACATAAATTTTATCTCTGGCAACTGTCAGATATGTCGAGATAATGACGTCTAATCGAGCTTTTTGTATCTACTGGACATGGCTCGGTGAGACGTAATTTTCTCGACGAATGTAAAAGTTGAAAGAGATATAACTTATGTCTACGCGGCCTACTGTCTTGCCCTTTCTATTATGATAAGGACGGCAATACATTTAATTTAGTGCACTGTAGATTGGTTCTAACAAAATTAATATCGCAATGTGCTGACTGAGGATATAAAAGAATTGGCATGCTTGATAATATTTTACGTAGACTCCAGCGACTAGCTCGCACTAAAGCTGATGATCAAATAATAATGTGGTCTGGCAGTGTCACTGAAAAATGACGTTTTGTTTTGCATCTCTTTCTTTCGGTATACAGTTAGTACGGGATAAAAGATAAAATGGCGGCCTGACTGAATCCTTCGACCATGGAATGTATATCACAAGATTCGTAAATGTATCTATTTACCAATTGGCTCAGTCGCAGCCCAACCGTCCTGAGGATGCCTCGTTAGGAGACGAAACACGTGTCGATTTTTTTTTTTTTTAGATTCGATTGTTCTGCGGAGGATTGCTCATAGTTAGGGCCCATGACTTATGACATACTGACTCTCGACTGACAGGGAGTTCGGTCTTGTTGGTATCCTCTATTATCGATCAAATTTATTTGATTTATAATTTGGGATTCTAAACAATTCCGAGGGTGAGTGGTGGGTCCCTTTCTCTAATATTGTATTATTTACCAATTCCCCCAACTAAGTTATAATTTACAAAATGTTTTAATTATACATGAGGTGTATTTGAATTAAGTCTGAAAAATCAAATTATTTTAGTTGATATTCCAATAATTATAACTAAATATGTTTTTATGTATAAAGTGATAATAGATATGCTTCCTTATGTGATCAAGTTGATATTGTACCTAACTATTTATAGTTTAAACATAGGTATATTATAATACAATACATAATACTGTAAATATCCTAAATGATAACTAATTTTATGGTTTACATTGAAACAATAAAGTGAGTTTCCCGTTATAAATTGATTTTATCTTGTACTCTTCGTCCATTTCCACTAGATCCAAGATGTTCATCACACCTTCATGATACCGCACACGGACAGACATAGGAGTGGAACTGTTTACGCCTCTACTGCTTTGGACATCAAAATTAGCTATATATTAAGACCCCATACCAATGGATGTATAAAGAAGTAAGACTCCGCGCCGCTTACTTTCAAAGTAAATAAATGGTCGCTAGATGTCGATCTAGACATTTTCGCTTGTTGCCTATCTAAAATGAGATGTAAACTCAATTCACATTTCTTTGGAAATGTGAGCTAAATGCAATAGGTATGCTGTGGGCTGTTCTTTGTTCTTTAAATGGTTTTATACTTTATTTAATATATGTATATTTTAACTAGCTGTGCCCGCGGTTTCACTCTCGCTAATAGTTACTTTGGCGTAGAGTGATGTTATAAGGTCTTATGATTATAAGTCTATAATACCCGATTCATGTTCGGGAATATTCCCGTTTTTGCCACATTATTCGTTGCTGCTCCGCTCCTATTGGTCGTAGCGTGATGATATATAGCTTATAACCTTCCTCGATAAATGAACTATTTAACACAAAAATAAATATTCAATTCGGACCAGTAGTTTCTGAGATTAGCGCGTTCAACCAAACAAACAAACAAACTCTTTAGCTTTATAATATTATAAGTATATATAAGTATAGATTTTAAATATTACATGAATGTACATTGTGCTCGTTTCCTTTATTTTCTTTTTCGGTATCTTTTTATACTTCTGTATACCTTAGACTGTTTAAGCTGTTAAGCATAGTCGTAATGGTGTTGGGATTGGTACACTTGTTTTCCTTTCTTTTCAATTTATTATTTTACTATCTGTGGAGACTTTGTTTCTTTATTATAATTTTTCCTTTTGTATCTGTTTAGCTGTTAGTCTTCCTTAAAGATAAATAAATAAATAAAGTGAAGAGATATGTTTACGTAGAATGATATCTGTGCGTGAATTGAAACCTTGGGCGGACATAAAACCCTAAAAACCAATTCGTATCGCGTATTCTCGCGACTTATAAGATGTAAATGTGTGCGACAAGTACAAGCGAGCCGACGAATAGGTACTTACTATGAGTGCTTCACTTTTTAACGAAAGGTCGGACGGTAATCTTTATTCATTACTTTATCTAATATTTCTCCGTCCACCAATGATCATCGCCGACTCTTGGATACCTAGGTCCCTATTCGAGATCAGACCAAATTCGATATATAAGAAACAATGCCACAAATCTTAAAAGATTTAAAAATTTATATAAGATTCACTTTTATTAATTAAAGCACGTGGCAATACAAATCAAAGCCGATAGGTACCTCATGTTCGCCTTGGGCTACCACCGCTTTGTGTTAACTCCGGAATAAACACCATAACTCTCGAAGACTGCGTATTTGGAATAACACTGAGTAATCTAGTGTTCGGATCATAAAAACATCAAATGAACTCGGTCACGGCGATGCTGCGAGCTATCCCGCGATCCCGGCAGTTTCCGTTTGAATGCCGGCCAAGAAGCCCAAGTATTCCCCCTTTTTAGAGACGCTCATGTGGGAGTTAGCGGGTGTATGACTCGATTGCGTTGACATAGTTTTAATGCCATGTCCACATAATAATAACAGAGTTCCTTCCACAGTTAAATGATCAGTTACGAAGTAAGATGCCATCGTTAGTATAATTCGGCATTTCTTTCTTGCTGCGCAGATACTCTGGAATCGATTTTATATTACGCAGAGTTGCTTTGGCGGATATAAGTAAGAGCCGCAGATTCTTTAGCGTATCGGTCTTGGTAGAAGGCTTGTTCTAAATCCATATACCTAGACTTTTGTAGCTTGTTGACATGTCTCGCCATTTGTGTTCGTACTTACGTAGCTACGTAGATACTTAATCAGGTACACATGGTAGGGTTGCCTAGCGAAAGGTCAGGTTCATGTCAGCCCAGCCAAAAACTGTGTGGTGGTGTGATCGCAGGTATTAACCTATACCTACAGTATGAAGGGTAGTATTCCACGCACCTACTCAGAAGTAGTCTAACGTTCCGAGGGCGACAACACTCACCACTAAGATAATGATGCTCAGAAAAATTACAGCCCAACCCTGTATAAGTAGGTACCTACTTAATCATCAGAATATAAACAAAGGACTTCACCCATGCCTACTACAGAGCACGGTTTTCAACTCTACATCCAGTTTTTGGCATTCTTTCCAAGATGTCATTCCAGCTCATTTCGTGCAGCCTGAACTACAGGATATGGAATATTTGTATGGCGCCTTACGCCTATGATAAGTGTCATTCAGTAAACACGGCCAGCTCAAATATCTACAAGTCACCACATAGCACGTCAACACCGAAACTCCATTTCTCAGTAATCTTGACTGATAAAAGAAACAGCAGTAATTGACGTCAATGCAATCTCAACATCTCCCTGTGACTGCATTTGATTATCACACCGATTGTGAGTCAGTGTTTATGTAACCATAGTTTACAATACCACTCCATTGAGCACATACCTACAGCAATACGTATGAACATTCCTAAATACCTGACAGACAGTAACGTTACGTTTATTATTAGATAGTGTCCAGCACACAATGAGGATCAGTTGATTGTTTAGATAACTCGCAGTGGAATGACTAGTAATTCTACTTGTACCATTTTTAAACAATTTTCACTTTGTCCTCGCATTGTTCCCTTAGATCCCGAGCCTTGTGACTTGCAATCTTTCTCCTTCAACGGTAAATACTGATTCGCACACTAGGACAGTTTCACCAGTGTAAAGGATCCTTTTTTAGTAGGTAGGTACAACGCAAATACCATTTCGTTTAAAATGAGGCGAGTATCCAATTAAAAAGATGCACCTACAATTCTTTATCTAGGGAGATGCCACCTAAAAAAAAGAGAAGGTACCTACTAAGGTCACAGTGCAATGCAGATTCCAAAAAGGTAAGGTAGGTAAACCTACCCTCACAAAAAAGTTGTATCATATTTGTTGAGTAGCACAAAACATTTCTTAAGGTATTATAATTTCATAGGAAGTTAGTATTTTTTAAAAGTGTAGTGAAGTCTGACTAAGCACATAATAAGTTAGGTTTTAAAAATATCTAAAGTCAGACGGTCACCATGCGCTTGCTCAGAGTCTCAGCGCCCGCCCAGGGACCATGGTCTCTGAAAGTGATTTGGTGTTGTTAGAGCTGTTCCTACAGTCATACCAAGATCCTAGGTTAGTACTTCCTGAGTTACTTTATTACTTATTTATTTACTTTTAAATAGGTTTAAATAGGTCCTTGTTGATATTTTGAATGCCCAAAAAAGGGAATTTCGCAAATCAATAAACTTCTTACGTGCGTACGTGATTTTATTTTTGTATTGCACCATCGAATTTAGTTCAATCCACCATTATAGCTCCTAGGAGTGTAAACATAGGCTTTAATTAGGAGCAGTGGAGAGGTTGGAGGCGCGCGTGGGCCAGCCTGGCAGATTGATGCGGGCCATACTTTGCCGCCGTAATGTTTTCTCAAAGCGCGGGAAATCGAACATGTTTGTTTTGCAACACAATTTACAATATCCACTATAGACGCTGACGGACATGTTATTCCGAAGTTATTTTGTGTGTTATTATTAGTTTGAGGTTATTCAGAGATTGGCTTAATTTAGCCAAGAGCTATTTTTGTTGGAAATTACACAGATTCGTGAAATTGGGATTATTGGCTCCCGGAATATTTCGTGTTTTCGTTTCTTTTAGAGTTACATTCACCTTTTTATTTTATTTGTAACATTGCCTACGAAAATATGATACCAACTTACTTACCTACCTATATTTTCAGTAGGTACCTTAGCTATGAAGTGCGTATGTGGTGTTAAATATCCTCTAGTCATTTCCTACCTTTTCCGAGTTCCTACACACGTCATTAATTAATGCAGGTAACTTCCCTGAATTTTCCTTTCCAGAAATGACGTTATTAAAATTTTTGAGTAGGCATTTTAAGAACCTAATATATTTATTGCGACAGATCAACAGAAAAATCGTAACAAAAAATACGCTTATTCCTCACAGTCATTATGTTTCCAAATATATTACGTAGTTATTACCTACCCACTGCGATTAAAGGCGTTCCTAACCCCTAATCTTACGAAGCACGATCGGTGAGCTGCTTCCCAACACCGCCGTGGAAAAACTCCATCTTTGCACACCACTCGACCGCCTCAAACGAAATACCTGCGTTGTTACTCAATCCACCAGAAGCGTATTCTATCAAGTAAATAGGTACACATTACTGGAAATTAATATTAACATACCCCACGCAAATAGCTGGCCACACGGCCCGACCGAAACATTAACTTTGTGTGGCGAATAATCGTGAAAACACTGAAAACAATAACAGGGCAACGGAACCGATAATTTACAGTTATTGAGATAAAGTGGCACACTTTTGACAGTATTTATAGTAAATTTGGTGTCTCTTCCATATCTGTCCACATAGTAAGTACATAGCTTTAGAATATTACTATACTTTTCATCTATATGTTTGAGAACGATTGGAAAAATACCCTTACCTATTAAAAAAACGGTGTAGGAAACATCGTGAGGAAACCTGCACATCTGCGGGAACTTGACTAGTTCCCGATAGATGTGTAAAGTCTGCCAACCCGCACCGTGCTAGCGTGGTGGACTATGGCCTAATTCCCCCTCGCATTGAAGGGAGGCCCGTGCCCAGCAGTCGGACGTTATAAGAGCTATTGAAATAGTACTAGGCCTGCCTTTTAAGTTCTGTCGTTTCCATATTTCCCGGCAATTTTGAATTTGGAACTGTTCTATATTCGAATGTGTTTAAATTTTGAGTCTCAAAACAGTTAAAAGTATTAGGATTAATGCTATTGTTTAGTCACAGTGTCGATTGGAATCTGTCAGGTCACGTACAAAAATGAACCTTTCTAAGGAAAATGTTCGTGCAATAATTTTCTACAACTTTAGAAGAGGCCTGACACGGCTTCAGTGTTTTGAAGAGCTAACATCTGTGTTCAGTGATGAAGCCCCATGTCTGCGGACTGTCGAACGCAGGTATTTAGAATTCCAGCGTGGACATACTAGTGTAAGTGACAAATCTCGCGAAGGACGCCCAAAATCCGCCTTCACTGAAGATAACATCATTGCCGTGAGACAACTAATTATCGAAGATCGTCATGTGACATATCGAGAGATAGAGGCTCTATTAAGCATCTCAGGGACAACCATTCAGAAGATCTTGCATGAAGCGTTTGGTGTGAGAAAGCTAGTTTGCCGTTGGATACCGCATCTGCTTTCCGACGATCACAAGGCGGCCCGCGTCAGATGGTGTAAGAAAACTCTGCAAAGGTTCAACCGATGAGAGACAAATCACGTCTACGACATCATAAGTGGTGACGAATCTTGGATCTAAGCCTACGATCCTGAATCCAAACAACAATCTACAATCTGGGTCTTTCAAGACGAGCCAAAGCCGACTAAAGTTGTTCGTTCTCGAAGCACTTCAAAGAAGATGGTGGCCACGTTCGTTGGGAAAACCGGCCATGTTGCGACTATTGTACTTGAAGATCGTAGAACGGTTAACGCAGAGTGGTATACCACAGTTTGTTTACCTAAAGTCATCGTCGAACTTCGAAAATCTAACTCAAAGCGACGCATCATCCTGCACCACGACAACGCAAGCTCACACAGCGCTCGTTAAACGATTGAGTATTTGAAGCAGGAAAATGTAGAAATTCTTGACCATCCTCCATACAGTCCTGACCTAAGCCCTAACGATTTCTTTACATTTCCAAAAATTAAGAAAATTCTTCGTGGTCAAAGGTTCCAGTCCGGTGAAGAAGCAATCGACGCATTCAAGTCAGCCATTTTGAACACCCCACTTTAGAGTGGAATAAATGTTATAATAACTGGTTTGAGCGAATGGAAAAGTGTATTAAGCTACGTGGTGAATACTTTGAAAAACGATAAAAAGTACTATAAGGTTCTAGTTGTGTTTTTTTCTTTAAACGACATAACTTAAAAGGCATGCCACGTAGTATGGTCACTTGCTCGAAGGTCTCAGCCACCACTGCTTGGCCCGTTGATCAGTTGGGATGCCTCCCTCCCTCCTCCCTCCTCTGTAGCCATAGACCAGTAGTTGTAGCATGTGCGCCAAGACTAGACGTATGTCACTGAATATATTGATGTTGTCTCTTTCTCTCGTATGAAATTAGACAGAGAGCGAGCGAGTAATCTGTGACAAAGGTCTTGTCGCGACATGCGTGCTCACACCACTGGTGAAAAAGAAGTTTATTTTATTATAAACACCTCCTGAAATCTACGAGTTAGTATGGTAGTTAGACTTACTTGGACAAAAGCTGGTACAGAAGTTCCTCGCCTTTCTTCTTCTCTAAAGGAAGATTCTCCTCAAGGTGAAGTCATTACCGGTTTATTACACTACTACTACTACTACAGCCCTTTTTAACGTCCCACTGCTGGGCACGGGCCTCCCCTCAATGCGAGGGGGATTCAGGCCATAGTCCACCACGCTGGCCCAGTGCGGGTTGGTAAACTTCACACGCCTTTCTATAGACGTGCAGGTTTCCTCACGATGTTTTCCTTCACCGTTTCTTAGCAAGTGATAATCTCGGATGAAAATGAGATTCGCACATGAAACCCAGAGGTACGAGCCGGGGTTTGAACCAGCGCACTTTGATTGCAAAGCTTGCGTTCGACCACTCGGCTACCACCGACCACTCGGCTACCACTTACGCTACAGTTATTAAATTTTACTACAGATCACACTACAGTTATTAAACTGTAGATAATATCAACTGTAAACCGATGGTAGAGCTGCTGTAATAATAGGCGGACTATTATTTCAATTGTTTCGAAAAATAAACTGATTACGAAAAAGTGTGTACGATAGACAGTTTTGATGTCATTACTTCGTATGTTTACGTAGAGTTTCATGGCTATAAAACCATGGCGTAGCGGTGAATCAGGGCGCGTGTTTCACGTTCATCGAAGGGTAAAGAAACTCCCTTTGTAAATGTTTTAATCCCTTTTCTAGCCACAATACGAATCTGGTTGAAAAATGATTTTCCAAGTAGTTTGTGAATGGATTGGAATTACTGACACTCTAGAAATGAAGATCTAAGCTATGAAGAAAAGCTTGACAAGTATGCAAATGTCTTCGTGTGTTGAGTAAGTGATATATATATCTACATTGCTTGTAATATTTTGGTTTATTACAACAACTGTTCTACCTAAACATTCATAATTCTTTATTTGTGCGACATGCCGAAGTTATGGTCATCTGATAAGTAATAATACCTGTTTTAGGGGAGAACCGCTCTTTTCTGGGTATCCGGATATATGCTTGCAAATAAAGGATAGGCGTAAAATAATTTAAAAGCAAGATGGAAATGTTTTTAGTGCACCGAAATGTAATTTATTTGTAGTGTGTATACAACAGACTCAACATTATTGTCTATGTACCTAACGATTTGCGATGACTTGCTTTAACGCTGTCTTCTTATACAACAAACCACGTGTTAGTACCTAATATACAAAGAAAAAAAACGACTCAAGGCCAACCAACGGAATAACCGATTGCAGTTCCGGTCATTATTCCATGTTTAATAAAAAAAATTATGATAGGTACGATCATGTCGGAAAAACAGGTGTAGGTAAGTGGAGTATTAGGCCAGTAGGGAGGTATATAGATAGTTATATAATATACTAATGCATATATGCAAGTAGTAGATAACTTTACAAGTCCCATTGTAAAGTTGATTCTATAGATTGTATCGAAAAGTTGTATAAACATATTTATTAGGTATAGCGTATATTATAGTAAACACATACGGAAGTAATACTGAAAAACTAAAGAAAAATCGGTTAATAAATGCAGTAACAAAAAATACCGTACTACTCGAATTGAGAGCCACCTCTTTTCTTTGCTAAGTAAGTTAATAATTGAACCAAAAATGGACTGATTGATGCCGCGGCTGTAAAGTTTCTTGAACAATCTGAGGTTTGTGGACGTCCGTCAGTCATGCACATTTATGTCTTAAAATTGGACAACTGGAACTAGGTATACAATTAGTATTAAAAGGTCCGTCTATGATTATAGTGGTATGGTAGAGCATTTAAACTTCGAGTCGATAACTTATGTACTAATAAAATAAAATACCGTATTTACTTAAAAGTCCATGGATTAGGAGCTATACCATGGGTCTAATATATTGTTGAAAGAGACTACGAAAGAGGGCTTTAAGTCTGATACAAATAATTTGCGTGACCAAGAATTTTTTCTTCTTTTCAAAAGGCTTCCACCGTGTTGGGCCTTTAATTAAGACAAAAATGTATGAGAAAGCTGCGAGTGCTGTAGTAAAGTTCATAAAAGTTAGAAGTGGATAGGTGTTGGCTTTATTATTACGTCACAAAACTATTATTATCTTTACTACAAAAGCTATGGCGTAAAGGAAACCGGGAATTACAAATAGTTATGTCATTAATGTTGTAATCGTTAGGACAACGAATTACCCATTAGCATCATAGCCAGGCGAGCAGCACGTGGTACCGACTGCCGTTTTTATGAGTAAACCGATCACATGAACCTGTAGCGACATCTATCTCGCCACATACGAACTAAATCCTGCATCGCGATATTAAAGCGATCCGAGCGATTTCACATATATACAAGAACCCGACAACATCCGTCGGGCAGTAGCCCGCCAGACACAACACCTGTCTGGTCGGAGGATCCTCCCTTTACCTCCAAAAACCTTCGTGGTTAGCCTACTACACTACGAGTATATAGCTTATATTCATTTGTAAGTGTCGTGTACACTGAAAATATAATCTTTTACTTCTTATACATAACAATCAATTGTTGTTCTTTAGTTTTGCTGAAACTCAAAAACGGCTTGAACGATGTGAAGTTTTTTTTTGTTTTGTACATGAGTGGCTTAAAGAAAATAATTTATAGGTGATACAAAGTTCGCTGAGTCATCTAAAGCGGATGACGATAATAACAATAGGTACTAAAATTATTCCAAAAGTCATAGTCTTAAAATTTTGAAAGATTTATATTATTTACACCTATATATATATACCACACTTTATTTGCGAAGCCATTTTATAGCTATGTAACTTATTTACTTTTACATCATGAAGCAGTGGTAGCCGAGTGGTCGAACGCACGCCTTGCAAATCAAAGTGTGCAGGTTCAAACCCCGGCTCGCACCTCTGGGTTTATGTGCGAATCTCATTTTCATCCGAGATTACCACTTGCTTTGAAACGGTGAAGGAAACATCGTGAGGAAACCTGCACGTCTATAGAAAGGCGTGTGAAGTTCACCAACCCGCACTGGGCCAGCGTGGTGGACTATAGCCCAAAAATCTCCCTCGTATTGAGGGAGAATGTGCCCGGTATAATGGCAATAGGCTCGCCCCCTATTACATTGGGACCAAAATGCATCGGCGAAGTGTGGGCGCACTGCAATGCACCTCTGCCTACCCCTTCGGGGAATACAGGCGTGATGATGTACATCATCGAGTAAATAGTTAATTTAGGCTTTATTCAAAAGGTATGTTCTACTGCTGGTGTAATCTGACTATTAGCAAGTGCGTTATGGCCTACACGAATATTTTTTTAAAGCTGTTCCTGTTAAACCGAGCAGTCGGCTTTACCATGTGAATGATTCTTCATCAACAAGTTTTGTGGAAATCAAAGCAATGGGTATGCAGATAGCTCACCGTCACAGTTCACTCTTGATTTCCGTCAATTTCCTGTCACACTTAGTTCTTGTCCCATTTTTTTGTAACGCACGCCGTTGGAAGTAGGCACGGTCCATTCCTACTCCATTAGAACGTCTGTTCTGAAGTTTTTCAATGGAATTAGGGAAAACACATTGTTCTTATACCGTACATTTTATACTACTTGCTATTAGGAAAAAGGTAACCGGTTAAAATAACCAAGACTAATGTCGTAATGTAATTACTATTGTTAGTTTATCTACTTAAGTTGCCAGAAGGCTGAGTCCTATAAATAAATAAAATAATTAATTTAAAATAATGTTATTAACTATGACATCAGGACGTCTAACACCTCAGTCCCCCCGTGACCATGGTTGCTGTAAAGCAGCCGAAACGTCGGAAACATAAACAAGTGCGAGTCGGACTCGCGCGCGAAGGGTTCCGTACCATTATCAGTAAAAACGGCAATCGAAACACGTTTGTTGTATGGGAGCCCCCTTAAATGTTTATTTTATTCTGTTTTTTAGTATTTGTTGTTATAGCGGCAACAGACAAACATCACAACATCACATCATCATCACAAACAACATAACATCATCTGTAAAATACCTAGTTTTATTTCAATGTATAGTATTCGCGTAAATATAGAAAACAATATAAAATACTATGTCCTATGCTAAATATTTTGATGACGGCTTCGTATAGTAGCTTGCACGTAGGCTGGTCAGTGACACATTTTGGATATGAACTTTTTCGGAATTCGCTCTGGTCTAGAACCGTAACTCAGTATAATGTCTGTAGTATAAGCGTTACTCAGTTTGGGACCATACAGTGAGTATGTGTTGTCTGGCGATATATTATAACTTATTTTGGCATTTTCTTATATATTATATACCAGGATTCGCCCCGGAGCGTTACGTATCTACACACTTATCTACCGTTACCGACTAATTGTTTAAGGACAGGTAAATAATAACTTGTCTAATTATTGTAATACGCCTATCATGCACTTAATATGGATTTCCGCTATAAATAAGTAATGAACATAAATCTGTAGCACAGCTAATATCTATAACATATCCTAGGTATAATATTTAAGCAGATATTTATTGCTAATCTTTACAAAATAAACTTAATTTACAAAAAAAAAGAAACAAGTGCCAAATTCGCGTAAGTTGACAATACTGATTCTTTGCGCGAGCTCAATTATAAAACCCTTGTCCTTATTGCCAGCCTCTTTGGTTGGTACCTATTCTATTCGTATAATGCCCTGAACATCTTGGGGTAAGCGTATTCACTCGACTTTTTGCAAAAGTATACTCTGTGTATTACATATAGAGATGAAATATCTGTGGCACGCGACCACGCGACGTAATTAGCCCGCGTTATCAATAAAATTTGTTTGAAAAATGTGCTTATTCTTAGAGTTCATACAGTTCGTTTTCATAATGTCAAAAACTAAAAATGCACTTTATAAAAATTCAGAACACTAAAATCGAGCAAAAAAATCACGTTTGTTGTATGAGAGCCCCCTTAAATATATATTTTATTCTGTTTTTTAGTATTTGTTGTTATAGCGGCCACAGAAATACATAATCTGTGAAAATTTAATCTGATAACGGTCCGTGATAACGGTTCATGAGATACAGCCTGGTGACAGACGGACGGACGGACGGACGGACAGCGAAGACTTAGTAATAGGGTTTCCGTTTTACACTTTGGGTACGGAACCCTAAAAATAAATTGTCGCGCGCATCTTGACGGGACCATTTGCGCAGGATTTTAATGATGGCATAGTAACGTCAATAGTCATAGTATAATAGGTTGCACAAGTGTTGTAAATAATCACCTAATAGACCCATTACGGGAAACCTGAAACGGGAAGATTACGCTGCGCATCTACTTCGGTAAAACCATTTTACTATTTCATAACATTATGCATTAGGGAAACGGGATTTTGTGCACTATTTTTCCGCCTTGTGTGCATCGAATATCTAGACACCTAGACACTATATAAAGAAATTTGAGACTAGCTTATGCCTGCGGTTCTGTGTGCACTTCCGTCGTGTTTGCTCTACGTCGCATCCTTCTAAACCTACTGTTAATTTTAGGGGCGTAAAAATACCGATTAGCTATTTAAATGTTTACTGTATTCATCAGCACAATAGTGATAGCTTTGTCAGCAAGCACGCCCGCCTTGAAAGTAAGGGGGGCTAGTTCAAATCCCGGGCCCGCACCTGTGAGATAATTTTCATGTGCGAATGTAATTTTCAATAATAAATTATTTATTGTTTGTCGTATACAAATACAACTGCCAACATAGTGTAAAGTGAAGCTTTAAGGTAAAAATATGACAAAATAAAAATGTCCACCCGTGCGAAGCCGGGACGGGCCGCTAGTATTATATATAGCTCCAATGTATGTAGGTACCTTTGTTTACATGCACATGATGTTACGTACTTCATTTGCATAAGAATATTTACTGGCCTGTATAGTAGGTACGGTATAAAAGTGCTCATTATAGTGGTCGGTTGTTTATGTAGGTAAAGGGCACCGGCATTGAGACAGATCGCCGTAGTACCAGTCAAGGTCGAACTCTAAACAGACCCTGTTGCAGGCCGCAGGTAATAGTCTATCTACTTTATATACACGTAGTCATACTCGTCAATTTCTGTAGCTTTACCAAGAGTTCCACGCTAATTGGTAGCGTGTACATTAAATAATATTTTCATTTAATAATAATTTCCTATTTGAAAATGGTTTATTGTCAACAGGTCAATGTAGATTTAAGCTAAATTTAAGCTTTATTTAAGCTATACAATTAATTTACTCGGACGCTAGCGACTAGCAAACTTTTAATACGCATAAAAACTCTGGTAGACCTAAAGTTTTTATAACTTATTATTTGCTATACCTGAATAAGTCCTGGTTAATGGAAATTATGTTCTCGAATTTTCATCAAAAATATATCTTATTTCACTGAGGAGGACACGAATAAAGAAACATTTGTAAAAAATATAAATTACTTTTTATTTGCATATTTAAATTATACTAAATTACATAATTACCCTAATCATGTCCATCATTTAGCTTTTAAAGCTCGTCTACCTCCCGTCTAGTCAAATAAATAATGAAGCTAATAAATTTAATAACCCATGAGATTCTATGCCTTTGGCACATTTATAGACTAGGTCACTATTCCGTTAATAAAATCGACAAATAAATACAACCAACTTACCTACCTGCAGCATTTCGAAAATATGTACAAAAGAGAGCTCAATAATGATTTACAATGTCAAAGAAACATTTGACTAGAAAGCGAATACTTTAACACAATAACTTTAAGTACATAATGAGTTTCCTAAAATATAACTTATTAATGGAATAACTGCTATCACAATTAAGGAATGGCGTAATCGTTTACGCTCGTTATAATACTAAACAATACAATTTTAAATTAGGATCTCTGAGTTAAGTTCTCCGCGTGGCTGCCCACCAAAATACCTATTTACAAATTAGCTAATCTAATAATACTTAAATAGGCAATAAGAAAAAAATTAAGTACAAAGTACAGAAAACCAAAAAGTCATGGAATAAATTAGCAAGGACTACTCACAGCACCTTTTGGCCCCATTTTATCCTAATAACTATGTATAATAAATTACTTACATCTATAATACTGTCAAATTCTGAACTAGAGACTAAAGGACACTTACTCAGTCGTATTAAACTTAAGTACCTAATAGCACTTATCATAACTTTTATCTCAAATTTAACATTCAACATTTATACTCAAAATTATAACGTCGTTTCGACGTCACACAATCACACCTTTTTAAGACGTGTATCAATGAAATCAAGCATGCTATCAAATTGTCTAAAGTCTTTCTGTCACAACGCGGAACTATCCTCCAGGAATTATTTGTAAAGTTCTTGAAACCCAGCTGATTGGGGTCTCCTCCGAACCTCGCAGGCACATTTAGATCGATTCCACTTCATATTCTGGTTCCGCTGTAACAAACAAAAGGCACATTGCAAGGATTGCTCGGATAAACAATCAAATTTATTTTAATCAACGACAAATTAGTTAATTAAGTTAATTAAAATTCATTATTTAAATACTTTGCCAATGTACGTTGAATGCTGTAGATACTGAACAGTGACAATATTTGGATGATTCAGTAGCTATCATTATAATCATTTACGTAAGTACCTAACGATGATTATGGAATTTTTCAAATGAAAGTGATTATAATGTGAACACGTCTTTATCAATGAATATTTTGACGTATTGGGGCATAGAAATATTGTTTTTTTTATTAACTGCTATATTACCAAGCTGCGAACATTTTGATGGATCAAATCGACAAGCGAAAGATTGAAAGACAATGGATGTCAGACCTTGCACATCGACACGAGTCCGGCGTCAAGCGTGTTTGCTCAAAGTTGGTCGATCTCTCGACCTCGGTCGTGCAAACATCTAGTGATACACTGAATGAAGGATACAACATCGAGAAAGAAAAAGAAGCGAATGTTAACAGCGTAAGAAGTGCCGACGTTTACTCAGGCATGCGTGTGCTGGTCCGAATCGTTAGTGCTCACAGACATCCACTATCTTACGAACCTTTCTGAGACAACTCCTCCTTTCCTCCAGGTTGGGACATTGGCAGGAGCACTTACGAGGATTGTACACCCTCGGGGCGGCGCACTCCTCCGGGGACAGCGCGCAGCAGCCGCAGCTCACGTGCTCCTCTATCGGGTACGTCGCGCATGTCTCCTTGTTTGTCTTCAGGTTGTATATTCGAATCTGCAGATAATGTTATTATTAGAGATTACACAAACACACCTGACGAGCTCAGTCACGTCGGCGACGACGGATCTGTTATATCATTATTATCATCGAAGACGAGCGCGTTGTGAAACCTCTCAAACATCGGAACTATGTCAAGGATGCACTCGGAATAGATCAAATAGATGGCAGATAATGTGATAAAGTGTGTGGCGAATACGCACCGGTATGTGTCTGGTGGTGGTCTCCGTGGGTACGCAGGTGCCGTCGTTGATGTACTCGCAGAGGCCGACGCATCTCTTGACCCACACGGCGCGAGGGCTCACCTGGGGAAACACGCTCACGTCAGCTTCGTCCGCACAATGTTACATTGCGGATTTTCTCACGCGACTGCTAATGACTTTATGTTTTGTGACCGCAAGCCGCTCGCGGATATAGAACGCAATTTGAATCGACAAATATTTGAATGGGCCGAATAATTTGATCGCTAATTATGCAAATATTAAAAAAAAAGCTCTTGGAATTTTTAATGTTGGTATCGATAAGTTTAATGAGATTAATAACCCTATGTTTGCAACGATTGGGTCGTTTGAGATTCGTGAGGATGGAACACGAAAGCAAACAGCCCGAAATATTTAAAAATATTGTGAAATAATATAATAATATCCATAATTTGTGTATCTACTGATATTGCATCATGTGATAAGTATGCTACTTACATATAATTTTAAAAGTATTTAATTGGAATGTGACTATGATACCATCGACTAGAATATATTAGATATTTACCTGCTCGTGCGCCGATTCCAACTTTAAATATTCAAAGACTTCTTTAGGGTCTCCGCAATTGGACTTTTCTATAATACTGTCACGTTCTGTCGCATAGTTACTGGAGCATGCCACTGGGGACAAACAATTTACATTAGACAACTACCATTTGGTATGATCATCATTTAAGAAAACTAGAACGAGTGTTGCATCATTATCTTCACATTTCATTCTGTCATTTCAACTTTTTGACAAACCTGACCTCCTCATTGGAAGCAGTATTTGATACTAATGGTAGGATCTGACTATTCATAGTCCACAATTTGTTTGACTACATTTTTTTTTAAATATATTATAATTGTATTCACCTTTCCGCGGCACCGGTACTATATAATCCTCGTTACCCTTCGGGAACTTGGGATGGTGCTTGTGGGCCACCACCACGGTCAACACTAGACACAATACGATTTTCATCATCATCATCACCTTTCACTGTATTTATCACTGTAATCACGATATCAGTCACTGCGTTATCGTCGGGGTTAAGCACGAGTTCACTAGGCGCTGTCACAACACGGCGTGTTTCTCCTTTGACGTTCTGTTGGAGTGTGGTGTCGACCGCGGCGGTTTTCTGTTATAAAGCCCAACCTGACTCAACACGTGTGGGCCTCGACGCGGCGCGGTGGGCTCGCCGGTACGGTGGTTGCGTCACACCGCTCCCGTCGCCGCCGTCACCGACAGTACTGTTTGCACAGCTGATAATACGTCACGGTACGTGACCGACACCTTAACAGATTAAGGAAACGCGTTACGTTTTTGTCAGAAGAAACAAGCGCCACACTCTCGGAAACGTTGTTAATCATTGCTAGTTCGGCGTTTAACCGGAGCTTTAGAGTTTAGATAATAATACTCTTTAAACGTCAAGGATGTATTAGTAGGCGTACAAAAATGTTTAGCCAATTTATTATATGTTTGTTGCAACGGTAAAAATCATGAAAATCGCTACGATCGCGAGGTAATGGATTTTCAAGATGCGTTATATTTATCACAACTGTCGTGCTTTATACCCTGACTCTGTCCCACCTTGAGACCGATGGGATAGAGACCTGTGGCCTCAACTGAGTCATAAATCAAAATAGGTAAATTAGCTAATATACACGGACTAGGTATATCAGCTCAATTATATCATATCTATTCAGGGTGTGATATCAAGTGGAAATTCGAGAAACCACGCATTTAGGTATCTGGTATTTGAATATTTGCGTTATCAGATCAGATTACTACGATAGTCACTGCTAATCACGTTGCGTCGTCATTATAGTCCGTCGAATTTGTTAAGCATTTCTCAAATTTATAAGATACCAATAGTAATATGGCTAAAAAATGTAGAGATGTAAATTTTACAATGGTCGTTTACGATAATCAAATAATGAACTGTGGTAGCCTATTCCAATCAGTAACTCTACCAAAAGGCTTGGTTACATATGGTGCAACATGGAAAACTCTACGCATCTATAGAGTGTATCCACCTGTCTAATACTAATCTGAATCAATTTACTTTTACTCTATCAGTGATGAAGGTCAATCATTTTGGTAATTACCCAACCCTTTCCGTCACTAATCTTGTGCGTCAGTCGCTATCTCATTCCCTTTTTCTTATTGAAAGTATTTCAGCATGATTGCGTATATTAGCATTCGACAGTTAATGTTGCTATTTTAAACTTTATTAAGTTCCTTTGGAAATTAGAATGATGCCAAAAACTTAGCTGACCAGCCTTTACATGTCTGCCCTGCTGCTCTCTTAACGAAATTGTTATTATTTTTAGGTTACTTCTTTCTTCTGGATTCTAAGCTTATGATTTGGGTTAGGTTGGGCTTTTTGGATACAGGAATTTTGTTCCACAATCAGATACAAATGCAATAACACGATACACAAACATAACGTGCGTTTCATGTACTTTCACATAAAATAATTAAAGTAGATTTGATGCTATATCAGCTTCTGTGTCAAATAAAAAAAAACTTTACTGTAATTGAACTTCTCTTATTTAACAGGCTATTTAGAAGGGTTCTTCTGAATTATTTAAAGTTCATAATGTACATAGGAGTCAAGGCTAGGGAAGGAACATTCTAGGGTGGCATGATGACTACTAGGATTAG
Organism: Ptilodon capucinus; assembly: GCA_914767695.1. Lineage (NCBI taxonomy): Eukaryota > Metazoa > Arthropoda > Insecta > Lepidoptera > Notodontidae > Ptilodon > Ptilodon capucinus. The sequence goes on along the minus strand of OU611813.1, from coordinate 641,795 downwards.
GTATTCCACTTCTAAGTAGAAAAGACTACGCCGGCTTACAATGAAACGCTCGCGATGCATTAGCTTTCTATTTTCCCGGAGTTGATTAAATCAAACCAATTAACTCGGAAGAATAGTCGACGCCTAACACGCTAAACATTCATACCTCGAAATGAATTATGAAAAGGTATTTTTTTATTGGAAATTTCTGAGAATGGGCACCACACGTCATATTTGTACATGGGCGTGATGTCACGCGGTGGAGGAGGGATTGCACCCTCCCTCCTACCCCCCTGCCTCCCCTTACCCTACCCAAATTTGTGCTACGTTCATTTTTAACACTTCGCATGGTTGTGGCACAATTCACGGGTGACCGTATGTGGTGTAAAGTTGACCTAAACAGTTATATTCAGGTTAATTTTACAGGTATTTCTTAGAGGGTTTTTTCAGGTCGATGGTACCATACGGTCTACAGGAAATACTCAGCCCAATTTCAGGCCTATACGAACGAATACTATTACCGTTTAAGAGTTACTTTCTTTAGTTAGCTACACAACCATTTTGCGATGTAAAGGCAAACTTAACTCTATTTACGTAGCCGCTTTTACGCGAGACGCGTATTGGGGAACTGAAACAGCGCTTCTAACGGCACGTTAATGAATTAACATTCCCATACAATTTCGTTATTTTTTTAATTACTCCCAAATCCTGTAACAACATGCATTGCAATTGTTTCATTTTCACCATTCAGGAAGGGTGTTTTCTAAAAACTAAACTGGCTTGTAAAGTTACATAATGATTGTAAAACTGATTGTCTCCGTAGACGCGGCGTTCTAAAGTAGTAACTGTGTACTGATAATGGCTTGATCACTAAAAACTACAACAAATATTTTAAATTTATCTCACTCTTATAATATGTGATCCGAGGTCATGCCCACTATTGTCTGATAAGATGAGGCTTGAACGGGGGATATACATTTCAATAGTTTGCTAACTTATGATAAAATATGAACTCGAGATCCACGTGAATGTCTCACGCACGCTTTGACCTACCCAAAACTTATCGAGCGTAATTAAAAGATAATAGTTACGTGAACAAGATTACAGAGCCGTCTCCTGATTATACTCATGTAACTAAGAAAAAATATTTCGTTTCGTGCAAGTTAACGAACTTATTTAAATTAAAAATAATTAGTCCCACGCTACCTATTGACCTTTATAGATGTTACTCTTAATACGAAGGGAATTAGGGCCGTAGTTCACCACGTTAGCGCTTGCTTAACGGACTTCAAACATATTTTCGTGATGTTTCTATTCTTATTCCCTTTTTGCAAGATTTTGCATCTTCTAGAAATATGAGATGGCAAAAAGCGCGGGCCAAAATTTTTGCCATTACCAAAACTAACTGTAAGATAAATTAATGGTTAAAAAAACTTTTTAAAAATAAGCTTATATTTAATTGCCCTTAGTTTTCGTGATCACCTCAGCAAGCCCTTTCATTGGATACCCATACTGAGGTAGTGCAGAAAAAATAACTATTCCGCCATCTTGGATGATTCGCCATATTGGAATTAGAACGACGTCACATAGCTAACCATGCATTGTCATCCATAATGAGCGTGTATACCAAATTTAAGTTCAATCGGTTAAAGATAACTGATTTAAAATTCAGTTGCAAGATTTCACCCGGACAAGTTATTAGAAAGCTTGTAAAAATGGGCATTTTTCAAGGAAGTGTCATTGACAGTATAGCAAATTACGAGGGAGAAGCCCACAACAGTACGAGCGTATTTAGACACGTGCTAGCGAGGCTTTTACCATAGAAACTCAAATTTTATGTATATTGTCGCAGGGTTCGTTCGTATAGTGTATGTATTTTGTCGATCCACTGAGTAACGCGTCTTTAATCCACCTGGTGACCCAGTTATTGCAATTAATTGACCTAGTTCGGTGCATATTGGGTTCGACGCTGGCGCCTCTGCTTCAGTCCCTGGAAACCTTGACACGTGAGGCTCTATTCATGAACGGTGACGTCACATCAGTGGCTACTGTCATGTTACAAAAAATCATAACTGGTATGCTCCATGACCTGGTACAGTTAGGCCATGTTCACACGATAAAGTCGGCTGCCCGTTCGTTCGTAGCTCATGTATACACTCTCATACATAATGGTCGGTAATTATACATTCGTTATAATGTAAAACAATATTTATATAATCAGACTACCTCAGCACCTGACTTCATCAGCGTCGAATTTAGAAACCCTGATCTTTACCATCAGCTATCTGCCAGTGCAAGTCCCATCAAAGTCAGTGGAGCCATTTCGGAGTTAAATACTCACACGCTTTTAGAAATAGTATCGATTTACTTGAGACTTAATTTCATGAATTATTTGAATAGTTTGAAATTACAGTTTTGGATTGAAGTCACTATTGAATTCGGTTATTTGCTAACGACCTTTCTTAGTCCATAGGTATGTATCATTTTTACTACTATATTTTGCGTGTGCTAGTATTAGAAAAGCCTTACATTATTTGAAAGTTTCCCTCTTGAAGTATATGTAATAACCCATGACGTGCGTTTGAAAGAGTACCGAACCCCGAGGCATTTTCCGTACGGGAAATATCTTTTGTAACCAAATTGTAACTATGTGCTCGAGGTCTAGAGCCTTCAAGGAAACGGGTTCGAGCTAACATTCGATTGGTTGCACTTCATACATTCGCATCGAATTAATACTAAAAAGAACTCTATTGGCACACAGAAAAAGCTCATTCTTCAATGAAATGTCATTGAGAGCGCGCGCGAATTTTGACGAGTGGTCGCGTAGCTTTTAAATACAGAAAATGAATCTTTACGCATATTAACATAGAGCTTGTTTTAGTATTAACAAAAAATAATGAGAAACGTGGCCGGGGCTCATACTAGTAACGCGAGGAAGTCTTGGCGTTTTGTGAAAATGTACTCTCTGCTTGATTTACATAAAGATTAAATTTCCGTGATAAAATCCACGCGACTACTCGTTTATTCATAAACATATTTAAATTATCTTCATTATTTTGATTGTTTAGGGATTTATTGGAATATCCAAATAAGATTAGATAAATTGTATTATACTGTATGTAGATTTTCTATCTACCCAACAACTTACTCTTTTTAGTAGGTATATTATTAACTATTATCATCGCTTTGGCATTCCGCTAATGTAATAATCTCTTTATATTAATTATTTACAGATTATAACGACGCCATTGAACAGGTACGTAAATATTATTTACGATGACTTTATGGTTCAGTCATAGAATAATTACTCATAGAAAGATAGTCTTCATACAAGCGCTCTGTCAAAATTGAAGCACTAAACCGGTTCACACAGGCGTGCCAATTACGTGCTTACGCCCGGCGACACGCACACATACACTTGTGTAATGTTGCCAGTGAAGGTCCAGTTTTCCGAAAGTGGGGTAATGACTCGGCCGCTGATAACCATTTGTTTTTGGCAATCATGCATAAATAGCTATGTGTGGTAAAGTGTGGATATGGTAATGTAATGTTGTTATAATACGGGAATGTTTATTTTTATGAAACGAATAAAAGAAAACAACAACACGTAAAAATATATATATTTTAATTATTGTATACAATTATGAATTTTTATACTGTGTAACTAAAGTAAACCAATCAAGTCAACAAATATTTCTAATCGAATAGTCTTCATATTATGAAAAAGAAAAAAATAATTATTAAAAAATAATCAGTTTAGAAACCTATAAAATATCGTTCGTATAGATATCGTATAGATATCGTTAAATCACACAAACACCTACATTAAAGAACAACAACAGTAAGTAACAGTAGCAAATGTTTTAAAATTAATTAGTCGGAGCAATAAATTCAGTTAAAATGGGAAAATATTTTAACAATCGGGCAACACTGTGCATTGAATTAAAACGTTTCTATTTTGTTCTATTTTGACTTAATTAACTACAAGATACTATGAAATACTGAAAGCTTACCTGTGAAAAGTGATGTTATCACATTTCTTTTGTTTTTCAGATGTGTTGTGACACAATTTAACTGCACAAATCGTCATAATAATTTTTTTTTCGCGAGACACGTTCGGCGTGCACTGACATTGAACACTGCGGAGCGGCCCGGCGTTTGGAGCCATTTATGGCTCCAATTAAGGTGCTTCAAAATCGGCGCGCGGACTTGGTTTCTATGAGTAATTATTCTATGGGTTCAGTAACTTGAGGATAGACCGTTCGGCTCACTGTACACTCTGGTTGCGGGTTTGATTCCTATCTGAGTAAACGTTTCGTATGGTGTTTTGTCTGAAGTACAAGTGATTTTTCCTTGTTGGTTATTAGACGGTAAAAACACTTTTTTTCGAAATTTCATTTCATCTACAAACCGTTTGTAATGGCAATTTCAAGTATACAGGCCCAACAAGGCCACTAAAAGTTGATCACAACTTTCTGTAAATCTATGGGTCACTGGGTGAATGTATTTTTGCTGTCGAGCGCGTAGCCGCGAAGCACTTATGAGGATAGACACAGTACCTATAATGTCTGTGTTTTTGGATGTAATTCATGAATGACGGATTCATCGTAGCAATCATAATACGCCGCACGTAACTTCTAAGGCTCTAAATCACACGATAAAGTCAGCTGCCAGATGATTACGGATTAACCGAGAACGGATTTTATTCACACCAACTGTCGGTTTGTAGGACTCCTGTAATCCGAAAGCTCGTGTGAACGCTTCGAAACAAAAAAAATATATAAAAAAACATACGAGTCGCATTGAGAACCTCCTCCTTCTACTTCTAATTTATAATACCGGTTCGCAATCTATCGCTTATCTCTGTAAAAAAAAGGTTTCAGCCATAAATAAATAGAGCCTAATATTTATCTTACTACGTTACGTATGCGTTACTTCTTTTAATATTAGATTTGTGCAGATCGATTGTTCATTTGTTTCTTGTTCACAGTATGTCAAAGGTGCGTGTGTTAAATTACACGTAAGCATTGATTCAGTGGCCTCAAAGTGCTCGAACCCCAAAATGGTTACGGATCAAACGGCACGTATCAGATGACAAACCAATCGCATATTTTACGTATGGCCAAGTGAACGTACATGTTTGCGAGAAACTATTTAAAACATCATGGATCTAATATATAGCTTCCTAAGGCTTCTTTTGGTAGATACACATGAGTGAAACAGAGAGCGATGCACCGAAATCTTTCAGATGCTTAAAATGTCATGAACATACATAATGTTCTGTCACCACCACATTCACTACCGTTATACCCGTGATTATCGAGCAGCCGGCTTTATCGTGTGAATAGATAGTAGCTGTCATGCCAAGCTCTGTGAAGAGAGATTTAATAACCTATCATAACTTTTATCATATTTTGAATTGTGAATATTTTGTAAATAGTTATTTCTAGTTATAAATATTTAACATATGTTTTGTATTCTCTTTATGATAATATAGACAGCAAATTATAGCCTACAAAAAGCATTACAAACGGTCCCTACCGGCCGACGCTCTCCACTGCCGATCTATACATAATACAACATACGTTATACAATAAGAGAAAAATGTCTTTAACCTGATGAATAACTCTCGAAACGGTGATTTCCCGTTTACAAAGCATTTTCGTCGTTAAGTACAAATAAAAGGAATGCAATGCAATGCGTAAGTACATAGATCATAATCTTCCTTTATGGGAAAACCTTGGAAATGCAATACTTTGCTTTAATACCTACGTAGGTACTTGGTATAATCTCAAATCTAGGTCTGGTTTTACGTGATAAGAATAGAATTATAAGTAGCTAGTATAACCTAGTTTATCTAGGTAAGTAATAACCATGGAGTTTCTTGTCCATTCTTCTTCATAGGAAATGCATTCCGAATGGGTGGTAGAGTACTATATTATTATTATTTTGTTTACTGCCGATTCATAAATACCTGTACTGGTTTACATGAATAAGAACATTCTGATTCTGATTTCGAGTACCTATTTATAGGTATGTCCAAAAAAGACTAAGATAAATATAATTGTAGGGTTCGGAAGGTTTATTTGAATGCATTTATCCATAGTATTTTAAAACCTGTTGTCAAAAAAGAAAGTGTCAAAGAAGAAGAATTGTTGTGTAGTATAAGATGTCAACGTTTTAATGCCTTTATGAGTCTGTTCACCTGATCGCACAGTAGGTTAACCACCCGTGACCTCGCTGTTACCACGATACAAGTGGACTCTCACATGTAACGAGTTTTGGTTGACAACTGCATCCGCGTGGACCAACTTTTTGTGTACCAGTTCATAGTCAATGCAAATGTATTAATACATTCCATTATGTTAATGAACAATATAAAACAGACTTACCCATCTCGCAGTTGTGGCATTTAGTTACGTTAAGCGACTTATTTATAAACTCGTAATGTAGCTTAACTGTAACAAAGCCCTCCGTACACTGAGGCGTCATAGTTCGCGCGTAATATTTTTTACCAAACAAACTGTAGTGACCCATAAATAAAGTTCATTCATCAAAGAAATTATATTTACAGCGTGAGCATGCACCACAGAAATTCAATCTTTATGTATACTAACATAGAGTTTTTATTAGTATTGGGAAACATTTTAGAAGCGTGACTTGACGCCCCAGTGTGCCGCCTTAAATATACTTAAACAGATCTATAGATACATACATCTATTAATTGATAAATAATATACATTACCTTTACAGAAGTACATAGTTTTAGTCTTACAAATGGGACGCACGGAAAAACTAAACTAGGTAATAGGTATAAACCTAACAAATGAGGTAAAATATTGTACTACAACTTTGGCGTTAAGTGGTAAACACTCGAGTATTATGACGTCAAAGGGGTTGTTTAATTATGGGTAATCTCATTGAGAGTTGTATGACTACTGAGGTAAATGGACGCCGTGGAAAACCAACAAACTAGGAAGATTAGACGTGCGTACTTAAATCGCCCAAGAACACACCTAACCTAATGTTTACCCAGGTCTGTGAAGAGAAAAACTTTACTGTATTTGTATCAAACACATTTTAGCCCCGTAAATTGGGGGAAAAATACATCATCACGCCTGTAATATCCTAACACAAATATTTTATCGACAATCTCTCGAGTACCCACTTACCATGTATTTTAAAGGATTTGCTTTTATTTTGCAAACAATTTTTTGATGCTCATAAGTAAGTAGATTATATTCATAATCAAAATCCAAACATTTTTTAATTTTCAAAGGAATACCATGAGGTATTATTTTATAATATTGCTTACATTACATAAATTACATCATTCCTCCGAATTACACTTTTTGATTATAGTCACTCGCCCAGCAGGGTACCGTTCTTAGAACCATTTTTTTCCACCATCATGGTATCATCAATAGCGCCTGGCACATAGTCACCTTGACTTGGTGATTGATGGATATGGCTGTGAGTAATCCAAATTAGTGTAGGCCTATGAATAAAACCTCTACAGGCTTGCCTTACTGTCTTTAAAAATGGGGCATGTTGGTATATAGGTAATGATTGTGGGTGAATCATTGTAATTACCTGTTGATTTGAAGGTACTAAGATTTTGCTATCTTGTTCATACCCCATCACCTATGTTCTCCTGGTCATACAGATATTAAAAGTAAAATTGTAACTTGATATTTGTTGTGGTAATCTCTAAAACTAAAGCTCCGATTCTTAAAATTATTTTAGCAGCTGTCGTTCAGCTATAATAAGGTATTTGTTTAGTTTCGAATCTTACAGGAGGCTTTGCATAGTATTCCATGAACCGTCAAGCCTCCTGCAGCTGGCCACTGGGGCGTAAAAACAAAATGTTTGCCAAAACCAAAACGAACTGTGTGGCAAAATACATAAAGATTAATTTTCTGTGGTAAGAAGCACGCGCGCCAAAATTCGCTCCCGTTGTCAATGTTGTTTAATTGAAGAATTAACTTTTTGTAATAGTCAATATAGTTAGTTTTGTAGTTGTAGTACGTATTAGTAGCTTTGTAGTTGCGAGATCGTAATTTTTACAATAACTCCCAACTAATGATCGACACTGGCCGGTGAGTAATCAAGCGGATTATTCAAATATTTCAGCGGTTACCGGCGACTTAATATAGGTTTGTAATATAAACAGCGCCGTTCCTATGAAATTCCCACGCCGCGTGCCAGTGGCATCGGGCAATGCGGTGCTCGAGTTGCACTGAAAATGTGGGCTCAATAACTTAGTTGTAAAGGTTCATTTCTTTTCTTAGCTGTAACCTGATACTAGGGTCCAAAAGATACAAGTTACATTTAGGTCTTATAACTTGCTTTATAGGGGAACAGATATAGCCTTATATGATGCTAAGGTAGGCTCAGTGCTAGCAGCCCTGCGGCAACACTGCAAATACAAAAGTAAATTTCCGTCGCCAAATTCATTCCACAATACAAAAATTAATGGTAAAAAAAACTTTTTAAAAACAAGCTTTTATTTTAATTGCCCTTAGTTTTCGTGTTCTCCTCAGCAAGCCCTTTCATTTGATACCCATACTGTGGTAGTGCAAAAAAAAATAACTATTCCGCCATCTTGGATGATCCGCCATATTGGAATTAGAATAACGTCACATAGCTAAGCATGCATTGTCATCCAAAATAAGCGTGTATACCAAATTTCAGCTCAATCGGTTAAAGATAACTGATTTAAAATTCAGTTGCAAGATTCCACCCGGACAAACATACGTTGCAAGCTAACATAATTTTTGTAAAAAATGTATCCATCTACAATAATTATCTATTCTATGAAAATATTTGTCTCCGATGGAGTTAGATTGAATCTCAAATATGTATTTTTTCAATGCTGGCAAGATAGAGACCACACCTTCCTTCTTCTTCTTGTACTTACTAGTACTTTGATCCTCTCCATCCAAAGGTTGCCTGGTAGAGATCACTTTTTCTCGTACATGTATAGTTTGTATTTCTCTAAGAGGTGGAACAATAAAGAGTTATCTATCTATATATCTACCATTGTACAGTTTGGAAGGTTTCTAAATATTTTTAATAATCTCCAGGATCATTACGTGATTAAAATCTTCAATTTACTAAGCAATGATGTCATTTTGGACTCATTTCTCAAGCGATCGGAGTGACATCATTTTTATTACGTACCAACGTGGCCAAAAAAACAATAATAAAAAAACGCAATCTGATTGGGTTTTTGAAAGTAATTACAAATTGTATGCAGGTATATACATTTATATGAATAAATTGTTAAAATACACTTAAATTACAAAAGCATCAGAAATATAATACTAATAAGGTATCTACTATAATTTTACAACAGTATCCCCCTGCCTACTCCTTTGGGAAACATAGTTGTGTGATGTACGTATGCTAGTCACGATAAGTCTCCACATTATTACTGAATGGTTACTTTCCTTTGAGTGGCTTTCTTGTAACTGTAGCTTTTTGCTCATCCTATTTTCATAGTGCATTCAACGGCAGCGGTATTTTACAAATACTCAAGTTCTTTGTTAATTTTGTTATTAGTAATACCTACAACTAATTATCATAACCTCAAAATATTATCTAAGTCATAATTACTAGACAATTATTTTCTTTAGGTATTAAAATACGACGATGCTCGATGAGTCAAAGCTAACATAATTATAGTATTTTTGTGTGAAAAATAAACATTATTGCGTTAACGCCTCGTTGTCGCTGTTGACAATCCTGTCGAAATGACAACATAATCTAGGCATCTGTGACGAAATGGTGACGAAATTATTATATTCATGGAGATATTATAACGGAGATAGCATTGCGCACTGCGGTGAAATTTTCTGGTTTATGTGACTCCGACATTGTTGTTTTCCCATACAGGTACCGTATACTACAGGTACACGAGATGAAAACAGAGGCGGAAAAGTCGCCGCAGAGCTACACGAAGATTGAATCGATATGGGTACTCTAGATACTATATGATTTTATCGCATTTGATATAACGCCCAATTGATAGCACAGCCTATTTTGACTAGACAATTTGTGAGATAAGTCAGTTTTTGGTTTCAAACGCGATCTATAACACATTCGTTGCCCGTGTTGCAATTATAATGTGTATTTATTGATTTTGTGCTTGCTATTCATTACTTGATATAGCAGAATAGGTACCCGCTAAGCGCAGATGCAGCCACTCCTTATCATATTCCAATAAATACTTATCTGGAGTTATCAAAGGTTGGTGGCAGGAACCCCGAAAGTAGTAACTTATTAAAATGACCTTTGATATAATTGCGATCAAATTCTATATCTCTTTGCATTTTTAATTAATAAATTAACGGATTTATCTACCTTTCCGTTAAAAGAACGTAGTGTAACGTGATCATCGTTGCTAGAAAACTTAAATCAACACGTAAAATATATATCTCGTGTTTCAAATAAAATAATTACTTACTATACGTTTATATACCAATTGCCGCATAATATTCTATTAATAGGCAATTGCATAATATTCTTATCCGTCAGTGAGTCAGGCTTGATACCGTTATTTTTGAGGAACTGGTCTCCAAAATGTCAAATTAATCATACAATATGCAATATGGGAATCCCTTTCACGTAATAAAAACAATTGTTTGTGTGTCAAATAAAGATAAAACGTTAAACCACAGATTCAAAAATATAAATAGATTGCTAATTTTATATTAATACCGGATTTTAATTATTCAACAATTACTAATGCTGATTATTAAACTTAACCCTGGTTGCTTGCTTCTAGATTTCTGAGCAGTATTGTTATTTACTTTAGTTCTTAATTCTACTAATATTATAAATATGATAGTTTATGACGATGGATGGTTGCTTGTTACTCTTTTACGTAAAAACTTCTAAACGCATTTTGATGGATATAAACAGTATTATTGTTTAAACATCAGAATATATATCTTAAATATCAGAATAGGACATAGACTAGAATTTGTAACGATAATGAATAAAAGAAGTCTGCGCGGACGAAGTCGCGGGTAGCAGCTAGTATGTTATAAATTAAAGCCGATCGTATATACTTAATCACTTGTACAAGGAAGCTACTACACCGGACCACTCGTACGTATAGTTTCACAATATGTTACAATTTCGAACACTTTTTTCTTCCCTAAATATTTTGGTAATTTCCCTTGTCTTTGAAAAAAAATTACGTCTTCTAACAGACTTGCGTCCTTAAAAAAAATCTTCCTTACTATACCTGCAGGTTTTTTTTATCACTCTCAACTTGGAGACGGTATCACTTTGCCATATAGATAAATATCTAGTATCTGCTGGTCACGGGCCTCCCCTCAATGCGAGGGGGATTCGGGCCATAGTCCACCACGCTGGCCCGGTGCGGATTGGCAGACTTCACACATCTATCAATCACTAGTCGAGTTCCCTCAGACGTGCAGGTTTCCACACAATTTTTTCCTTCACCGTTTCATAGCAAGTGATAATCTCAGATGAAATTCGCACATAAATCCCAGAGGTGCGAGCCGGGGTTTGAACCTGCACACTTTGATTGCAAGGCGCGCTTTCGACCACTCGGCTATCACTGCTATGTACAGTCACAGTATTTAATATGACATATCTAGTATAAAACAATTATTTTATAGTCACATCTACTTTTATTTCATAATCTATGGCTCGTAACGCCAGGTATGAGTCAGTCGAAAACAAATTCAAGTTTCGGGTGTATCAACGTCCGAATCTGAGATAGGGTTAGTTTGACTCACTGAAATATGAGTATTTTCACCTTACAGTTCAATCGAAATAACGGAGGGCGCCGGTGAGTAGCCGTTGGTGAACTTTACACGTCTCATATACTAGTATAGAACGGCATAAGAATTCAGGAATGTATAGTCAATGGGGCTCCTCTAGAAGATGATTGACTATGCATACCAGTGTTAAATAGACAAATTATAGTAGCCATCGCCCTACTAACAGGAGTTGACAAATGGTACAAGTATTTTATATTTGAGGCCGAATTAATTCGCACCTATTATTGCCTATCGTGACGTTAACGCCGTTCACAAGTGATAAGGGTCCGCAACAGAACACGCGAGACACGTTTGAAACACGTCCTTGACCATTTCCCAACCGATTATCACGTTCTATCTACGTGTATGCGTTAACCATTCTCCGGAGTTTCCCCGGATGTTACTGCAATTGAAAACCTTCCGCGGAAGTCAGTTTGACTCTTGCATTATAATTCTCACCTGAACTTCTAATTCTTTGGAATACAAAAAAAAATATGATTTGCCTTCAATATGGTATATTATGAAAATAAGAAAATTTTAATTAAATTGGAAGTTCAAGACCCGTGCATCCTTGACCGATGGAAGTGCATGAAAATATATATGAATGTGGATAAAACAAAAGAGGTATGTCAGGATCTTAGCATGTAGCAAACGGTAGTCTGAACCTACCGCGTTGGATACAGGCGTCGAGACCAAGCCATCGTTGTAAATGGATGTTGAAATTTTCTTTTCACTTTTTATACATTCTTCTTTACGAAATGATGAAATATAATGGAATCTTGAACACGCTTGTATAAACTTGCGCGACATTTCTAAATCTCGTGACTTATAATACGCCGTTGCTCTCCTTTTTATTTTCGCCCAGTCACTGTGAGGCCAATAAGTTTAGATTAGTGATTCACAGTTTTTTAGGTCCGTTTTCCACGACACGTCATCGTTGACAAGTTTCTAAACGTTCGAAGGTTCATTCGCACCTAATATTCCTAATAATAAAAAAAAAAAAAGATAAGGATAGAGCGAGGTATCTTCCAGGGTGATAGTCTGAGTCCACTATGGTTTTGCCTGGCCCTGAACCCTCTGAGCACACTTTTGGAGGAGTCAGGGTTTGGCTTTCGGTTGCGACGAGTAGGTCAGGTAATATCTTATCTGTTTTACATGGATGACCTTAAACTGTTTGCCCCCACTGTGCTCCAACTGACGGGATTACTGAAGGTTACAGAGACCTTTAGTAATTCTATCAGGATGGAGTTTGGTGTGGATAAATGTCAGTCATGCATGCAAAGCAGGGGAAGGCACCCAACTTTCAGATTCCATGCAACTGAGATCACTCACCGCAACCGAGACCTACAAATACTTGGGTATGTCACAGGGGTTAGGCATTAGTGAGACTGACATGAAACAGTTGCTGCGGGATCACCAGTTGCGGGATTGCCAGCCTTGATGTACTCCTTTGGCATACTCAAGTGGACTCAGACCGAATTGGACACCCTGGATAGAACAGTCCGTACTACGCTCACTGCATACCGCATGCATCACCCACGCTCATCGGTAATGAGACTAAATATCCCTCGGAAATGTGGAGGTCGTGGCTTTTTAAACGTCAAGACTATGCATAACCGAGAGATATCATTCAGGTGACAGTCGCATAGGCCAGGAGCTGGCTGCCATATCAATATACGTACAATATTTTCATACCACGTGCTTTTAAAAATAGTTTTTGAAGAGTTTTAGGCGTTTTATATAAATAAAACAACTGAGTACATCGGAGAACTGTATTGGACGTATAAATGTTTTACGGGTGACAGACAATTTAAATACAATAATGTCGGGAAACCGCGCCGCCACAGATTATACAATGGGTTGTGTTCCATTACACATGAACAGTTTTAGAAATATTTAGGTCTTAGGTGTCGTCGTCATTCTCATTTTTTTAATGATTTCCAGTCTTTATTCCCATTAACCATCCAAATAAACTACATTCTAAGCGCTAAGCTATAAATAGCTTAACGAATTGTAAATTAGGCGTGAATTAACTCAATTGTTTTATGGTCAGGGTTAGAATGGATCTAACGACTAAACGATTGACGCTTTTATTACGAACAGTACTAAAACAATGGGTAAATTTAGATTTAGGCACCTGAACTGTTGGGTCCTTTCTTCAATAAAACACCGAATATTACACTTTTATTACATATATCTCACTTTTATTATTTAATTATTATTTTCAATTGATCAACATTATCCTTGATGATCTTTAAGAATCTAATTATCATTAAATCTACGTCACGTGCGACACGAATGAACCAAATCAAGTAATGCTTACCTAGTCTACCAAGAGAGCTTCACATGCCCTCAAGAGAGCTCTTTTTTTTTAAACTTCTTACAATCTTAAACACACCATTTCATGGCGCTAACAACTCGTCTATCCTGATGTAGGTTCACGTCCTCGTGAACTAAATTTCAATGATTCGAATATAAACAAAAGGATTTCCGCAAAATGTACAATAAATATATAAAGGCACTTATTTATGATTCATCAAGGATATTGTTATATTTCATCGCTTCATTCTTCAGATATAATATAACCAGGTAGTCCTTTTAGCCTACAAGGTAGCTTGCAATTTTAGAGATTTATGAAAAACGATACGAATACTATTACTAATACGAATACGTCACTACTATTATAGTTATTATTTGCCAGCAACAACCTTAGTTCTTATAAAATTGTATCGTTGCAGATTAGTTTACTTGCATTTTTTTTTCTTTTTATTATAATTGTTAAGTCTTATTTACATGTTTAATACTTATACTATTTGTTGTAACATTTCCAGCCTGTATGTGGATGCTTGTAATTGGCATTTGCTAATTTATGTTTGCTCTACTTTGTAAAATTAGCCGTAAGCTTCCCGAAAAAAATAAAATAAAATAAAATAAATAAAATATCGATTTTTTATTTCAAATCGATTCACCAACGAATAGTGGCCCCAACACTATTATAGTCGAGCGAGGACGTCATTCTTTTTTCGTGCAAGGTAGCAAGCACAAGTGGGCTCCGTAATTGTGAAATAAGTTTTAAAAAAATCCGAAAAAACGTGCTCGCGTATCGTCACAAGATAATATGGAATATTATCGGCGGAAAATCAAGATACTGAGAGAGACACACACAGAGCACAGAGGCGTAAACGCCGAAGAATTATTGTAGAATCTTCATCTGATTATGGTATATGAAACTACCCTCAATAAATACCTATATGTTTGTGCGTTTAGAGCTATTTTTTCCCGGCGGTTAACCGAGAGTTGACACGAAGGCCATTCATGTAATCTTAGCAAAGATTACAACCATGTATAAAATGTTCTGAGGACATAGTCACAGCGACAGTTCACCAAACTGACGAAATCCACGACGAGACTCTTTTACCTACTACGGCGGAAGCATCAAATCCTAACAAAGAGGATGGTACGGGCCCAGAGCTTGACCCAGAGTTGCTCGTAGCTCTCGGGGAGGAAACGGGAAACGCCCCAATATTTGGGGAAAAGATTCATCACTCCTTATCTCAACGCAGGGAGCCCATCCTTAAGAAGGGATTATCGAAAGAGGCAAAAGATACTCAAAGAATATCTTGTGCCCGAAAATTGTACTCTTCTTTAAGCGCCAAGCTTAATAGCGAAGTTTCGGCGGCTATTTCAGAAGCGGCTCGCCATAGAGATAAAAGAAAAGAGACTGAACAGCAACAGTTAGGCGTGGGACTATCAGTCATCAATAAAGCATTGACAATATTGCTTACGAGTGAAAATAAAATCGAAGCAATAAGGATAATAAGCGACGGATGTCGTATACTGCCTGATTTACATCATCGGGAAACGCAATCGCGAATCAGCATCATCAATTACTCGTTAGCTAAACCTTTCTTAAATATCGTTCAGGATTGTGAAAGGGACGAAACATTATATGGAAATAAATTACGAGAGAAAATAAAAGCATCCAAGACAATTGAGAAACAAGGATTGTCAATCAAGAAGCTGTTAAAAACTCAAAAGAGCGCACCTGTGGCTATGGAAACTGTTTTGGGTAATGTTTTCGGCGGTACGGCGCCCGCTCGTTTTGATTGTTCGCCTTCGATTTCTTGTTGTTGTATCGCTGACCCGTTAGAATCTGCGGTCCGCAGGTTTTGGGAATTGGAGGAAGCCAAGCCGCCGCCGCTGAGTCCAGCCGATAGTGACTGCGAGGATTTGTATTCGCGCACTACTACTCGCGACGTAGACGGCCGACACATCGTTGCGCTCCCGTTTAAGGGCGACGCGTTCTCACTGGGAGAATCGCGTCGAATGACGGCAAAGCGCTTTTTCTGCTTAGAGCGTAAAACACTGGCTTCACCCAATTTAAACCTCGCCTACGATGGAGTAGTTCTTTTGCATGGTGGTCAAAATCCACAAACTGATTTGTTTAAAGTTATTGTTAATTTTCGTTTGTTCGCTGTCGCTCTTTCGGCCGATATTAGGCAAATGGTTTTGTGTATTGAAATTCGCCAGTGCGATCGTCGCTTTCAACGTATTTTGTATCGTTTTTCGTCTGACGAACCTCTTAAGGTTTTCGAATTTAATCGTGTTTGTTTCGGACTAAAGTCTTCGAACAATTAAACAGCTCGTCGTACCACACAGATTTCTTTAGTCTCAGCATACACACGCCCGCCGATATTTGTACTAAACGGGCCATCTTATCGTGTGTCGCTAGGATTTGGGATCTGATGGGTTTCGTAGCGCCTGTCGTGTTGTACGCTAAATTACTTATAAAATAATTGGGACGAACCGCCCCCTCCTCACATCGTCGAATTGTGGACTCGTTTAAGAGTGGAGCTTCCATTGCTCGCGGAGAACAAAATACCTCGTCACGTGGGTATTGGACCCACCGCCACCGTGACTATCGTCAGCTTCGCGGATGCGAGTGAGAAGGCTTATGGGGGAGTCGTATATTTTCATGTTTGTGTCGACGGAAATAATTCCGTATTCTTGGTAGGTGCAAAGTCGAAATTTTCGCCTAGCTAGGTTGTATCGCTCGCTCATTTGGTACTTTGCGCTTGTGTCGTACTCGCGAAACTTATTCGTAATATAATTATTGCTTGTGATAGTCGTTGTAATTTAAATGTTATTTATGCCTTTTCGGATTCGATTGTTGCACTTTGTTGCCATTCGTCGCCCCATCGCTGGGACACATTTGTGGCCAATAGAGTGGCCAAACTACAGTCAAACTTGTCCTCGGACAAATTCTTTCGCGGTTCGGGTGCCGACAACCCCGCCGATTATTTGTCGCGCGGACTCACACCCGCCCAACTTCTGAATCATCCCTTGTGGTTCAGTGGTCCCGCGTCGGTTAAATTGAACCCATGGCAGTGGCCAGTTCCGAAGTTCGTTTGTTCCTCGGTGGCTGATCCACCGGAAGAGAAAAATAACTTTCTTGTCTCGTCGCCTACTGAATCTATTTTGTTATCGTTGTCATTGTATTGTCGTATCGAGCTTTTAGATAAGTTAGTTCAATCGTATTTTAAGCGTTGGAGAACGGAGTATTTTCACACTTTGCAATGGCTGCAAAAGTGGAATACACCAAGTAACCCCGTAGTTCCTAGAACGGTGGTTATTCTCACTACGGAATGCCCTTCCTTTGCATTGGCCGTGGGGCGTTGTAGAGGAGGTTTTTCCTGGCTCGAATGGAGTCACTCGTATAGTTAGAATTAGAACGGCCACAGGTACATATCTGCGGCCCGTTGTTCGTCTCTGTCCCTTGCCAAACCAATAGTGGTGAATCGCTTTGCTGTTAGGTTAGGGATTTAGTTTGTTTGCTTAATTTGTTTTCTCTAGTTTGCTATAACATTATTTTCGTAATTTTTGTTAGTCTCGTATCGTATCGTTGTTTTGAAGGAAGGGGTTCCTTCAAGCTGGGGGGAATGTTTGCGCCCAAAAATCGATAATAGATATTGTGAATCGAAGTAATCGTTTCCCATGCTTATTCCACCCCCACCCCGCTCCTAACCCCTTCCGTATTCCTATCGTTCGTTCGATCGCTCAGTCCTTGATCGATATCGCACCAAATCGCGCGCGTCTTACACGTTGATCCGCTCGCCGCCGGCACCCCAAACCAGTGAACGGACATTTCAGTGATTTCGCCTGAAAGCCGCCCCTGCGCACGGGGTAGTGGAACCAGCAGTGCCGTGGATCATCAAGCCGTAAGTACCTACCTATCCTACTTTTATTCCGAATTCCCGATCTTCGTTTCACAATCAAATATAGTTTTTCAAATCAAATATACAGTCCACTATTATCGCGTCTCCAGTGATAGTTTTCAAATATGCATAATCACGTCTGTATAGTTTCGCGAAAGGGTGGGCAGACTTACCCCCAGGGTATTTAATTTTCCATAAGTATTTTGGTATAAAGTGTCATCATTTTTACAAATAACATAATTACTTAAAAGGTTACACCCCTGGTTTCCATTAGATACCTATTAAACTATTACTGCTTATTGGGTATACTCTTAACCTGAATCAATGAGATAATATTACCTTTCTCTTACTATATCACATATAGCTCCGATTTATGCCCCCAATTTTGTTTCAAAGGTACCTTTGCTTACATGCACATAATGTACGTACTTCATTTGCATATGAATATTTGCATATATGCCAAATGTTTCCACAATGTTTTACATCTGTATATATGCCAAATGTGATCGTCTTTCTGTTTCAATCTTTATTAATCTATCTCTCATATCCTCGTACTCCATACAACATTCCTTTATATTCCGTTCCACCAACACATATAACAAAGAATTCTATAACATTGACCTTTTTAACATATCTGTTAACACTTTGAAACAAAAATTAACTCAAATACTAGGTAATACATAATTGAGTACATTGGTTTTTTATTTTTCTGTATTCAATATCAACTACTTATTTTTATCACTTCCTTTATAATACAATTACTGTTTTTATCGTTACCTATTTAAGTTGTTAGGTTTGAAATGTTTGCAATGTTTCTCTTTTTTCTAATAATTTTGTTATTACTGTTATATTTAGTCAAACACCTTTGTGCAACCGCGTTCTACCATGTTAAGCAATCAAATTATATTGTTTGTTATATTACATTCTCGGCACTGTAGGTCTATTTGTTAAGTTTACTTGTAAGTATTAATACTTTGTAAGAAAACTACAGTTTGATGCGTGAATAAAAAAAAAATACTCGGGCGATAGCGGCTAGCGAACTTATAACACGCATAAAAAACCCATGGTAGAGCTAAAGTTTTTATAACTTATTATTTCCTGTAACTGAATAAGTTCTGGTAAATGGAAATATATGTTCTCGAATTTGCATCATCTCTTATTTCACTGAGGAGGATACGAATAAAGAAACATTTGTAAAAAATTCAATTACTTTTTATTTGCATATTTAAATTACACTAAATTACATAATCACCCTAATCATGTCCATCATTTAGCTTTTAAAGCTCGTCTACCTCCCGTCTAGTCAAATAAATAATAAGGCTAATAAATTAAATAACCCATGAAATTCTATGTCTTTGGCACATTTATAGACTAGGTCACTATTCCGTTAATAAAATCGACAAATAAATACATCCAACTTACCTACCTGCAGCATTTATAATATGCACAAAAGAGAGCTCAATAATTATTTACAATGTCAAAGAAACATTTGACTAGAAAGCGAATACTTTAAGACAATAACTTTAAGTACTTAATGAGTTTCCTAAAATATAACTTATGAATGGAATAACGGCTATCACAATTAAGGAATGGCGTATTCGTTTACGCTCATTATAATACTAAACAATACAATTTTCTGAGTGAAGTTCTCCGCGTGGCTGCCCACCAAAATACTTATTTACAAATTATCTAAATATAATAATACTGGAATAGGCAATAAGAAAAAAAATTAAGTACAAAGTACAGAAAACCAAAAAGTCATGGAATAAATTAGCAAGGACTACTCACAGCACCTTTTGGCCCCATTTTATCCTAATAACTATGTATAATAAATTACTTACATCTATAATACTGTCAAATTCTGAACTAGAGACTAAAGGACACTTGACTCAGTCGTATTAAACTTAAGTACCTAATAGCACTTATCATAACTTTTATCTCAAATTTAACATTCAACATTTATACTCAAAATTATAACGTCGTTTCGACGTCACACAATTACACCTTTTTAAGACGTGTATCAAATCAAGCATGCTATCAAATTGTCTAAAGTCTTTCTGTCACAACGCGGAACTTTCCTGTAGGAATTATTTGTCAAGTTCTTGAAACAAAACTGATTAGGGTCTCCTCCGAAACTCACAGGCACATTTAGATCGATTCCACTTCATATTGTCGTTCCGCTGTAACAAACAAAAGGCATATTGCAAGAATTGCTCGGATAAACATCATCTTTATTTTTTTTAAACTTGAGTGAACACGGTACAAGATAGCAAACCAATTCATTTATTTACATTAAACACTAAATTCAAAAAATATAATAATACAAGGGTAGAAAAATAAAAATAAATTATATACAAAGGAATGCCTCCACATCGTCGTCGATGCCGAAAGTTCCCAGCAAGCTGGCCGCATTTCCGCGCTGAATAGAGTGAAGAGCGATACTTATTCGCTGCGCGAAATAAAAGCCAGCCCGCCGCCGTTCACGTGAAGCGGTGAACAGACGCGCTGCTATTTCCTACAGGAGCCGGGCGTTTGGGCCCCACGTACCTAGAGTTTCAACCCCAAACGGCTCAAACAGGTAACTTCCTGAGAGGCTACTATATTTCCGCCGCTTGAGGTTCTCCGCTTCTGCAGCATACGGGCTAGTGACGGGAAACAGAAAATATTTACTTACAATACTTGTAACTGTGACGAGATGGTGTGGGTGTATTATGTGTGAAATTCTTTATTGCACTAGACATATAAAACATTGGGTAGATAAGCGACGGTGGGTCAATATTCATAATAAGTACCTATTTAATATTACAGGGTTATTTTTGGACCTCCCGCCAAATTTAAATAGGTGGTTCAGACCATGAAAGTAAACAACTTTACCAAAGAAATACGGGTCGAAAAGTGAAAAAAAATTCGACCTTCCCATAGAAAACTGCTCGATCACGTGGTCGATTTCCTATGGAAGGTCTGATTTCTTTTTCACTTTTTCACATGGTCTGAACCTCCTACTTAAATTTGACGGGAGGTCCAAAAATAACCCTGTATGTAAAAATTAAGGTTGAAAAATAAAATAGTTTTATCTTTAAAACAGTTTTTATTAAGGAAGAGGAGCACAGCCAAGATCATCATCACCAGAGTCGTCGGAGCTTGTGTCATCATCTCGAACTTCAATTATTATTCCGTGTTCAATAAAATTGTCAAAGTGTCAAAGTGGATGTCGCGCAACCAGTCAGATAATATTGCTTCTTTGACGTGTCGTACTACATTCGCCCGGTTTTCAACGGTCGTTTGACCACAAGCTTCTTCCAACAAACGGAGCATTTTGTTCGCGCTGCGTTTCCTGTGAATGAAATAAGTAATTGTCAAAATAATACTATTAATGAAGTAGATGTTAAAGAATTTATCAAATAAAAAAGATTTTTACTGACCTTTGATTTGTGCCCATATCAGCTCTATGGCATTATATTGACAATGATAGGGTGGCAATCTGATAACTGGGTGACCGCGTTGCTTTGCTGCTTCAGTAAATATACTGGCTCCCTCGGTTTATGTGTGGCCACCAGGCCAAGCAGTTCGCACTTGAGCATTGTCATGTCGGCATTTACGCTCTTGTTTATGAGCCACTCTATTATATCGGCTTTTTTGTTTGCCGTCGTCGGAGCCTTGTCAAGTTGCGTAGAATGATAGGGATGCATCATCCATTAATATTATATGAGGACCATCATTTTATAAAACCATTCTGAAAAAGTTTCGAAGTTCATCTCTTCGTGATACTCATTCGATTTTTGTATTTAAATGCCAGTAAACAATTTGGCACAAAACCTTGGGAAGTAACTGCGTGCAAATTATCAGTCTCTCCCCTTTTTCTTCTAGTACTTTTGTAGACAGGATAGGGCAGGAAAAAACATGGAACGATGATAGTTCCATGTTTTTTTAACAGTGTGATAGGCATTCAACCAACAATCTAAAAACACAACTTTTTCCCAATCGGTAATATTTTTAGCTTTTCTTAAGAAATCAACTCGTTTGAGGGCAATGTCAATCCTTTCGATAAGAATCTTGCGCTTGTTGGATTTTTGGTAATGAAATCCAATTCTACGCAATAGTTTTGACAGCGAGGTTCGACCGCCGTCATATAAATCAGCTTCTCTTAGTGTCGCCAGCAACTTGTCAAGTGTGGGCAATTCTTTTCTTAAATAATAACCATAAATGTGGTTCCGTATGGCCGCACATTTAGAATCGTCAATATTGACGGTAGGTTGGATACGCCTACGTTTTTTATTAGGAGACGACAGTTTATTCTCCACATCACCTTCTTTAACATATTTTTCCGTAGAGATTCGTGTCTCAGTAGCTAATCCAACCCCTAAAGCGTCAGCTACACGTGGCTGCACTTGAGATAATGGCAATAATGGTCCCCCATTTTGTGACTCACGCTCAAAATAATCGCATAAGCGAATCACAAACTCACGCGTTTCGCTTTTGAGTACAGTTTTTTTCACCCTTTTAGGCATGTTTAACAAAAGTTCAAAACAAAAACTTAAATTCAACAATATATTAATGTTACGGGCAGGTAGTCTTGCTTCCTCTTATCTTCTTCCTTTAAGCTCTTCTTTCCTCTTGACTTGACTACTGACCCCGAGTGTTTCCGACGTTCGGCTTATATGGCCAGTCGATGGAACGATGGAATGCGTAATTCAAATTAAAATTCATTTTATTTTTACCTTATTTTCCTTAAAAGCTAAAGAGACCCCAACCACTAGCCAAAGAGACCCCAAACAAAAGTAACAATAACTTAACAATTATCTATAATATGTTCGTCATTGGAAAGTTATGTCGATCAGAAAAATTTACATCTGTAAAAAAGATCAAGCTATCTTGTACGGACTATAATTTTATTTTAATTAGTCTACTCGTCTTTGTAATATAGAATGTACCCAGTATCCTTGACGAGCTCCTACTCTATGTTTGTACATATGGGACTTAGATTATAGTGAACGAAGCTGCCTTTTATGATCAGCTGTTTATTGTTTATATAAAATTTTAATAACAAGGTGTCATCTTGCGTGTTGTCCTTTCTGTCAAGTGTTTCCATAGTTGCACCTCATGTGCTCAGTACCATGGCAACTGACCTGTCACGCAGATGCGGTTGCCTTTTCGATATCAGCCCGAGTACTAAATAATCTGTGGTCTAAACTTCGAACATGCTACCAAGCAATCGAAGAATATCTCAAGACACTGACGTTAATAGATGCCTATATAATTTGTCAACAAGTCCAGCCCATAATTATTTTCTTTGCTTTTATAATATGTTTTTTAGCCTATTTCAGTAATTTAAATGTTTTATATTTGTTGTTTGCACATTTATGTCGATTGGAGATGGTGGTGCGTGCTCCGGCGACAGTGTTGTTCAACCCAGCACATCGCGGAGCGATCTCGTCTCATGCTCTCTTTGTTTACAGGCACGGTTTTTTAAAGGTGATCGGGGCTTGAAAGTGCATATTGGTAAAGTTCATAAATCCCAAAATGCCAGCTCTAACTATACCTTTTCCTTACCAGATGCTCAGAATCCTTTACAGATACCGTTTATACAAAAATTATAATTTTTCAAGAAAAACACTCCCGTTTTGAAAAGGATTCCCCGTGGCGCGCGTGCAACTGTCGCAGCCCATCTTGCGAAAGCCACGCCATCCACGCCACCGTAAGCCAAAATACAGAAAGTGCCTGGGAACAACTTTTAAGTTTCCCTTACGCAATATTTCATGCAAATAAAGACCCCGAGAACAGTAAATCATTGACAACTTTAATAAAAGATAATTCCAAAATTACTTCTCCTACACTCGGCCTTCAATATTTTGTCTCACCTCACTCAGACCTCACTCAATTTGTCGGCTTGTGGAAACAAAATTAGGTGATGGAGATATTGGAGGAGCCGACAGATTACTTTTCAGCAATGACGTGATCGCTCGTTTCTGTGCTGAAACCAGGCAAATCAAAATCAAATCATCAAATCCTACATACGTGTCAGAATGCAGCAGAGCGTGCGCGAATGTGAATCTGGCCTTTTAATGCCCCACATCGTTGCCGATGCGGTGAAGTGATGGACAGCCTGGGGCCGTGGCCCACCACCATGGCCTATCCTGCAGCAGGAGTGCAGGTCGCATTGCATGACATGCCAGCATAAATGCCGTGTGCCCGTCGGGCTCTTGTCACCGCTGAGGTGCCGGCTTTGTTGGAACCCAACGGTCTCTCGGTCAACGAATCACTGAATATTTTGACGTATTAAGGCATAGTAATATTGAGTTTACATGAATATTACCAAGCTCCGAACATTTTGATTGATCAAATCGACAAGCGAAAGATTGAAAGACAATGGATGTCAGACCTTGCACATCGACACGAGTCCGGCGTCAAGCGTGTTTGCTCAAAGTTGGTCGATCTCTCGACCTCGGTTGCGCAAACATCTAATGATACACTGAATGAAGGATACAACATCGTGAAAGAAAAAGAAGCGAATGTTAATAGCGTAAGAAGTGCCGACGCTTACTCAGGCATGCGTGTGCTGGTCCAAATCGTTAGTGCTCACAGACATCCACTATCTTACGAACCTTTCTGAGACAACTCCACCTTTCCTCCAGGTTGGGACATTGGCAGGAGCACTTACGAGAATTGGACACCTTCGTGCCGGCGCAGCTCCCGACGCAACAACCGCACTTCACGTGCTCCTCTATCGGGTACATCTCGCACCTCTCCTTTTTTTCCATCAGGTTGAATATTCGAATCTGCAGATAATATTATTATTAGAGATTACACAAACACACCTGACGAGCTCGGTCACGTTGGCGACGGATCTGTTACATCATTATTATCATCGAAGAAGAGCGCGTTGTGAAACCTCTATAAGATCGGAACTATGTCAAGGATGCACTCGGAATAGATCAAATAGACGGCAGATAATGTGATAAAGCGAGCGGCGAATACGCACCGGTATGTGCTTGGTGATGGTCTCCGTGGCTACGCAATTGCCGTCGTTGATGTACTCGCAGAGGCCGACGCATCTCTTGATCCACACGGCGCGAGGGGTCATCTGGGGAAATACGCTCACGTCAGCTTCGGCCGACTTTATGTTTTGTGACCGCAAGCCACTGGCGGATATAGAACGTGTTGCATAATGAAGGGTTTCTAATAATAAATATGAAGAATAAGCACGTAAAGCAAGTTAGATATATTAATAGGCTTAAAGTTTTCTAGTTACTCAGATTGAATGACATACATACACTGTTGATCGGTTGCTAGGCTATACTATATTACCACCACCACAGCAAGTAACACCAACGCAGCCAGAAGCCAGCTGCAGCCGACAGCCAGCGGCTGAGAGCTTGATGTCAGGTGACCATAGGCCACCATCCATCAGCAAAACCTACACCGCAGCCAGAACAGCCGTTGCGTAGATCCGAAAGGAAAAGCAAACCTCCTGCACGTTTTGGATTTTTCGGATTTTAACATGAAGGGGGGGGGGGGGGGGGTAGTGGTAATCGCGATAGTGCATCCGCTGGCGTGTTATCTTTTGCTGGATGATAGTTAATAACGTAGTTGTAACTGTTTAGCGTCATAGACCATTTTAACAGCCAGTTACTGGCTGCTTTGAGTGTTTCTCTGTCTTGGCCGAATATTCTTTCTAGGGGCTTATGATCTGTTAACAGATGAAATTTTCGGCCATAGACGAACTGATGAAATTTGGGCACCCCGTAAATAATCTTCTTTCGACATCAGATCTTGTTCGAGAAGCGTAAGCTATGGGTTTCATAATGCCGTCGTACTTGTGAAATAAAACAGCTCCTACGCCTTTGTCGGATGCATTGCTACTAAGAAATATTGGTAAATCCGAATCGTTATGTACCAGCGTATCGTTGTTTTTAAGTTGGTCGATAATTTCTGTGTCTTCTGTTGTTAAGCTCCATCTCTGACCTTTTTTTAAATGCCTGTAGAGCGGTGTACAACGCACATGTAGTTTGTCGATAAAACGTCCGTAATATGTTATAGAGCCAAAAAACGATCTCAGTTCTGACACGTTTGTAGGTATTGGCATATTTCGGATAGCATCTATACGTTCAGTAGTTAGGTGCAATCCGTTTCTGTCAATTTTGTGTCCCAAGAATGTGAAGCTTTCTTGAAACCAGAAACATTTGGCTACTTGACTTTTTACACCTGCTGCTCTTGAGAGCAAGGCCCTTACACGTTCTACGTGAATGTTACGATTTGGCGCTGTTACCAAAATATCGTCCAAAAAACAGACAATGCCATCTAGTCCACTTAGGATTTGATGCACAATACGCTGAAAAACAGACGGAGCAAAAGATATACCAAATGGTAAACGTTTATACTGATAATATCCTTTGTGAGTTGATATTGTAAGGTACTTTCTGGAGTCTAGATGTACCAATGATTGTAAATATGCGTCTTTTAAGTCGAATTGGCCACCAGATAATCTCTTCAAACCTCGGCAGCGGATAATCATCTGTTTGTACGTATCTGTATATAGTTACTTTAAAATCTGCACATATTCTTATGTTTCCATTAGCTTTCACTGCTATGCCAATCGGTGAGGCCCATTCCACTGGTGTTGTCATGGCTAAAGGTACAGGTCGAGGTCGAAAAGCTTTTGGCTTGACATCACTGGATATATGGATTTTCGCACACCGGCCTTCTATCCTTCCTAACTTACCATTAAACAAAATTTTGTATTCTTCCAGTATATCGCTGACATCTGCAGGTTGTGTTGGTAGTGCCTGCGTTTTTATGTTATTTCCTTTGATGGCACATATCGTTGCTCCTGGTGGCATCGGTAATTGAAAACTCAAGCACCAGATTAAACCAAATAATGGGATGTCATTCCCTTTAGTGACATAAACTTGTAATTCCATTTTCGTGTTAAAAGCTTTTACCGTCACTTTACATTTCCCAAGTGTTTCGATCGTTACATCCGTATAAGCTAATAAATTCTTGCATTTCTCAAGATGAGGCTGGGCTATGAACTTCCAAACACTCTTTCCGATAACAGAATATACAGCTCCTGGATCATAGAGCATGTCAATATTTGTTTTGTTTAATTGTGTTGGAATCATAATTCTGCTAGCTGTTACTTGTGAATTTATACGACAAGTTTGTGTACTCTCCTTGTCAGTAGAGTCGTCGTGTGAACTATTGTCCTGAGCGTCATGTGGTCTCACGTAACGTGTCTTTTGACGCTTAAGCTTTAATTTTCCTGTTGTTAGGCATACGCTGGAGTAATGGTTCTATTTCCCACAAGCGCTGCATTTTTTTCCACGTGCAGGACATTGATTTATGTTGTCGTGGTAATTATGTCCGCAAAATATGCAAGTTTTGTTATTCACGTTACTTGGTTGCTTATTATGAGTAGGCCGTGATCTGTTTGATATCTTGTTAACGGCGATTTGCTCTTTAGATTGATACGCATGTTTTGAATTGGAAATATTTTTGATTCGCAAGCTTTGAATTTCTGCAATTCAAGTTATTGTGCTGTTGCAATAATATCTAGTAATCTTGAGCTGTTAGTTGGATGTTTTCTAATAAATTCTTGTTGCCATCGTGTATTGTTTACACCAATAACCAGTTGATCTCTTATCCGTTCTTCTAGATTATTGCCAAATTCACAGTATCCAGCGAGTGTTCGTAGTTCAAGCACAAATTGAGAGATGGTTTTTATTTCGTCCCTAATCGTACTTGCAAAAGTTACTCTATCTTCTAATATTTAACTTTTTTAAATTTAATAATCGTTTAGCAAGTCGACAATCTCTTGATACGTCTTTGTTTGGACGGAGATTGGACGGTAATAATCGACTAGTACCTTGAAAGCGCCGGGGTCAATACTGGATAGAAGCAGTTGTTTACGTTTATGTTGTGTTTGCTTATCCTTGTCTTGGAGTCCGTGCAGTTCCAAAGCAATCTCGAACCTCTGGGAATAATATTCCCAGTCTTCGATGTTCTGGTCGAAATGTTCGAAAACGAATTTACAATATGAAGAGTCATTCTTTTTTAATTCTTCCATTTTTAATCCAAACAATGTTGTATAATTGTAGGGTTTCTAATAATAAATATGAAGAATAAGCACGTAAAGTAAGTTAGATATATTTATGGGTTTAAAGTTTTCTAGTTACTCAGATCGGTTGACATAACTGTTGATCGGTTGCTAGGCTATACTACAGAACGCAATTTGAATAGACAAATATTTGATCGCTAATTATGCAAATATTAAAAACAAAGCTCTTGGAATTTTTAATGTTGGTATCGATAAGTTTAATGAGATTAATAACCCTATGTTTGCAACGATTGGGTCGTTTGAGGTTCGTGAAGATGGAACACGAAAGCAAAAAGCCCGAAATATTCAAAAATATTGTGAAATTATTTACTATAATTTGGGTATCTCCTGATATTGCATCATGGCTACTTATGTTTAATTGAACAAGTATTTAATTGGTATGTTACTATAATACCATAGACTAGAATATATTAGATAATTACCTGCTCGTGCGCCAATTCCTGCTTTAAACCTGTCAAGACTTCTCTAGGGTCTCCGCAATTGGACTTTTCTATAATTCTGTCACGTTCTGTCGCAAAGTTACTGGAGCATTCCACTGGGGACAAACAATTTACATTAGACAACTACCTCTTGATATGATCATCGTTTAAGAAAACTAAAACGAGTGTGGCATCATTATCTTAGACAATAATGTACCCAGCTCACATTTCATTCTGTCCCTTCGACTTTTTGACAAACCTGACCACCTCATTGGAAGCAGTATTTGAAACAATGGTAGGATCCGACTATTCATAATCCACAATTTGTTAGACTACATGATTTAAATATATATATATATTAAAATTGTATATTCACCGTTCCTCGGCACCCGTACTATATAATCCTCGTTCCCCATCAAGAACATGGGATGGGGCTTGTGGGCCACCACCGCGGTCAACACTAGACACAATACGATTTTCATCATCATAATCATCACCTTTCACTTTATTTATCACTGTAATCACGATATCAGTCACTGCGTTATCGTCGGGGTTAAGCACGAGTTCACTAGGCGCTGTCACAACACCGCGTGTTTCTCCTTTGACGTTCTGTTGGAGTGTGGTGTTGACCGCGGCGGTTTTCTGTTATAAAGCCCAACCTGACTCAACACGTGTGGGCCTCGACGCGGCGCGGTGGGCTCGCCGGTACGGTGGTGGCTTCACACTGCTCCCGTTGCCGCCATCACCGACGGTACTGTTTGCACAGCTGATAATACGTCACGGTACGTGACCGACAACTTAACAGATTAAGGAAAAGCGTTACGTTTTTTTGGTCAGAAGAAACGGGCGCTCCACTCTCGGAACCGTTGTTAATCATTGTTAGATCGGCGATTAACCGGAGGTGTGGAATTTAGATAATAATTCTCTTTGAACGTCAAGGATGTATTAGTAGGCGTACAAAAATATTTAGCCAATTTATTATCTGATCGCTACGATCACGAGTCAACGTATTTTCAAAGATGCATTATATTTATCACAACTGTCGTGCTTTGTAGCCTGGTTCTGTCCCATGTTGAGACCGATGGGATAAAGACCTGTGGCCTCAACTGAGTCATTAATCAAAATAAATAAATTACCTAATATACATGGACTGGGTATATCAGCTCCATTATATCATATCTATTCAGGGTGTGATATCAAGTGGAAATTCGAGAAACCACGCATTTAGGTACCATTTGAATATTTGCGTTATCAGATCAGATTACTACGATAGTCTTTGCTAATCACGTCGCGTCGTCATTATAGTCCGTCGAATTTGTTAAGCATTTCTTAAATTTATAAGATACCAATAGTAATATGTATAAAAAATGTAGTGATGTCAATTTTACAATGGTCGTTCACGATAATCAAATAATGAAACTGTGGTAGCCTATTCCTATCAGTAACTCTACCAAAATGTTTGGTTACATACGGTGCAATATGGAAAACTCTACGCATCTATTTGAGTGTATCCACCTGTCTAATATTAATTTGAATCAATTTACTTTTTAAATTTCAGTGATGAAGGTCAATCATTTTGGTAATTACCCGAACCTTTCCATCCCTAATCTTGTGCGTCAGTCCCTATCTCATTCCCGTTTCCTTATTGAAAGTATTTCAGCATGATTGTGGTTATAATAGTACGTATATTAGCATGCGACAGTTAATATTTCTATTTTAAACTTTATTAAGTTCTTTTGCAAATTAGAATGATTCCTAAAACTTAGCTGACCAGCCTTTACTTTGTTTGCCCTGCTACTCTCTTAACGATATTGTTATTATTTGTGGGTTGCTTCTTTCTACTTGATTCTAAGCTTATGATTCGATGGTTAAAAGTTTGGGCTATTGAGATCCAGGAATTTTGTTCCACAATCAGATATATTCAATAAATATTCATTAACACGATACACAAACATAACGTGCGTTTCATGTACTTTCTCATAAAATAATTTTAGTAGATTTAATGCTTTAATAGCTGCTGTGTCAAATAAAAAAAAAACATTACTGTAGTTTAACTTCTCTAATTTAATTGGCAATTTAGAAGGGTTCTTCTGAATTATTTAAAGTTCATAAAGTACATAGGAGTCAAGGCTAGGAAAGGAACATTCTAGGGTGGCATGATGACTACTTGGATTAGGTATTCCACTTCTAAGTAGAAAAGTCTACGCCGGCTTACAATGAAACATTCGCGATGCATTAGCTTTCCATTTTCCCGGAGTTCATTAAATCAAACCAATTAACTCGGAAAAATAGTCGACGCAAAACATTCATACCTCGTAATAAATTATGAAAAGGTACATTTTTTATAGAAAATTTCTGAGAATTGGCGCCTCACGTCATATTTGTGCATAGGCGTGATGTCACGCGGTGGAGGGAGGGTGCAATCCCCCCTCCCTCCTACCCCTCTGCCTCCCCTCCTCCTGCCCAAATGTGCTACGTTCATTGTTAACATTTCGCGTGTTGGTGGTAGAATTCACGAGTGACCGTATGTGGTATAAAGTTGACCTATACAGTTATATTCAGGTTAATTTTACAGGTATTTCTAAGAGGTTTTTTTCAGGTTTTTTTCAGGTCGATGGTCCAATTCGGTCTAAAGGAAATACTCACCCCAATTTCATATGTGAGGTCTATACAAACGAATACTATTACAGTTTAAAAGCATTAGAATAAGCATAGCGTTACTTTCTATGGTTAGCTACACAACCATTTTGCGATATAAAGGCAAACTTAACTCTATTAACGTAGCCGCGTTTACGTGCGAAGCGTATTGGTGAAACAGCGCTTCTAACAGCACGTTAATGAACTAACATTTCCATACAATTTCGTTAATTTAACGTTTGCCATTATGCATCTTCTCCCAAATCCTGTAACAACAGGAAAATTGGTTCAGGTCGCTTGCAATTGTTTCATTTCCAACATTCCGGAAGGGGTGTTTTCGTAAGCTAAACTGGCTTGTAAAGTTACATAATGATTGTAAAACTGATTGTCTCCGTAGACGCGGCGTTCTAAAGTAGTAACTGTGTACTGATAATGACATTGATCACTAAAAACTACAATAAATATATATTTTTTTTAAAATTTATTATGGGATTACCAACGTTTGTTACATTGTTACAGTATTTTACTTATACTATACTAACAACTTTTTAACTAAATGCACAAACACTTACAGGTGACCTCAGCATGCAAATCTTATAGTAGTGGGTTATATAAAAAAAGAACTTATTACTAATCGTAAAACAAAACTAAATTAATATAGCTAATTAAGCTAGTATGGTGAGAGATGATGCGTGTTTTAAAGAGCGTGTGTGTGTGGTGTATGTTAGTTATGTGATATGTATGTGTATGCAAGAAATTTGTGTGATTATTTGATGTGTCTATGTTAATCGGGAAGATATTGAATTAATCAGAACTACTTAGTATATTTTTATTAAATGTGCCTAGCGTATCAAAATTTATATCGACAATGTTACTGTGTTTATTGAGTAATTTACACAGCCTTGGTACTGGAGAGCTGGTACCGAGAACTGTTCTGCGTAAGGGTGGATGAAGAGGGGTGATAGGTTTACGAGGAACTCTACGAGGTGCTTGGAAATTGAAAAGGCTTAACAGCTGAGGACAATCTATTTTGTTTCTAAGAATTTTGTAAAGAAATACCATATCTAATGAATCCCTACGTTTAGCCAGAGAAGGCACTTTAAAATATTCCAGCCTACTTGCATAAGATGGTAATGTCTTCGCTTTTCCAGTGGAAAATGCCAGGTGCCATAGGAAGCGTTTTTGAACCCGTTCAAGACGAAGCGAATGAGTAGCGTAATGAGGGCGCCAGACTGTGCTGCAGTACTCTAATATGCTACGAACTAAGCTATAATAGAGTAATATTTTAGTCTTAGGATTGCGGAAAGATTTTGTACTTCTAAGAATGAAACCTAACATTTTAGACGATTTTTGAATTATTGTTTCCATGTGTGGTACGAATGTCATCTTTTTATCATACGTCACACCTAGATCTCTGATAATGTCTGTTTCTTGGATTAAGTTATTGCCAATTCGGTAATCAAATATTTAAATTTCTTGTAAATTTTACATGTGAACATTTATTGGGATTTAAAAGCATGTTGTTCTTATTACACCATTGTACAAGTCTATTTAGATCGGCTTGCAGTAATAACGAGTCTACAGTGGATTCTATTATTTTTAAGAATTTCAGGTCATCTGCATACATAAAAGGTTCTGAAGAAATAAAACAACTGGGGATGTCATTGACAAATAAGTTAAATAATAATGGAGACAGATGAGAACCTTGGGGTACACCAGAGGTTATGCTGCGATTGTTGGATCGAAATCCATTTATGACAACGTAAAAGTATCTGTGACTTAGGTATGATTTGAGCCAGAGTAACAGGGAGCCAGTAATTCCGTTTATAGACAATTTGTAAATTAGTATGTTATGGGGAACTTTGTCGAACGCCTTGCTAAAGTCCGTATTTTAAATTTATCTCACTCATATAATATGTGATCCGAGGTCATGCCCACTATTGTCTGATAAGATAAGGCTTGAACGGGGGATATATATTTAAATAGTTTGCTAACTTATGATACAATATGAATTCGAGATCGACGTGGATGTCTCACGCACGGTGTGACCTACCCAAAACTTATCAAGCTTAATTGAAAGATAATAGTTACGTGAACAAGATTACAGAGCCGTCTCCTGATTATACTCATGTATCTAAGAAAACTTATTTAGTTACGTGCATGTCGTTAACATAGTTAAATTAAAAACAATTAGTCCCACGCTACCTATTGACCTTTATAGATGCTACTCTTAATACGAAGGGAATTAGGGCCGTAGTTCACCACGTTAGCGCTTGCTTAACGGACTTAACGCTACTTCAAACATATTTTCGTGATGTTTCTATTCATATTCCCTTTTTGCAAGATTTTGCATCTTCTAGAAAATATGAGATGGCAAAAAGCGCGGACCAAAATGTTGGCCATTACCGAAACTGACTGTAAGGAAATGGGCAATTTTCAACAAAGTCAAAGTCAAATCATTTATTCTGTAAAGGCCGATGGGGGCACTTACAAATTGTCAAGTTAACATTTTTTCACCGGATCAAAATGCGACCTCAACTGAGAAGATCCGGCAAGAAACTCAGTGGGCTGATTATTTATTAAATCTTTTTTCAAATACACAGGCAATTATAGCTCCAGTGTGTTGCCTTAGAGCTTTTTAATAATAATGATAAGATAGATAAGAAGACGTTAGTAAGGCAACACACGCTACACTTTGACATGACAGGCAACATTATGTTTTTTTATATATGAACCTGTGCTGCACAATCCCAAGCTGATTTATCATCCAAATAATCCGAGATTTTGTAATAGCCCTTTTGATATAATTTGGATTTTATTGCTGTTTTAAATTTATAAATGGGCAACGAGGTGTCATTGACAGTATAGCAAATAACGTGGGAGAAGCCCACAGCAGTACGAGCGTATTTAGACGCGTGGTAGCCTGGCTTTTACCAAAGAAACTCAAATTGTATGTATGTTGACACAGAGTCCGTTTTAATATTGGATTTTTTTTTGTTTTGTATGTATTTTGTCGATCCACTTAGTAACGCGTCTGTAATGCACCTGATGACCCAGTTATGGCAATTAATTCACCTAGTTTGGTATATGTTGGGTTCGACGCTGGCGCCTCTGCTTCGGTCATTGCAAACCTTGACACACGGGGCTCTATTCATGAACGGTGACGTCACAGCAGTAGCTACTGTCACGTCAAAAAATCATAACTATTATGCTCCATGACCTGGTACAGTTAGGCCCTGTTCGCACGATAAAGTCGGCTGCCAGTGGCAGATGAGCGGCTGTAGACCGACAGCTCGTGCAGCTCACCGAGCGACAGCTCACCGACAGCATACTTTCATACATAATTGATCGGTAATTATACATTCGTTTTAATGTAAAACAATGTTTTTATAATCAGGCTACCTGAGCCTGCAACTTCATTGGTGTCGAATTCAGGAACCCTAATCTTTAGCATCCGCTATCTCCCACTGAAAGTCCCATTAAAATCAGTCGAGCCATTTCGGAGTTAAATACGCTTTTAGGAAAAAGTATCGATTTACTTGAGACTTAATATCGCGAAATATTCAAATACATTTAAAATTACAGTCTTGAATTGGAGTTACTACTCAATTCGGTTATTTGCTAACAACATTTTTGATCCATAGATCTATAAGTGTCATTTTAATACTATATTTTGTGTTAGTATTAGAAAAGCCTTACTTTATTTGAAAGTGTCCCTCTTGAAGTTTATGTAATAAATAACCCATGACGTGCGTTTGAAGGAGTACCGAGACATTTTCCGTATGGGGAAATATATTTTGTAACCAAATTGTAACTATGTACGTCGAGGTCTAGAGCCTTCAAGGAAACAGGTTCGAGCTCGTAACATTCGATTGGGTGCACTTAGTAAAGTCGCATCGAATTAATACTAAAACGAACTCTATTGACACACAGATAAAGCTCATTCTTCAACGAAATATCATCGAAAGCGGGAGCGAATTTTGACGCTAGGTCGCGTAGCTTTTAAACATAGAAAATTAATCATTATGGATATTAATATAGAGTTTGTTTTATTATTGAAAAAGCAACCATGGAGTTTCTTGACCATTCTTCTCCATAGGAAATGCATTCCGAATGGGTAGAGCTGTAGAGCTACTATGTTTACTATTTATTGACGATTCATAAGTGCCTGTATTGGTTTATATGAAAATAAATAAAAAAATATTCTGATTATTGATAAAAATTAATGAGAAACGGGACCGGGTAACACGATGAAGTCTGACGTTGTGCGAAAACGTACTCTCTGCGTAATATACTTAAAGATTAAATGTTCGTGATAAATCCACGCGACCACTCGATTATTCATAACATATTTTAATTATCTTCGTTATTTTGATTATTTAAGGATTTATTGAATGTCCAAATAATATGAAATAAATTATATAAATTGTATTATAATGTATGTAGATTTTCTATCTACCCAACAACTTACTCTTTTTAGTATGTATATTATTAATTATTATAATCGCTTTGGCATTCCGCTAATTTATTAATATCTTTATATTGATTATGTACAGATTATAAGGACGCAATTAAATATTGAACGCGTAAATATTATTTACGATGACTTTATGGTTCAGTAATTTGAGCATAGGCCGTTCGGCTCACTTTGCGGAGTGGTTGCGGGTTTGATTCATATCGGAGTAAATGTTACGATGACTTTATGGTTCAGTAATTTGAGCGTAGGCCGTTCGGCTCACTGTGCGGAGTGGTTGCGGGTTTGATTCCTATCGGAGTAAATATTACGTATGGTGTTTTTCATGAAGTACCTACGAGTGTTTTTTCCTTGTTTGGTATTAGACAGTAAATACACTTTTTTCGATATTTTATTTCATCTACAAACCATTTGTAATGGCAATTTCCAGTATACAGGTTTTCTACAATGCCACTAAAAGTTGATCACAACTTTCTGTAAATCCTGTCACTGTGTCACGGTCACTGTGCGAATGTGTTTTCTGTTGTCGAACGCGTAGCCGCGTAGCACTTATGAGAATAGACATAGTACCTATAATATCTGTGTTTTATGAATGTAATTCATGAATAACGGATTCATCGTAGCAACACACATAACTTCTAAAGCTCTAAATCACACGATAAAGTCGGCTTCCAGATGAACGGATATGCAGTAGCCGAACATTTTATTCTCACCAACTGTCTTTATGTAGGACTCCAGTAATCCGAAAGCTCGTGTGAACGCTTCTGTACAAAATGGCCTGTCAATCAAATTGTTGCGTCTGAACATTAATGTGGGTTCTCCTTTTACGAAGGATAGGGCTGCCAGAGCGATCGTCCCTATATTATTTTGATGACAACTGTCATTTTGGTTATTTTTGTCATTTTATATTTTCTAATTTATACCACCTTTTCGCTATCTATTCTATTCAGCCATCTATTCAGCCATAAGTAGAGCCTATTATTTATGTTACTGCGTTACGTATGCGTTACTTCTTTAACCGACTTCCCAAAGGAGGAGGTTCTCAATTTGATTGGTATTTTTTTAAATACTAGATTTGTGCAGATCTATTGTTCATTTGTTTCTTTTTCATAGTAGGTATGTCAAAGGCGCGTGTGTTAAATCACACGTGAGCTTTGGTATTTGGTTCAGTGGCCTCAAAGTGCTCAAACCCCAAAATGTTTACGGATCAAACGGCACGTATCAGATGACAAACCAATCGCATATTTTACGTATGGCCAAGTAAACGTACTTCAGTGTTTGTTTGCAAGATATTATTTGATAAAACATGGATCTAATATACAGCTGTCTAAGGTTTCTTCTGGCGTTGAAGTACACATGAGTGAAACAGAGAGCGTTGCACAGAATTCTATATGTCATGCTGTTTACTCGATGTTTAAGGAAAACTTTTAATCCATTCTATGATGTATTTACATTGATATATGATACATATTCCGTGGTGTTAGATATACATAGAGCTTTTCTTATAATATTGCAACGCATATGTAAGAAAGAAAAAAATAATTACACATGTAATAAATAATAGACGTGGCGATTCTTTTGTTTGGACGCCATTTGTTTTGTAACATTAGTAATTAATTTTTAAATTTCGTAAAAATAAATAAATAAGACTCGGCAAATATTGCATGACAATGACAGAATACCTGCTCTGGTGTCTATCGGTGGCACCATAATGCATAGAAGAAGAAGAATTGTTGTGTAGTATGAGATGTCAACGTTTTAATGTATTTACGAGTCTGTTCACCTGATCGCACAGTAGATTAACCACCCGTGACCTCGCTGTTACCACGATACAAGTGGACTCTCACATGTAACGAGTTTTGGTTGACAACTGCATCCGCGTGGACCAACTTTTTGTGTACCAGTTCATAGTCAATGCAAATTTATTAATTGGTACACTCCATTATGTTAATGGACAATATAAAACGGACTTACCCATCTCGCACTTGTGGCATTTTAAGGAGATACTTATTTATAAACTATTCATACACAAAGCTTTCACGTATTTATTTTTACCCCATACCAAAATGAACTGTAGTGACCCATAGTTCATTCATAAAAAAAAAATTACAGTGTGAGCGAGTTTTGACGCGTGAAAGCATGGCATTTACCACAGAAATTCAAATTTTATGTATACTAACATAGAGTTCGTATTGGTATTGGGAAACATTGCCGCCTTAAATATACTTGAACAGATCTATAGATACATCTTTTAATAATTGATAAATAATATACATTACTTTTTGTAAATATAAAAGGTACAGAAGTAAGTACATCATTTTAGTCTTTCAAATGGTACGCATGGAAAAACTAAACTAGGTACTAGGTATAAACCTAACAAATGAGGTAAAATATTGTTCTACAACTTTTGGCGTTAAGTGGTAAACACTCGAGTATTATGACGTCAAAGGGGTAGTTTAATTATGGGTAATCTCATTGAGAGTTGTATGACTACTGAGGTAAATGGACGCCGTGGAAAACCAACAAACTAGGAAGATTAGACGTGCGTACTTAAGTCGCCCAAGAACACACTTTCCCTGATATTTACCAAGGTCTGTGAAGAGAAAATCTTTGCTATTTTTGTATCAAACTCATTTTACCCCCGTAAAATAAGGAAAAAATACATGCGTGATGGCTTGTAACATCCTGTAGTACTGCAGTGCACAAATATTTTATCGCCAATCTCTCAAAGTAACTACTTGCCATGTTGACCACCCCGAAGTTAGGTTAGCTTTGAAATGTATTTTAAAGGATTGGCATTTATTTTGCAAATCAATTTTTCTCATGTATTATCAATTTTTCTCATGTATTATTTTATAATATTGCTTACATTACATAAATTACATCATTCCTCCGAATCACACTTTTCGATTATAGTCACTCACTCAGCAGAGTACCGTTCTTAGAACCATTTAATTTTTTTCCCATCATGGTGTCATCAATAGCGCCTGCCACACCTTGACTTGATGATTGATGGATATGGCTGTGAGTAATCCAAATTAGTGTAGGCTTATGAAAGAAACCTCCACAGGCTTGCCTTACTGTCTTTAAAAATGGAGCATGTTGGTAGGTATATAGGTAATGATTGTGAATCATTGTAATTACCAGTTGATTTGAAGGTACTAAGATTTTGCTATCTTGTTCATACCCCATCACTTTCTATGTTCTCCTGGTCATACCGATAAAGCTCTAATTCCTAAAATTGTTTTTGTTACTGATAAGAATCTTACAGTAGCAGCTATGATTAAGGTACTAGTTTACAGAATCTTCCACGAGGCTTTGCATATTATTCCATGAACCGTCAAGCCTCGTACAAACTGGGGCGACAAAACGTGCGTTACAAAAAAAAACAATCGAATTGAGAACCTCCTCCTTTTGGAAGTCGGTTAAAATGTTTGCCAGTACCAAAACGAACTGTTTGGCTAAATACATAAAGATTGAATTTCTGTGGTAAAAAGCACACGCGCCAAAAGAATGATCGTTTTGTATTAGTCAATACAGTTCGTTTTGGTATTAGCTTTGTAGATAAGCTTTGTATTTTTCTAGCCATAGGATTGATGCGCGATCGTAATTTTTACAATAACTCCCAACTAATGTTTGACACTGGCCGGTGAGTAATCAAGCGGATTATTCAAATATTTCAGCGGTTACCGGCGACTTAATATAGGTTTGTAATATAAACAGCGCCGTTCCTATGAAATTCCCACGCCACGCGCCCGTGGCATCGGGCAATGCGGTGTTTTCTTCAGTTGCACTGAAAATGTGACCTGAATTACTTAGTTGTAAAGTTTCATTTCTTTTCTTAGCTGTGACCTGATACTGGGGTTGTTTGACACATTTGGGTCCGAAAGATACAAGTTATATTCAGGTCTTATATCTTGCTTTATAGGGGAACAGATATAACCGTATATGTTAGCTAAGGTAGCCTCAGTGTTAGCAGTCCTGCGGCAACACTGCAAATACAAAAGTCAATTTCCGTCACTAATTTCATTTCGCAATACAAAAAAAAATCCGTCTACTATATTATTATCTATTCTATGAAAATATTTGTCTCCGATGGATTTAGATAGAATCTCAAATATATATTTTTCAATGCTGGTAAGATAGAGACCACACCTTCCTTTTTCTTCTTGTACTTACTAGTACTTTGATTCCTCTTCATCCAAAGGTTGCCTGGTAGAGATCACTTTTAATAATAAGGCCGCCCATTGTTGCACTATTTTTTATCGTACATGTATAGTTTGCTTTTCTCTGAGAGGTGGAACATTAAAGAGTTATCTACCATTGTACAGTTTGGAAGGTTTCTAACTTTTTTTAATAATCTCATGGATCCACTTACGTCATTAAAATCTTCAATTTACTAAGCAATTATGTAATTTTGAACTCATTTCTCAAGCGATTGGAGTGACATCATTTTTATTACGTACCAACGTGGCCAGAAAAATCATAAAAAACGCAATCTGATTGGGTTTTTGATAGTAATTACAAATTGTATGCAGGTACATACATTTATATGAATAAATTGTTAAACTACACTTAAATGACAGAAGCATCAGAAATATACTAATAAGACATCTACTATAAATTAACAACAGTACCCCCCTGCCTGCCTCCCTCCTTTGGGAAATATAGTTGCGTTGATGTAGGTATGGTACAAGTATTTTGTAATTTAAGGCCAAATTTATTCGCACCTATTAATACCTATAGTGACGTGAACGCCGTTCACAAGTGATAAGGGTCCGCAACAGAACACGCGAGACAAATTTGAAACACGTCCTTGACCATTTCCCAACCGATTATCACGTGCTATCTACGTGTATGCGTTAACCACTCACCGGAGTTTCCCCGGATGTTACTGCAGTTGTAAAAAACGAAAGAGGTACCAAACGGTAGTCTGAGCCTACCCCGTCGGATACAGGCGTGAGTATAATTATGTACTCGTATGTATGTATTTAGAAGATTTGATTAAATTCTTGGAATAAATAAATATGCCCAGGCAACAACTACTCATCGTATGATCCCAAACTAATCCACGCTTAAAATATTATAGTTCAGCTAGCGGCTTAAGTTCAAACCACTTGGCCAAGCCATCGTCATAAATGGATGTTGAAATTTTCTTTTAACTTCTTATACATTCTTCTTTTTCTTTTACGAAATGATGAAATACAATGGAATCTTGAACATGTTTGTATAAACTTGCGCGACATTTCTAAATCTCGTGACTTACAATACGACGCGTTGCTCTCCTTTTTATTTTCGGCCAGTCACTGTGAGGCCAATAAGTTTAGATGAGTGATTCACAGTTTCTTAGCAGTAGTCATCGTTGACAAGTTTCTAAACGTTCGAAGGTTCATTCGCACCTAATTTGGAACCCATTATTCCGCACTTACATTAAGAAGTGCCGTTATTAAGTAAGTGCCGGTAGGGGAAGTAAAACGTTCATAACCCACGTAAACACAAACTTTGATGTTAATATTATTTTAATATAAGTACAAGTTCTAGAGGAACCGTTCGGGTTGTTCGCTAATAAATTTAAATTGTCAAGTCTTGTCCGTTTAGAAAATCTTGAACAGTAAACGCAGCACGTTAAAACTAAATAATAACTACATAATCAAGCCTACATCCCTCAAATAAACTAAACTGAAGTAACCGAAATAATGCACTTATTTTTAAAAGAAAAAAATGAAGTTCTAGATCGAATATTTTAATAGGTTAGAAGATCTTGAAATGTTCAAAGTTCACTATTTAATTAACTTAAACCAAATAAGAACATGCCATACGAAATAGGACCTCAATTGCAGGTTAGATAAAACTAGATCTTGCATATTATGGCATTTTCCTCGTCGCATTATTAGAAGCACGAGCGGAATGTCACGGATAGTAAAAATCGGATCGCTTCTAAGAACTGCTTTCACTGTATGATGCAACCGTCTCTAGCTATCCGTCATTCAGGTGACAGTCGCATAGGCCAGGAGCTGGCTGACATATTAATATACGTACAATATTTTCATACCACGTGCTTTTTAAAAAAGTTTTTTGTGAATACTTTAGATCATAGGTGTCGTCGTTATTCTGATTTTTCTCATGATTTCATGTCCTTATTCTCATTAACCATCCAACTAAACTACATGCTAAGCTATAATATAAATATAAATGATAAGCTAAAGTAGCTTAACGTATTCTAAATGAGGCGTGAATTAATTACAATAGTTTAATGGTCAGGGTTAGAATGGATTAGGCCAACGTTACGTTATAAAGACGACTCATCTAACGACTAAACTATTGACTATTTTATTACGAACAGTAATAAAACAATCCCAAAATTTAGACTCAGGCACCTGAACTAAATGTCAAAAAACTGTTAATGTGATGGTCATAAAACGGACTGAAATAGAAGTTACCAGAAAACGATGCTTGAAATAGACATTTACAGACACTCCTAGACTAACCGTCATCATTCGCGACGTTATTTTCTGGCATCCGCAAGTGTCTGCCTCCATGCGAGTGGCACGTGCCAATACGAGGCCATGTCGCCTCACAAGTGAACCGTATCCATACTTCGAAAATACACTCTACCTCATAAACTATATGGTCTAAATTTTAACATAAACCTATTAAGTACATCTCTTTGAAACCTGCTAAATAAATTAAGACTCAAGCTCATATGAAATAAGGTTTCAATTCTGTTGGATCAATGTGTGAGTCACGATTGGTTTGTTTGATGTTTTCAAGGAGACCTACCTGTGGTATTTCATTCATGAAATGTTCGAATGAGGTCGTAGCGTACTATGCGTAGTGCGATTTAATTTATTTTTAACCGACTTCAAAAAGGAGGAGGTTCTCAATTCAACCCGTATGTTTTTTATTTTTAATGTTTGTTATTGTAAGGTAATATAATAAAAAAATATGTGGTTAAATTTTTAGTTTAGTATTAATATTTAGGCACTTTAAGGTGTCTCTTAGTATCAGTTATAAAGGGCGTGAATTTTTATTATAAATCACACAAAAGCCGATTGTCATCCTTATAACGCAAGACTTGGTCATTAGAACGGTTTATAAAATATGAAACAATTAAACAGTACCTACCTGTTTATCGCAGAATGCCAAATAGTTTAGCAGTAAAAGTAGTAATCATAAAAAACCCATGCTTTAGAATGATCAATGTTGATGTACCTACGTAAGCTACTTTTGAAAGATTGTGCAATATGAACTAGTAAAAGATACCTATCTATTTTTTGCATTTTAATTAAAAATGACTGTAGTCTTACGCTGTAGACGGTAGCTCACGGTGACATTAAAAGTCTACCCTGTAAAGAAAATATAGGTATGTCACGTAGAGAGAATTTCTAGATATCAAGAATAGGGCAAAATAACTGTATTTTATAAATAGCAA
This sequence comes from Ptilodon capucinus, assembly GCA_914767695.1. NCBI lineage: Eukaryota > Metazoa > Arthropoda > Insecta > Lepidoptera > Notodontidae > Ptilodon > Ptilodon capucinus. The sequence goes on along the minus strand of OU611813.1, from coordinate 598,727 downwards.
TATAAGTCGTTCTTAGTTCTTTTGAACTTAGGATATAACGAAATATTTCATAAAAGCAGTGGTAACCAAGTGTTCGAACGCACGCTTTGTAATCAAAGTGCGAAGGTTCAAACCCCGGCTCGCACGTCTGTGTTTCAATCTCATTTTCATCCGGGATTATCACTTGCTAAGAAACGGTGACTTTATTTATTTATTTATTTATTGAAGGAAAATATCGTGAGGAAACCTGCACGACTATACTTTAAAGGCGTGTGATGTTCACCAACTGGCACTGGGCCAGCGTGGTGGACTGTGGCCCAAAAAATTACCTCGTATTGAGGGCGAATGTGCCCGGTATAATGGCAAGCTCACCCCCTATTCATCCCCTATTGCATTAGGACCAAAATACGTCGGTGTAGTGTGGGCGCACTGCGCACTACTGCCTAACCCTTCGGGGAATACAGGTGTGATGATGTTTTATATTTTCCATAAATTCTTACTTTATTAAAAGTAAGTATGGTGAAGTAACTTGTATGACTATTATAACCTAACCACTTCTTAAAATGAGATGTAAAGTTCACCGGTAGTTCAATCGCGTAGTAACTATAATTATGTATGCTAGTCTCTAAGGTATTTATTATAACATATTTGTGACGTCAGCCCCAAATCATTGTGTGGTGTCCATAGTACAAGCTTTGCTTAGTTTGGGATCATACAATAAGTATTTGGTTGTCTGGCGATATTTTTATATTTATTCCTATTCCTAAAACCCGGCGTATAATGTATTGTATTACATAAGTTATTTATTGAATAAATGAATCGAATCGAATCGAATCGAATTGAATCGAATCGAATCGAATCGAATCGAATCGAATCGAATCGAATCGAATCGAATCGAATCGAATCGAATCGAATCGAATCGAATCGAATCGAACCAAATCGAATCGAATCGAATCGAATCGAATCGAATCGAATCGAATCGAATCGAATCGAATCGAATCGAATCGAATCGAATCGAATCGAATCGAATCGAATCGAATCGAATCTAATCGAATCAGATCGAATCTGATCGAATCTGATCGAATCTGATCGAATCTAATCGAATCTAATCGAATCGAATCTAATCGAATCTAATCGAATCTAATCGAATCTAATCGAATCTAATCGAATCTAATCGAATCTAATCGAATCTAATCGAATCTAATCGAATCTAATCGAATCTAATCGAATCTAATCGAATCTAATCGAATCTAATCGAATCTAATCGAATCTAATCGAATCTAGTCGAATCTAATCGAATCTAATCGAATCTAATCGAATCTAATCGAATCTAATCGAATCTAATCGAATCTAATCGAATGTAATCGAATCTAATCGAATCTAATCGAATCTAATCGAATTTAATCGAATCTAATCGAATCTAATCGAATCTAATCGAATCTAATCGAATCTAATCGAATCTAATCGAATCTAATCGAATCTAATCGAATCTAATCGAATCTAATCGAATCTAATCGAATCTAATCGAATCTAATCGAATCTAATCGAATCTAATCGAATCTAATCGAATCTAATCGAATCTAATCGAATCTAATCGAATCTAATCTAATCGAATCTAATCGAATCTAATCGAATCTAATCGAATCTAATCGAATCTAATCGAATCTAATCGAATCTAATCGAATCTAATCGAATCTAATCGAATCTAATCGAATCTAATCGAATCTAATCGAATCTAATCGAATCTAATCGAATCTAATCGAATCTAATCGAATCTAATCGAATCTAATCGAATCTAATCGAATCTAATCGAATCTAATCGAATCTAATGAAATCTAATCGATTCGAATCGAATCTAATCGAATACCTGTAAAAATATCAATATATGCAAAAAATACACGCCGACGACGCGTCGGTAGTTCCACGCAGCGCAGCTAGCAACGCGGCGAGAGAGCGGGCACCGAAGTGCGGGAGAGGGGTGTGCGTAAGGGAATAATGTTTTTCTCATTGGCAATTATGTATTGCTCTTTATCGAGTAGGATCTCCTGAAAATCAATATAGTTTTGCTGCAACCTACAAATACCACTGCCAACATAGTGTAAAGTGAAGCTTTAAGGTAAAAATATTATAAAACAAAAATGTTCACCCGTGCGGAGCCGGGACGGGCCGCTAGTAAATTATAAAATAGGTAAACATTTTCTTGATAAGAAGGCGGTCGTCAAATGGGTACAAGTTCTATATTTAGCGCGCGTGTATCTCGAGATATTTCCGTCCGAGACACAAAATAAATTCGGAAACATGTTACGACATGACTTGATTTATTATGAGTTATGACGAAACATATTTTTGTACTACCAACAAAATGGTGACTCCTATTATATAACGCGTAGAGTTCGAATTTGAAGCGCGGATTCTGTGGTTTGGTTAAAAAAAATGCGGTGATTAGTCATAGGAAGTGAAACGGTTACCAAAACTGTTTGCTAAGCAACGAAACACGTGTGTCAACGGGTATTTGCATAACCTTGTATAATAGCGGGTAATGTTCAATTGAATTCACAGTACAAAATCTGCCAAAAATTTACAGTTATATATACAGTTATATTAATTCAAGAGTTGGTTTTAAGGCCCGGTCTATTAATTAAATACCACGAAACTAAAAACTAACTAATGTCGTTACATATCCGTGTTGCAATGACGTTAATAAGTGCCTTCGTGTGAATTATTCTAAAATGACGCGTTGGCGCTTAGTCCCTATTTCCGGAATACATAACATGTGTGTGATAGACACTATTTGCAAAGGCTTGGTACAGCTCTTTGGTAACCCAGCACACGCTGGAAGCGTGCCCTGCGTGGGACGCGGAGCGTCGAGTCCTGATCCACCGGATCGGATCGGATCTCTTCCTGGGAAGTGTAGTATCGTCTATGCTTTTCGGGGATGAGACGTGGGGGGCCGTGGCTTCCTTCTGTGAGACAGTTATAGATTATATATATTATAGACAACAAAAAAAAAACAGTGCGATTTACCAGGAATTTTCTCCCTCGCACCACCAAATTGTGGAATGAACTTCCTGCAGCGGTGTTCCCGGACCGATGCGACAAAGGTATCTTCAAGAAACGAGCATACTCATTCCTTAAAGGCCGGCAACGCACTTGCGATGCCCCTGGTGTTGCAGGTGTCCATGGGCGGCGTTGATCACTTACCATCAGGTGAAACGTCTGCTCGTTTGTCTCCCTATCTCATAAAAAAAAAAAAAAAAAAAAGCTCTTTGGTAACTAGAATATTTAAATTCTTGAAGGTCATTGGTTATAACTTATAGAAATATGAGTTTTAACAGGTAATAATCACCTGCTAGGGTAGATATTATGTAACACTTATTGCTATAATATTTTTGTTAGAAATCAAACATCATGGCGGATTTCCGATACATTTTGACAGTCCATAATTACCCAGGTGACTACCAAATATTATGACGAAGTTTAATTTGCGAACGGATTTCGATGCAGTAATTCTTGATTTCGTTGAGCCATTTATAGATTTGTTGATAACATTTTTCGCTGCGTGTTATCATACGAACTGTATTGTTCTTTTATTAATAACTAGCTGACCCGGCGAACTTCGTACCGCCTTAGAATTAATAAACATTAAATTTGCGATGACCCGGTGTACTTCGTATCACCTTTTTTTTTTGTTGACGCGGAGGAAATCTTTAGAATGATTCCCAGCCTTCTGTGTGTGCAACGCACTTGCAATGCCCCTGGTGTTGCAGGTGTCCATGGGCGGCGTTGATCACTTACCATCAGGTGAAACGTCTGCTCGTTTGCCTCCCTATCTCATAAAAAAAAACCCGGAATAGTGATCGGTTTTTCCCAAACACACAAGAAAACGTGTGTAAAAGCTTATTTATAATTGAAAATCCAAATTTATACTACGTAAACTAAATAAATAAGCACTACGTAAGCTATTAATTTTCATTGTGACTCTGGAAGTGAGAAAATAAACATTTCATATTTTACGATCAAAGTCCGGTGTTCGAACTGTGACGGCATTGTAGAGACTGCACGCGTTACAAACAAACCCGTGTACCTAGATAAGATTTATGCTACGGACTATGTCACAACGTGTCACTCATTCAATTTCCACATCCATACACGAGACAGAAAGAAAATCGACAAAGAAGCCGGCTGTTAGAGATTCCAATTATTTTGCGATTATCTATATTTTATCTCCGCAGATAATAGTTATATATGGGTCCACCACTGTTATACCTATTAGTCAGACGCGTCTCTGACTCATTCAGATTGAATTATATAATTAAACCCCGTTATAACATTGCGTAAAACTGTCGTAATCTTAAGTTAAATACAACCTTCATACGTAAAGTGTCACGCTCGTTGTTCCCTAGCAACACGATAGCCTTCTGATCTTCCATCGTATTCGGGTCTTATCGCTTAGGAAATAGCAATAAAATTGTTCATTATTGCATGTGTGGAATGTAATTAATCTTTTGTCATTACAAATATTTTGCAGAAGAGTATTATCTATCTGTACTTTTCCAATCGTAGATAAAGAAAATTCCCAGGATTACTTGGCAACGTAAACTTAACATATTTATTAAAACCGCCATATCTTTTGATTGCATAAACTAAGGAGTTTAATTTTTTTACAGCACCAAGGGACTGCAGAATTAAGTATTTGTTATAAATTTCAACTTGATCCCTCCACGTGTTCCTGAGGAAAAGAGTCTTGACAGACAGACAAACGGACAGCAAAGTGATCGTATAAGGGTTCCTTTTCCCTTTTTAGGTACGGAACCCTAAAAATGACGAGAAAAGTAAGTATACCTTGACTAGCTGACGTGTTATTGCAATATCGAATTTTTACTTTCAAATTATATTTGAAAAAAAAATTTCATAAATCAAATTATTTTATTTCTGATTTATAATTATATGTACCAGGACCTTAGATGACTTTCACATTCTATTGCATGCACCTACCTAATGGCAATGACATGTCGGGCTTTTAACACCAAGGTCCCAATAATGTAGTTCGGAGAAATCAATCTCAAAGACCATCTTAACCTCCGCCTTTTATCGGTATTCTTATGACGTGAGATATGACGGATGACGTCATCCCTGAAACTCCTGCATTCTTTCCTGTATCGATAGTTTAAAGGATGTTACATTAGTGACGTGACTCCATAGTCTATTGACCTTGGGTTACGTCACTTTCATTGCAGACATGCTCAAGCGGCATTACAGACAATGCAAAATTCTGTAATTACTAAAAGAGGTTCTAAGGCATTCTTATATTATTTATCAAGATCGGTAAGAGTCGATAGCCATAAGCGTTTACGTAAAACTAATTTTAGGTACACTACGAACTTATGTTTGCAGTGTAAATAATCCAAATGATCGCTTTTTTATAGGCTCTCGTGTCAATTTTTTTTTTAATATACAGATCAAGTCAATTAAGGTTTAATAGGTTCAAAATAATGTCAGGTAAAGAACCCTTAAATTTCAGGTGTAGGTTAACGACTAGCCCGCTCAAAACCGTACACGAGAGCGAAATGTCCACTAATTTGAAATGGCTATAGGAAGATTCGACCCAAACGGGTTATGATAAGTGAACCAGACCGAAATCTTAATGATCTCATTTAGAATTTTGGTCAGGTTTTGCCCAAAATTTTAATAAGTAGTAAGTACCATGCTATTTTCAGATGAGTAAAAAACTTACAGACATAATTATACCAACTAAATTTGTCTTAACCGACAGGAAAAGCAAAAGTTATAATTCTAAAAAGGGTGGAAAGGTGGTCAATGAAAAAAAACATGTGGAAAGTAACCTACACTGACCCGCGTGTTCCCTGGGTCTACGTGCCACTGTCCACGTTGAGGTTTAGTGATTGTGTCTCCTCTACCCGTGATCTGATACTGTTAATATCGATAAGCAGTGATACTGCATTTTAAAACAGATGTCATATGTGGGGACGAACTTGAAACAAAACTTTTTAGTAGGTATGGTAATGACCATATGAGTTGTGATACAAGTATATAATGTCTGTCTAGGTCGTAATGATATACTTACAGTCGAGTTTATTGTAACCCTTAGGTCGATTTGTGTTCGGGATTTAGTACGTTACTTACTCAAAGTACGTTAACTCACTCTTCCGTATGTGCGAAAATCGGTTCCAGGTATCCTGACATAGTCAACATTTCAAAATGTATCCTGACATTGTCGTACCTCATTAAGTAGGTAGACGAATAATATCTCTTAGTATTATTTTATTATGAGCCGGTAACTGAGAGGGTCCGGATTCAGTGCCGGGTTTGAAACTATTGATTTGAGCCCATCCCAACTACCAGCAGTAGAAGGGGCTCAGTAGACTATCAGTACTAGATGTAATAACAATATATTGACAGTAGGTAAACCTAAAGTAATAACCCTCCGCCGTAACCAATGTTCCAAATTTTCCAAACTATTAAACTAATTTCTCGGCGCCATAATAAAATGTTTAAATAAATCCGCAACAATTATCCAGCTAATCTAAATATAAATATCTAGTAACAATACAAAGTAGATAATTATGTTTATAACAGTTTACGAACTATGAAAATTAATGTGAACCTCCATGGTCGGGTGGGTTCACCCGGATACTCGGTGATTCGGGTATTCCCACTCTCCGGCGTTAGGTAACATAGAGATATTATAACTACTGATATAGGTACAGCAAATAATTATCTGTCTACTTGTGATAAACTGGATTAATAATTTCGTCAGCGCTCAGTCGTGCTCTTTATTCTGCACGGCTCTACATAGTCACTTATACAGACAGACAAACTTTTATCAAGATTATTGGCATGCTATTTAGTTCGTCACTTTGAAAGGATTTATCAACTTTAAGTATTTTTTATGCTATTTATTAGCTCTACAATGAGTCTGTAGCCGTTGTTGGTGCCTAATAATATATAGGTATGTGTGTTGGATGTAATTATTAATGTCAAATTGTTTATTGTTGTCGTGTTTCTTCCCGAGTGGAATTCGATAGGACTTATTATATAGGACACATTGCCATACCAACACTTCACGAAAACACTCACCGTTTCTTGTATGGGCTTCCTTAAATATTTATTTTATTGTTTTTTTTATATTTGTTGTGTTGTGGTCTTTAAGGTCGTTATTTGAATGTAGCTTGATGCAGTATAAGGAAACAACGTGTGATGGGTTCCACGGTTTATTGCGAACTGATTTGACACAACTTAATAGTCGCTATGCATAGATATAGTACATAAACGGTTTGAGACGGAACATGCCGCCCACCAAAACGGAGTTTTCTTAATTAATTAACAAAGGGTACACCCTAGACTAAATAACAAATTCATAAACAATCATTAAATTGTCCCTACATTTTATTTACAAAATGAGGACATTCTAGATTTGCAAACATTCCATAGAAGCTAATAATATTGAGACAAAAAGGACAAAATGCTTAAATAATTATTAAATTGTTCCTTCATTTTAGTTACAAAATGAGGACATTATTAGATTTGTAAATAATATTATACTGTTTATATGGATCTTACTAATGCCGTACAAGAGCTACAATATTACAAGTTACAATATTAAGAAATAATTAATATGTGACCAAGAGGTAAGACAATACTATACACTAGTAAATATGAAGATAAATTAGTTTTAAATGAAATAATATTACGATATTTAGAAGATGTAAATAGTATTGTCCCACCTTTAATCCTCCGAATTTATAGGTAATTCACATAATTTCGATACCGGTCTCCTAATTATTTTGCCACCGCACCGAAGACTATATACTCGGCACAAACCATCCTGTCCAGGGTATTTCTGTGTGATACGGCCTAAAGCCCATTTCCCAGGCGGTAAGTGATCTTCCTTAACCAATACAATGTCTCCCAACTGGAACTCGGATTTCTGGTGCATCCATTTAGGTCGCTGTTGTAGTCGAGACAAATATTCTGATTGCCAGCGGGTCCAGAAATGTTGTACTATTTGTTGTGTATGTTGCCATCTAGACAATCTGTTGACATTGAGATGGGTCAAATTTGGTTCCGGGACGTTGATTGGCGCTTCGCCTATGAGGAAATGACCAGGCGTCAGTATATTCAAATTGTCAGTATCAACCAAGTCCACAGGGCACAGTGGTCGGGAGTTCAAACAAGCTTCCACTTGACACAAAACAGTGGCCATGTCTTCGAAAGTAAGATTAGTATTAAGAACCCTTTTCAGATGGTATTTGACAGATTTCACTCCCGCTTCCCATAGGCCGCCAAAGTTCGGGCTGTATGGTGGGTTGAAATGCCACTGCGTGCCATCCTTAACAAGCAGGTCAACTAGGTCGCCAGGGATGTCTAAATTTGCCATACGCCAGAGCTCCGCCAACTCCTTATTTGCGCCAATAAAATTTTTGCCTTGGTCACTCCAAATGTGACTACATTTGCCGCGTCGAGACACAAAGCGACGAAATGCGTGTAAAAATGCGTTGGTGCTAAGGTCACTCACCAATTCCAAATGGATTGCTTTGGTGGCCATACATACAAATATACATATGTAACCCTTATCGCATTTAGCACCTCGGCCCGGTGATCTCAAGACCGGTATAGGGCCTGCATAATCCACTCCCGAATGCAAGAATGGACGAGCTGGTTTCACACGTACTTCTGGTAAGTCGCCCATTAATTGTGTTCGGTGGGTTGCCTTCTGCCTGGCGCAAATGATGCACTTATGTAAGTGAGCAGTAACAAGTGATTTCATTCGGATAATCCAATATTTATTTCGTAAATAGCTCATCATTATCTGGATGCCGCCGTGCAAGGTAGTTTGATGGGACTCTGCTACGAGTAAAGGTACTAACCCATTCTGATGACCTAAAATAATAGGATGTCTAGCGGTTTCTTCCATATTCGCATTTCGAAGTCTACCGCCCACCCTGAGTATCTGATTTTTATCTAGATAAGGATTCAGACTCTTTATTTTGCTTTTATTATCTATTGCATTTCCCTTCTGGATGTCTTTAATTTCCCTTCTAAATTCCTTATCCTGTATTATCTGTATGCAACTTTTCAAGGCTTTATCCAGCTCTTCTGTAGTGATAGTAGACTGTATTTGAGTGGTAGTACGTTTATAGTTCAGGAATCGTTTACAATATGCTATGGTTCGTAGTAATTCGGATATGGTATGATAGTTTTCAAATTTAATCATTGTTTTTCTTTCTTCTGCAAAATTTTCATGTAACGTTAAATTCACTACTAGGTTTTTTCTCATCTCTAGTTCGGTAAATAAATCTGTTGGCTTACTAATTTTGATTTCTCTTTTCTTAAGCCACTCGGGGCCATGCCACCATAGATAACATTTCCTCAAATCAGGTAGAAGCATTCCTCTAGAGACGACGTCTGCGGGATTCTGTGGGGATTGTACATGACCCCATTTGTTACCAATGTTGTCAAGTATGGTGACCACTCTGTTTCGCACAAAAGTATGCCACCGGGCAGGATCTCCATGTAGCCAAGCCAGAACTATAGTAGAGTCAGTCCAGGCATATATTTGACTTGTTGGAATGCGAGTCGCGTTGCTTATTTGCTTTAATAATTGGGATAACAATACAGCGCCACATAACTCTAAGCGTGGTAGTGTAACAGGCTTCACAGGTGCGACACGAGATTTCGCTGCTATGATACCCGTCGCATAGTTTCCATTTTCAGTTCGGACTCGGAGGTACGCGACTGCTCCATACGCCCGTATCGACGCGTCGCAGTAGCCATGTATAGATATATCTGGCATATTATGCTTTGTGGTATGTAGCCATCTTTCTAACTGTATTTCATTAACGTGTTGCAAACTCTGTCTTATAACTAACCATTCTTCTTTTATTTCAGGTTTCACCGGATCATCCCAGCTGATTCCTTCGAGCCACAACTTCTGTATGATTAGTTTAGCAGGTAGGAGGGCAGGTGACAACCAGCCGAGCGGATCGAATAATGTCTGAATTTCAGATAAGATAGTCCTCTTGGTGAATACTTTGGGCATTGTTGGTAAGTTTAGGTTATATAGCAATATATCTCGACCTATGTCCCACGATAAACCCAATGTGCGAATGGTGCCATCGACGTCAATGTCGAGCTTGACTAAGGAACTTCGTTCGCAAGGCTGAAAATGTTGCATAAATTCTTTGCAGTTTGACGACCACTTTTGCAAGATGAATCCTGCCTTCTTCAAAATGCGAGCTACATCTTTAGCTATTTCTACTGCTTCTTCAGAAGAATCTTCCCCCGATAATATATCGTCCATAAAAAAATCTTCCTTTATTGTCTGAGCAGCCACTCGATACCCTTCACCTTCATCTTCTGCCACTTGTTGCATTGTTTTGACAGCAAGGTAAGGAGCCGAAGCGGTGCCAAATGTAACGCGTAGTAGACGATAATCTTTAATGGGCTCAGATTCTCTACTCCTCCACAGAATTCTTTGCAGATCTGCGTCTTGTTTAGTAACCAATATTTGCCGATACATCTTTTCAATATCTGCCACATAGCCAATTCTTTTCAGCCGCCATCTCATCACTAACGATCGCATATCTTCTTGCAGTGGGGGTCCAACCATAAGTTCATCATTAAGGGAAATATTGTTGCTCCCTAGAGATGAGGCGTTATACACTACTCGTACTTTCGTGGTTTCACTACTATTTTTTACGACGGCATGGTGTGGCAAATAGACAGCCGGTAGCTTCAGTTCCTTTGGAGGTACTTCAATCTTTTCACGGCTATATCTCGGGTATTTCCTTGCAGTACTGCAGGGGGTTCGTTCTTGACAGGCAGTTTTACTATATATCTGCCCTCTGCATTTCGTTGATAAGTTTCTTTATATATTCTTTCGCAGGTCTCTTCTTCATTAGTTAACTTTCGTTTAGAGTCTGAATCTATTTCCCAAAATGTTTGCAGCATATCTTCAATGTTAACTTGGTGATGCATAACGATCATAGGTTCTGAAGAGTGCTCCCTTTGGATATTACCAAAAATAATCCATCCTAAGCTGGTGTTTTGTGCGCATGGGGAGCCTGGTGGACCTTTGATTATTTCACTCTTCAGAATGTGTGCATATACTTCGACACCTAGCAGCATGTCTACTCTCCCTGGTTGATAAAAGCTTGGGTCGGCCAGGGAGAGGCCTTGTAAGTGCGGCCAGGTCGTTGCAGAAGCTGTAATAGTTTTCGCTGGTAAGTACGTAGTGAGTTGCGTAGCAATGACATATGCTTGGACTGGAAGCTTGAATTGATCATCACATCTTGAAAGGAGCTCCAGTTGTACTACGTGCCTCACAGACGTATGAGTAGCACCAACACCAGTGATTGTCCCCTCGACGGGTGTTCTTCTAACACATAACATTTGTGTTGCTCGTTCACTGATAAAGTTGGCTTGCGAACCTTGATCGATTAGAGCGCGCAATATGTAGATTTGTCCCCTTAGGTCTCTTACCGGTACAAGAGCGGTTGCAAGTAAATTCATGGACCGATGGGTCGCCAGATGCGACGATATTGCGATCTCTTCGTTCTTATCTTCTGCAGTTGGTTGTGTATTGTCTTCAACTTGGTTATGATGTACTTGTACACTGTCTGACTTGTTATCATTTCTTGATTGATGTAACAGAGTATGATGGCGTCGTTTACATAATCTACAGGCCATCTGCAGGCGACACTTCCATGCGGAATGACCAGGAATCAGACAGTTGTAGCATAAACTTTGCCTTTTTACGAATTCGCTTCTCTCGTCCAGTGGTAACTTAGTGAACTCCTTACAGTGACAAAGGTTATGATCGGCTTGACACATTATGCATGACTTCGTGGGTGATGCTGTTGAAACATGAAATGTCTTTTCTCTTACTGTTTTAGCCTCCCTGGTGGTACCACTTGTAGGAGGGTTGACTAACTCCAAAGATCGAAACTTCGCCTCTAAAAACTGTCTTAACTCTTCCCATGTAGGGAGTACTTCTGCGTCCTGCTTGTAGATATTTTCTTCCCACGACTTATGTGTCTCCGTATCTAGTTTTTGTACTGTTAGATAAACAATCAGGGGATCCCAGGACTCAGTAGTTATCTTCAAGTTCTTAAGGCAATTCAAACACTCGCTAGTTGTATCCAACAACGACTTCAAGTGACTAGCGGCTTGGATGCTGAGTTTCCGTTGGTTAAATAATCTTTTTAGCAGCGAGTTAACAATAAGTCTTTGGTTTCCATAGCGTTGTTTCAGTATTTTAAATGCTTGTTCATAATTAGTTTCAGTGACAGTGATATGTTTCAACAGGGCTTCAGCCTCACCGGTAACACTTGATTTCAAATAATGCAATTTCTGCACTTGACTTAATGACATATTTGTATCCACTAGTGAAGAGAATAAATCGTGGAATGTGGGCCATTGTTCATAATTACCGCCGAATGTAGGTAGTTCGATTCGAGGTAATTTAACTGCCGTCTGCTTTGACTCGTTTATAACACTTGTTTCCATTTGATTAGAATTCTTTGAATGTAGCATATCATTTAAATCTGCTTGTAAACAGATATACAAATCTTCCACGAGGCAATAGTCTTCATTGACGAAATATGAAATTTCTATTCGTTTCTCTTTAGGTGTACACGTCACTAATTGCAAGTGTGTAGACTTAAATGATTGCCAATAGTCTTCAATACACTTAATTCTTCCTTCGATATAGCCCTTGGTCAGCCGCTGTTTAGGACATTTCTTTAGGTTAACTTGCGTCTTTTTTTAGTAAATTTGCGTTTTCTTCCAATATATTTAGTAATTGTTCACTTGATACACTCATTTTGTTTGTTATCCAACTTGTATTTTACGTAATATTGTTATATTTGTCACTATTCAATTATATTTTACTAAAAGATGCACTTCGATTCGTTAATAACCATTGGAATGCAGTCCGCTATTGTTCTCGGCAGCCGGCTGGTTCTTATCTTGATCAACGTGATCCGGCTCGAAGGACCATATGTTGTGGTCTTTAAGGTCGTTATTTGAATGTAGCTTGATGCAGTATAAGGAAACAACGTGTGATGGGTTCCACGGTTTATTGCGAACTGATTTGACACAACTTAATAGTAGCTATGCATAGATATAGTACATAAACGGTTTGAGACGGAACAGTTGTTATAGCGGCCACAGAAATACATAATCTGTGAAAATTGCAACTCTCTAACTATAACAGTTCATGAGATACAGCCTGGTGACAGACGGACGGACGGACGGACAGCGAAGTCTCAGTAATAGGGTTCCCGTTTTACCCTTTGGGTACGGAACCCTAAAAATAAACTTGATCTTTTCCTGCAACCAATTTTTCGACGGGACTTTCACTGGCAGATAGCTGATGTCACAAGCATTAGGGTTCCTTAATTCCGCGCGGTCGATGTCACGTGCTCTGCTAGTTTCAAATATAACTCTCCTGTATTGATTTGTACTCAAGTTAAACCAAAGGAAGGGCCTTGCTTAGTTAAAGGTATCTTACAAATTAAGAACACGTTATGTCCTTTATAAAATAGGTATTACATTACTATGACGCAGGTAAAAATCAGGAATTTAGTGCGAATGACTTTATTATCTCGTGCCCCCAATCATTAATAAATGATTAATGTGATAAGATTGATTAGTCTGGAGTCATTCAGAAATCATGATTATGAAGGAGATCTACTTATCAATCTCTGCTTTCAAACCTAATCTGACTTTCAAAATAGACGATTATCCCGTAGTTACAAATTAATATAAAAACTTTTAACAAAAAAGTTAAACCGCCGAAAATATTAAAAAGCAAAAAATAATAAACCTTTTTAATTTAACCTTAATAACAAAGTTCGTAAACTATTGTAAGTATACCTAAGTCATTTAGAGACGGCGCCAAACAATCAATGAACAATAAATTTTAAGAAATAACCAAATGAAATTAAGAATGAAACGTGGTCGGTTAAAAATGACGACGACGCGGTGGTATATTGGTTTGAGTGCGGCCGCACGGGTCACTGCTCTGGGTAGTTGCGAGTTTGATTCCCACTAGCGGTAAATTACGGAATTTGCCCTGGCCTGGATGTAACTGGGATCGCTCCTAGTCCTTTGTAAGGTACCCATATTAGCTTAACTGAGTTTGGGACCATGATGAATAGGTATGTGTTTATTGGCGCTTTATTATTAATAACCTGGATAGATGTCGCGTGATAACTTTAGTATCTAGCCTAATCAAAGTGTTACCACAATTTTAAACACAGTGCGACCAATACAAATAACGACTAACCGAAGTTGGAGCCATTTCTCATCTTATTACATTAAATTCCGTAATTTCGTATAAAAAAACCGACCAAGTTCGAGTCGGACTCGCACACGAAGGGTTCCGTACCATTATCTGTAAAAACGGCAAAAAACTCACGTTTGTTGTATGGGAGCCCTCTTAAATATATATTTTATTCTGTTTTTTAGTATTTGTTGTTATAGCGGCAACAGAAATACATCATCTGTGAAAATGTCAACTCTCTAGCTATCACGGTTCATGAGATACAGCCTGGTGACAGACGGACGGACGGACGGACAGCGAAGTCTTAGTAATAGGGTTCCCGTTTTACCCTTTGGGTACGGAACCCTAAAAAACGACAAAAAAAATACTTTTGTTATATGGGAGCCCCCTGAAATACTTGTAAATATAATACTAATGGTCCTGTATTTTGTACAGAAAATAGATCTCGCGCTGCAGCAATCTCGGTTATCCAATTACGCGATTATTACTTGTTTACCGTAAATAAAAAGCTAATTAATCTAACGTCACTCTCCGCTTATCGATTATTAGCGATTTCTTAGATTGATGTCTGTGATGACATAATTGATTGTGGAATTTTAACGCGGCGTGTATTATTATCAGTAATCTGGCTTTGCGTAATCTAGTGCTTCAATCAAATTGAGTCAATCGTCGTCTAATCATACTGCCCAATAGGTAAGTGTAGCGTACGGCGCCGCGGAAGTCCACATGAGTGATTTGGCATAATTATACAGGATGTTTCAGAAGTTCGAAATAATACTTTGACGTTTGCATGAGTATCGGGTATACAACTGAGTAGTAGTAGTTTTATTTAATAGAGCCCGTAGAAGTATTTATTTATTATAATTAAGATTTAAGAGGGTTTGGCTGAAAATCAGCGCTGGGGGAAGCTACGCCCCTCCAGCATGTGCTGAGCCACTACCCTTTCGGCACAGTTCACACTGAGCTCTTTTCCTTTTTTATTTATCTATTTTTAAGTTTTGTATTCTCTGTGTTCTTTGTGTCTGTATTGAATAAATGTTTTTTCTTTCTTTCTTTCTTTCTTTTCTTTCTAGTATAAAAAAATATCTAAATTCGAACATGTTTTTTGAACTTATTTTTCGTCACCGATATCTATAACTTGTAATATCTCGGAGTTTAAATTTTCATGATCTGTTTTGTGATTCTTGGTAGCCCTTCGCAAGTATAGTTTACACTGCTTGATAGGACCATGGATGTACCGAAAGGCCAAAACACGATGCTTGTGACAAATATTCAAAGGTCCATAACTCGGGTAAACTATGATAGTTAGGTATTATCTGTCTTTGCTAAGCATCCATGAGCTACCGTATATGTACCCAAAATACTATCTCGGACTTCTGTTATTACCCTGAATATTATCCACCAATTTGCATCGACATAAACCAATTCTAAATCGATAAAGGTATTTTATTGGTACATACAACTTTCCGAATTATTGTTTAAAACCAAAAACACAAAGGTTTGGTGATATATAATTTACGTCATAGAATAATTACTCATAGAAACCAAGTCCGCGCGCCGATTTTGAAGCACCTTAATTGGAGCCATAAATGGCTCCAAACGCCGGGCCGCTCCGTAGTGTTCAATGTCAATGCACGCCGAACGTGTCTCGCGAAAAAAAAATTATTATGACGATTTATGCAGTTAAATTGTGTCACAACACATCTGAAAAACAAAAGAAATGTGATAACATCACTTTTCACAGGTAAGCTTTCAGTATTTCATAGTATCTTGTAGTTAATTAAGTCAAAATAGAACAAAATAGAAACGTTTTAATTCAATGCACAGTGTTGCCCGATTTTTAAAATATTTTCCCATTTTAACTGAATTTATTGCTCCGACTAATTAATTTTAAAACATTTGCTACTGTTACTTACTGTTGTTGTTCTTTAATGTAGGTGTTTGTGTGATTTAACGATATCTATACGATATCTATACGAACGATATTTTATAGGTTTCTAAACTGATTATTTTTTAATAATTATTTTTTTCTTTTTCATAATATGAAGACTATTCGATTAGAAATATTTGTTGACTTGATTGGTTTACTTTAGTTACACAGTATAAAAATTCATAATTGTATACAATAATTAAAATATATATATTTTTACGTGTTGTTGTTTTCTTTTATTCGTTTCATAAAAATAAACATTCCCGTATTATAACAACATTACATTACCATATCCACACTTTACCACACATAGCTATTTATGCATGATTGCCAAAAACAAATGGTTATCAGCGGCCGAGTCATTACCCCACTTTCGGAAAACTGGACCTTCACTGGCAACATTACCCAAGTGTATGTGTGCGTGTCGCCGGGCGTAAGCACGTAATCGGCACGCGCCTGTGTGAACCGGTTTAGTGCTTCAATTTTGACAGAGCGCTTGTATGAAGACTATCTTTCTATGAGTAATTATTCTATGATTTACGTGGACAATACGATTGGTGTGTATAGTCTAAAGCTTTCTGCCCATTTTCCTGTTCCATACTATGACCGTGATATGCACGTATCTGATACGTACAGGCACTATGCCCAACGTATCAACACCGTGTCACCATATTGTCGTTGTGAATTGACTATCGCAACGGTCTAGTGGGAATATTGTTTTGTCTAACACGTTCCTTCCTTGCATGGTCATAGTATTAGACGGAGTACGTAGTGGACAGACTCCTTGAGCCCCGTGCGCAACGTATACGTCTCACAATTATAGAGAATCAATTATTTTAATTATTCGGAGTTAGATTTGTTAGCAAAGAATATTGTTCGGAGTCACATGCACCTGAAACTATGAAACCGCCTTGAATAGCGCGTCACAGTGGCGGCCGACGTCTCTGAACGGCGTTGCAGCCGGTGTGGGCTCCTGTAAATAATGAAAACTCACATGACTATTTACGCGAAACAAATATATACATTATTTACATTTGAAAAGTCCCGCACCGTGACTTATGTTCGACAAACAGATTACATTGTTGGAGATTCTTTAATAGTGATGTTATTTATCTCTTTCAATACATCTTTTTATGTAAATTAACAAGATAGGTACTCGTACTGATTTTGTGGGTACAAAATTAAATTAAATTCAAGTACAGTGCATTTCCGTCCTTCTCGTGGAAGTAATGCGTAAGAAAGACAGCAATATTTTTGATGCTGTCAAATATAGTTCAGTCGAAATTTGTATACAACAGCATCTACATTATTATGTATTTACAAGCAGACTAGTTAGAGACCTCGCCCCCCCTATTTGTAAGATGTAGAGCCGCGCTTGCGCACATCATCGATTACTCAATGGACCCGATAAAAAGCGTAGTGGTTTCGGTAAGCCCCAGATCACCGACTGCTGATGTAACTTACACAAGAACCAATGCGATTCGTTATATGCCACGCTCCGTTTCATGCAAACCACTGATCGATGTCCGTTTGTACATCCGTTTAAGATCAGCACAGGTACTATGAGCTCTATGTAGCTCTACTATGAGTTGCTCGCGTGTTTTTATGTTAATCGCTGGCGCTTACGTCTATTACAAGTGTAGCAAATCGCAGTCCAGTTAGCGAATAAAGTCTATACCGGGAGAGTTCTACGTACGCGGTAGTAGGCCTGCAGGATGCGTAGCAAATGATATTCGTAGCTCGTAGCGGGTTTTCACTTTTCTCTTTATACTGCCATTTGTAGAGTTTCTGATTCGTAATCATTCGTAGAGATAGAAACTAAAGCATAATTCACCAGTATACAATGTGATTAAACTATAGATTCTCAAGTTTATTCGAAACGAATACATGAAGTGAAGATTTTATTATAGTTTTTAATAATATTTGTACATGTTAAGTTGCCCTTCAAATTCGCGCAACACATCACATTCTGTTACTGTTGAACTCTCTTTGTTGTAAAGAGTAACATGGCAGAAGGCACAATTTACCAAACTATCCGTGCCTAGGCTTTTCAAGGCATACAAATAAATTAATGATTTAATTTTGTGAGAAAAAACAACTATTTATTATATTATATTATATTATTATATTCACGTATAGAGCTTTTTTGCGTTTTTTGAAATGATAAGGGTTGCAGCAGTTTTATACCAATTCTAAATCACACTATATGCAATGAATTCTATAAAAAACCTGCTGCGAGAGTTTTTTATTATAACTTACCGTGGCATCCTAATTGTTTTTTTTACTTAAGCCCACTAACTAAATGAGACAAAAAAGTCAAGCGCATAATTACATAAATAAACGTAGCAAGAAGTTAAGCGCGCTTAATTTCTTCCGCCGGATCTTCTCGAGATCACGAGATCACGTTGAAGTTAGGTTTTTCCAAGTAGGCAGGTAGTATTCATCTACTTACTTATATAAACATTCCATCACTGTTTTTAACTTGTAAAAAAACACAATTAATACATTTAAAAGCCAACATAACGTTCATAAAGTCTTTGAAATCAGGATCCAGTGTCTTCTTAAGGGATAAACAGTTGATTAAACCTACATATTACCATAAAAGGGCATAATATGGTACCCATACAGATGACGTACCGTCACCTACGTAAATTCTAATCCAGAACGAACGCAATAATGTTTAATGAGTGATTCACTGGCAGGCATCACATACCGACGTGACGGCCGATCTAAATATTGTACTAACATTATAAAAATACGCCGTCATTACAAATATTCGCGGTGTTCATATATTTTTTGATTAAATTTGTCGAGTGATTCATGGTTCATTGAAACTATGGATGCAAGATGTAATTACTTTCAGAAGTAAGATGATTTTTTAATTAACTTAAACAAAAATTACTAAGTAGTGTTGATTATTGTACCTACCTACTGTTTTGGATATAAGTACCTAAAAGTTTACAAGTTAGGTTATCGGATTACCTACATAGAAGTAAGTATCTTTAAAAAAGGGAGTGTGGAGTAAATAGGTATATACTCGTATATAGTGGTGCTGCTGTACTGTAAACATAAAATCTAAATCCGCAAGCAAAAGCTAATAGTTAGAGTAAGTACATCACAGAAATACACCATCATTCAAAATATTCGCGTTATAAATAAATGTTTTGTACGAAATTAGCCGTGTGATTCAGAGTTCAGTGCACAAACAATGTTAACCTTTATAGCGCGGACTGTACCAGATGTTTGGTGGTTCATGTTGTGATCGTTAAACTGATTTAGAGCTTATAAATAGTTGATAGATCTGGAGGATTTTATTAACCCGCGTGTTCAATTTACTGCGTAGCTTTATTTGGTAAAATATGCGAATCAATCGTGGAAGACATTGCCCTAATTTTATCATGCCAATGAGCAAAACACCATGATTTTACGAAATGAAATGAAATTGTAAGATATACTGGAATACGATAGGATAGGTAGCTAGATATTAATTACAATTTGGGTTTCGGAAATTGGTAGCCGTTAGTGACTGACCATACATTTTTATTTATTTCTTATTTGTTTCAGGTATACCATTGTTTTTTTTTTTTTTTTGAGAGGACTACGCTGTTGGCCGTTAGGTGGCCTTTACAGCTTCACCAGAGGAGCGGCGAGTGCAGAGTGCGACTCCAGCCAAGGCCTTAAGGGCGGAAAAGGGGTGGCAACTAGCTCAAGGGCGCCACAGAGGACACGACCTCGGCTTGGGCAGTTACCGTGAGGGGAGAAGAAGTGACTACACTCCTAGGTGCATAGATGCACCTACGAGCGGAAGAGGGGGTTTCTCGACCTCGCCGGCGAGGTCGGTGTCTGTTTGAGGCTGATGTCTGTGTGTTATTGGCCCTCTCGACGCCCGGGTCGAGGAGAGCAGTAATAGTGTCAGGAGGATCAATCAACACGTGCCGCGGACGGCGGCGTCGTGTTGATGATGTGTGCGCGGGATCCGGCTCGTAATTGCCGGCGGCGGCGATTAGAGGATTTAAATGCGACGCGGCTTTTTTAAAATAGCGTTCGGACGCTATTTTTAGGTGTTTGCGAATAGAAAAGAGGCCAAGATCGGAATGAACGATACCATACGATACCATGGCCATCTAAGTAACTAGCTAAGAGCAGTAGGCTTTCTTCGGTTCTAAGTTAACTTTCTTATATCGAAACTTATACGGCTCTACCTTTAGTTTTCGCTTACTGCTAGCGTTCATGTAAAACATTTATACTTTAACACGCAGTGCCCCTATATGTCTATTGTGGGCATATCATAAACTTATTATATTAATTTTGACACATGACATGAATAAATAAAAAAAATTAATATTCTTAGAAGAAGACAGACAGTTTAATTATATACATATTTTTGTCGTAGAAATGTTAAATTATAAATATCTCGCGTCAATGCCGTCGACGTAATAACGACATCCTCATTTTTACTAAGAACACAAATAAAATTATTATATTTAGGGCGTTTATGAGCTAGCCATTTCACAAAACGCACCTACTGGAGTTCTTACAGCATTACACATAGTTAAAACTGTTATTTTTCAGGAACACGTAGGTTTTCGAACTAAAAATACAATACCAACGTTAAAGCGCGTGCGCACGTTACATACACGCAACACAATGTTGAATATAGGTTATGAACACCTTACCAACACTTATTTTGCAGTTTTGTTATATATCACTCACCTTCATATTATGACAGTTAAATTTTTAGAAAAACTGTCTTAAAAATTGAAAGTAATATTTCTATATGAGGTGGTGGTTAACCCCAGTTTTCCATTCACAATGTAGAACTTGCCCTGCCCCCTGGGATATGTTTTGAAGTCAAATTCACTCTAAATGTAGGTGAAACTTATTAGGAAGTTAATAATATCTTGACTATGTAATAAAAAAAAATATCTTGTAAGATATTTAATGGTCATATAAATCAATTCACCAGAAAACACGATGCACCAGAAAGAGAAGATTAGCGCAGTGCCAACTAGGTACTTACTATCAATAAGACAACGACGACTACTCTATCAAGAATGCCTTAATTTTAGGTGACAGTTGACCGCCTCCCTCACTGAGGGTGTGGTAACTGAGCTTTCAGTTACTATGAAGGGCTTTATGAGCGAATCTGCTCTTTCTGTTTCTCTGTATTACTGGCGAATAGGTCAAAGGCCCTTTACCACATAAGCGATAGTTGAGTTACCTTTTCACTTAGGAGTACCTACGTGAACTATCACTTACCTATTTATCGGCCGAAGCCAAGGGTTTCTGCGTATCAACTAGTCTTGGATCTTGGTCTTAGCGTTACCTATTGACATCAGATTACTTTAGAATAATCTATTTCAGATACATTTCAGTTTTCTATAAATATGTGCCAGATCTCATCGTGCAAATATGATCAATCATCTTGTCGCAGCATGTCTGCCAAGCGTCGGGGATTGGTCCGCGACTTCAGGCGACAATCCGCGCTCGCTCGCGGAGGTTGGGTCGTGACGATGCGCCTGCGCACCTACGTCACCCGATGACGTGACACAGCCGCCGCGTGGTGTATGGCACATGTGTGGTGTAGTTAATTTTATGTTGCTTGAGAAATTTGTTAATAGAGTTCATATGAGCCTAGATTATTGACATTGTCGAATCTTAGTTTAAATACTAATTTGAAGGCACAATGACCTATTAAATTATTCTAATAAAATTATATCGTTGCTTTGATAAAGTTAGGTATTCTATTCTAGAGTTTATTAAGTACAGAACTGTCCAGAAATCGAGCGCAAGACCTCAAAATTAGAAGGCTATCTTGCAACGACGATACACGTCTTCTTTTTTCTTTTTTTACTGTATGTTTGGTACTTTGTCTACTTACGGAAGTTTTGTAGTTGTACATTTTTGAAGTTTTAAATATTCACATAGGTAGCTAGGAGTTAAATCGGTTGGAAAACCCAAGTCTGTTAAGTAGATAGGTAGGTTAGATGATAGTAGACCGCGTCTCAAGGTCGTTAAAATAGCTTCTTCCTCGCCGTGTTACGTGATCAATAGATAATATCTACTCATAGGGATTTGATAAGTACCTACTTCTACTACAGCCCTTTTAAAGTCCCACTGCTGGGCACGGGCCTCCCCTCAATTAGAGGGGGATTCAGACCATAGTCCACCACGCTGGCCCAGTGCGGGTTGGCAGACTTCACACATCTATCGAAAACTAGTCAAGCTCCTTCAGACGTGCAGGTTTCCTCACGATGTTTTCCTTCACCGTTTCATAGCAAGTGATAATCTCGGATGAAAATAAGATTCGCACATAAATCCCAGAGGTGCGAACCGGGGTTTGAACCTGCACACTTCGAGTTCAAGGCGTGCGTTCGACCACTCGGCTACCACTGCTTTATGTACCTACCTACCTACCGCACCTGATAAGTACCTACCTACCGCATATTTATTTTACCATCTGGTCATCCCTAAATTATCTATAACCCACTGCAACCACGTACCTAACGTTTTGTTCTAAATCTGTGGTCCTATATTAGGTAGGTAAGTAGATAGTTTACTGTTTTTACTGTGACATAGAGGCTATAAAGCCTTTAAAAACCATAATATCGTGATCGGAATAACATTTTTCTGATTCCCGAACACATCAAAAATATACGAGCTTAGACGCAAAAATAAGGAAAGTTCACAAACGCAGTCGCCACGCAACGTCTCCACAGCAAAGTATTCAAAACTCCTAATCATTTCATATTAATAACGTTGTATCATATTATGATGTTTTAATGATTTGTTGCTAAACATTCCTTTACAGGAGCTTAGGTAAAGGTAGAGAGTTGCAATATTAGGATGATATGATTACTATGTTGAATTCTACTTTTTCTTTTACGAAGTGAATTGATTTGCTTATATATTTTACAATACAATATAATATTCATATAAAAAAAGGTTTAAGTTTAAAATTATTTATTTTATTCTACTGGATTCTTTTTTTGTACACTGGCAATGATTTTGGTTGCTTACACGTCAAAAGGTTTGCCGAGTTTTCGATTCGATAAAAATGTTCAATATTTATCGCTAAAAGCAATTATTAGTTAGTTTAGAAGTGAAGATAAACAAAATAATAATATTAGGAGCAGTTAATGTGTAGACGTAGTACTTAAATCATTCCTGAACGCTACAACTAATGTGTGAAATAAACTAAAGCTTATCAGAAAATGGGTAAGTGTTCCAATTGTATGATGCTGAAATTATTAATAGGGGAGTAATAAAAGTGTTTAATGATATTATTGTGTTGTTATGTTGTAGGTGGTTTGTTTAGTTACTTTCGGGGGTTGCTGGGGGCGCGTGAAATGCGGATTTTGATACTCGGTTTAGATGGTGCCGGGAAGACAACGATTCTGTACAAACTGCAGGTCGGAGAGGTGGTCACGACGATACCTACGATCGGTTTTAATGTTGAGCAAGTTACTTACAAAAATCTAAAGTTCCAAGTGTGGGATCTCGGTGGACAGACGAGTATCAGGTAATGGTGTTAGGTTATGTTCATTTACCATGATTGTTACACTGCTGACAGATACTAACAAGGCTACGGGCTAATATGTCGGTCGTCACTGCATTATTATAATTGTCATGAAATTATTACGTACATTGTGCTTATCTATATACAGTAATAGAAAGAAAACTGGATAAGGAAGGTACATGCAACATATTTAACATAAACAATCCTATTTGTTATAATTCAACATCACACCTCTATATCTCGAAGGTGGGCACAAGCAATTCAATGTACCTATCAGGTGATGAGCCTATTGCCATTATACACAGCACTCTGATTTAGGTTATAGTCCACAACTATAGTAAATTGTGGATTAGCACACTTTACCATGACTCTTAATGGATAGTATTCCTCCCAATACTTATCTGCCATAATTAGCAAGTTGTAAACATTATCGAAAGTAACATTTCAGAGGAGCTTGCCACAGGGTTGAACCTCTTGCATTCTACCTACTAAGCTATCACAGCTGTTAGCACTCATTGTTAAAGGCTCACAAGCTAGTTGTTGTGACATTCTTATTTAATGTTTGTGTTAATATTTCAGGCCTTACTGGCGGTGTTACTATGGGAATACGGATGCAATAATATATGTGGTAGACTCGGCAGACAGAGATCGAATAGGAATATCTAAAGATGAATTGGTTCACATGTTAAGGGTGAGTAATGTACAATTATTACTGCAGTGAACCATTAAATACCATATTTATAAAATCAAAAATCACTGACTTCTTATAAAAACCCTTATACTCGGACACTGATAGACTTGAAATTCAGTATGCAATTGTCTTAGTTTTTAAGCACTTCCAAATAAAGCTTTTGACTATGTGTCATTGAATAATAATTTTAGGTGTATAGACTGAAACTAAACTGCTTTAGAATAAACCTCAGATTAATATAAATGCAAAAGGATGGTTTCTGGTATGTGTCCAAATTGAAAAGCAATTCTGCATAAGTCAGATTGTCTACACCCAAACTATTACAAAGAGCAGTGAATTCTCAATTAGAGTATTCAAAGACCAAGAGAGTGACAAATTTACTAATATTTTATGCTGGTGCCCTTAGTATGAGTTTTTTTTTTGTTTAATGGCTTCTTTCCATTGAGTCTGGCCCAATGTGATTCTGCCAATGTCAACGTTAGCATGAGTTATTAAAGTATTAGAATACTGTGGTGTTAGCACGCATGTCAAGACAAGACGTCTGTCACGGATTGGCTCGTTCGCTCTCTGTCTTACTTCATACATAAAGAGATATATTCTGTGACATAAGTCTAGTCTTGGCACTCATGCTACAACAACTGATCTAGTGATCTAATATTGTCAGTACAGCTTTCTGTTTTCACTAGAAGTCTGCAGGGAAGTGTCACCAACCCAATCACAAATGCCACCAAACCTTTCAAGCTCTCTTTAAATTGCTGAGAAAAGCCAATTGCTGGTAATCAGCAAAATAAAAATAGAATATAAAGTAAACCCAAATAAATAGAGATAAATAAAAATAAAATAGTAATTGATATGTTATGTAGATATCATGATAACATGTTAGTACTAGATTTTCAATTAAGATTACAGCTGATATCAATCTAAAGTCACCAACCTACTTGTATACAATTTGTTTCCTTGCATTTCAAAGAGGAAGTAATTTCCTGATGATAAAATACTCGTACGTCGAGATTGAACCTGTTAAGATCTTATAAATGAAACATTTTATTTACCTAGAGTAGATGAATGAAATCAAGACACCAAGAAAATATTTCTCCTAGTATACAGAATGCTCTTAATTTGCAATACCATTGTAAATGTACTGTAACTTTGTATAAACAATAAGAGGGTATACTTTTGTCCTAAACTAAGTTATACAATCAGATTTAGATTATTATCAATATTTACATTTGGTTACTGTTTACCTGTGGGACTGGAATCAATATTATTAATAGAAAGTTTTTATTTTCAATGTAAGATTATCAGATTACTAGAAGTCACATTAGCTACCAAACTACATACTGGTGCTAGGAGTAGGATCACGTCGCTAATTTAATGATCAGAGTGCGGATCATACCTGGAACCTTTCGGTTACCAAGCAAATCGCAATGACCAAATATATTGCATGATGTCAGGAAGAGGAGTTGGCGAACGCGATCCTGGTGGTGCTGGCCAACAAGCAGGACATGGCGGGCTGCCTGACGGTGGCGGAGGTGCACCAGGCGCTGGGGCTGGACGCGCTGCGCGACCGCACCTTCCAGATCTTCAAGACCTCCGCCGTGCGCGGCGAGGGGCTGGACCAGGCCATGGACTGGCTCTCCAACGCGCTGCAAGCCAGGAAATAACATATTACCTAAGGTGACATGCCACAGAGCAATTTTTTTTTAATTATTATTATAACAAAAAAAAGAAAAAGAACTATGGAAAATAATAATAAAAATAAAAACGACCAAATAATAATAAAAAAGAGAAGAAACAGGAAAATACAAGAGATGGAAAGCAAAACTAAGAATTAAGAACGAGTGACACAGTGAAAAATAAAATTTATTTTTAATTTCGGAATTCACCCTGGTCAAAATAAATGTCTCCAGGTAACACATTGCATAAGCCAAAACTATGCCCAGCTTTTACTATGGATACCATACAATGGAGTGGGGGCGATGCCAGCTACACCCAGACCAGAGCTATTTCTGATATTTAGCCGCAAATGAGAATCGAGCCCGCAGCAATCTGGTGTAGCGAGCTGAGTGGCGTACGCTCAGAGCACTAGGCCAAGCCGTCGTTTATTTAGAGCAGTGGTTCCCAAACTTATTTTGTATACTGCCCACTTTGAGATTAAATTATATTTTAGTGCCCCCATTTTTTCGCCTAGTTAAAAACTACTATAACGTCAAATTAAATTAAATTAATTGATTATTTTGAGCTATGTTAGCGGAGATTAAACATTCATTCTAACGAGACTTTTACTATAGCCCGCAAGAGTTAACTTAAGACCTAAGCGCAGTAGGTAGTACACAACGGCGCTGAGTCTCCCCCCAAGTCCCTACACAACGCCCACATTTTTTTTCTGGGTCTCTTACCGCCCCCCTTTAGGCCTGCAGCGCCCACAAGGGGGCGTTATCGCCCACTTTGGGAAGGGATGGCTTAGAGAGATAGATAGAGTACTATTTATTGAAAAAACATACTCCTCCGTTTTTTTTTCGTCTGTTAAATACAACATTCTTAGGTTAGCTGTGTGCAATCGGGCGGTCTTTGTTTAATTCACAATACTTTAACATCAGTCATTATTTATTTACAGAATACATCTGAAACTGGCGAATGATAAGGCTTGAAATGTGCGAGTGCGATGGACAGATATGAAGTAGTCACATGTAACGCCAACAGTTTTAGTATTCTACTCGGCAGGGAGGCTGCCCATTAAATCTCTTCACACAAATTAACCGCCGCCGGTTCGGTAACAAAAGTAAAAAGGTATTCGTGCTGCAACCACTGGGGCAAGCGAGTAAATTTGACTTTAATTAAAAATGTACTCTGTGTCTATATGTATAAAGATTGAATTTCTATAGCAAAAGTCACGCACAATCGTTCGCGACATTTCGTTGAAAAAATTGCTTCCTGTTATGAGTTAATACAGCTCACTTCGGTATTGACGACAGTCGAATGAGGGGTGTCTACTCGCAAAATCGATGATCTATATATCGTGACTATTGTGTCGTATCCTACTCTCACAAACATCGTATTCACTGTATTTCCTTCTGACATTCACCTGACAACAGAACAAATGTCGCGATATATCGATTTGGATAGTGGCTTAACCCTTAGCTTACATATAAGGGTCATATTCATACGACGAATCTGGATATGCTAAGAACGAATATGCAGTGACAGTACATTTTGTTTTCTACAAGCTGACTGATTACAGGACTTCCGTAAACCGACAGCTTGTGTGAATAGACCCTTAAACAGAATTA
Organism: Ptilodon capucinus; assembly: GCA_914767695.1. Taxonomy (NCBI): domain Eukaryota; kingdom Metazoa; phylum Arthropoda; class Insecta; order Lepidoptera; family Notodontidae; genus Ptilodon; species Ptilodon capucinus. Next base: position 571,010 of record OU611813.1, on the reverse strand, counting down.
TGTCATTTGTGTTTAGATTTTATTACTTATGAAAATGTTAACGTTGAATACTTCTAACCCTCCCTCTAGCTACGTGCTAACTTTATATACATCATCACGCCTGTATTCCCCGAAGGGGTAGGCAGAGGTGCACTGCAGTGCGCCCACACTTCGCCGATGTATTTTGGTCCCAATGTAATAGGGGGCGAGCCTATTGCCATTATACCGGGCACACAGGTTTCCTCACGATGTTTTCCGTCACCGTTTCTTAGCAAGTGATAATCTCAGATGAAAATGAGATTCGCACATGGAACCCAGAGGTGCGAGCCGGGGATAGAACCTGCGCACTTTGATTGCAAAGCGTGCGTTCGACCACTCGGCTACCACTGCATTTAGTGCTAACTTTGGAGGGTACAATTAAAGGAGGGCAATCTCCTATGGGAAAAAATTCAAAAAGCGTCCATCGAAATGCATTAAATAATAGTTCAAAAACCTTCCACAATGGCGCTGCTGTCGGCATGGGTATGAGGCCGTATACGTATCGAGGCCCCCCTGGAATAGGTCGGTATGCGCTACTATGGACTTTTTGCTGTTATGCCAGTTCGGTATCAGCGATTTTTCGATTACCGGTTTATTCCCGGGGGGCGTCAATATATATAGCCATGCCGACACCAGCGCCATTGTGGAAGGTTATTGAACTATTATTTCGACGGACACTTTTTCAATACACAGATGACACTCCTTTAATTCTACCCTCCATAGTGCTAACAGTTAAGTAAGTACATTAAGGCACGCTTCAAAATATTTGCCAATACCAAAACGAACTCGAATGTCTATATGCATTAAGGTTGAATTTCTTTTGTAAAAGCCGCGCCATTTTGTAAATTCGCTCGAGCTGTCCGTGTAATTTTTACGTTGAATGAAATTGTTTTATGTGTTAATACAATTTGTTTTGGTATGGCAAAGAACCAATGATATTCTAGTAAACAGATATGTTATACACGCACAAAACAACCGAAAAAAGTGTTCCGCGTAACAGCGGCAGCACACATACACACTTTTCATTCATTTTACATTAATTCACAACACGTAGACATGTGCAAAAGAGATGGCTTGATTTATTTATTTATTTATTAAGACTTTAGCACAATGATGTACAAAGGCGGACTTAATGCCAAAGGCATTCTCTACCAGTCAACCTTAGGGTGATGCAGAGAAAACAAGGTAGGTGCACTATAAAATATGTTAGAATTAATTTCAGACATTGACATATAATACTTGATAAAACCAACGAGAAAAAAGAGATAGATAGTGTTGTCACTTGCGCTTCTATGTGATGTAACATTCATCTGTCAACCAATCCGCATGTTGGTATCAAATATACGTCCTAATTAGGATGTATTCAAGTCTTCACTAGTGCGCCCTCATAACATATCTGTTTACTAGAATATCATTGCAAAAAACGTACAGCGCGAGCGTTGACGCCCAGTTGAAGCCCAATATGCGGAAAGCTTTAATGTTTTTCAACGGTCGCGTCGAATCAAACCAGTTACCTAGACATAGGTCATATGCAACCAGTGATTGGTTAAATTAATGTCGCTTAATTGCAGTTATCATATTTGATGTTTTCATCGCACGATGGGATGGTGTCCGAGGTCCTTGCCTTATGAACTTAATCAATTATAATTTGCTTATAGACATTACTCCTTGACAAAAAAAAAATTAACTGATAATGGCGAATTGGGAAGATTTTGATAATCTTCGGTTTTATGGCACAGTCAGTTTAACAAGTCGTCTTAGTATAGATAATGGGTTTGCTGCAAGTTCTGTGTAGGGGTAAGTAAATATCCAATACCGTCTTCTCCATAGAGCACACAGGGCCCGTGCCCCGGGCCCCCATTCTCAGGGGGCCCTGAAGGACCGACAATTTCTCTCACACATTTATTCTCAAAACATTTTTGTTGGGCACATTACACTTTTTTCACAAATCAGTAATCTTATCAGAAGGTAGTAAATTTGTTTTTATTATAATTAGCTTTTCTTACTTTCCAAAAGGCCCTCAAATTCTTGTGTGCCCAAAGGCCCCAGCCTAGTTTAAGACGGCCCTGTAAATATCATACTTATAATATTTAAAGGTGTAATTGCGTGCGGTATGTTCACACGCGGGCACTTCTTGTTGGCACAACAGGCCAATATTACTTAGATTTATATCGAGGGATAAAAGGCGTAGTGACTCAAGCAAGAGTCACGTTGGGCCATATTGAGTTATATATACAGGGTGGAATTTTGTAATGCCTTCTGAAGGGAAAGTACTCTTAATACTGTAGATACAAAATAGTACTCAAAGAAAACATTCCTTTAATTTTGAAAAGAAAGATAATTGCATTCAAAGATTTTCAAAAAATCGCTCGCCACACCCGGGAATCGAACCGCCTAAAAGTCTCCAAAGAGTCCCTAAAGAGTCTTCCATTCATTTAATTTACCAAGTTTGTTAAAGAGATTACATTGACCTTATAATTGACCTTAACGATCGATGCAATAAAAGTACAGGGTGTAATTTTTACACATTTTAGTCTGTTTGATTCCCGGGTGTAGCAAGCGAATTTTCAAAATCTTTGAATGCAGTTTTCTTTTTTTTTAAATAAAGGAATGTTTTCACTGAGTACTGTTTTCTATCTACAATATTATGAGTACTTTCCCTTCAGGTGGCATCACAAAGTTCCAACCTGTATATCGTTGGAATCAGCGAACTTTTCTCCATGTTTGGAGCTGGGTTTCGTACAAAATGGCGCTTGAGTCAATTCGATATTTCAACCACCGATACGTATTGGGGTCGTCAAAAATGTATCTATATTAACTGCGCGCATATTTCGGCCGACGGCGGTTTTAAATTATGAATACAAAATGTTTAGTAGAGCATCGTGTCGTGTGACTGGTGTATACATAAGTTATTATTAATTATTACTATATATTTTGTAACAGTGACGATCACCAAGTTATAATTTATATTTTATGCTGTAAGAGAGAATATTGTTCCAAATACAATATCATGTATTATACTTTTTATTGTTTTTGTTGTTTCTCAGTCAGGGAACGCTGTGATTGGGATAATTAATTTACCCTTAGATTATTTACCCTACCCGGCATTTCTAGACTTGGTTAGTCTAGAATATTTATATAAGTTGTTTAAATTCGGTCAATCGCGCCAAATCCCAAATATCTCGCCCGAGCATTCGGGTCCAAAATCAAGATAACTGCATCGACTGAATGCAATCAATGAGATCACTCAATATGATTATTATTAGGGTATGAACCCCAATTGTAATAGCATATGAAGGGCACAGGCAAATCACAGGGGATGTCCTAATTAATGAATTTTCAGAAAAAAACAATTTGAAACTGTAAGTATATTATTTTTATTGAGATGCATGCAATAACTTTTTGCTTAGAACTAACGTCATGGATATTCCCAGTTCTTTTCGTTTTGGCCATAAACAAAACTGCATTTTTGTCGCCATACTTTATTTAAATTCTAATGATTAGAATTCAAAATACCATAGACAAAGATATGATTATATAAAAAAAAATATTAAAATTTGTGACATTTTCTGTTATTTGCCTGTGCCCTTCAAATGACCTTGTGGTAGGCAACCCTTGAAACTCGGTATCAACAAATCCTTAGGTAACTTGGACTTCCCAAGCTTAGAACTTAAGTATCTACTTTATCACATGGCTATTTGGTTCTCGTAAGGACCATAAAAACAAAAAACTCATGTTAAAAACTTTTCGTATTAGTAAAAAAATAAAGTACCTACCTATTGCTTGCATAGACTGAAGAAGATTGCTTGCAATTAATCTGTCAGTCACATTTTTGCTACCTAAATATTTTTAAAGCAAAATGATTTTTATAAATAATACATAACTAGATCAGCATAGTTCCTTATAGCATAGAATGAGCCGTAGAGGTGACGATGGGGTCGCGGAGTGGCTGCCCGTTATTGGTAAGGATATCGTTTACTATAGGTACCTACTTCTTTTTTTACGAATTGGTATATAATAGAATAACATAAGGAATGGCTCCACCTGCATTTAGCGGGTATTTCAGGTTTGTTATACTTATATATTGATGAGGATCATAGCTGAGTAGACCCTTCTCATAGTACGCCTGTGAATGGCAGGTAAGTAGACTAACAGGTTGCTTCAAGGTTTGGCACTGATCAATAAGCCTTCCTTAAACTAACTCCTCACTTAGACTAGATAGATGTACCATACGCCGGAGCACATCTCCCGGACGCAGCTTAAATGGTAGCCTTCCTTGATGCACATATTACATATTGTATGGAAAATCAATTAAGAATAACAAAAGTGGGAAAGAATACGGAGTGATATAATCCGTGGTATAAGTCTTGACCTGACGCAGGCGATAGGCTGTAACGACCTCCTTATTACAGTCGATAAGTAGAAGTCTACTAGTGACATGTTATAATTTAAGTGTCATTTGAAGACCTTAGATCCTGGCTTTAAAGAAGAGACCTTAGTATAGTGGTAGGCCATCAGAAGATCCAGTTTAGCTCCAGTTTGTTAGGTACTTATAAAATGTCTCAATTTATAGGTGGTATTGCAGTAAGCGCAGGATTACTCGCTTTGATCTACAAGATGTTCTTCTCGCGGGATAACACGCGCTGCATCACGCTCACATACAAGGACCACACGTGGCCGTGCCCCAAGCACGTGTACGACGATTACAATAACAGAAAGAAGAATAAGGAGTGTAATAAAGAGTGAACTATTTTGATGAACGTAGTGTCTTTGAATTCAGGATAATTAGTTCGGGTATTGTACAGTTTTTCTGTTGGCCTCTGGCAGAGGGTACTTACCTACATAAGTCTACTACCTAAATTATGACCACTTTCAGGGTCTATGCCTGGCAAGTCTAGCGGAATTGAAGCCACGATCTGCATTTTGTGGAACGCCCTAGTATCTAACTTTTAAAAACTCGAGCTTAGTCGAAAATGATGTTAATTAAAACTACGAGTAAATTACTTAGGTTATTAACTAACTACCTAAGTTGGTTTGGATGCACTATTTTGGTTTTCTTTCACAGCAGCTGGCTATAGTCAGTTTCTTTAAAATTCAACCTACAAAGCAACTTGTCCTAAGTATAAGTAAACTGTCCAGACTGAGTTCAAAATCATTTTGTGATGTTCGTTTCGACGTAATATGGTGTTTATAAAACAAAATTCACTTTTTACAATGGCCGAACATTGTGACATGTATCATTATGCGATGTTTGTTGGCCGTTGGCTCCCAACAGGTGCGTGAGCCGACTTGCGCTGCAGAATTCGTCCTTATCACCTCTCTTTATGGTATACAGTCGACGAAATTTGGACAAATATGTAGAGAACCCTGCACGGTACGTCTTGTACGAAATAGCAGAGATATTTATGCTAATAAATGAATTGTATTATGTGCAAGTGAATCGTTAAGCACTTTGTACTTTAATGCGGTTATGTTAAGGTTTGAATTGTGTAATGCGTTGAAAAGTTTGGGACCGAAGTGTGCGGGCGGGGGAGGAGCATGCGGTCTGACTGGTTGCCCGAGCGACGACCGGAGGCTGCGCGCGCGCCGGCCGCAGGTACAACCACGCTCTTAATTTTATAATTAAGGCCCACGTGGCTGGCCAAGATTATATCTCCGCTCGAAAATATGCTCTTAAAAATGTGTCCTTATCTCACTGTATGGGTGCTTCCTCGCCATTTCCATTAATAAAATGTGTTGCGAAATCGCGAAACAACGGTTTTATTATCTTTTCGAACACAAATACAGCAAGATCGCTTATGGCTCATTTTTTTGTTTCAAGTTTGAAAAAAATCCTAAGTTGATTACCTACTTAGCTACCTTTTGATATTTATAATTTTTGACGGTAGAAATACCTAATCAAAATAAGTTTCTTAAAATTTTATTATGTATTTACTTACATACCTAGATAGACAAGTGCGTACCTAGTCCAATTAATAATTTTACAATTAGTAAAAATAGGAAATATCGAAGTGTTGCTCTATTCTTCTGAACAATTATCCCAAGCAGATATTTAGGTAAAATCATTTTTAAAGAGTACCCTCAATTGGGAGCGCAGTGTTGATACTAGAGCCCACAAAATCCGTCAAAACGCTTGCGACTGGAAGCTCCCAAAAGCTCGTAAGGGCTTATAATGGCACCGCCGCGCCCGAGTGTACAGGGCCGAGCTCTGGCACGAGTCTTGTAAAGAATTTATAGGAGAGACGGGCGCGGGTCGCGGCAGTGTCGTGCGCGCCTCGTATGCGCCTGCGCAGCGGGCACTGTGCGCGTGCTACCGGGAAAAGTAAAAGTTTTCAGTGCAGTGGAGTGCAGTGGTTGGCAGTGCCGGAGACGTGAGCAGCGGAATGGATGGCTAGGTAAACGCGAGCTTCTTTTAAACGTGAAAAAATATTCCCACGACTCTGGGAATCCGATTGTAGCCGAGCGAAAGTAGTGGCTCTTGTTTGTTGTAGATCGTTTGGAACCTTGAAACTTAAGTTTTTGTTATGGTGACTACGAAGCTTGGTTTAAACCTATGTACAAATTATAATTGGTCTAACCTGAGCTTACTTAATATTTTGAATATTATTGTGGATCTTGTGTCGATAACTTGCAACAAATTAACATTTAAATTAAATGGAACTTTGTGAAAGAATTTACTTTTGTTTATTAGTTACACTCGAGGCTCGCAAAAGGCAATGAATGCCACCGCCCGCTAAGTCTTTAACTATTGATATTTCATTGAAGGATAAGTTAAATTAATTTGTGTTTAAAAAAAATTAATTTAACAACAGAGTACAACTATTTAATTACTCAATGAGTTAAACCACCTCACATATAAAAGCTTTTTGCTAACGAAATATCCGATGCCCAACCATAACTTATTTGTAAATGGTCTATTATAGACATCGAGAGTATGTAAACCTGTCTGATTTGTACTACTGATAGTAGGTAGGTAGCTACCTACGCAGTTTAGATTTACTACATAATTTCTCTACGACATATCAACAGCTGGGCAGGTTGCTTAATGAATTAGTTCGCCTTTGAAATAGATACGAACTAGTCGAAGACTATAAACAACGTGATCGGTAGGTAGTTAATTACTGAAATAGGTAGATAAGTATATATCTGATGTGAACACTTGTGGGTCTTGTGGTATGAGACGGTTCAATAATTAATACTTTCAATCAATTATAAATACTTTTATTCCGACAGCGTACTTTTTACCAACTTTTCCAACTAAAACTGCCGCCATATTGGCGCGTCCCGCCTTTTTACAAAATTAATTAGAAGTCAGATTACCAACTAATAAACTTAAATTATTGTTTACAACGCCAAAAATTATATGATAATTAACTAAATTATTAATTATGAATTATAGATATAATAATGTATGGGTAAATCACTAAAATATCATTGGGAGTGGTTGTTATGCGTCACAACCGCAGGGCGCCTATGTGTTTCTTGATAACACTACTTAACGAAGCATAGGGCACGAGAGTGCCTCGTACCTAGCTTTGGATCTTTGACTAACTATTCAGTTGTATGGGTGCAATGCAATGCAATTCAATGCAAGATGTAATATTTTGTAGCAATAAGTACTTATTACACATTATAAAATGTATTTTATTACTAATATTTAAGATACTTTTCTAGTGAAGACGAGTTAAGCTTACGTCCGCCGATGTCATCGGGTCCCGCTAAACCATACCGGTTTCCAAATGTGCTTTTTAGTTTTGATTTACCGGTAACAGTAGTCAGTCTATCTAGAAGCATCGTTCAGTTGAAATAGCTTTGGATCTTTGACTAACTATTCAGTTGGTTAACACGTAAGCTTAAGGGAGTTTTCTAGTTCTTTTGAACTTCTGAATCCAAAGTATTATTATTATTTATCTCTATGCTTGTTGGCTATTACTTTAGGTAGGTAGATACCTAGGTACCTAGTTACTTAGTAACAAGTTGTCGAGTTAAATTTTACATAAATTAGACATTTTACCGTAGGGCTTTATTCACACGGTGAAGCTGACTGCTCGATAATTATAGGTTTAATGGGAACACATGTGCAGTGGCAGAAAAAAAATTATGAAAGCGTTCCTACGAGCTGTTGGATTATAGAACTTCCATGAGTCTACAGCCTGTGTGAATGATTCCATGCAAAATGTTCTACCAAAGCATTGAAACCTTATCTCCTCTCGCGACACTCTTAAATAACCACGTCCTGATACCTCCACTACTCTGGACACGCCCTCGTCTGAATTAGTTATTGCACCAGGTGCGCAGTGCGTTCGGCATTCCGCGGAACTCTCGCCATTGGTCTCGCTACCTGTTCTGAAGACAGTTTTGAAATATGCAGGTCCATAACTTCCTGTAACCAAATAGATTGAAAGAGTGATTTGAAATAGTACCTACTTATCTCATTTACATCCGAGATTACCACTTGCTATGAAATGGTGAAGGAAAACATCGTGAGGAAACCTGCACGTCAATAGAAAAGCGTGTGAAGTTCACCAACCCGCACTGGGCCAGCGTGGTGGACTATAGCCCAAAAATCTCCCTCGTATTGAGAGGGAGTGTGCCCGGTATAATGGCAATAGGCTCGCCCCCTATTACATTGGGACCAAAATACATCGGCGAAGTGTGGGCGCACTGCAGTGCACCTCTGCCTACCCCTTCGGGGAATACAGGCGTGATGATGTATTTATTTTATTTTTAAATAAAGACAATATCTACTCATCGCATGATCCCAAACTAAGCAACACTGTACTACTAGTACCATACAATGGAATGGGGGCTACATTACAATATTCTGAAAAATCCATTTCTGAAATTGGCCCCACTAATAGACGTTTCGTCCTTTACATAGGCTTGGTTAGCATCCCTCAATTTCGGAATTAATAACTTATTATAATAATCTACCAGAGGATAGGTCGAGTTTGCTAGAAAACACCATTTTACAATTTATCTCGATAGTAAAAATCCCATGACTAACGCAAATACTATGGGAACCAAGCGCGTCTCGAGTGAAAGTCTAATTAGAGATTGTATACCACACTTATGTATATTGTATGGTAGTTATTAAAAGTACGCAGATAATAAGAACGTGAATATTTTCATGGTTATGTCGGAAGCCTGAGAATTCCTTACTAAATAGTTTCGACTTGCTGTGAAATGACTTAGACCCCCAAACGAATAGAAAGTTATGATCCATCTTTGTACAGCACTTTGTATTAAAAAATGCAATTGTAGGTAGCTTAATTAATTCATTTAGATATCTATGAATGATGGGTTTAGTATATCTATTTCTCCTTAAACTGATAGTAGCTAACAAGGAATAAAATGTAATCTTGGTACTATGTAAGTGCCCCCGTAGACCTATACAAAATACCTAAATGATTTGACTTTGATCAATTTATTGTAGGTATCCCTCTCAATATATTTTTTAAACAAATACTTATTTCCATCATTCTCAGTATTAAACTACATACATCTACATAAGTAGATACTTTATCAGAATTCCGGATGTGTAAGCAACTTACAATCTACCTATACTTAATAGTCATTAAATACAATTCAGACAAAAGTCAACGATGTAATACACGGCCTTAAAACCAAAGAATGACGTCCCATTTCATCTTATACCTAATAGTACTTTAAGTAATCATCCTTTATGTAATGCTTAAATGATAAAACAGGGTCCCGTGTACAAGAATGCATCCAGACCCACGTAAATCCACAATCAGACAGTTTTTTCTTGCGTTTTTGAATGCCATTCTGTCAGGTACACGATAGGGTCACCACTCACCACGCTGCGAATCCAATGAGACGCCCTAAATCCCGTCTGAGGAATTTTAAATTGTAACTGAATATCCGCTGTGATGTGACGATAATGCATTTATGTTGTTTGCTGCACAACGGTTACTTTTAATTTGATTCATGACGCGTTATAATCTCTTTATACTTATAAAGCTCGCTGTTCGTTAGTCTCGCTAAATTCATTAACACCTTGACCGATTTTATATTTTTTTTTCGCTATAATGCAAGGGTGGTATCAAGAAAAAATAAGGTTGGTGGTACGACATTCGCCGGATCATATCGACGCTGGAAAGCCTAAACGTCGTACGAAGTTCACGACGTTGGTTATAGTGTTTTACACAAGGTGTCTGTATACGAGAGTCCTGTAATTCAACAGCTCGTGAAACGCTTCTATACGACATTTCGTATGGAAACGTTTACCCGAGTTATTGTACCTTTGTACATCCGTTCGTAATTATCTGGCAGCGGATTTCAGCCTCAGTTGAAGCAACAGAACTAGGTGGATGGCCTTTCGATATTCAATAAGTATTACCTACTACAGCGTCAAGAATTTTGTAATAATATTTCCTAAAAGTTAGGATCTAGAACTAACTAAACAAGTTTTGTAGTATTTCAATATAGCTAGCGTAACATATTTTAGTAAATTACGTCTTAAATATTCAGAGTTTAAGTAGGTAGGAAGGTACTTTATTTTATACTGCCTTTCTACATTACAAGCGACAAGACCAGTGACCAAAGATAACTGGCTCTTCTCCACAGTAGGTAATGGCATTCCGAACGGGTGGTAGAGGCTTTAAACAATAGCGGTAGAGCAACAACGCCATGTCAGGATCTTTTATTTTTTAGATGTTTTAAAAACTTCTTTAGTTTACACGAATCTTAGTAATCTTAAGACGTAATCATCGATACATATGTAGTTAGATAGATCGATAAAAAATATTGTGCCACCTCTTAAACTAATACAAACTATGTACACGACATAAATTAAAGTGTTGCCTTGTAACTAAAAGTGATTTCTACTAGACAACCTTTGAATTTATCGGAATTATAGTACTGCTAAAGTACCGGGTGTACTAAACTAAGGTACTATAACATGAACAATTATTCTATATCTCTATAACATATATCAATATCTTGACAATTATTATATATCTTCTGTTGTCGTATTATCTACGAAAAATAATTGTAAATACGATTAGTGGTCGAAGAGTACTTTACATTTTTTTTTATGAACTTTTGATGTAGTCGCAAGCGACGAGCGAGCATGAGTCTGATGGTAGAGCTGCAGGGTACCCGTAAAAGTATCACACATCTTATAATATTATTATACTGGTTCCACGTAATCGGTAGTCCACATTTTTGTCACGTCATCGTGAAACAATGCTACGTATTTCCCGGTGCACGACAAATTGCTCGGGATAATGAGCGGGGTGGAGGTGGGAGGGTCCGCTGCGCCCGCGCATGCACCGACCGGCGCGTACGCACGCCGCATCCACTGATTAATGATGCGGTTGCTACCGGTTGTGTTGCTGTTCACTCTGTTTATTTGTCTCTATAAGGAGATGTAAATCATGTTAGTCGTACGACTATGTAATGGGTATATTTTAGACTCTATTCACACGGTAAAGCCGGCTGTCCGATTATGACATGGTAAACGAGAACGAATAAGCATTAGCGGATCTATAGAAGCGTTTACACGAGTTGCCGGTTGATGGAAGTCGTATAAAACCGTAATTTTCGGGCAGCCAGCTTTACTGTGGAAACAGAGCCTTGTTTGGGTCTGATTGCTTCAACACAATAAAGACAATTGTTGCAAATATAACACAATGTTATGTCCTCTGTGGTCCAACTTTACCAATAACTAGTAACCCTGGTAATTACTGAGTATTAACAGGAGTGTAAGGAAACCGCGCCCACTTGGCCAATCGGCCGTGGCGAGAAACAATGGCCGGGACTCGACCCCGGACCCGCCAACGCCGGTGACCGACCACCCGTAGCATTGCTCCAAACAAACATTGAGTTCTGTAGATTTCATTTATATTGTTCTGGGATAACTAATATGAACTATTTACCTAGCAACTTAGAAAGTGAACAGACTTTTTTTCTAGGTACACATACATACATAAAGGGCTTAATAATAAAAAGTTCTAAACATTACGTGAGGTATAATTACTCTAGAAGGAAGAATAGGAATATTATAAACGATTAATTGAAGGAAGGTACCTTTAATTGGAATGTAAAGAGCAAAGTTTTTTAGACCATCGATTATCCAACATAACTTTGTAAACAAAAATTGATCCCAACCAAGGCATATTATTATGCTAAAATTCAGGTTCACTGCGGGAATATTTTCCTTTTCACGTTTGTTAAGAACAGCGTGAAGGGTATCGAATGAAATATATTTGCCTTGCAAACATCCAAATACGGAAAAGTTGGCCTACTTATACAGTTTAGCATGCACTTATCAAATGCATTCCTAGCTTTAAAATGGATCGGTAAAAGTGATACCCCTGGGTCGGCCAGCGGCCAGCGGCTCGCGCGTCCGGCAAACGGCCCACTTACAGTGGTCCACAGAGGGCTTCTTTGTGCGCACGCGCTCGCACTGAATTGCGAATCGATGACCATACCACTAAACAAGGAAAGCGATTGTTGATCATAAGTGGCCAAGTGACTTGCCATAATGAACCATAGAAAACAGATTACAATGTTAATTCATTTAAAGGAGCTTAACTTGACTTACCAAGTATGTACTGTCTTACAAGAACAAGCGAGCATTTTAGTATTTTTTTCATTTTTAAAGTTTAGATGGTACATACATACATCATCACGCCTGTATTCAAAGAAAGGGTAGGCAGAGGTGCACTGCAGTGCATCGTCACTCCGCCGATGTATTTTGGTCCCAATGTAATAGGGGGTGAGCCTAACACCATTATATATATCGGGCACATTCCCCCTCAATCTCCCTAGATTGAGGGGGAATCGCGCTGGCCCCGTGCAGATTAGTAAACTTTACACGACATACTATAGTTGTGCCTTTCCTTCATCAAGTTTAGTTCACATAGGATTTTTAATATTAGCAGTAATAAGTTTAACGTCTACCTACTTATTTGCAAGGTAGAGTCTATTTTGTCGTTGTATGCAGTGAGGATGCGTGTACGCCGCGAGCGGAGGCGGCGCCGCTGAGCGTTGCGGGCGGTGCGAGCGGTGCGAGCGGCGAGAGCGGCGCGGGCGAGCCGCGTGTCGAGCGCGCGTGCGCATGCGCGGCCTGGACGCCGCGCCGCCAGCCCGCGCCGCATGAGATACTGCGACCGAAGCCCAGAAGGTAACCCGCACTACATCTAGTCAATACCACAACAGTATAAGAGTTCTAGATTATTATTTTTGTGTATGGACACGATCAAACGGATAATGGTTTATGTGAATAACAAAAATTCTGATTCTGTATTGATGTTAATGCGATGAAAGGTATTCGGATCGTGATACCAATAACTGTAACTGTATTAAACAAGCATTTTATGGTCGCTATAGCCATCAAAGGGGCAAACTCATGTTAGAGCAACAGAATGAGGCAAGGCATGATAACTGAGTATCCAGGTAGCATAGACTGACTGACTAAGAAATAATAATATGTGTAATTGGACAGCCACAAGATAAGGCACTTATGTCTATTTCCCTAAGTCTAGGAGACGCCTAAATGTTGTAACTAAATATTGAGCAGTTGCCAGTTGCAGTAGTATTCATATTTAGGCATCATGTTTAGGTGTCACCTGATGTTAGTAGTCACGGAACCTAATATATCGGATGATTCTATCATTAGATAAACATCTTAAATCACTGCGTAGTAGTATATTCCAGTATGTTGAGTCTGTACCAATAGTTTTGAAATGCTATTTTTTATTTGGTCTTTCAAATTATGATTAACAAATATTATAATAATTTATGTTAACATAACCAATTTTGTGTTACAAATATCTAAAAGTTGTCTATTGTCTCAATGATGCATAGTGCAGTTAACTTGGGTCTCCACAATGAGCTGAATGACTTGTTTATATATTGATTATGGCCATAGTTGGGTTTGCAACCTAACCGTATTTGGTAAACCGGTTATAAAATTTAGTTATTTACAGGAAGCAACTTTTTAGTTTATTTGAGAACGGTTTGAATTGGTTTTTAGGGTTCCGTACCCAAAGGGTAAAACGGGAACCCTATTACTAAGACTTCGCTGTCCGTCCGTCCGTCCGTCCGTCTGTCACCAGGCTGTATCTCATGAACCGTGATAGTAAGAGAGTTGATATTTTCACAGATGATGTGTTTCTATTGCCGGTATAAGAACAAATACTAAAAAACTATATGAATATTTAAGGGGGCTCCCATACAACAAACGTGATTTTTCTGCCGTTTTTACAGGTAATATGGTACGGAACTCTTCGTGTGTGAGTCTGACTCGCACTTGGCCGGTTTTTTTCTTCAACACTATTGAATGTGTTAGCAAGCTCGAGTTAGACATGTTTTGCGGAGTGTGAGCTAACTGCCATTTCCTGTGTTCGTTGGCAAGTTCTACATTTTTCCTATTTACCGTGTTCATCTAATATGCAATGAACAAGTGTGGAATAACGTGTAAGTTCCTAAGCACGTGTTTGATTTTTCTAGTTTTTATTCTTCAACAAATAGTCGCCTGAAATATTTATTTAGTAAAAAGTTAACTTGTAAAGTTTTTTACAAGTGCGTCAATTCAAATAAATTTTGGGTTAACTGAAAAACATTAATTAATTAAAAAGAGAAAAACATTAAATCAGCGAAAACGAACAAAGCAGACCTCGAATATCATTTAATTTTCTATGGCGTAATTAGCCGTCATTCCTAATCATTCAATACGAATGTCCAAATTCTTGCATTCGATATGATCCCGATACCAGAGCCGCACTGTGCCGTACACAGATGGCATTCCGAGTATTCCGACGCATTGATAAATCCTGTTTCTGTATTGTGAGGCTATATTTTAAGGTGCACGTCCTTTTGCACAGTAGCCGACAGTCTGAGACGTAGGGCTGTACAAAGCAGTTATAAGAATAAGGTACACAAAACAAAAATACTCAGTGTATTATTTTGACCGACTTCAAAAAGGAGGAGGTTCTCAATTCGACCTGTTTTTTGTATGTCTGTCTACCGATTTCGACATTTCTTTGACGTTTGCTAGGAAATTCTTCAAGGTTGGTCCCATTTCTAAAATATTATCAGAAATCAACCCCTTTGGGGGTGAAATGGCGGGTTGAAGGTCACATAATTCCAAAAAAAAATTTTTTTCGACTTGAAACTTTGTAGGTATATGTATTTTTATTCGTTACATTGAATAGTTAAATGATTTTAGTGTATTCAACTGATATATAATTGTTGACCCCCATATATTAATTGTTACCACCCCCCTCGCATTGAGGGGGGCCCGTGCCTAGCAGTGGGACGTTAAAAGGGCTGCAGTAGTAGTACAAGTAGTATAGATTAAGACAGGTAATAATATTGGAATTTCTTTTAATTCGGAGTAAGTACTTCAGTAGAATTACGATAATAATGGGTATTTGAGTTAATAAAACAATTTTGGTTCAACCCTATGCTACGGGTCCACCTTTAACGCAAATCACTAAATAATTCGTCTCATCCCGGTCCAGGCGGGCAGAATACCTGCATTAAATACTTTTCATAACCGCGTCACTCATAAGGAGAATGTTTTCCAACTATTTTTTATGTTTGACGCACCAAAAACTCTTCAGTATTCTGTGACTAAGGTCACGGGAGTTCAACTTGTTAATGTTACGCACCAAACGTGGGATTATCGGTCTCGTAAGAATTTCTAGTTGTAATGAGGGCTAAAATGCAGCTTGAAAAATATAAAATAGGAAGGTAGTTAATAATTTATGCTTAATTAAAGTATTGATATAACCATCCTCTACTGAAAGGGCTTTAAAACCAAAGTATTGAAGTTGTCGCAGTCGATTAACTATGGTAATAGCCGGTTACCCTACGTATAGAAGCTTCATATAAGCTATCAATATTGGGTGTCCTGTCATCAGGCAGATTTCGGGAAGGCATCCATAAAAAAAATGCCACTGCGCATCTGTTCACGTTAAACCGCTATTATCGGATGTACGGCTTTATCGTGTGGATAGAGACTTTGTAACCGAGCCTGTCGTCGATAACATCCAATAGCATATTGAAGTGTCATTCATGATTTATGGGAAAAACTTGTCTGTAACTATTTGTGATGATTTCAAACCAACCAGCGAAGATAAAACGTAACTTTTTGTAAGTACAGCCACAAGCATAACATTGTATGTTCGTGTATAACAAACGCTGTTATTTGCCATGTGAGAATTGGTTTTAACAATAACCTCTGAATCCGGTACTTTCTCTGTTACGCTTAGGATGGGAAAATTCACTTGGTATCATGTCGATTTATATAAGGTAATCCGCACAATTACGACGAGGTGAAGTTATTTTTTTTTTTTTTTTTTTTTTTTTTTTTTTTTTTTTTTTTTATTACAAGGTACAACAAACAGCTACATTTACATAGTTATAAAAGACAAGGTATCGTAAAAACATAATGCTACAAATGCAGCCAACCCCGTTGTACACATTTTAATTTGAAGAAATATTAGGGCGGATCGAAGTTTAACTAAAAGGTTATAAAGTGTAATACAAGGCAAGTTATACAAAATTAAATTAAATATCAAGCAGTTGGTGGATTGATGCCAAGTTATTCTATATTAGTACAAGTTATTCAATATCGCATGCGGTACTATTAAGTGCTTTTATAATATTTTGTCTAAACGAGGCGGGTGTAGTTGCAAAGAATTCAATATTAATAAAATTGTTGTTGTATTGTTTCATTATTCTATTTAAAGGTGCGCGCTCACCCGCGTTCGTTTTACAAAAAGAAGGTGCAAATAAATACCGCTTGCGAGAATCTCTAATTAGTTGTGATCTAAATGGTATACGTAAGTATATTTGGTTCAGTAGTTTGTTACAATCGAAACAATTATGACATATTTTAAACAGGAATATTTGATCTAGCAGCAGTCTTCTGTGCTTGAGTGTAGGTAATGAGTATTTTTTTAAAAGAATATCGTAGGAGGACTTAGAACGAAAACAACGATAATTCGTAGCGCGCAAAAATTTGCGTTGAACTATTTCAAGTTGGTTCTGATATTTAGCATAAAACGGATTCCAGATAGTTGATGCATATTCTAGTTGGGAACGAATTAATGACTTGTAGATGAGTAGGTAGGACGCTGGTCTTTTAAACGGTGCACAAGTTCTCATTACACAGTTATATACTTTGAACGCTTTCTGAATTATATGATTAATATGAACGTCGAAATGAAGCTTTGAGTCCATAAATAAACCCAAATCTCTTATAACTGATACTTTTCTAAGAGAAGTGTCACACAGTGAGTACGTGAAATCTATATTGTTTTTCTTTTTCGTGAAAGTGATATGCTTACATTTAGCAAGACTGAGATGTAGTTTGTTATCTTGGCAATACTTAGTTAAGCGGTTAAGATCGTCTTGTAATTTGTAGCAATCATTTAGTAAGGTTATTTCAGTATATATTTTAAGGTCGTCGGCATATAGTAGGAAATGAGTGTTTTTAAAACATTGTCTTATATCATTTACGAATAAGATAAATAGTAAGGGACCCAATATGGATCCCTGTGCTACTCCAGATGTGACATTAATATTGTCAGAAATGAAGCCATTAATATAAACTCGTTGCGTTCTGTTCCTGACATATGATGTAAACCATCTCAACAGGTTTCCACGAATACCATTGAATGCAAGCTTCTGAAGAAGCAGGTTGTGATCCACTTTATCGAATGCCTTACAAAAATCTGTGTAGACAGTGTCAACCTGAACGCGTTTATCCATACGTTGGAAGAGGAAATTGGTATACAGAGCTAAATTGCTGATGGTCGACCGTTTTTTAACAAAACCATGCTGTTCTTCAATTATTATATTATGTAAACAGGGATAAATTGAACTATGCACAAGACGTTCAAGTACTTTTGATAAAGTGGACAACAATGAAATAGGGCGATAATTTGTAACATCTTTTTTATTCCCACTTTTATATACTGGCGTGACATTGGCCATTTTCCATATTTGAGGAACCACACCTTCCTGCAAACTTTTGTTGTACAGTATATGTAGGGGTATCACTAAGGAGTCAGCGGTATGTTTGACGAAGAATGGAGATAGTGAATCAGGACCAGGACCTTTAGTGACGTCTAATGATTTGAGTACTTTAAGAATCGTCTCTTTTGAGAATGACAACTCAGATAGTGAAAAATTACAATTTGGATTTATGGGTGGGGTATCAAGATTCATGTTTTGAGGACAGGTCGGTTCATATACAGACCCAAAGAAATTCGCGAAAAGTTTGCAAATTTGATCCGGTTGATCCGATTCAGTATCACTGTATCTCATTGGCGTCGGTATACCTGAATTTTTGTTGCTGTACTTTACGAATGTCCTAACGTCTTTTCTTAAATTGTCTTCAATCGATTCTATGTATTTATCAAAACATTCCTTACTAATTGTTTTGAATCTATTTCTAAATAGCGAAAATTCTTCATATTGCACTTTGCTTTTAGTCTTTTTCCATTTAATCCAGGCCTTTTCCTTATCTTTAAAAATATGAATTAGTGGTCGTGAAAACCAGACCGGATATTTGTTGGTTTTTATTGAACTCAAAGGTACGTGCATCTTAACTAATTCATATATCCTTTCATAGAAAATACGTACCGAAGCTTCAACGGGTACACCATCAAATAAAGTGACCCAGTCTGTTTCTGTAATTTTTTTGTTAATGATCGTATAATTACCTTCGAAGAAGCGATACCTTGGAACAGGCAGTGTACCTATGAGTTTATATTTAAAGTTAAACGAGGTTAAAACAAAGAAAGGTGGGTGAAAACTATCTAACGGCACGAGGGGGTTTAGTGGTGGTTCACAGGTACATGATGTATGTGTGTTCGATATAAATAAATCCAATACGCGACCCAGGTTATTTTTTATAAAATTCAATTGCTGGCTGTGGGTAGATTTCAAAAATTCGAGTAAGAGATTTGCAATCAAGTAGTTGTTATCGATTGATTGTGTGGTTATCGTTGCATAGGGATTGCAATGCTGCCAGTCAATGTTAGGAATATTAAAATCGCCAGCTATATAAAAAATGTCTAGGGAGGCATCATTTACCTCATATTGAAGAGCATTTATGAAACTCGAATATGTTATGAAGTTCTGATTCGGTGGGATATACAAACCACAGATTATGTAATACTTGTCACGTGAAAATAACTTAAGTAATACATAGTCAATAAACGGCGACAGAGGGTTGTCATCACAAATGTTGTCTGGATGATGGTGATGCGCATCGAGCAGCACTCGTTCAGCTCCCAAACCGCGGCGGATGGCTATTAGCACACCACCACCATCTCTCTTGCCGGTGGAGCCTCGATCTCTGTCGCATCTGTGTATAATGTACCTCGAGTCGATAAGTTCGTTGTCATGAATGTTATCTGTTAACCAGGTTTCCGTTAGTATGATTACATCGTAACAGTCCGCTAAGATATTGTTGAATAACGTATTTAGTTTCGTTCTAAGTCCTCTACAGTTCTGATAGTAAATTGTAACTTTATCTGCCATTGTTGTCAGCTAAAACGTGGAGAGTAGTACTGTAGATCAAATAAGCCTTGAAATTATGTAAGGTATTGCTGGTTAGATATTTTACAAATAAAGATGGAAAGCTTGTCATATTACTAACAAAAAGTAGGATCAAATCACTCTGAAACGCAATTAATTTATAAACATGATAGTTGTTTATGTATAAGTAATAATTAAACAAAAAAACTGATAAGTATATTATGTTTCTTACATAGGGCTTAGAAATATAATTATTAAAAGTAATTAAACTATGTAGACAGTAGTGGTTTATGGAGAAATTTAATAATAATTGAGCTGAGCGGGTAGTATAAAAGTGAATACCGGCGATCCAACTTACGTGTAAACATACAGAGTAGATAATGTTTGAGAGACTCCATATGCGGTAAAAAGTGTACATATTAAGCGAAATGAATATTATTTTAAACGGTGATGCGTAGGTATACATGGAATTGAAAAGGTAACAGTTACTTAACTTGAGTGCTGATTTTTGACAGATCGTTTTGCGAACGAATGGAAAACACTGGTGATGTTTCATTTCGCCTGACAAGTATACTGCCATGCTTAATCCATACAAAACGAAAGTTATTCATCTTTGCTGCATCGCGAGCCTGCCTGTATAGATTTTTATTTTTCAAAGTGAGATGCTCGTTCACATATATTTTGTGGGAAGGTCCAGATATATTAAGTTGTTCTGAGGTAAGTCCTTTGTGTAGACGTACAGCAGATATTAAACTATCCCGCAGCTGCCGATTACTTAATTTCAAAATGATATTCTTCGGGCGTTGATTAGGAGTAGCATGTGGGACACGGTGAATGGATATAATATCTTGTCTGTTTATAGGTTCCTTTACTATCGTACATATTGTCTCCAAGATGGCAATAAGATTTTCTTGTCTCTTATCGGGTATGTTTGCAATTTCTACATTACATTGACGTGATTGTTGTTCCATATTATCAATTTTTGCTTCAAGGTCACCAATTTGCGGATAGTTGGAATCTAACGTAGTAGTTCTATTCTCAAGGGTACATATACGATTCGTCACATCTTCTGTTTTAACTTTTAACTCTTCGTACTTCTCGTTGATAAATTGTATAGACGATTTAATTTCATTGAAATCGTTTATAAAAGTTTTAAGCTTATCATCTTGCTTTTTGAACCATCTTTCGAGCATAGATGTCATGCTGGATTGAAATTTTTGCAATTCATTGCGTAGGTCTTCAATGTCAGAGCTGGGACGTACTTTCCGATAGGTAATCTGTGGTGGGGGCGATTCTTGGTCTATGAGCGAGCTGTCGACACTCATTTCACCTGCTTTGTTTTGAGAATCCATAGCCACAAAATCTCTGCCCGTGAGTTACTCTGTGCTTCTGTAATTACGCACACAAGTGAGCAGGTATATCGGTGAATGGCGCTCGAGCACGATACCTTAACACGCGAACGATTGCAAGCGCACAACCGGATTGCCCGACGTATAAACGACGAATAGAATATATATATTATTTAAATCTTCAAATTACTTATTAATTAGAGAATGCTCTAAATCCTAGGAGACGTATTATTGGTAGTGTACCGTAGATCAAGCCGGTCAAAAAGCCTTGCTAGAGCCTTTTTTTATGGGACTAAGCCTGCCACACATTCCCACCACTGTAACTCCTGCAAGCCCGAAACAACAGCGGTATCCAATGAACCACCATAGACCATAGGCCAGTCCCGGGGAAAAGCTAAATTGTCCTGGAATCCAGGAAGTGTATACATTTTTCTTCCAACTCCTCCTACACCTTTTTCGATTAAATTCGTGCGGGTTCCAAGATAATTTAGTTTGTCCCCGGGACTCACCGAGGGTCAAACCTCGTTGTCTTCAATGGACACCGCTGTCGATCCTGGCTAACAGGAGTAACAGTGGTGGGAATGTGTGGCGGGCTTGTCCTGGAATCTACGAAATTAATCGAAAAAAGGAGTTGGAGGAATTGGAAGAAAAAAAAAACTACTTTCTCCATTGCAAAGCGGGAGACAAAAATAACTGTACCTGAATAGCCGAAGAAATAAAGAAAGCACAATGCGAATTTACACTGTCTTTAATATGCGCTGCATCTTAATCACAACAATATACCTACCTCGCTGAACGAACAATACTCGTGGAGTGTAAGTTCCAGTATTTAATGCAACGAAAGTAACTGTTGCTTGATTCATTTTATCATCTTTCTCATAGTTTTTGTTATGCTTTAATTGACTGAGGTAATTTTAGTTAATTTTTACTTTTATTATTCATTGAGTAAGCCCCGAAATTTCTAAAGCAAGATTATGCTGATTATTCACGACGCTTTTACATAATGGGTATACCTACTAACTAATTTACACACAATGTGCATGTACCCTTATATTGTTTTAGGGCCAGTCAGACTTTTAAATGATCTCTAAAAACCCTATCGTAAGGATCGAAGGACCTACATTATAAAAAGCAGGATTTTATATTTGTTGTTTTATTATTACCTATAATATTGAGACCTTTAGCTAACTGTGCCAGTGACCTCCCCTTCGATTTTTCTCAACTACCTATCTTGAGCCATTAGGGACCACGTTTTCCCCACAAAGGTGTCCAATTCACTTGGCTATGTTATAATAATACATAAATTTTACCAAAATGATATAGTATTATTTTATGTACAATATCATAAAATAACCACCCATTTGGAATGCAACTAGTTTGGAAAAGAACTGTCAAGAAGCTCCATATATTATTTACTCTTTCAAATCAATTGTAGAACTTATTATGTTATAAATTGTTGATTACAATTTCCTTAGTACCTAGTGTTAATTTATTGGTTCCGGGATATCTTTGTAATATATTAGGTATTTAGAAAATCAAAATAAACTGCAATGATAAGGTAGTTAGTGGCGAGTTATTATAATAATATTCTCGCTGATAACGTAACGGAAACGCACAGTATCATAACGACCGCGCACAGCTCTACCATGCAAGCGCTCGATATATTTTCGATCGATTTCAACGCGTACGTAATAGAACATTATCGAGAAACCTTTAGAATTCTTTTCAGAACTTACTTGCGGCTTGTAAGTAAAAATAAATGAACAGCAATGTCTTTGCAACATTCAATGCGACTTTCATTTTGAATTTCATTTATAAAATGTTTACTTATCAGATATCATCGCCGTACAAAATTTACTGGAAATAAAATTATCGTAACACAACCCGGACACGTGCACCGGGTCCGCTCGGCCCGGGCGCCGCGCCAGAGCGTATCATTACAGCGGCGAATGAGTCCGTAATAACCCCCTGCTTCAAGTGTGCTCTATATTTAGCGAGCACAACTTATGGTATCATTCACCTCGCATTCAATTCGAACGCGTTTCATATGCAAGTGCATACATCGACATCTGATGATATACAGAAACATTAAAATCGTCTATAAAAAGATCGATTATATCGACCGATCTCGATGGCCATTAGCGTTCGGCTCGTGCGTGTCTTTGGCTCTCATCAAAACGGTAAGATTAATCCGTGGATAACACGTGTGTCGGCGATGAGCGCGACGCGACGCGTGAGACTGTAGCGGGGCGGCAACAATGGTGGTCGGAGGGCTAACGGCGAGCGTCAGCGTCGGCGGCGCGGCGCTCAGTGCGGCCGGCTCGTCCGCGCAGACATGCTGTGCCCCGCGCGATGCTCGTGCTTCCTCTGCCGCGAGCTGCAGTCCTGCCGCGCCGCCGACGCGAGGAAACCCAAACACACCATGTGCGACAACTTCATACTCAAGAAAGCGGAGGCGTGGGAACCTATGAAGTTCATTCGCGGGGCGGCGAGACTCTCCGTGAGACACTGGCAGAGCAGGGAGCCGATAACGTCGACCAAGACTAGGATCACCACTCACAAGTCCACGAGCTGTGAGCAGCTGTACCCGCATCCTTCGGAGGACGAAGCCGGCCCGTTCGGCATGCGTCGAGCGCCGAGCACCGATCGTGTGCAACCACAATCGGATCACAAGCCGCTGTTCAAATTACTTGGTAATTCTCGCTCGAAGAAAACCAACAGTGGTGATGTTACGGAGTCTAAAGTACGTCGAAGTGTTCTGAATTTCAGAAAAAATGAGAACCACAATTCTCAGAATGTTCACGAGAAATACATACCTCTGCCGCAGGTGTCTTCCCCCAAGGAACACATATACAGTGAGCCAAAAGCTTCCTTGAGGAGCTCACAAACACAATTGGATGACTGTTGTAGACCACCCGTGTATCAAAGTGTGGAAAAGAAGAAAGAAGACAATATGAAAGGGTCTGCAGACAAAAAGCAATACAGCAACCGTCTACCGTGCTATGAAGAACTGGCACAGAGACTTTCCCAAGACAAAAATAAGAAAGCGAATCTTCCACTCACAGAAGGTGGTCTAGCAAACAAAATAACACAGAACAATAACAAAGTGGTCATTTACTTTGGTGATTCCATAATAAGGAAGCATAACGATCAAAAGAAAGATGACCTCAAATGGAAAGAAGAGGTCCCCCAAGAAGAAGTTATTTACGCAAATGGACTGATCGAAGAAACTACTAACTTGGAGATAGGAAAGGAAGTAGATAAGGGTGGAGGAACAAACATGGTATCTGAAGTTGAGGTTCCGGAGGCTATTTATTCAGAGATAAAAACGAACGATGTATTGGACACGTTTAGAAACGATGCGACATACAAAAAGGATGTTTTCGAAACATTTGGTTCAGACGGTTTTCTTATTGTGCAATTCGAAGGTAATTTTGAAAGAGCAAGGCAACTTGTGGATCTAGTTCAGGGAACCAGTAAGGACCATCATGAAGCGACAGTTCTCGATGAAGAGGACCCTTGCGACTGGAGCTTTATCCAAGACTGGAGGAAGAGGTCAGTATCATTCTCGTTTCAGACAGTCTGACCTGGATTAAAACAGCTATGTTTTATAATAGCTATATTCATTTAACGGTTACGGTGTCTTGAGAGTAGTAGTTATTGTTAATTGTGAAGCAGGTCGACAGGTAAACTAGTTTACACATCGTCTCTGTATCTTTCTAACTAAAAATGATATTTTAGTTTAATTCAATGGGTGTATGTGGACATTGTTGCATTACATTTAAATATAACAACACCCGAATACGCAATTTTCAATCGAATAAGTAGATGTCCTTAAAAAATCTTGCAAAAGTACATTTCTTGAACGTGTAGCAACTTATTGCAGATTAAATATAGCTTGCTACGAATGGGAAGAAATGTCACTTATTAAAAAATTATAACAATGTGTTTTGAACGTGTTTACTACTGTCTTTTGTAGCAGTTTACTTAAACTCAGCAATTAACGCGAATATTTGCGAGTGCTCTCATCGTTGACATTACGCAATGCCGCATCTCACTGCTTGTATTTGCGTTTGGACACCCGAGTTAATTTCACAACAACGCCCCGGATTATAGTCAATGGTTGGTCGACGAACTCGTGTGATCTTCACACAGATACAATCTTCTTCCACATTAACAACAAGAGTTACGGCACTCTCAGCCGTATTGTCTTATGTAATGTATCATTTTTGAGGCACTACCTGAAGTCGCTTCGAATTCTATTGGATCTTGTCAGATGTTCTTTTGTTCCGCGAATCACTCGGCTTCTTGTCTCATTGCAGACCTTTTGTTTCGCCACTTCCTTGAGAGTTTCGTAGCTAACTGCGCAGTTTTATAAGCTGTATTCATAATTAAATCTAATTTATTATATATACCCATTATTGTCTTAAATTCCTAACAAAGACTACTAGTTTTTACTGCTTGTACATAAGTTAGCTAGTGGCTGAGTATGGTTTTTAATCCACCCCTCAACTTGGCTTAACTTGAATGACAATTGTTCTACATTTTGAACAAATCCTCAAAATTAAACTCATTATAAGAAGAGTTTGAATGAAGAGACGATATAATCCAATGGAAAGTCTAGAAATTAATAATATCATTAAGTAATACCGCTACCTACCTAATAAAGATTAAATTTTGTAAGTTACCCACTTGTCCTATGGAGTAAATCATAATAGTGCCCACTTTAAATAAGTCCCATGTCTCCGTTGCATAGTAATTTGGGATGGAAATAATCTAACGAGCATAATATGTAGTTCGTAAGCTATAAGCAACCACTAGCAAAAATGTGAATTCTGGTAGAAATCCTGAAATAGTTCGAAGTTGACCATTACTAGAATAAAGTTATATCTACAACGATTGTAAAATAGACTCTTAGTGTGACAAAACAAGGTCTTATATACAATGTTTATCAACTATGTCTTTATTTTTATACCCGTCGAAATATCCATGTTAAAATGATCACAACACAGTTAATACCCGTGAAGGGTACCCAAGGACAATGCGATTTTCATAACATTCGAATTGCCTACACATGCTTTTCATTTTTATACCTAATACCTCCATATTAGGTACAAATTCGCTTGTAGTTCATGGTGCTATGATGGCACCACAAGTGATGCCTTCCATGTATTGTGTTCATGCATGGCCGATACTTATTAAGAGTAGGTAAAACGTATTTTTTTGTTACGACAACGTGTCGCTACATTTTATTATAGGTATCACAAATAAACATTTATTCTTCTTAATGTATTCTTAAAGTCTTATTCTAGTCTTAGTCATATACTTGCGCTAACCATTTAGGTTTTTTAGCTCCCGATAACTATTTGAATCGTTTTCACTATTTGATAGATACCTTTATCAAAGGTATGATGCCCTTACTGACATCCTTATAGGTATGTACCTATAGCTACTCCTTACCATTATCAGTGCATATATATGAACTTTACCTCATTAGATATTAGTTCAAAAACAGATTCTACATGTGAACAAATAAAATACCCTATAGCTTGCTATTATACAGGATGTATCAGAAGTCCGAAATAATACTTTGGGTAAATATACGGTAGCTCATTTGTGGATGCTTAGTGAAGACAGTTTATACCTAACTATTATAGTTTCTGAGTTATAGACCTTTGAATATTTATCACAGGTATCGTGTTCTGGCCTTTGGGTACATCCATAACCCTATTCAGCAGTGTAAACTACACTTATGAGGGGCTACTACCGATATTCACAAAACAGAACATGAATATTAAACGTAGAACTCGAGATATTACAAGTTATAGAAATCGGCGACGAAAAAAAAGTTGGAAAAACATGGTCGAATTTCGATCAAATTTTTATACCATTTGGTTGTGTACCAGATACTAATGCAAACGTCAAAGTATTATTTCGGACTTCTGAAACACCCTGTATTTAGTTATGTAGAGCTTTGTTAAGTTTTTTATTATTATAAAACAGTATAATTTCCCACGAATTATTATCTAACACTTCCTTGACATCGTTCTCCATCAAATCAGACAACTAATTTACTTCTTAAAGTACTGCGATAAAGTTCATTTTTAACTGTTCGCCATCCGCCAAATGCTTTCTCCGCCGTTTCCGAGGTATCATGAGATGCTTATAAACAGGATATTACGTTCGTTGTTAAAAAATTCTCTGTAAGACTGTGTACTTTGGTTTTTAGTTAATTACTGATACGGAATAAAAAATACTAAGCGTTTCCGATTAATAACGACGGTGACAAGAAATCGCTTCAATTAACATCTCTTTTCCGTTCTTTATTTTATAAATGTTGATATCATTTAAGAATTTTTTTTATAAATAATTACGATAAAGCCCCAAGTACACTGGTGGGTCAACACGCGCGCGTTGAAATTGTTGTCAATACTAAAACGAACTGTATTGACAGCGCGAGCCTATTTTGACGCAATTACGCTACAGTGTTCGCAGGGCTTAATGGTAGGTAGAGGAATACATGACTCGGGGGTCTCAAGTCGGGACAATTAATTTATCTGATGTTTCTATCAATTATCTACTCATCTGTATCTTGCTATAAAATGTAGTTATGTGCTCATGACATAAGTCAGGGTTCTACTTATCGACAACTGATACGTCAGTTCAATATAGAACACAATATAATATATTGTAGATTAATAGTTTATTTAAGCCCTTTTAGGCAGCCACCTTCGCCGCAGCGATCGGAGTGGACGTTTATTAGTTACAGAATGTTCAGTATTATAGTCCTGAAATGTCATCTCGCTCTAAGCGAGGTATGTGTCATGAAATTAAAAGCAGCGTTAGGACCGAACCTCTGTTGCCACGACCTAATGGTTGGGTGACTCTGATGAGTTGAATCATCCTCACATATCAAAGGGATATTAAAGGCCACTGACCTTCGATCAAATTGCAAACCCGCTTTACTTTCACGAGACAAGTGTCACAGTCAACTATCTATCCGCATTATAAAGACATAACAGCATCAGATTGGTTGCGGCTATCGGCGACGCGTGGTGCGCGTGCACATCCCGTTGCGCCGCCTCCAGTCACGAGCGCACCCGGGCAGCTGAACTCAATGATCCGGGCCCGTTATTGGCTCCGCGTTTAAGGCTCAATTCGATTGGTTATGGTCGTTAAGTGGGACCAATCAGAAGGTTGTTGACAGAGACGCAGATTGGTTGACAACTGTTATTGAACGATTTCAAGCTTAATTCGGTCTGCGTAGTTCTGATTTTCAGAGTTTTTTTAACGGACACGACTAGCTCAATATCATATAAGTAAACAAGCAACTTACTTTTGTCAATTTCGAATATACATTTTTTTTTCTTTTCGAAACGTTCAAACTCTACACTATAAAGTGAGTAGCCCTATTGCCTCCTAGTTATTGGCACTTTTCGAGCCTACCTACTTTAGGTTTACATAGTTTACTCTGCATCAATGTACAAAATTATGGTTGCGGCCTACATCAGACTGAAACGGTAGGACCGTAACAATAATGATCAAGTGTTGACCTCCGCCTATCCTTTCGAAAAAATAAGTGTAATAGTTATGGCACAAACAATATCACAGGTCTTTTTTATACAGACCTTCAAGCGGTGGGCGGCCATCGGAAGAGGGTGCGTGGTGCGGTGGCGTGTCTGGGGCGCGTGCGCTGCGTGTGCGCGTGTCCGGCGGCGTCCCCGCGCCCGCCCACGCCCGTCGCCTGTCGCCGCCGCCGCCCGCCCACACTGCTACCACGCCCACAGCACCCGGCGCCTCTAGTAACAAAGGTATAGAGGAAAGAGTTTAATTTAAGCCTAATTTTCATTGGCGGATTTAATAGCCAGCTGAGTAGGCTGGAGTCTAGGGCGGCAGATTTAAGAGGCGGAAAATTTGGCTTATTTTTTTTTTAAATGGTGTACCTATTTAGGACACAAAATATAAAGTTACAATTTATGTGATTAATATGATTGTGAACTAGGGTATCGAATTGCAGAGGTCGGTAGAGGTGGCAAGAGCCTACTGGCGGCAAATCTGTAAATCCGGCACTATTCGTATTGATACGGCTTCTTTAAGCAAAAATAAATTGAGTAGGTATATTGCCGCTCTTCTCACGAGCCGCGGCCATTACGTATGCTTGAGATAGTATTTTTTTAGTTTAATCGTAGTATAGTTCCTACAAATTTAGCACCAATACCTATCAAAAAGTAAATAAATATTTGTGAAATTCGAAAAACTAAAACACCATTTTTTTTTTAAATAAGGTATGCTATTTCAGAGGCAATAGCGTAAAATAGTTTCAGATAATTTTATATAAATTAATCACCTACTTAACAAACCTACATTCGTTAAATTAATTACCATTAATACTGAGAGATTACCATCAAAACACAAATGGTGTTCATACCCAAACTGAAATATACATGCATCACACACACACACACACACATACACAGCCACACACACACACACACACACACACACACTATCACTGCATGCACCTTATTGTCGTATGATGTCTATTTCCTATAAATCTTGATTCTATGTGGCTTTATTATAAATTAATAATAATGTTACTATGGGTGTGGACCTGGTGATCTGTAACATAGGCACAAAGCCTATTTCAGGCACGAGCTCCTTACAAAATCTAAACATTACTATACCCACTATGACTATTTATATTTGTTTTGTATTTTAACATTGTGAGGAGAAATAAACGAATTTTTATTTTATTTATTTATTTTATTAATTTTACATACAAATCACTTATTTACTTAGGTAGAGCAAGTTTAAATTTGATATTTTTTTCATGTAAAAATTATATCTTCGTTAGTAAATCACGAAGACATCGTCCAGCCCGCACCCGATACCCCAAGTGCTGCTCAACTGAAGGCAGTAACTGCCGTATCGCAGCTCACAGCTGCGAGCTCTCCCGTGCGCAGTGCGCCCGCGCAGAGCAGCTACGCGCTCGAGCGGCGTCCTAAGCACGACCATCACCATCGCGTTGAACCCCTACCGCCTGTCCAGGTCAGAATATACTCTCCTTTAACTATTTACTGCCCCTTTACTGTCTTGCGTCAATGTTTTAAATATAACTTGAATGTTTTAAATATAACTTTAATGTTTTAAATATAATTTTATTGTTTTAAATATAACTTTATTTTTTTTGAATATAACTTTAATGTTTTAAATATAACTTTCAGTCTTCGACGGTTAACTCGATAGGCACAAAATTGGTCAAATATTGCATTTACTATTGAAACGACAATACTTTAATGTGTGGCTGTAAGGCCCCTGATAATACAATCGGTCAGTTAGTTAAAGCTCCAATTTGCCATTTGGTCACTTGTATGTTGTGCAAAACAACGTAAAGACAAATAAATAAAATAATTTTAAAATCAGTTCTAATATGCTGGATATATAATATTTGTGAACCGATTTCGGTAGCTCGGCATATAAACTTAAACTCCCCATTTTACGACGATGTTTTCTTTACGAAAATTCTCTGATACCTACGTAGTAAATGTACCGAGTTTAAGTGTAAAAAACCGGCCAAGTGCGAGTCGGACTCGCGCACGGAGGATCCGTACCATAAAAACGGCAAAAAAATCACGTCTGTTGCATGGGAGCCGCCTTAAATATTCATTGTATTCTGTTTTTTAGTATTTGTTGTTGTAGCGGCAACAGAAATACATCATCTGTGAAAATTTCAACTCTCTAGATATCACGGGTCATGAGATACAGCCTGGTGACAGACGGATGGACGGACGGATAGCGAAGTCTCAGTAATAGGGTTCCCGTTTTACCCTTTGGGTACGGAACCCTAAAAAAGATATTTTTGTTTTTTATGACGTTCAGCCCCCAATGCCATTCTTTAGGGGGTTGATTCCTGAAAATATTTTTAGAATGGGACTAACCCTGAAGGATTCCTTATTGAAAAATAAGTACCGAAATCTGTTTACAAACGGAGACCACCTAAAATAATTCATAATGAGTTAGCAGTCGAATTGGAACCCCTTTGTTTTTAAGGTTCCGTGCCCAAACGGTAAAACGGGAACCCTTTTACTGAGACTTCGCTGTCCGTCCGTCTGTCACCAGGCTGTATCTCATGAACCGTGATAGTTAGAGAGTTGAAATTTTCACAGATGATGTATTTCTGTTGCCGCTATAACAACAAATACTAAAAAACAGAATAAAATTAATATTTAAGGAGGCTCCCATACAACAAACGTGATTTTTTTGCTCGTTTTTATAGATATTGGTACGGAACCCTTAGTGCGTGAGTTCGACTCGCACTTGGCCGGTTTTACGAAGTCCATCTACTATTAATATGCAGGCATATTACAACCTGCAATTAACAAAAAATCTCAATAGTAAAATAGCTTGTTCATGGTTCGTTCGCTTTGTTAAAGTAAGTAGTTCTTAAATCTTCTCAGAACACTGTACATACAATTACGGACAGACGGTAATGGGAAGGGCTGTTACGGTTATGAATAACATCAAAGATAAAACACGTACTTCGGAGTAGCTAATGTAATTAGGGCTAACCAAAGCAAAGCCCTGCGTTCACTCGGGCGTCAAAACACGCACGTAAATTGTTTTGCCAATAACAAAACGAAGTACACAGAGTATAAAATTTATTTACTGAAATATTAAAAGTAACAAAATAAAAATTGAATGAACCTAAAACTAAAAACCTTAAATAATATAATGATTAAAATATATTATTAAAAGGAGTCCCTTTAGACAAAGCTCCGAAGATACTGGCAGCGTTCCCCCTTTGAATAGCTAAACTAATTCATTGTCCGAGGTAGCTGCCAGCTCTTCGGTCTCCTGTGATGTCGACTAACCTTTTTGATAAAACGAAGTGTATGGACTCATACTTATTATAATTCATTCTTCCACGAAGGAACATTAAGCGCGCGAGGGCATTTTAACGCGTGGTGGCGTGGATTTTATCACATAAACTTAATGTCTATGTCAGAGCTAATTTAGGTTATAGTAAAAAACAAATTGGCGCGAATTTTGACATCTCAGTATGGCCCGGGACTTAATAATTGTGAGCGAATGATGTTACTACTAATTATAACGGATTCCGTGTACTCGAAAAGGCAGTGGAATGACTCTGCTAGTATGAGATAGGATTTTTTTTGGTGATGTTACAATTGTTTGTGTGCTTATAACTGAGTACATTTCTGACTAACCTTTGAGATTTATATAGGTGTGATGATTTGTAATAAAAATAGTGCTTTTATGCTATCGCAGTGTTTCCCAAACACTGTTCTGCCAGAGCCCGGTAATTTTCACACTGCCCCTTCGTGACCCACTTAATACTATTAAACCCAAGCTAGTATTTTTTTTTATTAATACTACATATTTTGGTATTTAGTAGGCACAAAATTTTAGTGCGAAGTATGGAGCTGCTGCTCATTTTTTACCAAAGGTTGCGACCCGGTATTATATTTTGATAGCCCGGTATCGGGTCACGACGCGGCTAATGGGAAAGGCTGCTATATCGCAATATCGTTTTAGAGAACCCCACATTCATGGATACATGGATTTATTCAGAGTAGGTATATCAGTAACGCAAAACAATACTTTAAATTGGTATTGGCTATACAAAAATGTGTTAGATTTTTTTTTATATCCACTAATTCTCAAAACTTGTAATATCTCCAGTCCTGTGCGATTTTTTCAGGTGTTTTTATTTAAATTAGTAGCCACCCTCCATACGTGTAGTTTACACCGATCACAAACCGATTCCTGTGACAAATACTCAAAGGTCTGTAACTCAGAAACTATGATAGTTGGGTAAAGTCAGCATTCACCAAGCATCTAAATATTAGCTACTCTATATACAAATGTAAACATCACCGATAATACCTAAAATATTATTTCGGACTCCTGATACAGCCTATACATATAATGAATTATCATAATTTAATTAATAAACTTTACCGTTCGTTACGTAAATTATATTATGCAATTTATGATATGCGCGCACACAAAGTGCTATCGTTATATTCGTTACATCATTTCCACTTCCGTCATTAAACGGAAATTATAATTATGTAGGTACTATCTGTACGTTGCCTATTCAAGTGAATGAGTAGAGAGGTACCTTTCTCCGCGTTATGTGTAGTAGCGTAGGGAAACATAACTAAATATCATGCGCAGACCTAGGTGTAGACACTTGCTCTATGCTTCCTTGGTTTGTTCAATTTTGTCAAAAGTAGGTAGAGAAAGAATAAGAAAGTGTATATATGCGGTAGCTCATATGTGGATGCTTAGTAAAGACAGTTTCATACCTGACTGTCATAGTTTCCGAGTTATAGACGTTTGAATATTTGACATAGATATCGTTTTATACTATGCAGTTGTCTACCCGATACTGATGCAAACGTCAAAGTATTATTTCGGACTTCTGAAACACTCTATAAACACGGCTAGATGTTAATAAATATTCTGTAACGTAACTTCCCCAACTCTACATTTTGGAATTAACTGAATCTCGTGATCATTCATCTCATTCAATCCCTCACTGCAATAACGGTTCATTTGAACAAAATACTGAGATTAACTTTCGTTAAATTGTAAATTAAGAAAAACACGCACAAAAATGTAAATCCTTATTGGAAAAAAGCAACCATGAAGTGCCTTGCCCATTCTTCTCCATAGAAAATGCATTCCGAATGGGGTTAGAGATACTATTATTATTATTTATTTTTTACTGACGATTCATAAGTTGATTATTGGTTTACATGAATATAATCAGCGTCGTTAAAATTTAACTGTTTTAAACTTAGATGTCTTGCTAAGCTTAAAACAATTAAATTTTAGCTTTTGTTAGGTTGACACATAACTGCATAGATTCATTTTAAAAAACCTTTCCTCATTTCTATTTTAGGACTGACGTGATACAGATACATGTACAATTTGTTTATTGTAGGTTACACTTCAGTTAATTATTGTATAGGCCCATGGGGGCACTTACAAAATAAATTGGGTTAAATAATAATGAATAACTCAATAAATTATAGTATTCTATAATTGTAATTATTATAGTCTATATTATAAAGCAAACTTTATCACGATTGCTCCGTTAACGCCTCGACTATTTAGCTTGATAAAAACGCTGATGTAAGGCTTGACGTAAGATTCCGATTTCGTCCTAATTTAAATAGAGTTAAGTGTCTACAGGCACTTGTGCTCTCGTAACGTAATCTAAATATGCACCAGTTCTAATGTTGCAGAGTTCCATAAAATAATGATGGTGGATGTAATAAAACTTGTTTAGTCGCAACGCAATCATGTTTGATGTTAGCCCGAATGACACATTAATATACAGAACCATACATCTGATGGGAATAATCCCATAAAAACAGACTAACCATTAGGTTGATCTGCTTTTCTCTTAACATTATTAAATTTTAATGTAAATAGGTAGATGTGTACATACATGTATACATGTACACTACATGTCTACTCGCATAAGCTTAATAAAACTATATACTTGCGCTACTTATGATTTTGATAAAATTACCTACTTATAGTTAGACACTTCATCATGACTAAGCGTTTCAGGTTCAATACTGTCATGTTATTTTCTTTATTCAAGTATCTTCTAAAGGTAACAAACCTCTAAGGAAACTGTTTGAAACAATAACCAATAGGGTTTTTTTTTTCAAACTAATTAGTCACGATCGCATCCCGATAAATATTACGGTGATTATACCGAGGCGTAACAGCGAAAGTGTTGCCAGCGGTAAAAAAACAAATTTCCATTGTCTATCATGGAATCCCACGATCTCTTGATAGGGAAAAGCGTAGTCTGTGGGAAGCTTTAAATATTAAAAGCGAAAGCACCTGCTACAATTGCGGCCATGTTGGACTGATGACGAGGGTTTCGTAACAGAGCTACCTTAATTATTGATGACTCCTGATCTGATTTCGTCTTTTACAGAAAAGTACCTATATAGGTACATGCAACTCGGAAATATGTTCTTTAAAATGATGTAAGGTACATCTACATTCTATCTCAGCCCTCCTTTCAAACTAGATGTAGGTGGTAACACTACAGGTAATAACTTGGATTGTTAGATATTTAGCGCTCACAGCCCTTAGGCTGGATTCACTAGAACAGTACGATTTTTGTATGCTTCTTCCTCCCATAAATACTAATGAGGTTTCATCATGTTTCATTTTAATTTCAGAATGGTGTCCGCGAATGCAATAGCAGTTCGGATGAGAACAGGTCGTCGGGTCATGCGTCCATGTCGGACAGTGGGGGAGGCGGGGAGGCGGGAAGGGACGAGCCGCGGAGGACCCGGCAGCCGCCCCACGCGAGGACCAAACACAGACCACATAATAAAGTACAGTTTCATAATGTTACTCTTTACCTTATTGTCGTGGGAAAATCATTCTACTGTGGGGTCAGCACGCTTGTCAAGACTAGACCTCTATCACGGATCCGCTCGCTCGCTCGCTGTATTATTTTATACAAGAGAAAGAGACACTATCAACATTTTCCGTGACATAAGTCTAGTCTTGGTGCACATGCTACAACTGCTGGTTGCCTTTTCATGTCCCGATGAGGGACACTTACAGGCGAGCACATTTTTTCAAGGAATCCCAGTATACATTAATAGGCATTGATAGGCCTAGAGGTTAGATGGGCTACCCTCTTAAACGAGAGTCTCCCTGTTCAATCCTCCCCATAACCATTTAACAATTGACGTGAGTATGATGCATAAAGCCTAATTTGAAGGGCTAACGAGACCATTGTGAAAATATAAAATTGCTCTCTGTTAGGATAATTTTATAAATCATTACCAATTTATCGATTATTTTATCAAGGCTCGTCAATAAATATCTATAGTCTCTTCAGTTACAGTCGCCATGGCCTGGAGGTGGAGGATTGGAGGACATCAGATCAGCCATCAAGCAGCTCACCCTCCGCTCCAGAGACAGCAGTAGCACCGCCACCAGTGGCGCCTCCAGCGCTGGTGGCGGGAGTAACAATGGAGTACCAGGTATTGTACCTACCTATACAGATGTTAATGTCAAAGTCTTGAAATCAAATTGTTTCATCACTATCGAACGATACTTCGGAAGTAGTCTAATCTGATGATAAACCATACGTAATGTCATCAGTCGGCGGAACATGTATGTGCATAAGTTAGGGTAAGTACGGTTGGTATGGCTTTTAAAGTTTTATAAATCAAGTTTTTTTGTAGTGGAACTTAAGTCAACTAGGTACTGATGCCAAAAACGATAATAATGGAATGAGAAGGTAAATTTGTTGATATTGTCCCAGAGAGTGGCAGCGCGGCGGAGGCTCGTCGCAGGCGAGCACCGCTGGTCCGGCAGCCATCTCTGGATACGGTGTGCACCAACGTCACCAGCGCTGATGAGTTCGTGTGGGTCGACTCACATAACAGGTATCTATACATACATACATTCAAATAAATAAAATTGGAATGTCTGTTTGTAATATCAAAATAACACTTTTTTACCAAATGCGTATGAAAGTATATACGATACCTATAACGAAAACGCAATTTTAAATTTTTTTGTCTGTCTGTCTGTCTGTTTGTTTGAGGTAAACTTCTAAACGGCTGAACCGATTTCAATGGGACTTTCACTGACAGATAGCTGACGTTCCAAGGCGTAACTTAGGCTACTTTAATTTTAGAAAAAGCATTAGGGTTCCGCGGGAAAAATATAATACCCATATTTCCGGGTAATCTCCCTAAAGTCCACGCGGGCGAAGTCGCGGGCACAGCTAGTTATAACTAAAATCCAAAGTGAGAAACGGAAATAGATCATCCATACCTTTTCGAAAATAATTTCATGTGATTCTAGGCTGGTGGAGCTTCGTTGCGTCCCATGGACGGCCAGCGAAGTGAGCCGAGCCCTACAAGCCGGGAGATGCAGAGATGTCGCGCCAAGAATGGCACCAGACACACCTCCAAGATTAGCATATCTACTGCAAAGGTACATCATACACTTTACTTACTGTTCTCAAAATAAGCTTAATTGTGTTTATATATATATGTAACCACATTCAATGCAAGCTTAAATATCTGCCTCATTAGTGGAATGTTAAAACAGTCACTAGAATATATTATTCTGTTTGATTTCAGGGCTTTGGTGCGAATATCTCGCGAGGCGCAACGTCTGTCCCAGAACTTCGGTTTCTGTTCGAAGCATGAAGTGGCTGGCGCGTTCAAGATTGTTCTCAGCACTCCATTAGCTGATGCTTGTATAAAGGTACATCTTTACTACCAAAGACTTTAGCTTGTGCTTAAGGTTTCCATGTAAACTGAAGTCCCAATTGCCTCTAGTGCCTCTTTATTCTGCAACTTATAGTATTACCTAAATGTGGTGGCCTGCGATGCAAACCAGGTTGTTGTACTGTGTCCTAAATTCCCCTTAAGCGAACGTGTGCCCGGTATGGTGACAATAGTTTCATCCTCTTATACAAGCGACCAATACGCAATTGGCGAAATTTACCTCAGTATAGAAGATAGGCTTGATGGCGTATAACGAAGAAGCCTTTGTAATTCCTGAAGTAAGTGTTCAATGGAGGTATTGTACTGTTATCTAGTCCTGAATGTTTTCCTGATATGTATCTAGGGTTGTCAGCGCGCGGCGACGATGTATGCGACGTCTGGTGGCGCGGCGCGGCGCCTGGGCTCCGCTGCACGCGCTCGCACCAGTCTCGCACCCGGACGGTTCCAGCGCTGGATGCTGGATGTCAGAGTGGCATCTTTTGTTCACGAGTTAGTTTATATATTTGAACATTCATGTTGCATCCTCTAAGGTTTTATCAAGGTCAGCTTTCAGTCTGCGCTGATGCTGTTGATTACACAATTTCCCCTCTGAAATCAAATGATTCGATCATTTATCAGAAATTGTGACCAACCACGCTAGCAGGTGAATTGTAAAGCACAATTGTAAAGTACTGCTTTACAATTCACGTCATTTCCTTTTATACAACATCGATAAGTCAGACTCCTCGAAGATCTCACCTCTAGAACTTTAATTTATAACTTTTTTTGTTAGGTACGCTGCAATATACCTGTGCGCTGGTATGGAAACCCTCCTGGAGGAGATAGCTCTGATTGCTGGCGGCAATACAATCAATGCCCCCATCACACCTGCGGTGGTAGACCACGCCGTTGCCAATTGCTCTGACCTTTGGGGCTTATTGCAGCCCTACAGCCATTTAAACGCGGGTAGAGTTGCGTCAGGTAATAAGGCATAGATAAGCGAACTCCTTATGATTAAATTTGTTAGAGTTAAATTTGAGTTGATAATTTAAATAAGTTATTAGTAATTTAGACCCAAAACATAAAACAGGTTCACGCCTAGTTTGGGTCCACATTAAACAGTTGAAATTTATGGTAATAATATATATTTGAAATATGATTTTTAAGCGTGTGACTTTTGCTCCCAGGTGCACTTTCACTCTCTCAGTGGGAGTCGATGAGTTCTCTGGGTTCAGGATCCGGCTCTTCGTCAGGGGTAGCCCGACCGGAGCACAGGCAACTGGGGCTCAGCCACGACTCTGGTATTACTACTAACGGCTCAGGTACGGACACCTTTTTCTTCTAATATTAGATACCTTTTAATAATATCTGTGATAGATGACGTCAGTTGCTGTTATCTCTGCTTCAGTAACCCATAAGCTTAGAACCTAGTTTATGACATTATGTCCTGTGCGTCCACTTCTGTTATAGTCTAGGCACCTTAGGATTTTTTATCAAATTGAAGAAGTGGAACTTCAATTGTTCTTCCGATGTAGGTGGTTCGGGAACTTCAGCTGGTTCCAACAACAGTTCGGGAGGCTCCACGACGTCGGTGCTGCTGACCACCTGCGCGGGATCCGCGGCCGAGCTGCGTGCTGTGCTGCGGCGGGTCAACCCGCGCCTGCCGCCGCTCTCGCCAGCAGCGGAGAGAGCCTTGTATTACTTTATGAGGTGTTCACAGGTAATGAGTCATACAAACCAAATGCTTATAAGTACAAACCTGTATAAGATGAAGAAAGGTATTGGGCACGAGTTCATCTAGATTCCCTTTTTTGCCTAAAGAAATACATTCTCTTAGTTTCAGGTTGTACGGAATCTATTGTATTGATGTTTGTAAATTATTACAAAACACAAGACCGTCAGTCTATGGTCACGTACTTCTGTCGAATGGACCTGGGGAATGTGATGAGCAATACGTAAAGTCTGACGATTATGGTTGACGATGAAATAAAAATATGATGATGAAGTTATATCAGAAGTGTCTCCCATCAGTTGGAACACTCGAGCGCGAGTGGCGGCAGCTGCGGCGGCGCGGGGCTGTGGGGCGAGCGCGGTGCGGGCGCGCTGCCGCCGCTGGGCGAGTGGCTGCGCGTGCTGCGCGCGCACGCCGCGCTGCGCCCGCCGCCCGCCGTGCCCGACGCCGACGACGTGCTGCAGGCCGCGCGGCTGCTGCTGCCGCACGCCGACTGCCCGCCCAGGCCGGTCACGTAAGTCAACACACTCAAAACTGTTAAAATATATAAATATCAAAATAATTAGAATATATAATTATAGTATATTAAATACTTCTTACGAAATCTAGTAGTAGAAATGTGTATTATCTGTGGCTTTATAAAGAAATATATTTAGTCTGTTTGCAACCCTTATAGTGTGTTTTTTATCAGGTTAGGGGCCCAGTTTTACACTACACAACCATACACACACCCTACTACTGCGCAGTAATACCATACGAGAGTGATTTCCAAATAATTTCGATACATTAAAAGATAGCTCAGTGAGATGACCTAAGAAAATTATTCCAATTTTTCTTAATACATACTAAAAAAGCTTTCTGATGAGAAAGCTCAAACCCATTAAGCTTACTAACTAGGTACCAACCGAATACGCATATTATCCACCAAAGTGATAGCTAGATATACAGCAATACCTCTGTTTCATATCCCAGGTTAGAAGAAGCAATAGAACCAGTCTGGTCGCGCTGTAACCGAACACCCGATGAGCTCAGCCGAGCTGCTCTGGGCCTGGCTCAAAGGGCCTTGCTCAGCGGCCGGCCGGACCTGGTGGGCGGCGTGCGGGCGCTGCTACCAGCGGCGGGGATCGACGCGACTGATGCATCGGGACTCACGGCGCTCATGAAGGCCTCACTTGCTGGCGATGAACAAATTGTTACTGTAAGTTTGTCTCTCTTTATCACACTTGACGTATTTATCAACTGGCCTGCATATTCTTGGATTAACGACACACAGGGTACAATGACGAAGGCATATGAGAACCGAATTTATATGTCCAAGGAGGAGAGAAGAAAGTGACTACGCTTATTCTTGTATAAACTTAAACACCAGTCTGTGCCGATCAATAATCACATGTTAACATTATCGTCTTTGACCCAGATGAGATTTTGGCCGTTCCTGATAAAAATCGTTGTTTTAGATGCTGCTCGAAGCTGGCGCAGATCCGAACATCGAGACTGGTGGCACTTGTGCCGCCCACTGCGCTCTGCCACTGTCTCCCAGATCACCATCATCCCAGCAAAGTACTCCTTCCTACACACCACCGACTGCTGGTACGGACTTCTCATAGTCTTTAATTTAACAGAATAGGTATGTTAACCGTTTTGGCCCATTTGTACAAGGATGATACATTATATCATCACTTTAAGTACCTACTAGTGAAACCAACAAAGGCCACTTCTAAACAGAATAGTACTTTCGAAGAAGAAAGTTATTAACCTTTTCTAATTAGGAGCGGATTTCTTCGGTAGTTGTAGCATGTGCGACCAACACTAGGTTTCTGTCACGGAATATGTTGATTTTGTCTCCACCTCTCGAATGCAATAAGACAGAGAGGGAGCGAGCGAATTCGTGACACGTGCATGCGTGATTACCCCACTGGTGGCCACTTAATTTGTGTAGGTACTGCACAATATTGCAAATCATTTGTCATAAATGTCTATCGAAGCATAACGAGGCATTGCGTTAATGGAAGACTAGTTGAATGACATCCTTATGGTCGTTAATTAGGATGGACGGCGCTGGTGTACGCGTGCGGCGCGGCGGGCGGCGGCGCGGGCGCGGTGGAGTGCGCGCGCCGCCTGCTGGCCGCCGGCGCCAGGGTCGACGGCGCGCCCGCGCGGGGCGACGACGTCTGCACGCTGACGCCTCTACAGGTGACTAACAACCAGTTAGAAAAAGTCGACGACACTCTCATACAGACCTTTCGGCCACCGTTACCTTTGTGTATTTTTATTCTCCTGTAAGTTCAGTGGTTAACGTGCAAGTTGTGTGGCAGATGGCTTGCGGCGTCGGCAACCTGGAGCTGGTCCAGCTGCTGCTGTCCCAGGGGGCGGACCCATTCCTGTCCACGCAGCTCAACGACGCCCTATGCTACTCCGCCGCCGCACAGTACGGCTGCTACAGGTGAGCTGTAGCATTATTAGAGATGGACCTGTTAGATATTTGTCGAAGAATACTGTGTAACTTCATTTAGTAGGAGGACATGACAAATTACATTAATACTCAGTATCAACAATGGTCTGAAGAGCCGAAGTTCGTCATTCGTCTTTAATAAATAAATCACGATCAATATTTGCATGGAGCAAAGGAAATGGGTAAAAGAGCATCAGTCAGAAGGTCACATTATCGTTGTTTCTGTCTAATTACTGAAAGATACCCTTTCCACTTTTTCCCCTTTTGTATTTAATTCTCACATCGTATTTTGAAATTACACAACCGGGATGCTACATCCCTGGATTGGACCGTGCTTGTCATCAATAACAATGGTGCCGTTATGAATGTCCAGTGCAGTGGCGGTGTGCTGCACGCACGGGCGGCGCGGCTGCCTGCGCGCGGCGGTGCGGGGCGGCGCGCGCGGGGCGGGCGCGGTGCTGTCGCTGGAGGAGGTGCTGGCGGAGGGCGCCGCGCCCGCCGCGCCGCCCGCCGCTCACCGCCCGCCCAGCTTCACCAAGCAGCAGCAGCGCGCGCTACAGGACGCCATGTACTGCGCCGCCGAAACCGACCACTTAGGTGAACAATATGCTCATATTTTAGGCACATTTTGCGACAAAGTGGGTGCAATCATTTAGAAAGGTATAACCTAGAGATGAAACGGATATCTAAAAAAAATCGAATCTAAAAAAAAAAAAACGATTGTTCTGCGGAGGATTGCTCATTGTTAGGGTCCATGACTTATGACATACTGACTCTCGAGTGACAGGGAGTTCGGTCTTGTTGGTTTCCTCTATTATCGATCAAATTTATTTGATTTATAATTTGGGATTCTAACAATTCCGAGGGTGAGTGGTGGGTCCATTTCTCTACAATTGTATTAACAATGGATTTCCGCAATATTACGCCTGATTCCATCAATTAACTTAGATTAAAATTAAAATATTGAAGTCACACTTTGAGAGTTGGGAATCTAGAGATTGTAATAGGTATTATAATTACAAATTTTATAGATGGTAAGGTAGTTATCCCTCCAGCTTACTAAAAACCCTGGGCCGACAGCGTGAAGGCACCCGTGTTATTTTTTTCCAATATCAATATTGCCAATACGAATTAGGAGTCAATATTTGGATAAACATTCATACGCATAAATATTTATTTTGAGTGGGAAGAGTGAGCTTTTTTCTATGAGTTAATATAGATCGTTTTGGAGTGAGCAAAAAGTTCGCCGCGCCTGCGGGTCCGGAGCTGAATGCGACTTTCGTGACGTGTCGACAAATTGGCATTCAAAAACCGGCCAAGTGCAAGTCGACACGAAGGGTTCCGTACCATTATCTATAAAACCGAGCGAAAAAAACACGTTTGTTGTATGGGAGCCCCCTTAAATATTTATTTTAAGAAGACGTTGTTAAAATTTAAATATATATTTAATTTGTAAATTCTGTAGATATAACTCTGGAGCTCCGCACGCTGGGGGTGCCGTGGTCGCTGCACGCGTGGACCCTGTCGCTGGCGGCGGCGGCTGACGCCAACCTCGACCACGTTATTGACCAGCTGTTACAGGACTTCTTGCAGGTACATACATCCTACTTACCTATTCTATTATAGTTAATATACAGGACATACTGCATAGTTTATTGGAATTTCAATCCATTTACAAGCCACCAATTTAGTATTGCATTTTTCAGTACAAACGTTGCAGTACCATCGTATAATTGGGAGAAAACCATAGCTTGTATCATTTTAGATTATGAGATTTTCTTTTCAAGGTTCCGTAGGTATGTACTTTGAATTGGAGTAGGTATACCTACTCGAAGCAGTCAGTAACGAGCTTGACGAAATTTCCGTACCTAATTTTAAATATACAAATAATTTTCGTAGACGCTAGCGACAAGCGACTCCTAATTCCTAGCGGTGTTAACTTATAGTAGGGCTATGGATCATTTTGTTGTTGTTTGCAGGTGTGCCCGTCAGATGACAGTCATTACAGCAAACAGTTCGTTTACGAGTGTCTCCCACTGCTGTTCAACATTCTGAGATACAGCAAGGTACACAATCACAGCCTTATATTAATTGACAATAGACTAATTACTGTAAATTGCTATTAAAAAAATAACCTAATTAATTTGAAATAAAAGCTCGAACTTAATTGTTATTTTAACAAATTTTAATATATTATTGCGTATTGGTTGTTATCATCACGCTGATATCTAGAAGGAGGGCACAGTGTTGCTATTGGCTGACATCTTGTGCGCGTGCTACGGGCGCGAGACAGTGCCACCAGTGGCGCAGCCGCCGCCACCCGCTGCGCCTCCGCCGGCCAGGGTGGACCCTTCCTACGTCAACAACCCTTCCCTGGCTGACGTCACCTTTAGGTACATAAAATTTACAGATTCACTGACTCAATGACACTAACAACGTACCTACAAAATAAGGTATTTTTAACAGCTGTTGATGCTTAGGGTAACATATGCTGATTATGTATTTTTTCATAAAAAAATATACTTAGCATACGCTACCGACAAGTAAAACTATAGTCCTGCCCCTCATCAGATTTTTCCCCATTAAATGGCTAGTGTAGTAAGAAACTTTTTGACTGTGGCCAAATTAAAATTGA
The DNA here is from genome assembly GCA_914767695.1 of Ptilodon capucinus. Classification (NCBI taxonomy): domain Eukaryota; kingdom Metazoa; phylum Arthropoda; class Insecta; order Lepidoptera; family Notodontidae; genus Ptilodon; species Ptilodon capucinus. The sequence goes on along the minus strand of OU611813.1, from coordinate 527,002 downwards.
ATAATATCAAGGATTTGGACTTATCAAATCAAAATCTTGAGTTAATTAACATTTCTTAAATATTAACGTAGGTAAGTAATGGATAGTAACATTGCATAACATTCACAGGGTGGAAGGCCGTCTGTTCTACGGACACAAGATCGTGCTTGTGTCTGAATCGCCGCGGCTGCGTGCCATGCTGGCGCCACCACGTCTATCAAACGAAGCTCTACCTCCAACAAGTTCGACACCACCGCTTGTCCAAATCAATGATATCAGATACCACATTTTCGAGGTTAGTTGCAGATCGTAAAAATTGCATAAGTATCCTTACCAATTTTTTTTTCTGTTACATAAATTTTATTTCGCATTTTGGGGTTTCTACTTAATGTGCCTACTGCATGTAACTAGTATTATAAATGTAATTTTATGAAATAATTGTTTTAAATTCAATATTTTTTGTCCACTAGCAAGTCATGAAGTACCTGTACTCTGGCGGCTGTTCTGGCCTGGAAATTCCTGAGGTGGACGTCCTCGAAGTCCTCGCTGCCGCCTCTTTCTTCCAGCTGTTGCCACTGCAGAGGCACTGCGAAGCCAGAGCAGCAAAATCTGTGGACTTACATAACCTGGTTTCTGTGTATATTCATGCTAAGGTTAGTTACTTAGCACATTTATTGAATGAAAACTATTTGTTGATAAAGAAAACTTAATAATTAAAATATATATTAATATATAATATTGCTTGCTAACAAATATTAAGGTAGTAACGATTGTAATATATGATTTTATATTTTTCAGGTTTATGGTGCTACTCAACTGTTAGAATATTGTCAAGGTTTCCTTCTCCAAAACATGGTGGCTCTCCTCACGTATGATGATTCCGTAAAGCGTTTGCTTTTCGGAAAACGTCTGCCCGGCCACAACGTACTAGGGGCATTATTGATTACGTTACAAAAAAGAATAGAAGCTAGAAAAAACCAAGCTAAGACTAGGTAGCATTGATGATAAATATCTCCTCTATGAGTAACTTTATACTTATTTTTATTTAATACCGTTAAATAGATATCTACAGTTTTAAGATAATGTTACTGCACATTTTTCTACAGCTATGAATATAGATTATGGGGAAATGTTTAGTAAAATAATATACTACTCACGAAATTAAAAATATTGAAACATTGTTTTATATATATTTATTGAAATAATTAACAAATTAATGTAGATAAATATTGTAAGTAAAACAATACACATAAAGATTAAAAGTAATACTTTGTACTTAACAATATTTTAAACTTATCTAACGCAAACAGAATATGGGTGACAATTATTATATGATGTATGTAAGTCTAATGAAACATGTGTATTAAAAGTGTAATTATTGTTGAAATAAAGCTTTGTGTTGCAAATAATGATATTATTTATTTTACCGCCAGACTATAACATTTACCTTGGGCTTGGTCTATATAGCTGTCAAAATGAGCATATATATTGACGTCTGCTGTAACAAAATATATAAGATTATATATATTTTACATTACATCTCATCATTATATAGCATCTTTCCATAAATCAAGCAAGAATCGGCAATGACGTATTGCTATGATGTAGCTATTAAATGTTCTTGAATAGAGCACAAGCTTTAACAAATCAATTTTGTCATATAAATTTTGAGGAAAATTAATTTGATTACATGGCAACACTATTTGTCTATGGTATGTGAATGTTGCGTGGCAGAAATATTGGGTAAATACCGGTCGCGTTTGCTTCAATACGTGCCAATTATAAAAAAGATCTGTCTGTCAATCGATTTGTCTATGGCGCAGATGGTGGTGTGATGTGAATTCGTGTTGGATTTTATTTAAAAATTCGCAAACTGCGATTAGTGTTTGTTTATTGCGTAGTGTAATGTCGTGACAGTGAATAACAATGCAGTTCTATAAAGAGAGAATACTCAACGCTGCACAGTTAAGAAGACTTAGTGAACACAAATACTCTTGTACCAGTGCAAGTATACTCGACGCCTGGCTTCAGCCATGGTGGTGCTGGCTGGTCTCCAAGACGCCGCTATGGCTTGCGCCGAATCTCATTACAATATTAGGATTAATTGTAAACATAGTCACCACACTCATATTAGTTTGGTAAGTAGCTTGGAGGTTAGTAAAAACTGCGTCCCAGATCTTGTTGAACCGTGACGACTTTCATTTTCCACCAGTGTTGTGACTTTCTAAAGACCCCCATCGTTGATTAAATGTGCGATACGTACACAAGTGTAAGAATATTACCGTTTACGCATGTTTACATTATATAAAAACAGCTGGTCTGTGATTGGTCAGTTGTATATAGCACCAGAATGATAACACGATAAGATAACTAGGTATAATTCTATTTAGATATTAATCTTGACAGATATTTTATTATCTCCTGTAAGTATCACCATGTGGTGGCATTTAAATGGCACCTAGCATTGGTAGATGTACTCACCTCAGTGAAAAAGTATAAATAAATTAACTCTAGCCAAAGCAAGTTCTTTTTTAGTTGCACATTTTTTTAGTTTTGCTTAAGATTTTTTTATACTCTGAACAAGATATGTCTAAATTAATGCTCAATAATGTGCATTGTAACAATAAGTTAATAGAATGCTTATTTAGGAAGCGTTAGGTGCAAGTTTTGAACCCAAAACTCACACCCATGGGATTGGATCTCATTTGTATCTCTTGGCGAAATATCTTTCAATAATGTTATGATTGTCACTTGCTGAACAGTTTTTCTATAAAGTTGAGCTGATAGTATAGATGAAACAAATCAATTATTTTAATTATGTGAACAATATTTGTACTGTATAACTTGGTATCAGTACTGGCTATCAGTGTTGCCATTTAAGTCTACAGGTAAAAGTTGCCTAGTAAAACAGTATATGGATTAGAACATGGCATAATTTTGTGTGTTACCTACCTAACTATTACATATAAAAGAGATCTCTAAGTAAAATATCCTGTAGGTAAACTCTGGGTGTGTACCAGCCAAAATTCCTAATTAATGGGATTACTTTGTTTTTTTTTAAAATAGTTACATACACAATTAGTATGACAGTTAGTACTGAGAAAGTGTTATAAGCTGGGCCAAAATACCTATGCCTCAAGCAAATTCTGTAGGATTGTCACAATTTTTTTTATTTCCCCTCGACAAATTAGTCCATTGTCATGTAAATAATATACGTTTATTGGTGTACCATATAGGGACTATAGTCCCTAACTAAGAAAGAAGTGCTTGTATTATGGATACAGTTCAAGGATGATACCAGTAAAACCTGGGCCAGGGCAAATTGGCACAAAAGACAGGAATTGGTGCCACAAGATGGACAGTGTATATCTATTGCAAATAATACACCATGTAATTGTCAATCATAAATATCTATATTTTGCCAGGTATAGTCCAGACGCGAGGCAGGATCCTCCGCGGTGGGCGTGCGCGCTGTGCGCGCTAGGAGTCTTCATCTACCAGAGCCTGGACGCCATCGATGGCAAGCAGGCGCGGCGGACGGGCAGCCAGTCGCCTCTCGGCGAACTCTTCGATCATGGCTGCGACAGCATATCCACGGTGTTCATAGCTATTGGCGCTTGCATCGCTGTCAAGCTTGGTGAATACCCTACATGGATGTTTTTCCAGGTTAGTCTGGATGAACTAGAAAACTATATCTAACTTCCGTAGCATAACTAGAAACATCTGTATGTCCTATGACAAGTGTTATTGGTAGATGTATGTGTTTATCTTCCTCCCTCTGTGGTGTCAGCACGCATGTCAAGACAAGGCCTCTGTCACGGATTTACTCGCTCGCTCTTTGTCTAATTTCATACGAGTGAAAGAGACAACAACAAGATATTTCGTGACATACGTCGAATCTTGGCGCTCATACTACAAGTGCTGGTCCAGCAATATTTCTTCTTCACAATTAGTGTAAAAAGTTTTCAAGATACATAAAGAAAAGAAAATAAGTTCCCACCCAGTGTAGTGTACAACTTGTTTGGTAATACACTCATGCATGGGCAGATTGTCAAGTGTCAGATAGCCACAATAATTTACAAGTGACACTATTATCCAATTATGGGCTAAATGGGAGTCATTGGTAGTGCACGCGATTTAATTAATACGATAACGCTGCGATCGGTTATTTATATTATCACAAAACACTGCCGGATTCCAGCTAATTACTGGGTCTAGTTATCTGTGTCTGTGACCCGAGGCGACGCGGCGACGATACGTTTACGTTTTATGCAGTATTATGTAACGTCATTGGGTTAACATGAGTCACGGTCTAACTGATGCGTGATATTACGCACAAGACGTCGAAACAATTGTCACTATCGAAAATGACTCCATAGTCATGTAGTAGGTAGTTCACTATAAAATCTTTAAAAAATAATTTTGTCATTCTTTCCATGGGCTTATGAAAATTTGTCAAATGTCGATTGTACAATTGACTTGGGGATAATTTGCGTACTTTTTTCAATTTCCTCCTATTAAACCGTTTGAATCGTCCGGTGTTGGTTTCAAGTACGTTATCCGGCCTTTCGATCACAATCATAGCTTTTACAATTAAAATTACACTTTAGGAGATCCCTGTCACTTGGTGCACTTCATGCGCACCTATCGCAAATGTACCTTCAGTAACGCAAGATTTCTTTAGGCCATTTACTATAGTACCGAACAGTAAGAAATGCCTCTATTAACGTCTAACCCAAAAGATGTCGTTTGTTATTTCTTTTTTCTATTTTCGACTCTGAACTTAATTATTTTCACCACGCATATCCCCCAAGACATTATTGTTATACGAACTATAGAGATCCCCATGGGGATGCACTGTATAATATCCCGTCAACTCATATTCATCAACTGCATACTAACGTTTTTAGTAGGAAGTAGGCCACAGAAGGTCAATATAGGTTTGTATATCACGCAGGTATCACCCATCCGCGCTTAATGGAGCGTACACACAATAGCGTGTTTATGTCATTAGTAACGAAACTTGACTTGTTTGAAACCCGTCAAATTGTGAGAATACATTGATTACGTATGTTTATTTATTTTCATTCAGGAAGACTATTCTGGGTAATTTTTACGATTTAGTAACAGTTTAGGATCGTTTACGCTGATTTCAGTAACGTTCCTTGTCGAGGAAGTAAATAGATCTTCTCCATGTAAAGAAAAAGGAAATGTCTTTATAAGTGAAACGATAGGTAACGTTCAATTAAATGCCTCAAACTCAGGAAATTCATAAGACAAATGTAACTTATACAGTTCCTCACTGTTGTGATCTACGTGTAAGGGAATTACCCAAGAATCGTCATCTTAATTGGCTATAAGTTCAGACTCGCGTGCTTCTCGGCTGTTACATATTGATCAATTGGATGATTTTACGCTCTGGTTGTGACGCACGCAATTATAATACGCAATAATGGTACTAATAAATGTATCGAATGCCGTTAGCACGTTAAACTGTGACTTAGGTCAAGGTATTGATTCAATTCAAGTAAGAAGCCAGAGGAGTATCAAAAAGATTGGAAAGAGATTACCTAATGATAAATGGTGAACATTGCACATTGGACTAGATACACTTGCAAATTTACAACCGATAAACTGGTATGATGATTCTGATATCATATTGATTAAATAATTTTTTCATGACGCCATTTCTCCATTAGATCCGTGAAGTGAATGCGTTGAAAATTAGATGATGAATAGTCGACGCGTTCGACTGAAACACATATTGCCCATAAAATCTACGATGCTTTTTATGCCTATACCATATATAGGTTTCGTATGTTTTCCATAATGAAATACTGACGCTAAGGACTGTTGTCTTACGTCAGTATTTGTGCCTTTTCGTCGGTAGTGTTATCTCAATCATCAATGTATCTGTCGACGAGCCTCGTCGTCCTTTACCCGTTATTCTCGCGACGCATCAGTTATAGGAAAATTCTTATTCGGGATTGTTGCCAAAACTTACGCGCCCGAATCTCACCCGACAATTGTGATCGCGCCAACTCGTGCGAATTACCTACTATTTTATTTTACGAGATAGTCGAACATCGGAAACCACAGGATATATATTTTTAATAGCTTTCCATCTATTGATAACAGTTCTCAGTTACACACGTTCAATAGGTACCAAGTGGGTATTATAGCTATTGCTGTATGCATCAAGGTCACACTTGGTGTTAAAAAAAACGATAAATCTTTACAGTAACAATAAACGGTTGGTGTTGCTCCACATATTTGTGACATTACATACAGAAGTTGCCGTCTGACTGAACCTATGCCATATATTGCCTACTTATATCTGAGAAGCAGAGAGCTTACTTTGACAGCGATTCAAATAAGATTTTGGGTTGGATTTGTCTCCTTTGCAACTTTATCAATTCATAATAATCTTGGTAATGTAGTCTGTACTGTACCTACTCACGCACGCACGCACGGATTTCGCTTGTTTATTTCATAGTACTTATGCAAATTATATTCATGAGATTCGTTAAGACGAGGCCGTTAACTATTGATACGGCTGAAAAGCAATCTGCGGGCCCCTATTGAGAAATATATTTTTTAATACTACCGTCATTTTTTAACATGTATTAGCTATGCAATTGCTTAAATTTTTTGCTACAGATTTCCACCAATCACTGTATTATGTAAATTCCAGTGTTTCTGCGCAATGACGCTGTTTTACTGCGCGCACTGGCAAGCCTACGTTACGGGCACGCTCAAAATGGGCAGGATAGACGTGACAGAGGCCCAGTACTCCATCATGGGTATTCATCTGGTCTCCGCGATCCTCGGCTCCGAGTTCTGGACCACTCAGGTAATGCTATCCAAACAATCTCTACACTAGATTTAAAACCACTTTTGATGTATTCTATTTGTTAAGGCCATGTATTATGGTTGTTATTACTTATCAATAAGCGACCTAAACGTGCAAATTCAGACAACTTTGATAACATTGGATTATATTCAAATTGTGACCTTGACACAAATGACTTAATAAATTATTAATCACCACGTTTGTATCTATATCGTAGACAAAGTTGGCTGTACCTACAAAAACGTTAATTTAAAAATAAATAAAATATTGCGATTCGTGAAAACATTATTCACAAATCGTTTTTTTTTTAATTTAGTGTTTTTGTAAAATCCTTTGCAATCAAAGGATTTTGTTTCTTGAGATTTACCCCATAAAATAGTTATACCCCAACACACTGTTCAATGTCGACGCACTGGCGAAACAAATCTTAATTTCAATATCTACCTACATCAAGATAATATGTTAAAAGGAAAATGTTACATTTTCATTGAATTTATCAATGAACTTTAAATAGCTATCAATGTCAATGCTACGCTTTATCTACATCGTCACGCCATATATCGTAAGCGTTTATTGGTTCACCACTAGTGGCGCGATATTTAAAATCTTATTAAAACCGTAATCATTGGTTGTATGAAACTTTATAGTATTACGTTATGTAGGACGTACAGACTTTTCTTAATTCTGGTAATTTAGGTAAAATTAAACTAAATATGTGTACTCATCGTCTTAATGTATTAGTAAGACAGACATATTTTAAATGCAAAAAAAAATGTTTTTTGCACACGTGTGTACAGGTTTCGGGGTGATTGTTTTATTTTATCTTTAACATTTTGTTGTGGTAAATCTCAATCTATAATTTGTTTGTGCAATGATGTTATCTGCACATTCATTTTGTACTAAGATTAAACGAATATGTGCTAATTTTAAAAATTCCCACATGAGCACTATCATAACATGCTAGACATTATTCTACAATGTCGTCTAGATAACTGCACTAGGTATTTATTTATGTACTTTGAACGTCTCCTTACACTGGTGTTCCCATTATAGCATACCAGATACCGGTACGCCCGTATCGCCTCTGTCCACTGTAATAGCTATTATATAAGCTTGATGTATTATGCGTCATATTTGAACTTAAAGCATATATCGCTACTTGGAAGAACGCCAGTGCGAGGTCGACATAAGCAACCTTCAACCTTACTATGACTTTATATGACCTGTATTTGCTTTGGCACAATTGAAAACATTAGTTACGAATCAGTGAAATGCCAATGGAGCCGGTACCATTGATTCTCGTATATAAGTTTTCTATAGTGTACTGGTGACTATATAGGTTATGTAAAGCAATGGTTATGGTTATGTGTCGTGTCGTCGACTATTGCCTCTGCTAGAATGTGGTAAAATGTGGAGTGAGGATTCATGTGGTTGGAATTATCACCGTAACTTGTAAAATTTAAAGTTTATAACAATATAAAACTGACCAGATAATGTATAAAATATTTTATAACCTATTTACAATGGAACCACTAGAGACTTTTGCTTGAAGTAATTCTATGAATTTAGCTTACCCAAGCATGTTGCAACTATAGATTCTCTGAATATTATGAAAAATTATTTCCAAATAACACAAAATAAAAAATAATCTATTGTACTATGTAGCACTATGCGACACAAACAATCGTTTGGCAATGAAAATTCATTAAAAAATATATTGGGGACGTTTTTCACCTCGCTCCACTTAGTTGCATTCTATGCAGTGGCATATGTACACTCATAACGTGTCCGTTGTCGCATTCGCACGCACCGCACGCAGGTGGGTGGGGGGCTCGAAGTCCGCTACACGCTGGCGCTGATCGCCATCGCGGGCGCGTTCCTCACGGTAGGCGCGCTCTCCGCCACCATCCTCGCCGGCGGAGTGGGCAAGAACGGCTCCACAGTGGCTGTGAGACACGTTGTAATTACACGTCTGTGGATGAGGGCATGGGAGACTTATGGATGGTTTATGCTACACCGTGCCTCTAACAACACAGACCTGACCTGACGCCTGATTTAGAGAGAGATAGGCCTATAGCAAAATACAGTTAGACGTTAGTGTATCTTTTTCTACTTATAGCTCTGTCTCTCTGCAGAACCGAGCGTTTAGTCCATGTGAACTGGCAAGGTATTTACGGACGTGGTACGGGTTGTTCTCACACGTTCAAAACAGTCATTGTCTGGCATTGAATACGAGTCGAGTAAGGCGTGGACCCAAGTCGGTGTAAGTCCATATAAAGTAAACGTGGCCCTATGCCACCCCATGTCAGGATCGGTACGGTGTAGCATTCACCATTTCTCTAAAATTCTTTGGTCTGGTGACGTCTCAGGTGTCGGTTGCGTCACGAGTCTTTCCATTTGTGTGGATAACTGGGTATCATTGAATGTCTTTTCGCAATCTATTGGTTGAAATGGCGGTGGCTGGCAGTGATGACGTCAGACATCAAACAGTAACAACTATGTCATTGTATAACACGTTTAAATGTTTTAAATCCATTCCACAGTCTCCCATTCTCACAGCCATTGATTGGTTTAATGAATTGGGGCTTATCTAAATCGTCTCCTGTTGTGAAATCATCTTCTGTTGATATATCATAGATGTGTTCAGTTCAGAGCTCAGTTTGGCATCCATTAGATTTACATTCCGCACTAAATAATTGTTATTGATTATTAGATGTATACTTAGTTGTGTCTCATACACTTGATAGTGCTTATTAATTTCTTAGAAAATATATAAATAAATAGCAGCAGATAATTTAGAATTACAATTCTAAAAAAATGTTGTATCGATTTCACTTAGTGTAGAGTAGGACCCATACCAGTTTAAATAAAGATAAAGTAAAGATTTTAAGAGACCCTTGTTAAAAATATTTAATGAAGATTAAATTTATTAGATTTTTCCCGTGCTTTATTCTATCTTTTAAGTACAATTTTAGACGTTTGAGTAATTTAACGACAGAACACACAATGTGCTATGTACACTTTCAGAATAATAGCCGTTTAAAACTATTGTAAGTTATTGCTATTTGAAACTAAAATTTGCAAGTGTTTAGAACATGAACTCGACTAAGTATACAAGTAATTACAAAGCGCGAGTGTTTCCCATCAAATTAAATAGCTTCGATTTATTAACTGTGATACATTTGTTTTCTACGCTTATTATCATGTGGGTTTTTTTAATAGCATGTAATATTTACTTGTCATTATTGGATTAAGCTCGTTGTTGAGACGCCGCGTATTTGGCAAAGATATCGACCATTCCGGGTTCGTTGGCTAGTGATGCGTGGAGTTGTCCTAAACTTAGTAGTCTTAAACCTCACCACGAATCACCAAGGGGGTGCGGGGGGGATTAAAAGATGCTAAAAAAACATTTTGATTAATGGACAATAGTGACGCCCCCTAAGTGACGTTAACGTGACTCCGTATATATCGCATTTACGCAGCATTAAACCTGTCGCACACATCACCGACACAACAGCAACTCGATCCGAAAGTAATTGATAGATCTTTAAAAAGCCCTATGTCCTTGGCAACGCGACTTTAAGTCGGGTTAAGTCTGTCTGCCACAGTCATCGCGTATGGATCATAGGTACAACATGGTGCATCACTAGTAACAACAGATCCTTCAAAATACTTAATTACAAGAATTGATTACGCATAATTTCCTCAACACCGAGCATAATATTGAAATACTTAGTTAAGGATATCGTTGTTCTTTGGTTCACGTTGTTAGAGTATTATTTGGTTCGATTTGGTTGTCCTCTGGCTGTTACGTGCGTCCCCCGCACATATTTCATGTGAGTTTTCACTCATCTTGGAATATTGACTCTCATTCCTCTCAAAATAATTGTTGTCCTTTTCATGCTTTAAAGGTATGAAAGAGACAGCACTAGTATACAATAAAATTAACTTTTATATCAGCGGAATAAGTGTCATCATGTGAAATAGTCTGCACTGTACTGAGGCGACCAGTTAGCCTATAAACTGATACACTATTGTGATCAGACCTTAATATCCTGTAGTACGGATGCCTTGAAATACTAGTTGTCTCATGTAAATTGCTTCAAGTACTGCATTTACTGAAATGTACTTAGATGTCCCTCGCCACTGGCTAGTGAATTACGCCATCCACTAGTGACATTCGAAGTGGGCCACTTTAAGTAAAGTGTTGAAATACATATTTTTAAGGTTGTAATAATAACTGCGGGCCCATGAAACTGATTACATACATATTACGAGTGGATTTAAATAACTTTTAAGTATCTGACAGGTAGCTTCACTAGACTTGCATACCACATAAGTTACTAATACTTGATTATCTATTGAAACCAATGATTTTAATTTTGCCATTGACTCATAATAAGTTACCTTAGTATACGTATAAATAAGTGAATTCTACACTTTGATTTCTGTCACCAAAAAAGTTAATATTATCCAGTAACTTGACTCGGTTCATTGCAAACAACCATTTTGTGCCTAACAAGCCGCCGTTAAATGTTTATTAAATTAAATCATACAGTCTTAACTTAAAGTCACTTGTAACCATTAAAGTCACCTGTAGTACAGCGAAAGTGACCTGTCAGATCAGTTGGCTCTAACGTCCCATCGGTGATAGATGCCAGTGGCAGACTTCCCGTGGTGCCTGCAAGTTTGCGCCATGTGCTTCGCGGCACAGTTTTACTGTCTTATCAACTTTCTGGCCACGTTCCGGGTTAGGGGATGCGGCAAAAACGGATCGACCGTTGCTGTAAGACCATTGCATATTATTTATAACTATCAGCGGGATTGTAGCGTGTATGCAGATGTGACGATTCAGTTTTGACGCGGTTTCAATATACTTTCCATCATTACTTAAATGATATGTAACCTTCTTAGGTGGACACAGGTTTTTTTATCAAGTTTCACCGGGTAATTAATTAATTATTTACATTTATTTAACTTCTAGGTGCTTTTGTTCTTTAGTATTTTATTCAACTGTGTTATATCACTGCTATCAAGTGTGGGTGTTTACTTTAGGAGTTAATTTACTCGTTTTTAATATTGCAATTTGTCAAGAAAAAAGACACATTCTGGTAGCATTTCCAAGTAGTTATTAAATATAACTGTCTATGGGCTGAATCGTCGCATAATATATAAAGCATCCACGTGCTAAGCTATGTGTTCAACGTAAATGATACGCGAGCCTCCTCCCTCGCGCCGCCGCCGCAATATTTACTGTTGCTCAATTTACGTCGTACACTGAAGACTGGTTTACCAAAAATTGCACGACCATTGTAAATAATATGTCGAAACGTGATGGATTTATCTCATTATTATCATCTTGGGTTTCCACAATCCATGGGCAATCTCAGACATAAATCCATGAGTCATTTTGGTGCATTAAATACATATAGTTTAAGATACAATGGTGTTTACTTCCGTGCACTTTTCGGGCACAATTACAACACTATGTTATATAAAAAGGATGTTACGTGCGCGGTGTCAAATCATTCATTACCATGCCATTAAATGTACCTACAGATTTTTTTTTAAATTTGATAAATATTATTCTTAATATTCTGGCAACACAAAATTGATATTATTTTGACCCGAACCTACTGCGCCTATATTGTTCTCGTCTACAGAATTTTGAGTTAACTATTTTAATAAAAAACAAAGCTTTTGTGATAACCGCTTTGAATTTAATTGAGTTTTTTTTTTGTAATATCATCGAAACAAGCATACATTTTCACACAATATTCATAAGTGAGTGAAGACATCACATGCGAGAAGGGAAGCCATGATTTTGTGATCGTCATTATATTAAGTTCAATGTTCATTGATATTAATGGCATGTTTGTGTTTTTTTTTCTGTTACGGCCGCCGCCGACCTATGTGACGTGACCGCGTCGCCGCCTCGGGCCCTAACCGCATGACGATCATCGCGTGACGTCATCACCCTCATCATATCACGGTTTAACACTACAGTTACCGAAAATAAACATCGGCTTGAATCTGATTTCGAACTACGCAGTCGTATTAGTAGCAGTGTACCTAATCGCCGGGTACGTTACCGTCATTGTGAAGGGTGGAGTGGGGAAAAACGGCTCCACTGTCGCAGTAAGAGTTTTTTTAATTTTAATAAAGGTCTCAGGAACATGGTGCGCAGTGTTTTGTAAGCCGGTTTTCGTAGACTATAACTGAAGTTGCGAATTCACATTATAAGTGTATTTTTTTTATAATACATAGAGGCGCGTAGAAATGATTTTAAATGCAAAAGCGTAGTCGGAAACAAAAATATTTAAAATATGTTTCAGTATTAATTATGCAAATTTTCTTTAATAACATGATTAGGATTTATTAAAGCTAAAGTCTACGACTATTCCCTACAAGGTATTGCACACTATTCTACTCGGACCTTAGTATTGTGCTGTGCTAATAACACTAAAACCACTGCACAGACTACTAACGGCTAGACCCGCAGCCGCGCTACATATCACGCGGGCCAGACCCGACCCGACTACTCGGCCACTCGTTACGTCCTGTAGTGTTGTCCTGTGCCCATTCTGTCTCGTCATTAACGCTACATCGACATTTTTATTCAATAATGTGCTACATTCCAATATGAACTTAAATAAATAAGTAGCACAGTTCAATCTACAAAGGAATAGTACTGTATTGAGTTAATATGTCGACATCATCTTAGCTTATAGCTTGAATGTGCATGTTGATTTGTAAATTGTGTATTTAGTTACAGCTTGTCTAATTATACCCGTTTTCCTTTTATTTGTAAAATTGGAAAAGGCTTAATAATTTATAGTTTTGGAAGGTATAAATTACTTAGTTAATGTAAATTGTACCATAACTAATGATGTTATTTTAAATAGAACGTAGAGTTCTGTTCGATTGTAAAAATACTAAAGGAAGTAATAAATATGTTTGTCTCAATAAAATTATTACTTAGAGAACTCAACGCTTACATGGTTTATTGCTGAATTCATTGCTAGTAAGTAATTTGTTGTTAATAAATTCTATCTGGCTTTAGTGCTTGGATTTAGACAATTATACTGAGAGAGGCGCGCAGTATAAATACCTCTACAAACCATTTACAACGGCATTCGTCAGTATAAAAGTGTTTTGTAATGCCAAATGACCTTGGAGATTTGGTTTTAACTTTCGATATGTACTTTGCTTTATCATAATATGGTAATTTATACCTTTATAACTTAATATTTTTAAATGTAGATAGAATTTGACAAGTCGAGCTCTTTTTAATTACACATTACATTGCTGATATTTAATGCTTTGTACACTAAAAGCATGTTTAGACTAAGAACGTTTGCATATGAGTTCGGAAGAAACGATTGGTTTTAAAAGAGTTTTTGCTCTATAAAACTTTTGCCACCTCGAGTCGAGTGACTTCTTAACTCTACTCAGCCGTACCCCGGCTCGTAAGACCGTGATACACGGAGTGTTCTCCGCCCCAGGGCACCAGCATCCTGTCCCCGGTGATCCCGTTCTCCCTGGTGGTCGTGCCCGCCTTCATCATCTTCCAGAAGAGCGAGTCCAACGTGTACCAGAACCATCCCTCGCTTTACATACTGGCCTTCGGTATGGTCGCAGCTAAAGTCACCAATAGACTTGTGGTAAGTGAACATGACTGAGGTTATGATGCCGATGTTAAGTATCAGGTACTGTGCTTGGTGTTTTGGATCGTACAACGATATGGCTAATTAGGTTGTAAAACACGGTAAAGGGTAGGTAAAGGTTAAGGACCTCGATGTATGTATGTTTTTGACGTTGATGATAGTTCGGATTTAGACCACAATAGGGACAGTAAATCCAGATTCAGCATCTATAGCAACACCGATGCAATTTGACACTACATATTATAGTTATGAAATTTTTTACGTCTTTATCTATGTTATGGATAGCAAACATCTGTCAAAGCAGAAGCAGCGTGGCGTTTAAGTTTATAACGATTCAAAGTGATCTTTACGGTCTTAGACATAGGTGTGTAATTTTTATATTGTTATTGTACATTGTACCAGGTGGCTCACATGACCAAGAGCGAGATGGAGTACTACGACTGGTCGCTGCTGGGGCCCGCCATGCTCTTCCTCAACCAGTACTTCAACAACGCACTGCCCGAGTACTACGTGCTTTGGATGTGCGCGGTAAGTTATACATATTATCTCTTATGTCCTACTAATAATAAGAGACGCCTTAAAGCACACTGGGGCGTCGACCCACGACGTAAAAAAAGGCTCCAAATGGTTCGTGTAACGCACGGAGCTGCAAGCCTCCTGTTGCAAGACCTCAAGACACTGTGAGCACTTTCTGCGTCGATCAGATCGCAAACAACAACTAAATATGAGGGTACCCAGTTATTAACTATGACATCAGGTCGTCTAACACCTCAGTCCCCCCGTGACCATGGTTGCTGTAAAACAGCCGAAACGTCGGGAACATATAAAAGTAAATAAACTCCATAGAATCCGTAAAATAGTTTTATTTCAATGTGTATTCGCGTAAATATAAGAAAACAATATGAGGGTACCCAGTTATTAACTATGACATCAGGACGTCTAACACCTCAGTACCCCGTGACCATTTTATTTTATTTTATTTCAATCTCTGAAACATGTTCACAAAGCTATCTCCTTTTCAGATATGGGTATACATAGACCTGATCCGATACTGCGGTCAGATCTGCTTCGAGATCTGCGAGCATCTCAAGATCATGCTGTTCCGCATCCCGCCGCCGCCCGCCAAGCCCGCGCCCGCCGCCGACAGAAACGGTACGAACTCGCGCCGACAGCCGCAGCGGCACGCGCGCCGACACCCCTCCCAGTCTTAACACTAGCGGACTTGCGACCACAGGGGTATCACAAGGCCGAAATAATCCTTTAGGCATATACGACAGTTCACATGGAGATGTTCAGTGAAGTCGATAATTTATAGAAGAAGATAATTTCCGAGTCCATTGAATATTTGTCACAGATATCGTGTTGTGGCCTTTGTATCCATAATCCTATTAAAGAGTCTAAACCACAACCCACTCGTGAGAGGCGGCTGCCAATATCCACAAAACAGATTATGAACATTTTACATAGGCCTCGAGATTAGAGATGAAACGGATATCCGGTAACTATCCAGTATCCGGCCTTGTTTTCACTATCCGGCCGGATACCGGATAGTAAAATTTAAAAAACCTCAATATTTTACACAAGGCAAATCATACACAATAGCTTATGGACACTGTTTATGATAGCACGACAAAAATATTTGTTTTATTAATTAGAATAGTACTCAAGATTAATAATTGGAAAATTGTGGTGAATGAATACCAAATTTTCGACATCTTCGTATACCAGACCAGCTTCTGAAAATAGCCTTACGCTGTCAACGCTACTGCCAGGTGCTGAAAAATAAATTCTAGCAAACCTTGACAACTGCGGGTACTGGTGCAAATTAGTTGACCACCATATGGGTCGTGATTGTGATCGATTCGAGAAGAAGTGCCATGTAACGCGATAAAGGGTCGAATATCCGGTAGCCGGATATCCGGCGCTCCGGCCTGGTAGCTTGCCGAATACCCGGTATCCGGCCAAACCACTATCCGTTTAATCTCTACTCGAGATTCAGAAATATTCGTTTAACAAAATGTTGTAAGAATATGTTCGTATGTCGATCAAATGACTCGTACCATTGAGTTGTATATCCAATAATCATGCAAACCGTAAAGTATTATTTCGGACTTCTGATACACCCCGGAAACTTAACATAATACAGTGGGGCAACTCCCTAGTTCACTAAGCAGGTCGCTCGCACGATTGGTAAACCCATAAATATAATTTAAGTAATAGTAAGATGGGTCACTGACAACGATTTGAAATCTTGGTTTACTATACGGCTTATTTTGGAGCTTATGTTTCTATAGTTAAAAAAAAAACATGATTTAAAGTGATAGTGATTTCTTTTCGAACTACATATATGTCAACGTGAAATATAGCTGTCTTGCTCATGTATTAAGAATATGAAAAAGATGGCAATACAATTCGGCACCATCTAGATTTAATGTACTCACGAAATTCGACAGTATATTTTTTTCAATAACGGAACTAAAAATGTCGCTATCTTTGCTCATACAATACGACTTCTGTACAATCATGACAATAAAGTGTATTTTTGTTTGGTGCCAATATATTGAAAACATACTGTAGGTAGGTGGGATAAGATTGGGCCTGAATATCTACAAACAAATTCAGTGAATATATAATGGGAAGTGTAGTTATTGTCTAATAGTTCCCCTCGCCCGATGCTAGGTAGTTCCGCTACTGTACATAATTAGTTCACTGAGCTATAATGGTGTATTTACTGTGTTATATTATCGCAATGCTTGATGTAGACATTGTTTTACGAATATATTTCTATCTGTTTTATTAAATTATCAATTCATGTGAACCTACCGGGATTTCTCACAACGCTATATCTTCCATAGTTCAGATCGCCACATTGATAAGTGATTTAATTTGCATATTAAAAAATCACCAAGTTCAGTGAGAGGGTCAGCGTCCCTGAGCTCACAGGGGTGTCATACTAAAACGATCTCTGTGTCTATAGACATAAAGATTGAATTTCTATGGTAAAAGCCAACTACGCAGCAAAATTCGCTGGCCTCTTCGCTGACATTTCGTTGAAGAAAGAAAAAAATAATAGCGCGCATGTGTACGCCCCTGTATACCTTAGGCCCCTCAGTGTGATTCTACTTCGTTATACCAACCACAGCCGTATTTCATAATACATAAGGTTGATTTTAATTTGTTATCGAGTTCATCGCTCAAGTACTCCGCCAGTCGGCGCTGACTGTAACATTTCACAGTGAAATTATTTGCAAAACAAGTTCTAATCAAGTGTATGTTGGTTGTTAAGTGGTTTTGATGTTATAGTATCTGCACGGAAATTATTTTTGGGCGCTAAATAATGTCGTATTTTATACATAATAATATTAAGGTACTGATAATATGGACTTAATTAATGAAGAATTCATTGTAGACGACATGACAATTACATAATATAAATTATAAAAGTAATTATATTCAAAGCCCATTTTAAATGCTACTCAGTCATCTCTTTAATATATAAAAAAAAATAGTACATACGGCACGGTTGGCGGTATTACACTTTACCAACTAAAGGATTTAAGAAACTCTAGTCCTTGCTCCGCCCTTGATTGCTGTTTCATCAAACATTAAGTTATCGGAAAAATAATCTCTCATCAGGTATTGTCATTTACTGTACCACCGCCGACTTGTTCGATTGTACTTTTGTCAAATTATAAGGCCAGGCCACCTTTGAGTATTGAAGTAAATGTTTATGGGGATAAAATACGGCACGTCCAGTTAATTCAACTTTATAATAATATATCATCATACATATATGCTCCAAAGGGTAAGCACACGTCCACTCGAGTACACCTACACTTTACTCATGTTATATTGACTAGTTATTAGGGATTCATCTCAAAATGCAACAATCAATGCAATTAAATCTAGACTGTATCGCGTTAGTAATAGTGCTCAAAATTAGTTTCTGTTAATTTATTACGCGTCGTTTGCCCAATACAGTTGAGTTTGTATATAAATGATAGTACCGTAAGGGTTGTATATGTTAGGGGTGAATCGTATAGTTAATATCGCTTTGTCTATTATGTATTTGTTAAATTCATTTGTTACATAATATAGACTCTTTCGTTATGGAATCTTCATTAAAGAAATGACTTGTGGGGTTAGTATACATTATTGGCCGCTTATAGGCTTGTAGAAAAATGACTCCAATGTCCTCCCCTGTAGATTACATATTCCTGTGGCTTTTTAACTCGGGTTTTATGTTTTAATCCGATACTTTTTGTTATACGAATTGACGATATCTATAAAATTATATAAGTTCACTATATTGAGAACACTATCCTTATTTTCTGGTCATTAAGTCCGAAGCCATTGTAACTGTCAGCCAACGGTTTCCTCCCCAAAACTTACAGATAGTTGCAATCTATTAAAATAGTAATTACAAAACATTTACTTGTTTATAATCTGTTTACAGCAGCGTTCAGGACCACATTTGGACAGGAAAAATAGATTTTTAGTAATTTATTTGGGGGTTCAACACTAATTCATTCGTATAGACAATATTCTTGCCAGAATAGATTTGTGGGTCCCGGGAGCGTATGTTTAACTTGATCCTTTTTTGAAAGTGTACCTTGTGCCCGATATGCATAAAGTTTGAATGTGTATGACAAAAGCCACGCGACTAAATTTGTTTGCGACATCGATATCATTCCGTTGAAAAAGCGTTGCATGTAATAGAAATATATCAGCATTTTTTTATATAAAAGCTATGTTGGTATTTTGCCAGTGTCAAGTAATTTTTATTGCAATAACAAATTCAATAAATACAGGTAATCAAATATCAATAACGAAAAAAATATTTAAAACTTATTGTCAAAATCTCATACGAAATTATCGTTGGGTCATTTTGAAAATACAAACATTGACAGAGTACAATATATCTAGCTCTTTCTGTTGACAATACGTTTAGTATATGCCAATTGCGCTCTAACGAATCATAAACAAAAGACTGTCTCATGTAATAAGTTAAAGAAAAAAGAAAATTACGTTAGCCAATTTGGATTCTTAGTTTCAATTCAATAAATAGCGCGTAAAATTCATTTGGATAGTGAATAAAGCCCCTCGCACACTGGGGCGTCAAACGCCGCGCGTTAACATTTTTGCCAATACTTAAATGAACTGTATCTACTCAGAAAAAGTTCAACTCTCAACGAAATTTCAATAACCCCGCAAGCGAATTTTGACGTGTGGAGGCGTTCCTTTTACCGCAGAAACTATTTAAAACCCAATCAGTATTTCGAAGGAGGAAAGACTATTTGACTTAAGCGACACTTTTGGGCGATATTGACTTATATACATATTTGGAATCAGCAATTTATTCTGCGTCGAATTAATATGCTCTCCTTTAGTTAAAAAATGTCACTGAAGTCAATAGCTTGTAGCGACATCTATCTCGCCACATACGAACTAGATCCTGCATCGCGATATTAAAGCGATTCCTGTATACAAGAGCCCGACAACAACGTCGGGCAGTAGCCCACCAGACACAACACCCGTCTGGTCGGAGGATCCTCCCTTTACCTCCAAACTTTTTACCCCTCGATATACTTATAGGGTTTTACCGCTATACCCTCATCTTTATCCATATTGACACAGTTCTTTTTGGTATTGGCGAAAGTAATGACGCGCGGTTTTTGATACCCCAGTGTGTGGGAGGCTTAATGGATGAATGTATTCGCAGGCAGGTGCCGCGCGCTCGGTAGAGCCCCGGGTGCCGCTTTCCGAGCCCAGACTGCGATTATCGCGCTCTAACATTAAACACTCGCTACACTAAAAAATGGTTTTGGTTCGAGGTAATGCGTATTGTTAAATGTAATACGAAATGTAAATAAAAAGAAACTTATCAACAAACTTTATTTTATTTTAATTTTGTATCCTTCGGGCATTATCTCGATATATATCTTGCTGATAGATGGTTAATTGCAAAATTTAATATCTGAATCCATAATAATAATAAATTTACCCACAATTTATAAAAAGCGTTTTTATTTAAAGTCACTTTGTAAATGGATTTTTATAAATGAATAAGCTACACTTCGATATAAGTGACATTATTCATTAATATCTATTGAGATACAGCATCATTGGATGCTGTGTGTTTGATATATTCAACTTTTTCTCATAAATCGTGGCGATTTGAACATTACTGTTATTTACTTACCGTTTTCATTTATAGTGTGTATTTCTTGAATTTATTAATTCTATTAATTAATTGACACTGACTGAATACCTACTAACTGCGGGTGTGCAGGTATACATCATTAAGTAAACCCCTTTTTGAGTCAAATCAAAACAAACTCTATTAACTCATAGAAAAAGCTAATTCTTGAACTAAATGTCATCGATGCCGTGAGCCAATTTTGACCCGTGGATGCGTTGCTTCTGCCACAGAAATTTAATCTTTATGAACACTAACATAAAGTTCGTTTTGGTATTGTTAAAAAATATTCCGTGCGAAGCCCCTTCGTATGGGTTCTCCTCCTGTCCATCGGTAGGTAGTGATTGCTTTTAATAAATACTATCCAATACAGTGCCCGCCTGTGAATATTAAATATCGAGCTTCAGAAAAAGATAATCAGCTAGCTTCGGTTTTATAGAGCGTCATCTAGATACGAGTGACAGAGACAGATATCTGTTTCTAAAGCCTGCTGTGTAATATATAAAGCGGGGTACTGTGTCTCGCTATACATTAATGTATCTACTTCTTACTAACGTATTTCCTATTATTTATATTGTATTGTTAACTTGGTGATGGTTACTATGGGAACGAGTGAACAAGTGCGCCAAAGTTGTTACACTGTGGAGTTGTTGCTTGTAGTAGAGAGGCGTATGGTCGGTGGTCATATGATTTACTAACGCCCACAATATCTTTAAATGACTTGTTCTTAATAGTAAAAGGAATGTTTTATTAACACTGTATATTAATTCGTTTAAATGTAGACGATTGCCAACCAACGTTACGAAATACAAATTTGGACAATAGTTGTTGTTGATGAAAATATATTGTAACTATTATTTAAAGTGATAATTTAGACATTAACCGTCCTTATCATGTTCACAAGTAACGAAAGGGACAGAGATATTGTTTAGAGTCATAGTTTGCGTGACTATATTATTATTGTGGTCAATAAGTGAATAGTTTATAATATTGTAAGAACATTACTGTAAGCTCACCTTTAATTTGCATAACATATCAAATCTGGCCGCATGTAACCCTAGCTTTATAATGTTTCCTCTTAAAAATGTACCTATGTGCTTGTAATTCTATGTATTATATTATGTATTAAAAGCTAGACACGCTTGGATATTATCTTAAATATGTTTAAAAAAGTTTTATGTTCTAACCTTGACTTACACGAAACCTTTTCTCAAAGTAAAAACGTAATCGACGAAGAATTTATTAGAAACCATACATAACTGTCGAACAATCCGTAAATATACGCAACAGTAGGTACTAAAACTATCATAGCTATAAATCTATAGAAAGTTATAATCAATATTGTTTTCTTATATTTACGCGAATACTATACATTGAAATTAAACTATTTTACGGATTTTATCGCGTTTATTTACTATTTTATTTTCCCGACGTTTCGGCTGCTTTACAGCAACCATGGTCACGGGGGGACTGAGGTGTTAGACGTCCTGATGTCATAGTTAATAACTGGGTACCCTCATATTTAGAAAGCAGCCGAAACGTCGGGAAAATAAAATAGTAAATAAACGCGATAAAATCCGTAAAATAGTTTAATTTCCAAGTTATAATCAATTTACAGGTGGCACAGTTTTGTATAAAATGGCATTTGTATCTGGTTTGCAGATGGATTTGCGGGTTCCTCGTTATACTTACCTACGTATAAGAGTTACAGAGGATTTTAATAGCGTAATACCTTTTCGTCAGAGCAATCCTTAAAGAATGAACCTTCCTACATGAAAAAATATGTCTATATCTTGCCATACTGTATTCCAAATTTATTTCCTTCTACAAACGACCTACAAAGACATTTTTCATTACAAAAGTGTCCTACAACACCACTTTAAGTAAGATCATAACTTTCTATAAATGTGGGTTAGAATGGTCTATCTAAAGTTCGTGGTTAGTTGCAAGACCTCGACGGTTTCAATGGTTTGATAATACCTAAGTAAGCTGTCAGCTCGGTAGTGTATATATATGTTATGTATCGTTACATACGCAAGCTCGCTGTATCATAGTACTGAGGACATGTATTTTTTATGTGAAAATATAAGAAAATGTAAATTCTCATTATACTTGTTTTATTAGCATTCCTACGCTACACATAATACACTAGGCCGGCAAGATTCTAGGATTTTTTTGCCCATTCAATAACGGACACTGTTTCAATATGAATAAAGATTTAATTTCTGTGGTAAATAACACGCGAGTAAGCTTTAAAATTCACTCGCACTGACAATGAAATTTCGTTGAAGAATGCGCTTTGTCTCCTACTCAATACAGTTCCTTTTGGTATAAAATATTGCAACTCGTTTTGTCGTTCTTTATCTTGATTTTCTTTCCTTGCACATAAGGGATATATTCATTTACAACAATTAGAATACATTAAAGATGGCTATTAGACTTGTAGGATTCGAATAGAAATACATAGATTGATAGTAAGCTTACAATCATAGCTTCAAAATGTTCGTACGAATGCTCTACAATGACCCTGTAACCAGATTGTAACCTATTAGTTTAGGGTTTGGTTACAGAGTGAAATCAGTGTTATAAATGATACAAACGGCTGTAAGTAGTTTAATATTCAAGCTCTGGGATCTTGGGCACTCGCAAATATACTACAGTAGGTTACAACAATATATTCATAGGTAAGTACATAAAGCAGTTCGTTTAATTTTTTAGGGTTCCGTACCCAAAGGGTAAAACGGAAACCCTATTACTGAGACTTCGCTGTCCGTCCGTCCGTCCGTCTGTCACCAGGCTGTATCTCATGAACCGTGATAGCTAGAGAGTTGAATTTTTCACAGATGATGTATTTCTGTTGCCGCTATAACAACAGATACTAAAATACAGAATAAATTAAATATTTAAGGGGGCTCCTGATTGTTTGCCGTTTTTATAGATAATGGTACGGAACCCTTTGTGCGCGAGTCCGACTCGCACTTGGCTGTTTTTTTTACATAGGTAAAGTACCTACAAGTCCACGATAATTTAACTGATTATGGTCATCTCTATAGATTTTGCTGTAGGAAGATAGATAGATATTTACAATGGCTTTGTGGAACAGTTTTATACTTAAAATTGCACATATATGGACTGAACTTTCTAAATAGGTATTTGGGGTTATTATCTACCTAGAGTTATCATGTGGCTTTAAAATAAATAAGAGTTCAATTAGTTGACATAATTACTTCATGGGTAGGTAGGTTATTGGTGTTCATTCAGTTGGCATCAAACTTATTTACCAAACTAAGTGTATTGCCGTCCTTTTCACGGCGGTTATGCATGAGCGAGACAGAAATATTTATATTATTTCAAATCTAGTTTAGTGTCAAGGAAATCGTCACCACTGTTTTTAAATTATATAGAAGCAGTGGTAGCCGAGTGGCTTTGCAAATCAAAGTGTGCAGGTTCAAACCCCGGCTCGCACCTCTGGGATTTATGTGCGAATCTCATTTTCATCCAAGATTATCACTTGCTATGAAACGGTGAAGGAAAACATCGTGAGGAAACCTGCACGTCTGAGGGAACTTGTCTAATTCTCGATAGATGTGTGAAGTCTGCCAACCCGCACTGGGCCAGCGTGGTGGACTATGGCCTGAAATCCTCCTCACATTGAGGGGAGGCCCGTGCCCAGCAGTGGGACGTTAAAAGGGCTGTAGTAGTAGTATTAGTAGGTACCTATAATAGATACCATTGGTGTTTTTTTTTTCTTTTACAGTGCCGAGTGAGAGCGAAACATCGGACGCGGAAGACGTGCGGCCATTATTGAATAACGATCTATTACTTAGCTAAAAACGTGATGTATCTATAGGGGAAATGTTTATGAAAATGAACTAGTAGGTACTTTCATGGCGAGTTTTCTTGTGAGCTAACCATACACTTATACCTATTTATTTTTGCATGGAGGACTAACTGTTGTAGATATATAACGTCCGCTAGAGGCGCTATATATTTTTCAATACAAAAACGCACTCTACAAAATATGCGTCTCGCAACCTCACCTCACTGATAGAGTAATTTATGACTCTACTTAATATGAGTAGCTATCAAATAGTATTATTTAGGTACTTAAGTTAAAAAGTGATACTCTACAGTATGCTCCGTCGCTCTACGTAACGTCTTAAACAGACTTTACCTAAGTGTTCTTACAAAAGGTTTCGTAACTGTTACGGCTCGTTAGTTGTTATTTAAATAACGAATCGTTGCTATTCGACGACAACGATTCTATTTTATGGGAGCATAAGATATTGATAATACAGGCGTGGATAACACATTTCACTTTTCCATTTAATTAAATAACACATTTTTTCTTATCAATTCCTATCTCTTTAATCTAAGTGCATACACGCTTGTGCCTGATATTGTAATTTGAATAAATTATTAATGTTAATTCTTTTTTATTTATTAAATAATTTTTAAAAAAATCCTAATTTCAATAGGGAAGATGGCTGGGTGCTACTAAAATCCGTAAAATAGTTTAATTTCAATGTATAGTATTCGCGTAAATATAAGAAAACAATTTTTAAAAAACTGAGCCGTCGCGGGACGCCTGGCAGATGTGAAACATAAAACATAAACGTCGTAGCGGCAAGTGAGCGGTGTCAGCCGGTGGGCGGAGTGTAAGCGGCGGAAAGAGCTGAGGATTACGAAGCGTGGCCGCATTAAAAACTATATTTTAAGTAATAAGTTTGATTTCATTTTGTTGTGGCGAAGCGTCGGCAAATCTCGCCACGCCAAAAATCAGGTTTACCCCTCGCCAATAAATGTTTCACATCAATTATCTTCAAATCGTGATCCATAAACAAATATTTTGGTAAGTATCTATTAACATCAATGTGCAAGCTATTGTATATTTGAACCTACCCGTGTTTTGTGCAAATAAAAATATTGTATTGTATTGTATTATTGTATATTGTATTAATTTTTCAGTGAGCACACTTTCCACATATTGGCAACGGCTTGGTGTAGTGGTCTGAGCGTAGGCCTCTCGGCATACTGCATCGAGTGGTTGCGGATTCGATTCCCTTTTGTTCCTCCCGACACGATCACCGCCCTCCTCGCCCAAGCGTCGAGAGTGCCACCAACACACCTACACCAGCCTTAAACAGACACCGATCTCGCCGGCGAGGTTGAGGAACCCCCTCTTCCGCACGTAGGTGCATCTTTGCACCTAGGAGCGCAGTCACTACCTCTCCCCTCACGGTAACTGCCCAAGCCGAAGTCGTGCCCTCTGTGGCGCCCTTGAGCTAGTTGCCACCCCTTTCCGCCCTTAAGACCTTGGTTGGAGTGCACTCTGCGCTCGCCACACGTCCGGTAAAGCTGTAAAGGCCACCTCACGGCCAACAGCGTAGTCCATTAAAAAAAAAAACGATTCCCTTTTGCGACAAATTACGAAAATTGTCTTATTCCGAACTGGGTTGCTCCCAGACCATGGTACAAGCTTTGCTTAGTTTGGGATCATACGATGAGTATGTGTCGTCTGGCGATTTTTTTAATAAATACCTATTTATTATCTCGCTCTAATTTATTTAATATTTTTTAACCATCTCTTTAATTTGTGATAAGTACCTACGTGTTTACTTCGCGTTATCACTTCAGTGTCCAATAACCTATCCACAACATTTGTTTAAATGTCGTAAGTCCAAAATATTACTCAAGTAAATTGCATTTTACCGCTTCACGTTAAAGTTGATATTCAAATAATTAATCTGTGCAACACTAGTCGTTAGTCATTATTGATGTTATTTTTACATCTATCAACCCTGTATTTGTAATTCGAATGATGTTTGTGACATTTTCCTACAGCCGAGCGTTCGAGCGCCGAAGTAATGTCAACATTGCTTGTAAACTTTGTTACATATCTGTGTAAAGTGGTGTGAATGGTGTTAAATTGTGACAATGGCCCCCGTAGGAACCCCACAATGTGAAATACATTATCAGACGTTCAAAGGACAAGGTGAGTGTATTTTTATTTGGAGTTAATTCAGTCGCTGTTTGCTCTGTTATCAGTCCGTAAGTAGGTAGTTGTTGTTATGATAATTGTAGTGCGCTGTGAGTCAGGGTTGTAACTGTCTTTCTGATCAATAAGTATAGGTTTATTTTAATTTAATTTGGATTATGTGCTAGTATTTTTGTAGCCTGTAGGTACCAGACGAAAGAAACTTTTTCTACCTACCCACATACAAATCATATTAATTCTTTTAGAGCTAGATATCTCTGGAATTAGGTTTCATAATTCATTTTTAGTATTTAATGTAGCTAATCAGTAGATACCTAATGTGTAAAGAAAATATTTTTCTTATATTCGTCAATCCCCCTCGCATTGAGAGGCGGTCCGTGCCCAGCAGTGGGATGTTAAAAGGGCTGTAGATAGTAGTTAGTTCCGTCAATCAAGCTGTTGTTTTACACTGTAGGTAAGTAATTTAATTATAACCCCAGTATTATCTTAGCATTCTTAGCTATCTATTCCGGTGACATCCAGCATCGAATAAAATGTATTATCTACTGAAAGATTTAGTTAGACTATACATATTACTTGAAGGCAATTAAAGTCCCACACAGATGGCGCAAACTGTGGTGTCAAAAAAACCGGCCAAGTGCGAGTCGGACTCGCGCACAAAGGGTTCCGTACCATTATCTATAAAAACGGCAATAAAATCATGTTTGTTGTATGGGAGCCCCCTTATATATTTATTTTATTCTGTATTTTAGTATTTGTTGTTATAGCGGCATGTTATAGTTAGTATGTTATAGAATACATCATCTGTGAAAATTTCAACTCTCTAGCTATCACGGCTCATGAGATACAGCCTGGTGACAGACGGACGGACGGACGGACAGCGAAGTCTCAGTAATAGGGTTCCCGTTTTACCCTTTGGGTACGGAACCCTAAAAATGAATTAATGATTGACGCTACAGTAGTGTGCGGGCTGCTATGCTCCTACATGTCTATCCTCATAGGATGACATACATTCTAACCACATAATAGCAACAATATGCATCCACACTGTACCTACCTACAATTACCAGAGTGTAAAGTTGAAAATTTCCTTGAATAAGTTATTCCCAGTAATGTTATTGCTAATGTACGGCCGGGACGTAACAACGCCAACGATCAATTGTTATGAGCTCAGAGTACATAAGTATCTACATGGCAGCAACTACCTCCTCTTTCGACAATAAGTTCCTCGTCTCATTGAACCGCGTCGTTGCGGGTTCGATTCCCGTAAGCGACAAATCTCGGACACGGCCTTTTTATATAACCGAGATTTCTACCAGTCCATTGTTTGGTCTGCTCATAGTAGAAGCGGTGCTTTGGGACCATACCATGAGTGTGTTGTCAGGAAATATTCTGTTAAGCAACTCGTTCTATACTATATAGTAGATAGGTACAGTGTTTTAGTTTGTCGACTAGTAATATCTAAAAATGTATCCATACATAGGCTGGTATTTCATACAAGATATGCTACACATACACTGTCAGTTGTTTATTTACTATACATTACTCCGTACTATATAAGCAGTCGCGGAGAAATCAGTATCATGTACATACCTATCGATTAGAAA
Source organism: Ptilodon capucinus (assembly GCA_914767695.1). NCBI lineage: Eukaryota > Metazoa > Arthropoda > Insecta > Lepidoptera > Notodontidae > Ptilodon > Ptilodon capucinus. The sequence continues at coordinate 498,699 of OU611813.1, read as the reverse complement.
GATAAGATGCCGTTCAGTGTAAGTAATCACATATGATATTAGTAGATATTTACATTACCGCTTGTTCCGATTAAAAATAAACCTACCTATATTTTGAAATTAAACTATTTTACGGATTTTATCGCGTTTATTTACTATTTTATTTTCCCGACGTTTATTACCTATATTTGCCTACTGTGGCTGGGGAAAGATTCTAATCGTCCTACTTACTACGGTACTTACCGTTACTACTTACGGTACTTGCCTAAGCTTGCAAGTTATATTAAGTAGGTATAAATAAAGTTCGCTTACGCAATAAGGTTATTACCTACCTACTGAATAAGTACCTACTTCATAATATTCCCGATCTTAATATAGATGACATTTCGTAGCAAAAATTGTGCTACATCAATAAGTTGAGACAGTTCGTTGTGGTATTGACAAGACAGAATCACATTGGGCCTGACTCAATGGAAAGAGGCCAATAAAAAAAAAAAACATATTCGCCCGCGCTTCGACGCGCCTCGGGGTGGACACACCGCAGACTTAACTCTTGAGCATGCAACGTAACATGCGACTTAACTCTTGAGCACGAACAACAAGTTGCAAGAGTTGCATGCTTATTGCTCTCTTCTTCGCCTTAGTTAGTTGCTCAAATATTATTAAAGGCGCCAAGCGAGCTTGGTTGGTTAGATACGATTTTAATTATTTTCTTTTTAAAATAGTAGGTAATGTATGTCTTAAGAACTTACCTTTTTACAACCTTTATATTAACTTGCAATGTATGTCCGGGTGGAATCTTGCAACAGAATTTTAAATCAGTTATCTTTAACCGATCGAGCTGAAATTTGGTATACACGCTTGTTTTGGATGACAATGCATGATTAGCTATGTGACGTCATGCCAATTCCAAAATGGCGGAGCATCCAAGATGGCGGAATAATTATTTTTTCTGCACTACCATAGTATGGGTATCAAATGAAAGGGCTTGCTGAATAGAACACGAGAACTCAAGGCAATTAAAAATAAAAGCTTGTTTTTAAAAAGATTTTTACCATTAATGTTTTGTTTTTTTACATGGTAAAATCCTTTATGGATACCCCTTCATCTTGAGGGAGATGAAGGGTTTATGTGGAAGTCCCAGCGAAGCCGTACTTACCTGGTTTGGTCTTTTCCCAGGATTTTCAAGTTGGCTCTGGAGATGGATACAAAAGTGGTGGAAGTACCTGCGACAGGTCTTCGTGCGGTGGTCGGTACTAAGTGAGTACTTTATTAATTTTTTTAGTCGGCATTTTTATTTTAATATATACTTAAGTCATTGTTATATTGACTAATTCGAGTCAATGATGAAGTCCTTATACTTATTTACAAAGTACAATCTTATTACGGTTGGTAAGTTGGTATACCCCGTTCCGTGATTGCGTTGTCTGGAGCTTGTATAATTATGCAACGTTAAGATAGTTATGCAATTAACTATTTGAGCATATTCCTTCTAATAAAATATGTTAAAAATATACTTGAATTATCAGTAGTGCTCTATGGTCTGTGGATGGACGACTGGCAATCGGGAGTGAATGCACTGACTTATGTGTTGTTCTTTGTAATAACTTTATTAGTGTTTTGTATCGAGGACGGAATTAAACAGAAAAACAGAAAAAAAACATTGCCGTATATAAATCCCATATTAAGTATCTAGTAGGTACGTAATATTAATAACACTTCTTAAGATTTTTTATCATTTTGATATGGTAGACATTACGGTCACTATTAAGTAGATACCGCGACAGACAAAACAAATACAAGAAACGCTAAAATGACTCTCAACATAAACCAAGGCGTTATTAATCAAAAAGCGGTGCTCTGACTAATTGTTTTTTTTCGTGCGGTCCTACTTTCCATTGCTTAGCAAAAGTGTTAACGAATATAATACGCAGCTACCTTGACATGAAGACGTGCGATACAGTAACCATTATCCTGTGTATTTCACTCAAGATAAAGAAGAAGCGAATATTTAAATAAAGCGTTACATATGTATCTACTTACACGAAACTTTATAATTTCTTCCAATATTGTTTAGTAGCTGACTGTTTTGGCCGGTGTCTTTATGATAACAGCAATCAATACATTACGATTTCATCTACACGCTACTTAAACCATTAGATATCTATTTCAAAAGGTATAGTTAAAATCTAATATTGTCAGTATGTGGTATGCCACAAAAAAGCCCTTGTTTTATTTTGCCAAAAAACTCAAGTCTTCCCGACGCGATTGGCCTTTTGCAAAATAATAAAAATGTCAGTCCCACGCTGGGCGCCCTTGATATTCACTGACATTTTAAAAATAAACGCTACTGGCTTACGGCACAATAACAATAATCGCGTATATTTATCTGAGCGGTGGTTCATTTAGAATAATACACATTCCCAAGTAAAGGATTAGTACTACTGCATTTAAGAATAACTTGAGACTCAAAATTAAAGTCCCCCGTCGGGCAGCACATCAAACGTTGGCGGCCAATAAATATTTGAATCAGTTTATTCTGGCGTTACGAAACTGAACTTGGCGTTACGTTCTTTTTATAAGCTGGATATCGCCCAACTTCACCAATTGTTAATATCATTTAAGTCCGTAATCTCATACAATTATAGATAGCTATCTATTTCATTTGTCACATAACTGTTATAATGAAAATTTGTGGATAGGTCGTTGGTTTAATGGGTCGAGCCGCGGCCGTCACGCAACACTGGGTGGACAGTGCGTGTTGCGAACGTGTCATTTGGTTTGGTATTGTCCCTTTACGCTGCGCTGACTTTGACACCCTTTGTTTCGTGGCTTTTGCTACTATCTGGGCTATCATTACCTGTAAAATAAACTCTTCGAATTGGACACCTTTCAATTTGTGTAAGGGAAATCTAATGACTAGTCATCTCCAGCCTCATTATTACCTCAAACATACGCAATGCCATCCTGAATCCATATTAGTTACGAGTTCAGAAATTACCAAACAATATTCCTTAACTTCTTTCTTTGAAAAAAAAGCAATTTTTGTATGCTAATGCGTGTCATTAGAGTCCTATGTAAGGAATAGAGAGACCTGAACTCGTCATAAACATTATTTACCTATCTATCCGATATAGGCGAGACTACTAAACTATTTATTATATCGTTAGATAGTCTGGATATAAAAAAGGTAGTTATTTGAACAGGCTGAAAAGTAAACAGAAGCGGTCTCCGTAGTAAGTGTATCGAAAGGTCAAATTTAACATGAAGCTCGCGGCTGACGGCTCGCGACTCTCCCAGGCGTGAGTGGAGGCACACGCCACTTGTTAATTACAAATCGTGATAAGCCATGTCACGAATATTATCCGAGCTTTGTGAAATCTGGATATTACAGTATAAACCTGGATGAAATGGCGAAAATAACGGAACGATTATTATTCCGAAGTTTACCTTTGGTGAAAACTTTTTTTTTTCTTTAATGGCCTCATTCCATTGAGTCTGGTCTAATGGGATTCTGCCAATGTCAACATAGTGGCGAAGACACGAGGAGATTAATTAATCGGTGAAATGAGAAAAGTTGATTTTTATTGTGATTAACCGGTTAGTGAGTGAGGTACCTAACAACACAACACAATATAAAACATGCACATGTATGACAATACAAATAATACAATACATTTTTTTATTACTCTGAGGGAGACTAATCACAGCAGAAACACAGCAGAAAAGAGGTTATAATGTTATATTTCGAGAAGTTAGATTTTATTAAAAGGTTAACAAAAGTCAGCTAATTTTGGATTATACCTGACCAACTTTCGAAGGTCGTGGTGTTATGCATACATAATTTTATGTCATACACAAAAATACGGATGAGAGTATTTATATTCAAATGCCGGTGTCTATGTCGATGGTATTATATTACAGCAGCTGTCTATCATTTAGAGTAATTTTCACAAGCTAGCCAAAAATCCCGGCAACAGTGCGGTGTTAACTGTCGGAACCGGAAGCGGCTGCCGGTGACCGCACCCACTTCCGGCCGCCGCCGCCCGCCCTGCCCATGACTATGTCGTCATTGTGTTAACATACCCTTTCCGTTTATAATCATAAATCAGATAAACGAACGTGGAAGGCGTAGTGATTTATGAGTTAATACCTACGCTTTAAAATAATTGATCCTTGGTGACGTCACACGATTTTCTCCGCGATTAGTAATAGTTTGCATGCGTAATACGGGTCAGAAAAAGAAGCTAGATAAGCTTGCCTTTGTTATACGAAATACGTATGTATCTACACGTCAAGTCTAGACGAACGTTTTTTTTGATAGGAGAGTGAGTAGAGTGAGCACTTTACTTTAACTTGTGGTATTTGATTAAGACCTCAGCACTTTAGAAGTACAAAGAGGTTCTGGAGTGGGATTATTCCATGCTGGCTATTATTTTCGCGGACTCCCTCCTAGCACCAACATTTAGGTTAGGTTGGGACTACTAGTTATGTAACAACCTCACATTGCAAATAGGTACCTTATAAAATAGAAATTGTCAATTTGTTATAGGATACATATCTATCGGCTACATAAATAAAAATACCGCAGGACAACACACTAATAGCAGTGGTAGCCGAGTGGTCGAACGCAAGTCTAGCAATCAAAGTGCGCAGATTCAAACCCCGGCTCGCACCTCTGGATTTATGTGCGAATCTCATTTTCATCCGAGATTACCAATTGCTATGAAAAGGTGAAGGAAAACATCATCAGGTTACCTGCACGTCTATAGAAAGGCGTGTGAAGTTCCCCAATCCGCACTGGGAAAGCGTGGTGGACTATAGCCCAAAAATCTCCCTCGTATTGAGGGAGAATGCGCCTGGTATAATGGCAATAAGCTCACCCTCTATTACATTGGGACCAGAATAAATCGGCGAAGTGTGGGCGCGCTGCAGTGCACCTCTGCCTACCCCTTCGGGCAATACAGGCGTCATGATGTATTATTTTATTATTATAACACACTGATCAGTGGTGATTCTGTTACCACCACACAACACCTAAATATAACGGTAAATAACAATAAGTAGGTACTGTCTGCACAGGTATGGTATTTACCTACTTCCGACCGGCACGTGTACCTACTTATAGGTATATTATCGATTAATTTAAACCCGAGGACAGAGTGCCCTTGAAAAATCAATGTGTTTATTGGTTTCCCGTTTCCGTTCGACATCTGCAATAACGTTACGTAGCTACCTACCTAGCTACGTATTGTTGGCTTCTGATAAGGGCAGAAGCCTTTTATATAATATTGGAGGTTTACGGGAGTTTGTTGTTTGTTGTCGCTTATGTGAGAAGCCTGTATGGAGTAGGTATGGCAAATTATATAAGTACCTATGTACGTGTAGTACATAATATTGTTTACTGGTAATTACTAATTATATCTACACCATGCTGCAGGAAGTGATTGTGGTATTTTAATTTAAATGCTCAATACTCATTTATTTAGTAACTTTAAAAATAAATAAAATTGTAGTATCTGTTTGTACAATAACACATACACAGGTTTTTACTAAATGTATATGGAAGTATAGAAAAAAATCTACCAGTCTATCTGCTTGTTCAGACTAAAATCCGAAACTGCTATACCGATTTTGACGTGACTTTCACTGGCAAACACCTAATGTTATAAAAGTTACTTTTGAATTATTTTAAAAATAAAATGCGATCGCAGTCTCGAGCACAGCTAGTATAGTATAAAATGAAGGTAAAATAAAGTTATTTCAACGCGTAGACATCTAATGATGTGTCAGCTGTCAATTATAAGCCCTCGTTCTATATAAAATAATTGTGTTTAGGAAGGCACACACATCCCTTGTATTAGTAACTTAATTCTTTTTTTTCGATCAGCCGACTCTGACCTAACTATATTTAATAACCCATATGACATTCTGAGATGGTGCAGATTCTAATCAGTCAGAATAATTGTCATAATCGGGTCACTAGTTCTAGACATTACCACTTCCAAGTTCCAAATCCTATCCTACTTCCTTCTATTATTAAAAATGTGAAGGGGAGGATGGATGGATGCATGGTTGGATGTTTGTTACCCTGCCACGCAAAAACTACTTAACGGAATTTGATTAAACTTTAAAGTACTATTGTTTAGACAGAATAAAATATAGGCTACAATTTATAACGATAATGAATAAATCGATGTCTGCGCGGACGAAGTCGCTGGTAGAATCTAGTATATAATAAAATTACAAACAAATGAACACGGTAATAATAAAGTGTAGGTTTGACATATAACCAATGTGAGGTTACGAGTAATTAGTAGAGATGAAACGGATATCCGGTAACTAATCGGTATCCGGCCTTGTTTTCACTATCCGGCCGGATACCGGATAGTAATTCAGTATCCGGCTGGATACCGGATAGTAAAATTCAAAGAATTCTCATTATTTCACATAAGGCAAGTCATACCACTAAGGTTATGGATAGCGTTTATTTTTATAATCGCACGTCAAAAATATTTGTTTTATTAATTAGTTTAGTACTCAAAATTATGATTGGCAAATTGTGGTGAATGAATACCAATTTGTCCGCATTTGTTGGTAAGAGGCGACTCCGCTTGGTTTCGTATACCAGACCAGCTTCTGAAAATAGCGTTTTTTCGCTGTAAACGCTACTGCCAGGTGCTGAAAGATAAATTCAAGCAAACCTTAACAACTACGGGTACTGATGCAAATTAATTGACCACCATATGTAAGGGTCGTGAATGCGATCGATTCGAGATGTCTTTAAGAAGCGTCATGTAACGCGATAAAGGGCGGGGTATCCGGTAGCCGGATATCCGGCGCTCCGGCCTGGTAGCGTGCCGAATATCCGGTTTCCGGTATCCGGCCAAACCACTATCCGTTTCATCTCTAGTAATTAGTGCCAGTAATCTGTAAGCTCCTTAACTATGTATATAAGTTTATATTAAATACTCTTGGTCATGTCACGAAGGCCGCCCTTCTAACTACTGAGCTACTGGCGCTTATAACTGTTACCAAAGGTCACTTTCAATGTTTCTAATATTACATACATAAGCTTTTTATTATTGTTGTAAATAATATAAGTTAATTACATTAGTTATTATACCTATAGGAATTTGCAAGAAAGGAATAGATTTCATATCATCATTCATCTGTCTTCAGAGCCTATTAAGTTCGAAAATAACTTCTATATTTTTGACAAGCCACAGTTATGAACATGTTGGAAAGCTCCGAGCTTGGGCGGGCAGTGATCGCGGAGGTAGCGTGGCGGCCGCTCGTCCCGCCCGCCCTGCGCACCGCCGCCCGCCCAACACGCGCATTTAACTTTAACATATCACTTACTTACCCCCAACTTATTGTCAATTTACTTTATAATAAGTACATAGTGAATAAATTTGGTAAGTTACATACCCTAAACAACAAGGTATTAGGTATTAACCCTAGTGCTTACAATTATTATATAAATTAATTTATTTACTAAGTAGTTTAACTGTGAATGTTTCCTTGTGCTGATTTTTATGACACTTGATCGATTATGTTCTAATTGGTCAGAAAATTAATTTAATACCTTATGAGTATTATTTATCATTTAAATTGCTTTCGTTTTAGGGTCTTTACACACGATAAAGCCGGCTGCCCGATGGTTTAACGGGAATGGACATGCAGAGCTGATAATACGAACTATATGTGCTGGTAGAAAAAGCTTATTCTATAACGAAATATCATTGACAGCGCGAGCGAAATTTGACGCATGGTCACGTGGCTTGTATCTTCTGAGATATGATAATTCGAGCTGTATGTATAATGGCACAGAGTTCATTTTGATTGACGCCCCAGTGCGGCCGGAGCTGTTACTACCTGTTACTATCGGGCAGCCGGCTTTATCGTGCGAATAGAGCCCCTTTATCGAGCCCTACTAACTAATAGCTTGTTTGTTTATCTACAAACAAGAACTATTGGTATTTTCCTTGCTCGATATATAATGCGAAACGTTGTATAATTATTTGTTTAAAACGGAATAGGGTTTACCAAACCGCCATCTCGAATAGGGGTTAGGGTGGCATATCAAATATGAAAAGGCTGTCTATTCGTTTGCTTCTTGTACATTCGATGGTGATAGACATAATGTTTTAAAAGCTTTGGACATAACTCTTACAAAAGACCTTATTCGCACAAGATCCAAGATAAAGTTTGGGCATACTTTAAACTATTTAGCAAGTTTTAATTCGTATCTAAGACTAAATTAATAGGTACACGTTGTACACGTTTTACACGTATATAAATTGTTTCTTTTAGTTATTATCCTAACAAGTTAACTATCTAAGTAGATAGGACTTTTTGTCATAGTAGTAAAACATACATTCCTCCGGGGAGTAGGCAGTAGGTGGTGTGAAGCATTGCGACCAGATTTCACCGCTATGTTTTTAGTCCTCATGTATTAAGTACCATGACTTAAATGCATGTCTCAATAGCCGTCATGAAGGCACTTAATGATAACAAAATATAATCCCAATATTGACGCAAAGGTTGGTAAGAAGATATAGGTACAAAAATAACAGAAATATCTGCAGATTAATATCGTTATTAAACTGAAAGAATTTCTGTTATTTTTACTTACTTGAGGGGCGAGTTTGTTTTAAAGTTCACGAACTTTAAAACAACTCGCCTCTCATTTATATTTTAGGTAACCTGATAAAATACAGGGTGTGTGATAAGTCCGAAATAATACTTTAGGTACATACGGTAGCTCATATGTGAATGCTTAGTGAAGACAGATTATACCTAACTGTCATAGTTTCTGAGTTATAGACCTTTGAATATTTGTCACAGGTATCAGGTTCTGGCCTTTGGGTACATCCATATCGCTATTAGGCTCAATTAAACTACACTTATGAGGGGCGATTACCAATCTTCACAAAACAGAACATACAAATTTTACATAGGACTCGAGATATTACGAGTTATAGAAATTGACGACGAAACAAAGTTGAAAAAACATGGTCGAATTTCGATCAAATTATTATACCATTCAGTTGTATACCCGATACTGATGCAAACGACAAAGTATTATTTCGGACTTAAAACCTTGTTTATGATATTTTTACGTCAGCGTGGTCTAGTGGTTTGAGAGTAGGCTGTGTGGCATACTGGACCAATTTTCGGAAATGGCCTTTTCGGAATTTCCCCGTGTCAGGGGGTAACTGGGATCGCCCCAGTCCATTGTATGGTACCCATAGTACAAGCGATGTTTAGTTTGGGATCATACGATGAGTATGTGTCTGGCGATATTGATTTAGTTATATTCCGCCTTCCCTGCAAGTTAATAATACACCATCGAGTTAATTCTTGTGTAAGATAATATTCAAATGATATATAACAGATGCGTAGCAGTCGTAGAACCAATTATTTTATTCTATTGTTCGAAGGCACGATATCGACACCTATCTCAATATCATGCTTGAATTAATGAACACCTGCCATGCTTGTAAACTTTATACGTAGAGAAAACAGATGTACCGATGTAAGACTTATAAGATTATTGTTTGATTTGAGATCACCAAAAGCGTATTATTTTATCGTATATTTACATAATAAACGAATACTATTTTATTTGCATTATTTTCTTGATGAATAAAATAAAATATAAAGGTACCTGTGTTAGCATGCATGTCAAGATAAGACCTCTGTCACGGATTGGCTCGGTCGCTCTCTGTCTTATTGCATACGAGAGAGATTTGATCAACATATTCTGTGACATAAGTCTAGTCTTGGCGCACATGCTACAATCTGCATACCTTTTCCATCTTAAGCGCTAGGTATCTGCTACATTAAATTAAATCACCAGTACAGTAATTAGTTATTAATAAAATTAATAAGCTTTTATAAGCTCCTACGGACAATAATTGTTTATTCTCTCGTTGTTTTAATTAAAAGTTAAAAAGCACTTATTAGAGAGTGACTAGTTTATGATTAAAGCCCTTCTGGGCATGAGACCAGGATTCAGACCTTAGATCACCACGCTGACCCTGTGCAGATTGGCAGACTTCACACATCTATTGAAAACTACCTAGTTCGGACGTGTAGGTTCCCTTCACCGTTTTTGCAAGTGAAAATCTTGGATTACAAATGAGATTCGCACATAAAACCCCATGGTGCGAAATTGAGTTTGAACTTTGATTGCGAAGTGCTTGTGGCATTTTGCAGGAAAGTTGCTTGTGTATTTAAGAGATTTTCTATCGTTTTTTACGTCAATGCACCTGTTAGAGAAAATTGCATGATTATTTGCTCTCGTTGCAGTACTTGTACCTCGGTACTTAAGCAACGTATACAGGTGTTTCAGAAGTCTGAAATAATACTTGACCTCTGCATCAGTATCGGGTATACAACTGAATAGTATAAAAATTGGATCGAAATTCGACCATGTTTTTCCAACTTTTTTTTGTCGTCAATTTCTATAACTCGTAATATCTCGAGTCCTATGTAAAATTTTCGTGTTCTGTTTTGTGAATATTGGTAGTCGCCCCTCATAAGTGTAGTTTACACTGCTGAATAGCGTTATGGATGTACCCAAAGGCCAGAACACGATACCTGTGACAAATATTGAAAGGTCCATAACTTAGCAACAATGATAGATATGTAAAAACCGTCTTTACTAAGCATCCACATATGAGTTACCGTATATGTGCCCAAAATATTATTTCGTACTTGTGATACACCCTGTATACTACCCAATCATGAATAACCCACCCACCATTTGTTACATATTACTAATCGCACTTCAACTGTCAATAACTCTACCACCTGGCGCAGCTTGGCCGACATCCAGGATATCCGGATAGTTACCGCTCGCGGCTGCTGCATTACCGGCTAATCTTATCCTTTTGCTCCACCAGAATCAGATTTTTTTATTCATATAAACCAATACAGGCACTTATGAATCGTCAATAAATAAAAGTAATAGTATCTCTACCACCTATTCGAAATGCATTTCCTATGGAGAAGAATGGGCAAGAAACTCCATGGTTGCTTTTCCAATAAGGATTTTCATTTTTTAGTTGATTGTACCATGGGCTTTACGATCACTACTACATAAAATATATGTATAGTATATACAGCACACGAACATTATGTATACGCTAGCCTCGTGTAAGCTTATACTACAGGAAATAAATATCGCCATACAATACATACTTATCGTATGATCCCAAACGAAGCAAAGCTTGTACGGGGCAACACACAACACCGAAAAGGCCGAATTTCCGAAATTTGCCACTAGCGGATTCAAACCATCTGGTTCAGTGAGCGGCTTACGCACAGACCACTATAGCAAACCGTCGGCGTCGTAAGTCTGTTACAATGTCGATACGACCTAATTACATTTTACAAGTATTAACACGGCGCGGATAGAGTTGGGCCAGCCCTGATCTACCTGAATTTATATGGGGCATCAGAGTGTGATGTACCCATAAATACTTAATTTCCCTAAGTGTCACTATACAATCAACGAAGTAAATACGTATAATCTTTACGGGGAATGTTTAACTTTCTACCTAAATTTAGATTGACCAAGTTTGACTCGCCATTGCACCGGGTGGGTACAGGTTCGATTTATCGTCGTTTTAAAATACCGAACGTTTGAAGCATTTTTTTTATAAACGGTTCTATCGCCAACTGTGCTGCTTGTGTCATATAATAGAGTATGGTTGGGGGTACTCGTACATTACGCAAACAAATTTCCTTTCAACAAACTGTTTGTCAGTTTTAAGGGCACGAAAGATGCTTGTTGAAATTTCTGTATTACTTTTTGTGTTAATTTCTGTATTACTACCGCCCTTGTCTTACCCATTAAACAAACGTTGTCTAATTTAGGGCTTACTATTAGATATTGTGACGATATTTTGTTAATTTATTTCAGTGGTTTCACCTTTATAGGGGCCATTTTTAGTATCGCCTGTGGAACTGTCATTATGTGAACCGGCGACATGGGGGTCCATGGGGGTACACGTTTAATCACAGAAATGAACGGGCACTCGTAAAAGTGGGAGTGACCGCCCATCAACTCACAGATACACCCTTTCCTTTATAGAGCTGTAACAATCTAACTACCTTAATGAAACATATAAAAAAGGAACACCAACATTTAAACTAATTATCTTATTAACAAGGAGTTACTATTGTAGAGTATATGGCATATATTATTATAATCAGAATAGCGATTCACTTGAGAGAATATACAAATTCTTTGAAAACATAACGAATATCTCCATCTTGTCTATTTATCTACTTGAAGTACAGTAGAATAGATACTCCTAATGTTTACGTTTGAATAAACCTTAGTTGAGACTATTAAATAATCATTTAGAATCACACTAGCTCGGTAAGTATAAATAAAGTGATTTCAAGTTTCATGGAATTTACAGGCGGCTGTGTAGATTGTAGTTCAATTGTTTTAATACACTCCTAGGGCACATAAAATTGTTATTTCTACCTATAGGAGAAAGAAATGAAAACAATCACGCATCACTTCGCGGATATTTTCCACGCAGTAACCTTATCGCCTAATGTATCGAATGCAATAATTAATAACAATAAAGGTAAGTTGCGGATACCGAACCCAGTTCCCGCGGGGTATGCTCGCTCCAGTTAAAAGCCGTAGACACACATGACGTCACACAGATTACGGTCCGGACACACCTACACTGCTATCCGTACCTCGCGATATATAAGCTTTATGTTATCTAAATATATCCCGGTTTTTTTACGTAACAAAAATACTATATTGATTGCGACTCGACATAACTGTTATATATTTTTTAAAGGAACGAAGGCATAAAAGGAGATAAAGAAATAAATGGAGGCAACACAATGGATGGAAGCGAAGGCTAAAAGGATGTTGAATATGTTATATTCGTCTGAATACAATGAGTACACTAGTTGGGTAGGATGTTTTAATTGATCAGTTTCTTTTTTTTGAATGGACTACGCTGTTGGCCGTGAGGTGGCCTTTACAGGTTTACCGGAGGAGTGGCGAGCGCAGAGTGCACTCCAACCAAGGCCTTAAGGGCGGAAAAGGGTGGCAACTAGCTCAAGGGCGCCATAGAGGGCACGACCTCGGCTTGGGCAGTTACCGAGAGGGGAGAGGTAGTGACTACGCTCCTAGGTGCAAAGATGCACCTACGAGCGGAAGAGGGGGATCCTCGACCTCGCCGGCGAGATCGGTGTCTGTTTAAGGCTGGTGTAGGTGTGTTGATGGCCTTCTCGACGCCCGGGTCGAGGAGGGCGGTGATCGTGTCGGGAGGAGGAATTGATCAGTTCTCCTAGACAAGATGAGGTACAAGCGCTTTTACAAAACGTTACTGACAATAAGGAGATGTTGGATTCATCCGTTATCTTTATCACCTTCATCCTCCACTTGTATTTAAGTATATCCACAGCTCTCTGCTCTGTAAGTACCTATATCTAATATGCACCTATTTAATTGAATTGTTGCTACTAATTAGGTACTTGACACTGTCAAATACCCGCTAATTACAATTGAAGCTATTCCTCATCTCATTAATAATTTCATTCATGTTGTAAAATAATAAGCAGAATATCGCCATATATCTCATACCCATAAATGTTGACGTAAATTAAAGTTAGAATTTTCATGTTATCATTAATTTTATTTATAAGTAATACATAATTATGTAAGTGTTTATTTAATTTGTTTTTGCTATTTAATTATTTTGGAACAGAATACCTACTTTGTGAACGAAAAAATACCTCATACTATTCAATTATTCTTTAATTTTGTGAAAGAGGAATAAATCTTTGTTGACAGATGTCTAAGCTAGGGTAATGATGTTATTTGGTAGTTCACACTTGAAAATTATATAATACACCGACAGAAATCGTTCCATCTATACTAATAAATAATACTTAAATTACTTAATTAATATATCGATTAAATAATTATATGAATGTAACAGACCCCTATAGATAATTATACATATCCGTAATCGTATGACCCTCGTATCGACTTCAAGGCTACATTCCTACGGTAAAGCCGACAGGTTTTGACAGGAACGGATGTGCAGCGGCAGCACATACATACCCACCATATGTTACTGGAGTATTGTTTGGTATTGTTCTGTATTACTCAAATAAAACAAACACATCAATACATAATGTTTTGCCACGGCTTTGCCGTGTGAATGGAGCGGGGGGCGTAGCGCCATGACTTCTACTGCGACGTAAATACCTACACCAATTGGTTCGTATGATTAATGATTGCCAATGATTGATTACGTATGAATGATAGCTGAATGTTTAATATATAGTACGTACCGATACCGGAGGCACCTACCATGCCCATACAATATGAGAGTAACACATGCCTATGCTTTATTTACCGTTTAGCGAATGAGTAAAATAATCGTAATTATGGCGGGGTTAACTGGAATACCACAGGATTAAGTAGAGAGAAGTAAGTAATTACAGGAATTGGATGGGAAGGTAGTTAGTACTAGTAATGTAACTTATTTAAAATCTGCTACTTCCCCCGAGGTGGCAGGGTATCCGTAAAAGATACTCCGACGTTAAAAAAAAAGGATCAGATAATCTTATGGTATGTGTCATTATTATAACAAATGCTATTTACGTACTTACCTAAGTAGTTTACTATTTTCTGTTTTTTATCAAAAAAATACCTGTCCCCATATAGGTATTTAATAATTTCACAGAATGTAATGTCTCCGCAATCTTATCATCGGCTATCTCTATGGGAACATTTACTTTTGATAGTGGAGGTGTTGTAGAGTCAGTCAGTAGACCGCATTGATAGAGACCAAGTAGTAGGTATATACTTTATGTAGTTTCTTTCTTATTTTGTGTTGAGTTACGCGTTTATATAGTTATTTCCTTGGCTGCTAAATTAGTCTATTGTGAAAAATCTTGTGTTTTTTAGATATTAGTGTAATACTAGATACTATAGCCCTTTTTCACGTCCTACTACTGGGTAAGGGCCCCCCCCTCTCAATGTAATAATGAGTTCTTATTTTTCTTTGACCGTCCGGACGGACAAAGAAAATTATGTACCAAGACTAACGTTATGATTATAATTGATTTCATTTGCTTAAAGGTTGCTTTCTACCAACTCAGGTACATTTTCTGCATAAGCTCCAATTGTATAATGACGTTATATGTGGACCTATTATATATTTCTGAATGCTGTGCGCGTTTGACTTGTCGCGAAATGCAAGTTCCCTAACATTTTCATCTAGCTTAACAGAAAGTACCTAATGTACCTACCTACATTATTGTTTTTGACTACCTACTAACTTATGTATTGGTACATTTTGTTATGTGGACATGACAAAACATATCTTATTATGAAAAGCGGACAGCGATTTGGTAGCTATTCCATCATATCTATACCAATACCGGTGATAGTAAGTAACTAAAGGCTGAAATTCAATAGCCCTACAGAGGATCGAATATATGACTACCCATTTCATAAGCCGTCTGGCTTTCGTTCTAATTGCAAATAGGACGCTCTGAATAAGAAGCAGTTCCAGGTGACAGTGTATTAATATTTAGGTATTACGTTAAGGCGACTCCTAGTGGTAATAATAACCGCCTTAAGTCACAGTTCTGAACCGTATATGCCTTGATTTTGTTTGGGTAAGCTCTACCTAGGTACGTACCTACAAAAGGTGTGATTATACAACCTGTTGCAATACACAATTAAAACACCATTATAGGCACTTAATATAGCATGATTTATTAGATTGTGTTATCGTGAAGGTGACGTCAAAGAAAACCTCTTGAGAGTGGCCAGTAGGCAGGTATTCGTTAAGCGATGGTTGTGCTCATTGGAATTATCGATTTTGTATCAATTATTTAAATCAGTTTGAGTTCAGTTTTGTTTCGCTTCCATGAATCGTCTATATCTACTTCATCTATAATACTACATAATATAAACAGACGAAGTTATTTAATAAGTTTTGTATGTAAGAGATATCTCCAGAACGAAATATCCGGTTTCGAAAATTTCGTTGACTGGTCAAAATATGTGTACCATTTCTAAGTGTCACAGACTTATCGCGAGTGAAACCGTGGAGTTAAGCTACCTATAACTTCCACAGCACACATTTTGTTTATAATCAACTTTATATTTAAAGAAACACGATTCATATCATTGCGGATTCATGATTAAATAATTAGTAGAAACCTGAATAAAATTACTTTCTAAAATTTCTCGAACACAACTTTTCGACGCAACCTACAAGGCTGGACTGGTGCAATCCGATGTGTTCATAGTGGGTCAGAAGCTAGTGATGGGTCCCTAGTGTGGTGTGTGAATAGTGATGTGCTCTGTGACACCATGGCCTGGCCAGGAGACTCGCCAGACGCAGTGGAGCTGCCGATGCAGCACGTGTCCGCCGATGCAGACCGCCTCGCGGTGCCTGGGACGACCGTTGTAGACGGAAACGGAGTCAGAAGTAAGTTTACTTTCATTTCAGACAAAATAAGATACTTACATCAAATTGTACGTTGCCAAATTAAACGGCACATTTTTTTATTATTAAGATCTTACATTTATTCTAGTTAGGTAAATTTTTTTAAATAATTTCCTTTATGATCAGAGTAACGCTTATAATATGGTATGTTACAATGGACTGGAGTCGATCCCAGATTAGTTCAGAATTTGCCCCGCCGGAATTTCAATCAGCTACAACCTGTGGGGTTAGCACGCATGTCAAGACAAGACCTTTGTCACGAATTCGCTCGCATGCTCTCTGTCTAATTTCACACAAGAGAAAGAGACAAAATCAAGATATACTGTGACATAAGACTAGTCTTGGCGCTCATGCTACAAGTAATGGTGCAGTAAAAAAACGGCATATATACAAAACCACAAAACTTAAGAGTACCTACAAGCATATTTCGCCATATTCCCAAATCCCATAGGCAGAGAATACTTTAGTGCCTTACCTACAACCACATTTCGCTGATAAATATTCGCAACAGAAAGAAATTTACATTCCACCCCATCTTGGTAGGTACTATAGGTCTATGACCTGGCAATCGTAGTCACCTATTTGCTATACCTACCCATTCGATTTCGTACTTCTGATAATGTACTGCCAATACCTGTAGTTAATTAAAGCAATAGGTATTTCCAAATAACATTCATAATTAATTGCCGGTTTATCCTCTGTGGTTTAACCAGTTAATTAGTATCGATATACACAGTTTAGTTTGAATGGGGACGACGAGTAACGATTCACTTTATAAGTAGCAATTAAACGATGAAACCAACATATCGGTGTAGTGTAGAGAAATAATGGTCATTGTAATATTTTCCGAACAGGCGGTTGTCTCAGCAGTAGCTAGAAAAGAACAGAGTTTACCCTAGCGCAAGTTTTCACCCGAATCCTCTAGTAGCTACCTATACTCAAATAAGTAGTTCTTATTTAAATAGCACTTAATATATAAGAACCAAATAGTAGCTTAACGTTGATAACAAGTTGTATAGTGTAATCCAAATTGATAGAATCGCGGGCAAGCAGCGAGATTTGAGGTAACTCCCACTTGTCTAAGCGTTGTCTGTTACAAACTCACACCTTGTCCCGTACCCGCAATCCGATTGAAGGATTTACCTCATAACAGATTATCAGACACGTTTCAAGTAAGTGGGTGTAATTGGCATTTGTTTAGCATTCACCTTGCGTAGGGCTTCGGCCAGTCGAGCCGGGGCCGCTGGCGAGCCACCATGTTGGTCCAAGTGCTGGTGTTCCTGTACATCGCCGCTTGTTTCGTGTTCTACGTGGTGCATGTCATAGATTACTACTTCACGAGTCTCTCCGTGCTCTAGAATGTTGCGTCTGTGCGGTGATGTGGAAAGTTATATCCGTTTTTGGGTTTAGGAGGCTCGGTAAGTGTGTTGCGTGTACATTGGCTTGGCCTAGGATCAAAGTCGAGTCTCCCTTGGAGCATTGGTTGTGGCTATGTCTACTACTACTACTACAGCCCTTTTAGCGTCCCACTGCTGGGCACGGGCCTCCCCTCAATGCGAGGGGGATTCAGGCAATAGTCCACAACGCTGGCCCGGTGCGGGTTGGCAGACTTCACATATCTATCGAATACTAGTCAGACGTGCAGGTTTCCTTACGATGTTTTCCTTCACCGTTTCATAGCAAGTGATAATCTCGGATGAAAATGAGATTCGCACATAAATCCCAGAGGTGCGAGCCGTGGTTTGCACCTGCACACTTTGATTGCAAGGCGTGCGTTCGACCACTCGGCTACCACTGCTATCTTTACGAATATTGGCATATAATTCGTTTTGATTGTGGCAAAAGTTTTGACGCGCATCGTTTGACGTCTCGTGCAGTGGGTTTAAGCACGGTAATATTGTTATTACCGTGGTTTAAGTCTTGAAGGTAGTAAAACGAAATTATTCCAACGAATGCTTCTTTTTCTCTAGTTTATGGTGCAACATCATTAATGTAAAACGAATCCTTTTCATCACAAACATTAAAAATGTAAACCGGTTAGCACGCAATGAGGGCTATTTGGTATCTTTCTATCCGGACGTAAAATTGACCCAAAGGGTAGTATGGACTACCCTTGGGGTCAATTTTATGCTAATATGTCTCAACAAGAAGTAAGGAGATACCTAAGGTGTTAGGTAGTTACAATATCAAATAAAGTGTGCGAGTCGGACTCGCGCACGAAGGGTTCCGTAACATTAAATATTTATTTTATTCTGTTTTTTAGTATTTCTTGTTATAGCGGCAATACATATGTGAAAATGTCAACTGTCTAACTATCACGGTTCATGAGATACAGCCTGGTGGCAGACGGACGGACGGACGGACATTCGGACAGCGAAGTCTTAGTAATAGGGTTCGACTTTTACCCTTTGGGTACGGAACCCTAAAAAATATCATGCGTCATAATACGTCAATTTTACATCCAGATTGCAAATATACTTTTGCAGAGTAGGTACACCAATCGATCAATGACGTCCAGTTTTTGCAAAACAAGCGCGTGAAACAGATGGGCTTGTTTTATTGCGCTGACGTGACGGACCTGCAGCCGCACCGCTATCCGGTGCGGATTCTCACACATAACTTTCATAATCTATGCAATACATTTTATAACTAAGTATTCTTCGACGCATGCCTGCCAATAGAACACCGTGCGAATAGTTTACCTAACTACATACCTCGAAGAGATATGGTCGATTAATTGAAGAAGTAGCCTACGGTGTGTAATTAGGTTGTTAGATTAGGTACCTAGGTAGTATAAATACCATTTATAGGTGTGACAATTACAAATAATTGGAAACCAATTACTCAGCATTTTAATGTACCTACATCATCACGCCTGTATTCCCCGAAGGGGTAGGCAGAGGTGCACTGCAGTGCGCCCACACTTCGCCGATGTATTTTGGTCCCAATGTAATAGGGGGCGAGCCTATTGCCATTATACCGGGCACACAGGTTTCCTCACGATGTTTTCCGTCACCGTTTCTTAGCAAGTGATAATCTCAGATGAAAATGAGATTCGCACATGGAACCCAGAGGTGCGAGCCGGGGATAGAACCCGCGCACTTTGATTGCAAAGCGTGCGTTCGACCACTCGGCTACCACTGCTAATGTACCTACTTAATTAAATCAATGAATTGGGTAGGTATATCTTGTCTTAGTTCCGTAGGTACTTAAGTAATGTGATAATAAGGATTATGTATGTCTTAACCTTGTGAACTTACGAAGCCCTGCGGGTCGATCGCGCACGTCATTCGCACGTGCCTTTACTCCAAATGTATTTTTTTCTAAAAGAACCTACAGTAGATACTAACCCACAAAGCTCCTGAAGATTCTTCCTTAAAGAACCCACTTAAAAAGCTAAATACCTACTTATTATAGGCTAAATATACAGGTTGTTTTAGAAGTCCAAAATAATACTTTGGGTATACGGTAGCTCATATGTGGATGCTTAGTGAAGACAGTTTATACATATCTATCATAGTTTCTGATATAGACCATTAAATATTTGTCACAGGTCCTGTTCTTCCTGTTCTAGCCTTTGGGTACATTCATTCAGTGGTGTAAACTACGCTTATGAAGGGGATATGGGATGAGGGAGACCAATATCAAAAAAAACAGAACATGCAAAATTTGCATTCGGAAATTACGAGATAAAGAAATTGACAACGAAAAAAGGTTGAAAAAACCTGGTCGAATTTCGATCAATGTTTTATACCATTCAGTTGTATACCAAATACTTATGCAAACGTCAAAGTATTATTTCGGACTTCTGAAACATCCCGTACATAGGAGACATTATTACCTACTTACTATTACGATTTTTTTGAAGTTGGGTGAAATGTTGCTATTATAAAGCTGTTGATAATCTAAATTTATAGTCAATGGCACAGCAATTAATTTTGGTTACACAACCAAAATTACGCGGGACCCGAGAATATCTATACAGAGCTACAAACTTACTTACGTATCTACCTAAGCAATAGGCATAAGATAATATAAATAAATAAATATTGTAATGATTTAACTTAGAGGATGAAATACTTGGTGTTCAGAGTTACACAGGTGAAATTAAAAAAAATACT
Organism: Ptilodon capucinus; assembly: GCA_914767695.1. Classification (NCBI taxonomy): domain Eukaryota; kingdom Metazoa; phylum Arthropoda; class Insecta; order Lepidoptera; family Notodontidae; genus Ptilodon; species Ptilodon capucinus. Next base: position 478,076 of record OU611813.1, on the reverse strand, counting down.
AACGTCAAAGTTTCTAATACGTTTTCCCCATAGATGGCGCTATTTAGGGATCCGTAATCCATTAGAAGAACTGTTAAAAAATTATACAGTACTCGTCGCGTCCTACCTAGTGGCCTTATTTTTGCAGTTTCAGTGGAAGTTATAATAAGTAAAGTTGGTAGGGATATTACATTTCAATTAAAAATGTATTTTCTTTTCGGTACCCAACTCTCTGAAAACGGAAAATTGCGTTTTAGCCATCTAATCATATGAGGTACTCTGTAGAGGTACCAACCTATTTCCAATTATTTTCTATAGGAAAAAATAATAATCAGCTATGCCGAGTCAGGTTTTTACGGTTCACTGTTAGTAGGTTATTTAGACAAGCAGAACTGACTTCAGAACCCGTACATTAAGCGTGGTCAGACAGGCACTTGGCCGGTTTTTATTTGTACTTACAACTGTCAACGTGGTAGTGATGTTTGTAGTTCGATAAATTAATCGATACCACGGTATTTTTTACGGTACTGTGTTTAAATTCAAGAACAGTTATTATTATTTTCTACGTATTATGTTATGTATAAGTAACATGAATAAATTAAGTCATCAGAAAAAAATTGGGTGTAACAATTATTCTTAAATTTCTTTCTTGGAAAGTTTAATTAACTTTAGTTCAAAAACTAAGCTAACTGGACATATTATAAGTGTGGCTCTATAATCCATGCTTGAGATTTAACTATCAACTGACTGAACAACTCAGGAAGAAATCCGTAAGACGATCGCATCTTATTCCGCTTAGATAATTATTTGGTAAACATTTATCGCTTTGCATATTCATTAATTTGCTAGATTTATTTTCTTATGCAATAAATTTCCTATGCATATAATAATTTAATCATCTATGCATATTTCTTCCTAAGTATCGAATGACTTGGAAGTTTGACATGTCCCGACAGTCGACCCACGACGTTAACATCACTAGTTCATAGAAAAGGTGAAAATGGGCTGATCGATCGCAGTTGTATTTATATTTCGCTTCGGGTAAATGTATTGTGATATAAACACGTATTTCTAATGTTTATAATCTCTTCTTAGTACAAGTTTTTGAGTCGTAAATAATGTTATGATAAAGAGAACTATATAATGATCCACTAAACGTTTAACAAAGTAAAATGTATATTACCGAGAGGGTTTCAACAAATTTCTATTGAAGTTTCTTTATTTCCTTAGTTTGCGTTATTGTGCGGTGATAATGAGTGTCAAATTTAGTGTTATAATGTATAAATGGTGTTAATGTACTGATTGGATCAGAGAAGATGGCTCAAAGAGAATATATTTCGCGTTTTTTCCACGAACACAACGTGATGGCGCCGTTTTCGAGGTTCTACCGGGCCATGGTGCTCAAAATTAACCAACGTAAGTACTAATGCGGTCCCTGATTAGTTGGGATTCGTTAATTCAGCAACTGTTCTTACATTTTTGTGGCAAGATACAAAAAAAAATGGCTTTTTAAGTTGTATGTTGTATTCGAATCACCTATGTAACTATGTATGTTTCATAGGATTACCTGTTCAATATTTTAAAATTGCAAGTGGCAATTTAAGTCATAGATTTTTAAAAAGTGAAACAAAGTAAATTGATAGTGAAAATGTAGGCATACCTCGGCACATTGGAATTTATCTTATCACATTTGTTGTGTGTAGGTCGAGGCTAATAAACAAATACTTAATTATTAACTAAATTGCTGCTGACTGTTATCTACCTAACCTACCTACCTACATAGATAGACTTCAAGTTATTTATCTATTGATTGACCTGTCACATCATTATAACAATAGTTATGGTTTGTGTATGAATGAACCCCATGGGGCTCAACATATGAGCACTTCTTTTGCTAAGTTATCAAACTTATACCTACTTCCTGGAATAAAGTTTATACACTGTACAATGCTTCAAGGAAATACTCACATACTTTGAGTAAATTTAAATTTTATATGAACTTTTTTATTGGCTATGTTGTTGGTACTGCCTCAGTCCATAACAACCTACACTTTAAAACATTAAAAAATATCTCAGCTTAATTTAAGTCCTGTGGTGTTAGCATGCACATCAAGAGAAGACCTCTGCCACAGATTATCTTGGTCGCTCTCTGTCTTACTTCATACGAGAGAAAGAGACATAATCAAAATATTTTGTGACAGTCTAGTTTGTCTAGTCTTGGCGCACATGCTTCAACTACTGGAAATACAATCTTAAAGACTTTGTTGCTCTGATAATAGTAGATAAAAGTAACTATTTAACCACTATCTATTGTATTCAATACAGATTTGTAAGTTGATACCAATCACATTTTAAATAGCTACTTATGATATGCTCACTGAAATCAATGGAATAATGTTGATAAGATAAATAAAACACTAAAACAGCTATGCCAACTCTTTTTTATTTTTTTGTTTTGGACTTGATGACTACAGGAGGAATGCAGTAGTTAAGACAAAAAATATTGGTGATATGATTCACTGCATCATCGAGTATTATCTTCTCTACTAATATTATAAATAAGAAAGCTTTGTATTTTTGTATGTAACAAATTACCTTAAAATCTACTGGACCCATTTCAATAATTCTTTTGCCATTAGAAAGCTGCATTATCACTGAGTAACATAGGCTATATTTATTTATACCAAAATGTTTAAAAAAGATGTACATTGTGCGAAGCCGGGACGGGCCACTAGTGTATTATATTGTGAAATCCTGATCCTTGGAGATCTAAACAGTTTGCAAGTTACTTTTGAAAAGCTGGTAACTTAAAAAAAATGTTTGTTTGTAGCTGCTTCCTTATCCACCTTCAAATGCAATGATTCCCACGTCTAAATAAATAATAATAGAGGCCATGTAACCTTGAGACCTACACTGATAGCAGTGCCCTTGACTTCACAACGCAAACCTTCATAAAGATTTCATATTTAGATTACCTAGTTTATGACCTACTTACTGTGCTAATGTTGTGCCTACAATTTTGGCTGTTACAGCCTTTGTAAGGTGAATATTGGTTATGAATAACTTCTTCCATCTTCTATGAATGACACTTACCCACCTATCTTTAGAACATAGATAGTAGATACTGTGTTGTTTTTGGTGTCACTGCTCGACACATTCTCAGTTGACTTCATTTAGTGGTGACTTGTTTAGTTGTGAACTTTACATATTATTTATTTACGGTGAATAGCCAATACAGAGGCAAAAACTACATAATCAGTACAAAATACACGTATTTTATTTTACGGAAAAAAATTACAAATACCGATAAGTAATGTTAACCATGAAACTTACCAACTACCTGATAACATTTTTTTACGTATTTGAATTCGGTACTAAATACTTACCTACCTGCATAAAGCCTCCCACACACTGTAGTGTCAGCACGCATGTCAAGACAAGACCTCTGTCATGGATTGGCTTGGTCGCTCTATCTTATTTCATACGAGTGAAAGAGACAACATCAAGATATTTCGTGACATACGTCTTCTCTTGGCGCTCATGCTACAAGTGCTGGGACGTGGACGCTCGCGCGTAAATTTTTAGCCATACCAAAACGAACTGTATTGATTCGTAGAGGAAGTTCATTCTTCAACTAAATGACACTGACAATGCGAACGAATTTTCACGCGTGGTAGCGTGGTTGGTACCACAGAAATTTAATCTTTATAGCAATTGACACAAAGTTCGTTTTGGTATGGGAGGCTTATTTTTATATTGTTCTGTTCGTGCAATCCATCCTGTGGAACATTTCCTCTGGGAATATCCACGCTCATGGTCTATATAACCTAGATAGGTACCTACACTAGCGGTGTTATAACACGAACATATTACAGCAAATGTACCTACCTACATTTATTAATTACACGCAGCTATACTTCCCTGTATTCCTCTGGCGAATATTCACTTACGACAGTAAATGGGTGGTAGTCTACGGTGGACTTCTCTACCTAATAATATACTACATACTTTTGGTATGATATTGTATTGAGGTCGTTAGGTTAGGTACCAGCTTCCGTCACTTCAGAACGCAACTTCTCGCGGTCGTAAGATAATACGCCTTTGGTGACATATCTATTGTCATTACTAGTTTACCTGGTTAGTTGGGTACCTACCTATGTCTACTTTATAATGTATTTACTTATATAATTTATTACATATATAATGGAGTAACCAAAACGCAAATCGCATTTCAATATAATACGCATGAATGAATGTAGAAATCTTATCTATCTAGGTATATTATCAAATCATAAAACTTACGGTGCCGTTGCAAAACATTTACGATAGTATGTACAGAAATTATCGGTAATATCTATAATTTGACAGCGTCGGCGTCAGCTTGGTGAGTGTAGTGGTAGGTACGCCTGTAGGCTGGTCGGCTCTGGCGGGGTAACGGATGTGTGCGAAAGCGTTCCCGTGACCCCTCCGATATGGCGGGTAATTGGATCACCATATGTTTTTAGTGCTTCGCTGGGACTTTTGGGAAATTTTGGAAATGGTATTTTCGGAATTTGCATCCTTAATAATATACTGAATTTGAACGTGTGCGAATCCTATACAGGAGTTTTTCGATTTTCTAGTCGATTTGAATGAGCATCACATTAAAACTAATGTACCGATTTCAACGGAGTTTCCACTTTTAGTTAGGTTCAAGCTGCTGCAGAAAAACGAAAACTCAATGTTCCATAGTGAAAGTGATAACTTATAAATAACTGAAGTCCGTTATTCAGTACGAGGTCTTTTATTTTCTCGATACGCCGCCATTGCAGCCTATTTATTGCGATTTTAATTCAGTCACCTTGTTACTACCATGTCTCACAAGTAAATTTAGCATCCGGCTGATGTTTAATATTTTGTCAATTCGCTTAATTTAAATCTCGCATTTGAACTTCAGTGTCTTCGTGTTTTTAGGTCATGACCATTTTCATTAGGGTCTTTGCTGGATATAGCTATATGATGTTTAAGCTGTTATAAATATTTGATGACCAACACGAAGCGTCTACCTGATGTTTGTTTGTTATAAAATTATAATATAGTGGAGGACGTAGGTAAAAAGAATTCAATAACGTCATTTATGATTATAACTTACCATAAACGGTACCTACCTGAACAAAAAGTTGAGAGATACGACTGCTGGTATTTTTTTTTAAGATACGAGTTTATATGAGGTTATGAAAATGTTTTATGTATCCTTATTAGGTACCCACATTTGTTGCGAAGTTTTCGGTCTATATTTCTCTGGTTCTACATCTAAAAAGAGTTTGTGCAAACAACACCATAATTAGCAACTTTAGCCCCATATTTAGTAACTCGTTACCCTTCCTTCAATTGATACCCAACTAAGAAGAGTCCTCTTCCTTTAAGACTACCTATGAAGGTGGCAAAAATACTCTTAAAGTATTGATCAGTATCGTCCATTCATTGAATACAATGACATCACGAATGAATAATATTTTTAAAGTTGACCCTGGCGGCGCTCGCCGCGATCTCCTTGCTGCCACTTATTTGAGCATCCTGTCGTACTTTATAATTATCAAGCACTTGTTCGCGCATCTCGTCATACTTTATAATATTAACAGTTGCATATAGGGTGTGATGAAACGCATGAGGTCATAAGCCTTACGTCTTTGCAACAGAAGTATTTTGTTTTTCGGTGCGTCAACATATTGTATATACTAATCAATTTGGTATGGAAGGTCGTAAAATTTGCCTATTCTCGACATGTCTCATAATTCCCAAAATATTTGTAGTTTATACTATCACCAATAAGCGTCTTTGTTGTTTCTTGGTTCAGATGAAGACGAGGCGACCACGTCGGGCGTGACGGACGGAGCGCCAGGCGACCAGCAGAGCCGCGTCATCTTCGTGAACAGCCCGCAGCCGTTGAAGTTCATTTCGAACAGGATATCCACCGCTAAATACAGGTAAACGATCACACTACGCCGCCATTATGACTCAACGTGACGTCGAACCTTTCACTATTTGTGGTGAAAATGTTGCGTTCGAATTTTTTTGCGAAACAGAACTCGGTACATTACTAATGGCTGAAGTATGAAGACGTGATGAAATAACGTTATTTTAGAACATTAACGTACACACTACGCATGCTTTACATGAACATTATAGGAGATTCAATGGTCACTGATCATCGACAACTTTGGCTTATTGACTTATATTCGTAGCTCTATCAAAAGAGTAATACCCCAACACACGCAAAACACCAGCGTCTACGAAGATTATTTGACTCTTTTATACCAATATGTTCCGTGAAAGCCAGAGACTAATGAGTTTTGGTGATCGTAAAAAGTCATGATAGAGATACTTAGCGATGACTATACCAGGATCCATAACAGTCGCGATATCTGGCTACGGGTGTTAGGTGTGAATATAATTAATTTGCAAAACTGTACCATGTTTTTATCCAAGTGGGACAGTTACACGTGAGACAAATTAACTTTTCTAAGGGTTCTACAGACAAATACCTAAATCTCAACACTTAATGCTCTTCTACATTGAAGGAATCAGATAGAGATCGTTCCATATCCAATAACCTAAAGCTGGTGTTATAACCTCATAAAAGTAATGTGGTGTCTAACATTCTCTATAATGATTGCGAGCCGAAACAGCTAAGACTTGCGCATTGTATAGGTAGCGCAAATTGTTTACGCGCGTCCAGATCTGACACTTGGCTGGCTGCCCATAACACTTAAAATCCAGGGTTGTCTGATTACGCCCGAGTTTATTAAAGCATTGCTCGTGAGGGGTGTCGGGGCAGAAAGGTTGATAACGATCCGTAAGGTGTGGTAAGGTCTACGCGAAGTGGTCCTTATGACACAAAACACTGCGTGACCGCTGGCTGCCAGGATGGAAATATCGTAACTTAGGCGTTTTATAATTTTGCGGGCTTTGATCCTCCATCATGTTTTCACCAATGTGATGCGGCCATACGAAGTCTTATGGACTAATAGTCGTGGTAAAGACCGTTCGGCCACAAGACTTTGTTCAGCGGCAGCTAAGAGTTATTTCAAAGACTTAATAACTATGAAAAGGCAAATCTATGATCCAAGCGTTGTAAATGATTCAGGACAGCCCTACCTATGCTGATGTCATGCGCTCGAATATATTGGATTCTCAGTTAGTACACGTGACCCTGGCGAGATTAATTTTTCAGTACAATCATGTCGCACGTGCGATTGTGACATTTCCATGCATTATCGTCTATTAAAATAAAACTTCACGACACTTTACTACATCCTAACATTTTATAACATAGTATGTTCGGAGATAGGTACCTAATAATTATTACCTGCCTCAAATACACAATGACATGAAGGCATGACTAAACTTACTTAGGTAAATACAAGTCAACCTTCATGTAGGTAGGTTATATTCGGCTTCATGTAGGTACCTTATAACGAGACGGTACGGAGCCAAACCCCCATAGATTCAACAAAAGTAGTATTAATGAAGAGATGTAACAAGAAAATGTTTTAATATTCAGGATGTAGACCTAATTAGGAAGACATATCTGCGTTCGATTTTTTACAATCAATTAGGTATATCCACAATATTTGAGTTGAAAAGATAACAATGTGTCTGAGGCTAGTCAGGCTTAAGTAAAATTAAACATAAACGACACGCAGTTTGTAGAACACACCCAGTCCGAGGTTAGATTATTCTGCAGGTTTAAATCCGCCCCGCCCTAGGAAAGTCACGGGCGCGGCGTAATTAATGATACGTTTCCGAGTTCACTTGTGTTCATATTATTCTAATTACACCATCATTTTAGCATGCAATGTGTATAATGATTATTATTAGCGCTTTCACGATATGCCTAAAATACAAAGCAGCTGAAAAAATTTTTTCAAACACCGAATACCGAAATAAGGAACACTTTTTAAGGTTGGTCGTCTAAAGATTTATAATCGACAATGACATCGATGTTCATCACAAAAGACGTATCAGTTTTAGAACAAGTTGGCAGTGCAAGCCGTTTTGTTCACTTTCCGTTGTGTGGTTGTTCCCGGCAGTATTCCCTCGTTCATCCCGCTGTTCCTGTTCGAGCAGTTCCGGCGGTACTCCAACTGCTTCTTCCTGCTGATCGCGCTGCTGCAGCAGATCCCGGACGTGTCGCCAACGGGCCGATGGACCACCCTCACGCCACTTATACTCATACTCAGCGTCAGCGCCATCAAGGAGATTGTTGAGGACTTCGTAAGTATCAACATTTGTTCAGGATCTGTGGCCACTATAACTGGCTTACCGGATACCTTATTTTCAAGTATTACTAAGTCTTTTGGCTTGTGGTAAACCATTTAGTGTGCGGTCTAGCGTTATCTCTATATTTTAATGTTAGAAACGTCACCGCGCGGACGATGAGACGAACCGGCGGAAAGTGGACGTGCTCCGCGAGGGTCGATGGCACACGATCCGCTGGGAGCGGCTGCTGGTGGGGGACATATGCAAGGTGCTCAACAACCAGTTCTTTCCCGCGGACCTCGTCCTACTCGCTTCAAGGTGAGTGTTGCCATGGGTCCGAAGCACTGGAAATGATTGTGGGGAAGGTAATCTGTTTGGTGTAATATTGAGGTCTTGCTATATCCTATCTGCCGTTAAAAATCTTAAGGTAATGTGTGTTTAAGTGGTCATGATAATTTGCTGGGCTAGATTAAAACAAGGGGTAAGGAATTAATACTGAGGTAAAGGAAAGAAAAGGAATTGGCGTACCTTAATTATGATTTCTAGAAATGCTTATCGATGCACAAAAAGCTCTTTAATCTAGAGGAATATTAAAGAGTTCATTACATGAACATTATGTTGAATTTGACAGCGAACCCCAAGGCATATCGTTCATCGAAACATCAAACTTGGACGGCGAGACGAACCTGAAGATCAGGCAGGCGCACCCGGATACCGCCCGGCTGGACAACACGCTCGCGCTCACCGACTTCCAGGCCACGCTGCAGTGCGAACAACCTAACAGGCATCTCTACGAGTTTAACGGACTACTGAAAGAGACCAACGCTAAGTAAGGGACATAAGGGTCAAGTCAAATTAGAAAACTTTTTTAGGTTGTTTGTAGATGGATTAAAAGTTCTATAAAATTTGAGACTAAGATTATTGTACTGATCCTAGCTTTTGTATTTTATTATGTGTTAGACACCGCGAAACTTTGGTTATGTCGATGGAGATACTTATCGTTATATATATATAGGAACACTTATCCTTCGACAATATAAAGCCCGGACATCGTTTACGTAGATTGTTACTTGTAGGTAACTTAAGTAGATTTCTCTGACTGCCGTTCGAGATATAACCACTAATAGTAACGGTAAGATTTGTCGGCTGTCATAGATTGCCCACATAGACAAAAATCTTGCATGAACTCCCTTCTAGGGTGATCTTTTTGTATCCTGTTACCAACAGAATGTTCTGTTGTTAGGACAATGCCGTTAGGTCTGGACCAGATGCTGTTGCGCGGGGCGATGATGCGGAATACAGCGTGGGTGTACGGCGTTGTGGTGTACACGGGCCACGAGACGAAACTCATGAAGAACTCCACCAAAGGTAATATCCAAACCCCATGACGTTTTTAACTTGTCACCATTGTTAGTTGTTATTTATGTTACGCATACCCAAAAAAAATATTTTTGCAATTGTTATTTTAAAATCAAATTATTTATTTTGTTTTAGTCAAAAGTGATGGGCAATTACAAATTGTCATTTTTACATGTTTCTTTTATTTTACAATCGTATCGGAGCGAATCGTATTGGGAAGATTCGGCAAAATATAAGCAGGCTTGTTCTCAAGCTGATTTTAAACGAATATTAGAAAACAGATATATTTTATCATTGTTTTGCTTTGGGACTCACGTTGATCTAAATAAAGAACTCTGTAGACGGTACAAGCGACTTAACTGACCATGCCAATATTTTAAATATGTGCCCGAAAAAAATAGTTGTGAAATAATTTTATATAGATAAAATAAAGACATGTTCATAAGGAAGGCATCTGAAGGGTTGCTGGCTAGTTCACACTGTATAGGTATCGCGATATAGCGTCTCCATTAGTCCTGTTGGGGTGTTAACAATAATTCTCCATTCTCAAGTATTCGTTTCATCCGCAGCGCCTCTGAAACGGTCGTCAATAGACCGGCAGACGAACACACACATCCTGATGTTGTTCCTGATTCTTCTGACGCTGTCGCTGCTGAGCGCCGGCTGCCACGAGATCTGGAAGCGGAACCACTCCGACTGGTACATTGGCCTCGATGGTGAATATCTTACTTTCTTATTTCCTTACTCATGTTCATCCCGATTTGTAAGTTCTTTCAAATACCAAATCACAAATCCCTTTTATAAGCACCGCTAACATTACGATCAATTGATAGAAAATACATTAGATGTCTTTAAAGTGGGTACTTTCGATTTAATAATAAACTAAATCAATTCGAAACCATAATTACAATTTTATATCAGGACTGATTGCATTTGCAAATACGACTCTTAGAGTTTCAAAGAATAAAGTTCTTTTTGCAATGTTACCAGATTTTGAGATCCATCGACTTAATCTCAGTTATATATTAAGACTGAAGAGGACAACAATATTCACCTAATTATGTGTACTATAGTTTAGTTCCAAGCACATTAGTTAGGTTTGCTCGATTACTTTTCTTGATTACTATCTCGATTTGATTGGCTATAAAACCTGAATCATCAGGTTTAAATGTCATTGAAGAGTTCCTAATAAACAATGTCAAAGTTGCAAGAAAGCTAGATCCTTAGACTGTGCCTACTTGATATGAGTGTTTTAATAATAGATGTCCGTTTGATATTGTTTCAGAGGTGAAGAATACGCATTTCGTATTCAACTTTTTAACGTTTTTGATATTATACAACAATCTTATTCCTATATCATTACAAGTTACTGCTGAGATAGTCAGATTTTTCCAAGTAAGTGTTATCTGTTTATACAACTCTACTATTTTTTAGTATTAGCATGTGCGCCAAGACTAGTCCTGTGTCACCAAATATGTTGATTTTGTCTGTTTTACGTTTTTAAATGGGAGTAGACGCACCTTACTGTACTAGCTTCCTAAGCGTAAAGACTATATTTGTATTTAATATTAGACTGCCGTGAGTATAATACTTCTCTAGTATTGTAGCAAAGGTGCTGTCTGCTCTCAGGGCATTGCTGCTCCTGAGAATGTATTATTCGCAATTATCATTTTGAAAAGAGTAACCATTGAGTTTCTTACCGGCTCTACTCAGTGGAAGCAGCATTCCGAACCGGTGGTAGAATCTGACTATTTGTATGGGCTTTTTGGCCTACACGAATTTTTTTTTTGATTTTGATACGTATGAAATAAGACAGAGAACGAGCGAGCGACTCCGTGACACAGATCTAGTTTTGACAAGCGTGTTTACCCCACTGTTAATAATTAATAACCTAAAACAAAGCATACATAGGTAAGTAACATATTTTGATTAGAAACCAATCATTCTTGAAGTTTTCAAGGTGCCTGGGAATAAGGGACATTTTCAATTATATGTTCGGAACTAGGACCATGATCATCCATGTCGAGATGCTCGCCACTCACGTTTTTAAGGACACGCCAGAAGCGTTACTTCCCTGTTTATAAAAATAGCTAAAACTAGTATCCCTCGAAATAAAGGCGAGGAATGCTGCATACACATTTGCAACCTATAATGACATAAATTGTGATAGAAACCAACCACGCTTAATTTATCAAATCGATCACGCGAGCACGGAAATTTATTTATTTAATGTGCACCATCGCAATTTGGGTCAGGGCCCTAAATAAGTGCCAAAATTATTATACAATATAGACCGGTTTTTTTTAAATTACCTGTGCGCAGGCAAAGTTTATAGCGATGGATAGCGAAATGTACCACGAGCCGACGGACACGCCGGCTATGGCTCGAACTTCGAATCTGAACGAGGAGCTGGGCATGGTCAAGTACATCTTCAGCGACAAGACCGGCACGCTCACCTGCAACATCATGGAGTTCCGCCGGTGCTCTATTGCAGAGGTGACACGCCTTCATGTACCTAACTGCATACTTGTCCGGTTCCAATGTCTAAATTTCATAATTAATTACAATTACAGAATTTAACGCGGTTTTTGTGGGTTCTTACAACTTTTATATTACAATCTTTTATATGTGTCTCACTAAACCAACTAGTTACAGATCGTGAACGATAAAGATTATTTCTACATGGCATACCAACATTATTCCATTATTCGTTGTAATATTATGAACAGATCAATGTTAAAGTATACACAGTTAAATGTGCCAAAAAGGCGTCCAAAATATTGATAAAATTAACATCAAAAATAAAACATAAACTTGGATGTGTGATACTGTGAAACTCAACAAAGTGTCAAATAATACGTGGTCGGAACAGATAATCTATAACAAACCGGGCCCCGATGAGAAGTTGGAGGACACGATGCTGTACCAGAACCTGCAGCGGAACCACCCGAGCGCGCCCGTCATCCGCGAGTTCCTGACCATGCTGGCCATCTGCCACACCGTCATCCCCGAGCGGCTCGACGGGAAGGTCAACTACCACGCCGCCTCGCCCGGTCAGTGCCAACTGCCACCTTTGCTCGCCTAGTACTGGGGCTTCGTACAGTCGATGGAACACTTGCTGTCGTGTCCCATCTGCCCAAACATCTGCACGATTGAGTATCTGTATACGGCCACCCTCAATGCGATTGGTGTGGTTAAATTCCTACAAAATAAGGTGTAGACATAAACCCTTTGACACGAAAATAATACCACACCTTTGCTTTGCTGATCTTTATAGTGGTATTTATAGATTTAGATATTATAGATAATGGTACGGAACCCTTCGTGCGCGATTCCGACTCGCACTTGGCCGGTTTTTTTTATTCTAACTACACTGTTAGTTGTAGCAAGACAATATTTATGTTACGGAATATGTCGATTTTATCTCTACTTTTCGTATGAAATAAGGTAGAGAGTAAGCGAGTGAATCCGTGATCGAGGTCCAGTCTCGACATGCCGCTAACCTACGGGTGCATGTCGAGACATTGTGCGAGTAATAAAAATCCGCATATTTATATTGGGCGTTGAGCGTTAACATCAACACAATTCGCTTCATCGTGAACGCCGGACGCGCCAATATGTATTCTTCAACTTGTCTCACATTAGTAAAAGTTTCCTACTAATCGTGACGCGTCACGTTAAACTGGCCTTCGGCTAAGACAGGGTTGTCCAAACTAAATACCTTCGTGGGCCAATTAATTTTACTACAAAAGCTGGCGGGCCGCAAAAATGCATTTCTTTTTACGTTTATTGGTTCTTCGTTAATTTATCTTTAACAATCATATGGATATCAACGTCAACATTCGTTGTTGCCAGACGCATTTCATGAAGAAGTGACTTATCTGACATTGAAAATCTACACTTAGATTTTATAAAGTTCATTGTTGAATACGCACTTTCACATAAATAAGTGCTGCCCATCATCGATCCCATTTATAAGTCAAAATTTGTTAGTTTGGGGAAACGATCGCTAAGGATCTTAAAAAAATCCATTCCAGTTTCTGTCAAAAACTATTTTCTGATTAAAACATGCGTCGAGGGCGGCATGAAAACAAGCTGCGGGCCGTTGTTTGGACAGCCCTGGGCTAAGATATAGAGGGCGCTTCGCCTGAAAACATCACACAAAACGGTTTGAGTCAGAGCGTGCACACTTAACGTCTGTGGGTGTGTGGGCTTGTGCAGACGAGCGCGCGCTGGTGCTGGGCGCGGCGGCGCTGGGCTACGTTTTCGAGACGCGCACGCCGCGCGCCGTGCGCGTGCGCGCGGAGGGCGCCGAGCTGGAGTACGCCGTGCTCAACGTCATCGACTTCACCTCCGCCAGGAAGCGCATGTCCGTCATCGTCAGGACGCCCACGGGTACCTTACCACACGTTACACTACTGACTTTCACCCGCGACTTCGTTCGCGCCGAATCATTCCATTTCCGCCAGAATCGATTTTGTTTTCATTTCTACAGATAATCTTACAATGTCTAGCAGTTTTTATCACACGCAACGTATTTCTCCAAGCCGTCAGCTGACCGAAAGATATCTGTCTAAATTGTTTAAACGGATTTAAGGATAAAGCTGCGGTCTCAGTACGCCTGCCAAGATAAGACATTTTCTCACGGATCGTGACGTCATTTTTGTGGCAAAATCGTTACGTCTTATTTGCTAGCATGGCGTAAATATAAAATGGGTTTGACAGTTAAATACAACGTGTTTGACGTATGGATAAGATGTTATATCTTAAGTGCTAGCATGGGTTACCAAAATGTACCATAGAGACACGAATTTGACAGGTCAACGTAAAGAAATTTCTCACGGTCAAAGGCCGGTGATGAGAAAATAATTAGGCTGTAAGAAGTACATAAATATAGCATTTTATACACTATTATAACAAATAATACTTATTTTACTCCATCCTTCGCCAATATCAAGCGGACTACATGCAAAATTCTTCCGAAAACGAACACGTAAATTTATTTTCGTGTTCGACAAACAACAACAAAAAAGTGTAGAGACATTTCTATCTGTTTTATTTTCTTCCGAAAATCCCCATAATCCTATTCCACGTGATTTAAAATCCATATTTTACAAAAAATCTGTAGGTTTGAGGTTAGATTTTGTTTGGCATCATAATTTACGTGCTTTTTGCCGTTTTACAATGAAAAGTTCTTTAAATTGGCAAATAAAAATAGTATAGTGCCCAAGAAATAAATTTTAAGCATAATACCACCGACCAAATGATAATACGTAAAGCTTCCGGCATAATAAAAAAGAAGCTATGCCCAAAGATATTTTTAATCTGTGCATAAATAATCTAATATATTCTATGATGTGTATGAAGCATCTTTTTTCTTTGTAAAGCTCCGTCTCGCTCTATTTGTCATTTCAATGAACGAATGAACGAAAGATCGTAAACTGTGAGAAAATTTTAGCAGGCTGTCTAATTTTAAACATCTTGGAAGCCATATTAGCAAATAAGATACGGGAACGCAAGTTGACAAGATGTTTTAGGGACTTGTGAGAAAACATCTTGGCAGGCGTACTGAGGCCGCTGACGGGTTCGAGCGATACTTTTCAAGTCTGTCGGTGTCCATGAAATGTGAATGTCCCGGCAGGTCAGATAAAGCTGTACTGCAAGGGCGCGGACTCGGTGATCTACCCGCGGCTGGCGGAGGGCGGCGCGCGCGCGCGGTTCGCGGCCGCCACGCTGGAGCACCTGGAGCACTTCGCCTCCGAGGGGCTCCGGACGCTGGTCTTCGCCGTCGCTGACATATCCGAACAGGTCTACCAGGTACTCTCAACTCGTGCCTCCGCTGTACTTCTCGACACTTCAGGAATAATGTTACTGTTACTGTAATTAAGTTTTCTATAATTAAGCGGTGTTCCCGGACCGATACGACAAGGGTATCTTCAAGAAACGAGTATACTCATTCCTTAAAGGCCGGCAACGCAATTGCGATGCCCCTGGTGTTGCAGGTGTCCATGGGCGGTGTTAATCACTTACCATCAGGTGAAACGTCTGCTCGTTTGCCTCCCTAACTCATAAAAAAAAATGTATTATTATCCTTAGGAAGGACACGTAACCCTATCATGTAATCAATAATTTAAATACGCACCCCCTCCTCCCTTTGCTTTGGGTCCAAAAAATATTCGCCGCTTGTAATATTCCACATTGAAGCGGCCGCGTAATACCTTTTTGCTTACTAGCATTCGTATGGTCATTTAAAAAACATGAGTTTTTCTAAATTTACAGTTTCATATTTAGAAGTAAGTCGTTTTTTACGTAGGTTATAATGCAAATTAAAGAGGCGTTAATCGATTTAAACGACAATAGTTTTTTTTTTATTTATATTTATTTTTATGTTTTATTCTAACTACACAAGTAGTACACTGCAGTGCAACTCTGCCTACCCCTTCGACAAATACAGGTGTCTTGATGTATGATCAATAATCTGTGTAGAACGAACGTCGGAGAAGTATGCAAACAAAGGCAAAGCCCTCTCCGAAAAAGACAAAAGATTGTTTATTTGATGTTGCGTGTCTTCGCCTTGCAAAATGAAACCCCAAAATATACCATGTTCTTACTAGTCTATTGATCTCGCAAGTCAAGTAGCAGTCGCTCCGACCGTGAACGTATCGTAATAATTTACACAAACCCAAAGCAAATTTCGATAGAAAATGTGAATAAGAAAGGGTCGCAGTAAGATTATTAGACATAGAGTAATGTATACATAATAATGTATCTCGTAAAGGATTGGTCGAACACGTATCACAAGGCCAGCATAGCGATACAGGACCGGGAGGAGAAGATAGAGGAGGCCGCGCTGCTCATTGAGAACAACCTGCGTCTGCTGGGAGCCACCGCCATAGAGGACAAGCTGCAGGTACAACACTGCGCTATAGTAATTTGCATACGATACGGGTTTGACAATTCCAGTGATGGGTCTCATAAAAAAAATAAACCCGCTTATCTGGCAATTCTCCCTTGAGGTTCAGCAGTAAACAAATCGAAATTGCATTATTTGTGTGGACCCAAAAGTTCATAAAAATAGTCAAATTCCACCACCGGTTCGGAATGCTGCTTCTATTGAGAAGAGCCGGTAAGAAATTCAACGGTAACTCTCTTAGAGGTAATTGAAATGACAAATTTGTGAGTAATATACATTCTCAGGGCCGCCGACGCCATTAAGAGCGGCCTCTGTCTCTACTACTATTATTACTATAGTCCCTTTAACGTCCCGCTGCTGGGCACGAACCTCTAAAATGTAAGGGGGATTCAGGCCATAGTCCACCACGCTGTCCCGGTGCGGGTTGGCACACTTCACACATCTATCGAGAACTAGTCAAGTGCCCTCAGACGTGCAGGTTTCCTCACGTTGTTTCCCTTCACCGTTGCTTAGCGAGCGATAATCTCGGATGAAAATGAGATTCGCACATAAAAACCCAGAGGTGCGAGCCGGGGTTTACAATTGCACTTTTCGATTGTAAAGTGTGCGTTCGACCAACTCGGCTGGCACTGCTTCTACTAGTCGCAATACTAGTCCACTCCTAGTCTCAGTCATCATTTGCCTTACCTTGTCCTATTATTTGGGGTCGGCGCAGTATGTTTTTTTCTTCCATTCATCTCGCTTTTACGTCATACTGACATATACTCCAATCTCATTCATATCACCCTTGATACAGTCCATCCATCTTTTCTTAGGCCTACCTCTCGCTCTATATCCGTCCACATTTATACTCATCACACTTTTAGTCACATGATTCTCACCTCTTCTCATCATCTGTCAAACATGTCATACCATTCTAATCTCCTACTTCTTACTTTTTCTGTTATGGGCGCCACTTTTATACTACCTCAGAAAAGAGTTATAGTAAAGCGGAGCTATGTTCTGGTGGTGTGTGTGGTAGGACGGCGTCCCGGAGACGATAGCGGCGCTGCTGAAGGCGAACATCCACGTGTGGGTGCTGACCGGCGACAAGCAGGAGACGGCCATCAACATCGCGCACTCCGCGCGGCTCATACACGCCGGCATGCCGCTCGTCGTGCTCAACGAGGACAGCCTCGACGTATGTACCGCACCAATAACACATTATATACTCTACCTATCTCTACTACTCCACCTTATCTGCTCTACATCATGTTCGGAGTCCTGGGGGGTAGAGTTGGTAACTGAAAAACATTGTTTTTGCGCTCATTGAAATGATATTATAGGGGTTTCGTAAATGCTTGTGACTTCGGACAGATGACACGGTTTGTCGTTTCGTCCATGCTTAGGTTGCAGCGAGTGGCTGCGGGTTTGATTCTCGTCAGCGGCAAAGTTTGGAAATAGCCTAGTCACAATTAGCCATAGTTTGGGTGGTACCCATTGTATGGTACCAATAGTATAAGTGTTACTTACAGTTTTGGGAGCATACGATGAGTAGGAGATGCCGATATTGCCATATCTATACACATAAAGACATTGTAGTGTGGCTTTTATTAAACGAACAGTTCTCTATAAAAAGTATACGCAAGTACATGCACGCCATTTATACCGAAAACGAATTTCTTTCAATTTTCCATGTCTGTTTGCTCCGGGTTTTCAAACGGATGGACAGATTTGGTCGGGACTTTCACTAGCAAATAGCTGATGTTATAAGGAGTAAATAAGGCTATTAATTTCCTGAATTCCACGAACGCGGTCACAGCTAGTTATATATTATGTAACTAGATAAGTATGTGTTTCGTGTGGTACAGGGTACCCGGGAGAGTATATCCCGGCACGCGGTGGAGTTCGGCGACAACCTGCGCCAGCAGAACGAGGTGGCTCTCATCATCGACGGCAAGACGCTCACTTACGCGATGGGCTGCGATCTCAAGAAGGACTTCCTCGACCTGTGTTTGTCCTGCAAAGTGGTTGTATGCTGCCGAGTGTCGCCAATACAGAAGGCCGAGGTGAGTCCTATTGATTTCTAATGAGAAAGACATTTTAGTTAAATTAGCTGCCTACCTAGTATCTTTTTTAAAGGGTGATTCATGAGGTTGAATGTCATATAAAAACCAAAATTATGTTTTGTTATACTTAAAACACCGTCCGCTTATAATCATGCAAAAAGAACACGTGTTTTGAGATATTTCGTAAAAAATATTCTCGACGTGTTCAAAGTCTGCATAGGGCTACGCATACGCTTTGTCTCCGGGATTTGTGAATCGATTTCGATAATGGTTTTATATGTACGTGTGGGTCCCATTACCAAAAAAGTTTTAATCAATCCCCAGAAAGGTGGAATTAAGCCGTCTGAGACGTTGTTGATTCCAATTTTGTTTAACACGAAAACATTTTTAAGTCGTAAAATTTTTTTTTTCTACATTACGATAATACTCGTATTCAGCCTATTGCCGATATTGACTCCATCGTTAGTCCATTGCTTTGCGTTTGCCTGAAAATCCATATCAACCAATTACGGCGCATGTCTCGTCACATAGTGAAAAATGATTCATTTACGCGCAGACCGCGCACAGGGCAGGTTGTGCGCGCGGCGATTCGTCGTCACTTCGGTTTATTATTGTGTACCTAATCGTTATGCGATTATTTGTAACTGTGTGTTGCATATTATGTAAATGCCGTGAGTACGTTCACGTAGCGTGTTTCATTCGTTTTACACTTTAAATTGTATTATTTGCGTATTTTTTTTTGTATCGGAGCCGTTTCGACAGTGTTAAACGGCGAAGGTGTCTCGCAGGTGGTGGAGCTGGTGTCGGCGGCCACGGGCGCGGTGACGCTGGCGATCGGGGACGGCGCCAACGACGTGGCCATGATCCAGCGCGCGTCCGTCGGCGTCGGCATCTCCGGCGTGGAGGGCCTGCAGGCCGTCTGCGCGTCCGACTACAGCATCGCGCAGGTCCACGGCTCGCCCCTCTGGCCTTGTATCCCTCTCCCACTGTACCAACCACGTGGCCATGATCCAGCGTCGGCATCTCCGGCGTGGAGGGCCTGCAGGCCGTCTGCGCGTCCGACTACAGCATCGCGCAGGTCCACGGCTCGCCCCTCTGGCCTTGTATCCCTCTCCCACTGTACCAACCACGTGGCCATGATCCAGCGTCGGCATCTCCGGCGTGGAGGGCCTGCAGGCCGTCTGCGCGTCCGACTACAGCATCGCGCAGGTCCACGGCTCGCCCCTCTGGCCTTGTATCCCTCTCCCACTGTACCAACCACGTGGCCATGATCCAGCGTCGGCATCTCCGGCGTGGAGGGCCTGCAGGCCGTCTGCGCGTCCGACTACAGCATCGCGCAGGTCCACGGCTCGCCCCTCTGGCCTTGTATCCCTCTCCCACTGTACCAACCACGTGGCCATGATCCAGCGTCGGCATCTCCGGCGTGGAGGGCCTGCAGGCCGTCTGCGCGTCCGACTACAGCATCGCGCAGGTCCACGGCTCGCCCCTCTGGCCTTGTATCCCTCTCCCACTGTACCAACCACGTGGCCATGATCCAGCGTCGGCATCTCCGGCGTGGAGGGCCTGCAGGCCGTCTGCGCGTCCGACTACAGCATCGCGCAGGTCCACGGCTCGCCCCTCTGGCCTTGTATCCCTCTCCCACTGTACCAACCACGTGGCCATGATCCAGCGTCGGCATCTCCGGCGTGGAGGGCCTGCAGGCCGTCTGCGCGTCCGACTACAGCATCGCGCAGGTCCACGGCTCGCCCCTCTGGCCTTGTATCCCTCTCCCACTGTACCAACCACGTGGCCATGATCCAGCGTCGGCATCTCCGGCGTGGAGGGCCTGCAGGCCGTCTGCGCGTCCGACTACAGCATCGCGCAGGTCCACGGCTCGCCCCTCTGGCCTTGTATCCCTCTCCCACTGTACCAACCACGTGGCCATGATCCAGCGTCGGCATCTCCGGCGTGGAGGGCCTGCAGGCCGTCTGCGCGTCCGACTACAGCATCGCGCAGGTCCACGGCTCGCCCCTCTGGCCTTGTATCCCTCTCCCACTGTACCAACCACGTGGCCATGATCCAGCGTCGGCATCTCCGGCGTGGAGGGCCTGCAGGCCGTCTGCGCGTCCGACTACAGCATCGCGCAGGTCCACGGCTCGCCCCTCTGGCCTTGTATCCCTCTCCCACTGTACCAACCACGTGGCCATGATCCAGCGTCGGCATCTCCGGCGTGGAGGGCCTGCAGGCCGTCTGCGCGTCCGACTACAGCATCGCGCAGGTCCACGGCTCGCCCCTCTGGCCTTGTATCCCTCTCCCACTGTACCAACCACGTGGCCATGATCCAGCGTCGGCATCTCCGGCGTGGAGGGCCTGCAGGCCGTCTGCGCGTCCGACTACAGCATCGCGCAGGTCCACGGTTCGCCCCTCTGGCCTTGTATCCCTCTCCCACTGTACCAACCACGTGGCCATGATCCAGCGTCGGCATCTCCGGCGTGGAGGGCCTGCAGGCCGTCTGCGCGTCCGACTACAGCATCGCGCAGGTCCACGGCTCGCCCCTCTGGCCTTGTATCCCTCTCCCACTGTACCAACCACGTGGCCATGATCCAGCGTGAGCGTCTTCGGCGATAATCTCCTAAAACTTGACTCTCTCGCGTGTTCAGTTCCGCTTCCTGCTGCGGCTGCTGCTGGTGCACGGCGCGTGGAACTACTCCCGCATCAGCAAGCTGATCCTCTACTCCTTCTACAAGAACATCTGTCTCTACGTCATCGAGCTCTGGTTCGCAATCTACTCCGCGTGGTGAGTGGTACAACAATGACACTTGGTTTCTAACAAAACATTAAACAATTACAATATATTTACAAACGATTTATATCGCCAATTACCTTGCTCGTGATAATCGAGAAGTTCCGGGTTTGATCTCCACCCTAGTATACTATAAACATCAGCCCGCATCGAAACACCTGTTGTTGCTAGTAATTTCATAACGAAAAATCTTTTAGTCTTTTAGTCTTAGTCTTAGTCTTAGTTTAGTCTTTTAGTCCTGTAATAATAATCCATATATCTGTAATATTAAATTAGCGTGGTACTTTACAGCAACTGTCTGAAGCAGTTGGAAGGATATACGTTCATGAATCACGGGCCCGAATATAAAACTCCCAATTTAGATTTCACTAACACTAATAGACGTGAACCCTACACAGGGGTATCAGCAGTCCGAAATAATACTTTACCGTTTGCATGAGTATCAGGTATACAACTAAATGGTAAAAATAATATTCGAAATTCGAACAATACATTTATTTTTCGCCGACGCTTTTGAAATCTTGAAATATCTCAAATCCGTGCTAAAATATTTACCAACGTATGCTAATGTGTATAGGAACCAACAGTATTTGACTTCGAAGATTTAATTCATTTAATAGATCTACCCTATGATAACCCTACCTATGGTAGTCATAATAGATAATCAATAATTAAAATCATATTTGGAGTAGGTGTCAATAAGTTTATTATTCAGTAATATCATATTTTAAACTTTATTTTTATCGATAGATATTATTAAAATGTTTGTCACATCGTCTCATCTCTAGCTTACACGTGCCGGTGATAGTGCGAGACAACATTATGGGAATATGCATAAGAGAGAAAGGGATTTGAAATTAGACATCAACGGGTGACTTGCGGTGTGTTCTTTCTAATTTGTTATTTGAAATTATGTTTTATATTCATTATTAAATCAACAATAACTAACCGGTGAAATGAAATGCTATCAATTTTAAGGTTCGAAGTCCTGCTACATTTTCCACACCACTTTATTGAGCAGTTCGGCATTATTATAGGTGATTTTATTTTTTATAAAATTGAATAGTACAATGTTAGCCGTATGACTCTCGGAAGCGGTATGAGGCGCGGAATGGGGGCGGGCCCGCTTATATGATGGTCTATCACATAAGCTTGGCGAACGCGGGGGTCGCCATTGCGAGGTATATGGTATCTGGTATGTGGTGCCCTATGACCATAACAATGCGTGTGATAAATATTTAGTAATAGGATACACCGGTCTTAAAGCAATATTTTTAATATTACTTTCATTTATTGACAAATAACTCTTTACAAAATTTGCCAAAAAATCACAGTTACTATTGAAAAAATAATAGGTACTTTAAGAGACGGTGGTACCCCCTGTACGCAAAATATTATTTCAGATGTCTGATATACCCTGTATATGCAGATACAGTGTATAAATATTTAGGAGTGTTGTATTGTAAGTGAAAACGAGCATTGGTATAAATGAACGATGTTGCTGCGTGCAGGTCTGGCCAGATATTGTTCGAGCGGTGGACGATAGGGTTCTACAACGTGATATTCACCGCGCTCCCGCCCTTCGCGATCGGCCTCTTCGACAAGCTGTGCTCGCCAGATATCATGCTCCGGGTATGTCATACTTTATAAACATACATACATATATACCCATATTTACAGAATATTTTAATCCGATTACAGCGGTATTGTACGACACCTTTTGTATTGCAAATAAGTTTTTATATGGTTTGATATAAGCAGTGGTAGCCGAGTGGTTGAACGCACGCCTTGCAAATCAAAGTGTGCAGGTTCAAACCCCGGCTCGCACCTCTGGGTTTATGTGCGAATCTCATTTTCATCCGAGATTACCACATGCTATGAAACGGTGAAGGAAAACATCGTGAGGAAACCTGCACGTCTATAGAAAGGCGTGTGAAGTTCACCAACCCGCACTGGGCCAGCGTGGTGAACAATAGCCCAAAAATCTCCCTCGTATTGAGGGAGAATGTGCCCGGTATAATGGCAATAGGCTCGCCCCCTATTACATTGGGACCAAAAATACATCGGCGCAGTGTGGGCGCACTACGGTGCACCTCTGCCTACCCCTTCGGGGAATACAGGCGTGATGATGTATTATTGATAATACTATAAATTTAGCGTTTTCAATGTTTTATGCATCATAAGGAGAATATAATAAATCATAACAAATTTGTCAGTGTAAACCTATAGCGCTGAAATCATCGTTTTACAATTGTCATAAATACCTACCGATTTTTTTTTAAATATTTGTGTGCGTCTTTATCGCGTAAATTAAACGTAAATTATTCCGTAATGTTTAGGTTTACTTCATAAATACAATATTTTGTACGATTCTATATTATTATATCATTTACTTTTTCTATATTATACTATTTACTTTATTATACTATTTACTGTATTATTAAATATTTAAAAAAATGCATGTTTCCTTCCACCGTTTTTTTTTTGTTTTTATAATTTTATCTATCTCGCATTTGTTTGTGTATTAGGTACCTATTATTTCCCTTTTTTTTATTTTGTAATGACACGTGTCGTTAAATGAAACCATGGTGGTATGGTGTGGCAGCACCCGGTGCTGTACATCCCGTCGCAGCAGGGGCTGCTGTTCAACGTGCGCGTGTTCTGGGTGTGGGCGGTGAACGCGCTGCTGCACTCCGTGCTGCTGTTCTGGCTGCCCATGCTGCTGGCCGGCAACGACATCATGTGGGCCAGCGGGAAGGACGGCGGGTACCTCATCATGGGCAACTTCGTCTACACCGTGAGTCATACACCAACGACTACTATAACGCTATATGGTCGCTTAAGTTCTAACACCGTGACCGATATTTTGACCAAAATACGTTTCGTATATACCGCTCCGGGTCAACGCTCCCGCGGCAGATCACCAACAAGATGGACAGACCTCATCAAGTCCTCAACGAAGTGTACCCTTAATGAATGTGCACGTAATGCTACTGACAGAGAGAGATGGAGAAGTCTCACAAAAACCGCAACCAAACCAACTACACAATCCATGACCACGACCACTCCGCCAGGAGTGTACGACTAAGAAGAAGACGTTTCGTATATCATTCAATAGGGAATTTCAAGAGGCGTCGTTTGAAAAATCAAAAAATAGAGTTTGGACCGATGGCCTCCTCATTCTTCAATAAGAAAAACACCGCGTGTATCAGTGTGGTAAAGAAAGTGAAACTGTTTTTTGCTCTCCTGAAAAGCTGCGTATTGTGACATCCGCGGTGTTAGAATTTAAACGACGATATCATGATCCTATCATTAATACTTCCACCACTCATCACACTTATATGATACGATTACATTATTGTGTTCATTTACATTAGTACTTTTGGCACTAAGCCCGCCAAAGATTTCCACCTTTGATATCCTGCCAGAATATGTAATACTTTACTTTGGATATTGTTTATCGTATTTCAAGTTGGGTTTATCGGTAAGCCAAAGGAAGATCCAATTTCAAATATTAAAGCTCCGTAAAGTCTGCGATAACTAGTGAAAAAATATTATTTTTGTCAGTATTTAAATAGTGGCGTCATCGTCATTAAAACATTCCCTCGATGACTATCTCTTAACTCTTTCATATCGCCTTTGAAAATTCATGTTGTCACTGTTACTCGTTCAATTAAATCTGTGGCGTAAGCGGGACGATACTATTACGTAATGGAAGGCCGAACGGTGTTAGGTAGGCGTGTCTTATTTCATTCATATAACGAATTTCAAATATTAATGACTGTGACGGCATGATATTTCGAATACGAACACGTCTGAAGACGGCGATCGCCTGTCAGATATGTATGCGTGAGTGTGTGTATGTGACGTTGTGTGCGCGTGCGCAGTACGTGGTGACGACGGTGTGCCTGAAGGCGGGGCTGGCCACGCACTCCTGGACCTGGGTGACGCACGTCGCCATCTGGGGCTCCGTCGCCATGTGGTTCCTCTTCATATTGATATACAGGTGAATATCTAACTTTATTACACGTACTTACATACTAAGCTAAAAAACCGTCGAGGACAGAAACACGTAGAAGATAGTTCATCGGGGAATCAGCGCTTCAGACACGAATCTTCACGATCTTCAGTAATGAAGATGCCGACTAAGAAGAAGATACACTAAGAAGTGGGGGCCTAGCAGTTGTTAGAAGTTCTAACTTAGAACGCTTGCCTTGAACGCAAGATGTCCAGGTTCAAAACCCTCGCACCACTGGGATTTTTGGATTTCATGTGTGAATATCATTTTCAATAATGATTTACGCTTGCTGAATGGTGAAGGAAAACATCGTGTGGACACCTGCACGTCTATAGAAAGACGTGTGAAGTTCACCACCGTACTGGGTCAGTGTGGTGGAGTATAGCTGATGAACTGTATTAACTCATAGGAAAAGTAAACTTTTAACGAATTGTTATCGATGACTAGACTGAAATTTGGCTCGTAGATGCGTCTCTTTTGTCACGAAAATTTAATATTTATGGAGTACAGAGTACATTTTCAAAAAGACCTCAAGTTGCTAAGACCCGGTCAGGGTATTGTGAGGTCACGACAGTGGCGCGGCTGTACATAGCCAAGTCCGATAGTCGAGTTATGTGAATGTTCCAGCAACATCTACCCGCTTGTCCTGATCGGCGCGGTGATGCGCGGCATGGACCGCATGCTGTTCAGCTCGTTCGTCTTCTGGCTCGGCATGGTGCTCATACCCATCGCCACGCTCATACCCGACCTGCTCTTCACCGTGTGAGTACACCACACCTTAACACCACGCAATACGGTTGATAATTGCATACCATAAATTAACAATTATCAGACGACATTAGGTACTTCTTTGCATTCGGCTTAAGGTCGAAAACCATTCGTCGTGAGTACCTAATGACGGTAATAAGCAACACTCCGCACCGCTCAAGTTGAAAGTGAAGCAACGTATTGATTGATGTGTGCGTGGTTTGAGACGTACCAACCAATGCGTGCCGCATAAAGGCGGCGATCGACTTACTTCGATGTAAGTGAAGCTGACTTTGCGTGTGCTTCACTTTTGTAGCGAGATGTCGTTTTACTTTTCTTATACGTCCATGGCGGCTATTGTAAGATTCGAGTATTGAAACAGTTTAGCTGTGTTTCTATCTCGCTTAGACTAGTGTGGCAGTGTGTGCAAGAGTAGGATAGAAGATCTCAACAAGCCACTTGTTTATAGCGCCGACACCTGCCCTTCGAGAATGCTCTATAAGAGTGTAATAAGGAGAATATCGTTTAACTACGGCATGTATACAACAGCAGCAGGTCAGTCGTCAGTAGAGGTCGGATTTAGTTTGGACGGGGCACTACCACACACTCCCAGGGCCCCAACTCCCCTAAAACTTTCGTCGTGGGGTTGCTATGACTTCATTTCATTTGGCATGAAAAGAACATGTTTCATCGATGGTAGCTAGAATATTATTACTACTAGGGGCCTGTCCCGGCTTCGCACGGGTAGACATATTTTTTTAAACATTTTTGGATAAATAAATATAGCCTATGATACTCAATGATAGCAGCTATATAACGGCAAAAGATTTTTTGAAAACGGTCCAATAGTTAAGTTTATTCGTTACATACAAAAATACACATCTTTTCTCTTTACAATATTAGTATTATAACGCCTTCAAGGTGACAATGTCTAAAGTATATTATGGTAATATTTTAGCTACCATTGATGAATTATGTTGTCTTCTGGGATTTAAAATAAAATCATAGCAACTCCACGATGATAGAGTTAAGAGGCTGACAACAGCTAATGTTGTTCCAAGTTTCGATGTTTTTAGTCACGCCCACTTTTCTCCGATACTCTAGCGCCATGCCATACTGCGGTGAAACAAAGAACTAATAAAGCGATGAACAAAGCGACGTGGCCTGTAAATCGAAATGAAGCGCTTTTGTATATTAATTGTTCTGTAGAGCAAGTAAAAAGTAGACATGGAGAAAAACACCTAACGAGTAATCATTTTAAGATACTTTTTTTAAAACTAATAAACACGTGTTACTTTTCAATGTTGCTATATTATTATCTGAAGTATTATTATTATTGGAACAAACAGATGGACAGACAACAATTTTAAAAATCGCCTTTTCGTTTTATATGTAGTATATTTTTATATGCATTTGGTAAAACAATGTTATTTTGATATAACAAATAGACACTTCAATTTTATTTATTTGTATAATTGGTTTACTCTGTTACGACATAATACTATCTAATATTAAGTTTATTTTATTTTATGACGTTACAAGCAACGTCATAAGTCTATGGCAATCTTAGAACACTTCGCTGGGCTCATTTCTGTGCCTCTTGTGAACTATATATACAACTATACAGGGGGTTACAGAAGTCAAAAATAATACTTTGACGTTTGCATCAGTATCGGGTATACAACAGAGTGGTATAAAAATTTGATCGAAATTCGACCATGTTTTTCCAACTTATTTTTCGTCGTCAATTTCTATAACTCGTAATATCTCAAGTCCTATGTAAAATTTGCATGTTCTGTTTTGTGAATATGGTAGTAGCCCCTCATAAGTGTAGTTTACACTGCTGAATAGGGTTATGGATGTACCCAAAGGCCAGAATATGATGCTTGCGACAAATATTCAAAGGTCTATAACTCAGAATCTATGATAGTTAAGTATAAATTGTCTTCACTAAACATCCACATATGAGCTTCCATATATGTACCCAGAGTATTATTTTGGACTTCCGATACATCCTGTATATACAACTCGAGTTCAAGCGATTTTGTTTTTTTGAATGCTCTTTGCTCAGTAGATTATTTTTTATTTTTCAGTTTTGATACGTTATACTATAGACATTTTCTAGGAAAGCCAGAATGTACTTATCCTACTCGGTAGTTAGTGAATCAAACGATTGTTTAACATATATTTAGTAGCATTTAAAAGGTTAGTGACCAAAGTATATTCTACTTATATATATATATATTATATTCTACTAGCTGACTGGGCGAACTTCGTACCGCCTTAGAATTAGTGACATACGAAAGCAGCGCCACCTACCGGGTCCAAATCGGTCCAGCCGTTTATAAATAACCTAGGTACCGACTGCAGCGCCACCTACCCGGTCCAATTGTGAATGCAAACCATCCCTTTGACAGCATATGTCACTGTCTATGGTTATTGAATTCATTTGTTACAAAAAATGTGATAAATGAAGAACCGCTCGACTGATTTTGTGCAAACTTCACATAAACGATCTACTAAATAGTCCGAACAAAGCCAAAACATTTGATTTGGATAGGTGAGCCCGTTCTTGAGTTATAAAATTACAACGAAAAGTGGCATTGATTTTTATATATAGATAGTTTACAGTATTTTTTATCTAGAAACCAGAAATAATCCTCACGAAACACAAAATTTAGGGTTGCTTATTTTCTATGATCTCTCTTCTTTAAGTTTTCATTACAAAATGTAATTATCTTAGTGTCCTGTAATTGTAATAATGATGAAACTCATCTTATTACACAGATAAATAGGCTGTATTGATCACATTGTTTTTATTAAATTTTTAGTTATCAATAAACTTAAGTATCACTTCTCACGACTTTTTTTTGTTCGTCTTTTCTGGTTCAAAACTGTTTGCTCAGTACATAAAAAAATATTGGTTTGACCGGGTTAAATGACACAAGTCACGTAAAGATTGCAATTTTGATATTTCAAAAAGATTAATGTAAACTTTAAGCAAATTTCATCACTTTTCATTATTATGACATTGTTTAGGCCACCTGGACAAGAGATATTCATAAACCCACGTCGCATCTTTAATGTATAGAGACGCATTTTGAAATTTTAGAATTTCGACTATAAATCTTAAAGGTTCGTTCTAACGACCATTTTTCATCATTATTTTTTTGGTTAGGTCTATACTTTTCTCGAAAATGTAACTTATGCTGGTACTTTCAAAGTTTGCCTATTTTCCTGAATACTCCTGGTATATACTGAAATCGTTCTTATGCCATACCAAAGTACAAATCTCACACGTTATAAATCTGTTTTTAGATTTAGCATAGGTGCAGAAGCTGGGGCACAATCTTTATTTTAATTTTTACAACTTTGTATTGGCTCTTCTGAAAAGTGGTGATTTACGACTTGTGTCATCTTTCCTAGGAGGCACAAATGTGTGACTGTTCTCTGTAAAAATAATTTTACAAGTTAAATTATGTAGACTCGTAAGCAGGTATTTACCAGCAAAAATAATAATATTATTATACTATCCCAATGTCTACCTAGCGCCTAGGCGATCACTGTCTGTGGCCTGCATAGAAAAGACTGCGAAGCGAGATGACAGGGCGCAGGTTTTGAAAAAGAAATGCAAAACATAAAACGATTTATTATTTTAAAATAAAGCAGTGGTAACCGAGTGGTCGAACGCACGCTTTGCAATCAAAGTGCGCAGGTTCAAACCCCGGCTCGCACCTCTGGATTTCATGTGCAAATCTCATTTGCATCCGAGATAATCACTTACTAAGAAACGGTGAAGGAAACATCGTGAGTAAACCTGCACGTCTATAGAAAGCCGTGTGAAGTTCACCAACCCGCACTGGGCCAGCGTGGTGGACTATGGCCTGAATCCCCCTCGCATTGAGGGGAGGGCCTTGCCCAGCAATGTGGCGTTAATAACATTAGTAGTAACAAGGGCTGTAGTAGTATTTTAAAATAAGAGTAATCGAAAAATAAAAACAACCAAGTTCTGTATTTACATATATTATTGTTATTAGTTTTCCCAACGTACGTTGATAAAAAATACCGATTTATTTAGTTGGAAGCTTATTTTAAGAGGTGAGTTTACCATTATTTTGTATCGAGTTTTTTTTTTCAAAATCGTGTTTCGGACACAAGTGTTCTTAGAAATATGTTAAAGATTAACATGTATTTTTCCCACTGCCACAAACTGTATATATTTGGCTAAAACATCGTGTGTAAGAAGCTTATTTGGCTGTTGTCAGCCTCTTCAGAGACTTGGGGCTCAGATATTCGGGCATTTATTCCCTTACCTACAAATTTATCGAAAACTTCAATTGCACTTTTAGAACAAACGTTCCTTAGAATTCCACTTTGTTTATATAAAAAAATTTGTTCTAAAAATCTCTTCAAAATATTTTCTAAATAAATTTATCGTATTATATTTCTTCATTGAATCGTTTATTATATATATTCGATTATCGACGTCGAACGTCCCGAAATAGTCAAATTTACCTGAGTAAATACAATATTTCAAAGAAAACTCACAGGGCTAATGTTTTCTTTTCATTACGTTGCATAAGCTTCGTTAATGTAAGCAATAATGTCCGAATTAAGCCAGACATGATTATTATGAAGCAATTTTATATTAAGAAAAGCATGCCCATATTGTATATTTTTTAAGACTTGAAGTCAAGGTAAATAAACGCCCGAATATCCAATATCTAATCATCGAATACTACTAGGAGTAGTTATAGGGAAGGTAGTTAAAGTATAGTAATTATTAAGTACCTACTAATTATAATAAATATGTATAGCGGCCCTCCATCGACGTTCATCCCTGCCATAATATATATTTTCCCGACGATTTGACATTAAAAAAAACATACCAATCAAATTGAGAACCTCCTACTTTTGGAAGTCGGTTAAAAAACATACGTTTCGAATTGAGAACCTCGTCCTTTTTGTAGTCGGTTAAAAATAAATTGTATTTACGATATATACCTACGACTATATCCAAATCCCTCAAGAATTGTATGTGATTATTGCCTACATAACATATTTGTACAACAATTGAGCCGAGAATAATTAGATATGTCCATGGAGGGGCTTTAGTTTGTCGTATTGTGCATTCGTCGCCCCGCTTATAGTTATTATGTATACATGTAAGATTAAGTAACCTTTTCGTTATATGTAGCAAACTAATTTAACACCAACCATCATCTACTGTGTCTTAACGGTAGCTAATATAGAAAACCAACGAATACTTTACCCATCTAACAATATAGTTGGTAATGCTAAAGTAGTTAAAAAGGGAGGTGTGGTCAACACTTGCAAAGGCCTGATATTTGTATACGATCTTACTAAGAAAGAAGCAAACTATGAATTTGAAACAGTAGCTATTGGAATAAATAGTCAGTGAATTCACGTAACAAATAAATTGCCTGATATTATTCCAATTCTTCAATTTAAAACTTAAAAGCCAGGAAATATTCAGGCAATATGGGTGCCTAGGATACTTACAAGAGGTGTTATTATTCCAGTGTCCACAACTCCGCGTTCAAGTCTGTGACGGAGGCGGTCCGAGAGAGCGAGATAAAGCAGCGCGACCCCTCCGCGCTACTGACGCAGCCGCGACTCTCGTGAGTATATACACACGCGCATACACACACACACAAACACACAGTCGCACAGTCATGGAATTTTGCAGAAATGCATCCCCTATAATAATAATATAAGCCTTTATTACTGTTTACAATAGTTTACATATTTAATACATTTTTATTCCTGATGATCGGTTTTCAACAACAGCTTGTCCTTCGACAAAGGCCTCCTCCAAAGATTTCCACCTATCTGTGTCGCGTGCAATTCTGATCCATTCTGGACCAGCAGCTCTTTTGAGCTCATCTTCCCATCGTCTCGTTTGTCGACCTTTGCTTCTTTTCCATCCCCTATAATTAATACCTAATTTAATTAGAGAATTAATGTTCTGTCTTTATAAAAATAGATAAAAATGTGAAATGTACCTATTAAAAAAATCTTATTCAAAACAAGAAATTTCCCACCTCAGGATTGTTATGTTACACATAATTAAGGGACGTTTGTATTACTTATCTTTAAAATAAAGTTGGTTTAAGAAATAAATTACTCTAAAATAATTATTTTAATAGGACACCATAATTTTAGGTTTTCAATTATATCCCATTACAATTTGAAGACAGTTCTAGAGTGCACCACGTATTAAATTACCGTGGAAAGCATTTCTGCAAAGGCCTTTATCGATAACATTTATACCATATTTATAATATTTGGATATCACACACAACAGTTCCGCACTCATCGTTAGTAATATAAGAGCTATTATTGCATTTAATAGCTGTCTCTATACTATATCATCATTTCATGAGTGTGATCTTTGAGTGTTCCATGTCAAGTATTAAATAGAATTATTTTCCATTACATATTCATTCTTATTTTGGGCAATATCGCTGTCGTATGTGTTTTTGACGATAGCTGCAAGGCTAGCACGTGCGCCACGACGAAACGTATGTCACAGAATGTGTAGTTTTTTCTCTTCCCTCCTATAAAATAAGACAGAGTGAGCGACTCGGTATGACTCAAACCGTGCTAGAGGTCGACAGTTGGCATGCGTGCTAACCCTGCCGTAATGCGAGACGATTGACTGACGTGTGTGTGTGTCTGAATGTCTGCATGGTTTTAAAGTATGTATATACCCATTTTGAATCAACTAACACTCAGTAGGACACTTTCAGGTTCCGTATTACTATATATCCGCTCCATATTTGCATATATGTATATAGATGGTGGAATAGGCGAATTGACTTAAGCGCCATTTTGGTAACTTTGCACGAAACCCAGCTCGAAAGACGGAGAAAACATCGATGATTCCAGCTGGGTATAACTCAATAACGCCGGACATGGCCCTTGAGACACATCGCCTTTACCGGTCTATATATTTCTCTATGTAGTATTTCAAATGCGTTTAGTTACACGTTCATTGTATTATGTATTTACACTGTATATAACATAGTGCGTACAGGATGTTTCAGAAGTCCAAAATAATACTTTGACGTTTGCATCACTATCGGGTATACAACTGAATGATATACAAATTTCATTGAAATTCGACCAATTTTTTCTAGCAGTTTTTTCGTCGTCAATTTCTGTAACTCGTAATATATCGAGTCCTATGTAAAATTTGCATGTTCTGTTTTGTGAATATTGGTAGTCGCCCCTCATATGTGTAGTTTACACTGCTGAATAGGGTTATGGATGTACCCAAAGGCCAGAAAACGATAAATGTGACAAATATTCAAAAGTCTATCACTCGGAAACTATGATAGTTAGGTATAAACTGTCTTCACAAAGCATCCATATATGAGCTAGCGTATATGTAGCCAAAGTATTATTTCGGACTTCTGATACACCCTGTAGATGTAAAACAGTACAGTTATGTATGTTATTGATTTCATTCGTATTTTCAATGCCACATAAATGTTATTTATTATCTTAATAAGTTATCTCCCTTATTTCCATGATTAAACCAATGCAGAGTGATATTAATAACTTAATATTGAATACGTAACATACACTCCTATTTAATTTACTCTGGTCGTGGCATAATCTCAGCAATCATTTATTAGTATACCCGACTGCGGCTAAGCTGTGGGAGGGTTCCGTGTATCACATTTAATATATAATATAACACCTTTGAGTTCACCGATTGATCACCAATTTAAATATCTACGTAGAAAGTAGACAAACAAATGAGAGTATTGTAAAAGCATATTATTTTTAGGGTCATACAACGTGGTTTAAAATGGGTATACCCTTAGCAGTTTCAAGTTTTTCCATAATTCGTCGCAAGACTGCTCTATAATTTCTAGTTACTTACTTCTGAACTCACTTTGATCTTAAGAATAAAACAAAAGACAAGCAACCTAACTGACCATGCCAAGGCTTGTCTAAGCGTAGAAATAAAAATTTAATTTTCTTGGACAAAAAAGCCGTTGACTTATCGACATGACCATGGGTTGCTGCCTTGTTATACCTATTCTGAATCACAAATATTATGTTTAACTAGGCTGTTTGCTTTTATTATTTATTCACATATTGGTGATCTACCGGCGACCCATACTTTATAATCGTCATTTATGCGCACGCATCAGTATTAGTGTCCACGTATTCTAATTTGTGTTTATTTCGCTTCGCTACCCTCCCCCTGCACTTTACGGTGCGCTCGCGCTGCGATGTTTCGCATATCGTATCGTAGAGCAGACGATACGCGTGTCGTATTATATGGGCGTTGTGCGTATTTCACGGAGACGCGGCGACGGCACTTGCACTGTACATTCTGTACTCTTGTACGTTTGAGATGTTCACGAGTGGTTTAGGTACATTTCTGCTTGCGGCACTTTCGTAAAGGTGTCTGTAGCACGAGTTTTGTCCTTGATCGTCTTACTATTTATTGGATGGAAAAATCTATTTACATTGGCATCGTAAAACATTTTCGTCATGAATGTGGCATTTGAAAACATTTCAGTCAAGAAACTGTTGTGTCATGTCGTAAATAGTTAATTAATTTGTAGATACATGAGGGCTAGAATGTAAAGTATACGGTTGTGTGATAACAAGTCTCGTCGTCGTGTCTCCGGAACCCGGCATGGAGCGCGAGCGCATCTGGGCGTCTACTGGCAAAATCGATAATCAATATATCCTGACATGCGTCGTATCGAATCCTACTCTCAGTAACATAGTGAACTGTCGGAGAGATGACAAAACGAACAATACAATATCGATCGGAATCTCACTCGAACTTGTAAATATTCTTACGAAAATTATGAATATATACGCATGCCCACCAAATTTTTGTATATTTATAAGTAGAGCAAACGCGATACGTCCCGAGTTTGTATCGGATGTTTGTCGATTTTGGGAGTCGACGCCCTATCGTGACGTAACGCGTGGTTGTGGCGCGCGCAGCAAGCGGTGCGACACGCCCGTGGGGCTGCGCTGGCGGCGCCGCGCGGTGGCGCCCGAGGACTCCGCGCCGACCGTCCCCGCCTCCCCCGCCCGTCCCAACCGCCCCGCCCGCCCCGCCCGCCCCGCCCGCCCTTCCCGCGGTCCCATCGGCCCTCGCCGGGTGCGGCCGCAGCGGGACGCGCACGTAGTCTGACGGCACGCCGCCTGGCCGCCGCGTGACACCCGCTAGACACCACGTCCCACCTACTGACTCGTCGTCTGGTTCCGGCTCGCTCCCACTAACTTAGTGATGCCCAGTATCGTGATGACCTATTGCTCGTTATCGTCCTATACGTTACGTCTACATAAGACACCATGAGAGCGTTCACATTGTTGGACAACTGGAAAACCCCAAAATGTATATAAAATCCATCAACAAACCGCCCTCAAACGTATTTGTCAGTACATAACTGTCCTAGAAACCACTGCAAATGAATCATAAATGTGATGATTAGATTACATAAATATCTATTGGTCATGATGTGGATGTTGGGCAACACTACTCCGAACCGTCGTCCCCGAGGCGTGTTCTCATGGTATCGTTAGTATTCGTTGTGATATAGCGTTCCTAACGTCACTATTAATGTTAGCGTTGATTTTCTTCCGAGGTGGGCGCGAGTGACCTATATGATAAGAAGAAAGAGTGCTATTAGATGGTAAATATTTATTTTTGTACTGAGAGTACGTCGCTAGATAAAACTCTGTAGTCATTCGACTGTCTTTAAAATTCTTCCTATTTAAAATAGACGGAAAAGTATGTTGCCTTATTTTATTAACTAGAAAGGGTTTTCTAAATGATTAGATATAAACTGGACAGTCTGTCTGTAGTTTGATTGAAGGCAGTCAACCGCTAGAATATTATGTATTATTAATTTTAATAAGTATTTATTGAACGACTCAAGCACTCCTAAATATTGCTACATTCCAGTATTTATAGATGTAGTTAGTTAATACGTTCGTGTGCCACATATAAAGAGTTGTACCAGACAAGGAATTTACTAAGATACTCCGTGTTGATACGACTAGTTAGTGATATATTCTCATATCGGATTGTAAACAATTCTCGTAGGGTTTGTGCGAAGTGTTATGAGAAACATTTTGTAACGTCGAGGCGTCCTCGTAGCGAGGGAAACAACTAATGTTTAAAAAACCCAGACAAGTGCAAGTTGGACTCGCGGGCCGAGTATTCCCTACTTTAATATATAAGTTTACTAACAGCCCGTCCCGGCTTTGCACGGGTTTATATTATAGCCTATGTTTCTCAGTGAGAATGTAGCTTTCTAACGGCAAATTGACTTTTGAAATCGGTCCAGTAGTTTTTAAGTTTATTCGTTACATACAAAAATACAAATCTTTCCTCTTTATAATAGTAGTATAGATATTTACAAATAATTTTGGTGATGTAAGTACAAATTTACGTTTATCGGATTTTTCTCCTTACCTGTGCTATAAGACTAAGTTCTTGCCAACTTTAGTGATTCTAGGTCAACGGGAAGTACCCTGTAGGTTTTCGTTACCTTGGCAGTGTCCTTATCTTTTGATTGCATTGACTTAAAAGTTTAATTTTTATACAGCTTCAAGGATTGCAAACCTGTATTTAATATTAATTTCAACTTGATACTTCCACGCGTTACTGAGGAATATGCTCTTGACAGATAGACAGACGGAAGACAAAGTGCTCATTTAAGGGTTCCTATTGAGGTAGGGTATCCTGAAGATAAATTCATAATTAGGTATATTTTATATTCAGGTCGTCCTATTAAAAAAAAATAAAGGTACATCGACTTGGTACATAGTATCGCATCATTTTGTAAATGAAGTAAAGTAACTTAAAGGAATTGATGAATGACTTAATAAATTTAATGGTGACTCCATTTTTTTTTTCTATACTAACGTTAATTTGATATATTTTTGTGAATATATAACGAACTTGTCACAAACTTAAGCCCCAATTAATTGGCCAAATATTGTCAAACCTCGCTGCGCGGACGCAACATACTATAAGGACTGTTAGATAGGATAATACCAACCGAATATTTTTATATACAATATATTGATCTTCTACTGTAGATAGTTGTATGTACTAGCTTGTTTGTTATGTTCGTTGTAAGTAAAATGTGTCTGTGTGCTTATAAGATGTTGATTTTGATGAGGAAATGATCTCACTGTATGTACACCAGATGTTGGACGAGACTATAACAGTGTGTTTAATTTTGCACTAAAAAGCTCTAAAATGTCCCATACAGACTGACTGGTGAGATGTCAGATTGAATAAGTTAAATATACTATTAATAAAACAATGTCAACTAGGATTTTTTTACAATCTTGTTTCAAAATCCAATACAATTTAAATTGGTAATACATAATTATGTTACCAGAAAAGGCCATTGTAAATGTCTTGTTTACTTATCACGGAGTGTTCTACCTCTCACCAGTCAAATATAGTGTATTCAAGCCTGTTAAAATCAACCTCAGTACGCCCACGGTAATAATTAAGTAACTTATGATCCTGAAATCTCATTATCAACTTGAATATAATGTTGTCGTCTTTTTTTGTTAATGTGTAAATAAATGTGAAATAAATATAAATGTTGATACAACTGTCTTGTCCTTGTATATACAAAATATCCTGCTCTCTGGTCAGTTGCCTCTTTTTTAGTATTTCCTTTTCCCTAGTGTTGTACTTCATACACAGATTTGATTGTAATTAATTTAACTTAATTTGTTATTTCTTTTTAATTCCATTTTATCAAATATAAATTTAGTTAAAAATAACACATTCTAAAACGCTTTTGAACTAATTTTGCATAACAACAATCTTTACCGCCAACTCTTGTTGTATTACTAAGGTTTAATGAAAGATTGTTTTGACAAAATAATTGTCTAAAAATTCATTTCATGTTAAAACTTGTAAAAAGTAGTACAAGACCCCATCTGTCTATTATTTAGTTAAGTTTTCTATCATTTACTCATCGGTAGAAATCATTCCGCAATTTATTTATGCAAGATTCAATATGTGTAAGTCACTTCATACCCAAATAAAGTCCTCGTCTTTTATATTATGTACAATGTGACTAAGGCACTATGTTAAATAAATGTACATAATCATTATATATATATCATAATATACATAATAATATATATCATTGCATTTATCACTCTAGAACGTGAATTGTTTCAATAATTAACGCCTTCGCTAAAAATAGTTCAGTTTTCAGATGCTGAAGGGTTTTCAAACTGTATAATTTCAATTGCCTGAAAATAAAAATATAAATGAAAGTGAATTGCAGCTATACTTCTAATGCCATCCTCGTGTCTGGAACTAATCAATCACTAAAACCGCATCATAACTAAATTTACTAACAATTTAATTGTTATTTAAAGGAGAGAAGGGTAATCATAAAAATATTGTGAAGATATGTGTAAGAAAGTTACATTATTCGTTTTGTTGTAAATGAACGGGGCTAAATTATCTAAGTTCATAAGTTACACCTCATTTAATTTGTAAATAATCGTTTAACTTATGAATTTGTGTATGAAAATCGAATGTTTGTATGTGTACTAAGAAAATATAATTTAGTGTAAACTAAAATGAACTACAAATCCTAAAAAATATCTGAAACTTGGATCTTTGCGCACTACAACACCAAGCCCGGGCACATCTCGGCGTACAGACGTACGCGTCGAAATTGTTCCCAATACTAAAATGAACTGTATTGACTTACAGGGAAAGCACATTCTTCAACGAAATTACATTGATAGCGTGAGCTAATTTTGACGCGCGGTCACACAAATTCAATCTCAATGTATATTGACACAGACTTCGTTTTGGTATTGGCAATGAATTTGATGCCCGCGGCTTTGCGTCCTCGTTTACCTGTTAATGTGTAATTATATTAGCGTTGTACAAAAAAATACGGTTATTGTTAATAATCTCATCAAACGCTCGACTGCGTTTTCTTAAACGTTGTCATTATAACTTTGTATCGTAGTCGATTCGCAGGTGACGGTATATGATGCAACAGAATTAAAACATATATGTATACTACGTTATGACATGTTTCACACATATAAAAAGACATGCATCTGACTGTGTTTAGTCATGAAAAGTGTGAGTTATGTCGTAATGTGTCATTGGTGGATGAAATGTTGTTGACTAACGCTGGTGGTTGTTCCGCGGCGCAGCGTGGTGGACTCGCGGCACGCGCTCGTGCGGCTCGCCCAGTGTAAGTACCGGCCGGTGCGCGTGCATGGCTTGCGCATGCGCCGCTTACACCTCCACGCTTACATTCATTATGTACGATGTTAATGTAACCCTGGACGCTTTCCGACACGCTTTTAACAGTATACCCCTCATCCCCCGATTCGATACACCTTATAAAATTGTGTTGTACGTTCGAAATTGGGAACAAATTGTCAGTCAAAAGTAAGGGATAAGGGTTTGTTCTCAATTGGACCGAGCGTTACCGACTTGTCACCGCGGGCTCTGTGTGGCAGCCTCACGGAGACGGCCCGCCTGCTACAGAATGTACGCAGCGTGTTCAGCCGGCGCTCCGGCACGCGCGCTACCATGGAAATCGAACTGTCACGTGAGTATCCACCACTCGAGGCTTGGACACAACTCGGCGACTTGTCCGTGATTGAATACGCCGTCAAGTTGAGTCGAAGCCTTCACACACACGCACCGCAAAAGCGTCATAGACTTACACTTGCCTAGCGGAAACTAGCCAATTCTATTCCATCATGCCAATAGTGGTCCGAAATTATGGATACGAGAAGGTATTTTTTATATATCAACTTAAATCACAGTTTGTGTTGTCCGCACCCGATTGTAAATTTTTCCCATAAATCTCATAATAATGATATAGTTCAATATATTATGTACAGCACGGCTAGCATGAGTGCCAAGATTTACCTATGTCACGGAATTCAATTTACTCTCGTATGAAATAAGAAAAAGAATGAGCGACATGGTGCGTCACGTGACACAGGTCTGGTGTGCAGTATTCAGCAGTATTCATTGGCCGTGTTGTATATTGATGGTGCGTTGTGTGTAGATGGGTTCGCGTTCTCGCAAGAGGAGGGTGGCAGCGTGTCGCAGGCGGACGTGATCCGCGCGTACGACACGAGCCAGCCGCGGCCGGAGCGCTCCTGAGCTGGCCGCCCATCGCTGTTCACCATCTGCTAGGGAGCACAGTGGAACACACCAGTCCAACGGAACTCTACAATATAGGTATCCCCATTCTCAGATTCTATCACTGTTGATGTTTAAGTTTATCATAACAAAACTATATTTAACTGCATCATGACAAATTTAAATCAATTTCAATCGTTGCGGTGTTGAATGTAAAGGTATTGGAGTTGTCTGTGTAACTATATAAACGATTATATCTATGTATACAAGTGTAGACTAGATGGTATACATCTGTGGTTTTTGCTATATATTTTGAGTATTTTTATAAATTTCGGTCACAGGGACTCGTCATTTTTAAATCCTAGACCAAATATTAGATTAAAATCTTCTAAAATTATTTTAGATAAGTACACTGCGTTAAACAAAAATAAACTTAAAGCTGATTTAGTTAGTCCACACAAAATTACACCTCTCTTTACAAGACTTGTATTTATTTAAAACAATTTGTAGAAACACACACATGATGTTTTTGTTGATCTTTGTCGATAAATGTATTTCACGATTTTATTTTTGATTCCTAAGTCACAAAAATTACAAAAAGCTGTTAATTATATTTTTAGTTCACGTAAAGTAGGTATGTGTACTAGACTTGTTTAGTTCCTAAATGTTTGATCGATGTTACATAACGCCTTGAATATAATGTATATTATACATGTACGTATGTAGGAATATAAACATTTATGTAAGTAAACTATATAAGTACTACAAAACCATAAAAGTATAAATGTTAATTATTTATTGTTAACGATATGATACCTAACGTTTGCTTTTTGATCAATTTAAGCAATGATTTGTACAATGATTTGTATAGTGATAACATATAGGTGCGTGATACATTACCACTTTATTTAGGGGTTTATCTTTTCAAAGTTAAATTAGATAAATTAAGAACGTTTTAATAAATGCATATGGAAATATTTAAAAAGGACGATATTATTAATTATTTGTATTCTCGACCATTTAATAAGCTGTTGATTAAATAACAAATTGTAGGTTAAATTCAATCAAATTTTAATGGTGACTTGGACACCGCGTAGTCAGTGTATTCAGTTTATTGTGAGTGTAATATAAAATTATATTCCAAAGACGGAAAAAAAACCATTCATTTATAAATTAGTGAGCACCTATTGAATCTCTGAAACGTTTTGTGCACTGAAAAACTATTTGATATTTCAAACAAAATTATATATTAACTAACACCATCATGTTTGTTTAGCGTCCATAACAATAAGTAGAAAAAGTTTGCTTTTAAAATGTAAAAATTAACTTTAGAAAATTTGAAATATCTCAATTAGGATTATTATTATTTCCCCCTAAAATAAGCAGTTTTTTGTAGTAATTGCAGCTTTTTTTTTTTTGTAACGAAATGAGCGAAATGATGATATTTAATGGAATAAGATGAGGAATGGCATCACCTGCGACTAGCGCGAGTATTTCGCCAATGTCAAGTAATTAAGAGCA
Source organism: Ptilodon capucinus (assembly GCA_914767695.1). Taxonomy (NCBI): domain Eukaryota; kingdom Metazoa; phylum Arthropoda; class Insecta; order Lepidoptera; family Notodontidae; genus Ptilodon; species Ptilodon capucinus. The sequence continues at coordinate 436,292 of OU611813.1, read as the reverse complement.
AGGATAAATTCAATAAATACACATTATAAATAAAAATGGATAATGACAGTGTTAAAGATGGCGGATGACTCGTCAGATTCTGCAGCTTTTTATAATAACACTAAACTGGCGTTGTCAGTAATACTTGTCACAAAAGGTCACCACTTCAACTTTCAGTGTTGCCCAATGTAGCTGAATAATATGTAAGATTTTTCTCATTTTAATTTACCAAATTGACTTTTATTTTTCTAGCGATGATTTTTGATCTGTTTAGTGCAGCGTTGGTACAGTTTGCGTCATCTTAGACTCTATATTTACAGAAAATTATTAATTGCAATGGTATTTCTATGTAAGTCGACATAATTTTCTATAAATTTGTGAGTAAGTGCCTGTACACAATTTATCTGTATTTAAGTTATAAAAAGTGAGTAGTTGCTATCAAATCAAACAGATTACTTTTGTATGCAGTTGCACGCGCTTATTCTTTACATACAATCTCCCCTTAAACTATAGTAAGATCATAAAATAATTTATTTATAATGCCACGGGTAAAATATTGTTTGATTTTGAAGCTTTCTATAAATTCGGGGATTGTTTTATGTCGTGTAGTATAAACTGAGCTGTGTATTACTCTATTGATGCGCTGGTAACAGTGCATTTCATGACACTATTAAAATTTCATAATCATTAATCTCTCATAGATAAATTAAATATTACTATACTATATTGTGAACTACTCCGTCAATTATCAGGTACGTTAATAGTTTTCATAACATGTTTATAAATTAAGATTATTTTACAATCTTGTCGATTTACAAATGATGTTTACTTGAAAATATGTATCTTATTATTTAGCTAGTGAGTAACTGTTATCGGCGTCTTAATATAGGCACGCTATTTAAGCAATACTATGCTCGCTTACGTTTATTATAAGAATTTGATATTAGTTATATTGTGGAAGAAACTAAATAATTGTGATATGTAACACTGTGAAATGAGTGTTCAGACTATATACAGGCGGGTTAATGGCTAGAACGGGCCACAAGGAAATAATGCACATAACATTAGTTATAAATATATAGTGGGTAGTTATGAATCTTATAATGATTTATATCCTTGCATACATGCACCCATGTCCAGTACAAAAAGCTCGAAGTGACGTAATTTTCTCGACAAATCTGACAGTTGGACAAGATAAAACTTATGTCTACGCGGTCATGCTAACCCCACTGGGCAGTAGCACGTCGACAGTGAGCAATTTCTACTAGATATTTTATGCTGAGGAAAATAATACATAAAGATTGCACTACCCTACGATATTTTGTGCATTATATCCCAAGTAGAACCATGGGTTAAGTGAAGCTATATTACTTGTATTATCGCCACTATACGCAGAATTGCGTTTAATTCAATTGCCGCAAGAGGTGCTTCACCATCTGTACCATCCGATTGTTATAGTACAAGTCGAATCGAGCAAAAAGCCGCACTGTGGCTATATGATCACGTTTAGCCTCTTGTTATGTTAACTGTTGTTAACTAAGTTTACTTTACTGTGCACATAACGTGGTGGCGTGGTAAATGACCAGATTATTACTAACATGACAATCAAATACCTTCCTTTGTATGTTATAAAAAGTCAGTACGAACCTCATAAAGTTTAGCTGCTCTTTTGTTTGTGTTATTTTGTCTTGCTATAGATGGAAAATATTCCAATCGAATTGAGAACCTCCTCCTTTTGGAAGTCGGTTAAAAACAAAATATATGAATTTATACAAGGTCCTATCACCCTGCCCCTTAATTTGTCAGCGTTAGAGACCAAATTGGGCTGGCAATAAGATGAGTAAGTTACAATATGTGTCAGCTCATCGTGTACACCACGTTATGCGCAACACATTATTTAATTAAGCAAAATTGTGAATCTAACATAAAATATAATTAATAAATTATTTGTTCTCGTTCTTTATAATGTATGTGTTTTATTAGAAAATTTAATTAGTAGCTCTACCGTAAGCTCTATATTATACCTTCGTTAGTTGAAACCTACAAAAAGCCTTTGACATTAGTTACCGCGTGGCCAATAGTGGCTCTATAATATATTTCAGCATGCAATGGGCCCAGGGGCCCGATTTTCGTTTGGTAGACATCAATCTCTTTTCGAGATATGTCGAAACGAAACGTCATATTGGTCGTATTTTGTTCTATTGTTTCGACATACATATCTCTAATAGAGATTGATGTCTATCAAACGAAAATCAGGCTCCAGGTGATTATCTACATATTTCTGTCATGGCAGCATTCGTAAATATCCAAGTTATATTTTTATGCATTTATTTTTTTATCTAAATCATACTTTAGTTCGTTATTTTTACTCTGACGGTGAGAAATAATGGTATATTAATCATTTTGAGTCACTACTCGGCTAATTAAAAGCAGGAAGTAGGTCACAAAAGGAAATACATTTCGGTAAGTAATATATATTTGTACGTGGCGGCAAACATTACGGTATTAGATACATACACAACATTGTTTTGTAACTAATATGTGAAGTGCACTATGTTCAATTCACTGATTATGTTCAATTCACTGATTCTAATCTATCTGGTTTTCCTATTCGTGGTTTCAATTTATAAAAATATTTTTAGTATTAGTTCCGGTCCCACAATGATCGGACGCGAAGTGTTATCCAAACTCAAAAATTGTCTGAAAGCAATCACCTCGCTGAAATGTTTCCTTATAACTCGAATACCTTTTGCGCTACACAGCAACGGTACCGAATCGAGGACAACTCGTATATTGTTACGGGTGTATTGTATATTATTCGGGATCGTCGCTACCTGCTACATAGTAAATCCAATTATAACCCGTGTAAAAAGTGAACCGTTAGTCGCGGTGTATCTTACGTTCATATTAATGCAGGTGGTTGCTTGTATTGCAATGTCGTTGTACACCGAGGAGGCCTATATAATTGGGTACAGCGAGGAATTGAGGGCTATCGACAGCAGTATTGGAATGCCGACGCACGACACTGTACCTCTCTCGTGTATCCTGCTGTGGATCGGAATAATCGTTAGGATATTTAATTCGTACCTGAGAGTAATGTTAGACGACCATTTAACTATGAGCACATATTATTTCGTGTTGAATCTTTCTGCCATAACGATCTTCGCGAGCCGAGTGACGACGGCATCTATCTATGAGTTGTTAGCTAATCACATGAAGTCCCGACGTAGTTACATCCGTGATAAGTTTGATGGCATCCTGACGGACGATGAGAAGATGTTACATTTGGACACATTTCTGGAGACTTATATGAAACTGATAAACATATTGAAAGCCATTTTCAAGTATACTAAGTTCACGGTAAGTTGGTAATATGATGAGATTGGTGCGCATTGGCGGATTAGTATTGTGTAAGCAAGAATATGTTTTTAATGGTCGGGTAAGGTGATGGCTATATGACAGCGTATTATATCGCGAAGGGTCAATATACGCCTGAAACTATAAAAAAAACATTTTTGATAAGAATAACTACTTACAGTCAAGGATTAAAAAAAGAAGAACTCGTGCCTACGTAAAGTCATATTAATGTTAAAAAATGTAAGGTGCAAATGTAGCAATGTTAGCGTCTAAATTTTTTTAAAGTAAATATTTTTTAAAAGTAAGTGTCTGTTTTATATTATTTTATGCAATTTCATATTTTTCCAGAAGAAGTCCGAAATAATACTCTTGGTACATGTACCGTAGCTCATATTTTAATGCTTAGTGAAGTCATTTTATACCTAACTACCATAGTTTCTGAGTTATAGAAAAGACCTATGAATGTTTGTCACAGATATCGTGTTCTGGCCTTTTGGTTCATCACTACATCCATAAGTACACTACATGTCATTCAGCAGTGTAAACTGATCTTATGCGGGGCGGCTACCAATGTTTACAGAACAGAACATGCAAATTTAACATAGAACTTGAGATATTACGAGTTATAGCAATTGACGACAAAAAAATATATTGAAAAAACATGGTCGATTTTCGATAAAAATTTTATACCATTATTTTGTATACCCGATATTGAGATGCATACGTCAAAGTATTATTTCGCACTTTTGAATCACCTGTATAGATAGAGTACATATGTAAAGATTGAATCTGTGAAGTGGCAAAAGCCACGCGACTATGTGAATAAATACGCGCGCTTTCTATGCTTGCTATAATAGAGTACCTAATGAAGTTCGTTGCGGCGGTTCGGTGAACTAGTTGCACTATACGAAGAGGTCCTTTTGTAGGTAGGTAAGGCAAGAGTAAGTAGGTACCAATTGACCTTTATATATTCTAACCTATTTGTTTTGCAGCTGGTGTTGGGCTACACACTTGATTTTTGCAATGTCATTTTAATTATGTACAACTTTGTGAGCAAGGTTGGTCGAGTGGTGAGTACCTACTCATACATGTGCATGTAACAGCAGCCACATTTATTTATATCATCTAATGGCAGGGAGGGAATCTCGACAGGTGCCTGTACCAGGGAGCCGTAGTGGCTCAAAAGGTATGGATCGCTTTGCGATTAATTGGTCATGGGTTCAAATACCGCGGCGAGCTTGCATCACTGACTAATGATATTTAATGGAATAAGATGAGGAATGGCTCTACCTGCGTTTAGCGGGTATTTCAGCCAGTGTCAAGTAATTAATAGCAAGGGCAAATTCATTACACATTACAAGAAAAAATTGATGATGACAGTGATAAAGATGGCGGATGATTTTTCATTGTTTATCTCGCATCAATGACTTATATCTAAATTTAAACAGTGTGCGTAACGTGCTCTTGTCGAACTCGACACCTCGGCGCGGGTGTAGATAAAATATGTAGGTATAACTCTAATCATTTTTAGGGTTCCGTACCTACGAAGTAACCCTTATAGGATCACTTTGTTGTCGGTCTGTCTGCCGAAACCCTTTTTCTCAGGAACACAGAGTATCAAGTTAAAATTTATAACAAAGACTTAAGTTTTTTACAAGTTAACGGGACCGCACCCGTTAACTTGTAAAAAAAGTTATAATAAAGTATGTTAACGCAAACGCAAAAGATATGGCCGTTTAAGTTGCGTATTTAGTACATTTTCAAGGGAATCAAAAACCTATGGGGTACTTCCCGTTGACCTAAAATCATGAAATTTGGCAAAAAGCAATGTCGTAAATATAGCACTAGTACCTAAAGGGACAACGAATATAAAATGTTTTTTTTTGCGATTATAAACTTATTTTCAGTTAGTTTGTATGGGGACATCAGTTTACCAACGGCAAAGTTAAGTTTGTCTTTATATCCAGTTTATCTTTTCCTTAGAGCAAGGTCGGTGCTTTCTTAGTTTATGTACGGAAGCCTCGGTGAACGAGTGGGAGTCCAAATCGCACTTGACCGGTTTCTTTTTGTATAGGCCCACGGTTGCACTTACCTACAAATCTTCAAGTTAACATTTTATTTTGCATTATATGCTACAATTTCTGGACTTGTCTGATTATTAACTGTAGGTACCTATCTAATAAGTTTCTAGTAAGGTAGTCTAATAATTTCAGTTAGTAGGTACCTATTATTACGTACCTGCAACATAGTAACCGGTAGGTAGTTCAGCATCATCCTCCTGTTATTTATTTTCAAGATAATATTTCAGGACCGGGGTTTCTTTGTTTGGACTACACAATCATTTCTATATTTCCTGGCACTGAGCGGCACGTCGGTGTTCTACCAGTCCGCAGCTAACGAGCTGGCCGCCATACAAGAGATCTTCGCCGGACAACTTCTAATTAACTCGAGTGGGTACCTATTCACAATAATTATCCGAAAAATATCTAACTATGACATCAGGCATACTCTGTTTGCACATCTAGAGATATGACTAAACAATAGTTATGGGAAAGAATCGTACTTACATTCGATTGAGGGCGATAAAAAAGTAGAGACCAGTTTCAAAATGATAACTATTTTTTTAATACCTGGATAGTGTGTGACTTTTAGGTCATATACACCTATCTACATAATCACGTAATTTATGTGTATTAATTTTAATACTCCTTGTTCTAAATTTTTACGAAGTAGGTACCTATGGCATTGAAATAACCTCTGTATGGCATTAAAATATCTGAAAAAAGACGGTAGTGGACCTTAAAGCACTTAAACGATAATTGGTTTGATCGAATATCGTTAGGTATTCGTTATTTTATGTTTTCAAGACTAGATTTTCAATTAGGTATCTAAGTAATTTTACCAAATGAGTTTAGCGTGCGCAGACATATTTTCGTTGACAATAAAATCAGAACGGCCGGATCCGTAGCATTGTACGTCGAATATTCATCACTCAAGTACACATAGGTCTCTAAGGATTGTCGTCAGTCAAGTGCTCTCTGCCCGCTATTGCAGATGGCGTCATCCGCCGGAAGCTGCGCGACGTGCTAGACTACGTGAAGTACCACCCCATCATATTCTCGGTGTGGCGCAACTTCCCCGTGGGCATGCAGCTCTGCATCGGATTCTTCAGCGCCGCGGTCACCTACACTATCTGCATACTGCAATTCTTTTACTAAGCTACTGCTCTATGCATTGTGTATTAGATTCCAACGAAAAACACTTACGTAGCTAGGTAGGTATCTACCTACCTAGCTACGTAAGTGTTTTTCGTTGTAGCCATCTGGCTATGCCTATATTGCCAGTCGCTTGGCTGTCTTTGGCTCTTGGATTTTGAGATTCCTTATTTAGTGGCATTCAAGCTATATTTTTGTTACCAGCAGCGCCTACTTATTTTTCTAGCAATATAAGCGTTTGGTGTTTTTAAAGGATGATATACTTATACTGCCTACTATAGTAGTGAGTATAAAGCAGATGAATTAGGTAACCTTCTTATATTGATGGTTTTCGTTGCTATTATTAGTTGAAGGCACAAAGCCCTTTTAAAGTAGAGTTCGTCGAGTATTGTAACTAACTTGGTTAGCTTATAACTTCATACTATCCGTAACAATAAGTCATGTAATATAGGTCATTAAGTACCCTAGTATCTACCTACCTACTCTTTCGTATTTGCATTTGAAATAGGTAATTACGTACTTTAATTATTAGGTACCTACATTAAAACAAAGCCCGCTGAGTTTCTTGCCGGATCTTCTCAGTCGAGGTCGCGTTCCGATCCGGTTGTAGAGATAGCTTGTAAGTATTCCCGTAGACCTTAACATAATCACATTGCATTGACATGACCCATTCACTAGATAAATTATCTAAATATTTAAATGTGTACAAACAAATATAACTTATTTTGACTAATGTATGTAATAACAGGCTTTATCCGAGGAGGCAATGAGTATAGGCTGTAATGGAGATAATAATGGATAGTATCTTAATACAAATTGTTGAGTATCGCACCTACTCATCGCCTGCTCGCCTACTGCATCGTTCAGCGATGACACTAATCGCTCTTGACATTACTTATAATTAAACAGGTGTGAACTACTTAGATATTGCTTTTAATGTTGTTTTAAGTAAGTATCTGCTCTAAGCCTCTCACTAAGATAGGAAGAAATAATCTATTGCATGATGGAGGACATATTTACATGGCCCACAATTCATAAAACATATTAAAACTACATATGAGTATTGTATTTATTTCATCCTTATAAATTCTTTGATTTTATCTTGTTTGCTCTTCCGTAACTAAAATAATGGGATCACGGGGTATTTGACGGCTAATCAAAAAAGTAAATAAAATATAACTTAGGTACCTACGGCTCCTAGTTACACACAAGTTTGAAATAAAGTAGGCTCTCAATACCTAAGTACATACTACCGTTTTCCCTAAGACTATAGAAAATGGAAAAAAACTGCCGTCCTTCAAAGAACAAGGCTTCATTCTCGAATCAGAATAAATATTCCGCAAGTTGCTGGCAGTCATGCAGCTACCTAATTAGTTCCGTGCGGGCATTCATTAACCGCCGGTAATTAACAAAGCCAATACAAATGACTTCATGTTTACACGCCATCGTCGTAATGCCGCCGTGATGCTGGCGGCTCCTGCGCCGAGCCGACACTTCATAACTCGCACATTAGTATAAACGACAGATGAGGCAAGCATGTCTAATCGCTTCAAAATATCAGCCAACTACACTTAATATCAATTAAAAGCCATCAAAAATGTTGTAGTTGTGATTTTCAAACTATTATTTAAGCGGACTTGGGGCTTAACTCCCGTGTACGCATCCAATAGATGAGTACGTGTTGGCACCCAGCTTTATAACGTATTTCGTTTGACAAAAAAATATTTGCCTACCCCCAATTAACAAAAACATTAAAAAAAACATTACGTCAAAACATTAGTTGGTAATTCAGTCAAAACAGTAGTTGTCATCGTTATCAGTGATGTAACTCGCGGCGGCCAGGTGCGGCCAGCCTCGCGGAGGTGCGGCTGGTGTGGCGGCCCGCTACACAACTCTACCTACGGACCAGCACGGCCGACCGGCGCTCACTCAGTGCTCCGCTGTGCCTTCCACGCGACGCCCGTGCCTTACACTCTACCACGCGATACGAACTACTTTAATAACACTATCGAAATAATCTAGCCGAATTACTTACTAATACTTTTTACACCAAAGTAATTTTCATCGTGAGTTTGTTTACAAACAGTGCCTGTCGCTGGTATTAGCGACTTGTTCCGTTATGTGCAGTGTTTGTTTTGACGTAGTGCAACTGACGTTGCAGTTAAACATGTGACAGTGGTGATGATAAGGTGAAGTGATAATCGTGATGGCGCGGTCCCCGAGGCGGATCTCGGCGCACGGCAGGAGTAGGAGCCGGTCCAAGGAGCTGATCAGACTCAAGACCCAGCTCAACGCAAAAGGTAGGTGACACCTCACAATTGGTAGTTGATGACGATAGAGCGTCCGCAGAATTGGGAACGCGGCACACTAGCTGTTTATTTGGAATAACTTTCTATTCCTCCAGGCCCATTTTTATTGTAAATAAAGACGGGGTAAGGCTGTAAATCAATGGGCATATTTGTTTGAGGGTTGAAAATGTTACACCAATTTCCTTGATCCACCTACTCAATCATAAAATTTTATGATCTACACAATCTTATACACAGTTTCCGATTATAGAGATTCTTCGAAATCGGGTACCTACTATTACTTATATCTGTCGGAATCAGTAGGTTAATGTGATAAACGAGTAGGTACAGAAGCGAGGAGTTGTTTTGGCAAAGTCGTAAAGAATGCTAACTTGCCTGCCTGCTTTTATTGCTCGTCCCATAGTTCTTAGCGATTGAAAAACTTAAGCACTTCATGCAGCTGTAATATCTAGATAGGTAGTTTTCTCTGTACTGCAGCAGGGTTGTGATGAAAAAAGAAAAACAATCGAAATAAAAAAGGGAAAACCCAATCTGTATTTAAATTGTTCATTATTTCCACATTCCCATTACATACCTGCTTTAGGTACTCAATGGTACAGATTAAAAATATCGTTTATTTCTAAATTAAGAACAAGTGTTGATATATTTACTGACCAAATATTTACAAACGCATTCCGAGAAATATTCCGTGCTGTTTGCGGTTTCTATTAGCAAACGTGTAATGAACATTAGAATGATTAAACAGAAAAATACCAATGAGTAAGTCGTGTTGAAGTCTCACCGACTCTTAAGTAATTCTGTTTACTTCACGTAGGCAGTGAAGTTTTTATCAGTGAGGTAGTGGTAGTGATCTAATCGTATGTCAAATGTAGCTCAGAGTAGACAAGATCAATTTCTATTTCATACTACGCAATAATATAAGCCTGGTAAAGCTTACCTCAAACAAATACATAGGTAATCGTACCTATTTGATCTACAATGTTGTGGTGTTAAATAAAAGAAGCACTATAATGAAGTCTTGTGACTTTTATTACTTACATAAAGTGCCTATCACGTCGTTTATTTTTTATTGTTCTCTTTAGTTTTCTGGGCTGGCGATCCACCCATTTTGGTCAATACGATGAATAAAATAACCAACAGCAATAATTATTATGTGTCCACATACTTGCATATGTACATTTTCCATTATTTGTACAATTGTTTCACGCTATTTTCGTTTGTTGTTACGAGTCTGAATGTGTTCACTCGTCATCGCGCTGATAGATAGACAATCTTCATGTTTCGTCTGGTTGTTTACCTACCTATGAATGTCGTCTAGACGCAATAGTGCCTGTATTATATATTTCTAGCTAGACAATAATTCAAGAAACGACCCGTTGCTAACGGATCGTAACATTTCCAACTATACAAACAATTTTTTTATTTTAGGAAAACTCGTACCGTAACTCATTCTTCAATATAGGTTCGATTCATTGCTGATTCCTTTTGAAAGCAACCCAGTACACTTGAATCGGGTGTCAGATCAGATTAATAACATAACGAATGTAATTTAGGTACGTAGGTACTTACAACGACACGTCTGCGTATCCCCAAATGCAGGCAAGTATTGGTCGTTACGCTTCCATAGCGTGATTGCCCGTCGCGATAACGGCCTGCCCGCGGCCTTGACCCATTTACCTTCTCTAATGTCTCCCAATTGTATCTCATGTCTGTTCTAGTTGTTTTTTGTATCTAGTTTACGTGTGCACTAAATGCCACATCATAATAAACGGAGTAGAGTTTTGTAAGTAATTTGATCCTGACATTATTTTGTAAGAAATGTTACTAGCATTCTACTTTAAGTTTCTGAAGATAATATATTCCAGGAACAGCATAAATCAGCCAATAGTATTCTAGCCTAGTAATCTTATTGTGCATAGAAAGAAATCTTATTATGCATAGATCTACATAAATCACCACACTATAAGTTATTATATCTGATTATCGTTTACCTATCGTTATTATCTCAGAGTGGCAATTCTAAAACTTTACAATATTCAACAATTTATTTCGATGCGACTACGTCTCGTTAGGAATTACCCTGTGATCATAAGTCAAATGCTATGCTACAATTTTTAAAACAAAACCGCAACCCTGAATCACAGTATGTCCGCTGCTTAGGTTGCTATGGTAACACAGTATTGGTTTAGCTGATGTTGCCATGGCGACACGGTAAATACGTTCTTGTGCGATCAAGAAAGCAGAATGGCGATTTTGAAACATTCGATTTTTAGTCTAACCGAAATGGCATCGTTGAATAAGAGTTTTAGAAGAAGATTTGGTAATGTAAGAAAACTGTAGATATTTAAAATAGCCGAATTGGTCCCCTGTAGGTAGGTACAGAAGGCTTCGGCTCTACCACTCGGATTTACGTGGTATTTTTATGAACGCCTGCCATTTATCAATCAATAAAAATATATATTAAGTTGATTTCGCTTGTGATATGAGCGTTGTTTCCCAACAGCTGTTATTTTCATAAAAATAAGATTATTTTCTTGAACATGCCAATAAACGTACGTTATCTTCAACATTGTGTATTGCCTAATATAAAGATAATTGTAACATTTCGTTCCGGTTTTATCGAGGTAAAAACCACTTTATTATTCGATCAAAGATGGTATTCGATAAGAACAAATACATAAAAATATGCATCGTTTAAATAAGCTGGTTATTGCCAACTTATTGTTTGTGTTTCTGATATTGTAGCATTCCACTAGTGACGAACACACTAGGCTCATAAACGCGCATCAGATAGAGATAACAAATATATAAATTTCACATTTTATGTAAGTTACAATGAAGTAAATAATTATGACTCTATTTTATTATAATTTGAGTGCAAGCAATTTAAATTTAATATATGTATAGTATAATCTTGGAACCCAAATAAAATATTGAACTTACAGCTTATATGATTTACCCCGCACTCTGCTTCGTAAAGGTAACTTTAGTTTTATTTCAACAAGCTGCGATTCAGGCGTTATATAAAAGTTGTATAATTTCATCTACTAATAATACTTAGCTTTCTCCGTCGACGCTGTCGGAACAGTCCGTTGCGACGGATGTCAGTTCGCGTAAAAATTGAGCACAGTGCTGCTGGGGCCGGTAATATTTATACTTATTTTACTTTTCGAGTAAGTTATGATATAAAAGGAGACCCAAGTCCTACACGCTGCGATTAGCTACTTATCAAAATATAACCCTACATGCTCAGGTTACTTCTTGAATATTGCATACTTTGTTATTTTTACTAATGATTATTAGTGTTCAGAATTCGTAGGCAAGTGTGTCAGTTTAGTAGACACAAATAATTAAATGCTATTTTGCAATGTAGCTACTGTTCTGAAGCAGTCGGCGTTGTCATTCAGTTGTAATCCTATCTGTGACAGCTGTTTGCACCTATTGAAGTCGGTTGGTTTGCATTACGACGGGTAAATCACACGTTTTGTAATTATAGTACTTAGGTATTACATAGATATGTCTACTATCAGCAGAGACCAACCATTATTCTTATATAGAACTGTATTATATTAATGCACCTTTGATTTTTTTGTCTGCACTGCAAAAAGAGGTAAATAAGAGGGCACTATAACAATACATACAGGACCAAAGCGGGGTTAGCACAACTTTTTACGAGATTTTATTCGTGTTAAAAAATACTGTAAAATACTAATACTTTTCGTAACTTGCAACTACTGCTGAGGGTTACAAATGGTCGACTAAATACATTTATTTGGTTATGAGACACAATGTTATCTTTATCGATAGGATAGAATAGGATACGGATAGGTTATTTTGGATGGGGAGGATAGATAGACATGCGCCCAAATAGCCATATTTTTAATTTAACTATATCTGAACAAGATATGTTTGCCGTGAGTCATGCGCAATCCGTTCGCAGAGATGCAGTGTAATGGACCGGGTTATTTATGAATGTAGCAACAGGTACCGCGGGCTTGTACCAAGATCGAGACCTTTCATCTTAATTCCACTGAATGCTACTGTTGACACAAGGTGGATACACGCCGTAATACTTTCATAAAAGTCATTGTCTCTGGAAATGCGTAATTGATTCATCTATTTGAAGGTCTTATCTAAATAATATAAATAACTAATAACCTACTTAACAGTAAACTAAAACTAATACTTATTAAGTTTCCAAACAAACTGAGTGGTCGGTAGGACGCTACGGAATATTTCTTGACGTCATTGAATGCCAATATATTATATTTCTAAGCATTGGTATGATAGAGAACAATATTCAAATCCAATACGTTTAAAAATAAAAGCAATATACAGAGTGTTTCAGAAGTCCGAAACAATACTTTGACGGTTGCATCAGTATCGGGTATACAAATTGCATAATTTTTTTATCGAAATTCGAGCATTTTTCTTTAACTTTATGTCGTTGTCAATTTCTATAACTCGTAATATTTAGAGTCCTATTCAAAATGTGCATGTTATGTGTTGTGAATATTGGTAGTTGCCCATCATAAGTATAGTTTACACTACTGAATAAGGTTATAGATGTACCCAAAGTATTATTTCGGACTTCTGTTACACTCTGAATATTGTACCTATTTATTAAACTTGTCCTTGTATGAATTAGGTGACATTGTCAGAATACCCATTAATCGCCGGTGCAGCCATTAATATCGTAATTTATTATTAATTTCCTAAAACTAAGTAGTGACTGATTAGTAGGTACTGCCACACTGATTGGAATGCATTTAAATGTATTTATATTAGGTTAGATTAGATTTAGATTTAGTCAATGCAGCATTTTATATAACTTTTACTTATCTAATAGCTGTGAAAGTGAATATTCATGGTACAGGCGTAAAACGTTTATCGAAAACTTCAAACGAACGCCTCACTTTCCCGTCAACTCGAATAGCCGCGCTGAAACTAACAAAATATTTATTCTATCTGATGTTTTACGCGCGATCTTAAATATACAACACTTACGCGATTTTACGAACGTGTTTGTTAAAAATACATTTTAAAATAACTGTGAACTGCTAGTTCATAAATTATATTTTCCGATAGCGTGAGGTACCTAGCATCCGCCGCTGCAGGGCCTACTAAACATTAAGGTTGAAACAAACATTTGTTGGCATCATTACTACATAGTTTAGACATCTAGATAGTATTTACATACTCGTTAGCCTCTATTCAAACGGTAAAGCCGGCTGACTGATAATTACAGGTTTAACGGGAACGGATGTATGAAAGCAGCCCCTTACCACCCTTTTTTTATCGTTTGAAAATGCTTTATGCATCTCCCTTCTATCCTCGGGGGGGATAGTAGGGAGTATGTGGGACTCACAGCACGAGACCGCATACCCACTAAAAACCAACGTTGCATCTCCACGAGTCACAAGGAGCCGGGCTATGGGAACGCGAAACGCAATCTTCCACGGCCCCGACGCAACAGCAGCCTCACCACCCTGTCTTGCTGCTATGTTTTTAATATTACTTTCAGTTTTTGACAGTTAACTAAGGTACCAAATCAGCCAGAAATTTACAGAAAGTTTCTATTGCAACAACAATACTTTAAAGGTGGTGGTAGGGCCCTTGGACTCTCCCTCCTCCGGTAAAGCTGTAAAGGCCACCTCACGGGCAATAGCGTAGTCCATTCAAAAAAAAAACATTGGACTCTCGTAAATCAGCAGCTTGTGTGAACGCCTCAAAAGATAACATGTACATCCGTTCCCGTTAAACCCGTAACTATCGGGCAGCCGGCTTCAGTGTGTGATAAGAATTTAACATCTAAGGAAAAATTTACTTGTAATCTGGTTTGATATATTGTAACGCATCTTAAGAATAATGTTGTTGTAAAAAAGTGTTTATTTTTAAACTCATGTTCTGAGTAGAATCCTTATACAACTCTTTATAGGTACAGCACTGACCTGCCAATTCAGGCGAAGGCCGACACAGATGTAAATCAAATGCGACAGCGGCGGGTGCACTCCGTGCAACACAATTGCAGTCGTAAATCTAGCCTAAAAGGGTTCATTGTACAACCGTCACAATATAAATCGTTTAATAAGCACAGCATTTTACGAGAAAGCAAACTGCGCCGCCAGTATATGCCGCGACTGTGCATATAATCCGATTATTGTTATAAAATCCATCTACAGTTAAGTTTTTACTACGCAGTGATCTATTTCTATGCGTCCATACAAATACAAATACATACCTTCTGTTTTCATTTAGATGTGCGAGTGAAAATTTTAGCTACTACCGCTGCGGAAATTAGAGATTTCTTTTCTACTATATAACAAGAAATGTAAGACATTGTACGCTCCTCCTACGACTCCGCAAACAAAACGGTAGTATTACAGCTTGGGAAATCCGTAATTTAAATTTTAAGATTGTTTGCCGGTCTCAGTTTTCCTTATTTCTTTTGAGGAATATGACGCGCAGTGACTTCTAATTTATTTTACATACCTTGAAGTATTTATCATTATTGAAGTAATATTTAAATGTTCTGTTTTAAGATCGATCGAAATTGGACTGTATTAAATAATAATAATAATACATCATCACGCCTGTATTCCCCGAATGGGTAGGCAGAGGTGCACTGTAGTGCGCCCACACTTCGCCGATGTATTTTTGGTCCCAATGTAATAGGGAGCGAGCCTATTGCCATTATACCGGGCACATTCTCCCTCAATACGAGGGAGATTTTTGGGCTATAGTCCACCACGCTGGCTCAGTGCGGGTTGGTGAACTTCACACGCCTTTCTATAGACGTGCAGGTTTCCTCACGATGTTTTCCTTCACCGTTTCATAGCAAGTGGTAATCTCGGATGAAAATGAGATTCGCACATAAACCCAGAGGTGCGAGCCGGGGTTTGAACCTGCACACTTTGATTTGCAAGGTGTGCGTTCGACCACTAGGCTACCACTGCTCTGTATGACATTGTACATCTATTAAATATATCTTTCGATTTATTTTACTTCAAATGTTTATTTTGGTGGTTGCAGCTTTGAAATAAGTATATGAGTATTTTAATATCGTCCTATACATACGTCACATCTACGTATACAATGTATAGTATACATGACCTAACAATACAAAAAAAAACAAGTGTTTACTGCTGTATCGGTGATAATATCGACATGACCGCATTGACCAAATAAGTGCCTTTTAGGACCTGACATTTAGTTTTTTCAAGGGTTAAATATTTATTGATTGTAACTCAATTTAGAAGGGTGATTGAACATTATAGCCGTATATAGTTCGTTAGTAGGATTTCAAAACTTTAACCAGCTAACCCCCTTTACTGGTTTCACTGTACATACACACAAATATTAAAGTAACCATTGGAGAAACTGCAACCGTGGCTGACAATCGAACTAAAAAAAACTGTCAGCCATAACAAAAATAGACGGCGCTTACTGTCGATCGTTGTTGCAATTTTATCTATGCCCGTATTCGCTTATTAAACGTGTAATTTAAAATTATTTATGTCAATATTGTAACTAGATGATTTTTCAAGTTGGGCCGTGATAGGAGCCAGGCTATCATCCAGTACAAGACCCTTACATAAAAACGAGAGATTAACTGCAACTGTAGCTGACCGGTGAACTGAACAACCAATGTAAATTAACTGCAACTGTAGCTGACCGGTGAACTAAACAACCAATGTAAATTAACTGCAACTGTAGCTGACCGGTGAACTGAACAACCAATGTAAATTAACTGCAACTGTAGCTGACCGGTGAACTAAACAACCAATGTAAATTAACTGCAACTGTAGCTGACCGGTGAACTAAACAACCAATGTAAATTAACTGCAACTGTAGCTGACCGGTGAACTGAACAACCAATGTAAATTAACTGCAACTGTAGCTGACCGGTGAACTAAACAACCAATGTAAATTAACTGCAACTGTAGCTGACCGGTGAACTGAACAACCAATGTAAATTAACTGCAACTGTAGCTGACCGGTGAACTAAACAACCAATGTAAATTAACTGCAACTGTAGCTGACCGGTGAACTAAACAACCAATGTAAATTAACTGCAACTGTAGCTGACCGGTGAACTAAACAACCAATGTAAATTAACTGCAACTGTAGCTGACCGGTGAACTAAACAACCAATGTAAATGTCCACTTATGGAATACTCTTGATGTGGTAATATCGTTCTCTGTAACCGTACGATATCTTTATAACATCTGATATGATGCCAGTGATTAAATCGTTATCAAATTTTCTTCGATAGTGTTGATATGATAGAATCACGGGCCAGGAAGCACGAAGATGAGAGATCATTTATTTTATTAAATTAATTTACTAACGTCCTATTTATTGTGTAAATGATTAAACAACTTTAATTATCTAAGGATGTTTTTTACGTGTAGATTTTAAAAGTACATATTTATTTTATTCTAACGTTGTTTGTCTAAAGTACCTACTACTAATATTGACCGAAGGCCTCGCTTGTCGAACAAATTGACAGACAATGCTAGTCAATGTTGTTTCGTCTATTGTAGTGCTTTAAAGCTATTTGGCTTTTAAAAAAGACTTACAACTTAGTTCTGCGCAATCAACATAAAACTTACTAACCCTCTCATAGATTGACCTTTTTTGTAATTATCATTTAATGTCCATTTACACTAACGCCCCGAGACGCCATTACAAGGTGCCTTCATATAAAGCAGTAGCCAGTTTCCTCGTTATTGTCATGTCATTTTACGATTCTCACTTCAAATTTAAGCGCGCCCAATTTTACACCAAAGATCCTTTTATATTAGGATATGAATTCATGCCGTAAAAAGCCGAATAACAACTGCTTATCCTCATTAGAAAAGTCGTAGCTTAGACTACCTATGAAGGTTTGAACATATAAATACGTATTTCTCATCATTTTAATAATACACCACAATATGGCTGACCGTGGCAACCCATACCGTTCTAATTAGGTAATTTACCCGTTGAAAAGGTAGACTGTATATCACACAGCCCTTACCTAGATCCCGTTTAATTTACTGGGCAAGTAGGGCAAGGTTGCGGACGAGGGGCGGCCGCCTGCCGGACACGTCTAGACCAGACCTACCCTGTCATTCTGGTTTTGTAGGTTAAGACCAGTGTGAAAAATATCTGCACGCCACATGTTACCTATGTAAGTACCTATTAAAGGCACATTAGATATTTATTTCAATTAGTTATACCTACAAAATTTCGCGATCCAATTGAGGGTTGAACACCTATATGTTTTGTATATAAAACGGAATTATTTCAATATGCTTACTACCTACATACCTACTTGTACCACTACAATTGTTGTACTTAGATATTTTTCTTGTGCTAACTAGCTATATGTATATTAGCCTCACTTATGTAAATATAATAGTCACACGCAAGGTGCGCATTAACCAACGATAATTCTCCGCTAACAAATTACCATTATCATCTGAACTGCGGAAGGTTGAAGTCACGCACGTTTTTTTTATTGTTCGCAATCTGTGTTTGCAGTTTTGGGCATTGATTTCAAATACGTGTCATGGAATTCACAAGTAAGCCATTCTATCCCAAGACTAGCCTACTTTAGGTATAAGAAGTTAGCTAGTAGGCTGTAAGATAGGTAGATTAGGGTAGGGATTTATTACTTAAGCTAGGTGTACCTTTTGTTATTTATGATTTTAGACACAGATTCACATCCTAGCACTAACAGACATAACAATAACAAAAATGTTCGTATAATTTCGTAGTGTTTTTTCCATTATTCCAGTCAGTGTAATGTCTACCTTAAGACCCTACTCCTGTGCGTCACAGCCGCGCCCTCTGGTGGCGCGTTTCACGGTTATATTTCATTTGAATTACAGGCTTCTTCCACGCAACTATCTATTATGTCACTGCTGATATTATTAGCTAATGCAAGCCAATTAATTAGCATAATCGTTGTACCGAAGACTTAATAAATCCTGAAGAAGTAACCATAAAGCCTACTGCTTGATTAATGTCCTATTCCAGCGTTGTGACTTTAATGTAGGGCGTACGAGATTGACCGCACCCTGTAATAAGGGTGCGATTAAAAAACTTAATTCCATAAATATCAACCCACCACTTCTACGTTTATCATCCCTATAAAATACCTTCCAACAGAGATGGATGAAGCTACACTTAGGAAGTATTTTTTGTTGAGCTCCGTGACTTTCGGCTGACAGAGATATTAATGTTGGAGCATGAAATGCCATGATACCATAGTTATAATAGACAGAGAACCCATCACTCAATACTTTCATTTTCAACCGCGATGTAATAAAAGCGTCGTGGATTGTTGAGTGGCACACAAAGCCGCCGCCGCGGTCACCGACCGACTTGCGTATCACCATTAATATTGCTAATTGCTTAAATCTATACTAATTTACAAAGAGGAAAGATTTGTATTTTTTTATGTAATGAATAAACTTAAAAACTAATGGACGGATTTCAACATTTCTTTTGAAAACTACAATATCACTGAGTAAAAAAGGCTATATTTATTCATCCCAAAATGTCTTAAAAAAATGCCCACCCCTAGCAGTACTATATATTTATTAAGTAAGTATTCACGAGTACACTTATGTTAACTCCACGATATCATAAATAACTAATGTTCAGTTGGTATGAATAGTCAACGTAGTCTCGTTATGGACAGGTAGATCGAGTTGAAGAGTTGATATAATGTTTATAGAACAGAAATAAAAGTTGTCTTGCATTTATCGGTGACCGCTGAAATACCAGAAAATTAATTCGTTTATCACAAATATCTGAAAAAATATTGACATATATTTCTTTAGAATTAAAGATTTTTATTTAAAGTTCATAGCAACTTTTATATAGTTTATAAATTGTCACATGAAAATAAATAAAAGAAAGTCATGAAGCTATAATTATTAATATTTTTTTTTAATATTTATAATTGAGTGTCCAATAAGAGATATGAAAAATAAAAAATAAATAAAGTAATACATGTTTCAGAAGGCAAAAAGTATTGTAACACTAAAGGAGAATGAATGACAGTGAATAGGGCTCCTGACACTGACCTGAAGCAAGTCTATAGGTAACACTATAATGTTTACTCTGATGCAACCGTGTCAACGAGCGGCGAGCGGCGAGCGGCTGAAAGCTAATGCGGTGCGCAAGGGCGCTCAGATACCGTGACACCTGTCGGCGTGTACTATATCATTATACAACAATAACATCTCTTTACAAAGGCTAATGCAGCTTAGTGCCTTTAAGTGGGCGAAAAAAATCCTTAACACATTCTATTGAAACATGTTTGCGCCACTAAAATACTTCATTTTGCTATATTTTAAATTAATAATCTACTACTACTGTAGCTCTGTTAACGTCCCACTGCTGGGCACGGGCCTACCATCAATGCGAGAAGGATTTAGGCCATAGTTGACGACGCTGGCCCAGTGCGGGTTGGCAGACTTCACACATCTTTCGAGAACTAGTCAAGTTCCCTCAGTATTCAGGTTTTTTTCACGATGTTATCCATCACCGTTTCATAACAAGTAACAATCTCGGATGAAAATGAAATTCGCACATAAAACCCAGAGGTGCGAGCCGGGGTTTGAACTTGTACACTTTGATATCACTGCTATTCTTCACTTCACTTTGATACACATAGACAGACTATGTTATGGGGGTTCTGTAGTTTCCTTTTGAGATCTTGAACACTTCGTCAAGTGTCGCTTAGTTTGAGGACAGAGCGTCAACTCTTAAAATCGTTCATCGATATATCGTGACATATGTCGTGCCGAATCATTAGGTTACCATAGATAATATTATAAAGCTAAAGAGTTTGTTTGTTTGTTTGTTTGGTTGAACGCGCTAATCTCAGGAACTGCTGGTCCGAATTGAATAATTATTTTTGTGTTAAATAGTTCATTTATCGAGGAAGGTTATAAGCTATATATCATCACGCTACGACCAATAGGAGCGGAGCAGCAACGAATAATGTGGCAAAAACGGGAAAATTCCCGAACATGAATCGGGTATTATAGACTTATAATCATAGACTTTATAACATCACTCTACGCCAAAGTAACTATTAGCGCGGGTGAAACCGCGGGCACAGCTAGTAATACTAGAAAAGGCAAAGTAGAAATTGACACGATAAATATCACGATGTACTGATCGTCTATTTAGAGAGTTGGCGCTCTGTATGTTGTCTGGAGATGAATTACCCGCTTTTGCAAATTACATCAATACAATAACAGCGATAAATTATTATTGGGTGAAATTACAAGCATGGGTAACATACGGCCGCGATGCGAAACGATATGCGGGTCAAGGCGTCCCGCGGCGAATGCACGCCGTCCCTTCCACTACACTCAATCTTAGAGTGGTTAATATACAACATATTGACTCACGCCGCTCTACAATACGTTTTACCTACACTCTCTAGTCGCTGAACACTTTTCTACTTTTTTTTTACAGCTATAATCTAATTACCACCCAATTACCTGAAAAACGGCCGTAGGACACTTTACATGGACGATAACGACTGTCGAATCTATAAAATCATGGTAGAGAGTCAGATATTAAACCTGAACTATCATCTAGCTAGACCATAAATGCTGAAAACTAAGTAGAAGTTGTAACTCTTCTACGTCTTAAAATATAAAAAACCATAGAATGTAGATTCAGCGACGAAATGCACCAAGCTATCTTGCCACCGACACGCGTTTAATTTAATAGGGAGAATACGGAAATTAATACCTTAAAACACTCAAGGACGGTACAGCTTTCTATCAGTCAAATAATCTTCAGTATAAGAACAATAGTTACAGAGATTATACGTTACGAACAAACTTACACATTGTACATCTTTATAGTATTGGTATATAAATAACATATATGCTGCGTGCATCGCTAGGTTAATGACTGGGTGACTCATATATATTTTTAAAGTGAAATACCTATATAATTATTTAGAGGAGGCCAATATACATTAGAATTAAAATAAATATTTCATGTAAATAATATAATTAATTAAAATCAATGCACAATATTTAAAGATGTTTTATTCCGTTTACAGAGGCAATTCAAATTACTTTAGTAATGAAAAATTTCATTGTTGGAGGTTTGAGAAGTGATTGCTAGTAATAAATTTGAGCGTATAATTATGGGAAATATTGGCCGTTGCTCTAATCCGTAGCCCGCGGTGTCTAAATGTGTATCGCCCAGTGCGCGCCTCACCTTGAAATAACAATGCTAATAACATTTTTAACGTTTACATCGTCACACGCTATAAATAGATCTGACAGGTAGAGAATGTAACTCACCTGGAGCTGGAGCGAGGGATCGTGTCAGCTCTACATACAGCTATAATCTTAGTAGTATCTCAAATCAAACGTTCTCGTGAACTTCGCTGAATCAACAAGTCCATAAACACGGGTACTTTACCTCAGTAGGTACCTGTTAACTTGGTAAAATTGTAAACATTTTGTATTATGACCGAAAAATAAATGAAATTACTTTGTTTTATACATAAATATTTCACTGTACATCATTAAATGTAATTACGAACACTGTTCTGTTCATATGGTATACGATGTTCTTGTCAATAATTAAATTAATATTAATAAAAAAAGTTATTATCACAGCTATAAAATTAATATCATGAATGAACACAGCCTGTAGATACTTACAACCTCGATAAAAGTAATTGTACGTCTTCACGTCTCTACAGGCCTGTATAAAATATTAATATTACTTCCTACAGTATGATGAGTTCATAGAACTAAATAAGCGGTGTGTATTACGCGCTAACATCTACTAAGAAATGTGTTACTTACACGAAATGCGAAAGGCCTCAGTATCTTCCCGGGAAATGCTTCGCTTGGACGGTTCCGGCGCAGCGCCGGCGCATCCAGCTCGCCCACTTTCCCGCGAGGTCACGGCCAGCGCGCCGCTCGCGCCGGAAACCGTTGCTGATTGCGTAACGGACGCCTTGCCATAACGACGTTAGTAACGACACGTGTCCAACGATTTCATTATTGTTTTTTTTTACTCCGGATCATGCGATCATTCCCTTAAGTAAAGGGAGTCCAAGCGTTACAACGAAATGCAATGGAATCACTCATCATCATCATCAGCATCATCAGCCGGTGGCAGTCCACTGCTGGACGTAGGCCTCTCCCAAGATGCGCCACTGAGCCCGATCTTCGGCTCTTCTTCTCCAGTCACTGCCCACCGCTTTGCGTATATCGTCGCTCCACCTAGTCACAGGACGTCCTAGACTACGTGGAATACGATGGAATCACTCAAACAAGGCTATACACCTACGAGGTCTATAAAAAGCTTGCAGATTGACCTTGGCTAGGGAGGCAGGTTCGTGCGTAAAATTCATATTAAATAGACCCATTATAATAAATACAAGTTTTTTTCTCTATACATGTGTCGTCCCACTTCTGGGCAAAAGCCTCCCTTCTCTCCTCCACCTCTCCCGTAACGTAACTAAAAGTTAAATGTATTTAATCGAACTAAGTGTCAATGGAAATTTGGTCTCCATAAGACCTTGATAGACCATAGTCCAGACCAATAAATAGCCTCGTGGATATAATGGGTGTCCGCCGCACAAGGTTGCCGGTTCACGATGTTCAAAGGCAAATTATTATAATTTGTGTTATTGTCTCATAAATTATCGATACATTTATAACTTTCGTTCATAATGAATCGAGTTTGATAGCAACACGCGATCACTGATTGAACATTAACTAATGTTGCTCTCGCCTTGTAGATACTTACTGTTCTGCAGGGTGATTTTAAAACACTCGGAATCGAATTCGGAAACGGAATCGGAACTTTCCGTCACGGATTCCAGCCATCGCTATTTTGATTTCCGTACCCGACGATTTTTGACATTTCTCGTCGGATAAACCCATCCGAATCGACGGAAAGTTTCCGACACCTTTTTTCTCGCGGTAAGCTTCCGAAATTGAACAAAAACATAGATAAA
This sequence comes from Ptilodon capucinus, assembly GCA_914767695.1. Taxonomy (NCBI): domain Eukaryota; kingdom Metazoa; phylum Arthropoda; class Insecta; order Lepidoptera; family Notodontidae; genus Ptilodon; species Ptilodon capucinus. Next base: position 412,421 of record OU611813.1, on the reverse strand, counting down.
ATACCAAATTTAAGTGTTATCTAAATACTTGGATAATATTTAAGGTAAGTCAGTACTAAAGAGTGTTTAAAATAAACCCATTAACGTTGTTTTATGGCCCTTTACATTATTGTGAAAATTATTCCCTTCAACTTTCGAGAGGATGGAATATTATCTTATAGGAGACAACATAGGGCGGCTGCTATGCAGCGCCGGCAAACAATCGCGCTACATTATTCACATCGTGGTTGTGTTTTTATTTTTCGAAATACAGCGCCATGCGCCATCTATGACGTAGCTCTGAAACTTCGTGGTTTCAAAGGTGATGTAACCCTTCACTTTCACTTTGACGTATCAGTAAAAAATTTCGAGGTTCGTTATAATCAAAAATAATAAAGGAGAGTAAGTTTTAAATCGATAATTTAAATAAGTAGCAATTTCCATTTTTATAAATATGAGAAGTGTGTTTATATAAGACTTTTTGGCCCAAAAAAATCGTATTAATAACTGTTTTGTAATCGAATTTTATTTCTACCATTTCTACCATTTTTAAACGTTCTTTGTAAACGCACACAATTTTTCCGACGTCGGAACTTTCCAATTGGCCCTTCCGTCCGCTATTCAACATCGCGTTTTGACATGCCGTCGGAAACGGAAACGACAACTCGAAGTTTTCGATTCCGTTTCCGAATTCGATTCCGAGTGTTTTAAAATCACCCTGCTGATTTAGTAAACTGTATTAAATGATCGGATAGTGTTGAATTATAAATAAGTATTTTTTAATAAAAAAAAGTCCTCCTTTTATTATAATTTACTATGGTAGCGTCGACACATAACACTTAATCAATGTTAAACATTAATTTCCTTATGTATACAAAGTAATCCATTGACAACGGCACTACAAATAACATTTGTTCTAAAATGGTTGGTTTGTAGATAGTAAGTAAATTGTGGTGACTGGTATGGACTTCTTTGAGGAATACGTATAGTTGTAAACGCCGCTTTCTCCTGTATCTAGTATTTATACACTAATTTTAATCGAAAAAAAAAACGGTTGTCTCTATCGCAACAAGCACTGTTCTGGCCGCTCCAGTTCAATGAAATCTGGTTTGTTAGCCCGGTCTGTACATCGTGCAACTTCTTTACAAACCATCGATCCAATATCGGGTTAAGAGCTGCACTGTAAGTAGTAAGGCATGTTGATTGATTGCTAACTAGATGTTTTACTTGCTAAGTATTTATAACTTGATAGTAAGTATTTTACCTACAGAATTAATATAATGTAAAAAAGTGAGTTATTTTCCAAGATTTATTTCATTCACGCGTTGATGTCTTTTTAATTAGCGGACATTCGACACTCGCCACCTAACAATTAGTGTAATTGCTATTTCGGTTCCAATTTACCGCACAAATAATATAGAACTATTGAAGCATATTACCTACATAGATTATGTATTATGATAAGCGTACATATTTACAACCCTTTTTGATACGCAGCTTTGTTATCTATACTAATACGAGTATATTATATATTTAATATCATAAAGCTGAAAGGTTTGTTTGTTTGGTTGAATGCTTTAAGCTCTGGAAGTACCAGTCCAAAAATATTTTTTGCACTGTATAGTCTATTTATTGAGGAAGTTTATAACATTGTAACATCACGCTACGACACAGTAACCATAAGCGCGGGTAAAATCGCGGGTAAAAGCGCTTATTTGATAAACAAAAGAAATGTGACTATTATAAGGCTGATCACGTAACGTAGAGGAAGAGTGTGAAGGTCGGCGGGCGTCTGTCACAACGAGAAGAGCCGGCGGCGGCGTGTCCTCGCAACCAACGGACCGTATCGAGTACGCGCACCAGCCCTTAACGAATAACATCTATGGAAAACTAAACCTATTGCTGAAGAATAACAAACTGAAGGCTTGCTAAGATCCAAGTTTGTGCCAACTAAGTCTATTTGTAGCGACATCTATCTCGCCACATACGAACTAAATCTTGCATCGTGATATTAAAGTGATCCGAGCGATTGCACATATATACAAGAACCTGACAACAACCGTCGGGCAGTAGCCCACCAGGCACAACACCCGTCTGGTCGGAGAATCCTCCCTTTTCAATGGTGGATGAGGAACTTTACGCCCTGTTCCTCACCCTCCCTAAAAAGTTACAGTTACCTATTTTTATTTAACAAAGTAAGCAATGAACACTGAGTTGGCATCTCGGAGCTATACTCATAATTAGGTTCTTTTCTCACACAGGGAAATTCACAAGATTTTTGAGTTCTTTTTCATCGTTATCAATGGTTTAGACGTAACTAAATCGGTGCGTTTAGACACGCACCGATTTAGTTACGTCTAAACGTGAGCGCGAATAACCAGCGTATTCAAAGAGTATACCTAACTAATATATTTTCATCAATCATCATCACGCCTGTATTCCCCGAAGGGGTAGGCAGAGGTGCACTGCAGTGCGCCCACACTTCGCCGATGTATTTTGGTCCCAATGTAATAGGGGGCGAGCCTATTGCCATTATACCGGGCACACAGGTTTCCTCACGATGTTTTCCGTCACCGTTTCTTAGCAAGTGATAATCTCAGATGAAAATGAGATTCGCACATGGAACCCAGAGGTGCGAGCCGGGGATAGAACCTGCTTTGATTTGAACCACTTTGATTGCAAAGCGTGCGTTCGACCACTCGGCTACCACTGCTAATACAATTTTCATCAATAATACATCAATATAAAAATATTATGGGCGACATGAAACAGAGCGCCGCGCCGTGCGCCAATATTTGATTTATTACTAATCGAAGGTATATTTATGAATGATTGCCACAGAATAATAACTCTACACAGAAGGTTGCGGTAATATAGAAATTGCTCTAAGTCAAGCTCTATTATTGCTTAATTTTGTTGTGAATATAGGCACGATATTTTTATCGGATATTTGGATGAATGGCTGGAGTATGAGTATCGGCAAAATCTTTACCCATATACCCACAAGCATAATTTTGCAGTGCAACAACGTGACCACCTAGATTTTGTCACCTGACTGATTGCAAGTTACACTTGATGAAACTACGATCCGTTTTATTTTTTATAGCCATTGTCTGGCTCACTTCCGGGCATAAGACTCTCTTGATTTCAACTGGTATTTCTGCGAGGTTATTTCCGTTCTTTAGGAATCCAACATTATCCATTAAATTCAGAATATTATTTTTACGTGCCAATTTAGACACTGTTTTACAGATAAATTTTGTTAAGAGTTAGATACATAATGACGTCTGCATCCGGATATCATTGTGCGAGGATATTCTCGATCATTCAAATTACGTTATGGACGCGTCCTAATGTCACATTCGGAAGCGAGCCGTGAAATTGGACAATCATGTTCAAATTTAGACTGATTTAAAAACCATTAGCTTGAACAGAGTTTTTACAACCCTAAATATTTTGTTGCTCAATTTGTGATTAAAATCAACCTTGTGCGAAAGTACTTACCGACGTTTGCAATCTATCTATACAAATAAATAAAATTGGAGTGTCTGTTTGTAATATCAAAATAACACTTTTTTACCAAATGCGTATGAAAGTATATACGATACCTATAACGAAAACGCAATTTTAAAATTTTTTGTCTGTCTGTCTGTCTGTTTGTTTGAGGTAAACTTCTAAACGGCTGAACCGATTTCAATGGGACTTTCACTGATAGATAGCTGACGTTCCAAGGCGTAACTTAGGCTACTTTAATTTTAGAAAAAGCATTAGGGTTCCGCGGGAAAAACATAATACCCATATTTCCGGGTAATCTCCCTAAAGTCCACGCGGGCGAAGTCGCGGGCACAGCTAGTAATAATGAATAAAATCTCAGAAAACACCATTTCAGTGTTACATACTATAAAACGATTATTTATAAAAGGTTAAAGTCCATTGACAGTGGCATTACAAGACACTTTTACTCAGGAAAGTACTACTAGAATTGGATCGAAATATGTCCCCGAATCTTTCAAATACGGGACACATACTTGAACTCTCCACTGACTAGTGGGTGCGTAAAGTACCGTATGGTTGCGGTTTCCAATCTATCCAGAATAAATATCAGAAAATGCATCTGTTTCTTGCAGGGTATGTTACGAACACTAAGATTGTCCATAATTTAATTAATGCCTAGTTTAGAAGCAATCTAATTGCATACGATTGCTATGTGCTGTGTGCGCGCTGGCACATTAAAACGCAGGGGTTCGTTTATAATTCCTTTTAATTTGGCAGTGTGATTCGGGTACAGGTAAATAACAATATTTGGACGCGATGCGACACGCATCCGCCGTGTGTTCTGTCCTATTTGTAACTGTCGCGGAGTGTCGCGGCGCGGCCGGGTCTCGCGCGATGGTCGCGCGCGCCGCCGCCCCGCCTCGCCGCTCCCCGCTGTCGCCCGCCGCGCGGGGTATTGTCGCTAGTCGCGTGAACATCCTGGGGCCCCTGGAAGGCTGTCGGCTTCCAGCTTCTCGTCCGGTAGAAGTACCAGTTTATTGACAGCGCGCCGAAAGGTTCCCTTCTGTGTTTTTACGTCCACGACTCGTACTGTATTGTCAACGCCTGGGTACAGTTGGGCGACTCTTCCTAAATGCCATTTTAGCGGTGTAGCTTGTTCGTTCTTTAATATCACCATGTCGCCGACTTTGACGTCACGTTCTTTGTTACGCCATTTTGTTCGGGTCTGAAGCTCGGCGACGTATTCCTTACTCCATCGCTCCCAGAATTGTTGTCGTATTTTTTCTATGAGTTGGAATCGATTGGGTCTAGCGATGTCCACGACTTCTGATGGGACCGACATGAGAGGCCGACCGATAAGGAAATGGCCGGGAGTGATGGGATTAAAGTCTTGCGGATCAGAAGAGAGAGGGTAAAGGGGGCGTGAGTTAAGGATTGCCTCTATTTGTGCAAAGAGTGTAGTTATCTCTTCAAACGTTAATGACGCATTACCAGCTATTCTTTTTAGATGATACTTTGAGGATTTAACGCCCGCTTCCCAAATTCCCCCAAAATTAGGCGAGTACGCCGGAATAAATTTTATAATAATGCCTTCGTTACTAGCGTAGTCACAAACGGGCTTACGACTCGACCGTATTATCCTACCCAATTCATTGTTTGCGCCTACGAAGTTTGTACCATTATCGCAATGTATTGTATGGGGTTTGCCACGTCTAGATACGAACCGTCGTAAACATAATATGAAGGCTTCAGTGCTGAGGTCACTCACTACCTCTAGATGGATCGCCTTAGTTAGAAGACAAACAAAAATACATAAATAACATTTAGTAATGCGATTGCCACGTCCCTTTTTAGAAGAAATCATAAATGGCCCGGCAAAATCGGTACCACATGTATAGAATGGAAAGGTAATATTAGTTCTATCTGGTGGCAATTGCCCCATGATGGGTTGTAACGTCTTCCCTCGAAAACGTGTACATATTGTACATGACTTAGTGACGCTACGGGCTAATGTTCTGCCACCTAGAGGCCAGAAACTTTCACGAATAGAGGCTAATAATAATTGTGGGCCTGCGTGAAATAAGCGGTGGTGCTCGTGTCTCATCAACAGCTTAGTGAAATGATGCTTACCATTCAAAATTACTGGATGTTTTTTATTAAAATCATATTTGGAGAACTTAATACGACCACGGACTCTTAGTACACCGTCAGCGTCTAGAAATGGATTTAAAGGTAATATGTTAGACTTGTGATGTAGCTTATCACCACTAGTAATAGTTAGAATATCTATATTAAAAGATTCTAATTGACACAACTTAATTAAAATTAACTGGGACTTGTCAAGTTCCTGTACTTGCAGAGGACCTGATAATTTAGTGTTAATTTTATTTATATTATTTATAAAACGTAAAACATATGCAAAACTTCTTTTTAAATGATTATAGTTTGAATATCTAGTAAAATTTATTAATTTAGGATTTTCAATATTAACGTGAACTTTAAGTTCGGGTACGTCTACCGATAAATTTTCTATTTGTGGCCACTCTGTGTACTCCTTTTTTAGGAAAGGAGGACCTTCCCACCACACGCAAGACGATTGCATAAGGTCTTGAGGTTCGACACCTCTCGATGCTAGGTCAGCGGGGTTGAGGTGAGTGGGAACGTGTCTCCATGTATGGCCAGCTGTGAGCTCGTTTATCTCTTGTATTCTATTACATACAAAAGCCTTTAGTAATTTTTGTGGAGTTTTAATCCAGCATAAAACAATAGACGAATCTGTCCAATAGACAGTCCGATCGATTTTTAAATTGAGTACCTTTAATAATTTGGAACATAAACGAGCCCCCAACAGCGCTCCACAGAGCTCCAGTCGCGGTATGGTTATAGCCTTGATAGGCGCGACTCTGGCTTTGGCACACAGCAGCTTAACTGAAATAGTATTGTCATGATTAATGGAACGAACATATACACAGGCACCGTATGCATCCTGTGATGCGTCCACGAAACAATGTAGTTCAATATAAGTAGGCGAGCTACACATGACATTACGATTTAATTTTAATTGAGATAATTGAATTAATTTATTAGCAATATTCGACCATTGCTTAGCAAGATCAGATGGCACCGGGTCATCCCAGTCCAGTTTAAGGGTCCACAGATTCTGTAGAATTATTTTAGCTTTAATTACACATGGACATAATAGTCCTAAGGGATCAAATATTGTACAGGTCAACTTTAAAATAGATCTTTTAGTTATAGGCAAATCAGAATTTAAATCAATAGAATAATGTAATGTATCTTGTTTAGGTGACCATATTAGACCTAACACACTAGATTCCTTGTTTAACAAGGGTGAATCGCACGTATCACTTTGATTCAGATTAGGCGCGTTAGACATTACTTTATGTAGGGGAAAACATGCTGAATTCAAAATCTGTGTTACATTATCATGAATGTGCTTGATGCCTTCTTCAGTAGAGGATCCAGTAGCTAAATTATCAACATATATGTCGTGTTCAATGACAGAGGCTATAGTTGGATCAGAACATTCTCTCGATAGCTGAAGAAGACATCGCGTACTGAGAAAAGGCGCAGAGGCTGTACCATAGGTGACAGTATTGAGCTGCAAGACCTTGATAGGCTCAGCATCATCGTCCCTCCAAACAATAAGCTGCAGATGGCGCTGGGACGGATGTATCTCGATTTGTCTGTAATGTTTTTGAATATCAGCTGTTAATACATATTTATGGCAACGAAATCTCATTAACATAGATAGGAGATCATCCTGGACTACGGGTCCAATCAGTTGGATGTCATTTAATGATTTACCTGAGGTTGTCTTGGCCGATGCATCAAAGACAACCCTCAGTTTTGTGGTCTCACTTTTGTCTCTAATGACAGCATGATGCGGTAGAAAGTATCCAAAACTAGGCTTATCTACTTGACATAAGTGACCTAAATTAGAATATTCTTTGATAAAATCTTTATATTGTTGTTTAACTAAAGGTAGTTTAGATAATCTTTTTTCCAAATTATAGAAGCGCTTCTTCGCTTGATTAAAAGAATCACCGAGTGCCTTCTCAGGTTCCTCTTTGAAGGGAATTTTAACGGAAAATCTACCAGTGGGCAACCTACGCACGTTCTCTAAGAAATGAACTTCACATAAATTTTCTTCAGTAGTTGGGGAAACCTTTTCCGGGTGAAGTTCATCTATTTGCCAAAGTAACTTAAGTGAATCATGTATTTCTCTACTAAAATTACAATGAACTCTTTGTTTTTGCTCTGGTGGTACATTGCCAATAGGCCCAGACACTAACCATCCTAACTGAGAACTTTGCAAGATAGGTTTATTGAACCCTAATTTAATTTGTTCGGAGCCGACAATATCCCAGAACACATCCGCCCCTAGCAGAACATCTATATTGGAGGGACGATGGTACCCAGGATCTGCAAGCTCAATATTCATAGGTAAGTTTAAATTTTTACAATCAACATTTATCGATGGCAGCCAGTAATGTGTGGTACAACGAGGCACTTTACACCTATATTGAATAAACCAACACGAGAATGAATAGTGAGATTGCAACGTTCACTAATACTAAACTTAAAATTATTAATTCCAGACACCGTCATAGAACTTATGTTATCAATAGGTAAACCAATTTTTTGTTTTAAATTTTCTGTCATAAACGATGACTGGCTACCCGTGTCTAACAAGCAACGTGCTTGATAAACCTTCTTATTACATTCATTAATAATATCTACAACCGCTGTACATAAAAGAACTTGTCCGACTGAGACGACTGAGAGTGAGATTGGCAAAGATGGAACAGGTAGGTTCTCTACCTCCGATGAATTATTTATAGATTTTGGCTTATCAACGTGTAATAATGAATTGTGTTTCGATTTACATAAACGACAAGTGGCTCTAAGGCGACACTGAAAGGAATTATGGCCCTTACGTAAACAGTTAGAACACAATTTCAAACGTGATGCCTCACTCTGCCTATCCTCTATAGACATATCTTTAAACTTAGAACATAAATACACTAAATGACTTTGATTACAGATCGCACAAGGGGGATGATTAGAGTTGGACGTGGCAATGGCAATATTAGTTTCATCACAGGACGCAGGAAATGTTTTTATAACGTTGGGCTTATTCTGACCACCCCGTTGCGGGTATACCGGTTTATCATTCCTACTGACTAAAGTGGTTTCTAAAATAGCTGCCCTATTTCTTAGATACTGAAAAAACTCATCCAAAGTAGGTAAGCTAGAAAGGGTTCCCTTATGCTCTTCCCACTTGCTGTTGGTAGTAGTATCTAACTTGGATGAAACTATATATATAACAATAGCGTCCCAACTAGAGGTAGGTAGTCCCAAGGCGTCTAGTGATCTCAAATTCTTAGTAACAATATCAATAATAAATCTTAAAGCCTTATAAGACTCTCTTGTTAATTGTTCAATAGAAAATAGTGACTTAAAATGGTTATTAATCAAAATATTTTTATTATCATATCTTTCACATAACAAATCCCATGCAATAGAGTAATTTTTAGAAGTAAATTCAAGTGATTTAATCACAACAAGGGCACTCCCTTCGAGCGATGACCTAAGATAGTGAAATTTACTTATTACTGGTATAGAATTGTTAGAATTAATCAATGAGTCAAAAGTATCTTTGAACTCGAGCCATTGTAGGTAATTACCATCAAAGGATGGGAGTTTAATAGTTGGCAACTTAATATTATTATTATCATGAAAACTACAGACACTAGAATGAGCATCAGACTCTTGAATAACTGCCACCGGGCTAGTTGATTCAATTAATTCTTGAATTATAGATAAAATTGATATGAATCTGGTTTCAATAGTGTCTCTTTCTATCAATTGTTTATCTAAATCATCACAGTTAGCTTCAATATCAGATTGAATATCATCAAATGATGAAAATAATGCTTGGCATTTCTCTAAACGAATATTTAATTCTTTAACCTAGTACGTTTTAGTTCAGTAATATCCATTGATTGAAGAGCCTCTATATTTTGTGTCATTACAGTTAGACGGCCCTTAATAGAACTACGTTTACGAATAAGATGCGAAACATCTTTGCCCTCTTGGGCTTTATCAAAATTATCATCACTATCAGTGGCCATTATAACTAGTAAACAATGAAGTCGGTAAGCAAATAAATGTGCAGATCCAACCAGTTATGCGTGGTGTGATCCAGCACGCGGTCAGTCGCTGTCCGTAGCACGTCGCACGAGAAGGCTGCCCTGATGCCGGCCGCGGCAACCGCAAGAGTCGGCAGCAGGTGCAGCGCGTGAAAGTAGGTAGCTACGTCGCAACCGCTAGCAATACCTCGTTCAGCTGTGAACAGTTTCGGCAAAAGGCTTTGAAACGAAAGCTAGCAACGAAAACACTATCACTCAGCCTGTGAAAATTGTTAGGTAAATACCTAAAAAAGGCGCACGCAAAACCCAAAGAAAAGTAGGTAGGTAGTATTCGTAGGATATATGACCAATTATAGGCGCAGAGAAACACAATAGGCACACCCAAATAGGCAATAGGCACACCCAAAAATGTAGGTACACAAAATGGCGTATCAAAAGTTAGGCGTGCTTGCGTGGGGCGTGCAGTGAGCGCGTGATCATAACCTAAGCGTGCGAGGTAACAATGTTATATTTTGGCAATCCGTACGTATTTCACGTAAAAGTTGGCATCACTTGTTGTTAATAGGCAAGTAAATGCGATATAACGTGTTAAAATAGCGAATTAAATCCTCAAAGTAATGAAAATTGGTACCTTAGGTAGATAGGTGCGTATGGTACGCGTAGTCCTATGTTAAATGAGTTACAAATACACTGCACAAACTTTGCACAAATAGATTAGGAAACGGAGGGGATTGTGAATAGGAACCGCACTTCCCTCGGAACGACCTCCCGTCGTAGATAGGTAGCCGATGCTCGCCTCGTCTTCCACGCAGTAATCTTGACTGGGGCTGCACCGGGCACAGGGTCGACAGCTCGCTCGCTCGTTGTATGTTGCTCGGCAAGACGGCTGTCCTGTCACGGTCGCCAAATTAATGTGCGCGCTGGCACATTAAAACGCAGGGGGTCGTTTATAATTCCTTTTAATTTAGCAGTGTGATTCGAGTACAGGTAAATAACAATATTTGGACGCGATGCGACACGCATCCGCCGTGTGTTCTGTCCGTTTTGTAACTGTCGCGGAGTGTCGCGGCGCGGCCGGGTCTCGCGCGATGGTCGCGCGCGCCGCCGCCCCGCCTCGCCGCTCCCCGCTGTCGCCCGCCGCGCGGGGTATTGTCGCTAGTCGCGTGAACATGCTGTCTGGCATCTATCCATTATCTGGATCGAAGTATGCTGTGATTAATGGGTATTCATAAAATAACCATTGCGTTTGATAGACAGGTGAGTAACATTATTGATCGGATTGCTTTACCTTTCAAAGGTCGAATTTGAGTTCAAAGTATTCTTACAGACTTGAGTTCTACGAAAGTATCATACACAGCTTTACAATAGATACCAATTATACCTTAACTTTACAAATACCTACAAGTTACACGAGTGACTGTTTCAGTGATGATCTCGTGAGGAAAATCAAGAGTAATGTTAAATTGTCCTCAATTTTAGTAGGATCAAGTCCATGTGATAAAGTAGTTTTAAAGTGCCAAATGGTTGGTATCCATCATGTGATCGGTGTGACCTCGCTACGATTACTGATTTCCCGTACTTGACTACAATCGTTACTTAAGCAACCAGCTCAATAGAGGAAGGCAACATTACCTTGAGTTTAAATATGGATTATTGTGTGAACGTAAAAAAAGTAAAGGCTGTATGATGTCATGTTTTTGTGTTACTGTCTGTATTCCTTACAGTTTGTAGAGAAGAAATAGTTTGCCTGTACTTATTCTACATGCCTACAAAGATCTTATTATTATTTATCATTAAGTCATTTCGGGAAGCAAAAGGTAATAAACATCCGTTATATATTAAAAGTTGGTTTAGTAGTTTATATATATTTAATAGTTAAATTATTGAAAAGAATGTCAATATCGTCTGCCGCGTGCTGTTTTTATTACATTTATTACATCACAAACCAAAACCAATCTAATAAAATTGGCCAGCCTCATATACAGTAGATTCTTATCAAAAAACTACTAGCCATAGGAAATCATTGTTTGATTTGTAATCTGATCGCGCTACTCAATTTTATAGCAATTTTATTACAAAAACCAATGTCACTGGTTTTAATATCGATTGAATTGCAGGAAAAGGCGTGTTTACAGGAGAATATACACCTACATATATATAGGTATGTAGTTTATGTACCTGATCGCAATGCCCAATTTTCAAAGTGAATTTAAATTTTAATTATTTATGGATTCCGATGTAGCGTTTTACGTTTAGGTAATAGGACTGTACCAATATTTAAATCCTTTATAAGCTTGAATGTCTACTGTTAACATAAACAAAATAAGCCTAAAAATGGCATTAGTACAGAATAGTGCTATCAACTGTGGGATTGTCGCCTGCCTGGTCACATAAGTTTCTGCGTATTCATATTTCCATTTATTACCCTGTGTAGCTGCTGCTGACACAGCACAACGGCGCATAGGCCATGTCCACACACACAGTCGGTCCGTCAAGGAGTCGCGTCGCGTACAGAGAGCGTACAGGTCGGGCACGGGTGAACACGCACACGTATTAAATGTAAAATACCTGGTACGCAATTAAATTTATTATTCTTGGGTTCATTGTGGTTATTATTTGGAACCGACAACCATATACCAACACCACAACCTTATATACCCAAAATCCCTGTGTGTATTACATACCCTGTAGATAGCTCTACAGTACTGTTACTGAACAGTAGCTCTACTATGAGTCTAATTTTATGTCACTAGCAAACTATTGGATTTGTTAATTGTGTAGTTGTATCAGCCACGCGAAGCATTCAACTATTTGCAATACGAACATTTTACGTGGACCCTAAGTTGCGAACGTAAAGTAAGTAACGTAAGTTCTGCAGATAAACCTCGTCCACGTTCAAAGAAACCTCCAAAAACTACACGGATCGTATCAAAAATCAGTTTTTTTTTGCGTTGTGTGAGTTTATCACTCCACCTTGAGTTACGAAGGATTCTCGAGTACATCAAACCCGTTAACGACTCTGATGTCAAACCTACATTCGATGCCTTCACTATTTATATACCCATTGTTTGTGCGAACGACATTGGGACGGGTATTTTGTTATGCCGATCACAACTGCTACAGATGTGATCGGAATTTAGTTGAGTTGGTTGTAGTTCATACGCGTGTTATAGTTATTTTTACTCGATGAGTGAATTATTTATGGAAAACTTTATAAGCCTGAAGTATAACAATGTATATACCTATATACTATGTTCCTTGTAGTTACAATGTTTTGTTGATTGCTTTGTAATATAGCTGAACGATAAATGTTCGATGCAAATTTCATTCTATTTATTTATATTGGTAAAGCCCAATGTTATTGTTTAGTAGCCCTCAAAATTGCCCCGGTCATGTCTAAATTGGGATGTGAGGATCTCGTGGCCTTGCTAAGTCTATTGACTCACTTTTCTATAGGGATAATGTGTATTTTTGATAAAATTATATGGTCGACTAAAACAATTACTCTAGTTTGTCCTTGGTTAGCACCTGTTCCCGCTAGTTTATTGCGCAAGCTAAATATTTTACAATCATGCTCATGTTTCAGTCAGTTAATTCTGCATATGTGCAGTCACAGGATGTTTAATGTTAACTCCAGACATTTGACGTAACCTTGAGACTTCCTTCCTTTTGAATTAAAAAAAATACTTTTATGAGGAAGTTACTGTTTCTATTATATAATTGAATTATAGTTGTGTTTGCTTTTATCAACACACATATTGCTGCGTGATTCATTGCGCGATAAGTTATCATAATGCCGAATAACAGGCAATGGTAATTACTAATACGTATTAGGTTTATTAGAACAGCTCACACGCTCACTGAGTCAGAAACAGCTTAGCTACTAACTTCGGTGATTCTTCTGGGATCACTCACTAGTCTGTTGTTAGTTATGTTTTTTGACTACGGCGCGGCGTCTTGTAACAATGACAAATCTAGATCAGGGAGTTGGACTTAATAAATGGCAATTAATGATTACTGATTCGATAATAAACTGCCCGTGGCAATGGAATCAGCCGATAACATCAAAATAAACTTCAAGTTACTTCAAAGCGTTTATTACTAAGTTCTTTGGTTTCTTTAGCTGTGTGCAGAACAAAAACAAAAAAGTATAAAATTACAAATGTTGTGAAAGTGCATTAAGTAGAGCCAGTAACCTAAGAGCACGTTCAGCACGTGCTGAGAACAGAAAGCTAAAGATCCTGTAGTCTTGGTAGATCGGACCATATTCGTCAGGTCTGAACCGAATGGTAATATTTCTTCATATCGTTGATAGTTCAGCTAGATAATGTTCCCGCTGGTGCTTCACGTGCTGTAGTGTATAAAGCGTTAGTAGCACCTCCTGATGCACCTTCTCCGGCGCGACATGGACCGCGGACAAGCCGCGCCGCCCGCCCCCGGCTCCGCCTGGTGTGAAACAAACAACATTCTTTGTATTACGTACAATACTTTATAAATCATCGCAACTGTCATAAAATGTCTACAATCCATTCGGATTTCGGAACGATAGACCCTAAATAAGTAATAGCAATAAATTCAATTTTAAAATGTGAAATTTAAAAATTACAATTTAGCAACCAAGGACTAAACTCAAACCGAATGTATTGCTCATACTATACGACTAATAGAAGGACAGCAATACATTCTAGTTTGATGCAAACAAAATCAGCACTGTTAGGTATATTAACTACGATGACATTGAAAACATGTTAAATAACGTATGATTTATGAAGTACTTGTTCGTTTTATTTCAAACTCTATCACCTAAGGATGCTATCTTTAGCTTTGGTATAAGTTTTTAAACATTATATACCTAGGCACTACTATGTTTAAGTCTCTACGCAAATTGTACCTACGGCAAACGCCAACTGTAGAGCCTATGGAGTTAGAAACATTTGTAGAGCGGCCTAGATTTGTCGTGGAGCTAATACAACCCACCCTAGTCCCACAACACGGCCCCGCTGGCCAATATTGTGATGAATGTGGCGAGCCTACTTCCGCACTCACGCTGTTTGTGGTATCCCGGCGACCAGCGACCTTGACCCGTCGCGTTGACACGACATGGCTGCTTATGTTGTCGGTATCAAACTAAACTACAAGCATGTATTGCCGTCCTTATCACGGCCGTGATGGATGAACATAATAACAATACTGTTGTGAAATTTAGTTGTCGTAGATTGGTGCCAAAAGAATCAATATCGTAGATTGTATGAACGTTACGGTCGAACCTGCAGGAAGGTACAATCGAAGGTGGGTTTGAAATAGCAAGAAAGAATGACGGTATTTGAATACCTCGCAGCTCATATTATTTACAGGTATTGTTAAAATATTCATGTAGGCTGTGTGCATTGCCTTGCATAGTATTATTGCGTAGCTTTTGTGACGAATAAAACAAGAGTAAACATAATTAATAACAATGTGAGGTTACTATATTAATAGAACCAGCCTACGCTTGTGACAATTAGACATGAATATTTTTAAAAGCATTTAATTGACCCAATGTCAAGTGTAGGTGACCATCGCAGCCACGCTAATTGATGTCAAGTTCGGTGACATCAGACGGGATCGACTGATTTATGTTTCGATGTTACTAAGGTACTATCAATTAATTTATAGGCAAAAGACAAAAAGCTTCTACTTATATACGTTACATTTTTATAGTGCAGTATAGTGCGATATGCCGAGCGCCGCAGAATCATGACACTGTCAGCTTACGCTGCTCATTACCGAATATATTCATTGTACATGTATCTATTCGCCTAAGGTAAAGCAGACTACAGTGTAAACTCACAGGCCTCCGGCGGGCTCTTGCTTAACGTTTTCATTCGAAACTTTACAATCATTTTTTTGCTTGGCATATAAATATACAAAAATACATCATGCTACACACGTCCAATGCTTGCAATATAAACTTACATAAGTTAGGAGCAATATACTTAGGTCAATATTTTCAAATTGTTATTATTTTTGTTCGCAGGTAAGGCCAGACCAATTGACACCACGCACAGATCACGACGCGGGCGCTGCGCCGGCTCAGATGACACAGTAAACAATAATACAATGTTCTAATGAACAAAATATATAAAATACTATAGGTTCTCGTAGGTACTAACGGTAACGAATATGTACTTTATATGTTCACTGTCCTTATGTATAATCATAAAACCGCATTATAGGCAGGTAACTCATTAGTAGGCAAACAGCTGAAGTAAAATGGTGAAAACTGATGCAGAATACCCGATCTAATGCCAACAGTGTGTCCTGCTTCTTCGTATAGGTCCATCTTAGTTAGATAATAAGGTGGACCGGTAGAGGCGTCTGGCGTAGGTAAATAGACTTACCAGCACTGTCCTGGTGCGCTCCTGGTAGCCGGCGCCGCAGGACACGGAACACTTGCTCCACTCGCCCCACGCGCTCACCTGGCAGTCGCTACTTTGCACCAGCGGACCTGGTGCCAAAAAATGCCTTAGTCAAACCCTTCATAAAGGCCAACCAAGTACCACTTACAAAAAAATATTATTTTCTTAACTCTACATATGGAGCGATAGGCGAGCTTGACTTGAAGTATAGTATAAAAATCGTCAAATGCAATGAAGTACATATATTTTAATGGGAAATACTAATGTTCTTGAAAATAAACAATAAAATGAAGCTGACCAAACTGTTATCTGATCATCGGTGCCTAACTCTAGCGTAAGATAGTTACATCACAGTAAAATAAAAATAGATGGTGGGTGATACGCGACTCGCTCCAAACAAATGACATTTTGTCGTGCAAAAATACAACAATTCGTGACATAACTACTAAAAATATGAAATCACTCATCATATTTTTAGATCCATGTATTTCAGCGACGACAATTCACTTCAAACTCATAACAATGTCTGACGGAGATTGCGAAAAGGAATATACAGTATACGGGTAATTTTCTGTTCTTAATACAACGATATACAATTTGAGTGGACCGGTCCCATAATATGCGGATACTACTCATACAAATATCTTGCTTTTAAACACTTTTTGGTTGCCCTCGTCTTAGTTCAAAGAAGTAAATCTTACCGTTAATGCTGTTAGTAAGAGGCACGATGGAGCTGACCGTGAGGCCGGGGTAGTTGGTGCTCACCGCCGCGCCGATCTGGTTCGGCTGCTGCACGGGAGCGCCGCCTCCTGCTCACGACCAACACCAATTATAGATAGATAGATAGAATACTCTTTATTGGACACCAAACAACGAATATAATACAACATTATTATGTCTAAATACAGTAGCTTATATAAAGTTACTACTTATAATACTAGTCTTGGAATTATACTATACTAAGGCTTTAGCACTCTTTTATATGTGTACCGCTCAAATTAAAAATAAGTCAAGTCTCAAGATATTGATACGGCCTTGTGTACCTATGAATGAATTATGTTCGGACATAACGAAAAATTTTCCGATTAATTCAGTGCATGTGAACTAACATTGATAATTACGCTTTAGGGTGTAGGTACTTGTGTAAGGACAATTGTGACATTGGTTTGTTCATTAAGGTACAGACTATAAGAAAAATATCTTCCTGTGAACGAGTATTTCGGAACAATAGGCTGTTATTATCGCTACAGTAATAAACAAAGTAATATAATTATTTAATAAATAAATATAATTGATTAAAATAAAAATAACAGTAGTGCCGTTTACAATTAATTATTAAAAACCAATCCACGAAATCGCTTTATCAATAAATATTTAGGAAGTTTAAAGCTTATTCTACGTTTTAATTACTTTAAGAGCAGGAGCGTGTATGGCTCTTTCCAATCTTGTTGTTATTTGCAAGGCGCGCACGTAATTTTGGAACAACAGCTTCAACAATGATCTAATCAACAAAATTAACTGAAACGTACATTCAAATGATATGTGGAGCGTGACGCATTCTTCCTTCCCCGTTTATGTGGCTCGTGAACGAATGTGTAAGAAATTGGTTCACGGTCGGCTACCGGTGACGTGACCGTGACGTCACCGTCTGAGGGTATCGGGGTCGATTTGTTACGGCGGCAGCCAGGTTTAATGGTCGGCCAAAGTTGACCTTTAATATTTGCAAGTGTGATCCAACATGAACTGATTTCACAGACCTTTAAGAAGGGTACTCCGTGACTGAGTCATTTAAGTTTTTACTACACCACTTCGAAATATGCACGTTACAGTGACACATTTATTACACTATCGTAGCAGCGACTATGGGATAGTCGTAGAGCAAAGCAGTCACATTTTTATTCATTCATATAAAAAATATAAATATAAATAACAAAAACAAAAATTACATATACAAAACTACATATAAAAAACAAAAATAATAATATCATCTCTATCACCCATTCGGAATGCATTTCCCATGGAGTCGAATGGGCCATTCATATATTTATTGTTACTATAATCTTATTAAGGAAGAAAAATACCAATCGAATCGAGAACCTCTTCCTTTTGAAAGTCGGTTAATAACTTACCATTGATAAATGGTACCGTTTGCACGTCTTCCAAAATGGAGTCATTACGAAACTATTGTTTTACTTGGGACAGTAGTTGTGTAGATATACTTGAATTTTAATTTATGTAAGCTTGAAAACGATCATCGTTTTGTTACTTACTAATGACTTACTAAAAACTAATAACTTTTAAAGCATTTGATGAAATATGGAATTCCATATTTCATCAAATGCTTTAAAATTTATAAAAGTTTACAAATATATCTACTAAACGTTATTTACCTATTTAGCCTAATATTTTTCGAAGGTAGGTATTTGTCACAATACAATTCAATATCCCTTAGTAATACGTTCAGCTCAGCGGGGTGGGGCGGGCTGCGGACGTAAAACATCTATTCGCTTTTATCTCAAACCTTGAACGTGGAATCTAACAATGTAGGTATACTTACCCACCGCTGGAGTAGTTTCTTCGCTAAGCTGAAGTTCTACATCTAAATCGATGAAAAGTCTACTTATACATTTCTAAGCGCAGCATAGAATACAGGTGGTAAACAAAATCATTCAAAGTAGGTACTCTAACGACGAAATTAAAAGGCTAATTAATTGTATAGGGTTTTATAGGTAACCGATCAATGAAGTTGAAGGTAGTAAATGCTAAAACGTAAAGAATGTTTGCGCGAAAAGAAGATATATTCACATTAAACATGCGGAATTAGATAAATGAAGTGATCAGTGGAAAACACCCGGTGAGTCAGTCAAGGCGGTCCTTGCTTGGCGCAACGCCAGATCCGGCTAGGGTTCACACCTTTACATAAGCCCGGAAAACTTATTTACATAGATCATTCTCCTAGCCGTCCACAAGATGCACTGCATTTAATGTAATTCCTCTTATAAAATAGTTTGCTTATTTGTTTTGCGTGAGATACTAGGCGATAATGTGTTCTACACTTTACAGAAATTTGTTACCAAATTTATAATTTAAATTTTCATTCAATATCAACGTGGGAGCTTGGCAACCCTATACCCGAGGCAAGATGAATTCATTGATAAATTGAGTTTGACACGGTTAAGTACGAACCACTTGTTGACGTTGAAAACAATCCGATGTGCGTTAAACGTGTTGTCCGACCAGTCGCTAAACTCGTTTTACACGATCCTGTGTGTTATTTGAGAGCCTACTAATGGCAAAACTAATAATAATTTAGATAATGAAGTACCTACCTATACCTATATGAATACGTTTATATTAAACTCGGGACACGGTACCACTACCATCACTACTATTACCCTATCAGTCAGGTTCTACAGCGGTTCCTAATAAAGGCGCCGCGAGACCTGACCCTCGGCAAGTCCCAAGGAATGGCATGGTAGGAGATTACGGGACAAGAATATACACTGCACCCATACGCACGGGAAACCATCATAATATTTAACATCTATTACTCTGCGTCGAAGTAAAATATAGTTTTCCGTGCGTTAAAGCTGCCTCGACATATTCCATTATATTTGGCCTAACATGAATATAAATATGTATAACTATGATCTTGGCGCCTATGGACCAATGTGTGTCTAAACAACAATTCAAACTGCGAAAGAAAAGAATTACGCACCTAGTTAGGTGCCTACATTATTAATGTTTCAATTGAAAAGTAGATGTGCATGAAATAACATTTGAAATACATTGAGAGAATCTTTTGATGAAATAGGTATAGCTCTATATCTGACTACAATGAACGTGGACGTCTCAAGGTAACTGGCGCTGCTCGCGAATGTTAGTAATGTTTCATAAATACTGGTGGAATTTAGCGCATTAATAGACGGTCGATGCTTGTCGCCGATGTACAATATTCGCATTTAAGTACTATAACTAATATATAGGTAATGTGTACAATGTAATTCACCATACGCATGCTAACATAGGTTCTCTAGCAAGTCTAGCATTTTGATAACGAATTTGTCCCTAAATATCAGCGCAATATGGCTCCAAAATCAACAGTTACTTTCAAACTCTCTTTGATCTAAAGATTAACACAGTAGAAGGTACCTACAAGCAAACTAATTGACTATGCCTAGCCTTGTCAAAACATTTAATTTAGTGACAGTAAAAAAAAAAGATATTCTGTACTCATAAAATGATTTCATGTCATGACGACGGGGTGCAGGCTCGGCGTACCCATCCCAATAACAAGCGCTTAGTAATTTGGCCTACAACATGCCCTAACGACTAATAAGCCGCAGCCGACAACGGAGGCTTTCGTGACGGGAGCGCTCAGATGTACTAAATAAATAACCCTATATTTTCATCCAAGCAAGCAATATCATGACTCCATTCATCGCCTCAACAAATTCACTTCACACTAATTCCATCAGAATCCCACGACGTTGATCCTAAGATTTGAAGTCAACATATCCGGATTATGGTGTCTTGAATGACGCAGCGATTGACGTCTGACGTCAGGTGGGGGGTGGTGGGCGGACGGAGGGCGGAGGGGGCGTCACGTCAGGGCTACAGTGCTATCAAAGCCCAGTGTGCTAAATTACGTTCATGGCCCAATTACTGAGGCATGGGGGAGGTTGAGTATTCAGCGCTTGCTATATACATACATATTATGTGTATATACCTATCTAGATGGCAATATCCATAGGCGTGGAACACGTGTATCGGGATCAACTTTTATACAGAGTGTTTCAGAACTCCGAAATAATACTTAGACGTTTGCATCAGTATCGGGTAAACAACCGAATTGTATAAAAATTTGATCGAAATTCGCCCATGTTTTTCCAGCAATTTTTTTGTCGTCTATATCTATAACTTGTAATATCTCGAGTTCTATGTATAATTTGAGTGTTCTGTTTTGTGAATATTGGTAGTCGCCCCTCATAAGACAGGTTTACACTGCTAAACAGATTTATTGATGTACCCAAAGGCCAGAACACGATACCCGTGACATATGTTCAAAGGCAGCGGCGGCCTTACCCATTGCGAAGCTCCGGGCGGCAGGTCTTTGCGAGGCCCTTTGTCCTTTCGGTGATCGTTTTTTGATGACCATCGGCGAGCGAGCGTAAACTTGAAACTAGAGATGAAACGGATTATCCGGCATTGTTTTCACTATCCGGCCGGATACCGGATCGTAATGCAGTATCCGGCCTTGTTTTCACTATCCGGCCGGATAGAAATTCAGTATCCGGCCTTGTTTTCATTATCCGGCCGGAAGTAATTCAGTATCCGGCCTTTTTTTCACTATCCGGCCGGATAGTAATTCAGTATCCGGCCTTGTTTTCACTATCCGGCTGGATAGTAATTCAGTATCCGGCCTTGTTTTCACTATCCGGCCGGATAGTAATTCAGTATCCGGCCTTGTTTTCACTATCCGGCCGGATAGTAATTCAGTATCCGGGCGGATACCGGATAGTAATTCAGTATCCGGCCTATCCGGCCTTGGTTCTGAAAATATCCTTTCGCTTTCGCCAGGTGCTGAAAGATAACTTCTAGCAAACCTTAACAACTGTGGGTACTGATGCAAATTAACTGACCACCATATGGGTCGTTATTGCGATCGATTCGAGATGTCTTTAAGATATCCGGCACTCTGGCCTGGTAGCTTGCCGAATATCCGGTATCCGGTCAAACCACTATCCGTTTCATCTCTAAATATATAACACTATAAGAACGTAATCTATATCTATACATACATACATACAAATAAATAAAATTGGAGTGTCTATTTGCAATATCAAAATAACATTATTTAAACAAATGCATATGAAAGTATACACGATACCTATAACAAAAATGCAATTTTTTAAATTTTTGTCTGTCTGTCTGTTTGTTCCGGGTTAACTTTATCGATATCTGACATTCCAAGGCGCAGCTTAGGCTACTTTTATTTTAGAAAAAGCATAGGGTTCCGCGGGATGAACATAAAACCATTATTTACGGGTAATCTCCCTTAAGTCCACGCGAGCGAAGTCGCGGGTACAGCTATTATTAAATATAATTGAAGATATGTACGGCACAGCAACGATTTTGTAACTCATACTGCAAGCAAAATAATTCCAAGGTGACTAAAGTTGACGAACGAAATGAAACAAGGGAATTCCTCTAGCGACGGGGATTCCCCGAGCGATAGACGAGCAGAACATTATGTCCCAACTCCCGAGTTACAGACTATATAATACTATACTAGTCCCGAGTGCTATGCGTTTAAAAAACCGATCTTCAAGTGTTTCGAGGCGCGATATTCAAGTAGGTACTACAAAATGAATTTATCAATTATGATTTGAACTAGTAACTAACTTTATTATAATTTACCGTTATTTTATAACCTTAATAAATCATTAAGAATCAAAATAAAAAGTTTTAAATAAAAAAAATCTATATTTTTTTTAAGTTTTCTTGAAGCGAGGCCCCTGCAAGAGCAACGTCCGGGCGATTGCCCTCCTGTTCGCCACCCCCCTAAGGCCGCCGCTGTTCAAAGGTATATAACACCGAAACTATGATAGTTAAGTATAAAATGTCCTTACTAAGCATCCACATATGAGCTACCTTATATGTACCCAAAGTATTATTTCGGACTTCTGATACACCCTGTATATTGCGAAACAAATACTTAAATACCAAGCAGTGGTAGCCTCGTGGGCGAGAACGCCCGCCTTGAACATAAGGGGTGCAAGTTCACATCCCAGGCCCGCACCTCTGAGATAATTTTCAGTTATTAATTTACAATGATTACCACTTGCTGAACGGTGAAGGAAAACATCATGAGGAAACCGGCACGTCTATACAAAGGTGTGTGACGTTCCCCAACCTGTACTGGGCCAGCGTGGTGGACTATGGCCCAAATCTCCCTCCTATTAAGGGGGAATGTTCCCGGTATAATGGCAATAGACTCACCCCAAGTGTGGGCGCACTACAGTGTAGCTATGCCTACCCCTTCGGGGAATACAGGCGTGATGATGTTTTTTTTTATGTAAATACTTAAATATCACGACCTATTCAATCAGGATCTATAGTGAAACAAGATAATGCAAACCTGCCCAAATATTACTTCAAGCATTCAGTTAACTAAAGCATTTTCGTCTTCTTCGTTCCACAATACCTGTTTACGTAACTGGGTGTTAGGGTACATTCACGCGGCTAAACATTTATACTATTACAGCTTTTAAAATAATAAGAGCCAAATAATAGAGCTGCTTCTAAAAATGTCAGCCTACTACCCAGTACCTACATAGTACAGGGGTGGAATAATTATTGTACCTACTCTCTACCCGCTACACGCGTAGGTAGGTAGAGTTATCGAATAGAGGTGTATCCGATACGGATGTCCGCGGTCACCGGCCGCAGCCGGTCCGCGACTGCTTATACAATTATTGGGTCTGATTTTGTAGGTAGACATCAAACTAAACTACACTAAACTATGCGTAGGTATTGCCGTCCTTGTCATGGTCGTAATATAAGAAATAAGACGCCAATATAAACAGTGCTATCAAGTTTTGTTAAGACGTAATTTGTTTAAAACAATATTATCACCATTATACCGGACGTCTTCTTTTATAAAGAGCATATCTATTAAAAAGCTGAGATCAGTAGGTATATTTACGTGCCAACATTAAAAACAGAACGAGTAGATAAATCATTTGTAAGTAGAAACATATTTTTGTTGTCTCTCTATTTAGTGTGCAATGAAAAGTACCTACTCTATCTATCTAAGCTCGCCATTAAGAATTGTAAATGTACATATTACCCACCCTACCTTTTACCTATTTCATTATAATATAATATTAATCTTGAACTAATAGTACAATATTTTCTGTTGACGTTTCCGTATTCTCCACAACATTGGAACCCCGAGAACCATAAAATGGTCGATCGGAACCGCTGTAGTTCACCCCGCTCGCGTGTCTACTGTCACCGAAGTCAATGTGGTTATTTTATTATGTTATATGCCTTTGCCGACTTACACAACAGCATGTACATATTAAGTAAGTACATATAGGATATAACGATGTGAGCACCTACTTCTCACTGAATAATATGACCTTTCATTCAGTTCCAATTTATTTCCTTTGACGCTTGGTGACCATTCTAAGTGTGAGAGAGTCAATGCCCTGACAATGAGTGTCTGAACTCGGCATGTACCTACTTAACGGGATTAAACCATAGATTAAGGTTCACGATTAAACTAAACGGGTGCTCTCTGAGATCATCTACAATCCAATACTAACTTACAAAGAACATCGTATAAAGTAAATCTTCATAATTTAAATTACGGTGGTATACCTACTTTTAACAGATTTATATGAAACCTGTTGTCTTACTCTTATATCATGACCACAAGAATCTAAGTGTATCTAAGTGTAAGAAAGAGATCTAAGTGTATTGTTGTCCAACTTAGATTAGTCTTTTGTTGGCAACAGCATTATCTCGATAAGTTAATTGGTTGTTGGACTCACCGAGGATAACACTGCAAGTGTTGAGGCAGTCCTCCTGGGAGATGAAGTTGTTCTGGTTGCCGCGGCAGCCGCCGTACTCGAAGGGGATGCACATGCCCTTCATCGCGACGAAGGTCCAGCGCTGGAAGAGCCCGCGACACGGCCCGCGGTCCGGCTGCTCCATACAGATCCCTGGTGGAAACGCGTAGAACGAAATATTAGGGTTTAGCTAAATTATACACTGTCTTTTATTATGGTGATTAGAAAGTCAGAAAATTTAGCTAGCGCTCCGTGAGAATATACAGCCAGATCTTCGTAATTTAAAAGCCGATCCTGACACAAAAATATGCAGAATCCTACCTAGTCCGATAGAAGCCTAAAAAATCGGTCAAATTTAAACTTTTCAACCAGTCATATAGGCTATCAGAGACAGGAGGCAAATGAGACTTACACTGCGATGTAACCTAAAAAAGGTACAAAATAATTGAATGGGGAATTCTACGTCATTAGTACGTATGTCTGATCCGATGATGTAAAACGGACGTTCCTTGTACGAAGGTGCCCAAAATGCATCACCCAAAATGCATCACAAAACAAGCAAATGCCAGTAGTTAGTCGTGTGATTGGTACAGTAATGGCTTGCTAGTGTAGCTTCAGCGGCGAGTATTGTTTGCACAACACCCGATTCAACCTCGCGCTACATAATCACGGGAACGTTATAACTATTTTAATGTTTATGCTAATTTGGATCGTTACAATGTCCTTCTTGAGGACGCCTTATATAACCTAACCTAACACTCGCATTACAAGTGAAAGCAAGTAGGTATATTTATTATCAACTATAAACTTATGGACTTTAGGATGCAACATCAAAGAGACCTCGAACCATAATACTAAATGCTATGAATTAAAGCTTGAAAATCCCAACCGATGAGGACGATCATAGTGATAACTTACTTTAGGATCATTATACTTTAGTATTCTAAAGTTATTTATCTATATATTTATGAGTAGGTAAATAATCAAAAAGGTTTGTATCGAATTACTTCCTACTAATCTAGAGAAGGCTGATGTCGAAATACTAGTTATATAGGAAATTAACCAACTCTTTATTACACAACAAAATATAAAATGGTGAATAATTAATTTTAATAAAATCACTTTACTTACATTCTTAAGTGTAAATTATTTAGCAAAAAATTCATAAGACGCGTACTAACCAGTAATTGTTATTAATATTTAATGTAGATGTATTACGCCGGCGCGTATCGGTGTTAGTTAGTTACGAGACGTACGTTTGGCAGTGAGCATGTCGATGGCGCAGTCCTCGCGCTCCCGGCACGGCCGCTGCTGCATGAGCTCGACGCGCGCGGAGCAGTCCTGCTGGCGGTCGGCGGGCACGAGCAGCAGGCGCGTGCGGAATCGCACGCCGCGCCCGCAGGAGGCCGAGCACGGCGACCAGCCCGCCCACGGCGTGGTGGGGCATGCTGGGTCCGACACCCCCGCCGGCTCCTGCTCCGTGCACGCCGGCTCCATGCACTTGCGGTTGTCCTCTAATCAACAGTACGGGGAACTCATTCCTGTCTCTGTAACGGCCTTTGTACCTCAAACGTAAATTAAAATTTTGATGATAACGATGCGGCGTCTACCTGGCACTTTGGGAGTAAGTTTGTTCGGCACTCACTAACGTATTTTCAAATATCAGTTATTTATAGAAATACCGATACAATATGAATGAGAAACCACGAAACTCTAACACGCACTTGCGTTGTGAGATTTAATACGGAATCTTTTAGGTGAGATTTCGAAGCCAATTTGATTGACAAAGGTTTGATTGAATTTCATTTTCTGTTAACTATTTATTATCGGTATCTTCTTGCCTTGTACATGGCAGCAACCTTCTCAAGCTGTACATAACTACCAAATGCATAAGTTCACAATATGTCAACATGCAGACGAGTTTTCCTTCCTTAAGACAATGACAAGGACATGTCTGACAATGGCGAGGAATGGCGATACCCACCGATCTGCGTGAGCGGGCACTTCTTCAGACCCATGTGGTTGATGAAGTGCCTCCGCCTGGTGCTGATCCCGACGCCGCACGTCTCTGAGCACTCGCTCCAGGGTCCCCACTCCGTGGTCTTACAGATCCCGTCGATGTCTTCAATCGGAGTTGCATTGCTGTCCAGGTCTTTCGCGTTGTCACCTCTGTAGAGTTTATATAATAACTAGCCGTGCCCAGCGGTCGAATTAATTTTGATTGTTATATTCAGTTATAAGATAAAATTTGAGGGAAGAAAGCGATAACGCCGCTCGGCTCAATGTGAACACTCACTCGCACTCGGGCACGGGCGCGACGCACATCTCCTTGGAGACGAGCTGGCGGTCGCACGCAAACATCTGCGCCTTCTGCGGCATGCGGTACTCGCGCGTGCGCATGCGCAGCCCCTTGCCGCAGCTCACCGAGCACTCTGACCAGGCGCCCCACTCGCCCACACCGCACTCCGCTGGAATACCGACGCTCATTACAATATGCTCAGACACTGACCCTACAAGATCCTCAGACACGTCGTTATAGAAAAAAAAATTAACGTTATGACAAATGAGACACTATTATATTATAGTGTATGGAACTCTATCTATGATATAGCATTTATTAATATTCAAAAATTAACAGACCTTCTTTCGAGCCATTTTCCAAGGCCTAATTTTGTACTAGGATTGACTCTTAATCTACTATCTGATTTGATTGATTGCCGATATATCATCTGTTTTTCAGATGGTATATGACACTTTAAACGTATCATCTTAGCATAATTTTACACACAGGTACTTGGTAAAATAAGTAATTATTATACCTATCTAGCTCCACGAAATTTGGGATTATTATGATATACTCACGTCGGTTGACCGCCTCGGTATTCTCAGCTTCCTCTACGACTTGCGACAGCAGCACCTCCTCGTCGCAGGAGCGGGAGATGAGTTTCTCCCTGGTGAGGTAGAGTCGCGCCATGGCGGGCACCTCCTTGGCCCCGGGGTTGTAGAAGGGCGCGCGCGGGTCCTCTGGGTACATGGGCGTGATGCGGTACATCTTCTCCCGCGGCACCGATTCCAAATTCGGCGACTGAGATCATATGAACGTTTTGCACGTGGTTCAAGATTGACGACTAATGAATTGTTAGTTCTTGTTAATCGTTGCTCGGAGTGTAGTGCACCAGGGTTTAGTAAAATACTATTTGAATTTTATCTAAATGTTACGTGTGCTTATTGCCTACTCACTATTATCCCCCTGGAAACGCAATATGCTGTAATAACCAATGTATGCATTGCAAAACTCTTTACAGAACAAATGTGTTTTATAAAGACATGCAAATGCATTAAAATTCATATAAATTTGGAGTTTGCAACCTACTTCATATAATGACTGCTTAATCTGACTAAAGGGGATTTTCATTTACCATATAGGAGAGGCCATTATCAGTGCCCGCGTCGTAAGGGAACAAGTCGATGACCTTGGACTCCGCCCAGGAGCAGTCCTTCTGGCAGAGGTTCAGCCCGTTCACCCCCACCACCCAGTCGGGTGATGGACCTGTAATAATCCAATTATAATAAGAACCCTTTAGTCCCAATTTCCGTGTAATAACGGGTAATAGTATCGGGCACAATCCGCTTCATGCTAGGATTTAGGTAAGGTCTAAAAATATAGAAATATAGGGCTAAATGGTTTGCTCTGGAGTCCTTTATAATAAAAGTGTTTAAAGAGTATTACCGAACATGGAAGCGAGAGAGACGAAATGCCTCTTCCTGTCAACGGTGAAGGTGGCCGTCGTGTTGGAGTTGACGCGCGGGTGCCAGAGCCCCTGCGCTTTGACGATGGATCGCAACACGGAGCCCTTTTGGCGCAGCTCGCGCTCCAGCAGGCCCACGGAGCCCCACTCGGCCAGCGACCTGAATATACCAAATCGAGCTAAACTTAAAATGTCATCTTATCGAGACAACATGCAAGTTGATTAGAAAACCTAGAATATCAATATTTAAAAGTGTTCAATTATATAATTCTTGAGGCGAAGTTGAGTGCGCGTTTGGGACATAATTTGTGGAATAGAAGGCATCTCACGTTCACTGAGAATTAAGTTCAAAGCTATAAGAACCTGAATCCGTCGGTAGCGATCTCGCCCTCGCCCCAGAACTTGAAGTTCTTGGGGTGAGTGGCGCCGATGACGTCAGAGAAGTGTGTCAGCCACAGGGTCTGCGTGGGGAAGTCTTTCGGATGGGTCTGCGGCGACCACAGCCCTTCGAACACCATCTACCATAAAACATTAAATTTTTATTACTTTCTAAGGACTTATTGTAGGTTTTATCAAATATATTTTAGCGTGAATAGTCGAATTAGATGGTTCCACTCGCATAATTGAGAGATTCCAGGTTTCATTCCTATCCCGACCGTAATCGTAAACGCTACGAGAATAAAGATGCTAAGTAAACTTCATGATGTTGTTAAAACAAACCTTGTACTTGGCGTCGTCGCACGCGCAGCAATCGGTCGCCTGGAGGGAGGTGTCTTCGCAGACCTGCTTGGTGAGCTGCCCGTCCTCTGCGAACCAGCGGCTCGAGTTCTCATACACTAACGCTCTACAAACACATATAAACTTGTTTTTTACCTATATAGCTGTTTATCAATATTTTGTGAAAATCTGTGCCGTAGTACCTAACCGTGAAGCACTTGCAAGTTGATGTCACGTAATGCTTCAGTATGTTATATGTTGCAATGCTTAAGCTATCAGCGCAGCGTCTTTTTAGGATTTCTTTGTTCATTTGTTCAGAATCAATTGCTTACCTAGCAAAAAAGATTTAAAGATCATTCTAACCGTCTCAGTCATTTTATCTATATATAAGCAAGGTGTGGGAAAATCAGATGTACCTGTTTGACATGAACATGCTGTTCGTCTGGTGTCATTTACATTGACTTATAGTTGCAAACAAAGAAGCATAAGTGTGCTGGAAGTTGAATTAGTAAAAGCCACTTTTTTTTTAAACCTCAAGTGTGCAACTCACTTCAAAAGTACGCAACCGGATCCAGTGGGGGGTGCCTTCCACATGACCTGTACCTCAGTTTTGGGCAGGTCATCGGCCTCTATGACGGAGTTGGTACACTCCTCGTCGAACTTAGAGAGCGTGTCCGCGAAGAGTTGGAATTGGCCTTGCTTGCTCGGCAGCCTGGCCGCGGCCGGATCCAGCGGGTCCAGGATCATCTGGAACCTGCTGAACTGCTGCACCACGTCGTGAGTGCGCGAGCCGACCAGGGTCACTGAGGGAACATGGCGGGATTTTATTGATACGCCATTATACTCGTCATGGACTTCTTATAATAATATACCTACTCAGTCAATTGACGAATAATTTGAATCAAGTCCCTTTGATTTAAAAATCAAATAGCATTTCCCCAGGATAAGACACGCAGAGAATATAACTTTTTCGTGGTCTCTGAAAGTAATCTTTCAAATATTATACAGGATGTTTCAGAAGTCCGAAATAATACTTTGACGTTTGTTGCATCAGTATCGGAAATACACCTGAATAGTATAAAAATTTAATCGAAACTCGACCATGTTTTTCCAACTTTTTTTTTCATCGTCAATTTCTATAACTCGTAATATCACGAGTCAAATGTGAGATTTGCATGGTCTGTTTTGTGAATATTGGTAGCCGCCCCTCATAATTGTAGTTCAGTAGTGTGTTAGACTGCTGTATACGGTCTAAAGGGCAGGACATGCCACCTGTGACAAATAATTAAAGGTGATAGTTAGGTGTTATCTGTCTTCACTAAGCATTCACATATGAGCTACCGTCTATGCACCCAAAGTATTATTTCGGACTTCTCATACACCCTGTATAAGTGAGTTTGTGCTTCCTAGGAATCCTTGTTTTAATTTTCCGCAGTTGTAACAAGCTGTTGTGCTGGGGTCGTCTTTTAACCCAGCTTTTTAACTGATTAAGTGACTACTGCTTTTCACATAGAGCTCATCAATCATTGAAATTATCAACAACATTAGAATGTGTAATTTGATTACCATAGATCAAAAATAAAATGAAACTTTGTTCTTAATTTTCACCACCACGGTAGGGGTTGTACCACCAATTGAGTGGGCTCAATTGCGGTCTTAGTTAAATGTTTAAAAGCTTTGGTTAACTCTATAGTAGGTATCGTTACTTGTTTTTTCCATGTGGAATGAATATTCGTTACTCAATTATACCCAATGATGCAATGTTTAATTAGATCACCAATGAGATCATACTCGGAACAATTTGAGGCGCTGTTCAACCACTTATCGGGATAATGTAAGGTATACATATAAAGTTCCTTCAAAGTTCGATTCTTTATAGAATTTCCGCACTATTAGCTACTTATTTGGTACGTAAGTGCAGTTATTATTAAATCATTTTAACCGACTTCCAAAAAGGAGGAGGTTCTCAATTCGATGGGTATTTTTTTAATGTTTGTACACCGATTACGCTGTGTGTTATGATCCGATTTACGTGATTCTTTTTTTGTTTGATGCAGAATAGATGCCATTTGGTCCCATAAAAATTTAAAATTGTACGGCCAAGCAGTTTTCATTTTATGAACATTTTTATGTTTATTATGATCATTATTTACGTGGATGATGTAGTTATATACGGCTTTTTAAGGAGTTTTCATTTAGGTTGATTATTAGTTTTTGTTTAATACGGATTGTTAACAAACATCGAAACTTACCCCCAAAGGAGTGGAAAGGTGTGGGGGGATTTTTTTTTCGCTGTAAATATTTACTTTTTTAGGGTTGTTATGAGGTGATAATAATTGCATATTTTAAACGATTATTGACACTAAAAAGCGTGAAAAAAAACTAAATTTTTAACAAACAACAAAAACCGACTTCAAAAACCTAGGTGCAATAAAAAGCTAGAAATAACCTTATAATTCATTACATTTGGAGTAGGTGCCAATCTACGTCAGACTAGGCAAATACACACATGAATTGGCACCGACTTATATAACATCTTTTGTACCCTGTTGGCATGAGTTTGCCTGCTTTCTACTTTGTACTTACTTATTAGTGACATTATAATAAGGTGCTTGCCTATAGATAGTACTTGCCTATAGATAGTAGATATCTACTTAAAACATTTGCTTTACAAAGTGTCGACCGTTTTATAGAACACCGCTGAGAACGAACAATTACCAAGTCATACAAATAGGAACATTATAATGTTATTTCATGGTAGAGCTACTACACATTGTTTGAATTGGTTGCGTATCTACCTCCAAACCGCATTGTATGCACGACTTCCTCTATAATTATACGCAGTTACTTAGTTCATACATTAATAATTTCCAGTTAATAAGTATGGGTGCATTTTTATCAAAGTTGCAGTTATCGGAAGGAACTTCAGATAAATTCGCAAAATTAATAAATCTACGAATAGCATTTTACCATAACATGTTGCATAAAGTTTTAAGGAATATACCTTATTCTATTACGTTCTTACCTATCTACTTATTAAATTATGGCACATTTTTGATTTGGCAGTAAAAGGTTAATGTTCCGTACCTAGATTAACGTTTTCATTCATAATTAGATAGCTACCTACATGGAGCCGTAAGTTTTTAGAGAATACGTCTCGTTTAATTAAAACCTGCTTAATTTTATAAAATGAAAATAATTATTAATGAAGTAAGCACGTGGTCCTCTTACCGACATAATTGTTCCCGGGCGCGTATCTCTCCACGTCTCCGTTGATGATGAGCCGGTAGAAGTTGTCTCCGGGAGACTTGGGCCCCGCGTCCAGCCCCGGGCTCAGTCCGCAGCCCCACGCCGCCGGCGCCGCCGCCAGCCACACGCACAACCACAACATCCTATCCTCAGCCACAACTTTTCACCGGTAGCTGTTAGCAACGAAAACATTTAAGCCCTGATAGCGACAAAATTAGGTCGAAAGTTTAATATCAGCATGAGTATATCTATACATAAAAAGCCTAGCCTAGCTTTCATTCAACACAAGACATAACTTAGCGATATTTTATTGACCTTCTGTGCCTATTACTTCTTCTAATAATTCCCCGCCAATTAAAAAGTAAGTAGTAGGTACCCACCCAGGTAATTAACATTTACAATGTATTTTAACGGCCACAGTAATTGCAGATTTAGTTGCCTCTTTATTATTAACAAAGGACATTTTTCTGACAAACTAAAGTCAAACCATGTCGCACATACAAACTTATCATCACTTATACATCATCAGCATTACGCCTGTATTCCCTGAAGGGGTAGGCAGAGGTGCACTGTAGTGCGCCAACACTTCGCCGATATATTTTTGGTCCCAATGTAATAGGGGGCGAGCCTATTGCCATTATACCGGGCACATTCTAAATAATATTCACATTCACATTCTAACGAATTATAAATAATGGATATGAATTATAAATAGTAGACTTAATACTAGAATTTTCTGAAATACGATAAATAATTAAACACACTTACCAGTTACCACAGCTGAAGAGAGCGGAGAGCCAAGTGAGGCGGTTATCAGTCTGTGGCGAACTCTACGCGATAAGGGGTCAAACGCGTCCCCGCCCCGAATGACGGCTGAGATTTCTGCTCTCAAAAAAACAATTTAAGCAGAACATTGACCGAATATTCGAAGATTATAGGCGAGATAAATTCAAGTTAACCAAGTTTTTGAAGCGTTTCCTACATCTATTGCAAAAGCGTTTCAATATTCATCGATCTCATTTATCTGTGGGTCAGTAGGTAAATGGTGGTATTTTGTTGACACTAAACTGAATTATATTAATTTAAACAGACGCATCAACCAATTACCGTCCTTCACATGCGTGACGCATGACCAATATTATTTTCACTCACGAATTTAGTTAGTCGTAATTGTAAACGTGTAAAAATGAGTACCTAAGTAATCTAAGCTACCTATGTATTAGATTTACAATTTATAAGTAACTAATGAGATATTTTATTCTATAGGTAACTAGGTAATTCGGTACTTGTATAGGAAGGTTCAATTGCTCACAACTTTTGTTGGCGTAAATCTTCTACTCAGGTATGTGCACGTAGGGTTCAGTGTGTACCTTGAAATAAAAATGATTCCAATGCTGTATGAAAGCCTTGGTCTGGGCCTGTTGCTGACTCTAGAGTCTCTAGACTACCTACTAGAGCAGACCTACCTACTACTACTAGAGCAGGTACCTCTAGAGCAGTGTTTTTCAACCTCCGGGTCGCGACCCCTTGGTGGGTCGCGAAGCCTCTTTAGGGGGGTCGCGTAGCTTCAGAGGAATTGCAAAAGGTTTGGAAAGCTACTGCAGTAAAAAAACAATACAGTTTGAATTAATTATGTATTTATCCGAACCCCTATTATGAAAATGAATAAATTGTTTGGATTGAATATTAGTCACAAAATAAAATACATGAAAAAAAGCAACGGGTAGGGGGGTCGCGTAATATTTCTTCATACTAAAGGGCCGTGTCGTGAAAAAGGTTGAAAAACACTGCTCTAGAGGTACCTACACACTTCTGCATGTGACTATTCAGCGTCTTACAGTAGAGCATTTCATAAAGAAAATATAGTGAACGTTTTCTTTCGGTAGAGTTACCTAGCCTTCCATATGACCTAATTAAGTAAGCATTATCATCGCTAGCCGGACTCTGAATGATAATGGACATTGCTAATTCGAGCGATACAGGCGGTATATAGGCCGGGCTGGCCCACTGGCCGTTCATTATTATTGCACCTTTTAACGTTATTGTCCTAGCTAACACCTTGACACATTTGGCGCTACATGTAGAGATTAACAAGGTACTACCGATTTAGTGTTCACTGAGTAGGTAATGCACATTGATAGAATAATATCACGCTAGGTTCGTTTTGGGGTAAGCTAGTTGTGACAATTATTAACCGCACCAGCTTACCCCCACTAAGTCAGAACAACTGTCGGTAAATAAATTCAAAGTTTGGTATTTTTATGTACCTTAGGTAGATACATACATGGATAAAACATGTCATGAATTATAGTGGTTCGCTCCCTTTCTTCGTTATAACGAAAGAAAGAGATCAAATAGACTAAGTATTATCTTGTATACATAGCTATTTAGACCTAATTTAGACTATGACTTAGATCTAAGAATGTTATATTTTTGTTTGTTTGTTACTTTTCTCTCTCTATTTAAGTGCAATAAAGAGTACTCTATCTTACATTTTACTTTGGTCAGCTGAGCAACGTTGCAAGATTGCAAGTCACTTATTATGAACTTACCTGTGAAATCCCAAATCTCCGTTTAGATACGTTGGGACAACTTATTCCATCACACTATTCTTAGTTACTTAGACACATATTGGTGTATATTCTGTTGCCACCAAAGTCAATTGTACTAAACTAAGCGTATTGCCGTCCTTATTAGTCACGTAATTTATGAGCAAGATAGCAATATTTTGAATGCTGTCTAATAGCTTGTGTCTAACAGAATCGGCATTTCGGAAAAGTAGTCTAAACACGATAGCAGAGATGTGACAGCTTAGCTAGTCGAAGTGCACTAACCTCGTCTAGGTGTATCGGTCGTGTTGCGCGGGCGCGGCGACGGCTGCAAGTGCCCGCTTCCTGTCCCGCGCCGCTCATTACCCGCGCACGCCGCATACCTGCGCCCACGCACCGGACACAACACCACATACTGGTGACATACCGTGTCTTACCTCATTAATTGGACTCTTCCTTTTACAAAATACTGCTTCTGTGATTGATGTCATCGTCGTGCATGCACTGAAATAATGGCGACGCGACGCTCTCGTAACTGGCGTCACGACAATATAAACAGGCGTCGCGACGCATATAGTTGGCGCCGCGACGCTTATAACAGGCGTCGCGACGCTTTTAGTTGGCGCCGCGACGCTTATAACAGGCGTGGCGACGCTTGTAGTTGGTGCCGCGAAGCTTTTAACAGGCGTCACGACGATTATAGTTGGCGCTGCGACGCTTATAACAGGCGCCACGACGCTTATAGTTGGCACCGCGACGCTTATAACAGGCGTCACGACGTTTATAGTTGGCGCCGCGACTCTTATAACAGGCGTCACGACGCTTTTAGTTGGTGTCGCGACGCTTATAACAGGCGTCACGACGATTTTAGTTGGCGCCACAACGCTTATAACTAGCATCGCGACGCTTGTAGTTGGAGTCACGACCCTTATAACAGGCGTAGCGACGCTTTTAGTTGTTGCCGCGACTCTGATAACAGGCGTCACAACGCTTTTAGTTGGTGCCGCGACGCTTATAACAGGCGTCACGACGATTTTAGTTGGCGCCACATGGCTTATAACTGGCATCGCGACGCTTACAGTTGGCGTCGCGACGCTTACAGTTGGCGTCGCGACGCTTGTAGTTGGAGTCACGACGCTTATAACAGGCGTCGCGACGCTTTTAGTTGGCACCGCGACGCTTAGAACAGGCGTCACGACGCTCATAATAGGCGTCGCGACGCTTTTAGTTGGTGCCGCGACGTTGATAACAGGCGTCACGGCGCTTATAGTTGGCACCGCGGCCCTTATAACAGGCGCCCGACGCTTATACCTATCAGGCGTCGCGAATCTCTTATATACAACACTCCGTATAAGGGCGTACGTAAGTAACAACCGTAAATGTAAGAACTAAGACCTTTACAGTAAAACACACAGTTGCTTCAATCATCAATCATTTAATTCAGTCATATAATATAGGAATGATGCACATTTCAATAGCTTATCATTAACTTACCAAATTCATAACTCACGGCACTATTGTTAGGGATTTAAAACAATTCAAATCATTCAACATTATCGCAAATAAGGTCAGAATCCAATTATAACTAAAACTATATTATGTAACTAAATAATTAAATACTAAAACGAGATTGATAAGGAATGTCATAGCAGAAACCTGACACGGTTGTGTCTGATTTTAATCACATTATGTACCTACTTCTTATTTATATCCAATTTTTCAAATACCTAATATCAAAAAAAAACAAGATAATTAATAATATGAATCCCTACACACACCTGTCGCACTCGGCACTCGTTACCTAAAAATAAATTATTGGGCTCACTTATCTTTAGTTTTATTAAATTGCAACTGAACCCCTATAGGTAAATACAAAAATAAATCCGTTTTACATGTGCCTTTGTTCTGAATTACGCTTTGTAAAGCAATTTTAAATTGACATTGGCTAAAGAATTGTGACAATGTACATTAGGCCCTAACTGTTGACTAGAAAGTATTTGACTAGATTAGAAAACCAATTATGGTCAGACTTCACAAGCAACAGCCAACGTAAACTTAATTTATGAGATCAATTTCCATAGGCTTCTATAAGATATGTATAGTAAGCCGCGACTAGCGTCATGTTACAAGTACTGTACGCAAGTTACAATACCGAGCAGTAATTACATAACTTAATACAATATACCAATCGAATTGAGAACCTTCTCCTTTTGGAAGTCGGTCAATAAATACAAATACACACACCCACACACATAAATAGTTTTCGTGAGCATCAGCTAAAGCTTTGGGCTTACAGCGTAAAAGCAAAATTCGCACTAATCATCTATGACATAACGTTTGATAATGCGCTTTTTCTATGATTGAATACACTTCATTTTGGTATGAGCAACGCGCCTATGGGCCGGTGGCTTAATTCTATTGACACCAAACTGAGAATAAACTTAATTTGACAGCACTAAAAATATTGCCGTCACGACCCAACCATACATTATCGCCGTGAAACGAACTGCAGTTTAGTTTGGTACCAAGAGAATCGACACCATTGATTAATTTAATAGATTTCATAGATTCAAAAATTCGATAAAAATAAGTTTAAAATCATTTTATGCGACACATATCTCTTGATATAAGGATGATTAACCACCCTTGGTAAGTATTTAGAATGAAAATTGGTGTACAAGAAATGCTTCACAAGTAAATTAGAAATTACAATTTACGAAACATATAGTATAATTATCACACAATACACACGACACTGATATATTATAATTAACTTGTACGATGTGATTATAAGGCAGTTGATACACCCTCACGTGGAAATAAGTTTTAACTAATCAATATCTCCTGAATAGTCAGTCCTGGAATAGGAATCCTGGTAGTGAACTGGCACTAAATCTAAACAAATATGCGTATCTGATAAGGTTTTGTGCCGTTCCAAATAGCTCTAGCTTGCCACTCTACAGAGGCGAGCGCGTTTGACTGTTCTTGAAAATGTACTCTGTTACCATAAGGATAAAAATTAAATTTCTGTGACAAAAGCCACGCGCCTAAATGTGTTCCTTCTATGAGTTAATTTTGCTCATTTCGGTATTGGCGAAAAGTTGGTCGCGCGTATTTTGCACAGGGTTTGAGTGAGACCTATTAGTTGGAGCGGCAATACGGTTAGCAGCTAAACATAGTGGAACTTGAATAAGCGACTTGAATACAAAATTATAAACAAGTATCGACTGGCCGTGATGTTCCCTCTCTTGATAGGGTGTGATACGGCACAGTAACGATGGAAGACATTAGAAATAAACCTTCAAGATTTAATGCACGAGTACGTTATTCGATACTACAACTTTATATAGTTCAAGTCAAACTTCAATTTATATTGCTTCAAAAGTTTCGTGATTTGATAAAAAAATATATTGTTCTATGATTTGGTCGGCACTTACATCCTTTTCTGTCGCTTGCGATTCGTTCGTCATCTAAATTTAAAATAGCTATTCAGAATTTTAATAGTATTTATACGTAAACATATTCTATTGTAACCGAACGTCAGATATGAGGTATTTGACTTATTGCATATTTATTCCGTGGTATACATTGTGACTGTGAGGGTGTTGGAGTAACGTATGTGTTATATAGTACATTTCAAAACGTTAAAACTGGCTCCTCGCGATGGTCCAGGATATCTGAAAAACATAATAATACTATTATTTACTTCATTTAACATTCATAAGCGTATGGTACTAAAGATGAATCTGTCGTTTACAACTACACAAACTCTTTAGTTACCTTTAGAGAATTAAAATTCTTTATAGCTTTGGGATAACGCATGTTAAATGCGCCTGACAAAAACAATATAGCATGCTTCGAGTGGACATATTGCTCAGTTATAGGCGCCGCTGTCGCTAAGCCGAAACAGAATCAAATAGGAACATTTTAATATACATGGATAACACTAAAACAGAACTCAGGACACGGTTTTTGCGGTCGGTATGAGGGTGACTTACGGACGTCCGGGTCACTGCGACCGAGGGCAACGGTCCCCGCGCGTCACTAACGGTGACGGCCGGTACGCATCGACAGAATTGATTTAATTGGAGTCAAAGGGCGATTCGGTTAACTCGAGAGCCGGTTTCAATAGTGTTTCGGTCGCGGAGAGCGGCGATCTGACCTTTGGCGATGGTCCACCAGGGCAGCGTGATGTAGGTGAGGTACGCGTTGAGCGGCACCGACTGCTGCCGCTTGCCCTCCTTCCACAGGTGGAAGGTCTGCGTGAAGCCGCGCATCGCCCACAGCGGGTTGTACGCGCCGTCGTCCAGCTCTGCGGCGAGAGAGGCGGGCGTGAGCGGGCGGGCGGCGGGCGGCGGGCGGCGGGCGGCGGGCGGCGGGCGGGCCGGGCGCGTACCGTGCGGGCTGCGGCCGGGCGCGTCGCACCAGTAGTACACGTCGGTGCCGTCCGGCGTGGTGCGGCGCGGCGGCAGCGCGGCGCGCCGGAACAGCGCCGCGCCCAGCCCGCCCGCGCGCGGCAGCGTGGCGTACGCGCGCGCGCCGCCGCCCGCCGCCCTCGAGCCTTCCGACCGATCGGAGGGCCGCCGCGTCACGCCCGCGCACCGGCACGGGACCTCCTCCGTCCCGCGCACGTCCCGCCCGGCCGGCTCGTCGCACTCGGTCGCCGCGGTGGCCAGCTCGCAGTCGTCGGCGCGCGGGCGGCGGGCGGGGCGGGCGGGGCGCGGCGGCAGCGGGCGCGGCGGCGGCGGGCGGGCGGCGCAGAGCGGGGCGGGCGGCGGCGCGCGGCGGGCGCGGGGCGCGACGGTGGCGAGGCAGGCGGGGGAGGAGAGGTCGGGCGCGGCGCGCGCGCGGCAGAGGGCGCGCATGGCGGCGCGCGGGGGGGAGCGCGCCCGCCCGCGCCGCCGCGCTGCGGACAACGGACCGATTCACGGAGCCGAGCGGCCGCCCGCGAGCGTCCCCCGGCGGTGCAGTACCGCGGGCGGGCGGCTCCCCGACCGATAACGCTCACAATGGCCACTTAATATTGTATCCGACCGCCGGCGAGCGTAGCGCGGAACGATTGCACGACACTGAACGCACCGAAGCAAACTTATAAAACA
The DNA here is from genome assembly GCA_914767695.1 of Ptilodon capucinus. Taxonomy (NCBI): domain Eukaryota; kingdom Metazoa; phylum Arthropoda; class Insecta; order Lepidoptera; family Notodontidae; genus Ptilodon; species Ptilodon capucinus. The sequence continues at coordinate 372,431 of OU611813.1, read as the reverse complement.
GAATGATGATACTCTTACTTTATTTTGCGGGACGAGTTTAACTTCAATATAGTTCAATTAGTGATCGGTACGTCGACATCGGGGGATATTTTCGCTTATGGATGAATTATAATAAAACGGAGGGCCCATAAACAAAATATCATAACCCATAAAAATAACATAAAATGCATACGAAATTCAATAATTCTACTACCTCATTTACTAGTCTACGGTCTTCGAAAGTGTAACACGTTTAGTTGCGACGGCGGTGTCAGTGACCCCGGCGCACTCGCAGACCAATGTCAAACTAATTTAAACAATTTAGCTCTATTAGGGCACTCGTCGACATCAATGGAATACTAATTAAATGTTTACCATGTATTTAGAGTGTGTTGTAGCTCGTTACATAACGCGTGTAAACCTAAACCTACGGTAAATGTATGACCAACAGGTCATTAGATGTACTGACCTAAATATAAACCAATCCATATACGACATGATTAAATTTCAAAAAATAAACCACCTCACAATGAACTACAAATTGAATGACAGCTAGACGCTCATCATAAAGCGTCGCGACGATTACTATAATTCGTCGCGACGCTCAATATATGGGCGTCGCGACGCTCACTATAAGGCGTCACGACGCTTACCATATGGCGTCGCGACTCTCACTATAAGACGTAAAGACGCTCAACATAATGCGTCGCGACGCTCACTATCAGGCGTCGCGACCCTCATCATACGGCGTCGCTACGCTCATCATAAGGCGTCGCGACCCTCATCATAAGGCGACGCAACGCTCACTATATGGCGTCACGGGGCGTTCACTAATATGGCGTCGCTTGACAAACAGTAGGCTAATTCTCGTATTTACAAATAGTCCAAGCGTCGCCGCAGTTCCGACCCAGCTCTATCGTAGATCTATCCAAAATTGGTATTCTCGTAATATCAAAACAATGTCTTTTGCACTAAATATCGTGATTTCCGTCGAAAACATTAAATAAATTACACATAAAATCATTAAAATAAATATAAAATATAAATTGAAATTCAAAAAGCACTATTTGTCATGATTAAGCAGAAAGATGCTAAATGGATGCTAAATTGATTCTCGTATAATTTATAAATTAGATTTAAGCGTAAGCGACGATAGCCTAGTTGGTAAAACGCCCGCCTAGAACGTATAGTTGCAAGTTCAAACCCCGGGCCCGCACTTATTTTATTTTTATTTCTTTATTTTTTTATAATTTTCCTTAAAAAAACATTATTTTTATTTTTCTTTTTTGTCACCTCTACAACAATAGATGGCTTTTAAGAGTTTGTTTGCATAAAATAATAATAGATGGCGGTATAGTTCGTAACATATTTTAATTTAAGTTTTAAAATTTTCCTAACGTATTTTAGGAATCGGAGCTCTTTTTAGGCTCCGAGTCTTCAAAATCGTAAAAACAGCTTAAGTTGGAGCACATTAATTATATTTTTCACGAGAACAATATATGTAATCGTCGCAAATAACCTACGAGTGTCCAACGGCATTTTGATTGCGAAATTTGACAGATTTCCGCTAGAAAGTAATTTTGTTGAGCTATGAGAATACCATTATGTCAACGTGGTGGAACGATTGGAAGACGATCAACGTTTTTGCGAACAAATTCAACGACACTTCGACGAAAGTACTAAAAAATCGGTGCCGTTCAAGCTCGATAGACGGATGAGAATACCAAAAGGGCTTGAACGACTAATTCTACGATATCGCTACGATTTTTATTACGAGAATCAGGGCACTGATAGACGGAAAACGTGAGGGTTTCTTTTATATTTTCCTTTTGAGGTACGGAACCTTAAAAATAAATATTCGAATACCTAAAATTGACGAATATTTGCAAGCCTGCCACTCCCATAGCATGCATTATTGAATAATGCAACAAATAAAAAAACTAATATTAAACGGGTACTGACCTTCAACCATTGGTCACCCCGACTGACGTCGCATTCCGTACTAATAACTAGCATCCTCTAACTCTCCCCCAGCTCTAACGCACATTAGGGCGTCAGAAGACGCGCGTTACAATGATTGCCAGTACGAAAACGTACTCTATGTCGATATACATATTGAATTTCTGAGTTAGAAGCCTTGTAATTTCGTTGAAAAATAAACTTTTTCTATTATTCTACCTACATGTACACAGAGTTCGTTTTGATATCGGCCAAATAATTGTAACGTATATATAATGCTACGTAATTAATAGTACGCATTAATTATTAAAGTTACAAACTAATTCTTAACCCGGAATCGTGCATTACGCTGCTCAATTCGCTGATAAAACAGTCACTCTAGCAATTACACAAAATCAGTGGAGCGCGCCGAGCGTCGCGCCACTACCTATAAATAGCTGTATAAGAATTAATTTAAAGTACAAAATTGCACGAATTCAGCTCCGTTATCTGTTTTCGTAAATGCGTTCACACTATTTTGCACTCTAAAAATGATTACTGTGTACAATTACTGCGCGCAATTAGGTATAATTGATTTTTAAAAGCCATTCACGTACTCAGTCGGCGCCGACCTTAAGAGCATTTTACACCCGGCAACATTTCAGCGCGCAGGCCCGACAGTGAGTAGACTGCGCTGCAATCTGCCCTACAAAAGATCCGCTGAGCGAATGTATCGCGTTTGAATGGCAAGGGCGCTAAGGGACTTGCGTACCGGTTCGATTGCTTCGCATACCATTGAGAAGCTAGTACTCCGTGTGACATTGATGGTAGTGTATTTGAGTGAGTTACGTGTCAGGTCCCGTGTAAGGGTAGCCTTACCGTCGCGCAGGTCCCCGGCCTGCACCTCGGCCAGGCCGGGGACGAGCGAGTCCAGGCCCTCGTTCTCGGAGCGGCTCTTGTCCTTCGCGTCGCGGGTCCGCCACCCGCCGCGCACGAAGTTGTTCAGGTTCGCGCTCGGGTCGCTCAGACGACGCTGGAAATCACAAACGGATAATCACATACCTTATAAATTAGCCCGTATTCCCTAAAGTGATAAGACGTGTTCTATGTAATGAAATTTAAACTGTAGTCCACCATGCTACCCTAATGCCGGTTGGCGAACTTTACATGACTTTAAAGAGACTAAAAATAACCGTCAAAAAATAATACACCCGTAGTGACCTGGATGACATTGCTGCAAAGCAGAACGACCAATTTCAATAACAGATGGCGGTAAATAAACACTACACTTCATGACATGCATGACTCTTAAGCGGCTTTCAGACTACGCTATAATATATAGCACAACAATATCGCGCACCATACAAAGCCAATATATAGTACAGTACAGTGTGAACTTGGCCATAACAATGTATAGTGTGCGATATGCTATTATATTATAGCGTAGTTTGAAACCCGCTTTATCCATTACAGCCTGAATCGCGGTATTAAAGCTTGCAACCAATAAACAGTTTAGTGGGGGATAACTGGATAACTGGCAGACCGCACCAATTACAAAATAGTCAACTACAATATTTACAGTAGATACTTTTTATTATTAGCTGATTACTGCCAGAGCATTGGAGTTATTAGGAATAGTAGTGTTGTCGTCACCTGGTGTCTGTATATGAACATCTCCTCGGGGTCGTCGTCCCAGTCGCTGTCCCACATGTCGGTGGCGGCGAGGCCGGGCTCGGAGGTGGGCGTGTCGAGGCCGGCGGCGTGCGGCCGCGACACCGCCATCTCCGCGTGGCCCTTGCCGCTGGGGCCCTTCATGCGCACGAACTCGCAGCGCGCCGCCGCCCGCCCGCCCAGCAGCCCGAACGACATGCGCTGCGCCACCTTCGTGGACAGCGACGTTTGCTGCGGATGGTGTTCAATTATTTTATAGTCATTATTGTGATCGGCGGTATGTCCGAGTTTCGATATGTCAACATAAGGTAGTACTACCTGTTGTTTACTTGTGTACACAAGTAGATCGTGAACAGCGATACTGTCATGTCCGACATAGTGAAACAGCTATAGTAAAAGTAATGAGCCACACTTACTACAATTGATAATACGCTGAGCCCCGCGCGACACGTTTAAGAACAATTATAAATTAAAATCAATTGTCTTAATTACGCAAAGGTTATTAAAGTTCTCAGTTACGTTTCGGGCCAATAATAAAGCTTCAATACAACAGGTGTGGAATGTGGAGCAATAAAACTATCTTTAAATGTTATTAGCTCCAATTTGATCCGTAAACACATTTATGTCTATAACATCATACCTAATCTTATCAAATACACAAAAGAATACACGAAGATAGTGATATCTGAATATATTTCTTTCGTATCATTGCACGGAGATACGTGTACATATATTTAGTACCTAATATATCCGAGGGAGGGCTCCACAATACATTAACAGCGGCAACCTATATTCTGTCCAATCTTTGGATTTGCCTGTCAGTTTTCAAAATGTTTGCGTCCCAACATTCATGTGAGTTAACCTTTTACTAAGAATAGAACTGACAGAGCAATCTCTCCAACATTATTTTGATGACAACTCCTAACTTATACTAACGATGTGCTAACTATCGCATAGCTCTACCTAAAAAAAAAGCGTTGGATACAATAATCTTCACTAACAAAGTGTTGACAAGGTACCTGGTGAATTAAAACTCTATGTTAATGCGCTTAGCATTGATATTTCCGAAAATGGAAAATATGACAATATTTTTCAGTATATGTGCATACAGTAAATAATGCCCTCAAGTCAGTGTTAATGCTAGTCGCGTGTACTACACGATGTAAGCGGCGTCTATTCGGTCGCGAGACAGATCGAGACCTATTTTTATTCCGGTCAAGAGTTCCAATAAAACACGAAACTCGGTCAATGTAAGCGGAGCCGCGACAACTGACATTTTATCATTTCACTATGTGTAGGTACTAATGTGTATATACTAATACAATACGTTATTCTAAAGCCATATTAGGCTTTTCAGTTCAATTAGTCGTTGCCATTCTTGTTACGGTCGTAATGTATGAGCAAGACAGTAATCGTTTAAGTGCTCTCAAATATAGTTTGGTATCAAAAAACTCGGCATAATTACATCACGTGATAGAACAAGTTATCCATAACACCGGTGGTGAGGTCGCGAAGGCCTCCTATGCGCGGATCGCCTTGACAATAATGAGCTAAATATGTATGTCTAAGCAATTCCGGCTTAGCCGACCTCGCCGCCCGAGTCTCGGCAGTTCGGATCATGCCTCTCATACATTGCATTATATGTTTAAAACCCACATTCCACACACTTCGTTATACCTGTTTGCTTGTAGGTGAGCATTAATATATCTACTCGGCGAGTATCGGACCCACAGTAGCCGGTTTTTCAGATTAAATTAACAAAGGAAAAATAATAAGGTGCATGTTACAGTTTTCCCTTTTTTGGCCGTTATTTATATGATAGTAGCCACGGACAGCATTGCCAACAGAACATATAAACAGGCAAGTGGCATGAAACTGCTTAATGTGAAGAAATACATAAAAATGAAATACGTCAGTAACCATGAGCCAACACGCGTAACCACCAACTTAAATACCCGTGAATAAATATATTAACGAAAATAATCTGTTCACTACCGGCGCCAGCTGTTAAACAAAACAAACTAATTTAAATATGTTTTAGATCTCTTCTCAGTCCAGGAGGAAGGGTACTCCTTGCCTAGGCCGCCGACAGCCGACAGCCAACAATCTGTCAAGCAGTCATACACGTCGTATGTTTGTTTACCTTTCATTAACACAAGCGGCTGGGCCGGATCCAAATAAATAATAACAATGACAGGTCGGCATGAAAGATCAGCGCGAGTCAAATGTGTGCCAGATCCCGGCGATATGAATAATGGGCGCGTGTGCTCGGACAGCCCGGGTCTTTAACCCTGGAGTCGACCAAGCCACGGGCCCAGTCTCCCTTCACCAGATTTATGATTGATCGATTCGATCCGCCAAGAATATGACTTTATAGACTAGATAAACGCAAAATAAAGTGTACCAAAAAGACCAAGAACTGAAAAAAAAAATATATTATTGTTAATTAAACAGGATGTTCTAGATAGAAAGAGTTACATTAGCTGCACCGATAAAGGTAACCTCTTAAATAATATTAAAAATAAATAGATAAATCTAACCTCTTAAATTGCAAGGTGATGAAAAATGGTTAAACGTCCTATAGATCGCAGGGAAAGGTTATTATGACTTAAGCGACACTTTTGGGCGATAATGTCTTAAATACATATTTGGAATCGGCGATTTTTTCTGCGTCGAATGAGTATGCGCTCCTGTAAAGTTAAAATAATGACGCTTGACTTAAGCGTCATCAATAGCTTATCAGCCCTCGATATAGGCCCCTATAAACAATAGGAGCAATGCAGTACCTATGTCCTAAACTTCTACGCAACGGGAATATAACATGACACGGCACACGCACACGGCACACGCTTTAGTGTTATCAAAGTCCCGAGGAACAACATCCAAAAAGGTACGACTTTGATTGATTGATGACCTTTTAATTGGCACATTTGTCATGCCACACTGATCGGATGACCGGATCTAATTGGTTTATGACGTCACCAGTAGACGGTTTGTGTAAAGTTGGCAGTAGTACCAACCCGCGAGAGGGCGCCTCCTGTTTCGAATTTCGCCCTAATTTCTCCAGCCGCCACGTCGGCGTCGGCGCGCCCTGAGGCCTCGTAATCCAAATGCCCTTGTTATTACAGGGCTGCGATTTGGCAATAACACGTATTTATAATGGGATCGCTTTTCAACAATATTTTCGCCAACTTTTAATATGGGAAACGTAAAAAAGTCGACGCTGACTGCTCGGGACTCGTAAAACTTTTAACAATACCATGATGCTATTATAATCACCTGTAGCAATTTGTATTCTTTGCTTTTCTTTACGGAATGCAACGTACATTCCGTAAATCAGGAAAAAGAGGACTTTGACCGATGGCCCCGCTAATTATGGATCTAATAGTGACTGATAGATGAAGAAGGCAGAATGTTAAGTTTTTGTCAGCTACTTGAGATTGCCGTGTCAGCCCTAGGTGTTGTCGCGCGCTAGTGATTCCTGGTTCAGCGGGTCTAGATGAGCGGCGCGTGGGCGGCGGGTGACGTCACGGCATCGACAGCTAGCGTCACCGACTGCGCCACCCCTGCTCACCCTCACCGCATCTATCACGTTATAACTTACACACGCTACACGTGAACTGAGTTTTGACAATATCGCTAGTAAGTTCCATTCCTGTCCTCGTCATATATTTGCACGGCGACTGTATCAAGCACATGAGGAAATAGCAAGCGTAAAATACGCGTAAAGCATCATAGTTGCGCTAAAGCTCTTTCAATTCGGAGAAATGGTGCTATAGGGAAATATGACTAAGCATTCATTTCTACTTAAGCTTGCGCCCTTATAGGTACGATCTTATCGAACGTATTTTTTTACTTATTCTACTTCTGTGTGAGATGGGTTCGTGAAATTGACCATTTATTATTGCCTGTCATAATCGATCCAAGAGTCAGTAGCAGTACCTGCCAAATGGAATTATTATTAACTATTACTACTACTATTATTAACTAGACAAGTTTCATAAGGGATACGGTACAAGTTTAGAACACACGATACCCGGCTATATCCTATAGGTATCCAGCTCGTATTCATTGGTAGAAAATTGATACAATAGGTAATACAATTATGGAAGGAATGAAGAGCGAACTGTTATCGTAGACGTAAAACACCTCGCGGCCGAGGTTGTCGGCCTTATTGGTTTATAATAATCGTTATGTTTACAGCACACATCGGCTTTGTGTTGCACGTAGCGTTAGAATCCATATTGTGAATGTAGATGCATAATATTATGATGACGTAGCATGTGACTGGCACAATTCCTCGCGCGCGGCGGACGCGAGCCGCGACGCTACAGGTAAGGTGATCCTTCCGCTGTTTAATGACGCTCGCTGCCGTCATTACATACCTATGTCATTTCTTAACTGTGTACTTGTTACTTAAAGTAGGTACCTATGTGTAAAAAAGTCTAGTCATTTCTTATGCAACTTAAATTTAACTGTCGCTAAAAACACATGCTGCTTCTCTTCTCAATTTTTACCGTACAATAATACACGAATAGTACAAAGTAACTTGTATTTCTTAATAGATCTTACGTCAGTTTATTGCATATAAAATGTCTTAAAAGCCAACCTTGTACCCAACATGACGAGTATCAAAAATATGAAAATATAAACAATGTTATGCAATATTTACAAGTGTATCAAGTTAATATTGGTTTCGTGGTCGATTTGCACCGGTCGCACTGAAACTTCACTCAGTACACATTATTATAATTATAATGATGTTTGCTTTATCCTGTTAGTAAGTGTCAAAATAACTGGTAACAGGTAAAAACAGGTGAGTCAGAATTATTATTTGTTTAGAGCGCACTACCTATCTGACAATAAAGTGTAATAAAAATATTATGAAATTTGTGTTATTAGTGTAGTTTGATGTAAAAACAAGTAGAATTGAACTCAAGTAAATTTGAACTTGCGTAATTGCGGTTTACAAATTTCGTGTAGCTCAACATGCAGAGATCGTTTTATCATTTCATTTTACACACACCCATTTTATACAGATCGTATAACTCGTGTGAGATGGTACACTTAAGTTCTTCTCTTACACTAAATACCCAAAAGCAATCCGGATTGCGATACCGACATTGGTATGATTTTGATCGCGATACTGGGAATACTAATGTGGTACGAATCAGAATACGTGTGCTGACTGATGTAGCGAGGCCTATTTAAACTTCGATCGAGGGATAACAGCGCATTGGAATGGATACTCTTCGGCCGGCAGAGGAGCAGACTCATCAGATCAATCGAATCATGAATATAAATAAATGCCATGTAATGCGTGTATGTAGTTATTGAAACCGCGGGAGAAAGCTTCTACGGGCGAGGCGAGGGTGGCGGCGGAGTACTTATTGCTGGGATTAACGAGCGCGACATAACGACACGATAGTGACGTGACGTCACGCCCGAGAAATCCGCACGTCGTCACCGCCGATAAAGACAAGAACAAATATTTTGGAAATTAACATACGCACCAGTCGACAAAATATAATAATGAAATTTGCTAGTAAAGTATCCGAAACAGACATTACTATTATTATTTTAATTTAAAAAACGATGTTACTCGACACTAGCTGAAGTCTCTCCATTGTGTAGACAAGCGAAACAAGATGATTCCCGGATGAACTTGTTTGATATTAGCAATAAAATAAAGTGATATCCGCAGTAGTATAAAATGGTCTTCAAACGGCTTTGATTGAAATTGGCATGTCTAGAAGTCGACCGACTCATAACTTCCCAGATTGAGCCTACCAATCGGGCCAGATTTCTATTAAATGACTGACAACGCCGTCGCTTCAATTTTCCTTGCAGTAATAGTAGCAGTCGAGCATATTGGAGGGTGGTCGCAACGTCTTCGAAGAATAATTCCTTCTCTTTTTATTTATTTATATAACTTACTACTATCTTTACAGGCAACCTAATACGATAGAGTAGTGACTTAAAGTTAAAAGTAACATAATTGACTATAAAATATTCAACGACATTATAAAACTCAATGTTGATCGTACGGAGCGCACGTGACAGCGGCGCGCACTGCAGCAATTTAGTGCGTGTTCGCGGCACCATCAACAGCGGTGGTTGCCGGCGACGAGACAAAACCTTTTGTTCTTATTAATAAGATCTGTGGTGTGAGCAGGACGGGACACGCTGACATAACGTAACGTTATGCTCACTCTTCTGGACTGCTACGAAATAACGCCTCCCCCCCCCCCCCCCCCCCCCAATAGTACAAGTACTTAATGCTTACAAGTAGTGTCAAAGGTCGGTGACATCCTATACAGGTGTCAGAAGTGTCGTCCCGGCGACGGCTTTGTGTTGCGACCTCGCCCCGGTTACGGACGAAGGCAGGATCTGATTCACTAACCTACTCACATTCTACCCAACACTATTATGTACGGACACCTGTTTGAATGTACGTGAACATTTGACAGGAAATGTCGGTGTCTTACCTTTGCTTTGACATAATTAATTACCATGTGTTTTTCTAAATATACTTGGACCTAATCTAAAAGGGAAGGAGTTATAAGAAAATCTAGTCATACATACTATACACGAGCTGAAATGTCTTATACTTCCTATATAGACCCCGGATGTAAAGAGTTCTGATTGGATGTTAGCAGTTTCATTTTAATTAATTAACATTGCTGTTATCTCCTTATCGGCGTCAAGATACGCATCGTATCATGTTATTTAAATAATATGGCAGGAACCTTTACAAACTTTCCCTTATTAGGGCCCGATATTGTGAATCCTAAAAGATAGACAGAACGCCACTGATTGGAGAGGTCACATTGCTATGATATGTCACACAAAGATGAATAAGATGTGAGCAACTCACCCGGGAGTCGTAGACCCTGGTGAGAATGTCGTATCGGATGGAGCCGAGGAAGATGACGGCCTGCGCGGCGCAGCCCCGCCCGCGCGCCACCAGCTCCACGCAGACCATCTCACCGTCGCGTACCACTATGTCGCAAAACACCTACACACACATATATACAAGAATGAGTCATGGACATATCATTTATAGGTATGGGAGCAGTGGTAGCCGAGTGGTCGAACGCACTCCTTGCAATCAAAGTAGGCATGTTCAAACCCCGGCTCGCACCTCTGGGATTTATGTGCGAATCTCATTTTCATCCGAGATTATCACTTGCTATGAAACGGTGAAGGAAAACATCGTGAGGAAACTTGCACGTCTGAGGGAACTTTACTAGTTCTCGATAGATGTGTGAAGTCTGCCAACCCGCACTGGGCCAGCGTGGTGGACTATGGTCTGAATCCCCCTCGCATTGAGGCGAGGCCCATGCCCAGCAGTGGGACGTTAAAAGGGATGTAGTAGTAGTTATATAGGTACATAAGGGAGCATAGACAAGTTTAGTTTTTTTTTCCCTTATGATACTACCACATTAGAACGCGACCACGGCCAAGAAGAACCGCCAACAAAATCAGCGGGCTTGTCTCTTTATACTGTGAACGCGCAAAGGCGCACAGTGTTCTTCAGCGAGACGTTTAAAAATATACTTTGAGTTTAGGGGGTTGGCTGATATCGTAGAAATGACAAAATAGCGTTCAGGTTAAAGTAGGAAATTGTTTTATAGTCCACTTTTAGTGTTATTTTAGTTATCCGTGTGTTATCAGTCGGGCCACAGTAACATGACAATTTGATTTTTATTTTAATCGAGTTTACAGCTACATAAGTGATAAGATATCCCAGATAATTAAGTACCCGAGTAATGCAACTCATTCCCAATTCACACTTTTGGTACTAATCGCTATAATTTATAACCCATTTAACATAAGTTTACAGTAGATGTACCTACACCGGCATGCTCCACTTATCAACACCTTCAATCATGATAAATATGAAAATTGATATGAAAAACCATTATCAAATATATGTCGACCTCAGGCTCTAGCCATTTCACATCGGCGTACGTATGTGCTGATAAGATTGTACCAAATAAAACGCTTGTTTTTAAAATATAATGTTGAAGAAGTTGTTCAGTTCATCTTATAAAGAAAAAATTTCATATCATTTAATTTAATGATACGATTAACTCGCAATTGATGGAAATTGCAATTCCTCTACAAACCATTCACAAGGGCATATTACGGACAAGTGTTAGGACCACATAGTGTCAATGTAAATTTTAAAGTTTTATTTGGTACGCACTGCCCTAAGCTGTCTCCTAACAACGTGTAACATGCAGGCAGAGCGTTTTCAATAAGGGTTTGGCAATAGTTCCTCTGTATTTTATATTGCATTGATAAAAATCCTAAAGGTTAAAAAGATTAAGAAGTCTACCAGTTGTCTGAAAACAAGATAAGAGGTATAGATCTGCCATCGGTGAGAGCTCTGACAGGCGGTGGACGCTAAACATTATTATTATTCACATATTAGTTTATTCTGTCCCGTGATGCAACAACACATTTATATACTTGTTTATCGATCTAGGTGTCTATTGGCTTGATATAACCATCACCTCATACCATTAATCACAAACTTAGGTCCGTATTACAGAACGTAACTCAAGTTCAGTTTGATCCTCAATTAGTTGATCCCTGTTTATGTATAGAATCAGTGCTTATGTAGTGGTAATCAATACTCAAGCCTCAAATCTCAAGCAGCTTATGCGTATTGTCTATGCGTCAGCCTGTTTTCGTTTACGATTTATTTTATTTACCAAGTTTGTTCTGATCTTCACTGGATTATCTGATATTGAAATATACCATTAGAGACAATAATTTATGAAATCAGCTATATTATGTTGGTCCTGAATAGTACAATCCCCCATTTATTGATGTAAATTAAAGTAATTTTGTAAGCAAAATGGTCAAGCTTAAAAGACTTGTATCTATGGCCATAAATTATAGATATGGTGCTATACAAAATGTTGTTATGTCAAATATGTGAAAAGAAAAACTCGATAGCGCGAATATTTATACCTGAACAGAACAAAAATTGACATATCATACATACAATGACAATCTACGCTCAAGCGCGGTCTCGACCACACTTGGGTGATTACAGATCCAATCACTGCTTGAGTTTATTTCACGAACTGAGTAACTCAGCTGAACTATGTTCGATAAATCTATGCTTGAGGGACGTTCTAAAATTAAAACTTGACTCAAAACTAGTTTTAAACAAAGATCATGCTCATGCTTGAGTTTCCTTCTGTAATACGGACCTTAGATTAGATTAAACGACTAAATATGTTTTCTCAATGTCTTCTTCATGATAATTAGATTAACCTTACCTAAATCTATGGGTACTATTTAATATGCCTAGTTAAACTTTACCAAACCAAAAAAAATGTTATTATGCTTCTATTTGGTAGATAACGGTTTGGTTCCAACTGTTTAAGGAAAACAAATATGCATCTACTAAAATATTAAATTACATGTATTGTTAGCTATAAATAGAAGCAAGAGTTTCAACTGAAAACAATAATATATGATATCACGCGAAATGGTCCTTGTTAACCCGAGTGCGCCAAGCAAGGAGGTTAAAGTTGAGGATTTCGTTAAACTTCACTTACGTATGAATAAATTTGTTTTGAGCACACATATTCCACGTTAGTGTCCAGTATATATAATATACAGCCAGTAAAAGCCTCGTCGTATTAAATATCTCAACTAAAATATTATAGTTGAATATAGAAGTTGAACGTATTCATAACAATTAACGTTGGCTTCCATTACCATCGTGGATTACGTCATGCGGATCGATTAGTAATACCTGCCGGCAGCGAGTTGCACAAACTTAGCAACCGTGGCGATAACTTTTGTTTATCAGAATAAACAGATCCGCAAAAACAGCTTCATTCAATACAAGGGCAACGAAACGGTCGCTGGTTCTGGTCCCGAGTTACATCTGTTTTTGTTCACTGTCGGCCGGCTGCGATCATCTCGGCTCGTACTTTCTCTACCTAGTAACAAGGCATTCCTACCAATAACGAGATAGTAGCTACTAAATAGCTATTTACCTACGCTAAAATATACAGGGTGTATCAGAAGTCCGACATTATACTTTGAGTACATATACGGTAGCCCATAATATGTGGATGCTTAGTGAAGACAGTTCATACCCACCTATCAGTTTCCGAGTTAAAGACCTTTGAATATTTGTCACAGGTATGTATTGTCACCCTATTGACACAAGGTATCTTAACCACAAAACAGAACATGGAAATTTTACATAGAACGCGAGATATTACGAGGTATAGAAATTGACGACGACGTAAAAAACATTGGAAAAACATGCTCGAATTTCGATCAAATTTTTATACCATTCATTCAGTTGTACACCCGATACTGATGCAAACGTCAAAGTATTATTTCGGACTTCTGAAACACTCTGTATGTAGATTACTGCATGTTGTACAAGATTAAATATTAAACTATTTTATTTCTATGACGGAATTATCGTTAGCCACGTGCGTGACACAGTGATAAAATTCGATAGAATTGGCAATAACTTTATTTACACCATCTTCTAATTGAACTTCACAAACTAAACATAAAACATAAACTTCATTCGAAATATACTGCTATGGAGCCGTTTTGGACTCACCTCATTAACAATACTTATTATGATCATTAAAACCTAAGCTAATATTACAATGTAAATATTACTCTATTACTTGTAGGTATGAGGGGCATCCCTCCTCCTCATTTCGTCAGCTGCATACTGAGAGTCGAGCCGAGTCGAGATGTAACCTTGACCGGAAACAGCTCGATAGCCTCAAAGATGGATTTTACAACAATTTAACATGGTTTGGCTAAGCACTTTTAATTTTATGAACATTTTTATGTTTATTACGTGGATGATGTAATTGTAGTTTGTGTACGGCTTTTTTAGGAGTTTTAATTAAGGTTGATTATTAGTTTTTGTTTAATACGGATTGTTAACAAAAATCGAAACTTACCCCCAAATGAGTGGAAAGGGGGGGTGTGGGGGTGATTTTTAATTGGCTGTAAATATTTACTTTTTTAGGGTTGTTATGAGGTGATAATACTTGCATATTTTCAACGATTATTGACACTAAAAAGCGTGAAAAAAAAAATTACAAAGAAGAAAAACCGACTTCAAAAACCTAGATGCACTAAAAAGCAACCTACGTCGGACTAGGCAAATACACATGAATTGGCACCGACTCCAAATGTAATGAATTTCTGTAATTATAAGGTTATTTTTAGCTTTTTAGTGCACCTAGGTTTTTTGTTATTACACATAAATCCATTCCTACATGTATAGTAAACCCCCCTCCCGCCTTTTGTATTCCCTTTTAGCTTTGAATGCAGACCAGTTGTTACAATTATAATATTATCAACCTTTGTTACGCATAATGATATGCTAGCTATCTCATTACATTATTAATTGATCAGATGGGCCTTGTCACAGTAGTACACCTTTGTTATGAACAATAAAAAGTGTAGAACAAGCGACCCATTACAAATACTTCCTGTTTAATCTAGGAACATACTTATTATAATAACATATTATTGTAAGTATTATTAAAAGTAAGATAACGAAAGCTTTTCGAAATCTTCAAGTCGCGCTTTCAGAACACGTGTAGAGGTAGAGGTCATCCACAAGCAAACATCGACTTATAGTCATCATCATAGCGTATAGCAATCCCTGCTTGGATCAAATGTCTATATCCAGACTTTTCAGCCAGCTTTCTGCGTCAGCGGTGAAGTTGTGCAGCTCGGCGATGCCTCCGGGAAAACAGCGAAGTGGGCTTTCATTCACAACGTTTGGGCAGGTGCTAGTAGTACCGACTTATAGTGAGTAAGAAGAATCAGAAGACGAATATTCGTAATGTGTATCAGAGACGGCACCAGAGTGTGTAGGTACAGCGCACGTCACTTGTATGACTCACCACCGATATCTATAGTCTTACTTAGTGTTCGTTAACACGATAATAACTGATGAATCACTAATTACCTGCTTTATTTCCGAAAAACTAACAATCCCTCCTCTAAGGACCTTCGACATTTTGTCAAAGTCCACCCTTATCGGCGAAGTCAGAATATGATAAAATAAGTCTAGCTAAAACAAAAAACCGAAAATCGACCCCAATACGTATATAAAGAAAACAAGCTTTAAAATAAAATACTTAAATAGTTTTTTACAATTATAAAACTGATCAAGGATATTATAGGTACTTACTATAATTGTCTAATAAAATGTTTGATTGCACATGATAGAGCGAGCCAATAATAGGTCATGAGTTCAATGGCGACAGTTTACCGACACCAAATTAAACACTACTATTGCCTCTAGTAGGTATTACGTGTTGTGAACGAAGACGGCGGTTTTTTCATAACTATAGTAAAAAACCTTATATTGTTGAACCACCAAACTGAATATCTCGCTTTTGTTTTGCTTAAATTAAAACTTATTCAAAAGCAAGAAAAATATTTTGTTATTTAATCTTCCTCATTGACATATACTTAGGTAAGTGCATAATATGTACTAGGTGGTGGGTACTAGGGAATCTATGTATACTACATTGTGCTGTGTTACCTACAGATCAAGGTGCAAGTCAAGACACAATAGATACACGTCATTCTCTAGAAGGTTCGACACTTTTAATAACATAATACACAAATACTGAGTCTGAAACGTAGGCTTACCAAAAATTAAGTGCTAGAACAAACATATAGTTTTATTTTTTATTGCAGCTTTCGAAAATCATTGCCCGCCATACTCAACTGTGCATGTAGATGAAATTAATATTAATTATATGACCCCGTGTTTCATGGCAGATCAGAGAACCAAAAAACCATATATTAGGTATCTCTACACATACGAGTAAGGTCAAAAATTTCGAATTAAAATTAGAACGAAACCCCTATCTGGCTAGCACGCGGGCTAACTCAACACAGTCATATTATGTCGCACTAGCTCACTCTTGCACAATCATAATTCATACGAGAGAAAGAGACAACATTGACGTATCTCACATTCCGTATCTCACAATCCGTAAAGTGGGATGCCGGCGAGACAGACACAGAGCTCGCCCCGCGTCCTTCACAGCACCGAGCGAGATAAATACAGACATTAAATGAACATTACAGGGATACTGAGCTAACGTGGACGCCGATCGGATTTAGCGACTGACCACAAGCCGACAGCCACCGCAACCCTGCGGTTACGATTTATCGCAGTACTCAACATGAGATGAGTCATTGTCTTCAATAAACTAACTGACAAAGTTATGTAGATACCTACAACTTATTTGTCACTAAGTAGATACAAATAATTTAAATTGGATACAAGTATCATGCCTTCATTAGTTTAGTCTCCGGAAGGATTTAGGCAAATATAACTGCATGCAACCAACTGCATAGTTGTAGTATGGGTAAGTATATGAGGTCGTGGGAACCAGCAGCACTATAGCCTTTCTGACCACAACAATGTGTACATTGTGTTCCGACACAATAATGTTTCCTCACGCATCCTTCGGAGGGCGAACAATGATTTGAAAAGGCACCTATGCAGGCAGACATAGATAATTGTAACCTATAACAAATACTCTTAAATACCGCTCAGAAAATTGGTTTCGTTTAAAAGTTTGGTTACTAAATTTAAGTCCCTGAATTCGATCCGGAAGCATGATAAGTCTACAGTTTCCGGTATAATTGTATTAAGTAAATGGTTTGGTATAGTTAATAAGTACAGCTGTAGAGTGCGAAAACGAAGGTACTTAATACGAATAAACATTTTAACAAGTAATTAAGTAACAGTAAGTTGCAGTTATTTTTCACTGTGACATCAATGATAAATTAATAATAATTAATTGTGTTATAAAAACATATGTTACAAAGGTATTGTCTTGCGATTATATCGTTACTTATATTAGAACCTAGTCATACTGAGTCAGTGAGGCTGATTCAGATTTCTACACTGTACATAAACGGAGTTACCTAGAACATCTAAAATTAAACGAAAACAAACAGGGGAGACAGTTAAGAGTGCGGCGCGCGCGCAAGGTCGCGCCATCCATATTGACAGAATCGTCGAAAACGACTCCCACGCAGCTGATATCAGCACTAACACTAATTAAACCATTTAAATTAAATTATTCATAACACCGGTTTGATTCCGGTCATTATGAATAGTTCAGCTTACATTACTCGGGAGGTGGGTATTTATATTTCCTAAGTATTATGCAATAGTTCAGGCACCTGTATTTTCTAGAATAGTATAATGATCACCAGGAAGCTACGTCTTTGTAATAATACCCGGCCTTGATCTTGCACACTAAACATAGCTTTCGTTTCTGCTCGACAGATTTGTCTGGTGCTTAATTAATTCTCCTGGCATTTTGATTTTAATGACACTCTTGACTGAAGAATACAAGGCAGATAGTAAAATGGAGCAGTTATCTCATAAAAATCAAAAGATTATCAAAATTATGTTGTAACGTAGTAGTGAGGCACGATGAGAGTGACTGTTGCATTGATCACCTCAATTAACTGGTCTACAGTGGTTTTGTTGCCCTGGATATGAAAATGATTTTGGGTCTATTTATGCACACAATTCATGAAACTATCAATGATTTTGTAAGATTTGCTCAGATTTTTTAAAATCTTTATTTCCATTTTACATTACGAAAATCAAAAAACGAGAAACAAACTATCAGATATATTTCAATATTGTCAAATAACTGAGATCTCAGTTTTTATGCGCGAAAAAGTTGCGCAGAAGCCTAATCATGACTGGAAAATTAAAATTTATTTTTAACAAGCCGATAATTGTTCAAAATATAAGGTATGCAAAAATTATAAAAAAATACGAGCACATTGAGGACTTACATGAATATATTTGTAATCTGGGCACTTGAAAACGTAAAAAATTGCGATGATATCCAGGGCAAAAAAATAATAATTGTAGAGCTGTGTTAGGATAAATCAAGCATTTTGAACATTACTTTAGTGCAAGAGGCAATAAAAAGAGGCAATTTGGCGATTGTTGACAAGGCCACCAGCCAGTCTCGTCTCAATTGAATGCTCTCCGTACCCTGCCTGTGATTAGCACCTCACTATTTGCAATCTATTGTGTCTAATCTCAATTCTTCATCCTTTTTTCCTTCGCTTGAGTTAATTGTGTAGTATGAGCTTCACGTCGCGAATCAAGTCATTATATCTAACACTGAGTGTTACGCGCACATTGTTGCGCGATTCATGAGTACATTATTTGCATTGAAAACATCATAAACTGTAGAAACACCGACCTAGGACTGCGGGTGTGTGCCAAGTCCCAGAGTATATCCATCTGCCGTCGTATCTAATGGGAATACATCGGAGAACAACGTTTACAACAACCACAAACCTTTAGAGGGGTGAAAGGCTATTTGACTTAAACGACAGTGTTTTAATTTTACAGGAGAATTCATTCGACGCAGAAAAATTAGGTATTCCAAATATGTAAGTCAATATCGCCTAAAAGTGTCGCTTGAGTCAAATAGCCTTTCACCCCTCGATATTATGTATACAGGGTGTTTCAGCAGTCCGAAATAATACTTTGGGTACATATACGGTAGATCCTACGTAGATGCTTAGTGAAGGCAGATTATACCTAACTATAATAATTGCTGAGTTCTATCTAATTAAACAATGTAAATTACACTTACCTATTAGGGGCGACTACCAATGTTCTCAAAACAGAACGTGCAAATTTTACATAAGACTCGAGATATTATGAATTATAGAAATTGACAACGGAAAAAAGTTGGAAAAACATGTTCGAATTTCGATCAAATTCTTATACCGTTCAATTGTTTACCTGATACTGATGCAAACGTCAAAGTATCATTTCGGACTTCTGAAACACCCCGTACATGTATATGAACTTCAGATAACCCCTGAATAATTTGGGTTAATATCTAAACGTAATTCCGTAACAAAATATTTACCGAAATGGTAACGGCGAAGACTTAGTCGTAACTTAAAAACCACTTTGGTGACCTATCCTTAATGTGGCTATTAAGTGTTATCATCGCGATACGATATGTTATTACGAATGCAAAGTTCAATTTGTGTTTTATTGCTAACATCATTTGGTAATTGCTCGGCATAATTAACGCCATTCATAATATTAATGACAACGCGTCTATTATTAGATGCGACGATTGGAGGATGCGCTCGAGTTGCAACCGACGCGGTTACGCCCTGCATCGCGAGAGTCGTGCGAATTAACTAAACTATTTTAAACATATACTCTGTGTGGATATGCGTAAAGATTTAATTTCTGTGCCACGCGACCACGCTTCAAAGTTCTCTCGCACCATCGGTGACATTTCGTTGAAATATTAGCTCTTTCTGTTAACATGGTCTGTTTTAATTTTAGTATTAGCAAAAAATGGTTGCCCGCGTTTTGACGCGCCTATGACCACAGGGCGTTATCAAACTCGCCGTAGCAGAACACCGATGTATGGCCATCAACCTCGCAGATACGCAAACAAACTAAATATTATTTGTGTTTTGTATTACTTGCACACGTAAACTTGGGACGCACACAGATGCACCTTTTTGTTTAAGTACAGTACAACAATTTTATCAACCTCTTTAATTTAAGCTCAGTAGATCAAGTTTTCTTCACTATACTTTAGTATAATTTTCTTCAACCCCGCTTAATTTTACGAAACAATAGCCCTCAAATTTGTCCATATAATGAATGATCTACTTACATTGACATTGGTCTTATCTACTAAGGTGACAAAGTAATAACAATATTCATGATTTAACCATAGATAGGTAGGTAGTCCACCGCACGTTATGAAAATGTAGCATTATTAATACCTTTGGTATTAAAGGCGCCATTGGGTGATGTTCCGAATACGGGTGAGTTCACTGACCTCGTCAAAATTGTCGACCATAAAGCAGATGTAGGGGTATGTCATCTCCTCCCCCTCGCCCTTCGTGTCCATCTTGCGGCGGCTGGGCGACGCGTACACCTGGAACATACACACGTGAGGGAGGACCGTGACACGGCCAGGGCTTAACAAAGAACAATCGCATATGCATCATTCCATGGCTAGGTATTTGATCTGTCAGTTTTTGACACAAAAGGACGTTAGTCTGATTTGATATTAAACGTACTTAAAGACAACATATACATGCATATGCTTAACTTGAAAATACTTTTAAGTATTCAGAAGATTAAAATCCTTACCAGATATGACTTCATCATAATAGTTGATCGAGTGACAGCGAAATACTTACTTGACTGTTACCGCAGACATTCAATACTAGTCACGTCCCGTGGCACCTTCTCATCTGCCAACTTACCTTTTCTGTTGACAAGTTCCCCTTAAATTATACCTACTTAGGTAACATACGTGTTTAGAATAAAAAAATGTTGTACAGTTTGTCATTTTTACTTGGAATTAAAATCAGAAAAACTCCTCTACCAATTCACAGTAACTTCAGAATATGAATTGATATGGTGTAAGAGATTAATACAAATAAAGTGGAGTGGTTTGCGTGTGTACTGGAGGAGACCTGGACCGCCTCCAGCCGCAGCCGACCGTGTTCTCTCGTCACATGCCTGCCAACGTGACCGCTACCAAACACATATCTTGGGGAACATCTTGTTTTAACAAAATACAGAGTCATACATCCAATTAAAATTAACCCACGTAAATATCGTTGTTTTAGAGTTACAGTACAGGAGTACAGAGAGTAGTAGAAAGACACCTAGTACAAATTTCTCATAGGATCCAAATATTGCCTTAAAAATTGCGCCAAAAAATATCTAATTTCAATGAAATTTTTATACAATTAACGACGATTTTGCAATTGTCTGGCTGATTTATGAAGACCCCGGCTTCTTCGTACGGGTACTACTGAACTCCATGTTTCATGAATCGTGATACACGGTGGTCAGCTATAAACATGATAGATATTGTTTGGGCATCTGGCACTCACAAATTGTCATACCCACAGTGACACGAACGAGTCCAACTTATTTGTGTTATTACCTACGCGACATTAGCTTTTGAAAAGTAATGACCAACTAATTAGGAGCAAAACAAAAAGACAACAATCACGTTAAGACCGGGCTGAAGACACGAGCAATTATATTTAGTCACGTTGTTGCCATTACAAATGATACCTACCTACTTACATTATGAAAAGAATAACACAAGATGATGATAAACAAAGTATAAATAAATATCTTGAAAACAGGGAAAAGGAAGCTACTACATTGGGGCAAGAATATGTTTAATCAAAGAATGTATACGTGAACGTCTCCTGGTTCAACTTCATTGCAGAGTTTTAAATGGAAATGGGCAGCCAGCCAGATAACCGATACTAAAAACTCATATTTTATTTTAGTCAGAAATCTTACCAATACCACTTACCTAGTGGTAGGTACTTACATAATAGGTAACTTTAAACATTTTTCTCCTTACACCAATTCCAAATTTACAATAATATCAGGAAGGAATATCAATCGATCTACAAAGTCCCTACAATGGCTTTTGATACTACTACTGCACTACAAAAGTGTTTTACAATGCCAATGGATCATATATTTTTTTAGGTAATAATGCAAAATATCAGGTTCTTTCAATAATCGGTTATTTAGCCTTATAAATAATAATTGGGTAAATACCAGGAAAAAATATAGCGCCAAAATAGAAAAAAAAACCCTGACAATTCCGTTTAATCAATTAC
The DNA here is from genome assembly GCA_914767695.1 of Ptilodon capucinus. Taxonomy (NCBI): domain Eukaryota; kingdom Metazoa; phylum Arthropoda; class Insecta; order Lepidoptera; family Notodontidae; genus Ptilodon; species Ptilodon capucinus. The sequence goes on along the minus strand of OU611813.1, from coordinate 350,108 downwards.
CTACAGCGAGATTGTGTTTCTCTGTTCATAGTCCATTCTATTTATAAGCCTTCAACTGCGTAGTGTTCGCGTAATAAAACCTGTTGGGTTCCACCTACCTACCTACGCCATCGACGAGTAGACATGCCGCCTAATACTTGGAGGGTTTTCAACGACCCACTGCACCGCTGAGGTTATGGCCGTTATAGGCCTCAGAGAGCTTACGATACCCGCCACGCAATAAAAACACATTGAGAAATATCTACCTACATTTAGGTAGACCCATTGATATTGATTATTACCCATCGAACCGTTTTTACTCAAATAGCAAACAATACAAGATAATTTGGCATTAACAGATCTATACATACATAGTATATTCTCATATATAAAATTATTAAATAAATAAAATCGTACGATCTTAAATGATGACCTGTTTCCAAGAGTTGATGGCAATGAAAGCTACATTCAAGATCAACATGATATGAATGTATCTATCAAATATTTAATTTCACTTAATATAATTAATACACTTTAGAAAAATCTATATTTAATGGTTTCTAAAGTAACACACTTAAAGTGACCGCTATCGAGAACGGTAGATTGTTAAAATTCAACTTTACATTACGAACCGGTTGCGGGCGTCGTGGCCTGATCGTGTAAAAAGGTACCTACCTACATACACAGACCTACACGAGTTTGACCATAAAGATACAACAAGGTAATTATTTATTTGCCACATTATCACCTTTACTTATAAAGGAGAATAAGAGGCATTTTCTGTTTTAAATACTAAGCATTATATACTGGGGGCACCATCCGAATCGATATAATTAATCGTGACATCATCATCATCACAATGACAAAGCGATGAACTCGGAGTACCTACGCACGCTATAATTGACTACATTTAAAATGTTTCCTTGTATGTACAAATAGGTATGTACATAGGTTTGTGGCAAAAACGAATGTTTTATAACAAAAAACAAAAACCGACTTCAAAAACCTAGGTGCACTAAAAAGCTAGAAATAACCTCATAATTCATTATATTTGAAGTCGGTGCCAATCTACGTCAGACTATACAAATACACACATGGTTGGCACCGACTTCAAATATAATGAATTATGAGGTTATTTCTAGCTTTTGAGTGCACCTAGGTTTTTGAAGTCGGTTTTTGTTAAAAATATTTTTTTTTCACGATTTTTAGTGTCAATAATCGTTGAAAATATGCAAGTACCTATTTTCAGCTCATAACAACCCTAAAAAGTAAATATTTAAAGCTAATCAGCTAATATTTGGGACCACACTCGGAATATCTCCTTTCCAACAAAAAAATAATCATCAAAATCGGTTCATAAACGACGAAGTTATCCGCGAACAAACATTAAAAAAATTATATATACCTACGGTCGAATTGAGAAACCTCCTCCTTTTTGAAAGTCGGTTATAAATGAAAAAAAACATGTAATGACCGGTACCTACTTATACTTACGTCCAGAAGCATAATCATTATTATGAATTGAAAACAGTTGAACGCGGTTGCACGTATACTATTATTGCAAGACATCGTTAACATTAGTATCTTAGTCGGAATCATTGTGATGAGCAACCCTAAAAAGCTCTCAGTGTAGGGGTGGGTACCAAATGACTGCTTACCAGGTCAAGTGGGAATTGAGGGCAGCGAATGAACAATGAACTAGCAAAGTCTGGGCGAATTGCAATCAAGCAGACTTCTCAATTCAGGAGAATAAGTATTCAGTATGTATCCATCATGGGCGTGAAATAATATTATTAAGTGTGCAATAAATTGTAACCTAACCGGTTATCTGGATATAAGGTAAAACGATGAATAAGTCCGCAGCAGAACATAATTGGTTGAAAGACAATGTGATAGCGGAAGAAATAGTAACCTTTAATAACATACGAAGGCCCAAGTACTTTATTACTTATAATTTTTAACTTATAAAAGTACATTTTAATCAAAAATAACGTTCATATGGTGGTATTGAAATTAGTGTCACCTATTGTGGAATAACAAATGCCTAGTAAAAAGAAAGCATAAAGCAATGCGTGAAGGCATTTACAGTTTCATCAGTATACATACTGAATTCATCAAATAGTTATGAAGCCTAATTAAAAGCTTAACCACCATGCCCCTATACCGCCATCGTTGTTATTTTAATTAGCGAATTCTAAGGTAAGAGTATTTAAACGTAATTATTGTTCAACGTTTACAAATTTTTTTTTTTTCATGTTTCTTTATGTAACATTTTATAATAACTTGAGAGGACACCTGACAAACTCAATCAAGGGGCACAATCGCAGAAATGAACGTGGTTTTAGGGTTAGAAAACACAGATATAAAAACTTTAGCTCCTAAGCTATGAACTGATTTAGGTACAAGAATATTGCATGTATGTGAACAAACGAGAGAATTTTGAAACAAAAACAAAAGCTCACTTACCTGTTGTACAGGACGGACCAAAAGTTAATTTACATTTCAAATGATGATTGAATTAAAATTATATCACATAACTAGTTTTTTTTAAATCATCATTTGAAATGTAAACGAACCTTTGGTCCACCCTGTGACTGTAATATTATATCGGAGTAGGTAATACTTACAGATACACATAAAATGAACTGTATAAGTCTCTGAGAATATTGTTAAATAAATAAAAAATACAAGGTTTTTTTCCTTTACTTTGCAGCATTATAGATAAGAATTCAAATCTTGACATTCGGTCCGGCTGATTATTGAAATACCAAATTCATCGTGTTTTGAGGATATATACCGATTGCGATCTTGTCTCATGAATAAATAATAATACTTACATCGGTAAGAGCTACTAAATATGTTATGGACTTCAGACAATCTTCATTTTTTGCAAAATTTTATGCGCAACACCAAATAATAACTAACTTGGATGTTGTCAAACGTTGGTAACTAAACACTGAAAATACTACTAACTACTTAAATTCTCAAGCTATTTTCGAAAGGGAACGTTTATATAGAGAAACTACAAGATACGGAAGATCTATCAGGAGATAAATCTCACTATCTCAGCCCGAGTAACTCAGTCATCAGTCACGCACGGCAGTACAGATAAAGGACCAGAACAATTTCAACCAATGTCTTATAGATATTATACTAAATATTAAGAACAGACTGGGTCACCCATCACACATCACACCACTTTAGAAGCTATGCAGCCAAAAATAAACGTTGCTATCAATGATTCAGAATAAATCAATGCCGAAGTTGCTAATGCTTTATCACAAACGAGTCCATCCATATTCAAATATTAAATCACTTACTGTGCTTCAATTAATTGTTGTCTGGGGATCTGACCTTTAAATTAAAACTTATAACTTCATTTATGTCGGCAAAATTGTCATAAGCTCGAGATAAACAGTAAAGTTTAGAGGAGCTAAATGAGAAATAGCATGAATATTATTCGGTAAGGCATATGTATAAATAGACCAAGTGTAACCGCTCATAGTTATAATACCGGTTTTGGCACCTTGAGGACGCCCACCGCCCAACAGTAAACCTAAATGTTATAAATTGTAACAGATATGAGAATCTGTCCCGAATACCGAAGTAAAGTTTCATTCATAATTTTACTTCTGACTCGGTGCAAACTGGGTACGGCTGCACCCTTGGAGGGACTAGATAGAACGGTTAGCTACCGGGGTGACGTCAGCACGCGAGACGTAATATCTTTTATCCACCGAACCGAAGGCAGTCGAATACAGGCGACGGCAGCCGAGCGTCACCGGACCGAAGCCAACCAGTGCCCCATCGGCCGTTTCTAGTACGCGGTCGCCAGTTAGCACGCACGCTCGTGGCGATACCGCACGGGCTGATCTATAAAAAAAGTATTTGTATAATCGGCGTCCGTGTGCATTAGATACGCGTGAGCGTAAATCGTACGGAAAAGTTGTGTAGGAGACGCCTCCTGTGTACATTTCGGTCGGACGTGCAGTGATGTGTGTGTAGTTATCGTTTTCCATTTCGACCTCGTTTACGTGCCTCTGTTATTGTACTGGACGCGAGGCCGGTGCTCCTGCTTTCTATCTGGCGCACGGTGGGGTCGAGACGTCGAATCGATGATTCCCCACATTCCCGTCGAATAACCGCTCGCACATCGATCGGGTGAGTCTGATAATAGCGCCAGACGGGCGGCGGATAAACATTCTAGAAGCCGTTATAGTAAATAGGTTGATATAACGAAAGAGAAATCTGTCGTCAGACTCGTCTGTAAAACAATCTTAATATTGCAATCTCGTGGGCCGCGCGACGCGGCGCGGTGGAGGCGGCGGCGGCGGCTCGGCTGCGCGGCTAGCTAAACGCTCGACCGTGTGCTGCTGCGATGCACAACAAACGGCGATCGCTATATTATTATCATCTGTCAGTTGTTTGTCAGTGCGAAGGAGGGGCGCCGGTGCCGGCTAGCCGCGCAGCTCCGCCGCCGCCCTATCGCGCAATCGTAACCCTCGGTCTTTGAACCTTACCATCACTTGTATGGTGCGTTGAATCGTCCCGATTTATGTATGTAAATGCTTCAGACATCCCTCTAATATCACCCAGTTGAACATGTCTTCAGTGAACGAATAAAATTAAAATAATATCGAGGAAACTTGGAACTGAGCGAGTGACTATTGAATGCGCAGGTGGTTATTGTATAACGACGAAATCTAATGTTGCAATCGAAATGCTCAGTAACTTAAAGACATAAACTAATTAAAAACTGTATAAATAATTCCCTCCTTGCTACAAAAACACCACACTTAATAATAATTAGGAGTTTCAACGCGTCGTTGAATACATTTTTCAAAAGGTGTAAACAAAGAGCACAATGACAGATTATCGAAGCAAAACACGGACACGTAGCTGATACGATTTATAAATTACCCTGCCTGCTGTTTATAAGGACAATAAAGCCGATAGCGTGAAATTTAACATCACTTTTATCTCTTTTCCAGGTTCACTCCAGCCAAATGGTGATTGGATGACGATCTCATCGCGCTCCCCGGAAAAGGAAACGTCTCCGCCCAAACAGCTCAACTACGCGGAGCCGCTGGTGGAGTCGGTGCGCGTGTACCTCGCTAATGAGCTGCCTTCGAAGCAGCTAGCGTTGGTGCCGCGCGCGCCCTCGCCGCGGTCCCCGGCCCGCTCACCTCCGGCGACGCCACCGCCGCTTTGCGATGTCGACATAGCCGCGCACACCGCACACGAAGAGATCAAAGGCATCAACTTCGAGGCGAGACTCAAACGGAATGATCTAAACAACAACGCGTCTCGCCAACAGAACAATCCGAGGAACGGCGAAATGCCAAACCAGGCGGAGCTCATGCAGCGGCAACCGCTGCTGGCGCGCGCCAAGATCGACGCGCCCCAACCCACCACGGACGAGTCAGACCCCGACCAGGACCACTCGCCGCAGAGGACCCACACCGCCGGCGACTTCATCGTGGAAATACCGCCGGGCACGGTCAGGGAGGAGAGATATCCCAAAGAAATATGGAAGACGATACTATCGTTCTTCTTCCTGTTCCTTTGCGTGTGCATAAACATGATGTCGCTGTCGTTAGTGCACGAACGCCTGCCAGACAGAAACTCCACGCCGCCGCTGAACGACATAGTACTTGACAACGTCGACGCCCGGGACTGGGGGCTGGCGGTCTCCGAGTACCTGATCATGGTATCGACGACTGTCGCGATGCTGGTGGTTGTGTTCCACAAGCACCGGTTCATCGTTGCGCGCCGGTGCTTCTTCATCATCGGCCTGCTCTACTTATACCGGTCGGTCACCATGTTCGTGACCGTCCTGCCGGTGTCCAGTAAAACCTACTTCTGCAGTCCGAAAACTAACAACACCACGCCGTTGATAATCATAGAGAGAATGTTCTACCTCATATCGGGATTCGGCTTATCCATAAACGGTAAGCACACGTATTGCGGCGACTATATATACTCGGGGCACACGATGGTGCTCGTGCTCAGCTACCTGATAGTGGCGGAATACTCACCGAAGAAGCTGTGGCCGATGCACTGGGCCATGTGGGGCTCGGCGCTGCTGGGCGTGTTGTTCGTGCTGCTCGCGCATGGCCACTACACGGTGGACGTGGTGATAGCATATTACGTAACGACGCGCCTCTTCTGGACGTTCCACTCGCTGCTGGTGACGCCGCACCGGAGCGGGAATGGGTACAACAACTACATGATCCAGCGCGAGTGGTGGTACGGGCTGTTCACGTACCTGGAACGGAACGTACGCGGGCCGGTGCCGCGCCGGTACGACTGGCCGCTGCCCTGGCCGCGCACCAAGCTCTTCAGCCGCCTCAGCTAGTGACGCGCGCGCTCGACGCTGCCGCCGCCGGATCGCGTATGATGCTCACCTTTTGCGAGTGCCGCTTGAGGACCTGCAGCTCCTTGGGGCTGGTCCGCGTGCAGATGGCCAGCGTGAGCGTGTATTCAAACTGGTGCACGATCAGGTTGAGGTAGACCGTCTCCTCCCAGTCGATCTCCGGGTCGCCGATGGGCAGTTTCTTCGAGTCCTTCCGGAAAACCTCTACGTCCGTCTGCGAACAAGCGCGGCGGGGGGAGCCGGTCAGTGCACGGACGGACGACCACGACGGCGCGGCGTCGAGGAGACGCGTCGATTGGCTGTGCTTAAGGACGTTTTGATAGCGAGACATTGAGCGACCGCTGCGCGTCAAATGTGATAATTTGCATAATGCATTAAGAACTTACCGATACTGAAAATCGCATCTTATCCGATGCGAGCATCTCTATACATAGTGACCCTGTATGCATTTCTTGTTGAATATATTCGTAAGATTTCATTTGATTTGACAGAGAACAATAACGATGATCGGCCAATTCACCAGTTTTCTTTGTGTACATTTTGTAGAGTTTATAAACAATCTCGAATGTGGTCTATAACACGTGTATATTTATTAGGATATATAATGTACTGTGATCTGTGCGGCGCGGCCCGCGCGCACGTGCGACGCGGCCGGCGCTCGCGGGCCGCGCGTGCAAATGCAACAAATTTAGTGTAGTGTATTCTAGTTGTTGCAATTGCTGTCATATTATAAGAAATAATATTTTTGTATTGTTAAAATAAAGTACATGCCTAACTGTTGTTAATGCATAATTTTTGTAATTCCAAAGAGTTTTCTGGTAGAATTTTATAACTTTCTAATGGTGCTAAATTAGAAACTAAAAATCATTTAAATACATAATTTAATTATAGAACCTAATCATTTTATCAAACTATGTATTGGTGGCATCGTAATCATCTGCATCAGTTAACGCGTATAAGTACCATCATAATAGGTACAACCGATGATAGGTATTTAGATAAACATCACAGAACTGGTCTGAATTGTAGCAAACTTTAAATTTGAGCCTTACTTTAACACTGTATGTCTATGTATTGTTTGCTAGTATGTAACTTTTCTTACCTCATTCAATTTTCATAAACTTATACTACTTCAGTTTCAGCCTCCAGTTAAAACTCATTCAAAAATATATCCAATGTAATATTCGAAACACTTGATATACAGTACTTCTCAAGATCTGTAATAAGGCAATCTATCCTATTAATTGAAGAACATTATTTATATTTGCACGATCAATATTGCATTTATGCGTAGTTAATCCGGCTCGAGATTATCGCGGCATATCTGTCCGCGGGCACAGTACAGATAAACCCCCGATACCGCCTCAGCCGACACGAGGAACTCCACAATAACACTTCATACATCTTTAAAACCGACAGCAGCTACTGTATCTACCACCACCAGCTTAGTGATAACGAAATTATTTTTTTAATATTTACGACATGATTAGATACTTATTACATAGATATTTTGTATGCTTGCTTACACATCAGAAAACAAAGGATAAAATGGCCTATAATGAACGTTATCCATTTGACATAGTTTTATTGTCCTGGTTTCATAAAAAACCACTGAGAATTTTGAAATAAGTAAGTCTGTCCTTACTTATTTAAAACTTTGTTTCAAATTTTTCACAATTTATTAGAGTCAATAGCGGGCACGCCTTGTACGGGGTTTGCCAATATGTGCAGAACAGGACAAAAATAAGTGGTGTCAATATCCTTGTTGTTAAAAGCACTCACCTCGTACTTGGGCAGGTACCGCGAGGATCCCTTCACGTGTCTCTTTCTCACGAAGAACAAGAGATCGTCGCAATCGATGGACTGCTCCTCTTGGAACAGGAAGTGTCGCACAAACAGGTCTGTCCAGTACGTAGTACCTTGTAGCACCACGAAACCGGAATCTGAAATAACACAACTATGTGTTAAAGTCAGCTTTTGAATTGACGAGCGCTACGTGGCATCCATATGACAATTCTAAAGTTGTCTCAGTTGGCTTTCGGGATTCTCAATTCAAAAACGGTCCATAATGTGTTTTAAATTGTAAATATTGAGCTTTCTAGATGTATATGTTATAATTGTAAAGTTATTATATATTTTATGGTAAGTATTAAATATAGACTCTTGTATGTAATTTTTGGCATATATTATAAATTAAAACATACAGGAGGAGGTCTTCTTAACTTGATAGCCGAGTGCCTTGGAAACTTTATCACTGAGAAATTATCCAAATTGGTTTTTGACTAGCATGAAGAATGATTTTCCATATTCATGTAAAAATGTAATAACAATCTTCATACATATGCACAGTATTTATGTAATGAGAGAATGAGAGGGACAATTATGCCCACTTAAGGAAATAAAATGTAGGTATCTTGTACTGTTGCGTTTTATAGTTTTATTAATTTTAAATTATAACATGAATATGATTGCAGTGTTTTATTTGAAACCATGATAAATCGTATATGTCAGAAACTAATACAGAAGTTAAAAAGCAGTTAGGTAATAGTGTATAATGGAAATAATCTTACGGCATATGGATGAGCTGTGTAGGTACATCCAGACGAGAGGTAAGTATCTATCTTAACTATAAGTAGAGCGGTATTGACGTTTAACGGAAACACGAGTATGGGGGTATAGTTAGCGAGAGAAATGCTAATTTGATAATTCATAGAGGCATGGTACGTTAATCGTATCGTAATCGAGAAAGCATGCTGTCACTGATATATTCCAGCATAAGATGACGACTCTATTGGGTAGAGGAGTTTGGGATTGGTATGACCCAGCATAGCGCATAGAAATAATTTTCCTAATAATCAGTCCACAAGTATGTAGATATGACTCACAATAAATCATTGTTGGGGCCATGGAAATTAAATACAGTACTAGAATATCAAATGGTACATTTAAACAAAGAGTAACCTCTTTATCCATAGGCATATATAATGATAGTACAATGCACTTTTATTCTGAAAAATGCTTTGCATCAACAATGTAACTGGAATGAAACAACAAAACAATGAAAAAGTTTAGTATGAAACATAATTTTATAAGTGAATAAAGCCCCAAGTTGATAATGTAGATCCTTCTAATCCTCATAGTTTCATATATTATGATTAGGGTATTATTGAACAGAGATCAGAGGCCACTACACCACTGCTCATAGCAGTACTACTTATGTATATTTAGTTGCATGATGCCTGCAGATGTCCTTATTATCTATCTAAAAGATTGATGGGGTCAAAATGAGATTGGAAAGTATGAAAAATAAAGTTGCCCAAATACATTATTATTATTTTCTGCAACAATAGCAATGTAGTAATTTTTTTTACAAATGTGAGCTACATTTAAAGCAAATTTGAAGGTAGTATCTCAAGATAATAGGTGAATTTTGATTACAAAAATATAGGCCAAAGTGGCACACAGAGTGGAACCAAAGGGTATTATGGCATTATCTCATTCTTCATTGTATATAGTAAAAAACCGACTTCAAAAACCTAGTAGTTTCTGTTTTTTGTAAAAAAAAAAATTTTTTTCACGCTTTTTAGTGTCAATAATCGTTGAAAATATGTAATTATTATCACCTCATAACAATCCTAAAAAAGTAAATATTTGTAGCCAAAAAAAATCCCCCAACCCCCAAATGTTAAATTACTTAATAAATACTGTTCTAGGAATGGATAACTTGTCTATTATGAAATGAGGGAATGGGTACCTTATTGTACCTCACAAGGTTCTCATAAGTAACTTCAGGTTGTCCTTGGAGACAAGGCATTGCTGCACTGAGTATTCACTTTGATCACATAGTTAAATTACTCACTCACAAGCGACACAATCAAATCTTTTCCCAGCAAATTTTACATGAGACATGAGGAAGATGTAATGTTTAAATTGAAGTAACTCATTCAGTTTGCTAACATGAGGACCTCAAATGAGTCAACAGTGACAGATCATCAGGCCTCATATGGATTTATGACCTAAATCAATGTTGATGTGATAACATAAAAGTTATTTATAAGATGAAATAGTAATAAATATCTTTCAAAATTAATCACTTATTTGCATGCTGTGGTCACTTTTAGAAGGGCTGTCCTCAGCTATATTGCCCTAAAGTTTATTATTTATTTAATAGCGGAATTCCCCTCTTGAGTAACCCATAGATTTTCGTAGGATTTAAAAAGACTTCTTGTACAATGGGAACTGTTTAGTGGACAGGCAGTGATCCCACCAACAGCCCATTACCAAATATCTCACATAAAATTCTATCCAGTGCAGTATTCTATTTTATACACCAAACTGTCAATCGCCAGTTGTTATTAGACATTATTTGCTTGTATAATATTGACTGTTTTAATATGTGATACATTTGAAACAGAGGTTAAGTAGTTATTTATAATAATTATTTCCAAATCAAATAGTCGTAAGTTAACAAATAGTATTTTAGCCTAGGGAAAATTTGCCGGCAAAATTAAACACATCGCAATAATTCCTAACTCACCATCTTTCATGAGCTGGCGCATTTCCTTGGTCCGCTGGAAGTTGATCTCCTCGAGCAGCTGCTCCAACATTGTGGCACTTTTCAAGTAAGTCGACCCGCCCAAAGCCATCTTCCCGAGACTTATTTTCCAAATATACACGCTCCAGTGTCAACACATCGCAACAGCGACCAGTTTTAGTAAATAACTCAATTCTTAATCTGCCAAGACACATATTACCCGCCAGAGGGCGAGTTTAAAGTAATCAAGAAAATCTCATAAAATTTAGATGTTTTGCTACTTTGACTACCTATTCTATTTATTTCTATCGATTAAAAATTTCCAATGCATTTTCCGTTCTTTGAAACTGTCTCTATGTACCTACCTACGACGACTGTACGTCACAATAGGTATATTTTTAAATTGTCAATGTCAAAAGTTTTTTTTTTTAAGAAAATGAGCGAAATAATATTTAATGGAATAAGATGAGGAATGGCATCACCTACGACTAGCGCGAGTATTTCGCCAATGTCAAGTAATTAATAGCAAGGACAAATTCAATAAATACACATTTGTTTTTTTTTTTTTAACGAAATGAGAAATTTTTTAACGAAACGAAATTATTTATAATGTGTATTTATTGAATTTGTCCTTGCTATTAATTACTTGACATTGGCGAAATACTCGCGCTAGTCGCAGGTGATGCCATTCCTCATCTTATTCCATTAAATATCATCATTTCGCTCATTTCGTTAAAAAAAAAAAAAAAAAGATGTATACTTGTCGTCATGCTGTCATGTCACTCCATGGTGTGACTGCGCTTACTTTATCTTAAGTAGACATGGGCGTTTTCAGTTTTTTCCGCAAACGGTTATCTAACCGATATACAGTTTCCATATCGATATAGAAAACCGTTTTCATATATCGATATCAGCAGAACGGTTTGCAAACGTAAACATGATATTTAGATGCGAAAACTAACAACGAACGCAAACGTACACTGTACAGCTATGTTCTTATTTAAAGTTATTTATTTATTCATCTATCAATACATATACATTACTTTTTATTAGACGCATTTATTAGACTTAAGCGCTCTTTTTAAATAAGAATTTGAAATTCCCGGTGGAATTTAAATTTGTACGAAAACTTTTGATTGCAATATTTACACACAGCCAGACCGACGGCATCGTCCTTTTTATCAAAATGAGTCCATATATCTCACTAGCTTTGCGCGACATTTTCTATGAAAAATTCAAATTTATCTTTAATATATTTTTATTCACAAACTAAATATTATACTCTCATAACTAAATACACACATTAAAAAATTGAAATACGAAAGGAATTCCTTTTACGTAATTGCAACGTTGCAACTATCATAAAAACACTAATCAAAATAAAGACGAACGCACAAAACAACAAAAAAAAATATTACAGCCCTTTTATAATATGTATCTGTATTGTAATAACTCAAATTCAACCTTATTACTTCCTCATGTAGTTCTATTTTGTAGAGTAGGTGTCTCACTAATATCCAGTAGCTGTAGCCGCTAGCCGCCAAACGATGGACTCGAAAAACGTTATCGTAACTAGACAATAGAAACTAAACTTTATTGCTAGTCAGATAAGGTCCACGCCGGTAGCTACGCGAACACGCTCATAACTAAAGTAATCTCTTATTCGCTTCATCCCTTTTACACCAGTGAAAGAATATGTTGTTAGAAAGAGTGGTAGCGAATAAGTTACCGTTATGACCGTTTGTGAAGTTCGCATCGATGCGTTGCAGTTTTAAGTTTTGATATAACTATAACCGAATGGATGGATAGGTTTTTTGAATAAATCGATACAATAACGTTTTTGTCATATCGGTTATGTGGGATGGCATATCGATATGTTATGATAACTATCACCATATCCGATATGAGTTACGTTTTGATATATCGAACGCATGTCTAATCTTAAGCGCTTCCCCATCGAGTATGGAGGGTAGAGGTTAGGAGAATCATCTGTGTATTCCACAATCGCGCTGGTGTAGTGTGATGGTGGTGGTGTAGAGTGTAGACAATGGCTATAGTTTGTATAGAGCAATTGTAGATGAAATGAAGAATGTCGAGTTAAAAAATTATATCATTGTAGACTCAATTATTGAAAATTTCAACAATTTATGTTGTAGAAAACAATGTAGTAAATATGTATAACCTTAAATAATTATTACAAGAAAACGTGCACCTAGAGTGATTTTATTTCGTAAACTGTGAATACTACGCTTATTAACCTACTCTAATAATATTTGGCGCTATATATTAGGTGTGCAACAACATTATATTAGGTGTGCAACACTGACACTGACACTGTCAAAGTCATATGCGAGTTTGTCTTTGTCTATGGTTGTTTTGTTTATTTGTTTGACATCCCATCATAGAAATAACCTAAAATCAGGAAAATTCCTAAAAAAATGGGAGAAAGGAAAGATGAGTTTGAAAATTCCAACTAGAAAATAGTACAGCTGCAAAAAATAATAATGCTGCCTGTCATTAGCTCAAAATCAAAATTAATTCCTGAGAGCTAGTTGAATCGGGGGCTCATAAGGAAAATTAAAAAGTATAGCCAAGTTTAGGGGAAAAGATGTCATCATTGCGTTCGACTAGATTTAGTTTTCGCGCATTGAGGTGTTCGATGCGGCTGGCGAGCGTGGTGCCGCGGCGGGTGGTGTCGGCGGGTGGCGAGGGCGGCCCGGGCGGGGACCACAGGTTTCACGCCTGCAACTACGCGCTGGGCGCCGGCTCACTAGGGCTAGCACTGTTAGCGGCTGATCACGTTTTCAATGGTACTTACACATTACCTACTTTTCACAATTTGAGTACATACAAAGATCCACTTGGATTACCTACTTAAATTTTTTATAAACCATTCCCCCATTTGTGTCCTCTCTGTATTGGTGACGCAGTGAGTTCAGTTAACTATCTGGACACTTGTTTTACTTATTATTTAGGTACTCTCCTATACCACTATAATATGGTTTGTTATAGAAAAACGTTTCTTCAAAGCCGCACAACTTGGCAATTTGCAGGAACTACGCAAGTAAGTATCTACTTGAATATAAGGTATTGACTAAAGATCCTACTGATTTAAATGTGAGGCACTCGGGTCAATGTACTAATGCAGACCTGAGCAAAGAGAAGTTTAAATAGCAGGGGTCGAAACTGGTCAGTAAAGTCAGTGTTTTGAACTGTGGTCAGTAACAGTCAGTTTTTTCTGCAAATAGTTAGTACTTTAGACTCGGAAAAACTAATTTTCGTGTAAAATGTCTGTGTCTTCAAAGGGTTACATATGGACACTCCTTTTACTATGGATATTCTTTCTGCTTGCTTGACAGTAGGACTCAATACTATATAGCCGCTATGGGAGTATGGCAGGCTTGCAAATAATCGTAAATTTTAGTTAGGTATTGAAACATAAATTTATATGGTTTCGTACCTCAAAAGGAAAATATAAACCCTCACGTCATACGTCTATCTGTTAGCAAGCGACGCTTATTATATGGCGTCGCGACGCTCACCATATGGCGACGCGAAGCTCACCATACGGCGTCACGACGCTCACTATACGGCGTCGCGACGCCATATGGTGAGCGTCGCGGCGCCGTATAGTGAGCGTCACGACGCCATATCGCGGGCGTCGCGATGCCGTGTAGCGATTGTCGCAATGCCGTATAAGTTTAAAGTTCTGTAAATTTTGGGGTTTCCCTTTAAAGTTAGGTCAGTAAAGTCAGTATTTTCGAGTCTCACAGTCAGTAAAATCAGTACCTACTTTTGACCATACAATCTGTTTCGACCCCTGAAATAGGCGAAAGTTCTTTTAGTAGTTGTAGTAACTCAATAAATAAGTAATGTCAGGCAGGTGGAAGCGGCGGGCGCGAGCGACGACAAGCGAATGCACGACATTGACGGTGGCCCTGCAGACCTGCGCCACACTCTGGGCTGGACTGCGCTCATGGTGGCCGCCGCCAACGACCAGCCGGCGGCGATCCGTGAACTGCTGCGGTTGGGTGCCCGTCCCAACATACAGGAGCGGTATGCGGGCGCGTCACTGGCCGGCTCCTCCGTGGGGCTGCATCCGCTGGAGGCCATGCAGCGGCGCGAGGACGAGTTTTGCAGCTCCATGAACGCGCGGGCCTCGTTCCTCGGCTGGACGGCGCTGCACTACGCGGCGCTGGCCGACTCGGCGGGCGCGGCCAAGGCTCTGCTGGAAGGGGGGGCCGACCCGACCGCCCGCGACCACGCCGGACGACGCGCGCTACATTACGCGCGCGACCCGTCTCCCACGCGGGAACTGATCATGACTCACACTCGGAGATGGGAGGAGGAGGTGGCGGCCGCCGCGGCGGAAGAACGGCGTCGCTTTCCACTCGAACAGAGGCTCAAACAGTACATTGTGGGGCAGCAGGCGGCGATAGAGACGGTGGCGGCCGCCGTGCGCAGGAAAGAGAACGGATGGGCGGACGAGGAGCACCCGCTGGTGTTTCTATTCTTGGGCAGTTCGGGAATCGGTAAAACGGAGCTGGCTAAACAGCTGGCTCGGTACATGCATCGCGACGACCCGGCGGCGTTCATCAGACTCGACATGTCCGAGTACCAGGAGAAGCACGAGGTCGCCAAGCTCATCGGAGCTCCGCCGGGGTACGTGGGCCACGAGGAAGGGGGTCAGTTGACGCGGGCGCTCGCTCGAAGAGCTGACGCCGTGGTGCTGTTCGATGAAGTGGACAAGGCTCATCCAGACGTGCTGACCGTACTGCTACAGCTTTTTGATGAGGTAGTTCATTTGATCTCTAGAATAAACTTAGAGGCATATGAGGTGTCATTGGTAGTTTCTTATATTGAAAAGTACATTGTAGAAATTCTGAGCGAGCACCTGTTAAAATTTCAGTTGGAATGTCTCCAATTATCTTTTACGTATAACTTCCTATTTCGAGTATTATTTATGTCCAAGCTTGTATTGTTTCACCATAATACGTTACCGGTTCCCAGGGTCGTCTGACCGACGGCAAGGGCAAGCTTATCGAATGTAAAAACGCCATCTTCGTGATGACGTCGAACCTGGCCGCGGACGAGATCGCGCAGTACGGGCTGCAGCTGCGCCGCGAGGCGGAGGCGCTCACCGCGCAGCGCGTGCGCCTGCCGCCCGTCATCGCCGAGGAGAAGAGAGGTGGCCGGCCTTCCATACTCTTTACACTCATATCAAAACTTTTACTTAAAATCGACTCGACTATATGTTTTGTTTGGTACTCAACCCAAATATTAACATAGTCTCTAACCACGACGTACTGCACAGAAAAGGTTGAATTGGGAACCTCCTCCACTTTCTTTAAGTGTGTTAAATAAAACTTAGCAATTAGAGTGCACATTTAGTTAGTCGTAAGCGTTGTATAGACTTTGTTTAAGTGTGAAGCGTGTTCGTACGATCAGAGAGCCAGGAGGTGGAGTCGGAGCGGCGCGAGGAGACGGAGGAGTCGCTGGAGGTGTCGCGCCACTTCAAGGACAGCGTGGTGCGGCCCATCCTCAAGCGGCACTTCGGCCGCGACGAGTTCCTGGGCCGCATCAACGAGATCGTCTACTTCCTGCCCTTCTCGCGCCAGGAACTGCTCACCCTCGTCAACAAGGAGCTCAAGCTGTGGGCGGAGAAGGCGCGCGCGCGACACGCCGTCGAGCTGCGCTGGGAGGGCGGCGTGCTGGGCGCGCTGGCCGACGGGTGAGACCTACTCCACCGTACACTAATTCCGATTATAATTCTAACTCGGTTGATTCTCGAACGGGCGAGGAAGAAAATTTCCTAACATAGTAAGAAATGGCTCATGACGCTAGAGTTGCATTTATAATATGAATTGTGAATGTCCCACGGCGTAGTGTGTAGTGTGTAGTGTGTATAGTGACGGGGTGATAATAACTGTAAGGTACGACGTGCACTACGGCGCGCGCTCCATCAAGCACGAAGTGGAGCGGCGCGTGGTGAACCAGATCGCGCTGGCGGCCGAGCGCGGCGCGCTGGGCCGGGGCTGCAGCGTGCTGCTCACGGAGCGCGCGGGCCGCGTGGCGCTGGCCGTGCGGCGCCCGCCCGCCACCGAGTACACGCCCTTGGACCTGGCGGCCGTCTGACCGACCCACCCGGTCGGTCACACCGCCACCGACGCTCCGCGGCCCTTCGAGCGTCGCCGAATCATCCATTCACAAAAATAGCGTCGTCCGGCCAGCGTTCCTCATCATCCCTGTACTAGCTTTAGTATGAGTAAATCTTGTCAGAATGCTTTCTTACTTGCAGGAAGAGTAATGAAATGCGCTTTAATATCTATACATTATTATAATTTTGATAGAGGGTTACCAAAAATTGCTTGGTATTCTAATACACGGGAAGCAAACAATAAATATGTTTATTTATTAAACACATTTCTTTCATTATACTCTGCTCCGGCTCGGGACTGAGGTCGTATAAATAAAACGATGCAGTGAGTAGTGCTTATTTAATTAAATATCGCACCTTTATATACAAATATAATGTATAAATAACAATCTTTACAAAATATAATCGATTATGTGCCGGCGCGTACCGCCGCAACTAAACACTTGTGAAGGCCTCTGATCTTACTAGATAACTATCCAGTACACATTTAAGAATGTACAGAGCGGCGCTTTCGGTACGGCGTGTTACAGTATCGCGTTCGTGGAGCGGAACGTGTAACGCGTTTGCGCTTACTGCAGTATGTTGCAGGGATAGCGTGCAACGTAACTGCGAATAGCGAACATCCGCGTTTTTGCGAACAGCCGCGTACTAGTTTCGTCTGAACAAACGAAATTACCAAGCAACTGTGACAATACTGATAACAACTTATACTGATACACGAACATACGAGATTTAGGTTTTCTTATTTCATACCTAAAGTTTACCTATACATGTTTTTCCAAAGCGTGGGAACCCTATGCTGTTGCGGACATCCTTTGATTTTAACCGAAGGTGTCAGGTACGTATGACAGCGGTATGTCTGTACCGAAAGCGCAGCCCATAGTAAACAATACACATTATAGCTGGCATATACACAGAAGGACGATATGTGTGCCTTGGGTTGCCGGCGGCGGCGCGGTGCGCGCGCGCAGCCCGCCGGCACGCCGACAGCACCTGCACCACTTAACTAACCAACATGTACATCGCACGATACTCAAATAAACGAACACACAGATATACATGACAATACTTAGTCAGGAATTTAAGAATAGTTGATTAAATAATAGTGTAAGTTGTTCATCCATCCGACCCCACTCATACCGTCAGTAGACATACTTTTTAAATTCATGCTAACCCCATAGGCTTCGGGTTGGTAGCTTATGCCCCCGGTATCAGTTTCCCCCGTATCAGTTGCCCACAGTTTCAGTTGCCCACGATACATTTTATTACATAAAATACCTATTAGAAAGTACTGTTGGAAACAAAAATGGTATTGCCAAATTATAATACTAATTTAAAGTACCGATATATTTATTTATGATCTAGAAAATGCTTAATAAAAAAAAAGTATATTTATTTCCTCGTAAGCGCATTTCTTCAATAGAGATGTAAATAGAGTCTTAAGTACAACATAAATTGTAACATTCTGAAGAAAAAAAACATGCAAAATCAACAAACAAAGTATCGCCAATAATAGGTATCACAATATTTCTCCTCTATCTACAACAAACGCTTTTAATAAAGAATAATAACCGTTAAATTAAAATTTACATTTACGCGTGTGTTTAAAAATCAACAAAAATGTACTTATCAAACCAAGAAAATAAAATATCAGCTTAAATTAAAGTAAAACAAAGTTAACAAAAATACATACAAAATCAACTAAGCATAGCAAAATAAAATATAGTCAACTTAATAATCATCTACTAGCCTAAAACAAAAAAAAACATGCAAAATCAACAATAAAAATAACTCGAATGTCAGAATACAATTGAGTTGCATTTATGGGTGTATTAAAATAAATGAGCTCATTTCTTTTAAAAACTTTGTTATGATATCTTCTATAAAAGTTTGCGTTAGCTTTGAAATGACCTTATCATTGATAACGCTTTGTTTTTAGGGTTCCGTACCCAAAGGGTAAAACGGGAACCCTATTACTGAGACTTCTCTGTCCGTCCGTCCGTCTGTCACCTACCAAATCTTATAATTGTTCTTAAGAAACAATGATATCCTTTTTGTTCGGTTAATGCTATAATATTAATTTTTTATTGGTTTAAGTTTTCTAAGAAAAACACCTGGGACATAATGAACTACTGTGGTATATCTCATTGTTTGCCAATATTGTAAAATGCAAAACACTTTTGTTGTTGACGGTACTAAGTTTAAATCTATGTAATAAAATTTATCGTGGGCAACTGAAACTGTGGGCAACTGTTACGGGGCGAACTGATACTGGGGGCATAAGCTACTAACCCTAGGCTTCATTGGAAGCTACCAGATAATGAAGTCGGTTAAAAAGAGAAAGTGGAGGGTAGGTTTATTACATTGCTTATTACAACGAGTTAATGAGAAACCTAGTTATAGCTCCTACGATTAGAGTAGAGGTTCTGCTAAATCAGGCGTTTATTGAATCGTAGGTACTATATGTATTCATTCAGATAATATGATGACGTCTCTCGTGATATAAAATAATCCCGATGACGCACTTTTCCAATGGAATATTGAAATATACATCTGCGTGTCCGTCCATTCGTACCGCATCGCTGTTATCATCTAACGCACATTTACCACCAATCTGTCGTAATCCCAAATCAATAAGACAAAACAAAATGAATTCAAACTCGACTCGCCCCAGCTCACATCTACTTACATACCTATACAAGTATATTTTCTAAATTAATCGTGAACCGAGACACCTACATTAGGTACTGTAGCGTGTAGTTAACTAGATAGTTGAGTACTTTACGTTTCCTAAAGTGTCATATAAAGTTAATGGTATAGTTTGCCGGCGTGAGTGTTATTAGGTAATATCTTGTTTCATTTAAAATCCCTGTTTCATATTGTTCAAGCTTACTTAATTAATAGTACCGCTATTTCAATGTGCGCCGATAGAGTAACTTATCTTTGGAAAACATTCTGGAACACATATCGTTATTCAATATCTTACTATCTACCGGCAACGCGGTCTTAGGGGTGATTCACTCGTTTCAAGTTGAACTGGTTAAAATTATCTACCAATTTTTATTTTTTTGGAAATTGACGCGCCACTAGCTGTTTACTGCGATCTGTGCGATGAGATCCCAAGACTGATAGATTCGTAAGGAGTTTTAAGAAAGTTAATATTATTTTACGAAGATGTAGGTGCATCCCCAGCCTAAGACCGATTTTCCTTAAGAACTAAGATTAATTAAGAATATTTACTTTCACAGAAGTTTGATTCGATAGTACTGACGGTGACACCTACATTTCTGACGTATCATTCAAACATGTCACTGGCAGATGATTATTCCATCTAAATGCAGTGATGGTCTTCCAGAAGCCTATTCATGAATGTTAAAATTATAAACCTACCTAATGCTTGCAAGCGTAAGTGTTGCCAATGTTTGGCATAATTTGCGTATTTTAATATCTACGAAGTCCGCCATTTGAAAGTAGCTACTAGTAGGTATACTAAATAGAAGATACGCCAGTGTGGCTGGCCTGAAAGCTTAATAGGAACTGGTACTTAAACCAAACCCAACTTCTGTGCACAGCATTCAAATAGTTAGAGTAAAACATACTTTGTGGGAACGCGATAATGGAAGCTAACTAGATTTGAGGGCATTTTCATGCAGTGATACCTGCTATAAGGTAGATAGCCAAGGCCGGAACATCTAGGTATATTACTTAAGTAAGTTAGGTACGCATGCAGCACAAAGTATATTCAACTTTAATTCCTTATCAATACGAGCTTGGGCTCATTAAATATTTACTTAAACTAATATAAATCTGATCTACGTTAGAATTTCATTTGTTGCTACTTAACTAATTGGTGTTTGATAAAATATGTCTTCGTTAAATATTATAAGTATAGGAAGATTTATTAGCTAGATAATATTAATAGGTATGTGTATACTTAGGTATATTAGTAAAATACGAGTAGATCGAACTTAACTACGGCTCGAGTGTGCGCTACGAAATTTTGTATAGAAACACAGAACGAACATCACGATGACTACATACCTAAGGAAGTAGGTACCTAGGTGCTACTCCAACAGACCGCAGCGGAGTAGGTAGGTACCTACACGGGCCACTTCTTGACTTTATGGCGATTGTATCGATTGGTTCCAATGATTAAAAGAAACTTATAGGTACTTTATCAAGGAGCGACGGGGCGTAATCTAAACGTCCACGGCAACTCCAACTTGCCGCGTCTTATACATGCGAACGTATGATGAGTCCATCTTTAGGGCGTGGGACTACCTGGCGCCCCCGCCGAGTGTAGAGAGCGCCAGCCGCAAGCGCCGCTAGAGCCAGCCGGCGGAGTGGTGCGGCGCGTGCCCGTGCAGCGGGGTCACGCCCGCCAGCCGGGCCAGCGCCGCGCAGCGCCCGCACGCCGCGCCCTCCTCGCCCGCGCCGCCCGCCCGCTCCGCCGCATCCTCGGTGCTCTCCTCCGCGCCGCGGCCGCCCGCTCTGTCGCCGCCCTCGAACCCGCACCGGCCGCAAGCGTCCTAGAACACGACGCGGCCCACTCGATACGCTCATCGCTATTCATGACACTCGCCGATCGAGCGAAATCCAAATCGGTCCCATTCGAGATGGAGATGCGCTCTAAGGACGGGTAGAACTGACCTTATGTGCATCATCGTCGAGGCTGGCCAGCAGTGGCTCGCGGCTACCCCCGCGGCCCGCGACGCTCTCGGCCGTGGTGGAGGGTGAGACGGAGGCGGGCGGCGGCGAGGGCGGGCGCGGCGGCTGCACGGCGTGCGGCACGCGCGCGGGCACGGAGCTGGCGCGCTGCAGGGCCTCCGGCGCCGCCCCGGCGCGGCTCTCGGCGCCCGCGCGCCGCGAGTCCGAGAATTTTTTGCGCTTGCGCTTCAGGGCCGCCAGAGCGGACAGCGGGTGCAAGGGGCCGCCCCGCGTGATGCGCTCCGGGCTGCGCTGCGAGTCGCTGCCCGACTCCGAACGCTCGCTGCCGCTGAACGAGACACACATATGAATCTATTGACCCCGTTTAAAAATTTAATTACCCCGATCTTGTCTATGAGATATTAGCGGCACGCACCTGGGGGAAGCGCGATTGTGATCGCAGACGGAGTCCTCGGAGCGTGAGCGGCCGATGAGCCTGGAGACGCGTGCCGCCCGCGCTGCCTCGATGATCGTACCCCAGCGGCGCTTGTGGCTGGCGGGCTTGCGGCGCGCGGCGCCCATTGCGGCCGCGCCGGCGCCGTCGGACAGGCTGGACTGGCTGGCCCGCAGGCGCCCGCCCAGCAGCGCCGACAGAGAGGCGTGGTGCGCCGCGCCGTGCGACCCGCCGTGCTCGTGGTGAAGCGACGCCAGGAACTCGTCCACCGGCGCCAGGCTGCCACTCGGTGCTATGTTGAACCCTTTCATTAGCCGACGTTCCTTTTGACGGTTTTTCTTGCCACCACCTCCACCTAAGATGGTATGAACAATTATTTAGTTGTCTTGTGCGTTCTTATCGATGTCTTCGCTCGACTTGCATTGTGCAGGTCGCTCACCCGGCGCTCCGGCGTTGACGGTGGACGTGTTCATGCCGGAGTTGCGAAGGATCTCAACCAGCTCGCAGCGGAAGGCGCTGACGTCCTGCTTGATCTCGTTGACGTCGTCCTCGGTGACGCCGCCGCACTCCGCGCGCCGCTGTTGCACGGTCACGTATCGTCGGACCAGGTTGCGCATTATTCCCTGCAAATAGGTATATGTCACTTGCACCTCCCATCTCTATTATTAAGCGGAACCTACGTCGTGAGAAAATAATACCTGATATCGGATCTCCCTTTCGTTGGCTTGTTTTGCTTTTCTCTGAAAATAAAAAATAAAGAATGTAGAAAATATGGTTTGACTAGGATTGATCTAGCAGCGAACAGAATATTTCAGAGGAAGACCCTAACATTCGATGGTACGTAAAGCTCACCCGTATGGTCCGCATGTGCTCCCGCTTAGCGCGCGCGTGTCCGCACAGGCGGCGCTGCAGCCAGCGCCACGCGTACAGTGCAGACTTGGGCGAGGGCATTACGTTGAAAGGCGGCGGCGACGTGCCGCCCTCCTCGAAGTAGCTGATCCACAGCTTACTGCGCGCAAACTTCCACTCCACGTCGGCGCGTTCCTACGAACACACGCCTCATATTCAGTCCCAAGACGTCGACATGACGATAATATTAGATATTTTGTTGCAGATTGTAGACAGTCCAAAGTATATAGACATCTCACGGATATAAGCTGATAGGAGTGGTTCATCATGGCGATGAGCAGGTTGAGCAGCACGATCACGTTGATGACGGCGTACGTGCCGAACATGAGCATGCCCCAGAAGCGCGTGAAGATCTTGATGCCGTCCAGCTCGAACGAGTCCAGGTCCACCAGCCCGAACGCCGCCCAGAACAGTGTTTGCATCGTCTCGAACAAGCTATGAAGAGAATAATGGTGGATTGTTATTATATACTTTTGCGAAAACCATTCCTCAATTCCTACAAAGCCTTTGTTATAGATACGTACCCTATCTATGTATTACTTTCACCTGCTAGATAAGAGAATGCATTTTTTCGGTTTGAAATCATAAACTTTTCTAGATAACTTTAATAAATATAGCTAGATGTATATCAGTCATCAATTTTACCTACCATGATATTACTGATAGGTAGGTATTCCGTTTTATTTCTAAGGCATTTGAATTAGGGTTTAATTCAGTGTGATTAAAAGGTCAAAGCATAATAATATCTTGCCGCCCCGGCTGAATACATTAACTTTAATAGCAATAGGTCAGACGAGCTTAATTTGCCTAAAATTTGGATCGCTATTGCTGTTCTAATATTTAACTGAGGAAAGATTTCAAACGATGTAATAGTTAATAATTGCGTAGTGATTACAAGTTGAGGTACCTATTACTTATTTTTATATTTCCTGCCTATCTCAATATTGTTGCATAACTAGTCTGCACAAGTAGGTAGTTAGATACCAACCACTCTGTAAGTGATTAGTCTTCAATTGATATTCTAATACATCGGTTGAATTGTAACTTGAAATAAGGGGTAAACGATAATGTAATGTCTTACTTTGCAAACCGTCTCCACACGACACACGCGTCAGGGTCGGGCAGTGTTCCGTTTGGTTGGACTGGGTTGTTGCTCGTCGTACAGCGCTTCTTCTCCATATCGGCGTAGTACCACAGCAACTGGTTCAGACCTGTTATCAACACCAACTTTAACAGACAAATAATCTAATTTTAAACATTTGAACAGCTCTTTTTGTCTCAAGTGAAATGCTCTTGGGTATGAATACCTTACTAGATAATTAAGTACGCAAATGTATGTATAGTCTTACTAGATATAACTGTATTTACCACACGAGAATGCAAAAATCACAAGAATATCCAACACGAAGAACTTAAGTATGTCCAGCACCATCCTGCTGAGTGAAACCTGCAACGGGCCCAGGTGAGGGTTCACGCTGAATATGTACACCAGCTTGAGGCTGCTGAAGATGTTCGCGGCGGAGAACAGGCCTTCGGATAGCAACATCGGATCCCATGCGTCCCACTTCTCTCGGGGCTGGTTCCATTGAAGACCGAGAGCCATCTCCCTTTGTACCTGATGACAATTTAATATTTTGCATCATTCTCGTCTTGGAAAGCTCATATGTTAACGATACACCAGATATTTAATCAAATTACAAGAATTTGACATGTTTATGTATACACTGAGCCGTAGGCTTAGGCACGGCTAAGGCATAGGCTTTCGGACATTGGCATATTTTTGTCTACAGATTTTATGCACTCACCTGGAAATTAGAGACGATCCGTAACGCGACTGTCGCGACGTAAAGGGAATTAGTGACAAAGTCTATCACGTTCCACATGTCATGGACGTACTCCCGCAGCCCCATGTCCCACAGCTGCTTCACCTCGCTCCAGATCAGACCTGAACGTACACAAACGGGTTCGTAATTGTTATCTCAAATGATTGAGGGATGCTGAGATTTCGATACAGACCGCTAACCCAGGCGAGAATTAGCCACTCGACTAGCGAAGGCATTGCACCGCGCCGGGACACTGCCACACTAGCAGTCTCATGCGTGTGCGGCGCGCCCCATACTGATGCTGTCTCGATGCGCTGCGACGCTAGTATCAAAAGAACTGGGAGCACAAGGTGTTAGACAAATAAAACAAAAATAAGATACATCTTAATAACTAAAGCTTTTGACTTACATAGGAACATAAAGTAGCTCGCTGAATGGCACAAGAACTTGATAAAAGGCTTTCTCAGCGTCCTCCCGGCGGCGGAGTGAGGCGCCACGATGTACGCTAGCGAGTAGAGAGGGAACATGGCCCCGATGCGCACCATCTCCGCCGCCTGCAGCAGCATGTTCTTGCGCCGGAAGCCAGGCACGCTCTCGTACCAGATGGACGCCAGGAGCTGCTGGACGTTCGGGTGAGCTACGAACTAGAGCAAAATTATAACTTTATCACTCTATCCAGCTCTAAAGCCATCTCTGAAGTGAAAATAACTAACCAACCTTTTTTTGCCGCAACTTAATGGCGAGCTTCAGTCTCGACAACCGCATCATCTCCGGCGCGCCCGGCTCTGGCAACGGCGCTTGCGGCGAACCCGTCTCGTGATTTAGCAGCACTTGCAGCTCATAGGACGTCCGCGTATGGTCCAGCAGCGCCGTCGCAAACTCTTGACACTGAGACCGCAACTCCTGATACTCGGTTTTAAATTCATGCTCAAGGGCGGATAACCGTCGTAATTCCCAAGATAGTTCGAATGCCGTTAGTATTGGATCTTTGGAAGATAGTGCTATTAAAGAAGGTGACGCTAGCGCCCGGTATGCATTGATGCGCGACCGCGAATGTCGAAGGGAGTCCTCGTACCGCGAGCGCACGCACTCGTCGCAGCCGCAGCGCACGTCGTGTGGCACCGGCAGCGACGCGCCTCTGTCCAGCAGCAGCTTTATGATCTCGTAGCTGTCGCGATGCGCTGCTAGAATGAGTGGTGTTATGTCCGCCGTGAACGTCGCCGTCTCAGGCGGCAACGCCTCCCAACTCTGCGAAAAATAAACGAAATAAAGTATAACCGCTCGAGCCATTTTAACAGTAAACAAAAATTAACACTCACATTCGGTTCCCCAGGCTTGCGAGTTCTCTCCTCGTGGTCGAGCAGCGCCTCGACCGCCTCTACGAACTCCTCAGAAATGGCATGGAGCAACGCGTCTCGCGTCTCCACCCCAAACTCCAACAGCAACTCCACCATCTCTAAGTTCTCGTTGTCGATGGCCATGAGTAGTGCGCTGCGGCCGAGCGGGTCCACGCAGTCCACATTGATGTGACCGGTGTCCCGGGCCCGCTGCAGCACCCGCCGCGTACCCGCCACGTCGCCTCGCTCCACACCCAGGAGGTACTTCTTCTCCTCGAGCGATAGTACGGCCATCTCTTGGTGCGGCCGCACCACGTTCTCTTCCTCTGTCATGCCATGGATGCTATGCCGCTATAGATAAAAATGTATGAAATCGAAAACTTTAGTTTTTAGCTGGTATCTGTTACATTTCAGTTACCAAAATTACAACAAAATCGATTTACCTATCAATTTTACAACGCAGACAAGACTATTTGGAAAAAGGACCCTATTTCAAAGACGCAGTATCTCATAGTGAAAGAAACATTATGTTTAAGCCCAAACAGATAATCGCTTAGACTGCCCGAGGCTACCAATGATTCTACCGAGAACACTCCTAGAGTGACTAATGCTAGAAGAAGACTAGCCCTAGTAAAGTCAATATTATTGCCGTAGCTACTCACATATACCTATCTACACTACACTTTAAGTAATCGTGCAGGCAACAATATGGAGTAAGGGGCTAATTTCATCGATTGCGCCTTGGGAATTCTTTGACGTGAGGCTAACGAAATGAGTCTTGTTGTATGGAAGAGACGGATACATGTGCGTACACATAATTGGTATGTAGGAGAATTACCGCAGTGAATACGTCGTTCCTTCGCATCCATAAGGTGGCACATCGTAGATTAAGTTCATTCATGAATATACTATTTGTATTACCTACATGAATATACCTTGCTACCAAACGTGAGAATTATAACGGAATTTGTTTACCTACTCTTTGTTTATCTAGATTGAACGATGTGCCTAGGACAAAATAAAGCTGTGCTCGGTTGGCAGATTGATGTGTTTGGCTTCCGATGACAGGAAATATTGCGTTACCGCTATCATTGATGTTGGACCCATATATAACGTATATGTTACCTACCTAGGTACCTAATGTTGGCATCAATGCCAACATTTTGGGGTAGGTACGGATTAATGTATACCCAAAATATTGATATTGTAAGTAGAATACTTTTGTACTGAATACAAGTACAGGGGGTTTGTAGATGGATTAAAATTGCTACAAAGTTGGGAGTAAGTGTATCTCATTTAACTGGTGCTACGGTTTAGAAATCTTCGATGTTGATTAGGATCGTACATTAAGACCACTCTTATTTGGAGCATTTGAAGAAAATCAGGGCGCCCTAAACACCTGGTGATTGTTATCAGTGAGTGAGTAGAGTAAGCCGGTGGTGGGGCGGAGCGGCGGCGGCGGCGGCGGTCGCTCGCTGTCACTCATTATACAAATGGGTCGCGGGGTCGGCCGGCCCGCCCGCCCCAACCGCCCTCGTCACCCCGACCCCACGATACCGGCTTGGGGGCCCACGTGTAAGGGAAAATTTATGGAACCGAGCTCTTAGGAATGAACATTTTTTAGTATCGGCTTATCAGAATGTCGGAGATAGTAAAGTTCTAATTCTATTGAGGATTATTGTTGAATGGATTGTGGGCCGTTCATTTACATTACTCCGCCTCGAGTATTTCCCATTTAAGAGAGTAATGTCAAGCCTCGCAGTAAGGGAGTACGCTTACGGGAACTTAAGTTATGGTGCGTTCCTTCCTACCTACTTTCAGAATAAGTTATAGGTACCTACTTTATTATTTATTTATTGTTAAACTTACAATTTATTATTCATTTATTTATTTATTTATTTATTTAATATAATTAGAACGGTCCATGTAAGTACATTCGGATTAGGTAGGTACGGTAGGTAGATTTTTTTTCTCCGGAAACCCCTTTGTAAAGGGACTAGATTCTATCATTCTGGAGATAATGTTTCAAATGTTACACCCCTTTGGAGATACCTATATACCAAAGTTACCAAAACGAAAGTAAGTTTATTGGTACGCTATTCAATAATTTACTCAGTCCTAATTCGTACAAAGAACCGCACAAAACTTTTAATGGCAACCGTGTTATTATGTTACACAACCATGAGAATATCAGTTCCTGCCATCAAAAATTAAGCTATTTTTATTTGGAAATAAAATTCCTACATTGGCGGCAGATATATTGAAAGGGAATAAGGGAAGTAAGTAAAAGTAAATACTTGCTTACCTAACTATTTCCAAACTATAACAAGTTTCAAAACTTTTAAGCAATGAGCACAACTTTTAAGCACAAGTTGTCTCGCGAGACAATATTGCTTGGGTCGGCAATATAGCGCACGATTCATACTTGTTCGATGCTTACGTCGTCGTTATATTTACGCCCCAGACACATTTGTGTGTCCTTGCGTTCCTTTTAATCGAGCAATTTTCATGGTCATGATTCTCAATTTGAGGGTAAGTGAGTAAATGCTGCTTGAATACATTGTCAACACGTGGCGTTATTTTATTATTGAAAAAAGTTTCCTTTTAGTTTTACATAAATACCGTGGCATTAATTTATAAATCGCCACGTTTCTGTTTATAAGTACCTACTCAAGTTATAAGCAACGTTGTAAAAAGAAACAAAAGCAATTATCTGAATGAGAGCAAATGATCCGCAATAGCAATTAGGTAAGTGCAGACAAAACGATTCGATTGGAGACGAGTTAATAGGAATTATATTGTAAACCTATAAACTCACAAGAGAGGAGCAGACGTGTCCAGACGACGAGTTCTCGTGTAAATGTTTACACGAGCCGAGCCGGCATTTCGGCAAACTCCAGTTAAATAGATACTTAAAGCTTTTTATTGTTGTATTGATTAGGCCGGCGCTTGAGCGGCATTTACGGATCAACCGCTCCACAGATTGTAAAGAGCTCGCAAGACAAGGAATCGATACTCACATCGTTCATACGCTATCGTCGGTTATGTTTGTATGCTGCTCGTATCTCGTATCGCAGACCGCCTTTATATAATAGCCCCGCCATTCACGATTCTTATTGCTAAAGTTTTTGACGTGAACGAACTCCGAATAAGGCGTGCGTCGAGCGTTGCGGCCTTCGCTACGACTTAAAAGCTTACCAAAGTGTTTTTCGATCAAATAAATTGGCGATGTTAATAGTTACTACCTATTGCAAGCGAAAATACTTACTTGCATACTGTTGGCTGTTGTTTAGTAAGTACTAACTGACATACATAAATTAATCACCTAATATTGGCTAGGTATACCTACTTAGAAATTACTTATTTAGTTTCAGGTAAAAAATACGTAAAGCGAACCTTATTCGGAGAGGTTCTGAGTAGGTATCTATTGTATAAAAAAAGGACTATGGAGGGCTCTCGTACATTTAGAATAGAAATAGCTAAATACGAATTGAATAACGTGAATTAGCTAAGACGTTTTCTATTTATTACACAATCTTTGATCCTAACATTAAGTACCTAACTATGTAATAAGAACCCCAATTAGGTTGAAATCAATCTAGATGTAGACACCTATATGTCTAAAGCTATAGTCATTCCTATCGGTATTGACAATAGTAAGGTCGGGAGGGTCACGCGGATTAACATTCTGGGTGCGGAGCGTTCGATTGTGCTAACCCATTCGATGCGGCAAACGGCTTTTTATCAGGTACGTGTTGGGTGTGCATGAAGCCTGGTAAATTCGTCAATTTAAATCAAAATCAGTCACAGTCGATATTGTGTTGACACTAAGCTTGGCTAATGTCATGTCAAATAAATTATTAAGGTAAATAATTCACTATCGTTCCGTCCGCAGGAGTGTATTATTGTTAAGGAATTGACGCCGGGACTTCAAGTCCCTTAACACTGTCGTTGTAGAGTTGCTATGACTCCATTTTTAAGACATGAAAATAATTTCCTTTATGAATGGTGTGTAGATTATGAGCATTATGACTGTAAGGACATAAGGTATTGTCACCTTGAAGCCTAATCTTAGTTTGACTAGTCATGTGTTAAAACTCTTTAATAGGCTTATTTTTATAATGTTTCGTTTTCTTTTCGAATTTTACGTACGAAATTAGATGTTTATTAAGAAAAAAACATCGATACTGAAAGGCTTGCGATAAATATGCTAGGTAATTCTAATTATCATCTGAGTAGTATTAAGGAAAGCTCTTATGTCTACTCTTTGGCAAGTTTAATATCAAAGAAAGCTGATTTTAAGCGGATATCATTGTCTATAATACATAGTTTGTTCATAACGATTGGAACCGCTTGTATTGACTAGTTATTTAATAACGCAGGGCAGTCAGCGGAAACGACATGTTTTTATGCGATAGGAATCTCTATATTGGGTCACGTGGCAGTAACGAACAAGGGGTCAACAAATAAATCCCGGTACAGATAGTGGCTGAGCTGCGCCGGATAAGGACCGCCCTATTTACCTTCCCTTTAGGTACTTATCTCGTAACGTTTTTACCACCCTTACTTAACGGAGCTATTTTTAGAGAAAATTACACTTACTCAGATTGTAAATAATACAATAAAATCACTTTATGTAAGTAGAATATTTGGGTACTCTATTTTCAATAAAGTAGTAGTAAGTATTCCCTTGTGACACGCTATAAATAAGTGATTGGAAACCACTGTACCCCTAGCCCACAGGACAATGTCCGTTTGTATATTAGTCGCATGTTGTGCATGCTTTAATTATGCAAACTCACGTTGACGCGAAGAATAGAGCATAAAACAAAAGACGTTTTGTTTACGTTATCGTCATTAATGAAGTAATCATATTGCTCCGGCGGCGGCTATAAACACTACTCCTTTCCGAAACCGCCGTAATAGAGCAGGATTAAGTGATTTGATGACTAGCCAAGCTGGAGCAGCTTCTTTTTATATCGAATCAAACATAAACAAAACATTTCAACCGAATTGTGGAATGCCAGTTTTGATACAAGGTAGCCGAATACCTAGAAGCGTACCGAGGATTACTTACGCAACAAATGATCGGAATGCAGACGATACAGGAGTGACTCCACTCAACTGAAGTCACCATGCTAAACTATAGAAACTTCTAATGAGGTTAAGTTTATTTTCTATGTAGGGATTTCAATGTTAAGATCCGACATTCCTAGACGTTATTATTTCCTTAAAGTTTAGGTAATTTGTTGCTCTGCTACATAGATTAAACTTTGTTTTTATTAATTAGACAGGTGCATGCCGTACGCTAGCACCTAGAACCTTTGTACCTCGTACTTAGGTCAATGATTTAAATTTTCCGTGTGCTTTGAAATAGGTGTCCAAGATGGATGTTAGGAGGGTGATTCCGGTCCATAATTGAAAGAGTATACCAGTCGTACCTTGACCTTGTTGTCGAGCGGGCGCGGCTCGGACGCCAGCAGCGTGCCGAGTTCGACGCGGCACGTGGAGGGGCGGCGCCCCTCGCCACCGCCGCCGCCGCCGCCGCCGCTGCCGCCCGACATCTCGGAGCCGCCGCTCTCTGCGCACACACACGACCGTCACCGGCGGCCGCGCCCTGCGCGAGCGCAGCCGCCGCAGCGCGGGGCACACGCTCCAACGCGGACGCTACGCTACCGCCCGCGGGACGACTCAACGGGTGGTTCGCGAGGCGGACCGGGATATATTTAGCTAGGGCGGGCGGCCCGCGGAGTACTGCGTGCCGTGCGCCTGGGCGCGAGTTAACACTTACCGGCACCATCGACGCCGCGCGCGCCATCCCGCGCCCGCTCCGTGAACTGGAAGGTAAGGGTTCGTTAGTGGCGAGTGTGGGGAGCGCAGGTGTCGCGTGGATCGATAGGGGGCGTTGGCGTGGGCACCTGCACGCGGCGGTCTCGGCGGGCGGCGATCTGCCGCGAGTGGCGGCGCAGCGCCTCCAGCGTGCCGCGCGCCGCTCCGGCCGGCACGGCCCCGGCCGCCCCCGGCTGCGGCGGGCTGGGCGCGGGCGGCGCGAGCCCCGGCCCGCTCAGCGCGCGCGCATGCCCAGCCACCCGCCGCTCGCCGCCTCACGGGCCCCGCTCACCGTTCGTCTGTACTGAGGAAAGACTCGAGTTCAAAGCACCATATTTACTGTTATTGCATCGTAAAATATTTTTGTGTATAATATTGCCGTGTCGTAAAAGTTCTGTACGTCTTTCTCGCATTCTTTAATGTAGTCTACATTTGTATTAACTACGAACGGGTTACAATGATTTTAAGACAAAGTAAAGATATTAGACAAGAAAACTATTTATCGCCAATCACAATGCTCTAGTCTAGAGGTATCGAGCGCCATCACCGACAAGTCCTGTAGATATATTTAAGAGACCGCGACTCCTCGAGATTACGAGAAGTCACCATAAAACAAAAGCGTGCAGCCGGCCACTGTAGCCAACTTTTATTTGAGATTTCATAAGATTTAATAAGTAACAAATATTTGAGTACCAAGTTTTCCTTTCCACTACCCGAAGGCTCGATATTATTAAACAAAAAGGAAAACATCATTTTCATAGTACCTATAGAGTGTCGCATTTTCCAAGGAACCTCTTGACCTATGAAAGGGAAAATACTTTACATTCCAAACCTCTCGACTCTCGAGGTGATATTCTAACCGCGGTTTTGTTAAAGAAATGAAGATTGATAGACTCGCTCATCGTGTCTACCTACCCACTCTAAAAAGGGTGAAGGAAGTCGAAATGTTTCCACGATGATATGCGAGCGAATGAAAAATTGGGAGCATCAACCATGTGCTTATCAGTCGCTCAGGTCGGGACTTGGTCCAGGGACATGAACGAGTGAGTTACTAAAGCTAGAACCTATACTTGGCTGGATATTTTAAAGGCAAGTTAGGTAGTGAGCAGGGCTGGGATCTGTTGGTAGGACTTTAACGTAAGAGTTGTAAATAAATTAGAAACACGTCTACGATAGCAAAGTAATTACATGTATCTAAGTAATGAATAGTCAATTACAGTTTCGCAAACACTTTGAAATTACAATAAAAGTATTAGGAATACTAATTGTAAAGGTTGTTTATGCCACGTGGTTACCCACATGACATCTGCTCCACGCTATCGTTTAAAACAGGAATTGAGGGGTGTGTTGTGGAATGGAGGGGTGTTTTACATGTATGGTGTAACTTAAAGATTGAGGTGAGACCTGTAGCTCTACCATGTGTTAATTATCTACTATGTACATTCGTCTTGCGTCGACGTAAAAGTACTTTTATGGCAAAAGCACTCGAGTGCTAGATTGAACCCCAAGATGCACGACTTCATTTACAAATAGTGTCAGTAGACAATGTTGTAGTAGACAATATTATAGCGAGAATACGCCTCTATACTAAGATGCTGGAATCGCGATCGGAGGAGCGAGTTTTCTAAGGTCTTTCTGTAAAGTGTTAACCGCGGCGCGTTGTCACGTAAACAAGACATCAACAGAACAGCCATCATCATGTCACTTTATTCCGGTTAATCTCGTATAATGGATGCCGGGAGCCGAGCGACGCCCGTCCCGCCCGCGCGCCCGCGCCACTCAACTGCAGCCATTTTATAAATCGGCTCACATTAGCCGCCTCGCAACCTTTTATTATTCCGTTAAATATAATAACAAGTACAAGTCAAAGAGAAATGGATGATATTCGGAGCATGCACGGGTTTATGACTGTCTCTCTAGCTGTCTGTTACTAGTGGCGCAGGCTACGCGCGGACGTGGGTTATTGGAGTTATATTGTACCCGCTCTCTCAAACCCTTATTACAATAATATTATTTTATAAATATTTTCATAATACCATATAACCCACGCTTAGAATGCTACAACCAATAATAACATAAGTAATGGTAATAACGACAAGAGAAAACATTCCAGAGTACACCTCAAATTAGTACTTGTTAGGTAAAAGCCTGGAAACATTTAAGCGATAAACTTTCGTATTTGTTTTATGAGTACTGAGACACACATGTTGCCCTTTTAAATAAAGGATTTCATAAAACTTCGGAGACAAAAGAAATAACTTGTAGAGAGCCAGACAAATAAATCGAAGAAATTAAATGTTGTGTAGAAGAGACTTTGAAAGTATCAAATTATTTTTGATATTGAACTAGACGTTTTCCCATTCATCATCATCGCATAATTCGAGATATTTTTATAAGACAAACGGGATTGGCTCCCTAAAAAAATATTTAACATATTTCCTTCTGTTAACACCTACGATTCCTTTGAAACTTCCTTCAGGCCGTCACCTGTCTACAACATGTATTTTAGATCCCTATCTCTACTTAAGTAACTTTTGCGTCAGAGTGACTTTATACGGCCCCCGTGGAGTGATTGGTAATTTATGTAAAGTAGCTTATTCTGATGCAAACACAAATTCCCACGAGTAATATATGTGTGAAAAAGTAAGTTATGACTGTCGTCAAGATGACTTCGTTGGATGGTGTTACTACGAATATTACCTCTTCTTAATCTTGTGGCTCTATCATGAGTCTGTTTACTAGGTAGGAGACGTTAGTCGCTGGCGTCTACTTAAAACAGTTGTATGACACCGGTGTGGTGGGTCCTCGAGGAAGCTATTTAAACCTCACATACTGTTTATTAATCAGTTCACACTGTTCACTGTGCTGTTTCGGTTCTCTTTATTGTCTAAACTGAAAACTAAGCATTGTGTTCTCTAAAATGTGTTTAAGTACATGCTTCCAAGTTCGATAGTTTTCACGACAACATGTTTCTACATGTAAAATCTGATTTTGATAAAGACTGATGCCGCGATGTTAAGAATGCAATGCTTCCTGTTCTAATAAGTTGATAGAGGTTATAAATTGAAGTGGGTCGAAATACAGAACTAGGTCGTTCGAGTAACGAGTGTCGCGTCTGACGGACAGGGGGGGGGGGGGGGGGGGGGGGGTGCGTGGCCTTAGTTTGTATTTGTCTCTTGTCATATCCTGGGACTTTTGCGGGGTAAGCAGAGTTTTTACCCATCTTCAGGCAGCTTTGTAACTGCAGACCCATACTGATGTGGAGATATGAATAATGAATGTTGTTTCGGTAATTTTAAAGCTTATTTGAGTTTCAGATATTCATCCCTTGTCTAGAGCTCCGCTGAGCACATAGTTGAGTAACATAGGTACCGACACTTTAGAGTTAATATAACTATAGGTATTCTCTTTAAAACTGTTTGGTCACTTCAACATTTCATTAGAAAACGAATCACAGGTAATAAAGAGATATAAATGGATGTGCCAAGAGCCGGCAGCTGCCCAATAGCTCCTAATTATGTTTCTATCTTTAGAGCCCAATTGGCCCAATAATTTGTTGTTAATATGCCTCCGTACAATAGCCGCTGTGGTTAGATTAATAATACTCGTCCAACAAGAATGTGTTGTTGATTGGTAAGATTAGGTTGTACTACTACATGTTTGACATATTTGTTATTCCACATGAACTATTAGGTAATTCCTTGTCCATAGCCTTTTGCTATATTATTCGTTTTGTATAGTTAATTTTAGACAGGTTTACTTTTTTTTTATTGTGTATTCTTTTGACTTTTAATGATTTAATACATTTTGACTACTTTTATTTCAATAAAAATAATCCAGGCTGGAAAAATTATTTTACACATATTAAACTTAAGGATAATTTTAAGAACTCTGACCCCCACATCAGAGGTGAGTACGCGGGCCGGACCGATAGAGGTCCGGATAAAAAAAAAACTATTAGGTATTTACGACACAATGAAAATTATACCGGTTGTTAATAAAATCATCATAATAAAGTGAATACGATAGCAGATTACCAACAAATGAATTTTTAGGTATGTGCTCCCTCCGCGACTTCGACTGTACACATGAATGTATTACCAAAGTTCTTGACTCTACATTATTCCTAAAGATGTTTCGCTTACTAAAAATCCGGTGAAGCGATATTTTTTGTTATTCAAAGTAAGTTTTTTATTTTCAATTACGTATATCATGCAGTGTACAAGTACCTGGGAGTGCTCCATGAGCGTGTGTTTTATTGGTTTACGCATGTTTTTAATTCGTATCTTTTTGACAACCACGTTCATTGTGACGGAGGGGCTAACTAGTAGGTAGATATCATTTCAGTGCTGGTTAAATGCCCACTTGAATTAGTGCCTAACTACCTAAACGAAGGAAAGGCTTTAAACTTGAAATACTACAATTAAAAAGTTATTACCATCGGGTGCACAGTTTAGTTCCCCGGCGCTTGTCCATTAGCTCAACGGAATGGCGAGCTCGTTTTACGAGATGCGCGCGAAGATAACCAGCTTGATATGTTTACTCCGGCGAGTCCGGCCCCGGCCGCGGCCGCTCCGTGGCGCCCGTCGCTCAGCGGGGATTATTTGCGCTAACCTGCCTGCATCGATCCGTTAATTGATTTATCACCAAACTATCATCAACTTGTCATAATCATTGCATATTAGCCTCGGGCCGTATTCGTAGCTAGGTACACACCTACCAGACCCTTTGGGGGATAAGCGTGACAATATTACTGTTATCTGTGATATGTAGTAGGTACCCCCGTGTTAGATACTTACCTAAGTACTCTAGGTAGATACACATATAGATAGATACATCTACGTAAATTAGATAACAAAAATAAGTGTCGGCAAAAAAGTTGACTTTGGAGAAAATTAACTAGAGATAGCCAACCAAACGTCATCAAAATAACCGTAGTCTTAAAGTAAAGTTTTCAAAATCTCGTATGCGGCTTTGGTAGATAAGTACGTACTATATTTACCTAGCTATAAGTAAATAATTATATTTGTATGTAAGTATATCACCAGTAGGTAGGTTCATATCCATGACAAGTGAGTAGGGTGAAAGCACTTACATATTATACTAAGTAGGTAAGTAAAAGGATGAGGAATAGTTGGTTGCTTGAGCGCACTTAATTAATGCTTAAAGCGGCTTAGTTGTACCTACTTTATTTTTACAAAGAAGATTTAGGTAATAGTTTTACAATAAAAGTTTAGTACCTACCTTAACTTACCTACCAAACTGTAGGTGTATATGTTACAAAACCTACTTACAAATCATGTTACAAACAAAACTTTATACTCCTTGTTATAAAAGTTTACCCACGTAGTGTAGCTACATATTTTCTCGGCTGACTGTACAATGTATGGCACGGTGC
Source organism: Ptilodon capucinus (assembly GCA_914767695.1). Taxonomy (NCBI): domain Eukaryota; kingdom Metazoa; phylum Arthropoda; class Insecta; order Lepidoptera; family Notodontidae; genus Ptilodon; species Ptilodon capucinus. The sequence continues at coordinate 312,665 of OU611813.1, read as the reverse complement.
GTGCTCGCCTAGCGAGGCGGGTACCGGCAGCAATGAAAGACGAACATGTTTTCACAACCCTATAAATCATAGAATAGCAAAAATATCCACACCACTGTTAGTAGAGTTCATTATAGTAAAGTTCACTGCATGAACGCTATTCTTATACGTGATTTACAACAGTTTATCTGTGGCTCTACCATGAATTTTACATGTGGTGCGCAAGGTGGACTCATCCGTTTTACGCCCGCTAGTGCTAACATGAAATTATGGCTCTATTGGTCATGCGGACACTAAACATGCTATAAAAATATATTCTTCTTAGATGATAGCGACTAACGACTCCTAGCGAACGTTTCATCTCATGGTAGAGCTACTAAAGCTTTGAAAGAACGATAGTATCTCTTTAGTTTTCGATGCAGATGACGTGAATTGTGAAAAAGTGTCGGGAGCATGCTCGACTGGGCTCCAGCCTGGGACGGTGAAAATATTGATGGTAGATAGTACCTACACGAAGCTTAATAAAGAACCTATCTGTATAGCGGCAGGTGCCGGTGAGGCCGGGGTTGAAATATGTTTACCAGTATAACGGAAAAAAAATATTTTGCTACCTACTGTGAAAATTAGGCTTTTCTGGTCCATATATAAGGTTGCTCTCCCTTTTTATTTATATTGATGAGGTGTACCTATACTATTTTTTAATATTATTTTTTGCTCAACTTTTTCGTTCAATTTAAACTTAATTAATTTATCAACACCGTCCTTGTTGAGGGAAATCCTGTGTTCGATTAATATCCATAAGATTATCGCTTTTAATGAGCTCAAGCGTAACAATAGTATCCCATAATATAAAGGCCTGAAGACACATTCGTGCTACATTTGCAGATCAGTAGCAAGCTCCACACTTCACGTTGGAGAAGCTGTTAATCCATAGTAGATAATATAGAATACTTCTCAAGTATCCATGTCGAGTCTAAATTCAATTTTATTTAGTTAGTAATATAATTATCCTATCTGTATTTGGCATTAATTCTGTTGATACAGTCTAATTAATATTTTACCGCAAACATTAATGAGTTATTTCAAATTTAAATGAGGTAGCTAATTAAACTCTTGAAACCGCCACGCCGATCATTTTCCGGATTAAAGGATTAATAATTTAAAGATTCAACGATTCCTATTTATCAACCGATAGCAGCTAGATATAGCCTTTAATTAATAAATGGGTTCGGCATAATAACAGTTCTAATAGGTATATAATATCTAAATGTTCGTTTCACAGCGGCACGCACTTATACTGTAGGGACTTATGTTACCTACCCATTGTTAGGAAGATGAAGATGACCAGTGGCTGTATTAACACAGACACAAACACAAAACCTTGGTAGGTAAGTAGTAGGTACATATTATGATTTTATTACGAAATAAGATAACTCTACATAGGTGGGAACGACTTATTTTTCTTGTGATTAGTCTTAGATTTCGTTATGAGTCAGTTTGCTGTTAGGCAACATGATGTATATTTCCCGCCCTGCTCTCCTTAGAATCAGAATTTTGTTATTCATATTAACCAATACAATGAATCGTCAAAAAAATAGTATCTGTACCACCCATTCGGAATGAATGCATTTCCTATGGAGAAGAATGGGCAATAAACTCCATGGTTTCTCTTTTCTAAAAAGGATTTTTTAAGTGGACTTTTTAAGTCCTACCTCTTTTCTTAAGTTTATCGATATACCCGTGCGATCAATTTTAATAGGTAAATTGTATGTATGCAAGCAAGGAAAATTACTGTTACTGTTAATTATAATTATTAATTACTGTCCAATACCAAGCGACATTTGAAACATATGAAACCCCAAATAACACGTAGGTGCAGATTATTTCAAGAGTTTAGTCTTTGTTATCACGATGATGACTAATTTCTGCGAAAATTAATAAATAGATACTTATTATTAATACCCAGCTAACGTCATAACAGGATCTTAAATTGGGGGCGAAACTTGGCTGGCACCCAGATGAGTTGCAGGACTTACCCACCTAACACCGGCTCGTATTTTTTTTACTGTTGTAGGTACCTATAAAATGTTTGTTTACGCACATGTTCACCCCGTTGTATCGCATGCAAGCTGTATCGCACGAGTACCTACCCAGCCATCTGCCCGCTCGATCCTGGTAATAAAAATCTACTTAACACTGTGCACTTACAAATTTTATATTTACCTATTTTTGAGTGAACCGATGGGTGTACCCGACGACGTTAACCTTGTTAATCTCTGTCCACGGAGACTGTCACCGTTAAGTAAACACGCGAGGAGTCGTGACAACGCCGACGGGACCGGCGGTGGCGACGGCGACGTTGAACACTAACGCGCGGGTAAGTCGCAGGTTCGCCAGGGAAACAGTCGTCGTCGGCAATGTACAGTGTGCAGTACCAGGTGCCTTCCGTCTGAAGGAGTCGCGTGCGATGTCACGGCGTCACGTGGCGGCGGGTGTACGCCGCGGTCCAAGCGGGCGGCTCGTCGGTGCCGCGCGCGCCGCGCACTGCCGCGCGCCCGTCCGCCCGCCTATCGACGCCCGCCCGCGCCGCCGCCGCCCGCCCTCCGCCCAGCCGGTAGCCCGACATCACTGTGCCCGCTTGACGCGATACAATACCAATTTATTGTAATTTTACTACCTTTATTAACCCTAACGCGACCCATCTAACGACATTCGGCTCGATTACCTGTAAAGTTATAGGAATTAGGTTATTTTTAACATGACACTAAAGGGTTGGGAGTAGTCACCCAAATGTTTGTTTTTATCACCGTGTCGCTTGTGCCTACCACGAAGAATCGATTGAAGAAATCTAAGCTCACGATTCCTTTAATGGTTGTGAAAGCTCGCTTAGCCAGCGATTTACTCGGGGAGCTCTACACGACTCGAATACTCATAAATCACGGCAATTGCTTACTTATCTAAATTTTCTATCATTAATTTATTTTGCCCATATTTATACAAAATGCTACCTATCTGGAAATCACCTAAAAGCCATTTTTCAGTATAGGTACCTACCACAAAATCTACAATACAACCGTTATTTTGTTTGACTACAATTATCTGTTTATTATTCGATCATTGTTCCTCAGTGAACATCTCGACTTTCTATAAGTTTTGGAGTAGCGTCTATAGTCTAATGTATGAAGTGTAATAATAACAGAACAAGGATGGCTATTTAGTGACACGGAACCGTATTTTGGTGTCATTTTCTTCCAAATATGATAAAGATAATAGTAACATCCCCCGCGCTGGCTGCGAGCCAGCTGCCGGCGACACGTCCCTGCACCCAACTCAACATAATAACAAGATCGTATCAAAACAATCGACATGTGAAGGTGACATTCTTATGTTTTTCATGATGAAATCCATAATATAAGTAAATATCTACCTACCTAAAAAAGACTGCGTATTTCCTTAATGTGGTCAGGTGTATAGAACAAAACCTATTTCGAAGCATAAATAGGTAGTGATAACACATCAATTCCACCGGCTATAGTTCTCCACCCAAAATCGATAGAATGTCGCAAAAAATAGAATCAAGTCGTTGGATAATAGCGCGTAGTTATTTATCAAGATCATTAATATTATATGAAGTCTTGAAAAAAATATTTCGGGTATTTAAGGCAACATGATCATGGCTCAAAGCTAAACTTAACTATGGGTCTGATGAATTTCCTTATTAATGTAAGGTTAGTGGCGTTGATCTAGATTCATTATTAATTTATTGTGAAGGTTTGGCCAGAGATAATATGGCCTATGGTAGAGACATACGAGGACTTCTTCAGCAGTAGGATGAAATAGGTTAAAGAAATCAGGTGGTGGGTCAGGCAGAGTGCGCGGAGCGATGCAGTGTTCTGTTGACCCACTTCTTCGACGTTAATCGCATCACGTGAAACAGCTTGCGTGTGCCGGTCGTTCACCCAGCGGCGGCCCTTCAACCCTGCCGCCGCCGCCGTCGCTGCCGTTCCGACCCTTCCTGCACAAAAGGCAAACCTTCTACACAATTAGATCGCAAAACACCTTTGCGATACCATCTGACACATTGTGTTCGTTACAGTCGAAGCGAAATGACTCACGGTTGATTTTATTCTCACTTTTTACAAGTTCTCTGTAGGTAGAGTCGTCAACGATTCAACCATTGCCTTGACTGTGTCTTCAGACCTATTACACAACAATATTGATCCTAATTACCCAAATTGCATGAAAACCGCCTTCTTCAGTTACTATTAACACTTCCTTAGGTCTACCATTGGATCTGTTTAATACCTACTCTACCTACTTGATTTCCTTCTTTAAGTCTATTGTAACCAACTCCTTGAACCTTATCAAAGGCAGGCGCCGCCGCCGCGCCTCGCCGCTAGCCCTGCAATCAATTCGCTTGATAATTAACTTCTGTTCCTAGTCGTAAACGTTTGAGATAGGTATTCCGAGTCTGGTCAACGTTCAATTAATTTACTGCGCGATTCGGCACTAAATAAGACAACGAGCCATTTATTGAGTTAAAAATAGTTAAAATATTGTGGGGAATATGGATTGTAGAATTAAATAGAGCACTTTGGTACGATATTGCGCTATCCTAGTACTTACCTTCAAACCTGAATAAATTATATTCCGCCTTATTATATTTTTGATCTGTTCACCTACTTGCCTAAATATAGATATCAATATAGACTTATAAGACGCTTGTGTTCTGTTTTATAAGCTATTGCAGATTAATTTAATTTTCTATAGCAGTAGCTCCGCGAGCCTGCATACAAGGCAATATTTGCAAGGAAAAATAGCAGCGTACAGGACTCATATTCATATTCATTTATTTTGGTAAATATTAATTTACGTGTCAATTATATCAAATCAGAATACAGTTAAAGTTCATTAATGATGTCAAACTAGAATAATAGACGAGTATTAAGTCCAAGTCAAATAGTGTCAAAACGCCATAACATCCAATTAAATTATGTCAAATTAAAATTATATAATGTCAACTTAAATTAGTAATGTCAAAACACAATTACACTAAAGTCAATATTAGGTATAACACCATGTCAGTATCTAGTTACTAGTTTCTTAACTAGTAACTACTCGTACTTAAGAATACACTATCGATGTCCCTTATACATAATATAGCTACCTATACCTATTGAATACTTAATTAAACCTAATTAAATAAGTAGATTACCAAATTAATTGGCTTATTTCTGCACTTGACTTTGACTTTATTTTATGGATATATTTTTTTGGAGCTACTATATGAAGTTTAGTTCCTACTTATACTAATTAATAAAGCAATTCATATCGCATATCGCGGAAAGTAGTAGGAAAGTAGGTACCTAAATAGTTTGTCCAGCAGAAGGAATGTGTTGTACTAATCATCGTCTACTGTATACAAACTTAGCGATCTGTTGCGACGTGCGTCACTCACAGCAAACAGACAACCGTGCCTGTTGGACATAGGTATCTACCCGTTTTAGGCTGAGTTTAATACCTATACCTACATATATAGTAGGTAAGTGTTCATAGGTTTCCCAATGTTAATATTAATTTTATCTAATATCCATTCAAGTCTAAAAAGTAGCACCTATAGGAATCTATGTAAATACTCATTATTGATTTTGGAAAAAGGTAGAGAAGTAACACACAAATCGTACTTCGGTTAGTTGGAAACCGTAAGGTACGGTACGGTTTTAAAGAGAGCAATGTGGGTAATGTTTCTGCAGAAATTGGCCCCTGACAGGTATCGAACCCGCAACTAGCCAATACAGCAAGTGCAATTGTTTACGCCTAAACCATAAGGGCGAGTATGTGGCACATTGTAAGATAAAAAAATCGCTCACCGTTTGGTCAGGGGTCAGGTGGATGTGTTTACACCCACCTGACCCTGTAAAAAATAAGTAGCTATGATTAATTTATTTCTTTTGGAAACCCATATATCCCTACAATTAGGATCAAATGAAAGATACTCCTGCGTAAGTAGTACCATGGACTAATCTTAATCTATAACTTCTAAGTTAGGTAGGTCGGTAGAGTATTTTCATGTGATATGTATGACACAGGAATCGGATGAAACGGGCGCGGCGAGACCAATCAAGTGCCTCGCCCATTCAATTCAAACGGCTTTCATGTCGTCACTCCACTCCTCAAGCGACTTGCAGAGTCACAGACGCGGAATAGGTCAATAGGTCTTCATGCGCCAATTCTACACTATCATTTCTTACTGCGAATTTGATTAGCTCCTCTATCTTCTTGTTATCAACGTTTTTTAATAAAAAAAATATCCTCAATGTAGATGCCTAGTTGGAGTATGAAAGTTCCCAGACTGGAGTTATCCCAGTTGGAGCAGTTCAGCGTTCGTAAACAGTAAGCTGATAATGATTCATTCTGCAACATAAGTAGTAGGTATTCGCCGGTTTGAGCTCACGCCAAAAAAAAAAAAAAAAAAAAGCTCATTCGTCGCGTCGGCCATCGTCGCCTAAAAAAAAAAAAAAAAAAAAAAAAAAGTTTGGTATCGTTTTGGGGGTTTTCAGACATGCCCGATCGATCTGTGCAATCCCCGTTTTGATATCTCTTACGGTTCCCGAGATAGGTTTCAGGATTAGCGCTCATTAGATAACGTAATTACATCACGCTCGGCGCTAATGAGGGTTTGTCATTGTTGTTAATGAGGGTCTCTTGTTCCTAACAATGCATCTGTTTGAAATGATAAATCTTGGTTATTTTATAAATCTTTATTAATCAAAAAAAGCATTTCAACATATCATGAAGTAATATATCATTGTACAGTGTATTAGTATCGAATATTCGTATAAAATCAGACATTTTATTACCATTGAATTTATAGTACAGATACAACAAACAATATTCACCGCATACGGATGTTAAATCATTTTGTAACCTATCGCTATTAAATTGCCATTGTCGGGAATTCCTCTTTAAAAATGATCTGTGGTAACCTGTTGGCGGTCGACCATAAGAATCAAAATATTGCCCAACCCCGCTGTCATCAATGTGTATTGCTATCCAATGAGATCCAGGCTTTGTATCAGGGTCTAAATTGCTTATTATGTATGTTGGAGTATGACTGTATATTGGCAATCGGTTGGCAGCATACACATTAAATTGTAAGCTTGGATGAATTTTGCACAAATGTTTCTGGATATCTATTGTGTTCATAATGGTCACTGAATCGTCCGCCGCATCGCTAACTGTTAACTATCCAACTTATCAGATGCAAGTGTATAATTTAAGGTATTGACTTGGTATTTCAAGTCTGCTGAGGTCATGGAATAAATACAAGGATATGCTGAAAATTATGGGTTTATTCAATTAAAAAGCTTAAAACTATTACAATGAATACTTAAAACAACAACATAACCATAACAATGAAAACTTAAAACTATAATAATAAAATACTAACCTAACCTAACATACACTTAACGCGATACTCAACGAAATTGATGTTTTAGCTACTATAGTCTACTGTAACATTACGGTTTTTATCAATTTCAATAACATTATCGAACTCAGCATAAACAATACAGTTGATGGTTTGCGAAAGTGCTGATTCAAAACGAACTTCCAATCTCACGCTTCCATGTTTTATAAGATTCCAATGGCCTGATGAGCTAGCTGATAGATCGGGTGTTAAGTCAAAAGCTAATAGACAATAACCTTGTGCATATTGTTCCCTAGATATGCCATTACCTTCGTTAAGGAAATGTATACCCGTTCCAGAGAATAATGTGTGATAAGCTGAAGTGTAAATATTATTCTCGAATGATGGTTGTAAAGCTTTGGAAGGTATTTGTTGTCCATCAATATATAAAGAAAATGTATTAAAATTGTGATTTTCAAAATTAAATGGATTTTTTGTGAGTTTGCCATTAAAGGCTGCGTTATTAACAAATCCTATTATGCATCTTTTAGGTACTTGTCCTAGAAAAATGTTATCTAGTGTTTTTCCCTGAACTCCCGATGGAATTGTCAAAACTTTAACTTCAGCACGCGTAATAGGATATTTAGCTGTAGTAGAGGCTAAGACTTTTTGATGTGCAAGTAAAACTGTTGGATTGATTCGTGCTCTACGGACAATAAGCGTTGCATCAGTAATACACACTTTCAATTTTAAATCATCTGAAGAAGCCATTAAGTTGAATGTTTCTCTGGAACGAACTAATTTAACAGACATCTCAACACCATTAATTAAAAACTTTTCTTGGTTGAATATATCACCATGCAGATGCCCAATCATTTCAATTTCTTTACTTTCGGCTGTTAATTCATGTCTTTTAGTGAACCCTTCATTTTTCTCATCGGTTGAGTCCATTTTCCCAGCTGTATCTTCATACCAAAGACTGCATGTTAGATGAGATTCTTTTGATGCAGGAGCATAATTCAACAATGTTTCCATGTAAGCACGATAGGCGTATGTATTATTTGGTGGAGACACAAGTTTTTGATTCAAATAAACATCGAGCTGACTAAATAATGAATGTAACCAATTGTTTATTGGTGCTGCTGTCGTTGTAGCTATCAGTTTTGTTGAGTCTTGGTTTAGTATCTTTGCTTTAATATGAATCAAAGTATGAGACAAATCTATGTAGTCATCACCGGTTCCTGGTACTTGAAATTCGATGGGGCCATCATCGGCGAGAGATGAAATAGGTTTGTAATGTATCCACATTCCATTTTCTATACTTGTTTGTGTAGATGGTAAAGCAAATAAATCTAGCTCAGACTTAATGCACTCACAAGAATGATTGTGTAAAAAAGACATTTTATTATTATTTAAGAAAATATATCTTTGATATTATTATGTGTCAACTTTGTGTTTTTGTTAGCACCTTTCACTTTAGCACGTAGCGGTGGAATGAATGAAGCCAGACGTTTTTTCTTAGTTATATATCCTGATCCAGACATATTAATTCGATCAATTTTCTCATCGGCTTTTCTTTTTAAGTTTGATCCAGCCTCTTTCAATCGAGTTTTAATAGAATCTTCCATAGGACGTGCACTAACCATATCCGATAAAAGTCCCACACCTGCATTTAAAACCTCTTTACCGATCGCTCGAGCTCCACTAGAGAGCAATGGTAAAACTGATCTGAATAAGCCTCCTAGAAAGCTACCGATTCCATGACCGCGTTGATATGGTGCTCCTCTATAAATTACTCCAATACCTGATCCAGCTTGATGTGAATAGTAATGTTCGTAGGGACAACTTGTATTATTACGTTGTAGGTGCATTATAATTTTTTAAAATGTAGTTTAATAGCCACAGTTCCGAACTGGAATGGTATTTTATGTCCTGTGCTTGATCTTATATCTATTTCAATGGTATCAAACTCTCTACGCATGACAGACAAGTAGTGAGGTGGTGAGAAAACATGCATTTTATTAGCACCGTAAATATATTTTGAAGGGTCTAAAGGTATTATTCTGAGAAGAGGCGTCATTACATCTCCAACGATCTGAGGCTCGATTATATCACAATAAACAAATAACTGAGATGGCAACCCTAAATGTAAATTCGCTGGACACTTTCCAAGCCTCTTAGAAACAATGTTTTTATTAGGTTCAAATCCTAGTTGAAGAGACAAATTCGGCGATAACATTATTGATTTTATTGACTCATCATTTACAGTAACAAATACAAACTTTGATATCTCATCATAGCGAAACTTCACTTTCTCCTTCAAACTGTTTAGTACCACCATAATTTGTTCAATATTATCATAGTTTGTGGCTGGTATATGAGATTTGTAGTATGCTAGGGAGTTGCCAGGAGTGCCGGTATTATCGGGTATTTTCATCCATTTCCTAATGTAAACAACGTTTTCATGTTCTTGAACAGTAAACATCGTACATGGATACTGGAATTCAACCACACCAACCGACCACGATCCTTCCAATATGATTGGTTTAGGTAATTTTGTTGAAAAAAGAGTTGTTGAGTTTTCTGGAAAGTATTCCATAGAACTATTACTAAGTAAGGTTAAATAAAAACTTTCTTTCATTGTAGCGTTTCTAAACTAGAAGCCAAAATCCAAGAGTTAAATTTATCTGGATAACCTTTCCACTTCACTAACAGTTGCTTTCTGTTGCCAGAGTAGCGAGTGCTAATTATTTTATCTATTTTATACTTGGAAGTGGGGCTATAATCTATTTTTTGCAATTCTCTTTCATAAAAAGTACCTACTATCGCTTCATTTAGTAAATCTTTCAGTGTATATACTATCCAGGGTGACCTATCTATTATTGAAGATACCATAAAAATTTCGTCACTCCAATTGGATTCATAACCCTTTTGAAATATATGTTTAAATTTTGTAATTCTTACATGATCACCAACATGAAATTTTGGTGGTGGTGTAATATCGGAAGCTTGTTTTGTACTACCCTTTTCATATAAATTATTCCAAACAGTCATTATATTGTTTGAATTTACATCACAAGGACTCATTTTAATACTGGAATGGTAACCATGATTATATGCATATAACAAGTCTTGTAAAATATCTATATACCTATATGTATTTTTATGAGTAAAATAACGCCACATTTTCATCTTGAGTGTTCTTTGAAATCTTTCCACAATGCTTGCTTTAATATCAGGATTATTTGTTGTATAATAGTTTATATTTTTACTCCTAAAATACTTTTGTACATCTTTTGAAACAAATTCAGTTCCTTTATCCGATTGTATATGTGTTGGAGTGGTACCGGCCTCATTAAATATGTGTTCAAAACATTTTTTAATAGTTTCAGAATTTTTATTTTTCATGGACATAGCATAAGCATATTTAGTAAATACATCAATAACACAAAGAATGTAATTATAACCATCATTATATTTAGAATAAGTTCTCATATCACTTAAATCAGCCTGCCAAAGTTCATTTAGATTAGATAAAATGTATTTATTCCGAGGGAATCGTCTGTGCACTGGCTTATGAAGTGTGTAAGTTTCTTGAGCTTGCAACCATTTCTTGATGTCACCTCTAGTCATTTTACCTTTCATAGCTGTTACTAGTTTGGTGATACTACCATATCCGGCAGGATGTGATGCATCATAATATATTTTATTGATTTCTAGTAAGGAGTCCATTTTTCCCAATCAATCTTTTTCTTTAGTTTTCTTTGATACTTTTGATCAGCACTTGTTGGTGTAGCATAGATTTCCTCATCCACAGAGTGTTGTGGATGATCATTCGATTGGAGTTTATTTATGTATTCACTTCTGTTAGGATTTCCAATGTAAGCTAATGGTATTTTAATGTCTTTCAATGCTTTAGCAAAATCTTCCCAACCTTTCGGATTACTTTTTTTCAATGGTCTAAGGAAGTCGTTTACCAAATCTATGATATTACTTCCAGGAATTTGTTTGTTATCTATAGTGACTGTACCGCTGTCGTTCCAGTGAATTTTGTTTTCACTCAATGATATTGTATTAAGTAATAACTCACCCTTTTTTATGTATGTTTTTGGTATTAAACTTAGAATTTGTCTAGGTGTGTATATATGACTTTCTTGTTGTTTTTGTTTCGCTTCGTCTTTTGATGTCTGACTCGCAACTAAATCTTTATCGTCGATTTCAGCTTTTATATTAGAATCTTGGTTGTTTGCAGTGTCTCCGACAACATCGATATTGGAAGTAATTAGTGGTAATTCTAAAGGTCGGCGATCTACTTCGGTGAAGTGTAGATATCTTTGTAAAATTTGTTGATATAAAATCCATTTTTTTCTGTCGTCCATATTACTATTCAAAATCTTTTGCATTTCAACGTCTAACCTTGAGGTAGAATTTTCAATTTTGTGTTCATTGTCGTTTTGATTTAATTTCTCTAATAAACTTGGATCAACAAGTAACATTTTTTTGGCATGTTCCATTTTAAATAAGTGAATTAACTAATACACTCAAAATGGAACCCAATATAATTGGTAGGAATGCACCACCTTTTTGAACTATTATTCTCTTTCTTATTTTATTTGTTCCTTTACGTACCAACTTGCGAAGTATACTTTTAAATTTACCAAGTTTTTTCTTTTCTTTATCTTTAAGCGGCACCTTACCCTGGAGAACGTTATAAATACATTCACAAATGCAGTTTATTTCTTTCTCATCACACGTTTTTAATAGAGCTCGTTGATATTTCGGTTTAAGAGTGTGTAGTGCACTTAGTAAATTCTTGTGCGTCTGGATACTCTGAGACATTATTTGTAAATGATGGGAATTTGTTGGTTCTTGGCATATTTAAACCCTTTTGTGGGGACATACACTGTGCAATATCCATCTGAGGGGAATATCTTCGTTTTAATGCGACATGTATCATTGGTGCTTTGTTTAAGATCAACCATTAAATATCCATGTGCTTCTTTGGTAGCGTCATTGTATGCATCTTCAATGAATTTTGAATTTTCTGGTGATACTTGACGCGCTAAGTATCGAATTTGTGTTTTATCACGAGGGTTTTTGAAATAAATAATATAGTTTGAATTCAAAGAAATGTCTCTTTGACCTTTACCTTGGTGGAATAAATTTTGTGTAATGTAGAATACACTTAAGTTTCTATGATGGCTACCTTTAGTAAAAATATCAACAATTCTACCATCAGATTCTCTCATAAGATCATCGATAATTACAAGGTTTGCCTCCTTTCCATCAAACATACTTAGATCCGGTATACCTTGATAATAGTTTACGTTTGGTAAATTGTATAAAGGCTGCATTTCATCGAAGCACCAAGTAATTTGACTAAACTCTTTGTTGCATATCTCTTTAATATGTTGAATAAACTTTGTAACGAATATAGATTTGCCACAACCACTTGGACCTGCAACTATCGCTGTAAACGGATGAATAAATTGGAACATTTTTAATACACGTGTAGATTCTTAGAGGGTATTGAAATGAATAAGACATATTGTTCGAAACACATACATTTATATTTGGATTAATAAAATAATCTTATATAATATGGTGAAAACATTTTTTTTTTTTTACAGAAATTTTATTTATATTACATGGTATAATTATCACAAAATATTGAAAATCTTAAAATTATATAAAAACAATTTTATTTAAATTTACATGGTATTACTATCACAAAATATTTAAAATCTTAAAATTATAAAACAACAATTTTATTTATTTTCTAGGTATTACTATTACAAAATTTATTACAATTGAAAGTGTAGGTATTCCTTAACTTAACTTATAATGACCCCACGCTAATGTGTCAACTTGATTTGGCAAAATATGTCGCTTTGTATCATTATAGGACAAACAGGTTTTGTTTATTTGTTGAGTAAAGATTGTGTGTTTAATCGATTTAAATCTGTACATACTACAAAATAGATTTTTCTTTTCAAAGAGACATGACTTGTAATTTTCAATGTTCATTGTTTTGGTAACACTTTTATTTACACCTTTTGCTTTGGCTATCAATTTATTTTCCACCTCAAACGCATACATTTTCGATCGAAGTCCTACAAATTCTTTCATAATTCTGCCATTATTTTCATCTTTAAAGAAACCTATCTTTTTTTTATTTAGTCTTGGAAAACAAAATATATTATCAGAAGCATAATCAGATGTATCAAATCGTGTAGCAAGGTCTGGTTTAATATCTTCATAAAAATTGGCTGTAAAAATTTGATATATTAAACTGTCAGTGTCGGTGTATAATAATTTTGTTTTATTGTTGAATTTGTTTAACATGTAGTTGTAATGAAAATCATACATCAGAGTTTTTGAAATATCTAATATACAAAATCCTAAGTAAATAGGTTTGTTATAAATCAATTTTGTTTTTTGTAACTGTACTGCAACTAAGTTTTCGGAAAAAATTGATAAACTGTGAAATTCTGGCTTTGCAATTAAGTCTTGCACGCCTAAAGTTTTACCTCGATTTTCCCAGTGCGTTAATAATTTAACATTAACTCGTTTTTCAATGTTCTCCATTGTTTTACCGAATACGGCGTTGTTCATTAATTTATAAAAATCTTTCTCAAAATCTGATGTTGCCTTTGTTCTTAATTTCGTATTCAGATCTATATATCTTTCTAACCAAGGACTTTGACGAAACTTTAAAATCCTATGAATTTTAACCAATTTCATACCCATTTCAAGACATTGTTTGAGATTTCTGTAATGAATTTTATATTTGATTTTTTCATTCAGATTTGGAATTAGTTTTTTTTCTTTAGAATTACCTATTAATATATTTTCTGGACACAGTGGCAAGTCCGAATGTAAATCGTGAAGTTCCATGGGGTACTCTAAATCGACTTCTAAAATGAAACCACATTCAGATGTATCTGACACATCAAAATTTGTATCCGTGCTAACCCACTCAAAACTACCTTCTGGAAGAAATTGAGACATAGCCCAACCATAAAGATTGTTAGCATCAAAATATGCAAGATATGACCTAGGTTTTTTCTCATCAAAATCTTCCAAGAATTCATTATTTGCCTTGGCATATCGATTGCTACATTGAGATACACCTCCCCTTATACCTGCCTTAATAAAAGCTACTTTATCAAAGTCTGTTAATAGTTCTAGTTCAATTTTTGTGTATTTCAACATAGCGTCCCAACTCAATCCCGGTGCTGTATAATAGTGAGCAGGATCTAAATCATAAGTTGTAATACAAATATCTCTAAAGTTTTCAAACACATCAGTCAGGAGCAAAACATCAGTTTTTAGGTATAAGTCAGAGTAATTCGACATTTCGCGACAGTTAAAATGTTGCCAAACATCCTGAGCACGATGATAATCATCAACAGAAACACTTGAATCGGTTAGTGAACTGTAAAACTGATCTTTGCTGGGGAGAGTTGTTAATTTTAAACAGTCATATGATGTCATAAATTCGTAAGGGTATATGCCCTTCTTTCTAAGACGAATAAAGTCTTCATCCCTAGGGAAATTTCTTTTAAGTGTGTGGAATTGTTCATCATTGAGATTCTTAGCTAATTGATCAAGACTGCATGGTAGGAATTTAAAAGAATCTACAAATCTTAAATTGACTCTCCGGTTGTTTATGGTTAATATCTTTGAAAAGGATATGTATCTTTCTTTGTTTTGGGGAATTACTTCCACATTACCATCTACAAAATTTAATGCATGAACAATGAAATGTGCATCATAGTGACTGAGATTATGAAGGAATACTGGAATGTATTGTGGTGTTTGAAATTTAGTCACACATACTTCATGTGCAACTCCTTTGAAATCACCCGTGTACCAATCAAAATAGTGAACGTTTTCCTCTTTCAAATCGGTCTCACAAATGTAACATTTTTTTGAATTGTTAATTTTATTCTCATCTTTAGTTGATAGTGGTTTGGGTAGTTTTTGAAAGCTATTTTTACAATATATATTTTTTAAATCTTCATATAAACGTTTCATAAAAACTTGTGCGCAGTCCGGCCCACTGTACGTTTCATATTTTGATAAGCTATCATCAAAGGAACATTTTATGTAATAACCAAAGCTATAAACTTCATGTTTATTAACGTTGTTAGTATACGACTTAGACGGGTCATTAGGACATGATTTTATCGGGTTTAAGAATGCTTCAAAATCAGCATACACAACAAAAGGTATTTTTAACTTTCTTTGAAATTTATCAAATTTTAATTTATCGTTAGATACCGACTGTCCAAACCAATCTTTCGATGTTTTTAGATCACTTGGAAGTTCAGTAGATATGTGAGAGCAATCATGTTGTTGGTGGTTAGCCAACCTCTCTTCTGTGGGAAAGTGAAGTAAACATCCATCACAGATATTAATTTTATGATCGTGATTTGAAATTTGTTTTCCGACTAAGCGTGCCAAGTTTTTAATAAAACAATAATGGTTATTTGCACCATTGTGTATGCACAATAGATTTATGTGTTTGCTTTTACGAGATTTCGTCATAAACAGTGGGCCCACCACATTATGTGCTTTTGTTTCTTTGTTTAATTCCAAACCAAAGACATTTATACTGATATTGTTTAACTTTTCAACTTTCGGTATGTCACTCAATTTAACTGGGAAAGATACGCCGTTGAATTTAAGGTTATTGAAATGTATGCTGTAAGATGATACACGATCTGCGTTTTTAGTTACGGGATATAACGCTGAGAGTAATGCCCATTTAAAACATAAATTATCTTTATTTTTTACATTAATTATGGCTTTTTTAACTTTAATGTCAGGGGGTAAATCAATATATGAAGATCCCCGTAGGGGGTTAAATTTGTTTACATTCATATCGATACATTTGATTTGTTTGAGACTCCAGCCACTATCTTTTTTCTCGAAAGCACTAATTTTATTTGTTAGAGTGTCACATAAAGATGAAAAGAATATATTTAAGTCGTCTCCTTGAAAAATTATATAATTACTGGTTTGAAAATCAAATGAATTTGTAATATTTTTAGTTTGTTGTACAAAATCGGCATTCAAAATAAAATTTGTTTTAAAAATTTTGTGTTTATTAATGGATTCTTCAATCAAAAGTAATATATCATTTTTTATGGAATTCAAAAATAATTCTGGTGTTTCAAATACCAATTCTGATGAGGGATCCCTTTTACTATTAATTTTATATGTTATGATTCTTTGTCCAAAAGCAGTTTCAACAACGGAAACATTTGGCAAAGAGTTGTGTAATTTGAAAAGATTATTTTTATGTATGTTACTTTTTAAATGATTTGAGAAATATCTCCTACTAACTAACATCTGACATGTGCTACAATTTACCTTATCACTAGCGGAGGGTCTAGATGATGAAGTTGAAGGTCCTTCTTCAATTCTTGGTCTCTTCGTAGGTGTTGTTTCTGATACTTGAATACTCCGAGCTCTTTTGAGACCACCACCAATCTGATGTGTTGATTGACTGTAATAAAAAAATAAAATATGTTTAAAATAAATCCTACAGATATATGTTTATTTTATATATGGTAAATTAAATGTTCATGCAACTTACTTTAAGGTAATTTCAACCTCAGCACAGATTTTATAGAGCTCCGCATCGTAATATGAATTACTCAATTCACATCTTTTTTCTATCTCTTCACAAAGCTCGTACATAATAATATCAACATCTTCATTGAGTGCCGAATTGAAGAAAGTGCTGATGCAAACTTCGCCACTTTGTTCCATGTTGTTTGAGGAAACAGACGGTAGATCTAACATCGATGGTTCCACGTTTCGAAATGATGCGCCTTTGAAATTTACACTACATATTTATATGGAGCCTAACTAGTTAAAAAATGGTTTAGTATCTTAGTAACTACAGCGAACAATGGAATACAATTAACAAATTCTTTTTAGTTATTAGTAAATTAGTAAGTACAGCGAACAATGGATTACAATTAACAAATTATTTTTAGTTATTAGTAAATGAATATTTCCTACAACTGTCCGTTTCTGAAATTTCTTTCGTTATTTGATAGATAACATTTTTACTATCAACAAAGTTATTATTTTTTATGTCTGTGTAGTATTTTACTTTGACATCAGCATATTTCCAGTGTTGTTGTTGAGGAATTTTCGACAACTTTTTTAGATCATAAATTTCAATTTTTATTAGATGGCTTGAATTAATATTATCATCAGCATTTGTTGATATATATGTTATTCCCCCCTCTGCATTAGACCTAGCAACTGTGGACGATTGCTTTTTCTTCTTTATCGGTGATGGATTTTCAAAGAGCTCATCCAAATTATCCGATGATGTGGTCATTGTCTTTCTTTTCATTTCTTTTTTAGGTGTTTCTTTGATGGTTAGGTCATCATCCGGTGGGGTGAGTGGGTAATAATAATGTTTGTATGTATTTTCTTCGACATCGAATGAGTTCTGTAACAATTTACATTAAAGTTGTATAGGAGCCAACTAATGAATTGATGAAATAAAAAAATATAAAAAACTGTGACCATCTAATGAATTGATTAAATAAAACCGTAAACTTACCTCCATTGTGCAGTTCTGAAGATTGAAGATTTTAGATCACTTTCACAACACTCTATATGAAACTGAGTTCACAAACTAATGAATACTGTAGCTTCCAAGTTCTTATTGTTCACTTTTATACCCAAATAGTAGCCCCCACCGTCACCGTCTGTTATAGTTAAGTGTTTTTTTCTTTACAGAAAGGACGGAAGTTGATAATTCAAATTCTTTGACAATGGAATTCGTCCGATAAAAGCTTGTCTCAACTTTATGTTATCTGTGAATAAAAGGTTTCATTTACTATCACGTTAAGTGGTTTTTTGTGCAGAAAGGGGCGGATGTCGATTACTCAAATTCTTTGTTAATGGAATTCGTCACTTTCGTTTCATAAAGATAAAGTCATGTCTGAACTTGTACGCTGTGATGTTATCTGTGAGCAAAGGCGAACATAGATAACTATGGTAGTTGCGTTGACATTGGCCAGTTGAGTGGACGTTCGTTAAGAAAATAATCATGAATCCAGACTACATGATTGTAGATTTACAAGGATTTAAAGTTTCGCAAAATGTGTTCGTGATAAAGGAGTTTGCACTAGCTACAGAAGATTACACCCAAGTGTTCTTGATAAAACCGCCATACCCATATGGCAATTTGACAGACGCAGAAAAGAAAAACGTTTCTTTCCTAGAAAGACGACATGGATATTATTGGAGTTCCGGTTTCATTGACTATCGTGAGTTTAAACGAGTGATTATACCAATTTTAACAAATAAAAAAATTTTAGTTAAAGGTAGGGAAAAAATAAAGTGGCTACAAAGTGTTTGTAATAACTGCAGTGTGATAGATGTTGGTGAAAAAGGTTGCCCCAATTTATTACGATTATATAAACTGTATTATAATGACAGAAGTGCATCAAATTGTTTGTACCATGAAAACCATTGTGCATTAAGAAATGTCATTTTACTGAAGAAATGGTTCATTGATAATAATATGTGTGTATTTAAATTGTTTGATTAAGGATACATTACAAACCTATTTCATCTCTCGCCGATGATGGCCCCATCGAATTTCAAGTACCAGGAACCGGTGATGACTACATAGATTTGTCTCATACTTTGATTCATATTAAAGCAAAGATACTAAACCAAGACTCAACAAAACTGATAGCTACAACGACAGCAGCACCAATAAACAATTGGTTACATTCATTATTTAGTCAGCTCGATGTTTATTTGAATCAAAAACTTGTGTCTCCACCAAATAATACATACGCCTATCGTGCTTACATGGAAACATTGTTGAATTATGCTCCTGCATCAAAAGAATCTCATCTAACATGCAGTCTTTGGTATGAAGATACAGCTGGGAAAATGGACTCAACCGATGAGAAAAATGAAGGGTTCACTAAAAGACATGAATTAACAGCCGAAAGTAAAGAAATTGAAATGATTGGGCATCTGCATGGTGATATATTCAACCAAGAAAAGTTTTTAATTAATGGTGTTGAGATGTCTGTTAAATTAGTTCGTTCCAGAGAAACATTCAACTTAATGGCTTCTTCAGATGATTTAAAATTGAAAGTGTGTATTACTGATGCAACGCTTATTGTCCGTAGAGCACGAATCAATCCAACAGTTTTACTTGCACATCAAAAAGTCTTAGCCTCTACTACAGCTAAATATCCTATTACGCGTGCTGAAGTTAAAGTTTTGACAATTCCATCGGGAGTTCAGGGAAAAACACTAGATAACATTTTTCTAGGACAAGTACCTAAAAGATGCATAATAGGATTTGTTAATAACGCAGCCTTTAATGGCAAACTCACAAAAAATCCATTTAATTTTGAAAATCACAATTTTAATACATTTTCTTTATATATTGATGGACAACAAATACCTTCCAAAGCTTTACAACCATCATTCGAGAATAATATTTACACTTCAGCTTATCACACATTATTCTCTGGAACGGGTATACATTTCCTTAACGAAGGTAATGGCATATCTAGGGAACAATATGCACAAGGTTATTGTCTATTAGCTTTTGACTTAACACCCGATCTATCAGCTAGCTCATCAGGCCATTGGAATCTTATAAAACATGGAAGCGTGAGATTGGAAGTTCGTTTTGAATCAGCACTTTCGCAAACCATCAACTGTATTGTTTATGCTGAGTTCGATAATGTTATTGAAATTGATAAAAACCGTAATGTTACAGTAGACTATAGTAGCTAAAACATCAATTTCGTTGACTATCGCGTTAAGTGTATGTTAGGTTAGGTTAGTATTTTATTATTATAGTTTTAAGTTTTCATTGTTATGGTTATGTTGTTGTTTTAAGTATTCATTGTAATAGTTTTAAGCTTTTTAATTGAATAAACCCATAATTTTCAGCATATCCTTGTATTTATTCCATGACCTCAGCAGACTTGAAATACCAAGTCAATACCTTAAATTATACACTTGCATCTGATAAGTTGGATAGTTAACAGTTAGCGATGCGGCGGACGATTCAGTGACCATTATGAACACAATAGATATCCAGAAACATTTGTGCAAAATTCATCCAAGCTTACAATTTAATGTGTATGCTGCCAACCGATTGCCAATATACAGTCATACTCCAACATACATAATAAGCAATTTAGACCCTGATACAAAGCCTGGATCTCATTGGATAGCAATACACATTGATGACAGCGGGGTTGGGCAATATTTTGATTCTTATGGTCGACCGCCAACAGGTTACCACAGATCATTTTTAAAGAGGAATTCCCGACAATGGCAATTTAATAGCGATAGGTTACAAAATGATTTAACATCCGTATGCGGTGAATATTGTTTGTTGTATCTGTACTATAAATTCAATGGTAATAAAATGTCTGATTTTATACGAATATTCGATACTAATACACTGTACAATGATATATTACTTCATGATATGTTTAAATGCTTTTTTTGATTAATAAAGATTTATAAAATAACCAAGATTTATCATTTCAAACAGATGCATTGTTAGGAACAAGAGACCCTCATTAACAACAATGACAAACCCTCATTAGCGCCGAGCGTGATGTAATTACGTTATCTAATGAGCGCTAATCCTGAAACCTATCTCGGGAACCGTAAGAGATATCAAAACGGGGATTGCACAGATCGATCGGGCATGTCTGAAAACCCCCAAAACGATACCAAACTTTTTTTTTTTTTTTTTTTTTTTTTTTTTTTTTTTAGGCGACGATGGCCGACGCGACGAATGAGCTTTTTTTTTTTTTTTTTTTGGCGTGAGCTCAAACCGGCGAATACCTACTACTAACATAACGCGGGTATAGTTGTGTGTGACCTTATGTAAAACTACTACGGAGTCACGTACATCGCTGTTTCGTATTAAAAATACTTGTAGCAACATATCAGAATAGTTGTGTGCCGGCGAGCTGTAAATACGTGACGTCATATTAATAAACAACGCCAAATTACGAATATTACAGATGATTTATCGCGACGGCTGCGCCTAAAAGTTGGGGCCGGGTATGGCGCTCCTCGCTGCTTCATGGAACAACGAATGCGGCCAGAGAGCCGGGCTCTGCCGGTGACGGGGCGGCGGCGCTTGGTATATTTGCCATGTTTCATTGTTTAGGTTGCTTCCTCACGCGTCCACTTGAACGATCTGACAACTCAAAGATCTAGGTAAGTAGGTAGTAGTAAGTAACTTATATATATACTTTCTTCTAGCTAAGGTTTCATTGTATACAAAAATGTCATCATCAATATTTTTTACTAATGAAAAATAGAGCACTGGTAGTCATCGATCGACCTACCATTTAACGGCAGATAAGTTCTTGCCCCCACTTAGGGGTATTGGTAAATGGTAGCTCTGTAGGTTGTATGAATGAATATGAAGTGGCAGTCTAGGTACCCATCTCTGAATCTCTCTAGTAAAATCACTTACTATTCAGTATTTATTTTTAAGTCATTATTATTATTTATTCATTTTAAATTGTAGATATTATAAAACTTTCAACGCCAATGCCAAAAACATTTAGTATGTAGTACCTACCTTGAATGTGAAATATAAGCTTTCTGCGAGAGACTGTGGAAAGGTTTTTTTAATACGAGGTAGGTAACTGATCCTTCCCACCGCTAAATACTCAGCAAGTAATCATTACTGCTTATGTAAATGTAAATACCATTATAAAGAAAATGTAACACCTAGTTAGTTAGTTACTTACCTTAGGAAATACCTACCTACTTACTTTAAAAAAAAAAAATATGCAAGTAAAACATGAAAACAGAATTTCTTTGAATTTACTTATATTAACAATTGCTTGAATATTGGCTATAGGGTATGCAGCGGGTAGGTAGTTAAGTAATGCAGAAGCAAAGGCTGGCCGTGGTAGCGAGGCCGACGCCCCCGGCCACCTTGCGGCGCTTATGACAAAGAGCGATGATGTTTTCCGGAAAATATTGACGTATTCTCACGTGTCTGTTCGGACTTTACGACTGAATTTATCGAACGTCTTGAGAACAAAGTTGATTTATTTATGTTCTATCCTTCGGATGTCTAAAATCATGTTTTATTGTTACGGAAAAGAAAAATATTTTGGTTCTCCTTACGTAGTAGTGTTTAGTTAGGCTCGATGTTTTCTATCTCCCATTTTTATTATTTTACCTCTACTAGCGGACAGTGTGCATGATGACTTGACCTACCCTGGTAGAGTTAAGAAGCTTACAAGAGTGGAATCAATAAACAAAAAATAATAGTAGCTATATCTATCTCTACCACCCATTCAGAAGAATGGTCAAGAAAATGCATAGTTACTCTTTTCCAAAATAATATAACTAGGAAGAGCTTTCTAAATAAATATCAATATGTTATGAACATGCATCGAATAGACACGTCACACATAGCTGCATTGACTTGAGGGAGATGGAAAGAGCTTCATCGGCAGCACCGTCGATGACATCAATCCTAAGCACAGATCATAGTGATCCTAAATGAGAAGAAATAGAACAATCAATATGCAAAGTCGATAACATAAAGCCAAATTTACATTAGGAAACAAGTTTCATGACACTACTTTGTTAAACTAATTTAATAAAAAGTCGTGAACTCCACAGTATATCTGTGTGTAATCACAGTGTGTCTGTTCATTGCTCCGCCAATATCAAACTGCCCAAAGCCAAATATTGTCATTCCGATGTTATTGTATAAAATTAAGAAAAGGTTGTCTCGAAAGAAAAGATGTTGTGGATTGATAAATTTTATATTTTCAATATTTTTTCGACTAACACTGCCCACATCATAAGTAAAAACAGCATCAGATTACTTATTTTACGTTTAATTTACTCTTTGCTATAAGCGCAGGCGCTTTCGCGACACTAGTTTCGCGTCGCGTTTATTCAATGACATTTGTTGCGTGATACTATAAAAAAATCGCGCGAGACACGAAACTGTTTCAGTGTCGTGAAATCGATGCATGCATTGTAAAACTTGACGTTTACATGTGAAATTGTTGATAAAATTAATGTCACGCTACTATGAAAGTCATGGCACTATAAAATGTAAATTCGGCTTAAGAGTCATTATTTTTTAGAGTTTAGTTCAAGTTTTCAAAGAAAAAATAAACATTATGATATTCATTCAAGCGCTCATTTCCTTCATCGTAGGTGATGTTGCGTTTAAATTAATTACCTATCGCAGTTATAAGGTAAGGCCGGTATCTGGATCGCTAGATAGCTAATAACTACAGTCCGTATCGATATCCTCAGATCATCCGTCTCAATTTACAATTTCCTGTTTATAAGCCCAACCGCATGTCGTTTTTAGATGAACCGACCAATGCACGGAGCAAACGGACCTAACATATAACTTATACTACCTAGCGGATACCCGGCGTGTGCTTTTACGATAAATAGACCGAATGTGCATATTGCATTGTTTTAATGGTTTAAAACCATTTTCGCATTATTACCTTTCTAATGGTTTGGGGCACTGGGCGCGGCACATAGGTTGGATGTTTTCAAAGACTAACGGACATTGGTAGAAACATTTTTGTGTTTTACATTATTTTATCTATGGGTATTTAAACTAACGATAATAAACTATACCGACAGATACAGAGAGAATTTGCATTGCATTGGCTTGCTTGATATATACAGGTAACAAATATGATAAGAGAGCCAGATAGTGTATAAAAATGTTTCTTATAAATAGCACGCATTGCGAAGCGCCCCCTCCCTGGTCGCTTTCTGGCAGGTGCAGCCCGTCGCCGCCCGCTCAACGCCTCGCGGCTAAGAGCTGACTGCATGAAGCCATGACGCCATGACGCCTCCACAGCGGCAGACACACGCCATACCGACCTCGTCGCCGCTCGCCTCCATTTGATCATTAGCAATAACAACATTCCGATAATAATTTGCGGAACAATCTTAGATCTATAAATAAATAGGTCACGCATTTCTTTGTATTCCTAGCACTGGCCAGGCTGTTCTTAGTTATTTATCAGGGCAGTGGTAAATTGCCACACCACACACCACTACCACAGAATGAGTAACCACAACTTTTACCACCGATGATCGGCTACAAACCAGCTACGATTTTACTTTTCCTCAATTATCACGTGGCTTCGTTGCTTTTCATTCGGTCCACTCTGTTGTCCTTTTCCAAAATTATTAC
This sequence comes from Ptilodon capucinus, assembly GCA_914767695.1. Taxonomy (NCBI): domain Eukaryota; kingdom Metazoa; phylum Arthropoda; class Insecta; order Lepidoptera; family Notodontidae; genus Ptilodon; species Ptilodon capucinus. Next base: position 288,030 of record OU611813.1, on the reverse strand, counting down.
CTACTTAACTTAAGGTCTATTGTTTATTGTTGACTTCCATATCGTTCGTGACCCGCATACATTTTACCAGAAACGTTATAAACTTATTTGCAATCATAGAGGAGCACGAATAAGACGAAGAACGGCTCGCTCTGTCGAATATGGGAAAATGGCTTGACAATGTAAAAAAAAATCGCTTGCCACACCCGGGAATCGAACCGACTCAAATGTGTAAAAATTACACCCTGTACTTTTATTGCATCGATCGTTAAGGTCAATTATAAGGATGAAATCTCTGTAACAAACTTGGTAAATTAAATGAAAGGAGAACTATGAAATCTTAAATTATTTTAATTATTATTCACAAAAAATTGTATAAATGGGCTCCATTTTCTCGGATACACATATTTATTCTCTTAACGAATTCATTCTTATTAACCTTTAATAACGTGTCGTGGTGAATACACATATCGAGGGTGAATATTATGAATCGTAATCTGAACTACAACTCTTAACTCGTTTACACGTAAGATTTCATGTAAATTTTTTACATAGCCCACAAAATATATCTACCATTTTTGTAAATAATTAAAGATTTCAATAAGTAAGTTTTACACATTTTAGTCAGTTCGAGTGCATTTTGTGCAGTGCGGTATGTAGGTACGCGAACGGCCATTATCTTCCATCGGTATGAAATTATTGCCTAAACATTATGAGAATGAAATGTTAATAGGTCATTCCACCTTCTCGACGTAGCTGGTAGCAGTAAATGAGCCCACATTTAATATTACCAGCTCCGTTTTATTCATCAAGCTAAGCTCCCCAATATCATCAAACCCGGTCGTCCAAAACGGTTGGTTCCATTGATGTATGGTTGTGTGAAACATTCTCTATCTTTTCTTCACATACTTCTATTTACGCTGAAAAACTTAACTTTACACTCATTTGTAAAGAGTAATGTCCTCCAGCTGCCTATAGTCCAGTCCAAATTCTCACGATGCAACCTTAAACGCTCAGCACGATGAGCCCTCATAAGTTTAAGTCAAATAACGCATCTCCACGACCATTTCACATCTCTGTGCAGTCTGTTGCAAATGGTTTGATCACTTACACGCGTAGCAGTAACTTGCCATAATCGATTTTGTAAGTTGCGGGCGGCAACGATATGCTATCAACGTCTGCACGTCGTCTGCACGTTAATCGAAAATACCGACCTTCTTGACTAGTTGTAGCTAATTTTTTTTCTGATCCGTGACTTCTAGACACACTAGGTACCGATCTCCTGATATCGATTTCGCACAATACGGATAGTCCATCGTGAAACAACAAGGCATTTTGTAGCACATCCCTGCGATTGTTCCTCTTCCAGCAATGCAAGCGCCCTTGGAGTAGTTTCCAAGTCCATATGGCAACGAAAACAAGGCGTAGTCATCGAGATTAATGGTGGAACTGAATGAAACAGCTAAACAAGATGTTTGACGGCCCTAGCGCTTGTAGCGAAGCTCGAAACACAAATGATTATGAAATTGGGCATAATGGTGATCTCCAAGCACTTTAGTTTTTTGTATGCCCACTCCAAAGTAACATGCAAATTCCTACTGCTGATGTTGGTAAGAGTGCATAACCATGTCTACTGTATGCTTCAATACCTAAGTGCGTTATGCGTTAATTAACTAGTAGTAAAAATATCAATATTAGTGAAAAACTCGTGGTGGGCCCTATTTTGTTTTGAGTAAGTTAGTTTATAATAGATAGTACTTTTTACAGCTTTTTTTTAGCACGACAAAAATCAATACCTGAATTGTGTGGGTTACGTCAACTTATGGGAAGTATCAAACTTTCTAAAATGATTATCTAGTAGGTACATACCATACCATATGTATATAAGCCACAAAAAGGAACCACGACACCAACCAACATTACCTACGTTCTATTAAGCTCTTGTCTTTGCAATGTTTTTGGTTTTTGCTACACACGACAAATGTCATTGTCAGAATTAAAAACCTATACCCGCATTGCAGTTATCACATTCAAAATTATGTTTCTCAGAAAATGTGTCAGTTCCCGGAGCCCGTGAGGCATGGGGCGGAAGCGTCGCGACACGGACGCTGGTAGTTTGGCAGTGTGCGCCGTATTCCGCGTGCTGATCATCTACGCGTGCATCCTGTTCGTGCACTCGCTGCTGTACTGGGGCCGGCGACTACTGCGCAACCGACACGCGCCCGCGCCCCCACAGGCCTGCTGACATGGCGCGCGCCCACACCTGGCCCGACCCTCGCTTCACGCACCGGCTACTCCTGAACGCCGCCTGGCTCGTCTTCATCTACATGCTGCTGCTTACGATGTTCGAAATGATCGAGCTGGTCCGCCCTAAGCCCTGCGCACTTCGACCTCCACCACTGCCGCCGCCGGCGACCTGTCCCAGTGCTCCGGCGGCAAACTTATGCCCGGAATGTGGCAAGCAAGTCAAAAGGAAATTGTAATCTATGTAACCATTTTTAATAAAAAAAAGGTGAATTTCATTTCATTTATTCTATTCTCAGGCTAATTGGTGAGTTCTGCGGGTGGCTAAAAAGGGCGTACAGCTATACGAACCAATAACTGTGCGTACCTTTGTATTTGAATAATATTCTCGTTATTAATTATTTGACTGGCTAAAATACCAGCTACTTGCAGGTCGCCACCTCAGCAAGCTTCTGAATGCGATTACACTTGACTTAATTCAGTAACGACTAAATTAAGGCGACTAAATTCAGTGAAGTGTATTAGCCTAAGGTGGTGTCACATAAGCCCTATTTTTTTTTATTTTTTTTTCTTTTGCTCATATATGTGAGCAGGCTAAAGTCATTGAGACCATACCGCCTCGTCTTACGTTTTTCTTCTCTTAGTTGGGATAAAATAAAGTTCAATTTCATTCGTATAACGTACATAAGCCCTAAGGTGTCAACGCGTTAAACAAAAAAAAAGGCTAGAGCTGTACCATCGATTTAAAGCTGCACTAAAAAATACTACGTTCAAAAATTCTCCCTCTCAATAACGTGTTCAAAACCAGGGATAGTAAATACCATATTTATATTATTTTCTAAAGTCAATAATTATATCACTACAACTATGTAGTCAAACTGAAATAAAAACTGGTGTTCGTACGTATTAAGTTTTTTGACCATGCAGTATCAGAATAGAAGTTAAAACTAAAACACTACGGCAGTTAGCATCGTTCTTATTATAATATAGTAGTGATCTGTGGTTCATATTATTTTCTTTGAATAGGTACAAGTTTTACACCACAGTAATAACTCCTCCGGTGAAGCTGTAAAGGCCAACAGCGTAGTCCATTAAAAAAAACCACAGTAATAAACAAGTTGATAAAAATCCAGACCGACACAAGTATAATACTAGGTCAGGTATTTTGGACCTAGTATAGAGTGAAATACCTACTTACTCGTAATAACCTAATTATTGCGCACATCACATCCCTACATCCTACATTTGATTGATTTGATAGTGATGATGGTTAAAGCAAATTTTTCATCTTGTTTAAATAGTGCAAAATAGGTTAGGTTAGTGATTTAATAACTAATATCATAATTGAGGGCACGAGGAACTGTGTTGTTAGTGATCTGCGGCGAGACAAGAGCTCTAACTGCACCAAAACTTCTGTAGGGACCAATATTATTATAATTTGCAATAGTCTGATAAGTAATTGTCTAACATTATTATTGCCTCTACGATGCATGTTTTAGTTGACTGTAAAATAATATTTTAGCCGGTATGCGCAAAGAAAGACTAATATAGTGGTTCTAAACAGTTGTCCTGTTGCTACTATAACAAATGGAGTGTAGTCAGGGGAGAGGCTGGTATTTTTGTTTCATATTCGGTCTAAACGCGATGAGCCTCTATCGTCTGATTATTGATCTGAATCATTATCTCTATAATTATGAGCAACTTTAGTTAGGTACGGCATTAGCATTCATACTATACCTACCTGTCACCATAAAGTAACACATATTCCCATATAAATAGCTTAATTTTTTTCAGGCCATAACATCATGAAGACTGCAGTGAGTATACTTCAAGAGATGATGGTAAAAATGGGAGAGACACCGGAGTTTGAATGTATATCTCAGGTGATTTACATTGCACAAACCATTCCAAACTGGTCATTCCTATACTACTACTACTGCCCTTTTAACGTCCCACTGCTGGCCCGGTGCGGGTTGGCAGACTTCACACATCTATCGAGAAATAGTGGAGTTCCCTCAGACGTGCAGGTTTCCTCACGATGTTTTCCTTCACCGTTTCATAGCAAGTGATAATCTCGGATGAAAATGTGATTCGCACATAAATCCCAGAGGTGCGAGCCGGTGTTTGAACCTGCACACTTAAATTGCAAAGCGTGCGTTCAACCACTCGGCTACCACTGCCTATGAAGTTAGCAAAATGTATTGTGATGTGCCTTCACATTTCAACAAAGATTGTTGTATCCAGATGGGGCCGCAGCACCAAGCTTTGTTCGAGTACCGGTGCAAGGCTCTGGGGGCGGTGGTGACGGCTGCCGCACGTTCCAAGAAGGAGGCAAAGCAGGAGGTTGCTCGTGCTATGCTGGATAAGCTGGCCGTATCTGGTCATTATGTGTCAACCTCTTATGGCAATGGAATGCCTGTCCACTGTGAACCTCAGGTATATTTTCCTTTATACTATTAAATTAATTTTACCCCAGATAGTTTAATGAGTAGGAGCATTTGTAATATGAGGTTTATTAGTTGCTAAGAATTTTATTTCCTCATGTTTTTGTAGCTGTTTTATAAGTCGAAAAACATTTTTATTGTATGTATTGTATAGGCATTGTGACCTACTAGTGTACATATTGGTTAATTTAAGATAACAAATGCTCGGTAGCTTTGGGCAATACAACAAATGACTTAACAAATATTCATATGCAACAAACATTCCTGTAGTTCTAAATATATTCAATTATGTTGACCATGTTATTTTTATAATGCATTACACAACTGTAGGTGACTGCGATCTCGGCAACGGACCCGCGTAGTTTCGTGGCGCTGCTGAAGGAGTTGTGCGAGGAGTACCGGCTGGGCACCGTGAACTACGAGCTGGTGGGCGACACGGGCCCGCCGCACCTGCGCCACTTCACCATGGAAGCCAGCTTGGGCCAGCACCGCCGACTCGCGACCTCCACTACCAAGAAACAGGCGCGCCAACTTGTCGCCGAGCAGCTCTACACCTACCTTCGCGAGAACCTGGCGCGCCTCACTAAAGATTTCGTTGAGGCGAGTCTTTCTACTATCAGCTCAGTATAGTAGAGGCATTCAATGTGCCTCCCCATGAGTGGCACCCTTCTGAATTTGACCAAAGCGAGCGTGCCAAATGCCCAGTTCTATGGGACATGTTTTCAAACTGGATTACGATAATACTGAACAGAGATCAGTCCCAATGGATGTTTATTTAAAACTACTATATTTATGGACCTTAATGGATTTAAATCCACGCAATAATATGTTGCAGGAGGATGCGCTGGTAAGGGCGCGCGAAAGGGCAATGGAGCGTTATGTGGAAGCTCCTGATGAGGGGCCACGCAAACCGGACCTCGGCCAGAAGATCTCCGAATATCATCAGGGCCTCGTCAGTCGACTCGGTGCGTATGACACTATTTGTGTCGATCGATCCAGGGGTCGAAACTGGTCAGAAAAGTCAGTTTTTAGAATGGTGGTAGAATCTGACTATTTGTAAGTGCTTTTTGGCCTACACAAATTAAAAAAAAATGATTTTGATTTTTTGATTTTGGTTGTCAGTAACAGTCAGTTTTTTCTGAAAATAGTCAGTAATGTTATTTTTGACTTGAAAAAACTAATTTTCGTGTAAAATGTCTTGTGTCATTGAAGGGTTGCATATGCACTCTCCTTTTACTACGGATATTCTTTCTTCATGCCTCACGGCAGGACTCAATATTACAAAGCCGCTATGGGAGTGGCAGGCTTGCAAATATTCGTCAATTTTAGGTATTCGAATATTTATTTTTAAGGTTCCGTCCCTCAAAAGGAAAATAGAAACCACTCACGTTGTCCGTCTTATCTGTTTGTCAAGCGACGCTTATTATACGGAGTCGTGACGCTCTCTATAAAGCGTCGCGACGCTCACTGTATGGGCAGCTTCGAGACGCTTTATAGTGAGCGACGCCATAAAGCGATTGTCCCGACACCGTATAGTGAGCGTCGCGAAGCTTTATAGTGAGCGTCGCGACGCCATAAAGCGATTGTCCCGACGCCGTATAGTGAGCGTCGTGAAGCCATATAGTGCGTGTCGCAACGCCTTATAGTGAGCGTCGCGACGCCTTATAATGAGCATTACGACGCTTTATGATGAGCGTCGCGACGCTTTATGATGAGCGTCGCGACGCCTTATAATGAGTGTCGCGACGCCGTATAGTGTGCGTCAAAAATCAATTTTTTTTTATTATTCGTGTAGGCCAAAACGCACTTACAAATAGTCAGATTCTACCATTTTTTTTATTCGTCGCGGCGCCTTATGGTCAGCGTCGCGACGCCGTATAGTGAGCGTCGCGAGGCCTTATCATGGGCGGCGCAATGCCGTGTAGCGATTGTTACGACCATAGCTGGGCACCGTTAATGAAATAGGTAACTTCGTTAATCGTTCATCCGCTACAAAAAAAAGTTAGCTTCGTTAAACGATAAAGCGTTACATTTCGGAAGAATTAACGCACTCCGTTAATATGTGAAAAATTGCATCTTTATATCGTTGCGATCAATGATATTCTATAGTGAATTTCATCTATGGGTACGGTGACACATGTCAAATGAACTATATAGTGAGGTGACCATGCATAATTAATTTATGTGATTCGATTATCGAGTACAATTGCGGTTACCTTTAATCGATTATAAAAAAATAAATATATTCGTATTGTTTTCTTATATTTACGCGAATACTATACATTGAAATAAAACTATTTTACAGACGAAACGTCGGGAAAATAAAATAGTAAATAAACGCGATAAAATCCGTAAAATAATTTTATTTCAACTAAATATATTCAATTATTCATACATTTATTTGCTATCTGTCTGAACAGGAAGACTCATCCAATTCCGATCCTACATGTAAAGCTTCTTGACACTGTATTACGCCCAATGTCAAGTGCCTGTGCAACTCGATTCCCTAACAGACCGATAATAATTGTCAGTTAATAATGGATAACCAACTCCCGGGCTTGACTGTTTAAAGCGGTCTTCTCTGTTCTTTTCGGCATTTATTTTTGCCGATTATTTGTTTTTGCCGATTACTACGTATCAATCCCTATCATTAAACGTTTCGTTTTATGCCTCTAATTTTAGGATAATATTTTTTCTATACCTTTTTTAATTTGTTTAAAATGTAAAAACGCATATTTTAATACTATTACAATCTAATCAAGCATTATTGTTTGCTTTGGAAATTAATTGGTGATTTTTAAAAAATAATATTTATCTGATTTTTTGAAAATAGTGATAGTTCGATTCTCCATTCGATAGGTATTTTTTATTTAGGTATGTACACTGATTATGCTGCGATATATGATCCGATTTACGTGATTATTTTTTTGTTTGATGCGGAATAGATGCCATTTGGTCCCATAAAATTTGTCCCAGTTTTCATTTTATGAACATTTTTATATTTATTATGAACATTTTTGTTTACGTGGATGATGTAATTGTATAGTTTGTGTACGGCTTTTTAGAAGTTTTCATTTAGGTTGATTGTTAACAGAAATCAAAAATTACTCCCAAAGGGGGCGTGGGGGGGGGGGTGATTTTTTTGGGTGCAAATATTTACTTTTTTAGGGTTGTTATGAGGTGATAATAATTGCACATTTTCAACGATTATTGACACTAAAAAGCGAGTGATTTTTTTTCGAGTCTCACAGTTAGTAAAATCAGTATTTTTGTCCATACAATCTGTTTCGACCCCTGTCGATCCACGGGTTTCGATCTTGGTATGTTTTGATGTAAAAGTAAATCGATCCACACTCGTCTACTCGCAGAGGACGAGCGTCGCGTGCTCGCCATCGAAGCGTTGGATGCGAGCCGCGACCACACGCCGGAGCGCGCGCTGGCGGCCGTGGCCGCCGCGCTGGGCGTGACGGTGGAGTACTCGGAGGTGGAGAGCGAGCGCGAGGAGTCGCCGCTGCACGCGGTGGAGCTGACGGAGTGCGCGCCGCCGCTGTCGTTCGGGGGCGTGTCGCGCCGCGCCGCCGCCGCGGATGCGCTGGAGTACATCGCGCTGGCGCTGCGGCCGGCGCGCAGCTCCCACCACTGCCTCGCGTGACCGCCATGTCGCCTATGTGGAATTAAATGAATACATTTTTCCGTATCTATTAGTTTCGGAACGTGAACTGAAACAGTCTACGCGACGGCGCTTTCGTGGATTAAAATAATAATGATCGATGAGAATCGTTCACCATTTATAACGATTTGAGTGACGACGTCAGTGTTTGAAATAATAATTCTTTCGTCTGTGTAAATACGTAGGATGTAGCAAACCCAGCTGTCGGAGTCCGTCGTCGAGAAATATTGTACTTTTTCAGAATAAATAACATTTTCGTCTGACCGCCACCGCCCCTCGCTGACTTGCCATATTTCTTACGCAGTTTGAAGTTGAGATTTATGAGTTGCACTGACGCATATCCCTTTAGATACCTTCGATCGTGCCTTTAAGAATGTATAACTACCAGCAGTTACAATTATATAATATAAAAGCTAGAATATATACCAATTTGCATAAAAAATCGGTATAAGCTTTCATAATTATAAGTAAGGATTTAATGTACTATTTAGTTGGTATTTTTATAAGCGGTGGTTAACAAATTATTGTGTATCTGTTCAACACCTAACTATGGAGTCACCTAACTATGGAGTGTAGAAATACAACTAACATTCAATGATGATCCTCTAGTCTGTAAATAAATTACTTAATAAACAGCTTTTTTTTACATTATTCAAACTCGAACTTTATTTATACAGAGTGTTATGCACATGGACCATAAATTTTTTTTTTTTGGATGTACAGGGGGTCATTTGCTATCAGTCACCGATAGAACATAATTTCCAAAACGTTATGGTTTTTATGATATGATTTTTTTTAGTGTTTTCAATTTTCACCTAAAATTTTACCTTTAATGCGCTATAACTTTTTTGTCTATAAATGTAACATTTACAATTGTAACGAAATAACATTTGTTATACAAATGTTTTCCTAATGAAAATTACAAATAATTTCATTAAAATCATTCCTAATAAATGACTTGTGTGGTCAGAAACTCTTAAATTTTTTTTATGAATAAATAAAAATTATGTTATAAAATCAATATTAAAATAAATACACCTAATTTTCTAATCAGTTTTATTTCAAAAATATCTCTGATTCTTACTCTATCTAACAAAATACAAAACGTAATAAAAAAAACTTAAACATTTTCAAATCAAGAAAATAGGAGGTTAGGAATTGGCGTGTAAAATGTTTTATCGCATAATACATATAACTACTACATTTTATAAATTTTGTTCAAATTGCGTACCTCCGTTGCGGAGGCAATCCCTACATCGTTTTTTTATTTATTTCGTATGTCTACGCCTAAGCATTTCTTCTTACATCGTCTCAAATGCAACCGTTATTCTTGTTATAAGTTCTTCCCTTATAGGCACTTCTGTGGCGTAGACTAATTCTTTTGCACGCCCCTAGACGTAGAAATCTAAGGGGCTTAGGTCCGGGGAACGTGCAGGCCACCAATAGGACCACGTCTTCCAATCTTTGCGTTGGGAAATACGGCATTGATATGTTCTCAAACTTCCAAAAGCATGGATAGCCAGAAACCAACTGATGAGTGATGATCACGTCATGTTTCTATCAAAGAAGAGTTAGACAATAGTAAACTTAAAACATGCAAGAAAAGAACAAACTGGTACTGTGTGGGTACAGTACAGTACTTGAGTGGGACCTCTTTTGTATTTTTAGAATCGGCACATATGCAGCTGTGGAGCTTATGGTTTAGGAGCAAGTAGGAATATTTTATAGTTAGGATATTTGAATTGTTGTATACCGTTAGATAGAGTAAGAATCAGAGATATTTTTTAAATAAAACTGTATTGAAAATTTATTTTATTAATGATGTTATAAATTTATTTTTTATTTATTCTTTTCAATAAATTTAAGAGTTTCTGACCACTTAAGTAATTTATTAGAAATGGATTTAATGAAATGATTTGTAATTTCCATTAGGAAAACATGTGTTAATATAACAAATTATTTCGTTGCATTACATTTATAGACAAAAAAGTTATAGCGCATTAAAGGTAAAATTTTTGGTGAAAATTGAAAAAACAAAAAAAAAAACAAATTAAAAAAAAACCATAACGTTTTGGAAATTATGTTCTATGGGTGACTGATAGCAAATGACTCGAAAAAAAAAATTTACAGTCCATGTGCATAACATCCTGTATATATGAATCTGTAGGTCTTGAACCAACTCCACAATGCCTGTACACCAAGACATATACCCCAAATTTAAGGAAAGATTATTATAATTATGTACAGTGGCATTGTAGAATACTTGTACTGAAAATGCCTTCTGTAGATGAATTGAAAATGTGAGGGTTATTGAATGTGTTGTCTTAGCCATGTTTCAGGACAGGAGCCCTGCTGTGTTACACAAAATAACGCTGGAATACACTGCATTGTCAAATAATCTATCATTGTTGTTGTCTCTGATTGACTAACAGCAGACAGAACAAATGTCATGATAGAGGTCTCATCAACAAAGGGTTTATGGTAGGGCATCAACTTGTTTGACATATAACTATTTTCTACAAACCTGGATCAGAAATTATATTTTCGGTGTTCAGCATCATTGTTATGCTGCAGTCGTTATCCAGAACTAAGATGGACACATTGAGAGTGGACAGTTTTATGATCCTTGTATATTCAGTAAGATTAAGGATAGGAAGTTCTTCATTAATAACACTATATTAATTATATATGTTTTAATGATTAATGCTAGTAAAAAAGTGAATCAATATTCCAGATGTAAATATGCAATGCATATTGAATGCCTTCAGTTTAATATAATATACTATTCTTATAACCAACAGTTTACAATATAACTCACTTAATTCAATTCGGCGCCAGTGAGCACCATCATACCTTACGAGTCTTTACACTTGTCACGTCAGAATCACTCAGTCAGAATCATCGATGTCCGAGGACCCCTTGCGTCGGCGTGGGATGTCCATGATGGTCTGCAGCAAATTGGCAGACTTCTGCGCCGCGACGCGGCGGGGCGTCCTGCGCTCGGGCGGGTCGGGCGTGACGGGAGACTCGGGCTCGGGGCGGGAGCGCGGGCGGCCGCGGGCGCCGCGCGCGCGACTACCGCGGGCGCCTCTAGAGCCGCGTCCTCTCCCGCGCCCGCCGCTTTCGCCCTCCGGCTTCAGCACCTCGTCGTCGCTCGACAGCTCGATCGTCTTATCCGGGATGGGCGCGGTGGCCAGCGCCACGAGTTGCTCGGCGTCGACGGCGTCGATCTCGTCACGATACGCGCGCAGGTGTTCTACGATCTCCTCCTCGGTCTCCGCGTTAGTCTCGAGCAGTTTGGCGATGCATCGCCTTCGTTGAGCTTCGAGTGCCGTGCGGAGGACCTCCTCGTTCTGCTTTATTGTGTAATCGCGAACCGCCTCGCTGATGAGTCGCACCGGCAGTGTCCCCAGTCGCCCCTCCGGCGGCTGGGCGTCGTAGTACGCTCGCAACAGAGCCTCCACGTCGGTGGCGTCGATGGCTTCGGCGGCGACCTCGACTCCGCCCGCCGGGTCGATCGGCTTGCGGTCGCGGATCTTTTTATCACGTTTCATGATGAGCATATCGTTTGAGTTGGCGACTTGCTCGCTAAAGTTTTGTCCGAATCTTATTCTGTTAAAATTTTGCTCCTCCCGTTCATACAAAATGCTGAGTCTAATCAGAGGCAGGGTTGGCTGTCTGGGATCACCGCTCTGGAGACTGCGAGCTTCCTCTATGGCCTCTGCAACGCACCGCTTCAATAGTTCTTGCACTTTTTCATTTTCATTTACATCAGCCTCTCCGAGATTTTCATCAGATAACAGAATGGTTTTGAATATGAATGGGCGAACTGTTTTTAATGGCACAGGGGTTAGGATGAAATTACTTTTATGTATTTGCAGAAGAGCACAATGTTTGGGGCGTGCCTCACCGGCCGCTAATGAAGTTGCCACTGTGCTGCCCGGTTGGACTACAAAGAAATGATCAGTCTCACGACTACCTTTCATTGGCATAATTTCACAATCATGCTCATGACCCCATACGACAAGGTCTAAAAATGTAGGCAATATATCTTCCCTAATAAAATTGCCTGGACCTCTATCCGCTCTGTTCTGATGTAACACCAGTAAGTTAAACCAGTCATGATCTTCCTCACGTACCATCTCTACCTTCTTTTCTTGGAATAGCCGTGACAAACGCTGGTCCTTCAGATGACTCAGGCCGTACAGCGCGAGTCTGGTGTCGCCCTTCTGCAATAGGACCGGCGATATGCGCACGTGCGAGTAGTCCGTCCACTTGCCGAAGTAGTTCACCAGCCCGCCGATTGAGAGGATGTCGAGACTGCTGATGCTATTCTGACCGACGGGGTCGTCGTGATTCCCGTGGATCGACAATATAGGATAGGACACGTTCAAGTTCGGGTCCTCGTAATTGATGTTCCTTGAGAAATTTTTAATCTGGTCCGACAACAATTCGACGGCGACCGGCTTGTCTCCGAAACAGTACTTACGAACGATGTTAGTGCACTTGTACATGCAGTTTGGAGAAGGCTTCGCATGATGAAATAAGTCTCCGCCAAGTAGTACCAAGTCCACATCGTACTGAACGGCCTGGGAAAGTACTTCTTCGAATGCAATGAAACTATCCTCACCTCTGACAGGATCATTTTCCAAGTAACCTAAATGAATATCGGAGGCTATCAAAACCCTGATAGTATCATCGGGAGACCACGTACTTGAATCACTTGCGACCATTTTAGGGCACTATCAAAGACTACAACACACTGGGACTATTCAGAACTTTATATTAACCAAGCAATACTTTTATTTCCATAAAACCGCCAAATCAAACAACCTGTGCAAACAACAGCCAAACAAACCACAGAGAAGATAAATCATTTGGAAAGTGAAGCGCACGGAAGCTAGGCGGAAGCTCGAATTTTTATTTTTGGTTTAGTGGTGTAGTATTGCTAGCTTTTTATCAAAACAAAGAGCATGCTCTTTGATAAGTGCAAAAGCACGACTAAAATGTTCTACTTCTTTTTTTACGAAATGAATGAAATGATGATTTTTAATGGAATATGATAAGATGTAGTTATTGGCTGTATGTATTTAACATTTAGAAAAACACAAGGGTGTATCTGGAACAACCATCGTTTTTCGTAAACAAAATTTTAAATTTAAGATGAGACTGAATATTTTTGACCGAAAGTCAGTCATATATTTATAAGACTGAGCAAAGAGACTGAGACTGAGACTGAGCAACTCTGCTCCATGCAGGACAAATGCGGGTAAGCGCGCGCCGCTGCGACGCCTTTTACAAACATACAACAATTATTTCTTAAATATAGATGTCTTCGCATTAAATAAAAATAATTTTAAGAAAGAAGTATTACGCACACTTAAACACATAAACATCTTAAATAAATAAATAATAATAATCAATAGTTTGCTTTTCAGACAACCTACATCAATAAACATTTACAGTTGTAACGAACATAATACATAATACATTATCACTGTTGTTAACATGTCTACTAACACAACAATATTCTTAAGTAATATGTGGAAAATGCTGTTGTAATTACAATGACACCTATTTTAAGTCCTCACTGTTTATTTTGTATTACATTGTAATTTCGTTTTTTTTCCTCAATAAAGTAAAAAAAAAAAAAAAAAAAAATTTCAATAGACACGTTCGAAGTCGTTTTATTAAGCAGCGTTGATTTTGAGAACAGTTTTTAGCTCAGACCAACTATAACGTAGACAGAGCCTATGCGACAGAAGCGTGTCCTTTTTTGTTAGTGTGCGGTTCTAGTTTTATTAGTGTGCGTGACTAGGGAAGCGTCGACGCTTCAAAGCATATCGATGGATTCTGAGTAGTATATCGATTTTCTGTGCAAAACGTGTGCTTTGCTAAACAATTATTATGGCCACATAAATAATATGGTAATAGGTAAAATTTATGTAACAATTTATACTAATGAAGGGTACAAAAATAAATACACAGACGCATATTTTTACGATCTTATTAATTGTAGGAATATTTTAATACTTTTTAATTTAATACTTTTTCGGCAAAGGTTCTTTGTTATTTTTCAGCGTTAACCTAACTAACAAATCTTTATTTTTACTGCCAATACGAGAAAAAACATCTAAAGACTCAGTATCTAACAAAGATTGGTTCTTTAAATATTTTAAAACATTTAATAATGTTGCAATTTTTTTTAAGTCTGCGTTTAGTTTCTCTTAGTTTTTTAATTTCCCTAAGATGTCTCATAGCAACCACCCGGGATTTTGACAGAGATGTCATCATTATTACTGCTCGCCTGGGTGTTGTTGGAATATCGTCTGGTAGGACACCATTTTCTTGCATTCTCCTCCGTCTTCTAGGAGTAATTTGCGTTACATTTATTGACTCTGATTTTATATTCTTTGCTACCTAAACAAAAGATACATAATGTATTAATGATTGTTAATATAACTAAAATTAAGTACCTTGACACATACATTTTCATAAAATCTATTATAACTTTACCTGGTAATATTCCGGATATCCTTCAAATATTGTTGGCACTGAACCAGGCATTAGATTTTTTTATAGATAAACCCGTTTCAAAGCAAGATAGCTCAAAGTGTTTGGAGCAAAGCCTTGAATATTTCGTTGGCTCCCAGTTCTGACGTCTTACAGCTTTAATCCACGCACTTCTTATTTCGGGATATTTTGGAAACCTTAAAAAAAAGTAATCAAAAATTATTACTACCATGTCAACAACAAACATCGATAGATTTTATCGATAATATTATACACATCACTGCAGTTCACGCCTAAAACAAGGCCAACTTTAAACATTAATTTAGACTATAAAACTTGGTTTTTTATCAATATGTTAAAGACAATCTTAGTCCTAATATGTAAATCTTGAATGTTTATTTGTTTTGTAACCATAAACATCAGTAATTAACGTTAAAATTGTTGTCAACGACTTACGTGTGAAAAGATAATTCTGGGTCTTTCGTTGTTCTTGATGAACAATTTACAGCCGCACACGACATACTATCACTTTATCACTTCAGTCCTAGCCAAACCACTGTCAATAATTAATATTTTGCATTAAAACTGTATCAAATCGCAATGTTTTGGCCGACTAAGCCGGTCAGTTATTGACACGATTTACACCGACAGTGCGACGTTGCCAGACTTACATGAGCTATACCTTTCACTCGTTTCTACACTCCGTGTAATAGACAGAGATAACAATACTTCGTTTGACACACGGATACAAGAGCGGCAACAACTTATAGCTCCGTCTATGGGATAGTTCGTCTGAGGTTTCTAGGGATAAAACAGGGAAGCTAGAATTAGAGTTGCAGACACGTTGCAGAGTTGGGAGCACTGGGTGTGGGTGACGTTATTTTTTTGAATGGACTACGCCAGCGTCACCAAATGGTGGACAGTCACAGTGATTAAAAAATAACGACTTTGTCCATTACGGTGACAGCAGTGGTCTTTTTTTTATGGTGTAACCTTCAATGTCCCTTGAATGTATTTTACCAGTATCATAAAGTTTATTCATTGTTAAGCGCATGATATAATAATATGAGCCATAGATATAGAACGAAAATTTGGCCTAACAATTTAATTTTTATCCAAAACATAAATTATACATTGTAGACACTGGCCAAACACCTATTGGTTGTGAGAGTCACAAAGCTAAAAGAAACAATGATAAATCCGTCATCGAGTTGACATTTGTAGAGTTGTACAGGAGTGAAAAGTGTAAATATAAATTCGAAAAACCCGACGAGTTCTCGTTTCATTTAATACATTTTGAATCACCACAGCGAATTGGCGAGTGAGTGGCACTGATGCAAGTGAGCAAGACTACTATTGAATCATATAATTGAAAAACGAATTGTTTAGATAGAACTCTCTTTTTATTTACAACAATAAAACTGAGTTTTTAATTGACATCAAAAAAGGAGGTTTCTCAATTCGACGCTTTTTTATGTGTGTTCGCGGATAGCTTCGTTGTTTATGAACCGATTTTGATGATTCTTTTTTTGTCAGAAAGGTGATATCCCAAAATATTCCCAGAAATCAATGGGGGTAAAATGGGTGTTGAAGGTCACATAATTCCAAAAATATTTTTTGATAGACTTCAAACTTCAAACTAAAACTGTACATGTATAAAAAAAAGAAATAGGTATGTGTTTTCGGAATTATATTTTTTACATTTATATGTAGCGCTTATAATAATTAAATTAATTCATTTTTCGCTTTTGAGTGCCTATTTGTGGTCTTGATGACGGTTTTAGTTTTTTGTTAAATATATTACTTTTTTGTTTAATTCCTTGTTCCAATCGTTTAACGGTTTAATTGTTCATGAGCATCCGGCGCAAATGTCATGTGTTGGTCTCACTTACGTGGTTTTGACAGTAATCCTCCCTGTATAAATGCGATATTGTTTTCTGTGATAAGATTTACAACATTTTAATCGATTATGTTTCATTTTTTCACACATAGGTACTACACTATTTTTTGTTTGACAACTCAATCAAGACAGTCTATAGATTTGCTAGTCAGTCAGTCAATCAAATTTTCTACATTATAAGTCGTAAGGCGAAATCGTAATGTTTTTTAATAGATAAGTGCCGTTTATAAACAATTTGGACAGTTACGTGATGACATGACTACTACTCACAATGCGACAAATGAATCATGCTCCCGTAATGTAGAAAATCGTTCGGTTCGGAAGAGAAAGTGTCGTGAAATCACGAAGTGGTCGCCTTCAATGATGTGGAAGAGGTCGATTGTGCAAGCGACGAGGTGCGCGCGCGCCCCCGCGGCCCTGGCGCTGCTGCTCGCCGTTTTCGCGGTAAGTTCCAGAAGCTAGCAGGCTGTAGGCCGCTTTGAGCTTCCAGAAGGCCGCTTCGCGCCTGGACGTGACGCCAGCTCACTTTGTTTACGTTTTAAAAATTCAGTATGAACCCAACAATTCTGTTCAGTTATGTTTGTTATTATCAACTAACTGTTATATATTATTGTTCTATCTTACAATTTAAATTAGTTTTGTGTCCTGACCATAAAATCAGATATATTTTGAAACTCGTTCCCAAGTTTATAGACAGCTATGTTCAATGTGTAGTGGCACTGTAGAATACTGTTGGATTTAATATCACTGTGGCAGGCAGTATGTAGATGAATTGAAATGTTGATACATTTCGAGGTACCTCTAAATATATAGAAAGTTATTTATATCCAGGAAGAATTTGAATTTGTACTTAAATCTATATTAATTGGGCTGATGTGAGTTATACATTGTACTTTACTCAAATGTCTTAACTGCTGATTGAAAAATTAAGCAACGCGGATCACAGTAAGTACCAACATAACTGGTCAAGCCAAATGGTAATGGTGGTGTGAGTGATGATGATTACTTAGGAAGATGGGAAAATGATTGATTTTGTTAATTTGATTAAAAGTAGAATTGGACAGAAAAATTCCTTAGTCGGAACTGTGCTCAAACATTACCAGGGCTGGAAACTGGCCTTGTGAAAAACATTTATTGCCTAAAACTAGTTTATATACTGTAGCTAGTACTCTGCTGAGTGATATAATAGTTTTCTAATGTGCCATTTCTAAATCAATATGCTTGCTCAAGCCATATTGAATGATAACCTAAGTAAGTATACCTGCGGCTTCAGTACGCCTGCCAAGATGTTTTCTCACAAGTCCCAAAAACATCTTGTCAACTTGCGTTCCCGTATCTTATTTGCTAACATGGCTTCCAAGATGTTTAAAATTAGACAGCCTGCTAAAATTTTCTCACAGTTTACGATCTTTCGTTCATTCGTTCATTGAAATGACAAATAGAGCGAGACGGAGCTTTACAAAGAAAAAAGATGCAGCATACACATCATAGAATATATTAGATTATTTATGCACAGATTAAAAATATCTTTGGGCATAGATTCTTTTTTATTATGCCGGAAGCTTTACGTATTATCATTTGGTCGGTGGTATTATGCTTAAAATTTATTTCTTGGGCACTATACTATTTTTATTTGCCAATTTAAATAACTTTACAATGTAAAACGGCAAAAAGCACGCAAAGTATGATACCAAACAAAATCTAACCTCAAACCTACAGATTTTTTGTAAAATATGGATTTTAAATCACGTGGAATAGGATTATGTGGATTTTCGGAAGAAAATAAAACAGATAGAAATGTCTCTACACTTTTTTGTTGTTGTTTGTCGAACACGAAAATAAATTTACGTGTTCGTTTTCGGAAGAATTTTGCATGTAGTCCGCTTGATATTGGCGAAGGATGGAGTAAAATAAGTATTATTTGTTATAATAGTGTATAAAATGCTATATTTATGTACTTCTTACAGCCTAATTATTTTCTCATCACCGGCCTTTGACCGTGAGAAATTTCTTTACGTTGACCTGTCAAATTCGTGTCTCTATGGTACATTTTGGTAACCCATGCTAGCACTTAAGATATATCATCTTATCCATACGTCAAACACGTTGTATTTAACTGTCAAACCCATTTTATATTTACGCCATGCTAGCAAATAAGACGTAACGATTTTGCCACAAAAATGACGTCACGATGCGTGAGAAAATGTCTTATCTTGGCAGGCGTACTGAGGCCGCTGTATAGAAAATAATGAAATACCAAAATGGTTACAGTACAGGATTAGTATTGGGTCTAATCAAAATACTTTTTAGTTTGCTTGATGTCACTTTTCACACATTGCTAGTGTTGGTGTTGGTATATCTTTCAAAAATATTCAGTACATCACAAATTATAACCATAGAAAATGTTTAATCAATTTATACATCATCACGCCTGTATTCCCCGAAGGGGTAGGTAGAGGTGCACTGCAGTGCGCCCACACTTCGCCGATGTATTTTGGTCCCAATGTAATAGGGGGCGAGCCTATTGCCATTATACCGGGCACACAGGTTTCCTCACGATGTTTTCCATCACTGTCTCATTTTCATCTGAGATTATCACTTGCTAAGAGCAAGCGATAATCTCAGATGAAAATGAGATTCGCACATGGAACCCAGAGGTGCGAGCCGGGGATAGAACCTGCGCACTTTGATTGCAAAGCGTGCGTTCGACCACTCGGCTACCACTGCTATATTTAATCAATTTGTCTATTCTAAATTAAACTAAACTAATTGTACAGCTTTATTTTTAGTCCTTTCAAAAATATAGTTTAGTTGTAGTTTGGTTTGTATGCATCTATAACTCCCAATTTCATAGTGAGTACAAGTAAACATAATTTGACAGCACTACATATATTGCTATGTATTGCAGTATGCTGTCCTTGGCAATACATATTGTTTGGGGCCATACAACTACATTTTATGCTATTGAAATAGTATTTATTGTAAGTAATTATTAAAGTGCATACATATTATTATAAGGCTCTCCTTATTGAGCATAATATTGTTTAACAGATTCACCTTGCCTTCAATATTGGACAAAATATGCATCAAAATGCGAATCAGGTTTCTTTATTGGTTTTATTCTGCTCGTTATTATACAATCATGATCAAAATGGATACACAAATGGACATGATAACCATCTTGAGTTGGATGCTTTTTATGTATTAGCTCAGACTAATTTAGTGCAAATTATGCCCACAAATTGATACCAGGTCAGGTATTATTCTCTATATGGCAGAGTGAGATTGTTTTTCCAGCCATCCCAGCCTCCTCAGGACATAAACTACATCTGGCTGGTCCTAAACTCTCCCAGTAATATGGTCTGACATTAGGAATATTAGAGATATTGTATTTTGTATGACACATGTCATATAATTGTACCAATAGCTTGTAGTACCTATTAAGCTTAATTTACAACGCAGTTTGCGTGGAACGGGGCATCATGCGCGGACTTGGTGATTGAGATCCCCGGCTCCAGCGACGGCGAGCCGGAGCCGCCGGACGGCGGGCAGTACCGGCTGGACTACCGGCCGCCGGACGGCGAGCCCGCGCCCAACTACACGGTGGCCGCGCGCGCCTCCACCATCAAGTTCCAGGGCCTGCCGGGGACGAAATACCACTTCATGCTTTATTATTCGAACGCGACCTTCCCTGACCTATTGACGTGGAATCAAACCATTATCACGGGTACGTCAAATAGTCATACTTATGTCCCATACCTTTTCGGAATTACCTACTTTTGTCATTTATTTATTCATCACTTACATCTATCATAACAGGCTAACCTAATTCAATAGTGTAGTACAGTTGTAAACATACAGAACGTTTAATAGATAGGATAAGTCAAGTTAGTTAACTTATTCCATCCATCAAACATCATGCACACAATATGCGGTATGTTTGTATCTACCCTCCCCCGCCATGGGGAGTTACATATGCCCCATTCATGTCGAATGGACGAGACTCAAGCATCAATCCCGCGCTGAATTAGTGTCATTTGGTAGATTGTGAATGACAATTCGAAGTTCACGAAAATGGCATGAACTCACAAAGTTCCCCGCGATGTTTACCTGTCCTATAAGCGAGTGATAATTAATATTCAAATGTGCTACCAGACGGAGCTATAAATGAGGAAAACCACGGCATCTTTTGTCGTATTCCTTGTAAGTAAGTAAGCTGTTAGTTGATGTTATGTCAGCTGGTACAAAATATGGTTTAAATGCTCAGCGCCGGAGCCGCCGACAAACCTGAACGTGACACTGGGGCGCAACAAGCAGGCGACCATATCCTGGTCGCGCCCGGCGCACGGTGACTACACCGGCTTCAGATTTAAGGTAACAATGTTCACTCCTGCAACAATACTACGACTAATTCATCATAGCTCGCATCACTAGGGCGAGTTTGTCGGTTATTTTGGTCTGATTCAAACATAATTTCTCGTGATTGAGTTTGGATGTTGAATGGAAGCGTGCGGCAATGTCTCCAGCGAGACGTTCCATTATCAGCAGCGTGCGGATAAGCCGGCCGACACGTTACGTGCTAGTTACACGCACGATTGATCGCATCCTAATACTGAAGCACATTCCAACAATCATTGTATGGTACCAACATAACCGACATTAGCTTAGAAATTGCAACACTGTTACACTTAGGTACACTCCTACCCCAGAGGGCTTTTTCTTAGCTCGTTTATTATCTAGTATTGTCAATGGCAGCTCTTTTCCTCGCAGGCCAATCGCATGCTGATACGAGTGCACTTGGAGAACTAGCCAAGCATGGTAATTTATATTGTGGCTATATCCTCTGAAACGTCCCTTTGAAGTTTTTGCTAGTATTTCGATTTCCATCATGTAGTGAACGCCTGAAGAGTCAGGGCGGCGTGTGGTGCGCGGTGTGATAGGCGTGTTGTGCGGCAGGTGATCCCGCTGACGGAGCGCGCGGAGGGCGGCGCGCGCAACATCACGGTGGACGGCGCCGCCAACTGGACGCACCAGCTGCGCGAGCTGTCCCCCGGCGCCACCTACCAGCTGCACGCCTTCACGCTGCTGCACGACAAGGAGAGCGCCGCGTACGCCTCCAGGAACTTCACCACCAGTGAGTCGCACGCGCCGCACGCACAATACCACCTACACTCACTATTTTGGTTCATTTTGAAATTACCCGAGCGCAATAAACCCATCGTTACACGAATATTTTACAATAGCATTACGAGTTACATTTGCCAGAAATATACATAACGTCATACCCATATACTTACTAGATTTATGTGAGTAAGCTAATTTAAAAGAAAACATATAATTGTTAAATTGTGTTTGAATGCGTAATGGTTTATTTTCGTATTCACTATTATGCTGTCGATAAGTTGATTTTGTAAAGATGGAGTCTTTAATAATCATCGCTAATTTATGTAGCATTGTGTCCACCCTGGGAGTTGTGGCACTTGTAGCTATAGCGAACGTTGTATCTAACTTATATTTTTATGGTGTTGGAAAAGCTGTTAGGTTAAAGTCACAGAGGTTAGGTCCAAAATGTTCGCTGGATTGATAAAGGAATAAGTGGCAGTCGTCTCGAAACCCAAATTAAATATTATTACATATCCGTTCCACAAATAAGCAGTCATATATTTAATTTGAATCAAAATCGAATTAATAAATAGATAACTAAAATATTAAATTATCTAAATTAATATCGCGAGACGAATTGTGGTCCTTGACATTCTCGTTGTAAAATTCAGGGAATATTGTTAGTCATCATTTTGATTGGCTTGGGTTGTGTTCAAGCAATCGATCGTTCTTTAATTGAGGATAATAGTCGAGCGTTCAAAACAAGTATGGTAACATGATTATGACGACGTTCAACACAAACTAAAAATGAGTAACTACCTGAGTCGCTTACATTCATGTTTTTCACGCCTAAGTCTAATGCCAAAAGAAATAAATGTATTTTGTTTACATAAACGAGTAAGCAGTGTTGTCGATGGCAAGACAACACACCGCATCGTTACTTTCAATATTATTTGCATGATGTGTGGAAAGAGGAATCTATGGCGTCACACATGTGTCACGTAATGTACGCGCCGGCCTGAGGGGCTGGTCAATAATTAGACATGGGCGATACCTACAACGACCGGAACATCGAATGTTCAAACATGTTAAAGTAAAATAATCTAAAATCGAGATTTAAAAAAAAAGTTCATTGTATATCTCACATGTGGGTGCACATGTTGTTTATTGAGTGTTCGCGGCTACACTACTGTATCCAAATGAAAACAATCTTTGGTTACATAAATACATCATAAGTAGGATATCAAAGTTGCAGGAACACAGTGAAATCGCTATGAAAATGTTAATGTCGTTATCGTATTAATTAGAATAAGTAGGTGTATTGCGCAGATATAGTAAATCTTTTGTTGTGCTGCGCGGCCCGGCCGAAGGTCGAGAGGCTCGAGAGCGGCGGCCGCTGGACGCTGCGCCCGCGCATTCATCGCCGGCTCGCATTGTAGTGTGCGTCTGTCACATTTGTCACACTCTGACAGACGGCCCGGCCGCCTCGCATTGTTATGATTCATTCATTGTTCCCTTCAGCAGCCGCCCGGCTCGCTAGCGTCACACTTATAGTAGTTTCCGTTCACTACGATTTCATGATCAAGATTCAAGTCATTATACCATCTCTTAAAAAATGTCCTTAACTTTAGCCTCTACTGCATGGTATTCCCCGCTGCGCATAGTGTCCTGTAGTCTCAACTCATGGAAATCCCTCTTATGATTGGCCTTCAGGGCAATTAGTCAGTGTTCTGGCATGTCTTACATTTAAGATATATCCTATAAATGATTGTACAGTGTAATCATGTCTTTGATATCGAAGACATCAGGCGGCAGCATAACCTAACTTAAACATATAATTTTAGATGATCACTGGTTTGAAAAGGATAATGATCTATAGTCAAACTTGTAAGTCAATAGTCCCTAAGTAATTGTAAAGGTCACCTTTCGAATACACGATAAACTTGTTTGTTCGCGGCACCATGCTGCCGGTCGAGTTGCTTCATGCCTCCCGCACACAGGGGCGGCCAACGTTCGCGCGTCCAAATTTTAACCAATACCAAAACGTACTCTGTGCCTATATGCATAAAGTTTGAATTTCTGTGATAAAAGCCACGCCCCCACGCGTCATGATTCGCTCGCGCTGTCAGTGTCATTCAGTTGAAGAATGAATTTTTTTATGAGTCAATACAGTTTATTTCGGTGTGGCGAAAATTTTGACGCGCGAGGATTGACGCGCCAGTGTGCGGGAGGCTTCATTCGTATTTTGAACGATATTTATTTTTAAATTATGACAAGACAAAAACTTAAACACTTTGTGTTTCACATATTGTTTTCTTATATTTACGCGAATACTATACATTGAAATTAAACTATTTTACGGATTTTATCGCGTTTATTTACTATTTTATTTTCCCGACGTTTCGGCTGCTTTACAGCAACCATGGTCACGGGGGGACTGAGGTGTTAGACGTCCTGATGTCATAGTTAATAACTGGGTACCCTCATATTTAGTTGTTGTTTGCGGTCCGATCCACGCAGAAAGTGCTTACGGTGTCCTGAGGTCTTGCAATGGTACACTTGGTTTTGGATTTAATCATATTGATTACTGGATCCCAAGTTGGTGGTAGCACCCAGCCATCTTCCCTATTGAAATTAGGATGTTTTTTAATTTCAATGGCCTCACGTATCATCCTTGGTCGGAGTCGGTGTTCTTTAGCGAGGATATGCGGTTTATCAAATCTGATATAATGGCGGGTGCGGTCCTGTACATGTTCACAGATTGCAGACTTCGTGGAGCGTCGGTGTTTCACGTCAGCTATATGTTCTTTTACGCGGGTTTTAATTGATCTTTTAGTTTGTCCTATGTAAGAGAGCCCACATTCACAATCGAGTTTGTATACCCCTGCATCTTGTAGAGGAATGTGACACTTGACAGGTGGTAAAAACTGACTAATCTTCTTCGGTGGCTTGAAGTAAGTTTTGATTGAAGCCCGTTTCAAGATGTAGCCAATCTTGTCTGTGACACCTCTTATGTATGGTAGTACAGCAGGTAGACGCTCAACTGTGGCTGGTTTCACTCGGTCACTGTGATGGCGGCGTGGGACCCGAAGCTTGTTGTCATGCAATACTTGCTTGACGTGGTGGATCTCGGCAGCCAGGTGTTGCTCATCACAGATCCCTTGTGCTCTCTGAAACAAAGATTTACCCACGGTAGCTAACTGTGTTGGATGGTGGTGAGATTCACCGTTTAAGTACCTATCGGTATGGGTCTTTTTTCTATACACTGTGTGGCCTAAGGTGTTATCAGGATTACGGATCACTAAAACATCTAAGAAAGCTAGAGTATTGTTGGCCTCTAACTCCATTGTAAATTTGATTTTAGAGTGTATGGAGTTAAGATGGTTTAGAAATGCTGTTATTTTGTCAGATGGTAATATTGTGAAAGTATCGTCTACGTACCGCTTGTAGAATCTTGGGGTCACAGGTGAAGTGCGAAGGGCTGTCTCCTCGAAGTCTTCCATGAATATATCGGCGACAACGGGAGAAACAGGAGAGCCCATCGCTACACCATCTACTTGCTTGTAGAACTGTTCATTCCACAACAGATACCCGGATGTGAGGCAATGTCTTAAGAGTTCAGCATATTCCTCAGGCATGTTATTCTCTGCTAGCTTCTTTGATACTATTTCGATGCAGTCTACTACAGGTAGACAGGTAAACAAAGACTGAACATCAAAACTGACCATAGTTTCATTGTCCGCAAGATGTAGATGTTTAATCTCACTGACAAAATGGTATGAATCTTTTGTATGTGCTCTTGTGTGTCCTCTTAGTAGTGAGAGCACCTTCGCTACGTGCTGAGCCAGACTGTATGTTGGTGTGTCAATCTGGCTTACAATGGGGCGCAGCGGGGCCTCGGGCTTGTGTATTTTAGGTAACCCATACAACTTAGGCGGTTTTGCGCACGAAGGTATCAATGATTTGACGTCTAGATTCAATGCGTCGGAGTGTTTCTTTATTAGATCGGTAGTTGTTTTTAACACGTTTGTAGTTAGGTCTGTTTTGACCTTTTTGTATGTCGTTTCATCCGATAGAAGTTCTAAAATTTTTGCATTGTAATCTGACGTATCCATTATTACCGTTGCATTTCCCTTATCCGCGCGGAGAATAGTAATGTCTGTCCTAGTACGTAAGTTCTTCAACGCTAAATACTGGTTCTTAGGAAGATTTTGTTTGGGCACTGAACTACGGCGTAACAACGATGATACGTCCTGTCTTATTGCCTCAGAGTCTTCCTTTTTAAAATTGTTTTTGGCTAGAACATCCTCGACGCTACAGATAATGTCTTCATAAGGGATCCTGCGAGGCGGTACAGCGAAATTTAGCCCTTTCTTTAAAACTTGCACGATGTTTGTATCTAAAATTTGTTTTGACAGATTGACAACTGCGCGCGAGTCATTATTGTCTGTGGTGCACGGGTACGTTCCGTTACCATGTTTTGAAAGATTTTTGACATTTGATTTGATGATTAATTTCTCATATTTTATAATGTGTTTATTTTTGCATTCATTGTATTTAGATGTTTCGCGCTTATTTAAAGTATCTATGCATTTATTAAAATCAAATGTCGTCAATACTGTCTTAATTTCGTTAGCTAAAATCTCAATTTGCCGGCTGATATTATGTAGATCGGAACGCGTTTGATGAATTATCACCCGTAGTAACTTTTTACTCGCCTGCGGCCTCAGTACGCCTGCCAAGATAAGACATTTTCTCACGGATCGTGACGTCATTTTTGTGGCAAAATCGTTACGTCTTATTTGCTAGCATGGCGTAAATATAAAATGGGTTTGACAGTTAAATACAACGTGTTTGACGTATGGATAAGATGTTATATCTTAAGTGCTAGCATGGGTTACCAAAATGTACCATAGAGACACGAATTTGACAGGTCAACGTAAAGAAATTTCTCACGGTCAAAGGCCGGTGATGAGAAAATAATTAGGCTGTAAGAAGTACATAAATATAAAATGTTATACACTATTATAACAAATAATACTTATTTTACTCCATCCTTCGCCAATATCAAGCGGACTACATGCAAAATTCTTCCGAAAACGAACACGTAAATTTATTTTCGTGTTCGACAAACAACAACAAAAAAGTGTAGAGACATTTCTATCTGTTTTATTTTCTTCCGAAAATCCCCATAATCCTACTCCACGTGATTTAAAATCCATATTTTACAAAAAATCTGTAGGTTTGAGGTTAGATTTTGTTTGGCATCATACTTTGCGTGCTTTTTGCCGTTTTACAATGTAAAGTTCTTTAAATTGGCAAATAAAAATAGTATAGTGCCCAAGAAATAAATTTTAAGTGGTATTATCACCGACCAAATGATAATACGTAAAGCTTCCGGCATAATAAAAAAGAATCTATGCCCAAAGATATTTTTAATCTGTGCATAAATAATCTAATATATTCTATGATGTGTATGCAGCATCTTTTTTCTTTGTAAAGCTCCGTCTCGCTCTATTTGTCATTTCAATGAACGAATGAACGAAAGATCGTAAACTGTGAGAAAATTTTAGCAGGCTGTCTAATTTTAAACATCTTGGAAGCCATATTAGCAAATAAGATACGGGAACGCAAGTTGACAAGATGTTTTAGGGACTTGTGAGAAAACATCTTGGCAGGCGTACTGAGGCCGCTGGTTTAGGATCTTAACGCTTCCTCGTATGTCCTTCTTTGCAGATATCTTGGCACACGTAGGAATGAGATTGTGGTCTCGGCATCTCTTCAAGAAATTTAAAGATGTTGTAAATCTTGCGCGTTTAGTCTTGAGATCTTCCAACCGACGTATTTTGTTTGCGATTTCCAGTCCGTACTGGTTCACATATTGTTTTCTTATATTTACGCGAATACTATACATTGAAATTAAACTATTTTACGGATTTTATCGCGTTTATTTACTATTTTATTTTCCCGACGTTTCGGCTGCTTTACAGCAACCATGGTCACGGGGGGACTGAGGTGTTAGACGTCCTGATGTCATAGTTAATAACTGGGTACCCTCATATTTAGTTGTTGTTTGCGGTCCGATCCACGCAGAAAGTGCTTACGGTGTCCTGAGGTCTTGCAATGGTACACTTGGTTTTGGATTTAATCATATTGATTACTGGATCCCAAGTTGGTGGTAGCACCCAGCCATCTTCCCTATTGAAATTAGGATGTTTTTTAATTTCAATGGCCTCACGTATCATCCTTGGTCGGAGTCGGTGTTCTTTAGCGAGGATATGCGGTTTATCAAATCTGATATAATGGCGGGTGCGGTCCTGTACATGTTCACAGATTGCAGACTTCGTGGAGCGTCGGTGTTTCACGTCAGCTATATGTTCTTTTACGCGGGTAGTTATTAACTATGACATCAGGACGTCTAACACCTCAGTCCCCCCGTGACCATGGTTGCTGTAAAGCAGCCGAAACGTCGGGAAAATAAAATAGTAAATAAACGCGATAAAATCCGTAAAATAGTTCACTTTGTGTTTATTTGAAATGATCATGAAATAGCGATCTTCGGTTTATCGAGCGATGCACATCGCTGGGAGCGCGTGATGTTCCATAAAAATTGAACCTGAAACACCCCTCTGTACCGGGCGGCGGGCTCGCTGTCAACTGAACAGAAATTAATTATTAAAGGAATGTCGAACATAATTCATGTGGCTATGTGTCGTGTAAAAGCCCAGTGACCCAGATATCTCACGCATACGAAATTTGAAAACATTGAGATATCTCAATTTTATTACATAACACGTTAGAATATGTTTTCGCAAATACGTGTCTTACGGCCTTGCGAATTAAATATTATTGCCCGTTTCTGTGTTGAAAATGAAACAAAATAAATTGGTCCTATTCGACCTTTTATCGAAATAATACAAAGTTACACAATCAGAGAATTTACGTTTACATGTTTTTAAACGAAACAGAATTAACTCACACATGTTTTACAGTGGCTTTGTCTAATAAATAAACCTGATCGTTAAAGATATTAAAGGAAATTCGAGACATTTGATAAATTGTCGCCGCCGGCAATTACGAGCCAGACCCCGCGCACACATCATCAACTCGTCGCCGCCATCGCGTCCGCGGCACGTGTTGATTCATCATCTCGACACGACCACCGCCCTCCTCGACCCGGGCGTTGAGAGGGCCACCAACACACCTACACCAGCCTTAAACAGACACCGATCTCGCCGGCGAGGTCGAGGAACCCCCTCTTCCGCTCGTAGGTGCATCTAACCTAACCTAACCTAGGAGCACAGTCACTACCTCTCCCGTCACGGTAACTGCCCAAGCCGAGGTCGTGCCCTCTGTGGCGCCCTTGAGCTAGTTGCCACCCCTTTCCGCCCCTAAGGCCTTGGTTGGAGTGCACTCTGCGCTCGCCACTCCTCCGGTAAAGCTGTAAAGGCCACCTCACGGCCAACAGCGTAGTCCATTAAAAAAAATGTTAGAATACAGTTGCATTATTTCAGTCAATTGTTATTAAATTAATGATCAATTATCATATTAATAAGGTTTTTTTTGACGTCCATGGACTGGTTGTGGTTTATAACAAATGAAAGGAAAACGGGAACAATTATAGTATATTTATCGGGTGTGAGTAACAATTATAATAAACTAGTTAGGTACTGAATATAAACCTAGTCTCTGAAGACGAAACTTTATCTGTTACTTTTATCTTACTCGGAAAAAACAGTGGTATTTATACTAGTTTTAAGTAACGACAAGCAAAGCGACGCCAAGTTAAGTAATACTTAAGTTAAGTAATTCATTTCACTAGGCGTCTCTTATTGAAAGTTGTCTTTATTCAGTTGTTTGCGCTACTGCTTACTAATTAGACATTCTTATTTTTTTTTATTTAGTCATTAAAGTGTACCCTAGTTTTAGTGCAAAACGTCATTAAAAGTTCAAAATAATAAAAGTATCCTTATATATCGGCGGAAGGCAATTGCCACTTAACTTATTCCTTGCTACTTGGTCCAGCAACCTGACTAGGACTTGACCTCTGTGGAATTTTGATCAGTAACTTCCACTACACATGTCCGGGCTCCTTATCTACTACTTAGTCCCATAAAACGTTCCTACTCGCTAAATGTTTAGTACTGTATATCATAATATAAATATCGAGCGATCCCTTTGCATATTTAATCATTTCTTCGCGCAGTGAATGCCCGCTAACAAAATGATCGCCGATCACGCAATCGTTTTAAAATGACAATTGTTATAAATATTTGTAATGATGTATAAATAGCTTTACTAATTGTAGGTTGCATGTTGGCAATGTACCTACCAACATGACCATAAGTTGTTGCCATTTCAAATAGATTAAACTTGTCGGATTCATCCTCACCAGTGATAACAACATTTTAACTAGTTTAAACATTTAGTAACCTTTGTCATTTGTAAGCGATTATCTTAGTAGATTTAGGACCCCAATTTTGATAAACGGAGCTGTAGGAAATTACAGTGACGTTACAGTCTGACTGTCTGTCTTGTTTCTTCGCATAGCTCCGTCCTTTACTTGATGAACTTTGCGATGTACAGTGTATTATAATTGCTCGTTTAGATTTAATCTGATGGTGTTGTATTGATTGGTTTTGGGTTCATTAACTTGCAAGTACCGGAAACAGCACGGTTGAAGGCGGCGATACTTAGTTCACTAGTCAAGTATCTCACTAAGTTATCAGCTTCTTTGCATTTCAAGAGTTGATCTGTAGTGTACAATAAAATGGTTTGAAATGGTTACTGCCACATTCAACTAGATTGGAACGTGTGACGGCTGAAAACTTCACAGTGATAGGTTAAAAAGAATGATTCTGATTAAAGTCTTATACCAATGATGCACACGAGCATTACAAGGAACGGAGCAATTATTTTTTAATAATCTCTGAGTTTAATGTCTATAGATTTAAAAGTTTCTTAATTAATTTTTCCGTTCGTTATATTGGTCGTGTGTGTCACCGCCATGGTACCACGTTGAATTCGACGAGGATAAAATTGCAAAATTTTAAACTACTTTATCTGTAACTTGTGAAATACGTGAATACGTGTTCTCGTGCTGTCTCCGAGTGCTTTCACAACTTGTATGACTAATCACTTTTCTCCACTAATAGGAAGTGTAGCTACGGGAAATAACATAATTATTTATTTTCGGCGAACACAGGACTGGGCGAATAACATTGGTGAGCGCACGGCATCGCATGACTTACCATTATATCGTTATGTTTGTCTGTCTGTATGTTCGCTTTCTGCTTCGACGCCGCGACACTCGACTGGCTTTAAGACGGTTTAAATACCTTCCTATCGATTATTAGCTGACCCCTGCTGGTTTATCAGCGGACAATTCATAGCCTATACAGTCTATTCTAGCGTAGCTTTCTATCTGTGATTTTTTAACCGAAGATTACTTCTTACGCACGAATGTTTTACGGATAAAATATTCAATCTGAATGTAAAAAAAATAACCCGTCAGATTCTCGTAATAGTCCTTACTGTTCCCATAGTTAAAAAGATTACACATGTTTCCGTATGTATTACTTCACGTGTTCGAGGCGGGCAAACGTGACAAGTGTCGGACACTTTATAAGTATAATAAAAAGAAATTATAATACCTACGTCAGAGCAATATCAAAATAGTTACCATATGTGACACTCGCTACCACAGAGGATGTCACATGTGGGACCAGCGTAGGTACACAAAGTAGGAGTCTGGACACATATTGGAACGTAGTTCCTTATTATATGAAAGAATGATTAAACTTTAATACAATAACCATCATGTGGTGATATTTGAAGCTTATAATTGAATCAGAATATTTTTTATTAATATAAACCAATACAGGCACTTATGAATCGTCAATAAATAGTAAAAATAGTAGCTCTACCACCCATTCGGAATGCATTTCCTATGGAGAAGAATGGGCAAGAACTCCATGGTTGCTTTTTTCAAATAAAGATTTACATTTTTGATTACTAACAAGTATGTACATTTCATAAAATCAAGTTGTTTGTACTCAAAATAGACTAGAATAAAAAACTAAAAGCATACATAATGTATAATTGATTAGCATGATTCAAACATTATCACAGAAGCCAACCGCAATATTATTCATAATGAAATGTTTACAGGATGTCGCTTGCATATTGGTCTGAGTACCTACACTATTATGAATAACTATTCCTACTACTTATATAGCGTTCTCAGCATGCGAGCACCTCAGCTTACCCCGTCGCATGCTGCCAAACAACGTCTGCGCAGATTTTGTTACACTTATCACGTCAAACTTATTCTCTTTGTTTTTTGTTCCATACATTAACAATATTTAAAGAATATATTTGCATCCTTTAAATACTTTTTGTTCATCCATTGTTGATGCCATTATAGGTAGTTTTTTGTTCATCTAAAATTAGCTCATTAAGATGCCATTATAGGTAGTTTGTCTCAAGACTTGCGTATAACTGAGTGCTTCCGAAATATACAGTCTCATAACAAAACACAAACGTTGTGTTGCGCACGCGCTCACTTTGATACATTTGATTCTTAGAGGAAGGATTTTATTTTCGTTTGTCGCTATTTATTTTGCCACCCATTATAGTTACATCCGATGAAAGTAACACGAGTTGTCATCGGTTTCTTAATTTTTTTTAGACAAGGCCCAAAGCTATGCTATAATAACGTTGCATACATTACAATTGTACACGGTAGGAACCAGGACGGCTTACAATCGATCGTCCGAGCCGAATTACTTGAAATAATGATTGTTTTATCATTGCTTGAATGTGATCATTTCGCCGTCAACGCTTTGAATGTTTCGCCACACTACGTCGACTTTGTAACCGTAATAATTGCACATAATATAGTCACACGGCGCCGTGGCGAGAATATTAACAATGTTTTATGTATTCACTCATTCGAGTTCATTTTGTAGACACATTGTAAAAATTGTATCGCGAGAATGGATATATTAACATTTATAACGATGCATGTTGTGCGGACCTTGTCAACGTAACGCGGCGTCAGGTTCGCGGAGGATGAACACTAATAGTTACACTTGCTTGGCGTGAAATAATTTTGCTGCTATCTAAACCTAACTCTGAGTTATACTAACTATTTTTTTATAAACTCAGGGTCTTTATACAGTGTGTATCAGAAACCCGAACTAATATTTTAGGTCCGTACATAAATGGTAACTGATTTTGTACATGCTTAATTAAGGCAGACTACAACTTATTATCATGATGACTGAGTTACAGACCCTTGAGTATTTGTCAAGACTATCGTGTCGTGGCTTTATAGTAAACCCATAATCCAATTTTACAGTGCAAACTACACCTAAGATCTCGGCTACTAATATTAGCCAAAGTGAGCATGGAAATTTAAAGATATTACAAGGTTTTAAAATTGACGGTTACAAAAAGAATTAAAATTTCATGTTCGAATTTGAATAAATGTTAAGACCTTTCAGTTTTATCCCCTATTCTAATATTAACGTTATAGTATTACTCCGGATTCCTGATACACCCCGTATAGAACTTATCAACACTTTTTAAATTATATTACTTTCCGCGTTAAATGTTATCGACGCAAAATTCCAACATTACGTTCTATAGCGATTATTGTTGGTTTTCGTTCCACCCGCTTCGCTGTGTCTTGTCGTGTCATGTCGTGTCGTGTCGTGACGTGCCGTGCCGCTTCCCGCAGAGCCCAACACGCCGGGGAAGTTCATAGTGTGGTTCCGCAATGAGACCACGCTGCTGGTGCTGTGGCAACCGCCCTACCCGCCCGGAGCCTACACACATTACAAGGTACGACACATGTCATGTCACTGTAGTACTCCACGCTTCCATACATCGACACGTATACAACTATTGATATAAGTGAGCCCTCTAGATCCTGGCTTATAGTAGTTAAAGTGAGAGAGAGAAGGTTGTCGTAGTAAATAAACAACGGAGCTAGTGTAAGAAGTAGTTGTAACAGCTTTTGAATAGTCCAGTTCAACAAGTCGTGTCGACACACGGAAGACGGCAGCCGCTGCTTGTAATAAAAAAATCGTGATTTATTTTTAACAAAAACCGTCTTCTAAAACCTAGGTGCACTAAAAAGCTACAAATAACCTTACGTCAGACTAGGCAAATACACACATGAATTGGCACCGACTACATACCTACATTTTAAAAAAAAACATACGGGTCGATTGAGCTCCTTTTTGAAGTCGATTAAAAAGAAGATAATAACGATGGGTGAGGCCATAATAAGCAAGCAAGTTGGAATGCACAGCGTGTGGTTTGTATTGGTGCGGGTTTGTGCGGTAGGTGTCGATCGTGCCGCCGGACGCGCGCGACTCGGAGCTGTACGTGGAGAAGGAGGGCGAGCCGCCGGGGCCGGCGCAGGCGGCGTTCAAGGGGCTGGTCCCGGGCCGCGCGTACAACATCTCCGTGCAGACCGTCTCCGAGCCGGAGATCTCCGCGCCCACCACCGCGCAGTACCGCACCGTGCCGCTGCGCCCGCGCAACGTGTCCGCGCCGCTGCAGTACCTGCGCGAGACCTCCTTCCGCGCCGCCTGGCTGCCGCCGCTCGAGGAGAGGTAACTGCGGTCATCTCGCATATCTAAGCGGTATACCTGTTTGGGTACATTATGAACCATTGGTTTTAAACAACTTGTTGATTTAGTGATTTGCTTCAGCTGTAATCCGGTTCATAAGTTAGTAGTGTTATTTAAATTGCAGTAAATGATTTAGAACAATTGTTGAATCTCAGCCATTCCATTAGGGTGATGTGTATCATGCGCCCTCTTGAGTAGTGGGACGTTGACTTAAAGGTCAAATCAGATCTGTCAGATTTTTGTTCAAGCATCTAAAATACCGTAACAAACGGCTTCTCGTGGTTGTTCTAATGATGTGCGCGTGTCCCGCAGCGAGTTCGAGAAGTACCAGGTGTCGGTGTCGGGGGCGGGCGGCGCGGGCGGGGCGGGCGGCGCGGGGCGGCGGCTGGCGCCGGCCGTGCGCGCGCGCGACGAGCCGCCGCACTGCGCCTTCGAGGGGCTGGAGCCCGGCGCGCACTACACCGTCACCGTCAAGACCATGTCCGGCAAGGTCACCTCCTGGCCCGCCACCGCCGACCTCACCCTCAGTCAGTACACCTGTCTCGCCACAGCTGCTTACTTCACTTTATTTACTTCATTTTATAGCGTGTCCTAAACATTATTCTTCATATACTTTGATAAATTAATTCTTAATTCGTACGTGGTGCGTACTTTAGCGTGCTCGTTGAGGTCATTCGTTGCAGGTAAAGGAACATTTAGGAGAGCCTAGTTTCGGAAAAAAACTAATGCGCCGCGTTTGTAAATATTTGATATATTCTCACGCCAATTTGTCTGCATACCTTTAATTACCATATTTTGAAAAGTGCTGTTGATTTTGGTAACCTCCCTGGAGTGGAGTCGCGTGTGTATCACGAGCCGGCCTGTCGTTGTAGAGCCGCTGCCGGTGCGCAGCCTGGAGTGGCGCTACGTGGAGGGCGCGGAGGGGGCGGAGGGCGGGGAGGGCGGCGTGGTCGTGTGGTGGAAGCCCTCCGAGGACAGCACGCAGGATGAGTACAAGGTACATTAAAAGTCATCACCGTAGGATACGTTTTTAATTACAGTTGTCTCACAAAGTATATGCGCGTGCGCAGGTGTCGTACCACGAGGCGGGTCCGTCGCGCGACGATAGCAACACGCTGATGACGGCCGAGCCCAAGGTGTCGCTCAAGAGTCTGCTGCCGGGCCGCAACTACACCATCACCGTGAGTATAGAATCAAAATAAAGTCGATCTTATTACAAGTACTCGTGTAATCGTGCAAGTGTAACGCATCATTTCGTCGATAATGGTATGTAATGCGCGCGCGCAGGTGTGCGCGGTGTCCCGCGGCGTGGAGTCCAACGAGAGCTGGGTGTCGGTGCCCACGCGGCCGCTGGCGCCCGCCGTGCTGTCGGCCGAGGCCGGCGCGCGCCGCCTGCGGCTGGTGTGGCGCTCCGACGTCAACTCGCGCCAGGACCGCTACCAGCTGCGCTACCGCCGCCGCGCCAGCCCGCCCCACGACTACACCACGGTGAGACTCGCGCCAGCGCCGCCCGCCCCGACACCCGCGCCGCTCTAACCGCCGCCCTCCCCCGCAGCTGGAGACGCGCGAGACGCACGCCACGCTGGAGGACCTGTTCCCGGGCGCGGTGTACGAGCTGGACGTGGCGGGCGTGAGCGCGGGGCTGGTGAGCGCGCGCCACGCGCTCGTGCGCGCCGTGCGCCCGCTGCCGCCGCGCGCGCTGCGCGTCGAGCGCGCCACCTCCAACAGCGTGGCCGTGAGCTGGCAGCGCGCGCCGCCCGCCGCCGGCGCGCTGCACGGCTTCCTGCTGCGCTACCGCACGCGGGACGCCGACCGCTGGACGCAGCTCGACCCGCTGCCGCCCGACGCCCTCTCCGCCGAGGTGGGTCTCTCTTCGTCCCGCTCTTCCTCTCTCTCCCCTGTCTCTGCACGCGCACTGTACGCGCTCGCGCCGCCCGCAGATCACCAACATGACGCACGGCGAGCACTACCTCATCCAGCTGGACTCCGTCAGCGAGCCCGCCGACGGCAACTCGGTCGAGAGCGACGAGCCGCTCACCGTCGAGCACACAGTCCGTGAGTGCCTCGCCCGCTCGCTAAACTAGAGACTCACCCCACGATCGCACCTGATGGTCGACTCCGCGGACAGGTCCGAACCCGGTGTCGAACGTGGCGCAGCTGGTGGACACGCGCAACCTGACGCTGGAGTGGCCGCGGCCGGGCGGGCGCGTGGAGACGTACTCGCTGAGCTGGTGGCCGCTGGCGGGCGGGGCTGGCGCGGCGGGTGGAGCCGCGCACCGCAACCTGACGGCGCCGCCGGCCGGCCGCTCCGTGCGCGCGCTCATCGACGGGCTGCGGCCCGGCCAAGGGTACTCCATCACCGTCGCCGCGCACTCCTACAACCTCACCAGCGACCTCTTCACCATGGAGACCAGGACCAGTTAGTGGGCTCGCCGTGTAACCGTTTCTCTCGACTTTTGACTCCGATATAAACTGGTGCTCTACTCTCTCAGGACCGTTGATCCAGTCCGAGATGACGATAGTGAACGAGCCGGGAGACGGGGGCGACAATGACACCCTGTCCACCACTCTGGTGGGTACTCGCGGACGATTAACGTAGTTTAAGTCCAATTTACATTACGACACTAGTGGCGTGAAAGCTGTTTCGTGACATTTGTTTCATCAACAGTTTCACAGTGTAAACGTCAAGTTTCATGCATTCACCGATGCATGCATCTATTTCATGACACTATATTGGTTTAGTGTAACGCACGATTTTTGGATTAAACTAATGTCATGCAACTAATTTCATCGTGTAAACGCGACGCTAAGCTGGTCTCGCGAAAGCGTCTAGGTCTATAGGATGTATGTTTTTTAGTAGTGGCGTGGGCCGTGGTAGCCGAAAAATATATTAAAATGTGTAACCAACAGGCCCAGGATAGGGACATGTGGAGACGAAAGGGAGAGGCCTTTGCCCAGCAGTGGGACATATACTAGGCAATAAAAAAAAAAAAAGTAACCAACTGATAAAATTTGTAAATCAATCCTCGAATCAACTATCTAGACAACCTTTTCTTAATTTTATACAATAACAGCTTTGATTTTGTCTGAGCCATGAACTAAGACGTACTGTGGATGTCACAACACTATTATTTTCGATGAAACTAGTTTGACAGGTAGTGCAAGAAATGTCGTGAAACTAATTTCATCATGCATGAAACTTAGCGTCGTAATGTAAATTCAGGTTGAATGGATGCGTTGTGAGCGTGCGGCGTGATGCGTTACAGAAAGTGATATACACGCGCACCCCGGAGTCGGTGTCGGAGTTCGACTCGTACCGGTTCCGGCTGGAGGGCGCGGGCTCGGCCGCCAGCACGGTGACGCGCGCGGCGGCCGCGGACGGCCAGCAGGTGGTGTTCGCCGGCCTGGTGCCGGGCCGCCTCTACAACGTCACCATGTGGTGCGTCAGCCGCAACGTCACCTCCCACCCCGTGCAGCGCCAGGCCCGCCTGTGTGAGTACTGCCTGCCACGCGCCGCCTGCGACACGCCACCACCACCACTCACCCCGCCCGCCCCAAGCAGACCCCTGCCCCATCACGCGGCTCGACGCCACCGAGATCGGCGCGCGCGAGATGACGCTCACCTGGGACCGGCCCGCCGGCGACTACACGGACTTCGAGATCCAGTACCTGACGCCCGCCGCGCCGCCGCACTCCGCCGACCAGCTGCAGACGCTCACCACCGACCAGCTCGCCATCAACATCGCCGGCCTCGTGCCGCACACAAACTACACCTTCACCGTAGTCGTGAGTCTCGCTCGCCGTTTACGTTTATACCGCTTCCGATGTGTTTTTCTATCGGTTGGTTCGATTCTGCGCTCGTCGCCGTCGGAGGCGGCGCGGAGAGTGTGGAGTGTGGAGTGAGTGCGGTGTCCCGGCAGGTGCGGTCGGGCGGCGTGGGCTCGCTGCGCACGGTGTCGCGCGCGCACTCGGCGCCGGGCGGCACGCGCGAGGC
Source organism: Ptilodon capucinus (assembly GCA_914767695.1). Lineage (NCBI taxonomy): Eukaryota > Metazoa > Arthropoda > Insecta > Lepidoptera > Notodontidae > Ptilodon > Ptilodon capucinus. The sequence continues at coordinate 249,539 of OU611813.1, read as the reverse complement.
GGCCCCGGACGCGCCGCTGGACTTCCGCCCGCTCGACGCCGCGCCCTCCCACCTCACGCTGGCCTGGCGGCTGCCCGCGGCGCGCGCGCACGGCACGCTGCTGCAGTTCATCCTCACGTACGCGCCGCAGGACGACCCCGACGCCGTCACCACGCTGCTGTTCCCGCCGGACGGTGAGTGTGGCCGGATGCGCCGAGCGAGACGAGCGGGGGGGGCGGTGGAGGGAGCGCACTAACGGAGAGGCCGGCCCGCAGCGCGCTCGGGCACGGTGGCGGGGCTGACGCCGGGCGGCACGTACACGTTCAGCGTGCGCGGCGAGACGGGCGCGGGGCGCGGCGGCGCGGCGCAGTGGACGCAGCACATGGGCATCGCGGCGCCGCCCCGCCCGCCGCCGCACGCGCTGCCCGCCGAGGTGCGCCGCACCGCCAGCACCGTGGCCGTGCGCTTCCGCGCCGACTACTTCTCCGCCGCCAACGGCAACGTCACCGCCTACACGCTGGTGCTGGCCGAGCGCCCGCGCAACGACACGCCCGCGCGCCTGCCCTCCTGGCGCGACGTGCACGCGCTCTCCGTCTGGCCGCCCTACCAGGTCTGCTACCCTATCGACTGTCTACTCTCATTGCGTTCACCGAATTCGAGAGCCGCCCGACTGACGTTTGTCGTTTAACGACCCACCTGCTACAATATTTAAGCGGAGTCTTTGAGCGCCAGGCGCCGGCGACGGTGCGGCTCGCGGTGGAGTGAGCGTGAGAGTGAGTGTGCCGTGCAGGTGACGGAGCCGTACTACCCGTTCCACGCGTCGCCGGTGGAGGAGTTCACGATCGGCACGGAGCGCTGCGACGGCGGCGCGCGCTACTGCAACGGCCCGCTCAAGCCCGGCACGCGCTACTACGTCAAGCTGCGCGCCTTCACCGCGCCGGACAAGTTCACCGACACCGCCTACACCGTCATCTACACGGGTATGTACGCACACGCACACTGCCACGATCGACTGACTCGTTCCTGAGACCCCGACTAACATGATTAAGTAACACTCAATCATCGGTAAGTTATAAAAGAGAAAAGCATCAGCACCAAATTAAATACTCACTGATGTAATGTTGCAGGATTTCGAAATTACTACGCTTTTAATCTTCGATCCAGTCGATCACAAAATACAGTATGAGATAGGTGTGACCATTCTTGCATGCATGCAAATTAAAACGCATTTGGAAAGTGTCCTTCAGTGTCAAGTTTATAATAGTAAAACAATATTTTTAATCATTTAGTAGCATAACTAAACCACTTACGAATAGTCTGATTCTACCACCACAGGTCTGGAACGCTACTATCATGTTCATAATATTGATCACATGTATGGGTTCTATTGTTATTTAGATTCATCCAATTGACCATCACTTCGTAAGAAAATAATGAAAAAAAAAACAACATAATATTATTTATCTTGATTATTTTATGGTTCGCCTTCATTCATTTATCGTTCACTATTCTCGATATTTTTTTTAACAAATATTTTTTTTCGATCCGTTCGTAGTGAATGCTGAAGGTGAACCCAATAAGAAGCTCAGTGAGTAGCGGTCGAGTGACTCACTGGTGTTGGTTCAGAGCGGGGATATAGACCCTATCAATACATTTATTTTTGTAGTTTTTTTTAATCAGTACCTAGTTATATAGTTTACATCAATATACAGTGATTATGTATCTGGACTTTTATTAATCATAAATAAAATTTGACTTGAATATATGAGACACAGATCCCAGCAACGACACATGGTGACTTACGCAGTAACAACAACTGAACTAAAAATTAAGCATTCACATTAGAGCTCTGTACAATTTTTAATTTGTGAAAGATATTTTTTTATTATTAAAGAGTAGTAAAAGCCAAAGCGCGTATGTGTGCGCAGAGCTTTATTGTTTTAGTCCGCCTTTTGAGAAGTTAATTTCTCCAGAAATGGTTTCTTCAGGATGATGATAAAGAGGATATGTTTTCATGGAAGCCATTATTTTATAATTATGCAAAATAATTCCTAATCAGAGGTACCTGTAAATTTCGGCTCTATTATCAGTGGCACTTATCATGTAATCAATGCGCGGCACTCTATTCTGGTTGAGATTATATTGTATCTGTTGTGTCGATATGATATCACGGGCGGTGATAACGCCCGCCGCCGCGCCGTGTGGACCGTGTATGTAGCTGAACTAATGGGTAATTATTATTCAAATTGTATTAGTTGATGGTATTGCTGACGTGTACAAAACAACAATAGATCTGTACACCGCTCTTACCCAACTTTAGGAGACAGTTTAGGATAGGATAACTAAAAAAATTGTCTCAAAATTGGGATCGTAAAGTTTCGTGTCAAGTTGAGTGTTATTATTTTCTTAACTATTACATAAATGTATAGTGTGTTAGAAGAATTAAATTCAATGTATTCAATTCATATGTATACCATATAAACTTTAAATGTACTCATATACCGCTCAGATGAACAGTGTTCCACTGTCCTAGTGATGAGTTTGATAGGGTCTCTTACAAACCGGTCGTTTTCCGGCCGTCGGTGGTGTTAGCGACACCGAAGCCAGCATTGAAACGGATGTTAAAAGATCGCGTCGGACTCGCGTTCCAGAGGTGGACAACACGGCGTGGATAATCGGCGTGTGCGCGGGTCTGGCGGGCGTGGCGGGCGGCGCGGCGCTGGTGCTGGCGCTGCGCCGGCGCCGCCGCTCGGCCGCCGCGCACGCCGCGCCCGCGCCGCCCGCGCCGCGCACCGCCCGCCCCGTGCGCGTCGCCGACTTCATCGACCACTACCGCCTCATGTCCGCCGACTCCGACTTCAGGTACCCACCGCCCTCCGCCCTCCGCCCTCCGCCCGCCCCCTTCTCCCGTCGCGATCCGTCCGTCCGTCGATGGAAACCCAAAAATTGCCAAGTAAAAATTTTATTTCTTTCCATGTCGAAAGCGTCACGAAAGATTCCGACGCGCGGGACGAGAGCGATATATACCTGACTCCGTAAGTTTGATCGTATCCGTTGTGTTGTGAGCTCGGGGGACCGGCGTCGGCTTTCGTGAATCGTCGAAATGTCCTTGTGAATGTTCGGCTTGTCGTTCGGGGAGACCGGCGGAGGTGTCGGGCGGGCCGTGACTCGCGCGCTATCGCCGCAGGTTCAGTGAGGAGTTCGAGGAGCTGAAGCACGTGGGGCGCGAGCAGCCGTGCTCGGCGGCGGACCTGCCCGTCAACCGGCCCAAGAACAGGTTCACCAACATCCTGCCGTACGACCACTCGCGCTACAAGCTGCAGCCCGTCGACGACGAGGAGGGCTCCGACTACATCAACGCCAACTACGTGCCCGGACACAACTCGCCGCGGGAGTTCATCGTCACGCAGGTACTCTACATCCACATTTCCGGTTGTTGCCAATCTAAAATGAGATGTAAACTCAATTCACATTTCTTTGGAAATGTGAGCTAAATGCAATAGGTATGCTGTGGGCTGTTCTTTGTTCTTTAAATGGTTTTATACTTTATATATATATATATATATTTTTTTTTAATTTCGAATATTGCATTAATGTACATTGTGCTCGTTTCCTTTCTCTTTCTTTTTCGGTATCTTTTTATACTTCTGTATACCTTAGACTGTTTAAGTTGTTAAGCATAGTCGTAATGGTGTTGGGATTGGTACACTTGTTTTTTTTTTCTTTTCAATCTATTATTTTACTATCTGTGGAGACATCTAAATGGCTTTTTTTTAATTATTATTTTTTCCTATTGTATCTGTTTATCTGTTAGTCTTCCTTAAAAATAAATAAATCAGTATCTACAAGGAATCTTCTATACCGATTTCAATTAATTCTAAATCAATATTAAGAATCTTCACGACCTGATTTTATTTCAAGTATATTTTTTTAAATAAAAAAAATATTTAAAGAAATTACTAGCCCACTGAGCTTCTTGCCGAATGTTCTCAGTCGAGGTCGCGCTCGGATCCGGTAGTAGCATAATAATATGTATGAAAAATATAGGTATCTACGAAATAGATGATTTGACTCAAAGTAAACGATGCAGGGTCCGTTGCACTGCACGCGCGACGACTTCTGGCGCATGTGCTGGGAGTCGGGGTCGCGCGCCATCGTGATGCTGACGCGCTGCGTGGAGAAGGGCCGCGAGAAGTGCGACCGCTACTGGCCCTACGACACGCGGCCCGTCTACTACGGGGACATCGCCGTCACCGCGCTCAACGAGAGCCGCTACCCCGACTGGACCGTCACCGAGCTCATGCTGAGCCGCGGGGCCGAGCAGCGCGTGCTCAAGCACTTCCACTTCACCACCTGGCCCGACTTCGGCGTGCCCGACCCGCCCACCACGCTCGCCAGGTGCGCGTCCCTCCCACGCTCCCAGACTCGACTCGTACACGCATTATATGTGACCCGCGCGCCTGTCGCCGCAGGTTCGTGCGCGCGTTCCGCGAGCGCTGCCCGCCGGACTCGCGGCCCGTCATCGTGCACTGCAGCGCCGGCGTCGGCCGCTCCGGCACCTTCATCACGCTCGACACCGCGCTGCAGCAGGTACCGCGTCGTACACGCACCCCACCACACACCCCCCACACCCCCCACACCGTTCTCTGTCTAATTTCATACGAGAGTAAGAGACAACATCAAGATATTCCGTGACATACGTCTACGCACATGATATAAAATTTTACAACTGTTCATACCTTATAAATTGTTTTTTTATACCACTGTGAGTTTATTCGCGTCCGTGATGACCGATGAGCGTGTTCCCGGGGCAGCTGGCGAGCCACGTGGAGTGCATCGACATATTCGGCATGGTGCACGCCATGCGGCGCGAGCGAGTGTGGATGGTGCAGACGGAGCAGCAGTACATCTGCGTGCACCAGTGTCTGCTGGCCGTGCTGGAGGGGCAGGACCTGGCGCAGCCGCAGCACCATCTGCACCAGCACCACCACAACGCCGCCTTCGAAGGTACCGTACCCACCTTTCTTCATTGGGAGGGGTCCGATGCTGAACTATTCCGCCATTATCGTATCGGAAGCTGATTTCATAAGACCCCGCGCACGCGAACCGGGTCGCCTTCGGCAAACGATAGTATCGTATCCATCCATTTACTGCTGGATGTTTACTCAAGAACTACTTCAGCCTAATTTTGCGATGCCCCTGGTGTTGCAGGTGTCCATGGGCGGCGTTGATCACTTACCATCAGGTGAAACGTCTGCTCGTTTGTCTCCCTATCTCATAAAAAAAAAAAAAAAAAAAAACATATAGCGAATCCAAAAATATAGTTGATTTTAATGAGAGTGATTAAAGTGATTCCCAATAGTAACGTGTTAGTGGATCGGGACGCTAGGTGGCGCGTAGCGGGCGGCGGCGGCCGCGCGGGAGGGAGAGCCGCCCGGCCCGCGCTCCGTCTCGCTCGCACTCGCCGAGGTACCGCGGCGGGACCTCGGCTGGCCGTTTACCAGTCCGTACAGTAACGTGTCTGCCCGCGCATGGACCCGACGACATCGCAACCCAACATTTTATCTTGACTCTACCTGTAACATTTCCTTGTTCATCGGCTCTACCGCGAGTTGCGTTCGCTACGACTCGCTCGCGTATGCGTCAAATATTTTTCGAGTATATAACGCGCACGCGGCGGTGAGCGGCGGCACTCCGCGCCACACTCGCGGTGGAGCCCCGCAGCCATCATTCTAATGTGTGACAATTAAGCAAATCGTTTCGTCGCTCGGCCATATTTGAACAGACCCGAGGGTGGATAATCGCATCGCATATTATATTTACAACACGACACTGAGTAATACGCAAGTCGCATGAACCTCTATTCCTAAAAACTTCTCTGTAGCTATCCTCCACGCGAGGCGGTGTGTTGTAATGTATCGTCTCATCGCGATCACAAACGCCCGATATTAGTTCCCCATACACCTGCCGGAACTGCCCGTCGGCCGTACCCATCGGATACCAGATTTATAAAGACATTACAAAACATTGTGATAAAGTGTTTTATGAGACAGACAGCCGGCTCTCTCAACCTTCAGTTCCTAACGGAGGGGGCCCGACGGACATATCCGTGCGTGTATAAGTTAATTTCTTACTAATCGTGTCATGTGTGCATAATATTTGAGCGCATCCGTGCATTAGTTACGTAATATATCGCATGCGAGTGGCCATTGACACCGACACCAATAGTATATACTGTGTTGATGTGATACTTGTAATTTCAGACGACGAGGGCATCGCGGAGTCGGGCATGTAGCGCGCCGCCCGCCCGCTCCGGCCAGTCCGTCCAGACCGTCCAGACCGTCCAGTCCGCGCGGTACGAAGCCTCGACGTACCTAATTTGTATTATACGATACGAGCTCACCCGTGTGAATAGTTTTAAGGGTATTTTTGTAAACATGTATATGAATTGGACCAATCGTTGTATTGTATATAGGGTAAGTTGGATAAATATAAATATTTTGTTATTTTTGACGGCGGCGTCGGGGCCACGGTGACGCTTCACTCCGGCCATGCGGTGTTGAACTATAGCTTTCACTCCGCTGGAGTTGAATGAGCCGTGTCCCCGCTGTACATAACCTCACGAAGGGTAGCCTGAAGCCGCGGCCGCGACGCCGCGCGCCTTGTACTCAGATGTATAATGTACTATTTATATATTTTGATATTCATGTTGTGCTATTTTAACGTTTTTTAACAAACTGCTTTTATACGACTTTACCTCGTAAGTGTTGACCACCATATGAATCTCAAAATTGTACTTAATTATTTTAAACATTACGTTTGTCTGCTCAATTGTTATATTGACTTGGAAAGTTAATCGTTAGTCAGTAGTTGTGATAAACGGATACAGCACATATGCTGGGGGCGCAATGTACAATTCGATATGTGCTCTGTACTCGGCCCCGACCGCCGGAATATGAGACGGGTTGCGATATTACTTGCGCATACATATTCCGACAATCCGGCGTTAAGCCAACTCTACACGCTATAGCTTCGAGTATATATCGGGCGCCAATTCAGCAACAGGAAACTGATGGAAACAAGTACTTAACGAATTTAATGTTCTGACGATTGAAAGAAGTTATCTCGTAAAACCGGATGTACTATTCAATAAAACAGTTACTGTGAACAATGATTTGTATATAATGTGAACAATAATTTGTATATAGTGTCCACTTTGGGGCCTACTTTGGGATCACACGATCTCTAAGAGTCACTTGTCGCTAGCGTGTAAGTTTATTAATTCCTCGGGTAGTCGTTAGGAACCCTTTACTATTTTCCATATAAATAATAACGCAGAAGCTAACGACTAGCGAGCCTAACACGTGGTACTTGCTCGCGCGGGTTCCCACACAGCGTGCCTCACAATGAGATTGTTTTGATTATTCTCAAATGGCAAGGTCATAGACACTTGTCAACTGTACATTCCCGGGATGTGCCGAACATGCGCCCGCGCCGAATCGTTTCATAGTTAAACTATAATGCGGCAAGCATGCCGCAACGAAACATGAATTTCGGAAAATCTAGTAACTAACTTTAATAAATACCTGTCTACGCTAACAAATAAAAAATAGTGATTTTTTTAACAAGTGTTTTATTTTTGTCTTTAAAAATGAAGAAGACTGTATATATGATGACGTAGTTATTGTGATAACTATCTCTGTAGTGGTATGGTAGCACCGTAAATATTAGCAGCCATGTTTAGAGGCTGTTACAATTAATTTAAAAAGCGCTTATGTTCTCGAAAACGCATTTAATATAAAATCGGTTTGACAGTTGCTATAAGGTGGTTGATGTATGGATAAGATTTCTTATCTTAAGTGCTAGCATATTACTACTACCTCCATGTGCTAGCATGGTTATACCAAACAAAGACGCGAATTTGAGAGGTCAACGTAAAGTATTTTATCACGGTCGAAGGCCGGTGGTGGAGAATAATTAGGCTGTAAGAAGTACATAATATGGCATTTTATACAGTATTTTAACAAATATTACTTATTGTACTCGATCCTTTGTCAATACCAAGCGGACTACATGCAAAATTCTTAAGAAAACGAAGACGTAAATATATTTTCGTGTTCAACAAACAACAACAAAAAAGTATTGAGACATTTCTATCTATTTTATTATCTTCCGCAAAATCTCCCTAATCCTTTTTGACATTATTGAAAATCCTTACATTATACATCATCACGCCTCCTGTATTCCCCGAAGGCATAAACCTATGGTATTTTGGTCCCAATGTTATAGGGGCGAGCCTATTGCCATTATACCTGGCACATTCTCCCTCAATATCAGGCACATTTTTGGGCATTAATCCACCACGTGGGCCCAGCGCGGGTTGGTGAACTTCACACGCCTTTCAATAGACGTGCAGGTTTCCTAACGATCTAATATATTCTATGATTTGTATGCAGCATCTTATTTCTTTTTAAAGCTCTGTCTCGCTCTATTTGTCATTTCAATGAACGAACGATCTTGAACTGTGAGAAATTTTTATCACGCCGTATAATTTTATCCATCTTGGAAGCCATGTTAGCAATAGTGATGATGCCGGATCGTTAAAAATGTATATCCGCGGATACGAATACGAATACGGATATTTGGTGTCAAGATCTGCGGATGCGGATTCAGATCCTAATTTTTTTATCAAAACTTCCTGTAATAATTGTTTAGTTTAATAAGCTTATCACAAAGATTTGTCATTGTTCTCATTATAAAGATAGTTGTGTGGCTAACCTTACATATCTCGCCACTTCCGGCAGTCACCAATACAAGGCGCGACTACCGACACATCGTAATTCTACGCGTACAAGAAATTAACCGCCATACAAAGTACTAAATCCTGCCTCGCGGTACCGAAGTTCTCGACGATCTGAACTATAAATACAAATTCCCCGACAATATCAACGGGGGGCGTAGCGGACCCCGCCAGGCATACCACCGGCCTGGCAGGAAGATCTTCCCTTTTCCGCCAAAGTTGAATTAGGTTCTTTGATTTATATAATATTGGTATGGTAACTCACTACGGTACATTTTTGCAATATAAAGTATTTGAATAAATGTAATAAAAAATAATCTGAATGGAGTTTAAGGTTTTCATTGCTAGGTAGCACCTATAAGTATATAGCATTTCATCTATGACTTGAAAATAATAATAATACGGATATCCGGCACATCACTAGTTAGCAAATAAGATACGGGAACGCAAGTTGACAAGATGTTAGGACCCGTGATAAAATCCCTTGGCATACGTGCTGACACTACTGAAGCTGCTGAAGCCGGAGGATCTTACAAGATAACCAAAATTATGGTAAGCACGTTTTCAAATTAGTTATAATCCAAATAAGCCTTGGCTCTGTCTTAATTTCATGTCATTGCGATGAGTCGTAATAAATTAAGCATCTTTGCAGAGTGATCCTTCTATACCATTATATACTCTGTGCTTTTTTAAAATGTTGTTTTCCCTTTTAGCCGTCTCATAATATCTATGAATGATGATTTAATCAAAGTATGGAGGGTAGAATGGAATGAGTGACATCTAGGTATTGAAAAAGTGTCCCTCGAAATGCATAATTAGTAGTTCAAAAACCTTCCACAGTCGCGCTCTGGTGTCGGCAAAGTTTATGGTATGAATATAGCAATTGTATACTCGGCACACTTCAGTTCATCCACAATTGCTATATTCATACCATACACTTTGTCGACATCACCGCCATTGTGGAAGGTTTTTGAACTACTAATTATGCATTTCAACGGACACTTTTTCAATTTTTTCCCATGGGAAATTGCACTCCTTCCATTCTACCCTCCATAAATCAAAGTCTATTTCTTTCTCTTAGTTAGTTTTTTTTTACATTTTGGATATAAGTCTTTTAGTACACATTGATACATAATTAGTGTTGCCATTTATTAGTTTTGGTCGTTGGGTTTGTTTTGTTGGCTAACATGCCACTTCCTATCACCTATCAATATGACTTAATATTTTTACAATTTCAGTTTTGTCTCACATATTGCCTTGTTTTATCCAATAAATATTAGTAATTGTTTTATTTACTTCAAAAAAAAGTATACATTTCCTATTAAATGTTTTTTAAAATAATACTACAATAGTAATTTCCTCAATTGAAGTGAACAGTTGTCAAGCTGTATGTGTGAAATTGTCAGTTGTATGTGTGCAAGAGAACTCGTTTGTCGTGTTGCGGTTCGTGTGCTTTCTTCGAAATTGACTTTCAACGCCTCGTAAGTTTGTGAATTTATTTTATTAAGGTGTAAATAGTGTATACATTACTCAAAAACTCGTGTGAGTGTGTAAATGCAAAAGTTGTCCCCGGGAATATATCAGGATCGGCTAAGATTATTCGAATGGATCGTGTCGATGCGTCACCTTTGTGAGCCATTTTATTTAAGTTCCACATTACAGTAGTTCTAGAATGAGATACAATTTGCACTCTCCGGTGTGACCTCGTCCGAGGTCGCGTTTAAAGTTAAACAAATGTACATTAGGATTTGCGGGACGAGGCGATAATTGAGTGCATTCTAACCTAGTCGGAAATTACGGCGGCGGGTTGCGTTAGCGGGCCACGGCCGCCCGCGCTCGCCGCGTCCGCGCCCGCTACGCTAACTTAGGGATTATGTTCGCAATCGAACAACTTTCTCAATTTCCAATGAATCATTCTCTTGTAATTACCAGTATTGTGTGCGATCCGTTCATACTTACCTAGCTCGTAGTCTCTACACAGTTTTCTACTAACTCTTTGTTAGATAAGGCTGAGATATGCTATTTTCTTTAGGCTGATGATTAAACAATGATACATAAAAATACCACTAATCATTTGCATGCCATCCTATCACATATATGTATAAAGGAAGTAATATTTATAATTTGTTAGGCTTGTGAGTGAATACTAAACAATATGGGCATATAAAATTGCATGTTTATTTATTCAAGGTCTGTTTAAGGACAATACCAATGTGAGTGTGTATCTCTGCTTGCACCGTACAAGATTTGTGCGTGAAGATGTGAACCCAGAGCCCACTGTAATATGACAGCCTGTGTTGAGACTTTAAAAATATTTGTGATGGCATTAAGTGTATTATTAAACATATTTAGTTCCAACATATGAGTAGGAGCTTGGTGTGCATCTGTCATTGTGTTCATGTTTTTTTATGTATTCTATATTTAGTCTGCTAAACAAGTTTCAGTGCTACTGATTCATTCTTAGGTATTTATTTGTTTCTGAAATAGGCATATATGTACCAGGACTGGCTTCACTTGTGAGCAATGAAGTATGATTTTTCTTAGTCTAGTAAATATCCCAATACTGCATAAAGATCCACCTTACTGTCTTCCATCTGTGTTTCGGCCATTTGGGGCCGTTCCCCATCAATATCTTTATGAAGTATACTGTATATTACACAGTGAAACATAAAAAAATTATCACAATTGTATTCTTTTTGTAAATAACATAAAATTTAACACAACATACCCACAAGTGTTTAACACAATGGAAACAATTATACAAACATTCAATCATACATTGTGGTATCACTTCTAATATGTTACCATGATTTGAAGTACTCTTGAGGACTGCGTTTTTTATTTAATCGTGTAGAAGTAGGATCCTCGCTGATAGCTATTCAATTCTGATTAATTCACTCGATAAATTCCCATTTCAATACAGATTTATCTCAATACATTCCTTACTCAGCGGAGTCTATTAGTTCTCCAATTTTTAAATAGTTATGTTTATCTTGATCATGCTGTCTGTAAAATACCATGCTACATTCATATTTGCTGCATCATAGGCAACAATTAAATGGCCCAATGTTGTCCTCATATAATGACAAAGGGGACTCATGTAACCCTGTTCTATAGTCAGAATCCGATCCCAGTAACGAGAAGGAATAAAGCAAACAGGTAGGTAGGTGTATGTATCCAATAATAGTCAGGGCCGTGTTCCCCCAATGATCAACAAGAACGCGTAACTACGCGTCTCGTCATAAATTATCCCTTCTCCGTCTGCGCGCCGTCTCTCAATTACAATGCGGAAAACAGCCTACTATGAATGTACTGTAATCATTAAGTTCGCTTCACAAACCTTCGATAAATTGAAACATATTTCATCGGTTTCCTCTTTCCCTCGCTCCGTCGGTTGCATTATAAGTAGGTACATTACCTACATATTGCGGCGAGGATTTTATGCCAAGGTCCGCTAATGCACAGCCGAATAAGTTCAGTAGCGTGTATGTAGTGTCGTTTGTATTATAGCTTTACTAAAATACCAACTCTCTTGTGGTCCTGCAGTCTAACAGGTGGTAGGGAGTCTCCTCTTCCTCCACATCTTGACGGTATGTGAGCACTTGACGATCTGTGTAGATTCTCTGTGTCTGTGTTGCGAGGTTATGTAGTGTACGATTGTAGAAATAGGAGATTTCCTACACTATGTATGGGTTGTGCTGGTAGTGTGTACCTATCTCGTCCCCGAACCAAAAATGTTACCAGACTGATCGCGTGACCGACAGCACATCCTGTCTCGTCTGAGGACCTCAGGTTTTTTGTGTGACACACGCATACAGTACCTACAGGTTTCCGGTCGACCAGATGCCTACCTGAATCCCTTCGCTTAATTCGAAAAAAGTTGTCGTTAAATATCATTCTCATTTGGGAGTAATAATGGGTGACCGTGGTGGTAATACCATGAATGAGTATCTGACGGCGTTATCTGCTAAGATTTTGTTGCTTGTAAAAGTTATAAGAGTAGGAAGCTTGGACTCCGTCGTATCTAGAACAAAATACGTGCCTAAATGTGTTTGCACTTGAACTTGTTCTACCTTTGGAACGCGTCATAAATCTGTCGCTCGTGTGAGTGATTGCTGCATCCTACTGTACGCCGAGCGCCGGCGCGCTACAACTAAACCGGGTCATAATATAATGACTCGTCGTTCGATATATATCGCACAAGTCCGCAGTAGGCACAACGCGGCCTACAGGTCTGTGTTGCATACCCTAGCGTATGACAATACGCGAGCCGCTGGGACACGCGGCGTTTAATCAAACGATAGTAAAATTCATGATCCACACGGGCGGGGAGACGATCGTCGGCTCCTACTGTCTTTAATAATGCATGTCGTAGAATTGTGTCAACGCGGTTTGGCGAAATTTCAAGCGCGACCGTTATCGGTCTGAGCATAGGTTTTGTAGGTCAGGTAGCCGGCGCCGGGTCAGGTCGAGGCCTTCGTGCGCTTTTTGTATAAGGGCGGTGCGCGGACGCTACGGCGGGGCCGCACAGTGGAACTGGGTCAATGGTAACGGCGTCGCTGGCCCGCGCACCACTCCGCCGCCGCCATCGAGCGCATACTCGGCAAATAGGTCATGCCGCCACCTCCCCCTTTACCATTTAGCGTGCTGCAATAGTATTTCAATAAATGCCTGCAACGTAGTACCTATCGTCCACCTTGCGAGACTTAGGTGGGCACGACAAAGTACCACTCCTTACCGCGCGCCTGCTTCTAACCAATATTGCATTCGTATCGTAACCTAAATCAATAACTACAGGGTGTATCAGAAGTCCGAAATAATACTTTAGGAACATATACGGTAGCTCATATGTGGATGCTTGTTGAAGATTGTTTATACCTAACTATCATAGTTTCCGAGCTATAGACCTTTGAATATTTATCCCAGGTATCGTTTTGTGGCCTTTGGGTAGATCCATAACCCTAGTCAGCATTGTAAACTACACGAATAAGGGGCAACTACCAATATTCACAAAACAGAACATGAAAATTTTACATAGGGCTGGACATATTACAAGATAAAGAAATTGACGCCGAAAAAAAAGTTGTAAAAACATGGTCGAATTTCGATAATTTTTTTATACCATTATGTTGTATACCCGATACTGCTGTAAACGTCAAAGTATTATTTCGGACTTCTGAAACACCCTGTATATTGATTTGTGAGCCGTGTTACGTTGTACAGACGCATTCCCCCGGTCAAATGGGTTTTTGGGTCAATCCCGTGTTACTAGGCACATCGCGGTAATGGGAATAGTTTTGGCGCTCTACTCACATTTTGCAAATTAGGGATCGTTTCATTGATCATGATTAAACATCTAAATGCATATACAGCAATGCCGATGCAGATTTACTTAGATCTGACTGAAAAATACCATAAAACTTGGTTCGCAAATGAAGGAGCCATGGATGGAGAGACATGCATGAAATAAAATATATAATACGGGATTTTATTAAAAGTATTTCCTACTTCGCGAGAGATGACTTCCTTTGTTTTAGGTTAAAGTAGGTAATTGTTGTCGTGAATCGTGATTCGAGATCACTTGGTAACTACGTGCTGTTTTTATCAAAAACCGACCAAGTGCGAGTCGGACTCGCGCGTGAAGGGTTCCGTACAAATACGGCAAAAAAATTATGTCAATTGTATGGGAGCCCCCTTAAATATTAATTTTATTTTAATTTAATAGTTTTTTAAAAGTGAATAATAGAGCTCAATATTATGTGAATATTTCAAGGGTCTACCTGCAGTGTCAGTACGCATGCCAAGATGTTGTCTCACGAGTTCCTAAAACACCTTGTCAACTTGCGTTCCCAAATCTTATTTGCTAACATGGCTTCCAAGATGTTTAAAATTAGACAGCTGGATAAAATTTTCTCACAGTTAAAGATCGTTCGTGCATTCGTTCATTGAAATGACAAAAAGAGCGAGACGGAGCTTTACAAAGAAATAGATGTCGCATACACATAGAATATGTTATTGTTTATGCACAGATAAAAAATATATTTGTGCATTCGAGTGGTCGAAGGTTCAGGTTCTAACGTTCGTTCAGGTGCAGGTTCTAACCCTGGCTCGCACCTCTGGGATTTATCTGCGAATCTCATTTTCATCCGAGATTATCACTTGCTATGAACCGGTGAAGGAAAACATCGTGAGGAAACCTGCACGTCTAAAGGGAACTTGTCTAGTTCTCGATAGATGTGTGAAGTCTGCCAACCCGCACTGGCCCAGCGTGGGGGACTATGGCCTGAATCCCCCTTGCATAGAGGGGAGGCCCGTGCCCAGCAGTGGGACGTTACAAGGGCTGTAATAGTAGTAGTATTGCTTCTTTTTTATTATGCCGGAATTATCATTTGGTCGGTGATATTATGCTTAAAATTAATTTCTTGGGCACTATACTATTTTTAATTGAAATAACTTTACATTGTAAAACGGCAAAAATCACGCAAAGTATGATGCCAAACAAAACCTAACCTCTAACCTACTGATTTTTTGTATAATATGGATTTTAAATTATGTAGAAAAGAATTATGGGGATTTTCGGAAGAAAATAAAACAGATAGAAATATCTCAACACTTTTTTGTTGTTGTTTGACGAACACGAAAATAAATTTACGTGTTCGTTTTCGGCAGAATTTTGCATGTAGTCCGCTGGATATTGGCGAAGGATGAAGTAAAATAAGTATTATTCGTAATAATGGTCTATAAAATGCTATATTTATGTACTTCTTACAGCCTAATTATTTTCTCATCACCAGCCTTCGACCGTGACAAACTTCTTTACGTTGACCTGTCAAATTCGTGTCTCTATGGTACAATTTGGTAACCCATGCTAGCACTGAAGAGAAAACATCTTATCCATACGTCAACCACGTTCTATTTAACTGTCAAACCAATTTTATATTTTTATCCAGCACGCCATGCTAGCTAATAAGACGTAACGATTTTGCCACAAAAATGACGTCACGATCCGTGAGAAAATGTCTTATCTTGGCAGGCGTACTGAGACCGCTGTTGCTGTTATCAATAACGAGCAAAATGAATCACGTTTGTTGTATGGGAGCCCCCTTAATATTTAATTAATTCTGTTTTTAAGTATTTGTTGTTATAGCAGCAACAGAAATACATCATCCGTGAAAATGTCAACTGTCTAACTATCACGGTTCGTGAGATACAGCCTGGTGACAGACGGACAGACAGACGGACGGACAGCGGAGTCTTAGTAATAATCTTTTACCCTTTGGGTATGGAACCCTAAAAATGAGCGATGCCGAGGAAGCGATGTTTTTACACCATTGCATTAAACGAAGGTTATTTAGTTCCATTACATGAGCAAAAAATATCATTTTATTTGTTCCCCCTCTCCCCCCCCCCCCCCAAACGTCGGTGTGGACCTTTAAGTTCTGAAGTAGGTAGGTACGCCTAGATGTGTAAACTTTGTCTTACAACGATACCGACTATTTAAGTATTTTATGCGAGTTCATAAAAAGTTTATTAACCTTTAAATTAGTTTAAAGTAATTGCCTTAGAATGAGATTGTTGGTAGTAAGCAGAAGTAGATGCTTGTGTAAGTAAGCATTAGTCTGTGCTAAACACGTATATTTTGAAACGGACGTCCCTATTAGGATTAACCACGTTATTACAAATAAAAACCCTCCTCAGTTGTTTATATAGGAAAACATCCAGTACATGAAAGTAACTTAGTAGCGAAGAATATTAACCGCAGTTAGGCAAGGTTGTTTTGTTTATGTGATTCTGAAATGCACTTATGTAACTGGATCATGTCACTGTAGCTCTGTCATGTTACTATCTACTTATGGCTATTGAATGAGTCGTACCATAATATAAACATCAGCCGCTAAATATCTTATGGATAACGGTGTCTGAGCGCCCTTCTTTCACCTCGCCGCCTGACTTGTTCTGCCTCGCGCCGACCCAACTACTACGCGCCAGCCATGCTCATCAATCTTAGCTCCATGTATTGTAGAGATACCATGAGATACGATCGCCGCTCGCAATTGATTTAAGACGTGTTGGCTTTATGGCATTCGGGTCTCGGTATGGTTAATGAATTCACCACTGACGGAATCGTTACCAACGTTGCAAGTTTTCAGTTGCGTAGAAAACAAGTCAACGTAGTGGTCTAGGTATGCCGAGCGTGTACCCAAGCCCCGTGCCTATAATAGTAGTCATCGCACAGTGTATTATAAACCCCATTTTTGTTGCATGCTGTTTTTATTATAGAAATAGATAGTTCTTATGATTTTAAGCATTAGAGTAAAACTCCGGAGTCGATACGACAAGTAGTTTATTTTATAAAAATTGCCAAAGTTCACCATAATCCGGGTCCTAAAAATCACAAAAAAAATAATTAAGAAAAAACTAAAAAACTAAACTACCTATGTAAGTTTTGATTGCAGACAATAATTACACACATAATATTACATATTTACACAAGTTTTCGTTCATTTACCTTGAGTAATTAAAAAGATATAATTTATTATTCAAGTTTTCTTCATCATTTTTTTACTCCGTCATAATGGCGAATTAGATTATGATTTCTAGACTAAAAAAATACTTAAATATACCTTTATCGGTGCTATTTAAATCAAATTTTTATTCCGCGTTATCTCAAAGTTATAACTGATTTAAGTTTTATCCGGATTTTTAAGGCCTAGGGTTGTCACCTTTACTGAAAATATTAATTTCAATTTTAATTATAAAAAAATTACCTAAATAGTGAATTAAAACTTTTGTTCTATCTAGAAGTCATAAACTATTGTTTTAAAATTTTTAGGGTTCCATCAATAGTAAAAACGAATCCATTTAGTTTCCTTGTTATGAATAAATGAATGTGGACCGACTAGAACACCAACTGTATGGACCTAAAAAAATAATAAAAATTAATAGTATCCGGATATACGAAAGTGACAACCCTGACCGAAACAAGATAATCACCGATAATTTTGAAATAACGCGGATTTAGAACGTGATTTAAATACCAATAATAAAAACAAACTTAAGCAATCGTTTGATGTAAAAATCATAATCTAATTCGCCATTATGACGGAGTAAAAATATGATGAAGAAAAGTTGGATAATAAATTATATCTTTTTAATTACTCAAGGTAAATGAACGAAAACTTGTGTAAATATGTAATATTATGTGTGTAATTATTGTCTGCAATCAAAACTTACATAGGTAGTTTAGTTTTTTTTTAATTATTTTTTTTGTGATTTTTAGGACCCGGATTATGGTGAACTTTGGCAATTTTTATAAAATAAACTACTTGTCGTATCGACTCCGGAGTTTTACTCTAATGCTTAAAATGATAAGAACTATCTATTTCTATAATAAAAACAGCATGCAACAAAAATGGGGTTTATAATACACTGTGCATCGGTCGTGCGACGTATATAATAGTGTAATTTCGTTTTGTCAGTCGCTAAAGTTCAGTGCCACAGGTGTTCATGTCCTAACACAATAACCCGGCGTTGTCCCACAGTTAGCTTTATTATTATGTTCATGTATGTTGCAGCGGAAGAAAGTTTTTACTTATCTCGACGCTAAGCCGATCGCTATTGCTCCCAATATAATATCGTGTGGGTTAGATATCCGTATCTAGTGAGGAGGGCGTGCAGGGGTGTCCGGGCGAGGGGGCGGCGCAGGGCTGCGCGCGGGTCGACGACCGCGGCGTCCCCGGCTCGGCCCCGGGGGCGGCGGCGGCGGCAGGGCGCTCCGCACCGAGCGACTCCGTCACCTTCGGTCGCGGCCCATCGAGCATCGCCGAGGGGATGCACTAGCGCGGGGTCGATGACATCCACGAATGTCAATAAACATGTATTATCTTTTTCGGTCGAGTCGATCTGCCGCTCGATAAAACTGCGCGATCGCTTTGTTTAATTTTTTGACGTCGTCTCGTGTTTCGCCAATAATTACTTTAGTGTCTCGCTATTGCACGTCTTTTATCTAAAAACAGATAATTATACAATGATTCGTCAAATCGAACGCCATAATTACTTATGAGTGGTATATCGGTGCGCGAAAAAGTAGGCAGAGTGCGAACTCCGCGCCGGTGGGCGACAGCTGGCGACCGCCGGCGGTGACCTTGCAGCGACGGCGCCAAGGTTCCGGCGGGCGTCGACCTCGCGCTGCGACGCTATCGACTAGTCGCGTCCGACCCCTGACGTAGCCGACGCCGCTCGTTACCATCTCATCGCGTTTCGAGTTAATCTGCGAATTGCCCAAATTCGATACCAAAAACCTGTATACGAGCGGTCGGTCGGGTCGAGCGGGACGGTCGGCGGCGATGAGGGCGGACGCTCCGCCGGGCGAGGGGCCGCGACGCGCGCTCGGGGTCTTTGGCCGGCGCGGGTGCGGCCGACGACCGCCGTCTCACCTGCCGAACGCCGCTCCGGCGACACGAAACACATGTGCCCGAACAAAAGAAATCAGCAGCCATTATTATCTCCGTCGTACACTAGATACGATACAAAAAACGGCAGGTGATAATAAAAATATGTGAACATGTTTCGAGGACAGAGGGTGACGTCATGTGCAACGCTGACCGTGCACCGCCGGGCGGTCCCAGCGGATGAGACCCGACCGACTTCACTATCACAGAAATCCGCGGTCGCGCTTCTCGCTTGGGAGATTCGAATCTGAATCCTGTTGAAGTAATGCGAGATTTTTCATTTAAAAAACTGGTCAATGTCCTTACTACTACTACTACTACAACTACAGCCCTTTTAACGTCCCACTGCAGGGCACGGGCCTCCCCTCAATGCGAGGGGGATTCAGGCCATAGTCCATAGGCCCAGTGCGGGTTGGCAGACTTCACACATCTATCGAGAACTAGACAAGTTCCCCCAGACGTGCAGGTTGCACGTCTAGGGGAACGGTCTCACGGTGTTTTCCTTCACCGTTTCATAGCAAGTGATAATCTCGGATGAAAATGAGATTCGCACAGAAATCCCAGAGGTGCGAGCCGGGGTTTGAACTTGCACACTTTGATTTGCAAGGCGTGCGTTCGACCACTCGGCTACCACTGATGCTGTAGGGTGATTTTGAAACACTCGGAATCGAATTCGGAAACGGAATCGAAAACTTCGAGTTATCGATTCCGTTTCCGACGGTATGTCAAAACGCGATTTTGAATAGCGGACGGAAGGGCCAATTGGAAAGTTCCGACGTCGGAAAGATTGTGTGCGTTTACAAAGAACGTTTAAAAATGGTAGAAATGGTAGAAATAAAATTCGATTACAAAACAGTTATTAATACGATTTTTTTTGGCCAAGAAGTCTTATATAAACACACTTAACATAATTATAAAATTGGAAATTGATTACTTATTTAAATTATCGATTTAAAACTTACTCTCCTTCATTATTTTTGGTTATAACGAACCTCGAAAATTTTTACTGATACGTCAAAGTGAAAGTGAAGGGTAACATCACGCTTTTGCAACCACGAAGTTTCAGAGCTACGTCATAGATGTCGCATGGCGCTGTATTTCGGTAAATAAAAACACAACCACAAAGTGAATAATGCAGCACGATTGTTTGCCGGCGCTGCACAGCAGCCGCCCTATGTTGTCTCCTATAAGATAATATTCCATCCTATCGAAGGTTGAAGGGAATAATTTTCACAATAATGTAAAGGGCCATAAAACAACGTTAATGGGTTTATTTTAAACACTCTTTAGTACTGACTTACCTTAAATATTATACAAGTATTTAGATAACACTTAAATTTGGTATTTTATTTATGTTTTTGTTCAATTTCGGAAGCTTTCCGCGAGGAAAAAGGTGTCGGAAACTTTCCGTCGATTCGGATGGGTTTATCCGACGAGAAATGTCAAAAATCGATGGCTGGAATCCGTGATGGAAAGATCCGATTCCGTTTCCGAATTCGATTTCAAGTGTTTTAAAATCACCCTGCTGCACTGTCAACGTCCTTAATTACCATGAATGGGTAGCTATTTAACATGCGATCGAAACTCAATTTGGCGCCAGAATACGAAAAGTTTGAGCGTTAATCACAGTAGATAAATATAGATTCACATGTAGACAAGTTGCCCTGTTCTACACGAAGTCCAGGGATTGTGAAATTCATGAATCGGCCGCGTCATGGAAATCACTGCGGTAGGACTGAACCGAGCGGTCACTTGCCCGCCGCGGCCGGCGGGGACAATACAGCTATGGGTGAGCTACCTTACGTGAAGGCATTAAATATATGGGTGTAGTTATTGTTAACGAATGACCTTCAGAAAGATTCGGTTGCTTAGAACATCGCTGAGTTGTTTCATTTCTTCAAATTAGTTTTAGGTCTCTTTATTTAGATGTCCTATGGTATCATTATTGTTAATAATGTATGTTATCAAACATTGCCTACCTGTATACAAAAGAAAGTCATTCTGAAGTACCTATGTCGTGGAAGAAGTGGGAGGGCTTGTCGTGCAAACTACGAATATTACATCCGAAGCACTAATGATGATGACTGGCTGCCAAACATTTTGCATTATGAAACGAAGCTATTTTGTCGCATTGCCTCTACACTATTCCCTATGACGACATTTGCATGAAATGTTACTGGTCATCTTGTAAAGAATGAATAGGAAAAAAATACAATAAATGAAACGAAGAGTCTCACTCAATATTCCTGGAAATCTTTGTCGAGGGATCGCCGTGGACAGGTAGCCGCCTTTCACGCATCCCATGCGTTCCGCCCCCCGCCGACATAGCATAAACCGACCACCGGCGGTAGCGGGACGGTGACGGTTCGATGTGTCATGTTGATGTGCACGGTGGTGTCCGCAGGCAACTCGCGGAGGCGGTCTGAAACAAGCGTGCAGTGTTCGTGAGCGGTCGCGCGCGCGACGGACGGGCAGAGCGCGGCACGTGCGCGGGAGACAGCACCGGCGGCAAGACGGACAGCGCGCGGCAGCCGGGGCCCGCGCCGCGCGCCTCGGGGCGGAGCGCCCTCCCCCCGCCGAGGCGTCGCTGGGTCCCGCCCTCCTCCCTGCGACTCCACGAGGTGCACGACGGAGATGTCAAACACGACTGCATATTCCGCAAGGTGAGTACCGAACCGCCTTCGTCACCCCGAATGCTTCCCACCTTGTATTGGCTCCGTCGAGGCCCAGGTGTGTCCGTGAAGGCTCGGTGGCTCGGCTCCTCCTCATGCTTTGTCCGTCGACAGGTACGCGGTATCCTCAACAAACTCACGCCGGAGAAGTTCCAAAAGCTGAGCGATGACCTGCTCGGTTTGGAGCTGGACTCGGACAAGGTGCTCAAGGGCGTGATCCTTCTCATCTTCGAGAAGGCGCTGGACGAGCCCAAGTACTCGTCCATGTACGCGCAGCTGTGCAAGCGGCTGAGCGAGGAGGCACCCAACTTCGAGCCGCAGGGACAGCCTTGCACCTTCAAACTGCTACTCCTCAACAAATGTCGCACCGAGTTCGAAAACCGCGCTCAGGTAAGGGCCTTCCTGGTTATCGCGACATTACTCCTCTCGTTGTACTCGTCGAATTAAAACATCTTTCTATACATCATTTATATTATCACAGATTTAATATTATCCAAGTTAAGATCAAACTACGGAAAAAAAATGCTTACTTTTGAAAGAGCACAGCTTTATAACCAAATACCGTCAACTATAAAAAATTTAAGTTCACTTAGCACTTTCAAATTAAAACTGGCACAACATATCGTTGATAAATACTCTTGAATCTGCACTGAAAATACTGAAAGTGCTAAGGGGGCAAATCGAACGACAAACTGTAATTACTACTTATAAGTAAAATCTGTTCTCATGTAATTGGCGATTTTATCTTTTATGAGAATAAATATCTTTAAACATTACATCATCACGCCTGTATTTCCCGAAGAGGTAGGCAGAGGTGCACTGTAGTTTACTAACACTTCGCCGATGTATTTTTGGTTCCAATGTAATGGGATAGTCTATTGCCATAATTATACTTCACACATTTTCCCTCAAAACGAGGGAGAATTGGGCCGTATTCCACCACGCTAGCCCAGTGCGAGTAGGTGAACTTCACACGCTATTCAATTTTTTCTATTCTTCTATTTCACATGCAGGTTTCCTCACGATATTTTCTTTCACCATTCAGCGGGTGGTAATCATTATGGAAAATGTCTTTCTATAACATTTATAATAACCTTGATCCTAGGCGTTCGCCGCCTTCGAGGACAAGGCGCTAGCGCCCGATGAGGAGGAGAAGCGGCATCTGGCCAAGTGCAAGATGCTGGGTAACATCAAGTTCATCGGCGAGCTGGGTAAGCTGGAGATCCTGGCGGAGTCGATCCTCCATCGCTGCATCCAGAACCTGCTGGCGCGGCGCGCGGCCGCCGACCACCACGAAGACCTGGAGTGCCTGGCGCAGCTGGTGCGCACCTGCGGCCGCGTGCTGGACTCGGAGCGCGGCCGCGGGCTCATGGACCAGTACTTCGCGCGCATCGACACGCTGTCCACGTCGCGCGAGCTGGCGCCGCGCATCCGCTTCATGCTGCGCGACGTGGGCGAGCTGCGGCGCGGCGGCTGGATGCCGCGCGCGGCCGTGTCGGCCGAGGGGCCCGTGCCCATCCACCAGCTGCGCCACGACTCGTCCCCGCCGCGCCGCGAGCGCGACCGCGACCGCGACCGGGACCGCGACCGCGACTCGCTCTTCCGCGGCGGGATGCGCGCGCGCCCGCTCGACGACGTGCTGGCCGGCCTCAGCCTGCAGCCGGCCGCCGCGCTCGGCCCGCCGCCCGACAAGCTCTTCGGCAACGGCTTCTCGTCGCGCGACGGCTACCGGCAGCGGTCCGCGCCCGGCTACTACCCGCGCCACTCCAACAACATGCACTACGCCAAGCACTCGCCGGCCAACAACCAGGGCAACGGATCCAAGGTACGCGCGACTACACTCGTCGCACTCGTCGGCACGCGCGGCTCTGGCGCGCTCGTCACCACCGCTCACCCCGCCCCGCTCCCCTCGCCAGGACTCGTCGCGGTCCAGCAAGGCGCGCGTGTACACGTCGGGGGCGCTGCAGGACGTGCAGATGCGGCCGGCGGCCAACTCGCTCATGTTCACCGCCAACAAGCTGTCCAAGCCGCAGCCGCAGCTGCCCCTCGCGCCCGTGCAGCAGAGTGAGTTCCCGACTAGACGCGGTCGGCGATCTCTTTCTTTTGCCTTATCGACTTTCTTACGTTCATTCATTCATGCATTCATTTACGGCGATTTTCTCAGACGTATTGACACCGACGTTCGCGAACACGACGCCGCTTATGAAGGAGCCCGCCATCACCATCAAACCGGCCGCGGACAAGAAGGACAAGCTCAAGAAAGATAAAGTGAGTCGGTCGTATCGATGCGAGAGCGTCAGTTAGGTAGTAGGAGGATAGTCGTTTCACTCGAGCGGAGACGGCCCTCCGCTGTCACTGCAGTCGCGCGACGATATCGGTCGCTCGTAGTCGTCGTCGTAATGCGATCCGTCCATCGTCCAGGGACCCAACAAGGAGGAAGCGTGCCGCCTGGCCGTGGAGGCGGTGGAGGCGGCCGCCGAGCAGGAGCACCCGGAGGCGGACGCGGACGCGGAGGCCGGCGAGCCCGAGTCGAGCGCGTGGCGGCGGCTGCGCGAGATGCAGCCGCCCGACAAGGTGCTGCGGCGGTGCGTGGCGGCGGCGCTGGAGCACGCGCTGGCGGGCCCGCGCGGCGACGCGGCGGCGCTGCGGGCGGCGTGCCGCGTGGCGCGCGCGCTGCGCCGCGGGCCGCCCGCCGAGCCGCTGCGCGCGCTCGTGCTGGCCTCGCACCCGCACGCGCGCCTGCCGCGGCTGCTGGCGCACGCCGTGGAGCAGCGGCTTGCGGGTCTCGCGGACGCCGCGGCCGCGTGCGACGCGCCGCCGCACCGCACGCTGCTGCTCGAGCTGCTACAGGAGCTGAGCGCGCTGCTGGGCCCGGAGCGGCTGCAGCGGCTGGTGGAGGAGAGCAAAGTGGACGTGTGCGCGTTCGTGACGGAGCGCGAGGCGGGCGACGGCGGCGCGGCGGCGGGCGCGGCGCTGGAGGCGCTGGAGGCGCGCGGGCTGGCCGCGCTGGTGCCGCAGCTGCGCGTGCAGGCGCAGCTCGCGCGCCAGCTGGCCGCCGAGCCGGCGCCGCAGGCCCTCTATCGTTGGATCAAGGCCAACGTGGAGACGAGCGTGCGCCAGAACGGCGCGTTCGTGTCCACGCTGGTGGCGCTGGTCGCCGAGCACGTGACGTCGGCCACGGCCGGCGCGGACAAGGCGGCGCTGGAGCGCGAGAAGGCGCTGGTGGAGGCCTACGCGCCGCTGCTCACGGCGCTGCTCGAGGGCCAACCCGACCTGCAGCTCGCCGCCGTCTACGCGGTGCAGGTGCACGCGCATCACCATAGATATCCGAAAGGTGGCGTACCGTTCATACTTGCAAATGTTGACTGAATACATAATAATATGCGCTCGTTTAAAACCGTCCTCAAATAACTACATACTTCGAACTTATTGCAAATTAGTGTAATATGAAGTTTGTCAACGATTGAATTATGTAAACGTAATGAGTATTGGTCCATAATGTATCGTGTGTGTGTGTGCAGGCATGTTGCTGCGCTGGTTCATGTACCTGTACAACCTGGAGGTGTGCGAGGAGGACGCGTTCCTGCGCTGGCGGGAGGACGTCACGGACGCCTACCCCGGCAAGGGCGAGGCGCTCTTCCAGGTTTGATGACACTTTAAATAACACTACACTGCATAGCTTATTCGATACATACTTGATTATGTAAATCTGGTTGTTTAGTAAATAGGACCGTCGAAACGCGCGCGACCAATTTATTGGCTATAATTAATGAACGCTATTAATTCGCACAAGAAGTACATTTTAGAAGGAAAGGTCATTGATGACGCGAATGAAATCAGTCTCGTGGTCGCTTTGCTTTAGCCATAGAATTCAATCATTATATTGGTTTGGTACCAAGTAAATGACGACAAAATCAAGTGAATTCGTTAGGAGCGTAATGACGTTGTGTGCGGCAGGTGAACACGTGGCTGACGTGGCTGCAGCAGCAGGAGTCGGAGGACGAGGAGGCGGAGGACTAGCCGCCCGCCCCTGAACCCGTCGCCGCCGCCCGCCGCCACACACCCGATACCCGACACCGCTGAGCCGCACCGCTTTTATTTCGCGCTCATCTCATTTATATAAATATAATTAAGCCAAATAGTTAAAATACCTACGTTTGTTACCCTGTAACGCTAGACGCTCCGCCGCGCCTGGCGACTCCAGTGTTGAATAGGAGGATTTTTAGGTTACTACGTAAACGAATATTAGTATCTCGAGATATTTTTTTGTAGGCCTTTTACTCGATTTTGATACTTTTTACAAATGTATACAATGTATAGTGTTCGTTTGGACGTATGGTTGCATCCCGATCTGCCACCCCGCAGTGAGCGTGTTTTAGTTGAAATTGTAAAAATATATATATATATGTATGGAGAAACTTAAATCAATTTTTATTATTAATAATATCATGATCGTTTATTTTCAATGCTAAACTAAATGGACTTAATTATAACTGTAAGAATGCTTAAATTTCATTGTATTATCAAATTTTAGAATTTTGTAACTAGATAAAATAAAACGTAAAAAAAAACTGTTCCCTCGGGCGTAAGAAAATGTATGTTGAGTGAGTTGTAATAAAGTTGTGAAGTGATGCAAATGCATGCAACATATAAATAAGTAACATTGGTCAATATGTATTCAGAATGAGAAATAAACTTCAGTGTAATTTATTACAAAAACAACACTATCTTTTATTCTAATCTCTTATAATAGTATTAACAAATTATTTACAAAATTAGGTGTATATACAGGGTGTTTCAGAAGTCCGAAATAATACTTTGACGTTTGCATCAGTATCGGGTATACAACTGAATGGTATAAAGATTTGATGGAAATTCGACTATGTTTTTCCAACTTTTTTTTCGTCGTCAGTTTCTTTATCTCGTAATATCTCGAGTCCTATGTAAAGTTAGCATGTTCTGTTTTGTGAATATTGGTAGTCGCTCCTCATATGTGTTGTTTGCACTGCTGTATAGGGTTATGGATGTAGCCAAAGGCCAGAAAACTATAACTGCGACAAATATTCAAAGGTCTATAACTCAGAAACTATGATAATTAGGTATAAACTGTCTTCACTAAGCATCCACATATGAGCTACCGTATATATAGCCAAAGTATTATTTCGGACTTCTGATACACCCTGTATACATTTGATACCTACATACATAATATGTAGACAGTAAACTAATAGCACCTCAATGAGCATTGAATAGCAATGTGACAGTGGTAATATTAGTACAGCACTACCTACATACTCCACCAGCTTAGTTTGATTTCTGTTGATTAATTTTTGACTGCAAAATAATTGCCAACTATAAATTGAGGCTGTCTCAGCGCGAAGTGGCCTAACCTACAATTAATTGCCTTGTGAAAATGAGTGTAGCTTGACCGTGTCAGCTAATATTTTGAACTCCAACTAGCAATGTTTCCCCTATGCTACAGTGGGACTATAATAGTTAGATACCTGTTTTTTATTTCAAACGCATGAAAACACAAAATTCAAAGTAGCATTTTTAATGATGATTAAAACATCCTAGCCTCAGAATTATCTCTATCATGTTTTAGTTGAGAAGACTTCGTTTTGCCTCACAAACTGATCATTACCAATCATAAGCCTCCAAATCTACTAACATTAGGATTCCTAAGCAAAGACCTTTAATTTAGTTCACCACCAACTGCAGCCTAATGCTTGTATTGGCCAAGGATTTTTTTTCACATGGCCCACACTTGACTTGCCCCAGTAAGGCAGCCATCTTTTAGAATCATATCTATCATGGCATTTACCTAGTGGGTAAGGTTTTATGTGAAAATAAAAAAAACAATAATGCAACTGAAATAAAATTGTATTTACAAATAAGTTTCTATCTAGAATTAAGCACCACCATCATTTAACTCGTTTTGAAGTAGGTAAGTAGCAGAGCATCTGCAGGAGACACATAAGCTTCGCATGATGAGGCATTTAGAAGCCACCCTGTTCCAGTATGAGGGGAGCTGCAAAAAAATCATTTTTCACATTTATGGAAAGCAGTTTGATAATGCTTTGTTGATAATTCAGTACCTATGGTAACAAAATCCTGGCTACTGTGATATTATACTGACTACATACCAACTCTGAGGTACAAAATATATCCAGTTGTATCAGGAAATCAAATCACAGTTGACAAACAGAAATATTCAGATTTATTCTAAAAATTAGTAGGCACACAGTAAATATAAAATCAAGAAGATTCAAGGATGACGATATTACTACCAAACTTATTAAGTACAGGTAAGTATAGGCCTGCTCAATAAACTCTTAGAGTCAGTCCAAATGGCCCCATAACCCTATTTAGACTTAAGAGTGATGGACTAGAGACTTACCAATCCTAATAGCAGCACAAAGCACACAAAACGTTATTACACTATTAATAGTGTTTTCACGTGCTTGTCGCTTCTCTTCCATAGGGTCGACCCTGTCTCCGTAAGGTATGCGGAACATGACTGGAAAATGTTTTTAGAAAGGTGGCTAGACGGTTATAACAACTTGTCTTCTTAAACGAACACTTTAATTGAGTGACAATTTTAAGATAGAAGGCTTCTGAATTCAGATAATATTAGGATACATAGGATACACGCTCGCTCACATCGCTTTTCTTTCATATCCTATACCAAAGACCATAGACAGTAGTAGTTTAATTCGTCCAATAGGACAGGCGAAGGATTTATCCATACTGCCAATTCTGAAGTTGTCGTAATTGTATAGATCCTTGTTATAAGTCCGATTTTCTTTTTTTTTTTTTTTTTTTAACGAAATGAGCGAAATGATGATATTTAATGGAATAAGATGAGGAATGGCATCACCTGCGACTAGCGCGAGTATTTCGCCAATGTCAAGTAATTAATAGCAAGGACAAATTCAATAAATACACATTATAAATAAAAATGGATAATGACAGTGATAAAGATGGCGGATCCCGATTTTCTTGAATTGATGACTATGACCATAGATAGAAGAATATATTTATGGGAAAAACCAAGGAGCATAATTTTATATCATCACATCGATATCATAGATCACTACTCTAAAGTAGGGATGAAACCAACAATTAAACTATAATTTCTCCTAATTTTTTCCTACTTAACGGGTATTAATAATCACGTATGGTATATTACACGATTCTTTTCCAATTTATTGTATATTTATGTAAAACATTTTTTTTTTTATTAGGATTGGTAAATATTCTCACATTGGTATCCCGAATCATTTCTTATCTTTTTTAACGGGTTTCTTCCTTAAATAGTTATACATATTGAATATATTGGATAACAAGAAAATGACCAAAGCCTTTTATATAATATACTCATCGATTTATTTTACTTTCTATCAATGGTAATTATATTAAGTCTCTCATTAATTATTTCATAATATAAATGCAGTTTAGCCACTGAGGACAAGGTACGATTTGTGAGGTTATAATATAGTAATAATAATGGTGTATAATGTAAACAAAGGTTCATCCGCCATCTTTATCATTGTCATCATCCATTTTTATTTTTAACGTGTATTTATTGAATTTGTCCTTGCTATTAATTACTTGACATGTTCTTCTTTTTTTTACGAAATGAGTGAAATGATGATATTTTAATGGAATAATATGAGGAATGGCTCCATTTGCGTTTAGCAGGTATTTCAGCCAGTGTCAAGTAATTAATAGCAAGGGCAAATTCAATAAATACACATTATAAATAAAAATGGATGATGACAGTGATAAAGATGGCGGATGACTCCTGGCGGATGGTCATCTTTGGTGTTGTTTGTTCATCTGACAGTAAGTGACAGTACGGTAGTGTTGCTATAGCAAAGAACTTAATTATCTATGGTAATAGTAGATTGTTCGTTTTGTGTTTGTTCATTGTCTGTCTGTCATAGAATTGTTCTAAAATTGTGTTATACGATATGTAAATAACTTTGTTTTATTGAGGTAGATGACCATCCATTACTGTATTTACGAAGTATAGATAGAAAGAGCTCACTTTATGTCTTCTTTTCTAAAAATAAAATATTCTAGTTGCGCAACATGGCGAATATGTCTCAGCTGCTCGCTCCGCCGCCGCTGTTGCGCTTTAATGAAAAAAGTTAATGATAGGGTTTTGTGACGACGATACGCTCTACTTCACACGAGATTTTCAACTCGTCCAGAAAGTACAGTTATGTGCTCTTCGTAGGATACCTTTTAGAAGTGGTTGGGACTGATTGCGGACGAGTGTGGCGCGGACTTTTCGAAACAATTACTTCCAAGTGTTGTTATTATTTTGTGTGGAAGCGAATCGGAGGAAATCAGGCAAGCTGGAGCGACTACCGGAGTACCTGCGCGACACCGTCGACTGGTTCATGGGGTGAGTGTCCGCTATTGTTGGTTCAGGCCCGGCCGCCCGCGGCCCGCGCCGCGCCAACCTTTCACTATGTTACATTCGCTCCGTTATCCTTGTTTCACCATTTTTTGGAAAACCAAACATTGTTGGGGTAATGTACACCTATCTCACTAAAAATTGTCAGTTTCTGGGGAATGGTTATTTAGTAATTTTTTGAAATCTCCCATTCTGCTAAGTTATCACAATGAATCCCTCTCATGCAGCTTGTCACAGCCGGCTGAGCCATTCTTGGGTTGTTGGGACCACCTAGTCTACAAGTCTAACCCAGAGTGATGACAATGAGACTGCAGTGTGAGTAGCCTTCTTGAGGATGTTAAATCTCTGATATTATTGAGATTATATTTAGCTTAGCAATATTTGGTTGAAATGTCTCATCTTTACATTCATGTATTGTATAAAAAAGAATTTCATGTATTGCAAAGAATTTACTTGTCTGCAGCATTCCTTGATTGGTCTTTACATTCTTATATTTTCTTTAATTGTACAATGTATGAGATAATATATATTTATTTTGTGTCATTACAAATAACTATTAACTTGAAATTGTTAACAGTAATAGGACTTAATCTCTGCAAGACACAGGTTAAATGTCTGTTCACTTTGACAGAACAATATTACATTTTCTTAATTTTCATCTACCGTCTTTTTTTCACCTTGGTCACCTTTGTTGTTTACAATAGGTATATTAAACAGATTATTTTTGTGTTGGTTCGAATTCTGGTTCAAAGGAGTGCCATTTATCAATTGTATGAATGCACTAGGTATATCTTATTTTTATTATTGTACACAAACTGTGCCCGCGACTTCGCCCGCATGGACTTTAGGGAGATTACCCGGAAATATGGGTATTATGTTTTTCCCGCGGAACCCTAATGCTTTTTCTAAAATTAAAGTAGCCTAAGTTACGCCTTGGAACGTCAGCTATCTGTCAGTGAAAGTCCCATTGAAATCGGTTCAGCCCTTTAGAAGTTTACCTCAAACAAACAGACAGACAGACAAAAAAATTTAAAATTGCGTTTTCGTTATAGGTATTGTATATACTTTAATACGCATTTGGTAAAAAAGTGTTATTTTGATATTACAAACAGACACTGATAACTTATGTGACCCACTGATTGTAGGTGCATGGGTAATATCGAGGGGTAAAAGGCTATTTGGCTTAAGCAATACTTTTGGGTGATATTGACTTGTATACATATTTGGAATCAGCTAATTTTTCTATGCTCCCCTCTAAATTTAAAAAAAATTAGCTTAAGTCAGATTGCCTTGCACCCCTCGATATCAATGTAAATGCAATTCAAAAGGATTCAGTGAGTACCACCCTTTAAAGATATCTTAATTTAAATCCATCTTATAATGGAGAAAATTCTATAAAAAATTGTTGTATAGCTCATGTGTGTCACACTATCAGATTTCAGACTCCACACTGTGAGCATTGAAGGTCTGCCATGTGTCAAAAGTAGGGAATGTCATCCAAATATTACTATATTGAAACTAAATAAAAATGTAATGCTATTATGAAATAATTGGGTTATATCCGGCCCCATTATCAAACCAACTAATTAGGGATGTGAAAAAATAATCGATTTTTAAAATAATCGATTTTTAATCGATTTTTTTTTAATAAAAATCGATTTTTGTAACCGATTTTTATTTTGCAATTAATCGATTAATAATCGATTTTTATTAATCGATTTTTTTATCTGCCGAACCCCGACATTTAAGTCTGACCGGAGCGCGAATTAATATTAGGTCGAATTACTATTAGGTAAATTAACGCCACCTGTGCGTCAGAGCGTCTACTACGATGGCATCCCTTTTGTGCTTTTAAAACAATTTTGTTACGCTATTAAACATTCACTAGATACTTTACTCCATTTGCTAAAGCATTAGAAAGAAGGTTATTTTTAGTGTACACTTTGTAACCAAAGTACAATTAACATTATTACAGTTATAATTGACGCCAAATTTATTATAATGTATTTATATACCAGATGTCCACTGTAACTGTAATCATTTTCACTATTTATCCTATTAAATTAAGTGGCTTTCATTTAAATATACTATTTCATTCCAAATAATAGTGTCGATGTAAAAAAACTAAAAGACGCCGGGGTGAACATACCGGGAACATTTTTCGTTTCACTATAATTCTACCAAATTTAAAATGTCACCTAATCCCTTCATACGTTGTGACAACAGGATTTTTTTTTATTTTGCCGGTTTATGTTGACTATCAAATTGACGTAAAACCTAATTAAATTTAAAATCATCATGTGATCGGTCGTTTCATTCATTGATTCGTTGTATGTTTATAATGGGTGATGAAGATGTTATTATAAATTATGCGTAATTAAAAAAAATACTTTTTATTAAGTATTTAGTACCGTGTTAGATCTATTCACTTTGAATTAAAATTGTTTTGACTCCTGCTTCTACGAGCCTCATATTTCGAATGTTATAACAAATGGAGTATAGATGGCGATAATCAACGAATTGTATTGTACTTTTTCAATGAAAAAAATTGCAATTACATTTTTATTGTAACAATTAACCTACTTATGTCCACGGATATCAGAATTTTGCCCGACATTGTTTCGGGGTTATGTTGATGATTATAATTCTAAAACTTTAATTTGTTTTGACTATTTCAAAACTTTAATTTGTATTGTTGTTTACAATAAGAATATTTCTGTTGTTTTTTTATTAATAAAACTGTGATTACATTATTTGGGTGTTTATTTTGGAATTAATTGAAAAAATTGAAAAAAAAATCGATTATTTTGAAAAAATCGATTATTTTTTTAAGAAAAATCGATTATTTATAAATCGATTTTTAATCCAAAAAAAATAATCGATTAATTAATAATCGATTTTTTATGTAGAATGTCACATCCCTACAACTAATGAGTTTGCCCTAGCCCATGCTCTAGATCTCCTCCCGTAAGGGAACACTAATCGAGAAATGGTGAATCACAACATGAGTCAGCAGCAGATATTGTTCCATTGTCTAACAACAAAGTTGCAAATATTATTTTTGTTAAATATTAAATTGTTCATACACAGGCACAGTCACAGTCACGCCTAGCACAAACCTAAATAAATACTAGCCCGCCTGTATTTTGCGAAGTTATAGGCAGTGGTGATCTGTAGTGCTCTCAGTATTTCGCTGGTGGTATTTTTGTCCCGACGATGTAAAATGTGGCGAACGTGTTGCCTGCCACTATACCGAGCGTACTACAAGCGGCTTCCAAATGCCGTAGGTCTTTCACGATGATGATGGTCGCCGGTCAGCAGGGTAATAATGGTAAAGCTGAATATATAATGGGGTAGGGCCACTGATATTGAGTCCGTTTTTATTTTACAGAAGAGGGCCATTAGGGCCATCTATACTTTAGGTAGTCGCGACTCCCTAAGAGAACTCTTCAAAGATATCAACATAATGACGGTCCCATGCCAATATATCTACGAGAATATCATGTACGTAAGGAAAAATTTACATCTGTTTCGAAAAGTAGGTGATGGCCATCGTTTTAACACTAGAAATAAAGATAAATTAGACCAACCACACTTTCGACTGGCGAAAATTCACACATCTTTCATGGGGTACTGTGTCAAATTTTATAATAAAATTCCCCCTAACGTCATTAACCTAAATGAAACTAAATTTAAAACTTGCATTAGACATACACTATGCAGGCGCGCATACTACACAATAGGTGATTATTTAGAGGATAAACACGCTTGGTCAGGCGCTGGTCCGGCTCCACAGGAACTAGTTTAAGGGATTTTAGCTATTTGTCCCGTTTTCCTCCTCCTTCCTACCTTTAAATCTTGTCCAACATGTAGATTGTTTAGTGATTTAATTGTGTTTTGAGAATGCATAGCCTCATTAACTTTATATTGTATAATTTTTAATTAAGAAAAACACAAAAATGTAAAGCCTTATTTGAAAAAAGCAACCATGGAGTTTCTTGCCCATTCTTCTCCATAGGAAATGCATTCCGAATGGGTGGTAGAGATACTACTATTATTATTTATTGACGATTCATAAGTGCCTGTATTGGTTTATATGAATAAAAAATATTCTGATTCTGATTCTATCCCAGGAGAGCCCGGGCTCGCACTTACGCACCTTGTGTCAAAGCGTGCATTCTCCCACTCGGATGTTCATTGTACTACCTATCTTCGACTACGGCTTGGTCTAGTAGGTCGAGCGTAGTCCGCGCGGCTCTGCACCGGATATTTGCCGGTTCGATTCCCGTGAGCAGTAGGTACATTTCGGAAAAGGCCTTTGAGGGATTTGCCCTGGTGTAACTGGTATTGTCATAATGGTATTTGGAAATAATCTATATCTATACTTCTATAATAATATTATAAAGAGGAAAGACTTGTATTTTTGTATGTAACCACTATAACGAATTAACTTAAAAAACTACTGGACCGATTTCAAAAATTCTTTCTCCGTTAGAAAGATACATTATCACTGAGTAACATGATGATATTATAAACCCGTGCGAAGCCGGGACGGGCCGCTAGTGTATTATATTAATTTACCTACTGGACGAGTGTATGGAGATATTTATCAGAATAAAGACACCAGTCGGTAAAGGTTACACTAGTATACTTGTTATAATTATATACAGTACAGTATGTAAGCGTGAATTCGGTAGTGGTTAGATAGGTCGTCCTGGTAACCGAGATGTTGCGGGTTCGATCATCTACCTGTCCGTTAAACCTTTAACCGAAGCCCACTCCTAACTCAAGCATTAAGCTTAGAAAGAGGGACTAACAGGTTTATTAATCGCACATTGTTTGTTAGGTATTTAGTTTGATATTTTGCAAAGTGTTTAGTAGAGTGTATGAACGTCCACATAATAGCTGCTAGCGTATCTATTTACTTATAGATTATTTTACTTATAGATACTAGAAATATACAATCGTATATTTCTAGTATATTTCTAGGTCAAGGATGAATGGATTCAGTGGCAGGTGACCCGCGAATATTTAACATGAGAAGGCCATTCCTTAATTGATATTAGTATTTAATGGATTCCAACTTGAAAGCTTTTAGTTGGATTTATTACAAAAGTTTTTGGTCTATTTCCTATTTTCTATGTGCATTATTTGTGACGTGCAATTCAATTCACCTAAGCTCGTTTTATCAATTGATACTTCATACCTTGTTAATGATTATGAAGCGTCCACACATAGCACGATAAGCTAAATGGCGTTGGTTTTCGCACAGTTGCCGCTAATACTCGGTTTTTCAGTAGGTATGATATACATCATAAAATATAATGCTTAAGGCCTGATATGCATCAGGCCTTAAGCATTATATTTTATGTACATATCTACACTATGTTTGCCATCGTCAAGATATAAAAAGAAGTGGTTACAAATAAATAAATCTAGTTCGTTTCGTGTCCCGGTCGTTTCGGCATTTAATATTACAGTGACCGGCGTGTTTTGTTTCTTCAGGGATCGGCTTACAGTTCCCACATGGGTTCATTTTTATCGCGCACAATGCCTTCTGTTGCGCACAGTAAACATCATTGTTGCGCGTCGCTCGGTGTCCGGTTGCGGCGGCGTCGGCGGCGGCGGCGGCGGCGGCGGCGGCGGCAGCGCGGGGCGGGCGGGCTGCGCGGCGTGCGCTCAGGTGTGTTGATAAGGCGTGATGTCACCGCGCACGGCGGCGCCGGCGCGTCCTCGCGGCCCTCTCGCCGCCGCCGCGCCGCCGTCAGTCGCCCGCGGCGCGCAACCGTGAGCGCCGTTTTTCGCGACATAACTACTCCATCCCGCGCGCCCGTCGCTGGCGACCGGTGGTGTCGAGCGATCGACGATCGCGACTCGCACGCATTCCCGTCCAGGTGTATTTTGTGACCGAGTGCAGTGCAGTGTCGTGCATGGTGGTGAAGGCGTGGGTGCGCAGGATGAGCGAAGCCGGCGGCGGCGGCGACGGTGACGGGCCGGAGGAGAGCTCCGGGCGGCGCTGGCCGGTGGGCATCCTGCGCAGGAGCGGCGCGCGCGCCGCCCGCCGCGTGCTGCACGTCAAGTACCGCAGCGTGCCGTCCTCGCCCGCCAGCGCCGGCGCCACGGGCCCCGCGCCCGCGCTGCCGCTCGACATCGACGACACGGTCTCCTGTTTCTGCAGGTCTGTTCCGCCTGCGATCATTCGGCTACGATTTGTCTCGTAGCGGTCCTTTTGTTTTACGCTCCCGAGCCAAGGTTGGATGAAACGAGTCGGTGCGAAATATTATTACGTGCTTACTTATAGGTATTATTATAATACCGTGTACGAACGAATACATCCGAAACTTTTGGAAATGCATATGTCCGAGTAAATGAGTGGCGCGCGGCGGCCGGGGCCATATTTCTTATGTTAGTTATAAATGTCGGTCGGTAGCGTTTGTTGTATCCGCGTGTCGGTTGACGCAGATCGCGGCGATTACGCCGACCTACTTAGGAACGAGCCCGATGCGAGCTGCTTATCGCGCTATCGCGTGTTATCACTACACCTGCGTGACGTCAGCTGCGTCGCAAGCGAAGCGGCGCGCTGAGCTGGCCCGCCGCACACGAAAACATTAATTAACTAATTAATTAAATGTCATCATTATCGAGCTGCAATCATTAAGAAACTGCAGAATACACAAATTGTTCAAGCTATAATCATAATGTCATTATTTGTCATTAAGTTGAGGCCTAGTGAAATCCGAGAACAATGAATGTTTCCACAGACTCCCTTTAAATGCCTCGAACTTTAATAATCCCGCGTCGTTATTAACCTCGACAGGTCAAAGTTCTGTATGGCAAGACCAGTAGACCAAAAGTATGCCCAAGAAGACTGGTATCAGTCCCACAGTTTGTTTCTTATGAAGGCACTAAAAGTTGACTTGTATGGACCTGTGTTCAACTTTTGTTATTTATGTTATAAATGTTATTCCATCATTATATCTTGAGGCATAATCGTGCTGTCGCATGAATACAACTACATATTATGTGAATAAAGACGAGTCTCTGTATTTTTCCACCTATCAAGTGAAAAAAATCTAGCTAGGTATCTTTGGAGCTAAATTTGCCCAAGGGTAAATGACTAATAGAGAGTGTGCTTCGGTCACGTATGCTTACGGCAGATTAAGCGAGTTTGGAAACGAGACACGTCGCAAACACGTGCAGAGCTGAAACAATACCAAATTGTACCTACTATTTACATGCTTTGTTCTGTTTGAAAGTCCAACCCATTGTTTACTTTTTATGTATAAGTACATAATATTACGTATACATACATCGGCCGGCTGACACCCGAGTGAGAGACGGAGCTATAGGTGAGAGTACATCTTACTTAACCCTGTGCTCTGTTACTGTATATTGAACAATCACAGAATTGATTCATGTGCGATATTAGTGTTCGTGTAAAACCTTAAGTTTTTGAGTAGTGGATGAATGTGGCAGGCGCACCGGACGGGATGTTGTGACTTTTGCTATGAACTCATATCTCAATAGTCGGTGATGTAAGTGTAGTGTTATGGGTTCGATCCCCAAAGGGCCACTCACACGTCACGTGCAAAATCCTAGTGCAAACAGACGCGCAGACGCGCCGCGTCAGACATTTGCTACGTTACGTTTTTTAGGTATGACTACTTAACGTAAACACCTACTTACTTATGCTGTGGAATATTTCGGTGAAATATAAGATATAAGATACTCTATATATACTGTCTGAACGTCACGCACGGTTTAACGACGATGATCGACGATTGCTATGATAGGTACATATGGAAAAAACCACTTAACTGATTGGATGCATCATTTAAAAAGTTAAAAGTTATGGATACGAAACAAAACAACTGCTACAGAAGTCTTTATGTGTTTTTTTTTCATTTCAAATTGCCCAAAATATCTATATGGTGTGGTGGATGTGTGTGACGCATGTTTTCCAACAAACATTATATTGACATCGTGATTCACGATACCCATACACTTTGTGTTTGGTTAACGAGATACGGCGCTGATAACGGGTTTATGCAGACGGCCACATAGTGCACGAGGCTGCAAAACGACAGTCCGTGATGTGATGCTTATAATTATTATAAAATAATTACTCGGGCAGGTACAGGCACAAGTGAAGACAAAAGAAGATAATGTGAGAGTAAACTGGTTAGTCCAGGATTATTTCTTCTGCGCTTCTCAAGTTGGACGTAGTAGACAAAATAAAAAAAAGTCATAAACATATGTTACTATGCTGAAAATAAAAGTGACACTGATGGTATCAAAGGATATAACGTCAGATTGAATGAGAGGCGTGAACCAGTGCGCACTGATTGGCTCCACTTGACTCCGCCGCGCCGCTAATTGTGCCACTTGCTCGACAGTCGCGGTGCGGTGGCATCGAGACGTTGACGGCCATATTAGGAGCCTCAACCATGGACCGATCCTACCTTCAGCTCGGTGACAGCGCACAACCCCCGACCCGTGTCCCATGTCCACTCACACAACGCAGTTGGCCTCGCTTGCCAGTTCACTCAGTTGGGAAAACCGACATGAAGCAATCACCCGCCATTGTAATTATTATCTCAGGCAAACTGCTTGTTCATACGCCGCTGTTTACACTCCTGGGCCTGCTATCTGGGAGATGGCACATTAATATTATAATCATTGTTGTGTCGGCGAATTATTAGTACAATTGGATTATAACACATTGAAGACTCTTTTCATAGGCGTTTTAAAGTAGATTTAAAGATCTCCTAACAGTAGGTATATTATACTGCAGTTAGCCTGCATGGCGGGCGAGTAGTGACATGATGTTAACTTTACCAAGAAACTGCGTAAATGATATTTAGTTGCAAGCACAGCACAAGTAAGCGATGAGCGGTAGTGTTCTACTGTGCAGAATGCGCAAGAACAAGCGCAATTGTGCTTAGCGTCCGTGGCCCACTTGCTGCGCAGACCCACTGTGCATTGTTGTATCCACTTTGTTATTGTCAAAACAGCTGGGCATCAAGCAGCTAACGCGTCGATGCCGTCAAATGATGAAGGCTTTGTTTTTCATCATCTTTACCTTTTACC
Organism: Ptilodon capucinus; assembly: GCA_914767695.1. Taxonomy (NCBI): domain Eukaryota; kingdom Metazoa; phylum Arthropoda; class Insecta; order Lepidoptera; family Notodontidae; genus Ptilodon; species Ptilodon capucinus. The sequence goes on along the minus strand of OU611813.1, from coordinate 210,119 downwards.
GTCCAGTCGGTGCGTCAGTGCAGAGTTGTATTCATTCATGTAGACCTGTTTGGTAACCTTATCATATCTGTCACCGGTTATATGAAAATCAATAACATCAGATAAAAGGACGAAATTTTTTTTTTTACATTTTCTATTCTGTGACTCACCAATCTTGTGTAGGTACCTATAATGTAGTAATGTGTATCACTGATTATGTTTTTAATGAGTCCATTGTTATTAATATGCGTTTCTTTCTCTTGCAGGTGAGTCACATGCTCGCTCTCGGCTGTACGTAAGTGATTACAACAAGCGTAGCTTCTCGGCTCGGGCTTCTTACTAATCGTTAACCTGGGTAACGATATCAATTGATCATGGTTCTGCGAACTCGCTTTATAACATTTAAATAGTTGTCTTCTACAACAGTGAGTATCCCCTCATCTGTACATTGCTATCGCCACCACTTCTTGTGTTGCACTTTTTCACGAATAATTGTTATAGTTATGTACGCACTATCTCTCAGTCTCACTTCTATGCTATCTTAAACAATCGTAGGGTTAGATTCTGCTTGTAATGTTTTGGATCCATAATAATTACTCTAATTAGTTACTTTTTAAGGCGGGCAAGCCTCTATAGTTATATGTACAAATGTATTATTTTTGTTCGCAATCACCACGAACTGACATTTCTTATCGCTATCCCACTCGCTGATAGGGCACGTTCGGTCTGCTCGATCATGATAGGTCAGTTACGGTTTCATTTGTTTCTCGATACTTACAAGTTTCTTCATAATTAGGTCTTTCATCAATGTAAGTTTATCGTTGTTCGCTTTATCTGCATGTACATTCACAATAAAACAGCTTATTTTCTCCAGGTGTTTGTTTCCATTTATAACATAGGTAATGTGTTATGTAGGCGGTCTAGTTAAATAATGTTACGCGATCGTACCCGTTAGGTATATAGCTGTTACGTAATTAATATGATATCCGATCTGAGAATCCACATTAAGACATTACATGTTAACATTAGTACCCATGCTGTGGAACCCGGCGCGAGCTGCTCGGTAATCGGACTGTTTTCTTTTTAGTTCAATTTACATTTTATTTTCGTTATTCAATATTTCTTTGTAGATAAATGGTTACCGTTGGCGGCGCGGTGCTACACTTTCTCTAAAACGGCTCTGGGATAGCCTTCAAAAGTGTGTCTGCACGGTATGTGTGTAAATATAGTATGGTATCGTGTTGTAGTATTGCGATATGTTTAATTGAATACGGCACAGTTCTCTACCAGACTCTACGGTTTATTGAAATATTTTTGAGTACTCATTCAGTTGCTTGATAAATATTGTATCCCCTCTTTAGTTATTTTATAAGCTTTATAATTACTATAGTAACAAACGGATTTAACTATTAAATAATTCCAAATGACATGACGGTGTTGTGAAGGTCGCGGTTACTTCATCGTCACGACCTTCACCGTTGCGAAACACACCTACTTGCCGGCGACTTGATGTATTTTAAAATAACCTCACAAACAACATCTATAAACGGTATTTAATACATCAGATATATCTCGATACGAGCGACATTATAAGCGGCGTGATCGTATTAATATGTTCCCATAACAAAAGGAAATGAATTTATACAATGTAATGTAAGATTTGACTTGCAACTTGTTCATTTTAAAGCCATGTTTTATTCCGTAGAATTGTTTTATCATTCCTTTCACCCCGGCTAGCTCATATCAGGACATAGGTATTTACTTACTCTTCTTCTTATTATTTTTTCCAAGTCGAAATGTCGCATTTTGTCAATAGCAGTGAAATGGCTGTAGTCTGCGATTATTGGGTATGTTTGTGTACGTAATTTGATGTCTTAACTGGGTCGTGCACCGATACTCTATCTGCATTGTATGCTTATGCGCATCAGATCAGTGCGCCGAAGGTCCCGGCACGGCAGTCGTGGCAGTAAACGCCGTGACGTCACTCGCAAAAACAATAACTATATTGTTCTCGCACGCGCCGTGATTTCATGATGGCCGGTGACGGGTGGTGCTTCAAGCGAACAATGCAGTCCCACCTACCTACTATTTTGTAAAAACCGGCATTAGCGGCTTGTTCAATAATGTTCTTTCCTGCCGTCTGATTACCATTTTCAAAAGGCGATGAAAATTACAGAGTTAACCCACTCCGTGGTCGCTATTCCCCACAGATTTGCATTCCGCTTTTAATGTCGACATTTATAGACAAGTATTTCAACGTTCACTGAGAGCGACCAAATTAATCTCAGAATGAGGAAAATTGGGGTGATAGTATTCGGTTGCCAATAAATGGTTTTACCATTTTATAATGACTCATCGACCAAAGCAAAAGTTGTCTAGAATATATACATATATCGTCGTGATTTCGCCTGAACTGTTATTGTTGCAGTATATATTTCAGCGTTGTCATTACCGGTATTTAAACCTGATTTCGGGTAATCAGGGGTAATTTTCAATATTAGATGTGTCAAATTGTTTGTCAGTGTCAATGTGTCAATTGTTGTAAATGTTATTCTTTAATATTTCATCATTTCGTAACAGAAGAGAATGGAAGTAATGTTACCTGCTTGGCAATTATGTTATCGTTTATCGTCTAACACCACTTGAAACAACCACTTCAACCACTGATAACATGTAGCAAGTTGTACTGTAATAGATAAGGTAAAACCTCTGGGGTGTATTATCTCTGTTCCTGTGTAAAGAGTGCCTGCGACGCTGTTGGCGAACCTAACACAAGAACATGCAATCATTGCTTATTTGTTTAATCACAATCACGCTTAGGTAACAGGGCGGCGGCGGCGGCGGCGCGAGGCGGCCGGAATTTATTAATTATTTTTTATACTATTATTGTTTCAATAATCATTACTTACGTAAACCAACTTTCACTAAAATTGTTTTTCAACAATCGCGGCCGTGCTCTTAAACTTATTGCTTACGCAAGAAAGCAAAGTTGGATAGATTAATGTTTTGATGTTCTTTATCGCTGTTAGTTCGTTGAATTCGTGAACATAATTGGTTATTGAAATGGGGAGATATAGCAAAGGAAGACAGCGATTATAATAAAGGTACACCCACTCTTGCAGCAAACGCCTACTGCTTCCATAGACTACCATTAAAAGATCTAAATTTGCAAACAATCTTAACTAAGTTAGGAGTTTATGTTACGAATTCTCAATAATCCAGAATTCACCATGCTTGATTGATTACTGTAATTATAACGTGGGTGTCGTTGTGTATCTACTTGAAAAAAAGCCATGAAACGTAAAACTCATGTACCTATATAAATTTATAGAAAAGCAAGAATTACTTGCCGAGCTTGGGAAATGGTCAGAATATAAAAAGCGCGGCATAAATAGCCATAACGTGTTGTAGTTGTAGGTAAAGCAGTCTGTTATGCAACTCCAAAGAGTGAGGAGTGGTGGCGGGGCCGGGGCGGCTGGCGGCTGGCACCTCTCCCCTAATAGTCGCAGACCTTGACCCGCGGCCCGCCAGCCTGGAGGGTGGTTAGCCTCAGTTCCGCTGCATCGTCTGCTTTATTTAGGGCCTAACAACGTTATCGCGGTCTTGAATAGACTTTGGTTATTTAAAAAAAAATGGTAATATTGTGCTTCATATTGTAGCTCGTTGTGTTATCCCCGACTTGTACCTAGTTATTATATTTCTTTATCTTACGACTACTCTCAGGCGGTATGGCTCTACATACTTTCTGTCTTACTAATAAAAAAATATTACTCACACGTTTAACGTTTGAATACTTACACAGCGTATAACGTCTGTATAGGAGTTACACAGGGTTAACACAACATCGCTACTAATAAACGCAAAGACAAGCTTGTGTAACTACTCATGCTGTGTACGGCAAATATGCTGGCAATCTTTTACGAAGTACGTTCAAAAACTTCTGCTCGTAACTTAGTTTTAATAATTTAATTTATTTTATAGTTTATATAGCATTTTACTAGCTTAATTATATATTAATTGGTTTTTCTTCTTAAAAATATCCGTTATCTATTATTTTAATGTACAAAAACTAAAGATTAATGGTTGTTACTTTCTGAAGGATAAATATGTTTTGATTTGTACTCATAGCTTCCGAACGCCTCCACCAGCAATAACAATTATTTCATAGTTTGACGCATAACCTAATCTCGAGTGAAAGAATTCTTAGTTATAATAAATATTTGATCATATAATTGATAAAGGACTAAAAAATGGAGCTTACTGGAAGTGAACCGATAGTGATAATTCCGCCTACACCTAAAAGGAAACGTTGTCCTACCTGGGAACTTACAGAAAAGGTAAAAATACTTATCTAAATTCGTGTTATTTATTTAAAAGAAAATATATGTTAGCCTATTTACAAATAACGTGGTGTTCTTTCAGGCTTTACTCAAAGAATGTATGAAAGACTACATTGCCGAAATTGAAAATAAAGCAGTTGATACAAATACCACGAAAAGTAAGCAGAAAGCTTGGCAACTATTACATAAAAGGTAATTTTAGGTACTACATGTAATGATTTTACTATAGATCACATTGATAATAACAGGTTTCATTGTAACCTATGAAACCTTAAATCTATGTTGTTTACGCCTGCTATCTTTTTATTAGTTTGGGATCAGATAACCGTGTGTGAAGAATGTCCCAGGATATTTTATTATTATTATTTATTTATATATGTAAACTTCCTTTTGTGAAAACTTTATAATTTTTCGTTTCATTTCAGAAAAAAGAAGTGAACAATGAAATGTCCAAACGGGATGCTATATTAATTGAATGCATTAGAGCGGAGTCACAGTTAAAGATGCAACAGATGACTGAAACACATGAATGGGCAAGAAGAGAACATTTGCTTTGCCTAAATAATTTAGAATTAGAAAATAAGATTTTATTAGGTAAATTAGAAAAGCAGTAAAAATAAACACTGAAGTAGATATTGTGTTTTAATTAACTTATAATTTGTTTACAAATATTAATCTAGAAATATCTTTCCACAAAAATTCTTCGAGCGATGCGCCCATGCTCATTATTTTCTTGTCCATATCTAAGTTCAGGCACTTGTGTTGAAGGTAATACATAAGTTAGGTCTTCAAGTTCTTCCCCCATATCAATCGCTATGTTGTGTAGAACAGCCAAGGCAATTATGTACAATTTTACATGTGCAAGCGACACTGTGAAACCATTCAATAAGCACCGAAACCTTTGCTTCCAAAGACCAAAACACCGTTCTACTGTGTTTCTCGTATGAATATGAGCACGGTTATATGCTTCTTCTTTCTGGCTCGACGGAGATTGAAAAGGTGTAAACAGATAACTTTTCAAGGGATATCCTGAATCACAAAGTAGAATACCTTGGAAATGACCTGATTCAAAACGTTCATTTAGTGAACTTTCTCGAAAAATCCTAGCATCATGTGTACTTCCACGCCATCTTGCAACAATGTATCTAATTCTTAAAGTGGAATCACAAACTACCTGAACGTTCATTGAATAGTATCCTTTACGATTTACATAATACTGTCCAGCATCACCTCCAACTTTCCTTATTTTTACATGTGTGCAGTCAATAGCTCCAATCACATTTCTAAAACCACATATATTTCTGAAACCTTGTATTACTTCTTCTTGTTCTGATAAACTTGATGGCATGTGAATAAAATGGCAAGATAGTCTAGCTAAAGATGTTGCTACTCGGCGACATATATTAGTAACAGACTGTTGACTAATGCCATGTAAGTCAGCTGTGTCATCTTGTATTTCCTGACGAGCCCAACTTCTTAGAGCTGATAAAACTTGTAATTTAGGTGAAATGGCACCCCCTCTTTTATCCTTTTTGATGTCGTCTTTCACCAAATCGATTATTTTCCTTGCAAAGACTTTCGTGAATCTATATTTATATTTAAAACTTTTATCATCCAGATCAAATGGATCAAATCTATTTTTGTAGGATATTTTCTTTCTTTGGTTTCCTTGTCTGTCCTCACTATCAAACATATCAAATAAACTAACGTAATTTAAATAATCCATCGCTAAACAAAAATTAAACTCGCACAAATATGTACCTTCACAAATAAACTGCATATTCCTAACAAGTGACACTGACAAAGTGAGTCAGCTGATTAAATAGTCGCCATTTCTCTTTTACGCACTCCTAATACAAGGGTGCAAGCGTGTGTAGAGCTTGTGTAAGTTTGTAAAGATATTTCGATGTCATAACGCATGTATACACGCCATCTGTCAATTTTTTTTTTATTAGTTGCGTTTTTGTTACGCAATGCTTATAGTACTTGTATACACTGTGTCGATTTTTTAACCGACGAAAAAAAAAAAAGGAGGAGGTTCTCAATTCGACGCGTATATTTTTTTTTTTTATTTTTTTTTATGTATGATCACGCATATCTCCGGCGTCACTAAACCGATTTCAATTTTTTTTATGACGTTTCCTAAGGAATTCTTCGAGGGTGGTCCCATTTTCAAAATATTATCAGAAATTAACCCCCTTGGGGGTGAAATGAGGGGTTGAAGGTCACATAATTTAAAAATTATTTTTTGATCGACTTGAAACTTTGTATATGTATTTCACATATAAAATAAAGAAATACGTGTTTTAGGAATTTTGAAAAAAAAAATGTATAGGGTGTGAAATGGGGTGATAAAGTTTGCATTCTTTTTTATGTATATCTCCGGCGTCACTAAACCGATTTCGATTTTTTCTATGACGTTTGCTAAGGAATTCTTCGAGGGTGGTTCCATTTTCAAAACATTATCAGAAATCAACCCCCTTAGGGGTGAAATGGGGGGTTGAAGGTCACGCAATTTCAAAAATATTTTTTGATCAACCTGAAACTTTGTATATGTATTTTACATACAAAATAAAGAAACACGTGTTTTAGGAAATTTAAAAAAAAATTTATTTAGGGGGTGAAATGGGCTGATAAAGTTTGCATTCTAGACTATAGCATATCTTCGGCGTTAGTGAGCCGATTTCGAAAATTCTTTTTTTGTTTAATACGGATAGTTAACAAATATCGAAACGATGGGATGGAAAGGGTGGAGGGGGGTGAATTCCTTTTTTGGGCTGTTATGAGGTGCTAATACTTGCATCTTTTCACAAAATAGATACTAAATTCGCCTTCAAAAACCTAGCTACACTAAAAAGTTAACCTTAACTACCTTATAATTCATTACATTTGTAGTCGGTGCCAATTCATGTGTGTATTTGCCTAGTCTGATATAGATTGGCACCTACACCATGATATACCTACGCCCACGTGGACTTTATTTGGAATTATACCCATTTTTAACCAACGAAGAAAACAGAAGAGGTTCACGTTTCGACACGTATTGGTTAGGGTATAACTTCGAAGTTGGTCCTATATAAATTAGGAACAAAAATCCTACCCGAAAGGTGGGAAAATAGGGCGAGATTTATTGTTAATTCTCAAATTTTAATGCTGAGTTGTGTATTACAAAAAAACAAACAGTAGATTCAGATTAAGTAGTAGATTTTAGCCACAAAAAAATATAAAATAAAAACTTTTTAACAAAAAATTAAACCGCCGAAAATTTTAAAAAGCAAAAAATAATATACCTTTTTTATTTAACCTTAATAACAAAGTTCTTAAACTAATGTAAGTATACCTAAGTCATTTTGAGTCGGCGCCAAACAATTAATGAACAATAAATTTAAAGAAATAACCAAATGAAATTAACAATGCAACGTGAAATCTTCAGCGACAAACATTAACATTCCAAAAAATGTACTCTCCGTACGACCACTCGCACACATTGTGTATCGCTGTCTCGCTGACGTTAACTTCGTGAACGCTCGGCATTTTCCAGCGAAGGTGCGTGTCTCGCCGCGCCGCCGCCGTACATCACACTTTACTAAATTAATTAATTTGCTTGTTTGGCGCCGACTCAAAATGACTTAGGTATACTTACATTAGTTTAAGAACTTTGTTATTAAGGTTAAATAAAAAAGGTATATTATTTTTTGCTTTTTAAAATTTTCGGCGGTTTAATTTTTTGTTAAAAAGTTTTTTTTATTAGTAAGACAGTTTCTGTCTTACTAATAAAAAAATAATAATACAAAATAATAATATACAAGTACTATAAGCATTGCGTAACAAAAACGCACACCCCCATAAGTATATGCTCCATAACTAACGTTGTGTTTAATTTCGGGTGTGTGTGCACTTGACTTGAATGAAAATATATTGCCGTTGACAAATTGCCATTATACACATTAAATGTCAGCTGTATCTGATGTGCTGCAGCCGCCACATTATTATGCAGGTAAAATTCCAATTAAGCTAATAGCTAAGCATTAACTTGTACAGGGAGTGTCGTCAAAATACAGTGCAGCGGCGACTTTAAATGCATTTTAGTAGATAGGTACACGCTGTATATTGGAATCTTATAGCCGACACAGAGGGAATGAAATAATAATGAAAAAATATTTTTTATGATATATTTTTTTTATGAAATAATATTGAAAAAAAAAACATTTCTAGGTAAGCCTAGAATTGTTTTTTTTTTTCATTATTATTTCATTCCCTCTGTGTCGGATATAAAAATCCAATATACAGCGTGTATCAGAATTCCGAAATAATATTTTGGGTACATATGTAGATGCTTAGTGAAGGCAGACTATACCTAGCTATCATAGTTTCTAAGTTACACACCTTTGAATATTTACCACAGGTATCGTGTTGTGGTCTTAGGGCACAACTATAGCCCTAAAAATCATTATAGAATTTCGATAATTTTGTTATACCATTGCATTCGGTTGTCTACCCGATACTCGTTCAAACGCCCAAGTATTATTTCGGACTTCTGAAACACCATGTATATATTATAGTTTGCAAGCAAATAGGTACCGCTCCAACTGTAACAAAAACGCGGTATCAAGGTGAGGCTATTTAGCCATTGTTCTCAAATAACAACTTTAAACGACCTAATTGTTTCTTTATTACGAATCATTTACTTCATTATGTTGCTTTAGTGTAGATATAATTTGCTTAAGTACCTAACCTAGCTACGTCACTCGCTTGTTGGCGGTCATTAAGTAATATGTATACGATAATCATTGTTTTAAATTGAAGTTCCCTGGCTGATTTTACATAGCAATCATTTGTCTTTAAATGTTTTCTGCTTATTCACAAAATTTGTTTCAGGATGTGAATGATTGACCTACACGATCTAGAAATAACTTCTACTATTTATAAATCTCAAATTAAGACGAGTAGATTTGTAATTCATCAATTTATGGACATTGCAAAAAAAATACTACTAACCTATTTGGTTCGTCCTCTTTGTGAAACCGACAATCCCATTTTTGACATTTCTTACCTATTTTACATTCGCTGACAAACGGGAATTTTACTAGAAATGGTCGTACCTCGTCAGTTTGTTCTATTGATTTTTCCCCTTGGATGGCCGTACGTCACGGCCGTAGCAGCTGGGACTACTGCCGCTATGAGTTTCTACCCATTATTTTGCTATTCCTGAAGACGTATGCTTATAGTGTGTAAAGGAGTTAACTTGTAATTTAATTAAATATGGACTGTGTAAGCGTACAGGATCGCACTACAATACAATAGCACTGGGCCATGAGTCGTGGAAGTATTTATTAAAGCACTCTCTCACGTAAGGTTGTGGGCTGTAAGTAATAAAGCTCCTGAGGAATTATCTGCTACATACGTGTCCGTGTGACTGACGCAGGCTATGGTTTGTTGCAGGTGAGTGCGGCCCCGCGGGCGCCTAGTGCATGTTTCTAACATGCTGGACTGCCTCTGGTAAGTCCTTTCACACCGGATTACAGGCTTGGAGACACCGAATTACAAAATAATCATAAACACGGATTTTATACCCGTCGCGTGGTATGCCTGGTTGAGTGTTTATTATATGTATAGCAATAGTTCCGAAAGTAAGCTAATCGTGTCTGATACCTACTAGTGAACGTTATCGTCATTTGCTTTATATCTGAGGGTCACGCACGACGTTAGCATTGATATAAATATTCAAATTCAATATGAGTTTGCTCGTACATTTCAGTATGCTAGAGGAAAATACTCTTACAAGAAAGGTACTAGATAATTCCGATTCCGTTTGGTCAGCTTAGTGAGCTCACGTACAGTTCCAAAACAAAGTTAGCGAGTGAGTGAATAGAACATATGTGTTATTGGCGTTGTGACTGATGTAATCGCGTCCAAGCGGCGGGCCGTGCTTGATCTGGCCGGCACAAATGCCAAGGGCGAGTCGCCCCGCGCTGCGGCTAAGCTCGCTCGCTGCCCGTCCGCCTACACTACAGTATTGTACTGCCTACACCGTAGCTCTAAAATGTCCATAGACTTGTAATTTACCGTAGTCCCATGCAATGAATTGAAAGGTAATTGATTATATAACAATTAACTCTATTCGATATATTTCTTGGTCATCCTTTGACCACCTGTGATCGGTGCTGGCTTTACATATCTTTTCATTCGCTCAAGTTTTGAAGGTAATTATCTCACTAATCAGATACAATACATAATAATAATTTTTGCCAATGGGTACTAGCTATTTCTTATAAAAGCAAACACTAAAAAATATGCAGTCTTTAGCATAAAATAAATTTGAACGTCAAAATGTATACAGATTAAGTCTAAATCTTTCATCTGTTTTATGCGTATGATTTTAGGTATTGCGCATGTAGCAGTATTAACTACTGATGTATTCTGAGCACATAAAGATGTCGTCCATACGTTTTCCCCTGGCTGACATAGAGCACACTTTCGTAATTGCGCGCACATGTCTCGGATGGGCTATCAAAACAACGCAACAAACTTCCATAAAGAAGCTGATATTCGACTACAAACACTATGGATGTCTACTATATATAATATCATAGCTCTAAAACTTACACCTTCATGTTCTAAGAATTAGAAACCATCTAAATAAAACTCTCCCTCTAAGGACTTTAAACTGATAAAAGTTTAACGGATCTGTGGCTCTTGCTGTATTAAAATGTAGGCCACGGATAAAGAAACTAGGATCCAGACCTTCTTTTTGGTCTCCTGTGTTTTATCTATCACAACTACGACATTCTAAATTGAAACCTTTTTGTACATCAAAGTATAGTTTATAAACAAACAAGCTGAATCCAGCACACAACGAGATAATGTGTAATTGCCAGTCACAATGAAGTACCCATGTATTTGTCGGTTGTTTTGTGAAAGTAAAAACTGCTGGCAGATCGAGCATTGTCAGCGTGTCCGTGAACACAATTCACTTCAAAGATGTTCTTCAAAAAGTTGGTTACGCTTCATTCATTTTTAGTGTTTGAATATTTTCTGTAGTCTTATTGAACATTAACAATCGCAACAGACACAATGTCCGTCTCAAAATAATTACCACCTAAAATTGCCTTCCTAGAATCCGACGCATTGGAAGGAGCGCGGCGAATGTTAAGTGCGGCGGTGGTGGTGGCGGACGCCGGCAGTGTCGATAGCATAGCTCGCGCAAGTGCTCGCACCGCGGGTAGCGCGGGTTGTGCGTGTAGCGGCAGGTAGATGAGGACCGTGACATGGGCGGGACATCCGTCTCTTTGTTGCTCTCACTCATACACCGAATGGTTTATTCAAACTAGAAATTCCATAAGCTATTCACACTAATATCATCTGCTTATGTTGTTGAATTACTTATAAATATTTCAGTTTTTACCGGCAAGTAGCCAAATCAAAATTTAAGTGTTGATATCATTCGCACGCACCCAATGAATGCGTAAATCATAGGGTCCTTAATGTAGGGATTTTTGGTTGTTACTTATTTATTACAGAGGGAAATGTTATTTCGTAAACAATACAAAGCGGTGGTATGGACTCTGTATCAATCAAGCTATCGGACACAAAGGTCACGCTCTACCTCTCGTTTACATCGATTCCTGAGTGTAATCGTACTCACCTCTCCTCGTGGCTTTCGAACCATGACGGCGAATACCTCTAATCATCTCTATTTATGATATGACATCGACACGGTTTCGGTATTTTTGTTATGGAACTAAATTCTAGACAGCGAAGCTATATTTATGAATACAAGTTACTCTATACTTGCGTGACCTAAGGTTTTGTCTTTTACGGGGATGATGCCGTCGGGCACGTGACACGTCAAGTAAGGGGTTAGGCCAAAGGACTATGACAGAACTGAAATCTTGGCAGGGTTAAACGAAAAATCCCTACTTTGCCCGTGGGTAACTTTGTTCGTATCACTGTCTGCTGGGACCTTTTAGGACCAGATAAGAATGGCGATAACATATTCAAGTATCTGGCCTACAAAGCTTTAATGCCTCTCTCACGATATGCCGAGCCCGATTCTTTTTGTTTTTTAAGGCGACTATTTATCTAATATTCCAAGTTAGTCGCCTATATTTGTTAATACTTGTTGTTAAGTAGCAGACTAACAGAATCACGTTTCATTGATATTAATTCACTTGGCGCACTACACTAGCTACGCGTTATGATTTGTGTGTGTGTGAGTGTGCGTGAATGGAGAGAGGGGGCGCGGGAGCACAGCTGACGTCACCGTCCCCCATCCCCTTACCGGGGTGCTCTCCCCGCCAGTCAGCTGATCGTGGCCCACTAAGTACACAGTGACGATCCTTGTACGGAAGTTAGCTACGCTTTCTTATTATAATGTCTTTAGAGTCGTCCAATTTTTTCATAAGATTCAAATAAGCCTATAATAAAACAAAATTAAATTATTAATTATTATTAATTTACACCTTGGAATTAAAGTAGTCCTATTCTATGACCATAATTTCATCTTTAAAAAAGAATTCAGAAGCAGATGTGAAAAAATATAAAGTTACACATTCTCTTCTAAGAAGTAACACAATTATTAGATGGTCACTCGTGTAACTCCTCAACTGCATAGCTTATGTGCTTCACATAAGATATATTTTCGCACATACAATATCGCCCAAATTATAATAAACAAATAAATGCTAACTACATAATAAAAGGAAAAAGGGAATCAATAGGACGCTCTTTCAAAGTCACGTCTCATGTCAGACGGATGGTGGGGTCCCAGCCGGCACCAGGGCGGAGGGGCGCGAGGGGGCGCGACGCGACACTCGGGGGCAGGGGCACAGTCCCGCGCAGGCGGCGTGCCCAGTCACACGTGTTGCGATGCTCGGAGCGCAGTCGCTCTCAGCTGTTGTTTGTCGCGCACTCGCGCCCGGCTAGTGTTTGTGTTTGGATCGGCTCGCGTTGGCCAGCTCTCGTGCGCCCGACCGAAGGCCGGGCATGTGACGCGATGCTGGGATCTGCAGCCACGGGTGGCACGGTGGGCTTGCCGCCGCCACCTCACGCGAGGCTCTCGCTCTTCGACTCTTGCCACCGCAAGATCAGGCTCATTGGAGGTGGACCGGTCGCCTTCCTAGGAGGCCTTGTCGCGTAAGTCTCATGACTAGTTCTCAACTACAGACTCTGTGTGGCTATGCTAATACCCGGTGTTTGGTATTTTGATCTTCCGTTCGTACCTATACCTAGTCCACGTCGCAAAACACGGTCTATCATTTGCAATTGACTCAAATAAATTCCTTCCGATCAGATGTGTAGTTTAGAATCTTTCCACAAATAAAGTTGGTAAGATCTGGGAGTGCCATGGCTATATGATAGGTAAATAAATAAATGGCTAACCAAAAATTAAAGCCTGCTTATCATGCTTATTTTATAATTAATTACAATTCATGGTAGAAACTTGACGGACATACGCTGACACTTCGATAAGTGTTTTTTTTCAAGTTGGCAATATATTATAGGTACAGACCTTTGGAAAAGTACTTTAACCGTATTGGTACGTGGATAAGTACCAAAGTTTGATGTTATATGTGAGTCATTGCCTGTAGCACATCGCATAGAATTGAAATTATTTAATAAATATATAAGAAAAAAAATAACAAAACCTTTGATGTTTAATTATCTTTATCTTCGTTATCTAATCCATAAAATATGTCGTATGTAGCCTGTAGAGAGCGCGACTTCATCCTTGAATTACTGATGCTGGTCGTTTCGCACGTGCCTATTGTATATACATTGATTGATGTCGACGTTAATGAAAGTTTATATGCCACATGTGCACCCACAAAAACCTACTATGGAAATAACCCAAGACACTGTATGAAATGAGTAATGCCGCTGACCGCGCTGCGCTGTGGGTTAGTTTAATATCGAACGAAACAAATAGCATGAAATCCAGCAATGACATCAATGGCAGGCAGCCTACGAGGAAAACATACCAACTGTGGATTGTGGAATTGTGCGTTAATTATTCCTAACGATAGAAACAAAATGTAGTGTAATTACATTGGAATATTTTTGAGCCAGATAATTGTACAATGTTTTGTACCTAGATATCCATTTGAGACTACGTATCTATCTAGTTTCGTCCAGGGCTAAAGGAAAGTAACATTAAAGTGGCGGTCGGCACGCGGCGGCCTCCTCTCCCCGCGGAGATTCACATTATTATTGCATTCTCCAGGGACATTGACATCGAGAAATGTCCAGAGAGTTTTTATGGGCTAATCGGTAAATATACCGAGGATTACTGATACATTGATACATTACAAAATTTGAAACAATAACTGAAGATAGGAATTGTATTCGTTACGGTTAGTTCTGCAATACGTCTTGAAAAAGATTAGGTCGAGTAATCTAAAGGGATACCATGAACGTGGGTTCTCGAGTAGATACACTTCTCAGTCAGTGTCCACCATGATCACCATGATGTATGACCATTGTATTGTACTGGTTTGTGGTACACTAGATCACACATAATAATAGTCTTGTATTGTGGCATTATATTTGATCATTGGAAATAGTTTTTTACTTGGATAATAATGTGTTCAAAATGTTCAAATGTCGATTCGTGTAAGTTGTTAATGAACAGGATCTGAGGTGAGCTGTCGTCGGTCCCGTTCAGCTTGTGCGTCAGCGGCTCTGTCATAGAGCAGGTGATCAAGTTTGTTCCTACAACAAAGGATCAGGCCTGCGTCATGCGTGTCGTAATGACTGCTCAGGGTTTTGTCGCTCGAAACAATCACTCGACACGAAATACTGAAGAAAAGCACTTTTGTAAAATTACTTCGGTCTCCAGTCCATTCTCATTTAAATCATCGTTAAATAGCCCGCTTTGACCGTTTTCGAGTGCTGTACATGCCAAGCCGGCGATTAAACGTCGCGGTACAAAATAGGTACAATGATTAAGTTGACGCGATTTTGAGACCAATTGGTAACGTAATTGAGCTCTTTATAGCAACACTCGACTGTTTATGTTTTATTCAATCGGATCGTATAATTGTTTAGTGGCGAAGACATCAGATGATTGGAATATAGTATATGCGGCGTAAGTGGGGCACAGGCAGATTGTATCGCGGAGTCCATGCGAGCCGGTCGTTATGCGGCAGTATCGCGGCCAGTATCGATCACTCGCAATCCACGGTTCGCGACTTGCACCACCTACCGCCACGCCACCACACCACACCACACCACACCACACCACACTACCACACAGCGTCATCACCGACTCGCCAGCCGCATGCCGGCTACACCATGTACCTACTGCTTAATGCAACATTATTTAGTACGAGGTAGATAACTAAATTCACTCGTTAATAATTTGCTCGTTGCCTTAACTGTCTATTAATAACAAAGTCGCACACGCACACTTGTAAACACGGTAGTAAACCAAGTCGACGCTTCACATTATTGTGTCGGTACGCTTAACGAACCTTCACTGGGGTTTGCACACGCTGGGGTTTGCCAACAGCAACCTATGTATGACGGTCGACGTACTCGTTTAAGCTTTTCACTATCCCAATAATGTATTGTTAGCGCCGGCAAGCAGACTTCTCGTTCAACTGAGAGGAACTCATTACTATACTAATTAAAGGCTCACCTTGGGTAATGTCTGTGGCAATTAATCGGCGGTCATGCACCGTTCACTATCGCCAGGCCCCGGCCGCGGGGAGGACCGCGCTCCGCGGACACCGAGTTGCGCTTGTGATCATTAATACTACAATATTGTATTTATGTGCCTGGAAATTGCTGTAAGTTACATGTAAGTGATACTTCAATATTACCTCCGTGGTTCGAGGGATTCGGGACTTTGGCTAGCAGAGTCGAGTATTATAGTGGCACTGAAGTTGACACTGTTCCATGCTGAGTTTTAATTGTGTTTAGTTTTTAGTGTGTACTTATAAATTAACTCCCAGATTACTTTTAAATGTATTTCTAATATTAAATAAATAGTTGATGCCAGCGCTCCGAGGAGAGTGTGCACCAGTCCAGGCAAGCCGAGCCTTCTCTTGTCACGGCTTTGTTCTCAGCCAAGTGTGAATAATACGTGATGCTCCGTTTAATGGCCGCCTTCTAACGGAACCACTAAACATTCTGTTTGCCATTTTATTTCTCAATGTTTTCGACATTTTCAAGCACAATGAGGCACTGTTGTTAGCTTACCGACTTGTTATTAAGTTACAACATACTGATGAAATATCTGTCCCTGTTAGTAATAATAAAAACAAACATCAAATGATGTCAACATCTAAACCAAAAAGATGCTCTCATAGTTGCTCGCTTACCAAACAAAACAGTATTTGCAGATTATATAGAAACATAAAAACAATCTGATATACTTTTATCATAGATATTTAGAAAGTCGATTTGGGGAGGTACTATTCTATGCATGTATCTAGCGGAACAAGGCGAATATGAATAGTACGTGCATACATTAATTTAACTTCAGTAATAAAGTTTCTAGGTGTTTACGTTACTTACTAAAGCATTGCATTTTGTGATGACACTGAATTACTATTCACCTTGTTCTACCCCCGTCCCGTCTAGCCCGGTTGCGCATACGGAATGTATATAGGTCACATTTATTAAAAACCGATTAAACAGGTGATTTGGAAACGGACATTGATCGAGCTGCAAATACTATATATTAGTATAGAAGAGAGTTGTATGCGGTGCGGTAGAGATGACTCTGCAGAATGCTGCGTGCAGCGCTGCTTGTACAGTTGTAACGGGAAGGCGGCGGTCACGTTCCCGATACGCGCTCGCGCATCACACGCCGCCGCCGCCCGTCGCTCGCTCGCATTGCTCTCAACACCAGACTACCCATCTTTGATTTTTCTTAACATATAAAAGCTTCGTCGTCCCTCCTGCATCCGTACTTAGATGAAAACTAATCTTTATTAAGAGCGTCACGTGCTCGTCGTCACCGTGTATCGAAGGCGGGCGGACCTTGGTTGTTATGTTTTTCTGACACTTGTGTTTGATCAATCGGGCAGACAATAGCAATCTACCAATTGCGTCATCGACTCATCGTGTACCCGCTGTATTTGAATGTATAACAGAACTGTGAGTAGGTACTCAAATAAAAATATGAAATCCCAGTGCTTATGATATTGGTTCAACTAGATCTATTAATTTAAATAATTTGCAGGCATCATATTATTACATAGGTTATTGATATTTCAAAACTAAATAAGAAAAAAGAAAAGAATAAACTTTATTGTGGCAAGCAGCAAATAGGTCAAATGATTACAAACCGATAAATAAATAAATTAAAATTCTGCTCCCCACCAACGGACCCAATTCAGCATGTGCTGGTTGACAAGAACCAGCGCTGGTCTACCATTGGGCATATACACATTTATATTAATCCTGCCCTATATTATTTATGTAGGTTCGCCGTGGGTGTATTTTCCCATATTCTACGTAGTGCCTAGTGACCTTAATTTATAACAATGAGCTAAGTATGCGTTAACTACGAAATGTTAAGTATTTACTACCTTCAGCTTGATAATGCCACCTTTTCAATCATCTTACGACCGGCAATGCTGTGTTTTATTTCGCTATAAAAGTGTGATTAAACGGTGCACTCGGGTGCCATATGTGTAGTGTGCGGCGCGCGGCTGGAACCATTGCGCGTGCTCATCACAGGCGAGAGCGCATACCTGCTGACCATTCGTCCGCCAGCCCAGCTCTTTCTTTCTTTCTATCCCACTCCTTGGATAGCCCCTAGCTTCATCCTTATGTCTGCATTTTTGTATGTTGTATTAAATACATGTCATACAACTAATCTAAATGTTCTCTTTGGGATCCTAACCCCATATTATTTGTCATCTTTAGCATTTGCTATCGAGTACACACAATCAAATAGGAGACTATGTACTTTAGCATAAACTCTTAGAGCGATTTATCAAACATCAATTATTCATATTAATTCAATATGTAGGTCACTGGTGTGCAACTAAATAAGGTCATATAAACAGGATAATACATATTGATGTATGATACATATGATGCACGCTCTAGTACTATGCGGATAAAAAAGGGAAGCTCCGTCTGTTTTGCTTATTGTCATTTTATTTTTCCGTTTGAATTCTATCAACAACCACTTTAAAAATACACTATTTAATTTATGCTTTTTAAAATAACGTACCTTTTTTAAAATATTAAATGGTATCGTGTAACTTGTACAATAATGTGATGCAATGATAATATTGCAATTCTGTTCGCTCTACATACACCCTACTGTATTGTATAAGTATTTGTTTCTTCACTACTCTTTACTTTATCTCCGTTCTTGTGCCGTGTGGATTACTTTTTTGTCAGTTACATAATTTAATTTACCAAAACTTGTGGAAATTCATAACTAGTAGAATCATTTACTTACATTTTGAATAATAAACCCGAGCCGTGAACGCACGATTTTTAGGAGAAAATACATACAGACCAAATCCGTGGCTTATTTTAATTTTCTTTCAGTTATAAATTATTACTTATGATTCTGTATTGTAATCAAACATAGGTTGCAACAGCGTTTACAATCATTAATAAATATATGTAACAGGATACGGTCATGTGACCGATAGATAACATGTTGATGGCAGCTGTTGCGGATTTGGTCAGTTTCAATTCTATTGCGAACGTTAGTTTCACCATATTCTTATAACAGATGCTAAATAAACCACGAAAATGCGCCTAAATCAAGCTATTGCTGACGGGCAACCTTGACGGTGTGCCGCAGTCCGCGCCGCATACCCCATTAAATCCGTAGCGTGCGGCTCTTGAAACCGACCAACATCACTACCCAAAACAACCGTTTTCATTCGTGCCTAGACGAATCTATCTAATCCGATACTAAACCGATTCGGATTGCTATTTTGATATTACTTGGATATTCTCATATGGTACTTTGATAGACAAGTAAAAATGAAGAGTGGATCAAACTCACTGCTGTCGCATTATTTTGATTTGGTTAATTTTTGAAGTCATAATTTGAAAAATAGTTACTTTAAAATGTACTTAGTAATGTTATTCCACTATCTGGAACGAGCTAGACGTTTCATCGAATTTGTTAGACTATTCGCCGTAGGTCGTACCGCATCGTTGGCGACCGGTCGGCAGTGCGTAATGTTCCCAAGCCGCGCCGGTTTCGGCAAGAAAGTTTCGGTTCACAAACACTCCGCTGCCGTCATAACGTCGATCCGACACGCTCCGATTACTCGGACATTTTCTCATGACTATCCGTTCATTTTGTAGATAGACATTCAAAATAATATAAGTACCTACTCACCGGTAATGGTTAATTCTGTTCAAACAATACTCATGTCCATGATGTGCCGTGAAGGAAAGAATAACAGTGGTTCGTGCATTTATTTTCCCACGCGAACTGTGAACGAGGGCAATGGTGTATTTTGTATGTAGGTAGGTGAGTACCTCAAATCTATAGCAACCGTCACTACATACCTACTTTTTAATATTTGAACGCTCAGTACCACAATATTTGAAGTATCAGTAGTAACGTTGAGCGTCTGCAGTGCACGCACCGCGTCAGCCGCGCGGACAGCTGGTGCGAAGGCCGCACCGCTCGGGGCCACCAGGTGCGCCCGTTCACACGGACCATTGCAATATTTGTCTCTCAGTATTGTTCGGCCGCGCTGCTTTTTCTGCGAAACTCGTATGATAATATATCGACAAATCTAAGCACACGATGAAGTTCTGCAATCAAATTGGATTCGGCAAACCAGTTCCGAAATGAAGAGTTGGTACATACATGCCAAAAACTAGTGGCCGTTTTGAGGTATTGCATAATTTGGGACGTCAACAACACTGTTTGTTTACATTTCTTGTCAATGGCAATGTCACAATATTTGCCGGATCTCACGGACCACGGTACGCTAATTAGTGTCGATAAAGTATATAGAGATGGGACACAATCTAATATTTTAACACTTCAACTTTTGGTTTGGTACAAGTACGGTCTTTACTGCCTTTGATCATGTCCTACAAGGTATCCCTTTCCTTTTTTTATTTAGGTGCTTTTATTATGAATTCGTCGCGTGCATCGTTTTATAAAGACAGGCTTCTTAACCAATAATCGATTTCATTGGAGACATCCCTGAGAGGAGTTAACATTGACTGAAGTCGTCGAACGTTGGTGCGATGAACAGGGTGGTGGATAGCACTAGGGTCCTTTATCCCTGTTCCGCTGCTCGGCGAGCCGTGCGTGTGTGCCGAGAGGCAACCTTGACCGCGCCGCGTTCAGCGCCGCCCCGCGCCCGGCTCCGCAGCCGTGCACTGGGATTCACTTAGCGCCCGACTAATTGTTATAAACTGACCTCGACTTACCAACACTTACCGGACACATGATAATAGCATTGTTTGAGCAACGTCAACGCTCCACGTAATATTTTGCAGGTACATTTCCACGCCCACTCCATCGCTAACATGCTAGTTGTATTGTTTTCCTTCGCGAAAACAATACATCAATATTATAATTGTCCTAGAGTGCTGTGTAAAGGTGTTTATAACTTATGAATTCTATCCGTGTAGATATGTACGAGTAGGTACGTGTCGTGTAGACCAGTAACTGAGCTATTGAGAGGATGTGTGAATATGTGTAATATTTACAATATTGAACACCAGTTCGGCTAAGGTTACTGATATTTGGTAGAAATACAGACCAGATCTCTGGTCTGTGGGTAGAAATTACCAGTCAAAGGCTTGCGTATAACCACAAACCAGATTGACATTCAACAGCCACACTGCGAACACCTGCAGAAAGGCGTTGAATGTCTACAAACAGTTGGCAAGGGCCGCCAAAACTAGCTGGGGCCTCCACCCAGAAGTCATCCGGGTGATTTACACAGCCACTGTTGAGCCCCTCATCCTGTATGCCGCTAGTGCCTGGTCGCCGTCGACAAACAAGATCACTATACAGAAGCAGCTGAACACTGTCCAGAGAGGCTTTGCGCTAAAGATGTGCAAAGCCTACAAAACGGTGTCCCTGAACGCGTCACTCGCTCTGACCGGGTTACTACCCCTCGACATTCGCATACGCGAAGCGGCCTCCCTTTACAAGGCCAAGAGGGGAGTACCTCGACCAGAGCTGAGAGACGTCGAGGTAGAAAGCAGACTGGCGTACACGAGTACTCCGCATCCCGCGAAACATATGGACCTCAAGTTCATAAGCCTGATGGACCAGCGAGACGTGACCATCAACGTATGCAGCGCAGTACGAATCTATACAGATGGCAGCAAGATTGAAGGCAAGGTCGGCGCCTCACTATCCGTATGGAATAGTGAAATGGAGACCAAGTCGCTCAAACTCAAGCTGTCATCTTACTGCACGGTCTACCAGGCTGAACTTTTGGCTATATGCAGAGCCACGAAATTCGCGTTAGAGAGTGGAAGCGCCAGTTTTGCTATCATCAGCGACTCGCGTTCGGCACTCGAGACAGTGGTCAACGCACTCTCTCATCATCCGCTAGCCGCCGAGGCGCGGGACAACATCGCCCGCTGTAGACTCCAAAACAAGGACGTTTCCTTGTTTTGGATAAAAGCACACGCGGGGCTGGCGGGTAATGAGAGAGCAGACGAGCTGGCTAAACAAGCAGCGCTGCACGTTAGGTCCAAACCTGTGTACGACAAATGTCCGGTTTCATTCGTCAAGCAACAAATCCGCTCGGAATCGCTTGACGAATGGAATCGTAGGTACCAGACTGGCACCACTGCATCCACGACCAAAATGTTTTTCCCTGACCTTCTGGTAGCGTACAGGACGATTAGAGAGATCGTGCCCACTGCCGTGCTCACACAGGTTCTGACGGGGCACGGTGGGTTCTCTGGGTACTTGAACCGTTTCAAGCGCAAGGAGGACCCATCATGCATCTGCGAACCGGGTGTCAGCGAGACAGTGGAGCACATCTTGCTTCATTGCCCTGTGTTTGCGCGCCGAAGGCATGATGTTGAGATGACCTTAGGCGTAGCCTTAGTTTTATCCAGCCTAAGTAAGCTCGTCATGGACAAGGATAGACGTGATACCCTACTAGGCTATTGCGTGGAGGTGGCGACCAGAGTCATTGATAGAAATAAAACCTAAGCAGAAAGAGGCCAGCTGCCAACTTATTTGTCAATAAGCGACCAACAGCCGCCTACACTACACTGCGCATCAATGGCTCTGGTTGCCGGATCCGCGCAATGGATAGTAGGGAAACTCCGTTATTTTATTTTTATCATGTTTTATATGCTGTTTATTATCCTTGTCCATAGCCTTTTGCTATTTTATTGTCTTTTTATATTGTTAATTTTAAGACGGGTTTACTTGCTTTTTTTGTCATCATGTATTTTATGACTTTTACTTGACATTGACTTTTCATTGATTTTCAATAAAAATAATCCAGGCTGGAGAAATTATTTTACACACATTAAACTTAAGGCTAATTTTAAGAACTCTGACCCCCACATCAGAGGTGAGCACGCGGGCCGGGCCGATAGAGGTCCGGATAAAAAAAAAAAAAAAAAAAAAAAAAAAAAAAAAAAAAAAAAAAAAAAAAAAAACCACAAACCAGATACCCTATAGACCTCGCAATGGCGACCTCCGCGTTCGCCAAGCATTAGGACTAGAAGTGCCTATAGGCGGGCGCGCCCCCATTCGTCGCCTCACACCGCGGGCCGAGAGTCATACGGCTAACATCGTACCATTAAATTTTCTAAAATTAAAATTACCTGTGATAATGCCGTGTTGTTCAATAAATTTATGTGAAAAACGTTGCACGACATCGAACTTCAAAAATTATGCCATTTCATTTCACTGGGAAGTTATTATTGATTTAAAAATTTATGTAAAACAAAATTACAAAGAACACTCTGTAAGTCACCCGTTGATGTCTAATTTCAAATCTCTTTCTTTCGTATGAATAGTCACATAATGCTGTCTCGCACTATCACCGGCACGCGTATGGCTAGAGATGAGACGGTGTGACAAACATTATATCGAAAAATAAATCGATAAAAATAATTTAAAATATGATTTATTTTAACTTAATGATTTATTGACATAACTTTAAATATAATTTTATTTATTTATTATAGATTATGATTTATTCATTAATGTGCACGTGAAGAGAGAACATGAATCTGTCTGTTTGGTATTAAGCTATCGAAATAAGTAGCTGAATAAATAATAATATTATTTATTGAACGAGACTGCCAAATAGTTCATTTAGAGTTAGTTTTTAGGATTCCGTATTTATTTATAGGTTCCAACGTGTCCAATAACAAAAGAAAAATGGACAATAGCTATTTATTCACGTCTTGCCACGCAGTATACTTTATTTTCATTTCACGGATCATTTTCAATCCCTGTAATATACGTAAATAGTTGCTGTTTAGAAATTGTTTTTAACCGACTTCAAAAAGGAGGAGGTTCTCAATTCGACGATGTTTTTTTTTTTTATGTATGTTACCGCACAACTCCGGCGCCTGTCGACCGATTTCAAAATTTTTTTTGAGGTTTGCTAGGGAATTCTTCAAGGTTAGTCCCATTTCCAAAATATTATCAGAAATCTAACCCCTTGGGGGTGAAATGGGGGGTCACATAATTCGATGTCAAAAGTTATCGATGAAGAGATGTGCCTCATCTCTAGCAAACATGCACTCGACGTCATAACTTTGAATGAACCAATCAAAATGCGCTGTCTTCCCCTCTGCCCCGCTGTGTATTGACGATTGCAATCTCACCCAAAAGTGTATTAATACTACGTCTATAGGGGTATATGGTCTGTGTGTATAACGTATTTCGCGAACGAATGACTGCGGTACGCCGACGCCCGCGCCCCGCGCCCTGCGCCGGAGGTGGGGGGGGGGGGGGGGGGGGGGGGGGGTTTGTGGCGCCGCGCCGATAGGAGGGCATCGAGAAGTGAAAGTACGTTATAGCAATCACAATAACAACGGTAAGTAAGTATTCTGCATGTGCGCACCAGCCGGGTCATTGACAACGTAACGTGTCCCCGGGACGACGACGATACCGCGACCATAAATATTGCATTATTATTAAATTTGATAAAAACATCCAAGTATGTGTAGTGTACGTAATACGTATGATACCTTCTCGTACCTACCCCATGCATTCATCTAACGCCGGGCAGTCCACAAATTGTTTTCACAATATACTTGTTCACAGAATTATTTTTATTGAGACAAATAATTTCAAAGCAACATTAATTCTTTAACTAATTAATGCAAAGCGCCATATTATCGTCGCGAACAGCTCAACAACGTCTTACACATTTTCCGGTTGTACGGAATAATTTTAAAACCAAGTGCCCCTAAATATTAGGGTTCATGATTTCTCGAGCTTTTCAATTTCTCGGGTCTCGAGACGTACGTTTTCTCATATTATTTGGTTCCAATAACGTCAACAAATTCAGTAGTTTTCCTCTCAAATAAAAGTTTGGGGGGTATCAAATAAATTATAAAACTTTTATTGATTATATTCAAAAACCTTAATCTTATGAATAAGCTAATTAACTTCACATACAGAAATAATATTATTCAGACTCATAGTTATATTGAACCCTATACCGGATAGTAATTCGGTATCCGGCCGGATACCGGATAGTAAAATTCAGAATTCAATATTCAAAATACAAAACAAAAAAATCTAAATTAGAGATGAAACGGATATTCGGTAACTATTCGGTGTCGTTTTTACTATCCGGCCGAATACCGGATAGTAATTCAGTATCCGGCCAGATAGTACCTTCAAACTTCAGAATTCAGGATTCAAAAGTCAAAATTCAAAATAGAGATGAAACGGATATCCGGTATCCGGCCTATCCGGTGTTGTTTTCACTATCCGGCCGAACACCGGATAGCAATTTAGTATCCAGCCGGATACCGGATAGTAATTCAGTATCCGGCCGAGTACCGGATAGTAATTTAGTATCCGGCCGGATTCTCGGCTCGAGAATTCCCGGTAATGAACCGTACTAAATACCCAACCAACAGTCGTAGGCAAAAAGTTTCCCCGAATTTGGAACTCAGTGTTACAAATAAAAAATAATAAATTACGATGTATTTATAATACCCGTGGGATTTCCATTTGGGAATACTCCAGTATCGAGGGATTCCCGTATCACTGACCAGCGATTAGATTACCAACGTACTGGAAAAATACAACATAGCTATGCTTGCTTTCCCTGGGAATTTAGATTTTTATTTGGAGTACACGTTTAATTTATATTTAGTTATCCTAAAGGCTCGGCACTTTGTGTGGATGAGATCTGCGGGCCATCCATTGGTGTTTATGCTTCCCGGCTAGGTCTCAATCTCTATAGAAATGCGGCGAGATAAACTATAACAGTTAAAGCCTCATAATGTTTAAAATACATTAAAAAGCTATAGATAATTTTTAATACCGTGTCTTCATTATTTCTCGCTATTGCAATCCCACTGGCGTTTAGTCCGTCAAATGAGACACTTGCCTGCCTCTATTGCACAAAATCGCTATCTTTTAATCGACTATTTAATATTTTTTGTTAATCTCATAACCCGGAATGTGTATTTTACCTACAAAATAAATAAACAAAATAAATTTGGAATATCTCACATTTTGTGATGTTTACCGCCGGCCGGTCGTGCTATCGCCCTGTAGGCTTAGCATGACCTTGTGGTCATAAGTTTTATCTCTTTCAACTGTCAGATTTGTCAAGAAAATGACGTCACTTCGAGCATTTTGTCCTGGAAATGGCTGGAGATGGAGGCCAGTCTAACGTCAGTCGTAGCCGTCAGTCATATTTGCAAGCTATTGCAAAACTATTTCTCAATATGAGACGCCGTCTGTTGATTTGAATTTTCATCGTATGGACAATATACATAAACGTTTCGTAAGAAAGTATCAACATGTCAACTATTATACACACGTGTGATTAACTTGGAACTTGGCATATGTACTTCTAATGAATACACTGTCTTCCTGAATGATGATTGAAGGCATCATACCAAAGCAATTATTTCTATAACCATCTGTGGTTTAGAATAATCCCTTCATTGTAAATGGGAGTAGACGCACCTTACTGTACTACCTTCCTAAGCGTAAAGACTATATTTGTATTTAATATTAGACTGCCGTGAGTATAATTCTTCTCTAGTATTGTGGCAAATGTGCTGTCTGCTCTCAAGGCATTGCAGCTCCTGAGAACGTATTACTCGCAATTATCATTTTGAAAAGAGTAACCATTGAGTTTCTTACCGGCTCTTCTCAGTGGAAGCAGCATTCCGAACCGGTGGTAGAATCTGACTATTTGTAAGTGATTTTTGGCCTACACGAATAAAAAATTGTTGATTTTGATTGTCACTTTACTGAAAAGTTCATGTGGTCCTTTGATTGTACGATTGCAGTATGTGCCTTAAAAAAATAATTTAATTGCCTCTTATTGTCTGGTCGATCTTTACTCTTCGGGTCTGCACCTAAATTGTCCGCTTGCTCAATCACTAAACTAATACGACAATGAAGTCAATAAACCCGCGCTTGTAAATTATGTGTCCATGCTAACTGTAAACACATAAGTGCAAGCTGGCAGCTGTCATGCAGGGGCCGGACGTGACAGCCGATGAACCGCGCACTGTTCGCACGACTGATAGCTATTCCGCGAACCGACGCAGCCGCGAGCGGCGACATGCGGGCCAAACGGCCGCTTTGTCATGCCCACCAAAAACGTGGTCAGCGATACCTACTGCTCGCGCTGCTTTATGTGGCTATGAAGTGTAAACATAGTAAAAGCGCTGATCTTCATACCTTCAAAACTCAGTGTGTGTGGCCGGGTATTTATTCTTTGAGACTACTAATCATATTTTACGTTTCGCTAGTTTGCATCACACGTAATCATTGTTAATCTCAAATCGTTAAAGTTAATATTTGTAAATTTTACGAAACTTCTGTCTTAAATTATCGATATTTCTGTCTTAACGATTATCGACATTTTACTAGTAGAGATGTTACCGTTTCACCGAGAGAAATTGAGGATTGATTTTTTAAACTGTAGCAGTTTCAGAGATTACAAAATAAATTGCGCCGGAAATAGAGTTCAGAAATAATAGATAAGGTAGAGGCAATGGTAACTAGAGCACGCGGGTCGAATTGCTCTATTTATAACGATAATAGATGCACTGTTTTAGCAGATACACAAATTTTACGAGCTCGAATGAGCATATAAAAATCAATAGATGCGTAGTCCGGTACTCGTTTAACTCCGGTTCCTAAAAAAATGTCTATGATACTTCCAAACGACATAATACAGGTTTTACTCAAGTGCACCGTTGCTATAGGTTCCTACACTAGTATAATAATTCAAATATTGCAACCCAGGAAGCTTATCATACTTATCCAATGATCGCTTGTTACGACACTTGTGGCGATATTGGAAATTCAATTATTTTCCGCGTTTGGTGACGCACTGCATGGCACGATGGTCTCGGCCGACCTTCGCACCGCATCGCGCGATGTGACGTACCCGGCACGCACACTAGGGTTATCGCCCATTGTAAGTGTTGACAAAAAAATATACGCTATTCGTTTTCAAGAGTTCCCTAACTGGAGTAACCCTAGCGAGCGCGCGCGCCGCGATATCGGTCATCAATCATCATTGCGCGTTGGAAATGTTAAGATAAAGCAAAGTACATCAAATCATTTAATTCGGCACCACTTGTTTTACCTTTAAATCACGCAGCTAGCATCCACATTCGGTGGTAAAGTTGTTTTTTCTCTAGTGTCTTATCAGATGTACGTAGAAATACCAATAATCCTTCATTAACGTCCGAAAGCGTTTTGCGAAAATATGCTTATTTGGTTTAGTAGTACCTCTTCACCTTGTCGTTGCTACAAGACATCTCACCGCTCGAGCGCTCTGAATATTAGATAGATACTCAAGAGATGTTATATCGACGTCCAAAGACAAAAATAATTGGTTTGTGTTGTGTGAGGTACAACATCTGGTAGACGCCTAGTATCACATCACCTGCACGGTCGACCGATGCATGGTAATAGTGCTCACGTCGCTTCACGGATTGTATGTTACTGTGTCAATCGCTTTGAAACTACGCGTCTGCGGAGGTCGAGAAACATAAAGGTTATTTTATTGCGGTTAGTTTATTAATCCATTGCGAATAAATTATCAAGGTCCCACGTTCAAGGCTTTACCTAATAACTTAGTCAACCTGTTAAAATGATAGTAGGTGTAATTAAATTGATTACTGACATAATTTGTTGATATATATTTTATGCTTAAATGTCATCGTATGACTAACATCAATTTTACGCTAACAAAGAAAACCTACTGCCGTAAGTATTGATGACTCGTTCGGCAATTGATTGTCTTTAAGGGTAAGTTACCGCTCGTAAAGCGTCGTTAACCGCGCTGTCGTCGCTGCGTGAGTCCCAATTGCCGCCGCAGTTTCGTAAGTCACGACAAAACATAATCACTAATTATTGTACGATCCAATTTCATTAATTAGGTGGTATTAATTAATCGGTCGTCGTTCTAGTCAACAATTTCCATTTAATTCGAACAAGAGTCATTAAACACTGACACAAGCTAGTTGCATTCTAAATGAAAGACACCGTGTGATGATTTTTCGTAGTCACCTCGAGTATCTACAGTATTTGGAGCCCTATCATGTTATGACCTACAAAGTTAAGGAGGCGGACGTCCTGAAATATGTAGAGCGATGGGACATAGAGCCACACCGGTACCGGTCGCGGCTTCTTATCGGATGGCATGTTCACAATTTCACACGGTTCGCACACCGATAGCAGTTGCACAGAGTGGGTTCCGTAGACCTTACTGCTGTTTTGCAAGCAGAGGCCGGTCCATGGCCGCGGCCCGCGTCTTTTGTAATGTTTCTCACATCATTTAGGTATCTACTATTTCGCGGGTTTTCAATATAAATTATATTTCTTGCTCCCCTAAACATAGGCCAATAAAGATTACATTGTGAAGGTAAATAATAGGTAGTTAGGCGCACTTAAAGTAAGTACAAATTTAAAGTAAGAATAATTGTAATATAAATTTTGTACCTACTCAAGCGGGACTAAAGACAAATATGTTATGTTGTATGTCAATCCCAGCAGCTCATCCTGTAGCCTACTCATAGGTAAAGTTTAGAAGACTACCAATTCAGATGGTTTGGGCATTACATAGATTTAGCAATAGGCATTAGTAGCATCCCGTACACTGGGGCGTCAACGAGTTTTGACGCATGGGCGCGTGCCCTATACAACAGAAATGTTATCTTTATGTATATTGATACAGAGTTTATTTTGCTATTGGCAAACGTTTTGACGCGCGAGTGTTAACGCCCCAGCGTGCGGGGGGCGTGATGGTTTCCATTTAGATGGCTCTAGTGAGCTCGTAGTTGGCACTCCTCCGGTAAAGCTGTAAAGGCCACCTCACGGCCAACAGCGTAGTCCATTAAAAAAAAAACCTAGTTGGCTACCAAGTAATGTATCTCTACATACTTATAAATTTGACATAATTAAATGGAAAGCGATTAAATTTGTAATGTTAGGTACACTTAATACTTATTAACTACTTAGATAAATCCTCGCGGGCAAGAATGCCCGCCTTGAACGTAAGGGGTGCAAGTTCAAATCCCAGGCCCGCACCTCTGCACGGGTGCTTCGGAAGGTACCTGTGTAAGGTGGCCCGTAGGGAGCCGGCACCATGTTGTCATGAATGTGGAGCTGAGGAGGACACTGCTCAGCATACACTCGAGCTATGCCCAGCCTGGGTGGGGCAGCGAAGTGTTCTCGTTGAAGAAGTGGGAAGGGATCTCTCATTGCCGACTGTGGTTCGTGCTATGGTTGGCAGTGAGAAGTCGTGGGAAGCCGTTCAGTCATTATGTGAGGAAGTGATGGTTATGAAGGAGGAAGCTGAGCGGGCACGGGAAAGAGACCCGCTCGCTGATCCACGTCGTCGCAGAAGGGCTGGAAGGAGGAGGCGGGCGGCGGCCGACCTTATGCCGCCATAGAGAGGGTGTGTGGGTGGTAGCGCTGGGTGACTGCCGCCATTGCACATCTTTTCGCCCTATAAGGTGGTGGCGCGTACCTTTGGTGTTTAGTACGCCTAAATATTTCCCCTACCATCCATCTGGTAGGGACCTTAGGAGTCGTGGTTGCAAAGGGCGGGGGCCCGGCGTGACATTAAAGCGACTCCGAGGAGGACGGCCGTGTGGAGGAGGTGTCTGCTCGCGCGGACAGCCGCTGGCGGGGTAACGGATGTGTGCGAAAGCGTTTTTAGTGGATATACGGCTTCGCTGGGACTTCCACATAATCCCTTCATCTCCCCCAAGATGAAGGGGTATCCATAAAGGATTTTCCCATGTTAAAAAAAAAAAAATGCCCGCACCTCTGAGATAATTTTCATGTGCGAATGTCATTTTCAACAATGATTACCACTTGCTGAACGGTGAAGGAAAACATCGTGAGGAAACCTGCGCGTCTATAGAAAGGCGTGTGAAGTTCACCAACCCGCACTGGGCCAGCGTGGTGGACTATGGCCCAAATCTCCCTCGTATTGAGGGGGAATGTGCCCGGTATAATGGCAATAGGCTCGCCCCCTATAACATTGGGACCAAAATACATCGGCGAAGTGTGGGCGCACTACAGTGCACCTCTGCCTACCCCTTCGGGGAATACAGGCATGATGATAATGATGAGGATGATAAATCTCCCTGTGTATTATTGTCATTGCAATTTCCATTTCTCTTTCAACAATGTCATTGATTAAATACACATAATTGACCTTTCTATCTTCGTATTGTAGACACGTGTTGCGTAGACAGAGTAGCGGCGGATGGGTCAGCGACCGGTCACCGTGTGCGGCTGCAACGTGATTAGTTTGACAACACCGGTTGCTAATGAGCCAGTAAATAAACTGCAACTGATTAATTTGTATTCCCGCCGTGCGCGCGCGCACCCACCGCAGTAACTAACCCTGTGGGTCACCGGACTCCGCGTTGCCGACAATAGTCGTGGGGGCGTGGGCGATGGGATGAATCAACAGCTCATGTATCTACTTAGTGAAGACAAATCTTCAAGTAACGAGAATACTCATTCCTTAAAGGCCGGCAACGCACTTGCGATGCCCCTGGTGTTGCAGGTGTCCATGGGCGGCGTTGATCACTTACCATCAGGTGAAACGTCTGCTCGTTTGCCTCCCTATCTC
The DNA here is from genome assembly GCA_914767695.1 of Ptilodon capucinus. Classification (NCBI taxonomy): domain Eukaryota; kingdom Metazoa; phylum Arthropoda; class Insecta; order Lepidoptera; family Notodontidae; genus Ptilodon; species Ptilodon capucinus. Next base: position 178,540 of record OU611813.1, on the reverse strand, counting down.
ATAAAAAAAAAATGTTCGCCATGATTTGGGCGATTATCTATCTACTTAGTTATTGTGGCTTTGTTCGAATTCATCCTCGTGGTATTTTTTCTGCCTTGGAATGCTTGTAGTTAATGTGTTTTGAGGTGAAATACAGAAAAACAGGATGCGACCTCCTATTGTTTTGTTTGCCAGTGTCGAAATGAGGGCGACCAGTAGAGCGCGCGGGGCGGTAGCGCTGTGCGACGACTCGCTACCGTACTCCGGTACGTACCGACGGAGGCTGGTGCAGTGTATCTATCAATTCATATACCGTGCTATGATCCTAGGTAGATAAAAATAGTTACTGGGTTTCATAATAAGCCTGGTCTCGGGAGTGGTGATTGTGGCTTAGTATAATTCGGTCGCCGCACACATACGGCACACTGAACAATCCAGGGCACCATCGAAAGCGTGTACACACACACTCACACTAAACGCGTATTATATGTATAGCACGTTAATTTGTATTATTTAATGTATTGCCTTCAAGGATTGCTACACCGATCCCAATTGACCCTTTTACGTAACGTGCGCCTGCGCAGCGTCCATTACTTTTATTGCTGCACCGCGAAAACTTTGCTGTAAGTAAATACGTGTTATTTCACGTTGTTGTTACATCTGGCCTCTTTCTTCAGTAAACTTGATAAAAAAATGTGAGATTAGAAAAGAAACTAGGCTATTAAAAATCAATGTATATTTTTAAAAATAATAATTATAATTTCATATTTTAACAGTGAGTAGTAAGGTACAAGATTTGTTACCAATAGTGATAGGTAGGTCATCATCAGGCATTAAAAAAATACTATCTTTGTAATTAGTATCATATTTTTTAACACGAACGAACGAATCACAAATCTTTTTAAATATACGCCAATTGATTAGTAAAGTATTTAGATCATAATGTTGAATTGCGTGACCTTCGCGGCGAAGCAACACGGCTCGACACGTTAACGGAATATAAATATTGAGCCGCGGCACGAGCCGTGGCACGAGCCGTTGCATCTTGACCAACATCAGCGCGTGCGCATAATAATATGACTATTAGGTACATGTAGAGTGAATTTCGCCAACAACTTATGTCCAAAAACTGCAATAGGTATCCTCTCTGGGACCTGTTCAGATATGCGATTCGACAGATCATATTCAGTGTGTGTCAATATGAACCGCTGTGAGCTGACTTTCGTGTCCATTCTCAAAATAGGAAGCTATATATGTAAAATTCGCGTATTATTTTGAGTCTTCAATTGACGTCATCCAATTACAAATATTTGTAAAACTTGTAAGTAATATTTCTTGAATATCGTAGGTACACAGGGGTGCTACTCTTGAAAACGATAATCGATATATCGTGACATTTGTCGTGTCGAATCCTACTCTAAGTTCCATCGTTTTTAATGTCGTATCGATGACTGAACGAACGATACATAATCCGATATATCGAGATTAACCCTACTCTTAGGTTTAAATGTCACACACGAATATTCGAATTTGACAACGAACAACATGTGATTTTTGCGATAATCTCAACGACACCTCTTAGGACGTCGTCGGCATTATCGTGTAGTGAATTTCGTATCCTATTAATATAAAATATTATTCAAATTCGTCAAAATATTATAAAAGTAAGTGATATACGGAATAAAACAGTTTATTTATTTAAAAACGACACACCAACAGTATAAGTACCTATTAACAATTGGGTAAGAAAAAATATTTAATAAAAACTGTTGCACGATGTGATTATTTATAATTTTTATATATCAAGTGTAGCCATGAGCTCTCCTGCTAATTTCTGTTAACGTTTTCAGAAGTTTACAATGTCAAGACTTTTACTATCTTTGGAAGCCTTATGATCGTAGATAGAGAAGACTGTAGTTAAAGCGAAACGGCGATATACAAAAAACAGCGAGCGTGAAAGAGCTTATGTATCTTAGATTCTCAATCTATTTTTGTTACAGAGAGGCCCCACAGATTAAAAAATGAGGCTATATAGAATATTCAGGTTTTCAACAAACTTTGCATTTATTATTCGTATCATTCACTCCGAACATAGTCTATGGATACGATAAACGACAAGGAATTCGAACATTTGTTAGAGTAGGGTAAGGTCGATATATTCGAAGTAATGTCGTGTCGTTTCGAATGTATTGTTGTCGATTTCAAGAGTAGCACCCCTGGCACGGAAGGAACACCACCGACTACCAAAACAACAACGTAGTGGTTGATTTAGTTCGGCGGCTTCCAGTGTATTATAATAGGCATAAGCGTGTTCCTATTTTCAGTAAAGTGACAGGAATTCATTAATTTATTGCTTCTCTAAAGAAATCCCGGGATAGGTATTTGGATAGTGGCCAGCTAGCGTCACGCAGCTCGCCTAGCGTCATTGCTTATTAAATAATCTGCATAAAATCTTGCATAGGTACGTCCTTATACTTACCTTTTTTTAACGTCGGAAAATCCTTAATGGATACCCAGCCACCTCGGGGGAAGTAACAGGGTTATATGGGAGTCCCGGCAGAAGGCCGTATACGCACTAAAAACCGACGGTGTACCATCTCCCGCTTATATCGGGGCGCCACGTGATCGCTTTCGCATGCACCGCGGTCCTTATAATTACCTAAATAGAGTATGCCTCATAAAAACTTGTTCTCGATACTTGTAGGTAAGTAGGTAGTAGGTAATTATATATGTCTTTTAGTTTGGTACCCGACACGTAACGCCACTGGTCTCGTTATTAGTTACGAAACGTACAATTTAATATCGTCACACAGTAACGGTCTGATATTGTTTATTATACAATTTGTTACTTTTTGGGTCGTGTATCCATTTCGTGAATTTTGCATGCAAATCGTCCATTGTATGTACCGTACGTACATTGATGTCTCGTAAGCTTCACATAGAGGTGATAACATTGTAATGTAGCAGCGTTGCACGTATCCTACTGCACCATGGGGCCGCTACACATGTACATGGTAACGAATGAGAGAGAAGAAGTGAGTCAAAGCGGGTCGCGTTGTGCAAGTGTAGTGTGCAGCGCGCCGACTGCTGCGCAATCTTATCCCAACCACGATCCATGATCTAGGTGAAACCATATTGAGTTAAGGTCACTGTGACTTACCACGTCTTGCGGATAGACAACTTGCAGCGCTGACATCGCGACTAATATAACTGACCATCACTTCCACGTATGCAGTATTAAAACAATCAGCCATTTGAGTTTAATTAGGCATTAAGAAAAACTCAATATTTGTACGCCATTCAAATGGCAATCATGAACAGTACTATTGTTTAATTATAACATCTTGCATGCAATTGTTTGTATGTATACTCATGATTACAAATAAATTTTTACTTACTTACTTTAATTTGAAGTTGTTAGTCCCGCCCTTCTGTCCACACTTGTTGTTGTTGCCGGCCGGCCGGACGCGCAACAGGTTTTCGCCGTTCCCCCACATTACATCATTCATATCTCCCACCTACTACCCCTCCTATTCCATATAAACTGATCAATTTCTCCTTACGTTGGTAGGTGGTTGGTTGGTGATTGGTTGCTTGAGTAATTAAATTGCTTGTCAGCTCAATCTAGCAGTATCCATCGGTTTCAATAACCGTGACAAATTGTACTTTATTAGTGTATATTTGAATATTATTACCATTTGTGTTAATGTGAGTTAACCGGTAGTTAGTGCGCTAGTACTCACATACATTATGTCACTGTGTTTTTCCTGATATGTACCGTGATATCGTCATCGGTCAGTTGCCACACGCATGTTGCGTACAACTTGACGACCACCATCGTCAAAATGTCCTTATGACGCAATCAATTAACACTGTTGTAGGTTTTATCAACCGCTCGTTGATCTTCAATATATTTTCTCTTAACGTTATTTATTGCCTGCGTGCTAGTCTTTCTGTGGCAGTCGGTTACTTACTAATGAACTCGGGACAATCTTCATTTGAAATAATCAATAAGCAATACAGTACCAATATCGTTGACTAACACGTGGCAGCTCCGAATATCATATAATGACATCACTATCAGCTTGTAATCTCTAATTGAGTAGGTAATTAGTCGTTCGTAGCCCGCAACTCATTATCTTATCAGGTTGGCAGAAAAAGTCGAGCTATTGTGATCCTGTAATGTTTTTATTATTTGGCTTTGTCGCGACGAATTATTGATTTCATTTTTTTTTTTTTTTATGTGATAGGGAGGCAAACGAGCAGACGTTTCACCTGATGGTAAGTGATCAACGCCGCCCATGGACACGTGCAACACCAGGGGCATCGCAAGTGCGTTGCCGGCCTTTAAGGAATGAGTATGCTCGTTTCTTGAAGGTACCTTTGTCGTAACGGTCCGGGAACAAAAAAAATAAAAAAAATTATACACGTTAATGGTACTAACTATACTTTACGGACGGCCCTGTCAGTTAGGTGATCAGACTAGGCTGTCTTAGGGAAGAAGTTTGTATTGCGACCTCCTAACCTGTATATGGACCTTTTTTTTACATGGAAAAATCCTTTATGGATACCCTTTCATCTTGGGGGAGATGAAGGGATTATGTGGAAGTCCCAGCGAAGCCGTATATCCACTAAAAACCCATGGTGATCCAATCACCCGCCATATCGGAGGGGTCACGGGAACGCTTTCGCACACATCCGTTACCCCGCCAGCGGCTGTCCGCGCGAGCAGACACCTCATCCACACGGCGGCGTGGGTCACACCACGCCGCCATCCTCCTCGGAGTCGCTTTAATGTCACGCCGGGCCCCCGCCCTTTGCAACCACGACCCCTAAGGTCCCTACCAGATGGATGGTAGGGGAAATATTTAGGCGTACTTAACACCAAAGGTACGCGCCACCACCTTATAGGGCGAAAAGATGTGCAATGGCGGCAGTCACCCACACACCCTCTCTATGGCGGCATAAGGACCTGTACATGGACCTCTAATTGATCCTTTTGAAAATACCATGGAGTTTCTTGCTCTACCTTCTCCGTAGAAATCTCATTATGCTTCGTAAATAGGGTACCTAGTTTACTGTAGTTTGTATTAAGTAAGTAGTTACATGAAAATATTTTGTATTAGTATTATTGTAAACTTTTATATTATTATATCTGATCCAGATTTTGACTCATTTTCTTTCAAAATGAGCGTGATCTATAATATGCTAGAAGACTTGATGAAATTGTACTTAGTGGAGAAGTGGTGAAGTCTAGAGTTTAGAGCGACACCAGTAGGCGCGGCGTCGTGGGTGGGGCCGAGCTCTTACACTAGTCGACATCGATCGATCTGGTGCTCAGCTAGGAACTCAGGCCCAGTCCACGGCTCGGTGCTGGAGACTGGCGAGCCGTGCGTGTCGGGTGTCCCGGTACTCCAAACCCGCGGTGCCAGTCACCGTACTCATGAGCCTGCTCACGACCCATTTGTTTGTATACGCGTGCCGCGCGCGCGGGTCAAGGGAATATGGTGGTAACCTCATTTTGGAAATTAAATGTTGTTATGAGTTATAGTAGTCAAACTTTTTTATTATATTATATACCACCCGCCATCACGCATGTATTCCGAATAGGGGTAGCTTAGGCAATCACGTAGAGATGGTTTGCTTATACCAACCTTGGTTTAGCAATTCTCATACGATAGTAAAAATAACAGAATGAGGCCGTGTTTGTAGTATTGTATGTAAGCAAGCAGGAAGTCCCAAACTCGATTTGATCGAGATACTTATTTATCATTGAAAATTAAAAAAAACAAGGAGCCAAGGTTGTTCGACAAACGATTTACGAGTCGCCGATCATTTTATACATTTAAAACGATTTGTCGTCACCTTGACTCGACTGGCTTTTTTATGTGTAGGTAGGTAGTGTAGTGGTACCTTTTAAGTCTGTATCATACACGCATTTGTCTGATCTGTGTGTGGTGTAGGCTTACGGTGGCAAGTAAACACGACCAAAAGATGACTATGACTGCACTTAGTTGTTACAAATAGTTGTCAGGTACCTAGGTATGCTAGGAGTCGTGCGCGGGCGGAGCGGCGCGGCGGGTGCGGTGAAAGTGCGCTTACTCCGCGGCCGGGCGCTGCTTCTCGTTTAGTGCGCCGTGCACGTCACGAACACGACACACATTGTTTTTCATTGTTATGCTTCTCATCCACGTTAAAATGTACTGAGTAATTTCATATTTAACAGTTTCATTATCTACTTGTAGATAGGTAGGTAGGTAGGTATGACTCTTAAATATAAATGTTTTATGTTTGCTTGATCGTTCCTTACCTATCAAAGTTAACCGTGATAGGTATTTTGCTAGTATTATTACGTCATAATAGCCAACCACATAAAAAAAGATAACGTAAACAAACATACCTACTCCACTATTGACCTTGCAAACACGCGCTATATCTACTTATTTAATGGCGAACCCAATGTTATCGGAACTCAAAACAGACATGGATGTACTCTTCTAGATGGGTTCGGTTAGGCACGACCTGCCCAGGCCTGGATGAGTACTCATCGTGATTGTTACAATCTCACGATGCAGCAAGAGGTACCTACTGGGAGGCCTAAATTGAGCCACCAGTTCCGTGTGGAAAGTGCCGCCGCCGCGGGCCGCGCAGGTCGGCTGGCGACGGCAACGCGTGCGCACGCCACGCAACGCAACGCGTGCCAGTTGTGCCACATTGGTTCTTAACAATGGTCGAAGGCGCTTTTTTTTTTTGAAGGACTTACACTGTTGGCCGTGAGGTGGCCTTTACAGCTTTACCGGAGGAGTGGCGAGCGCAGAGTGCACTCCAACCAAGGCCTTAAGGGCGGAAAGGGGTGGCAACTAGCTCAAGGGCGCCACAGAGGGCATGACCTCGGCTTGGGCAGTTACCGTGAGGGGAGAGGTAGTGACTGCGCTCCTAGGTGCAAAGATGCACCTACGAGCGGAAGAGCGGGTTCCTCGACCTCGCCGGCGGTATCGGTGTCTGTTTGAGGCTGGTGTAGATGTGTTGGTGGCCCTCTCAACGCCCGGGTCGAGGAGGGCGGTGATCGTGTCGGGAGGATCAATCAACACGTGCCGCGGACGGCGGCGACGAGATGATGATGTGTGCGCGGGGTCTGGCTCGTAATTGCCGGCGGCGACAATTAGAGGATTTAAATGCGACGTGGATTTTTTAAAATAGCGTTCGGACGCTATTTTTAAGTGTCTTCGAATTGAGAAGAGGCCAAGGTCGGAATGAAGATCTTCGTTCCGTATGTACCACGGGGCACCTACTGCCCTACGGAGAAACCGGGACTGGTCGAAGGCGCAATTTTCCCACAACAACTTAAAACAATTACACGCCTGCAGCTATATGCTCTCCAAAGAGGAATCGTAAATAACGGAAAGCTGATTAATTCTAGTAAATACTAAAACTTCACCTACTGTGTCTCTCTGTGACAGTTGAAAGAGATTGTCTACGCGGTCGGTCATGCTAAGCCTACTGGAAGAGATTTGCCCACCGATGCCGGGATGCTATATCGAGGGATAAAGGCGCTGTATGCCATGGAACATGTTCTAGCATATCGAAATAACATGTGAATTGTGAACAATCCAAAAGTAATTAGCATAATATTTGTTACCAAGTGCATTGATGATTTTGTTTGTAAATGTGTGTCTGGCAGTTGGCTAGAAATGAAATTTGGCTAAGCCAATAAATTGTAAGTCACGTAAATTGACATACGTACTTACTTGTGTCGGTAATGAAGAATGTGTTCCATAGTAGGTACAATACCTACTGTGTCAGTGCCAAGCCTGCAATTTTGCTGCATTCGTGAAATAAATCGAGTGCTCTTTTTATTTACTTTCTATTTGGCTTTGATATATTTGAATGTAGTATTTAAAAGTATAAAACAATGTGGAATTTTCAATATGAGGTGTTTTTCGTGCGTCATGGAGAGGTACACCAAATTCTGGCACTGCGCCCGAGCAGCGCGCGCGTCGGCCGCGCTGTCGGGAAAACGATCCACGCTGTGCAATCGTAACGCATACTCTTCCCTTTACATTTGTGTCAGTCAGATCCCATGTAACACTACTGCGGCCTCAGTACGCCTGCCAAGATGTTTTCTCACGAGTGCCTAAAACATCTTGTCAACTTGCGTTCCCATATCTTCCAATGGGTTCCAAGATGTTTATAGTTAGACAGCTGGATAAAATTTTCTCACAGTTTAAGATCGTTCGTTCATTGAAATGACAAATAGAGTGAGACGGAGCTTTACAAAGAAATAAGATGTCGCATACACATCTTAGAATATGTTAGATTGTTTATGCACAGAAAAAAATATATTTGTGCATTGCTTCTTTTATCATTTGGTCGGTGGTATTATGCTTAAAATTTATTTCTTGGGCACTATACTATTTTTATTTGCCAATTGAAATAACTTTAAATTGTAAAACAGCAAAAAACACGCAAAGTATGATGCCAAACAAAACCTAACTTCAAACCTACATATTTTTTGTATAATATGGATTTTAAATCATGTGGAAAAGGATTTTCGGAAGAAAATAAAACAGACAGAAATGTGTCAACACTTTTTTGTTGTTGTTTGTCGAACACGAAAATAAATTTACGTGTTCGTTTTCTGCAGAATTTTGCATGTAGTCCGCTTGATATTGGCGAAGGATGGAGTAAAAGTAAAAGTAAAAAAACTATTATTTGTTATAATAGTGTATAAAATGCTATTTTATGTACTTCTTACAGCCTAATTATTTTCTCATCACCGGCCTTCGACCGTGACAAATTTCTTTACGTTGACCTGTCAAATTCTTGTCTCTATGTGTACATTTTGGTAACCCATGCTAGCACTTAAGATAAAACATCTTAGGCATACGTCAACCACGTTCTATTTAACTGTCAAACCAATTTTATATTTTTATCCAGCACGCCATGCTGGCTAATAAGACGTAACGATTTTGCCACAAAAATGACGTCAAGATCCTTGAGAAAATGTCTTATCTTGGCGGGCGTACTGAGACCGCTGATGCTTGCTCGCCATTTTCTCATCTTGGATCGTTCTGTCAAGTCAACCTTGAACTCATCACCACCGGTTTAACGCTAAGTTATTGCATAATATTGACTCTACAATTATTAAGCAAGCAGGTTTTCTCGTATAATCGTAGATCTTCCATGATAGTGTGATAAGTATGAAGTATATTTCCAATTAGTTTACCCAAAACATTTGTTTTCTTATATTATTCGCACTTAAATGATTATTACAATCAGATATATACGTTACCTTCGGTCTGCTCGAGACTCTGTATCATGTGGGCGAATAGATATCTGTACGGGTGCGAAAGAGAAATCCGTAACCCGTCTCTATCTCGTGGAAGTGAGCGCGGGCGATGGCGGGCTGAGGAGGCGCGGGCGCACCGCCCGCCGCCGTCGCGTCGCACTCTTGACGAATTATTATAGCGTCCAGTCGTCGCCGTGATGTGCCACGCAGTAGTTCTCGGAGTTTTGTTTTCACTGCCGTCTTACCTGTACTCGGCGGTTCCATTCAGGTGAGCATCCCGCCGAAGCCGCGCCGCCCGGCGCGTCGCCCGCTAGCCGCGCCGTGGAGCCGCCGCGTGCTCTAGTGCCGTGTGCCGGTATGTGGACGCCCCAATATATTGTGTATGCGGTCTCGTGAAACCTATGTCTCATCTCTGTGCCCGTGAACCCTACTAAAATGTACATACCTCGAAGGCGTGCGTGGTCTGTTTCATGACTAAGGTCCGATTAATAGTAAAAAATATTCCCCTTATGGTCTTTACATCGTAACGCAGGGATAAATCGTCGGGAACGGTTACTCACACTGGTTTACCACTTTCGCGTTAGGTACGTTAATGGTTTTATAATGAATCACTTTACGTGAAACGCATACGAATTGTCATATTAAGTATTGCGGTCACGAGCGATGGACACCGACCGCGGTGCTGCATTTGTGGGGCCCGTCATTGAACCTATTGGTTTCCTTCTAAGCGCGTGTCGATCCAGTGTTCACTGCGAAGTACCCACCTAACGAGCCCGCTGCCACTTTAGTGCTAGCTTCGAAGGACATGACATTTACGCAAGTGTGGATATACATTCTCTTGTGACGTACCTACGTAATGGACGGATGTTTGGAGGTTCTGATGCTGTGGCTCTCCGTGTTCGTCGACACCGTCTTGGGGAAGTTAGTACACTTGTGTGACTAATATTATATAATTTGACATTGACTCTTGACGTTACCCTCACGGCTCGCCCTTGCATGTAGAGCGTAATGTGATAGTTTCATATCTGTTATCGAGTAGGATGTCGAGAACATCTAAATTAAATGAATAGCAACTGTCTAGCACACGTTAATGGGACGATTAACTTTTACACTGACCTGAGGAAAATCAGCTTCCGTCGTTGTAATGTTGATGCGCCAGTGATCAGGGCCGCAAGCCTAATTCGGGCCAAAGCATATTTCGCCATCGATCACCTCGTACCGATGCAAATGGAAGGTCACAATGAGGCTTTCGCATCGGTCACTGTAAAATTAAATTTTAAATGCACATTGTTTCTGACCAACAATGCAACCCATCTGTTGATCGACCCTAACGTTAATGACACGATTATTTGTGTCTACCAGTAAGAAAACCAATATCTAGTGAATATGGTGATGTATCGCCTGCCTCCTACGTAGTTTGTGCCTACGAAGCAGTCAGTGGACTCTCATAGTAAACTGTATCTGAGTACTTTCGGCATCGTTTCCATTCTGGAAAGTTGTATTTACATAATATCAAGGTTATAAGTGCTCGTATGATAACTCTGTACGAATGTACTGTGTGTTATTTCATGCAAGTCACGGTGTGTTTTGCGTGTCCGAGCGTATGCGCATTGTAGCCGTTGTAATTTGTAACCGAGCGCCACCAGAGACCGTTGGTGGGTAGGTACCTTGGAAGGTACTGTAGTGAGTAACTAGTGGCTCCCTCTAGTGAGACGTTATGATTTACGAAAAGGTTAAGCAAAGACATGGGTACCGCTTATTCAAATTTCCCAAAATCTAATATATCGTGAGGTTTAAAAACAAATGTAACTCCCTTGTGATGTTATGCCTCATTGATATCCGTGTCGCGCTGCATAATCCCTGAGAGTTCCATACTGTTATCACCATCATGACGCAATATTCTTAGCACGCGCCGAATACCAAAAATCAACGACGTTATGGTGTTATCATCGGGCGCGAGTGTCGAGCGAGGTGCGGACACCGACCGGGGCGCGGGCGCGGGCGCGGCCGCTAGTCGCTACAGCTTTTAACCGAAATGATAATATTTGTGACATAAAGGCACTCGACGATGACAAAGAAGCAACAGCTAGCCACACATATAATCCTACATTTTTGTAGAACAAAAAAAATCTCCATTATATTTTGTTCTGTTTGTTTGTACCCAATAGATACTGTGTGTATTTTTTAGGTCTTCTTACATTATTAAATAGGACAAGGTGGAGCTTGCCAACTTCAAATTTAGTAATTTCTGTAGATAATAACCGATGACTATATATACAGGTCCTATTTGGATAGGCCAGTTTTTTTTAGGCATGTCACACGGTGTAAAAATGAAATAGATACTAGAGCTTACTTAATAAGTAAACGCTGTAAAATGTAGAGTAGGCTTCGTTTTTAATTTCAAACCATACGTCACTCGTTGTTAATGTAATCAAAGTTAAAACATGAAGCCGAGCGTCCATGAGTACGGTCACGCCGAGGGCGGCGGCTGCGGACCTCCGCTGCTGCGCCCCGCCCGCCCCGCCCGCTGCGGCCGCTCCGTGACCTCGCTCGCTCCGCCGCCGGCCGTTCTCTTCGCCCTATTATTGTTGTACTTACCTCTAAAAAATGTTCAAAACCATTTCGTGTTTTATGCCCGTTTACTAAAAAAACACTAGATGTTTCCTGCTCAGCCCGTTTAGTACACAGTTGTAGGCCAAAACGACTACGGCACTTTGAACGATGATATAGCGTCTGATTTTGTACCTTGCCGGCTGATATCGCCCGCGTGTCCTCAAGTCCCACACAAAACCTACGCACGTAATTATATGAATGTATTTGGTGTTATTTCAGGAAGGCGCGTCGCAAGGAGCGCGATGGCGAGCCGGCCGGAGACCCCAAGCTGTACCTGCAGGAGGCGCTGCTGGAGCGCAAGCTGCCCGAGCTGGACATGCGCCAGCTCGTCGACCTGCCCGACGGACTCGACTACAACGAGTGGCTCGCATCGCACAGTTAGTATTACTACCTACACCTGTACGATTGCGATATATCTACTTATGCGTTATTGCGTTCGACGGATGCGTGTGCCTGTGGCAACATTGCATCAACTGACTCTCACACACACCATTGGGCCGAAGAAGGGACAACCGAGAATCTTGGATTTCTTACATAATAACTTGCTAAGTCTCTACATTACAAGTTAGAAGAATCTAGAAGTACAATATTATGTCGATGTTACATAAATGATTGATCATTACAAAATAGTGTTGGTGGGTTGTATGTGTAATTGTTGTGAAAATAAAGTAATTTACTTGATACATGTACTTGATACATGTACTTGATACATGTACTTGATACATACATGATTATATATCTGCATTTTTTCATTTAGAATCAAATTAAGATTAATGTAGGTAGGTAAGTATATATCTTCATTCCGACCTTGGCCTCTTCTCAATTCGTAAACACTTAAAAATTGCGTCCGAACGCTATTTTAAAAAAGCCGCGTCGCATTTAAATCCTCTAATTGTCGCCGCCGGCAATTACGAGCCAGACCCCGCGCACACATCATCAACTCGTCGCCGCCGTCCGCGGCACGTGTTGATTGATCCTCCCGACATGATCACCGCCCTCCTCGACCCGGGCGTCGAGAGGGCCACCAACACACCTACACCAGCCTCAAACAGACACCGATCTCGCCGGCGAGATCGAGGAACCCCCTCGTCCGCTCATAGGTGCATCTTTGCACCTAGGAGCGCAGTTACTACCTCTCCCCTCACGGTAACTGCCCAAGCCGAGGTCGTGCCCTCTGTGGCGCCCTTGAGCTAGTTGCCACCCCTTTCCGCCCTTAAGGCCTTGGTTGGAGTGCACTCTGCGCTCGCCACTCCTCCGGTAAAGCTGTAAAGGCCACCTCACGGCCAACAGTGTAAGTCCTTCAAAAAAAAAAAAGGTAAGTATATGTGTTGCGTTGCGATATTATCTGTTAATTTTATTGGTTTTATTGCTGAATGACGCAATAACATTTATTTACTTGCAATACTTGCAGAATATTATCAATCACTTTTGTAATGTCCAGCTAATTAATTTGTTTACCAGTTTCATACACGTACCTACATTTAAATATTAATACATTCATATCATACAAATCAGTTGTTTTAATTATGTGGAGCTCCTCGTCTAGATAATTATAGTTAGTGTAAATGTGTCTCAATATGTGTGTACAACACATATTGACAAAGTAAAAGACTAAATAGTGTATTATAAATACCTACTAACTGCAAATGCAGTGTTCGCATCACGCATGCGTTGATATTGTGTTGCGCCCACGCTGGTTCCGGTTTGTCTTGATCGTTTTTAGGGTTCCGTACCCAAAGGGTAAAACGGGAACCCTATTACTAAGACTTCGCTGTCCGTCCGTCCGTCCGTCCGTCCGTCTGTCACCAGGCTGTATCTCATGAACCGTGATAGTTAGACAGTTGATTGAAAATTTAACAGATGATGTATTTCTGTTGCCGTTATAACAACAAATACTAAAAAACAGAATAAAATTATTATTTAAAGGAGCTCCCATACAACAAACGTGTTTTTTTGCCGTTTTTATAGATAATGGTACGGAACCCTCGTGCGCGAGTCCGACTCGCACTTGGCCGGTTTTTAATCGACGTCGGCCGGCTCCCACCCGCGTGGAGGTCGGGTCACCAATCGCGATATCTTCATTTAACATCATCTCATAATACATGTCGCAAAAACTTTCCATTTCATTTTATGGTAATCGTGGTCCTTATGTATTTATGTTGGCCGGATCATCTTCGCATTGTAAATTTCTTTAAATCATTTTAATTCAGGTGCTTTGCTGCTAAAATGTTTTAATAATTAGCAACACCAAAATGTTTTCACTGTGTGTTGTTTTTGTATCTGTTTCTCTGTGCGACATCCGGTTACGACCAGGACCCCGATTTTCGTTTAATAGAGGTAAATCTCGATTCAAGATTATCTCTATTTTTAAATCTCTATTAAAAATGTTACCAAAATGTCGATTTTTATCAAAAAAGCTATTTTCGATCAGAATAGAGATTTTATTAAATGACGTTCCGTTTTTTTCTTGATTAGACTAGAAAAGTATCGACTGGGCGTTTAGATTGTTTTAAAATATTGTTATGGTGTATAAATAAGAATAGAGCCGGATTAGTAATAAATCCAATATATTTAGGCCAAGCAAACAGCTCTATAACTACATTTCTTAAGGTCAATATCAAATATTTAGTAAAGGAATAGAACGTTTTAATGTAATAAATTATGTTCGCACTTCGCACGTCAACATGATTTGACGTATCCGATCAAATCATAGAGTAACGTTCGACATTTCATTCGACATTGCATGTCATCACAAATTGCATGTCTAAGGCTATATATCTATATCTATCGTGACATTTTGAAAATACGAAAATTCGCTTTTATTCGACATATTTTGTCATTTTCGAGATATCTTGAGTCGAGATTTATGTCTATCAAACGAAAATCGGGCCCCAGAGCCGGAAGCCGGAAGAACGCGTTTCAGTCGTTTCATCACGTCTGTTTTAAATTTTATGATCACTCGAGAGATACATTTCTATACGTTGCGCGTGTATAACTATAAAATATATACATTTAAAAACATTGGCGAGATTAATCATACGCCGCTATAACGATATCCGTGCTAGTGTTGAAACATTAGTTGTCTATGAAATGCCATAAACTCGAACACGACAAACAATATAGAGCCGAGGCTGGTTTACGTAAAGTCGTGTTTGAGAGCCGCAAATGACTATTCCTTTAAAGAGTAACGTATGAAACGACATAGCTTGTTTCATTTAAGATCGTGTCGAATTTTAATACTTTGCTCAAAGCCTTTCGAATTTGTTGATTTCAATAGACGTCAATATGAACGTGGACATAGTACCTATGTGTATTATTAGAGGTAGGCACATTATGTATCTACTTAGGTAGACGAATATGTGACGTTTGAGTGGCACGAGCGGCAGCAAGGCCACATGGGTAGAGGCTCCTTGTTGCTCCTTTTTTACCTGCACGTGTCTGCTGATGTTCCATACTTCGAAGAGACAAATCACTCTGTATCTGTGCCACTTATAAATAACTAACCAATGGCTTCAACATACTGGCATTAGCGAATTCACTTGTCTATTTTCAAAATGCACTTTTTGCCAATGTACATGAAGATTGAATGGCAAAACGACGATCGTGTCATTTCGTTGAAAACGGTAATTCAGCTCGTTTATCTTATGGTATAATCGCGCGCACCTATTTGTACAGGCCTTTATAGAGTGTTGTTTGTAAAAATGTGTTGCGATACACTATTTCTTAATATTATCTACGAGTACCTATAATACATTTCTCCGGTTCCACGAGTAGCGTTCAGTGTGTTTGTTATAAATAAACATCGCCACCATTCACCAAGAGTCACGCTCTACAAATTTACGTCCTAAATTCATATCCGCGCTAGATTCGGGCCCTGGCATCAAGATTGGAACGAATGGCCTGCTGCAAATTTCTCATTTGGGAACCTTAAAATTAATATTGCTGTCATTTTTAACCGAGCTATTCGTTGGACAATATCTATGTAAAAGGCTACTCATTTAAACACTCGTTCTAATAGCTATACCTACCTACGTACCGTTTTTATTTGTAAACTGTGTCTTGGTAAAGACGCAGCAGCTTTGTCAGTAATTAGTGCAGTAACTGTGACTGTTTCATAGCGTTGTTCCAGTCGGCCCACTTTTCGTATCCGCTCAACGATAGACACTATGCGAAATCTGACCTTTCGACTCGATCGTGACAAATCAGACATGATTTCTCTTCAGTTAATTCCGTCCATTGTTGTTTATCATTAAAAACCTCTCTTAACGCGGACAATCTCCTATTTTGAATAGAACACAGTTTCGCTCGCACAGATTTGCCTTGTACCGTGAAGTTACCGTTTGGCTCTTTGCATCGACACTCTAGTTTTGTTACTTTTTTTTGTAGCTTTGTTTGATTATGCTCACCTGTTCTTAATACGTCGAATGTTAATTTTTAAATGGTATATGTTAGCAAGTGTAATTAACAGTGGCATTGTGTGCGTGTGGGTGTGCAGCGCTGGCGCTATTCGACCACGTGAACCTGGTGTACGGCACGGTTTCGGAGTTCTGCGCGGCGGCCACGTGCCCCGACATGACGGGCCCCGGCGGGCGCACGTACGCCTGGTACGACGAGCGCGGCAAGAAGTCCCGCGTCGCCGCGCCCCAGTACGTCGACTACGTCATGACCTTCACGCAGAAGACCGTCAATGACGAAACCATATTCCCTACTAAATATGGTGAGTTCTTTCTGTCATACGACATTTTGTAAAGCGAAATGAGACCAGCACCCTTTGCATGATCATATTTATAGTGTATTAGTTCGAACTAAGTTATCAAGAGAATTATTGTTGTTGGAATCTTTGGAACATGATGTTAAAAGATATGCATCACAGTAGTATCGCCCCCTATTACATTGGGACCAAAAATACATCGGCGAAGTGTGGGCGCACTGCAGTGTACCTCTGCCTACCCCTTCGGGGAATACAGGCGTGATGATGTATTTATTTATTTATTTATAGTAGTGTCTATAACATTAATAAGATGTAACAGCTTTGTTGGATTTCTATAGTGTGATTTCTTTATACTGACTTGAATAATCGTGTTGGTGAGGTAAATTAAATAATTTAACGTACTTAGTGATTTGTCGAGAAAATGACGTCACGTCGAGCTTTTTGTACTGGACGTCTTTTGACGTCTGACGTCTTTTTCTCGACGAATCTGACAGTTGAAAGAGATAAAACTTATGTCTACGCGGTCATGTTACAGAGCTAGCTGTGCCCGCGACTCCCTTGGCGTGGAATTATAGTCCCCTAATTATGCTACTAAAAAGTTACTCCTTTTAACATCAACTATCTACCAGTCAGTCTCGGTCATTAATTATGTCAGTACCGCACGTAGTTTTCTCGATGGGTGTACGAATAGATCGTGAACGGGCTGGTTTCCAGCGAACGAGTTCCCGGCGCAGTTCGAGAGCGTGGTGCGGCGCGTGGTGCGGCTGCTGTTCCACGTGGTGGCGCACATGTACGCCGCGCACTTCCGACAGCTGGCGCTGCTGCGGCTGCACGCCCATCTGCATCTCACCTTCGCACACCTCACCGCGCTCGACCGCCGCTTCTCCCTGCTCGACCACAAGGAGACGGAGGTTTACTATATTACACTACTAGCGTCTACGTCAGCTCGCATGCCAACAGATTTTATCACGGGTCCCTAAAACATCTTGCGTTCCCATATCTTATTTGCGCCGTCTAATTTTATTCAGTTGGAAGCCATGCTTCCAACTGAATAAAATTAGACGGCGTGGTGAAATTTTCTCACAGTTTAATATCGTTCGTTTTTTCGTTCATTGAAATAACAAATAGAGCGAGACAGAGCTTTACAAAGAAAAAAGATGCTACATACCGATCATAGAATATATTAGACAAGCTGACCGGGCGAACTTCGTACCGCCTTAGAATTAGTGAATTACGAAAGCAGCGCCACCTACCGACTCCTATTGTGAATCTAAACCATCCAGGGCGCCACCCAAACGCATATGAAAAAAAATCATTCAAATCGGTCCAGCCGTTTAGGAGGAGTTCAGTGACATACACACGTACAGTAGAAATATATAAAGATGAAGAAGAAATGTATTTTCTTGGGCACGAAAATTTTTAAATTACCAATTGAAAAGACGGCAAAAAGTACTCTAAGTATGATGCCCAACAAAACCTAACCTCTATCTCTAGTAGCGATGTGGCCCTATACTGCTCCGAATGGCTCTCCCCATTATCCGTCCAATTAGGTGAATAATCTGAGTAATGGCTACTCCTACGATCGGCGGGTGTTCTGGCAGTGTCGAGTGATGAATAGCAAAAGAGCGCTATGCTATAGTGAGATGTGTTTTGCGTTGCGCAGGTGCTGCGCGACCTGGAGGTGGCGCTGCGGCTGACGGAGGGCGCGGGCGCGGGCGAGGCGGGCGGCCAGGACGCCTCCCCGCGCCGCGAGCCCGTCGTCACGCAGCCGCTCGCCACCGCGTGACGCGCCGCGCGCGCCGACCCGCCGCCCGCACTCGCCGGGCCGGCGGCGGCCGTCTAGCCGCCCGCCCGGCCGCCCGGCCGCCCGGCCGCCCGGCCGCCCTGGCCGCTCGCCCCGGCCGCCCTGGCCGCTCGCCCCGGCCGCCCTGGCCGCCCTGGCCGCTCGCCCCGCGCCTAGCGCCCGGCCCGCCGCGCCGCCCGCGCCGCATGACACGAAGGATTGTTAATTCTATTGTAAATATTTCGGTCTGTTAAGTAGTTTTAGGTGATTACGATCGGTCTCTACTTATAATTTGTGATCGCTTTGGTTGTAAATAAAAGTGATATTTGTTTAACTAATAAATTGAAAGCTTTAATATGGTTATTTTTCTTTTTATCCCGTCTTCTACATCCTAAATTGACGTATGAACTGTAAGCCGTAGTATTATGGTCTAACATCGTACGATTGCATGACCAAATATGAATTGTATTGTATGTGTTGTTAAAGTTGTTAAATGGTTTGGGAATAAAGTAGGTGAACCCCTCCTTAACTTGGTGGGTACCTACCTAGTTACGCTAAGGAAGCTAGTACAGTAAAGTGTGTGTCTACTCCCATTTACAATGAAGGGATTATTCAAAACCACAGATAGTTATAGAAATAATTTCTTTGGTATGATGCCTTCAACGCAGTATGGGAGAGTAGATGATAAGTCATTAAGAGTTAAGAGAGAACATGAATATGTATATTTAGTGTAATACTAAACAGACAGATCTATCGAAATAAGTAGGTGAATAAATAATAATATTATTTATTGAACGAGACTGCCAAATAGTTCATTTACGGCTTGTTTTTTGGTTTCCGTATTTATTTATAGGTTTCAACGTGTCCAATAACAAAAGAAAAATGGACAGTGCCACAATAAAAACATAGTTATTTATTCACGTCATGTCACGCAGTAATGTTTTTAATTTCATTTGAATTTTACGGATCCTTTTCAATCCCTGTAATATACCTAAATAGTTGATGTTTAGAAATTGTTTTATTATACTCATGTATCAACGATCGACAAAAGTTATCGATGAAGAGATATGCAAACATGCACTCGACGTCATGACTTTGAATGAACCAATCAAAACACGCTGTCTTCTCCTCTGCCCCGCAGCGTATTGACGATTGCAATCTCACCCAAAAGTGCTACGACTATAGGGGTATGTGGTCTGTGGAATGCGCGAAAAAGTTGCGCAGAAGCCTAATCATGACTGGAAAATTAAATTTTATTTTTACAAGCCAATAATTGTTCAAAATACAAGATATGCAAAAAAATACGAGCACATAGAGAACTTTTACGAATATATTCGTAATCTGGGGTTCTGGGCACTTGAAAACGTAAAAAATTGCGATGATATCCAGGGCAACAAAAAAAAAAGTATTTTTTTGTAGAGCTGTGTTATTTAATAAATTTCGGAGGACACTTTTTCAAATTTTTCCCAATGGTGATTGCCCTCCTTTAATTCTACCCTCCATCCTAAACTATATCTCGATGTCATAAGCTTAGGATCATAAACAATGATACAGATGATCATCTTGTCATAGATTTGTTTGTTTGACACTGACAGTTCTGACAGTTTACCCATTGATGGAGTTTGGTTTGACTTGATGTTTTTGGTATCAATTTGCTGCGTAAAGATCTTTAGTAATCGGTTTCAACATAAATTAAGTGAACTACAGTCGCGCACCGTTAATTTTGATAATGCCTTCGTCGCCGGGACTGTACTAAAAACATGTACGACAGCGCTTGCGGAGCCGCCGCAACGGGGCAATGCGGCAAGTCTCAGCCCGACGGCGACGGGCCACCGCCGCAGGAGCCCCCGCCAGCGCCCTTAGAGCGCGACTACAGCGGCTTCGATATAGTCAAGGCGACGCAGTACGGGGCGTTCGCCCGCGTCAAGGAGCTGGTGGAGGCGGGTTGGGACGTGAACCAGCCCGATCACGAGACGGTGACGCTGCTCCACTGGGCTGCGATCAACAATCGCCGCGAGATCATCCAGTATCTGTTGTCGAAAGGCGCTAAGGTGGACGCGGTCGGGGGCGAGCTGCAGTCGACGCCGCTGCACTGGGCGACACGGCAGGGGCACCTGGAGGCGACCGTGCTGCTGGCGCGGGCGGGTGCGGACCCGGCGCTGCGCGACGCGGAAGGCTGCGCGAGCCTGCATCTTGCGGCGCAGTTCGGGCACACGGCGGTGGTGGCGTACCTGGTGGCGCGCGGCGTGCCGGCCGACGATGCGGACGCGGCCGGAATGACGCCGCTCATGTGGGCGTGCTGGAAGGTGCCGGCCGTGGACCCCACGCGCCTGCTGCTCACGCTGGGCGCGTCGCCGCGGCCTGTGGACCGCTCGCATGGCAACACCGCCCTGCACTGGGCCATACTCGCCAGAAATACCACTGCCATATCCACACTTATACTTTATGTAAGCCTATTCATTGCACATCAACATGCAACAGTTTATTTATTAGGAACTTTTATGTTTTATGGCTTGTCACTCATCCAGTCACATACGAATACTCATATTGTGTTACAGTATAGTTTGATAATGACATGTTTTAATGGTTCCATTGTAATATTGGAAATTTCCTCACAGGTCCTAATGTAACTACAATTTTGTACCCCCAGTCCATTGTACCGTACCCAAAGTATGAGCTTTGCCTAGTTTAGAACCATGCAAGGGGTGTGGGTTGTCGGGCGATATTTTAGTTCAGCCTTGATATTGATACATAAACTATGACTGAACAATATTTGATAAGACTAAAAGTGGCAGCATAATGCCATAATAGTTTTTGGCGGTAAAGAGAAGATCATCCTGCCAGGCAGGTGGTATGCCTGGCGGGTCCGCTACGCCCCCATGATGTTGTAGGGGAATTTGTATATATAGTTCAGATCGTGGAACACACCGGTACCTTGAGCTAGGATTTTCATAGTACTTTGTATGGCGGATAATTTCTTGAACGCGTAGAATTGCGATGTGTCTACAGTCGCGCCTTCTAGTAGCCTCTGGCGGTAGTGGTGTGTTTCGTGGCGAGATATACGGTGCGCCACAAGTTTAATTTGGTGCCAACATAAATTACACCATTGTTGTCTCACAAATTTATATTTTTTTACCATGACTGAACCCAGTATTATTATAGCATTCAAACTGGTAACAGCAAATAGCCTCTGCAAATGAAGCCCTCTGGCAGATACTGATCTGCTTGTCTGTGATATGTATTGATCTGGTTAATAATACTTGCCATGTGTGGGAAAACCACATGAGCCACTACATACAGCAGCTACATATATTACTGTCCCTAACTGTCATAATGATAGAGAAAGTCTTTCCACTAACGCCCATGTGACATGAATATAAATCAATGAGTTGGCTTTGTCATTAAGTGGGGTAATGTTATATATACTAAATGTACATAATTATATTGACTGCAATGATGGAGTTTGTGATGATGCAGGGTGATGCCAGCCTGGACGAGCCCAACCTGCGCGGCGTGACACCCCTGTCCATGCTGCAGACCAACTCCAACGCCCTGTGGATCGGCTCCAAGGTTGCTGACAAAATAAAGGAACAATCGTTAGCCACCAACAAACGGAACTGGCTCAGGAGATTATCTTATGACAAGGTGAGGTAATTTTTTGAGTTTGTTTAAAACTGACAGGACTTCTTTTACACTATCAAATCAGTAAAACTATGTCAGTAAATGTACTAATATTAGAAATGACCTAAATAATCAATCCTATTGAGAAGAGTTAGCAATAAACATGATGTTAGCCTCTATTGCTTGGATTGTATTACGATCCTTCATTGGTCTTATTTATTTATTTATTGGACCCACTTATACTTACATATTGGTATATACATATATTTTTATTAGGTCTTGTATCCCCCGAGCCCCTGCCTACCCTTCCCCCGACATGCGACACTACGTCTCTTTTACAGTATTATTTTTAATAATAGTTAAAAGTTCAAGTGGTACAAAATGTGTGATCACTAATAGGTATATTGTACGTCTGAATACTATTGGTAATGTTATAGTTATAGACATTACTGAGTATTGCCTGCTAGATACCTATAAGTTAGCAGTGTTATTTATTATCAAATACAATATTTATTATATATCCTTTATTTCTTATCTTTCTTATAAATTTCATTTTTAAATATATATATATATTATTATTATATATATTATTACGGGCAAGAACGGGCGCCTTGAACGTAAGGGGTGCAAGTTCAAATCCCAGGCCCGCACCTCTGAGATAATTTTCATGTGCGAATGTCATTTTCAACAATGATTACCACTTGCTGACCGGTGAAGGTAAACATCGTGAGGAAACCTGCACGTCTATAGCTTTCTATAGCGTGTGAAGTTCACCAACCCGCACTGGGCCAGCGTGGTGAACTATGGCCCAAATCTCCCTCGTATTGAGGGGGAATGTGCCCGGTATAATGGCAATAGGCTCGCCCCCTATTACATTGGGACCAAAAGTACATCGGCGAAGTGTGGGCGCACTACAGTGCACCTCTGCCTACCCCTTCGGGGAATACAGGCGTGATGATGATGTATGATGTATATATGTATAATATTTATTATTAGTTGTGTGTGCTAATGGTAAGAGTGTTCATGTTGATTAATTGATTATCAAAACATGCTCTAAATTGTTCCCTTGTTTTGGTGATTAACTGATTAGAAATACTAATGTGATGATAATGTAATTAAACACACCTTTATTAACCGACGAAAAAAAAAAAAAAGAGGAGGTTCTCAATTCGACCCGTATATATTTTTTTTTTTTTAATGTATGATCACGCATATCTCCGGCGTCAGTAGACCGATTTCGATAATTTTTATGACCTTTGCTAGAGAATTCTTCGAGGGTGGTCCCATTTTTAAAACATTATCAGAAATCAACCTCCTTGGGGGTGAAATGGGGGGTTGAAGGTCACACAATTTAAAAAATATTTTTTGATCAACCTGAAAATTTGTATATATATATTATGCATACAAAATAAAGAAACACATGTTTTAGGAAATTTGAAAAAAAAAATATGTAGGGAGTGAAATGGGGTGATAAAGTTTGCCTTCTGGACTATAGTATATCTTTGGCGTTAGTGAGCCGATTTCGAAAAATCTTTTTTTGTTTAATACGGATAGTTAACAAATATCGAAACGATGGGATGGAAAGGGTGGTGAGGGGTGAATTCCTTTTTTGGGCTCTTATGAGGTGCTAATCACAAAATATATACTAAATTCGCCTTCAAAAACCTAGGTACACTAAAAAAGTTACAAATAAGCTTATAATTCATTACATTTGTAGTCGGTGCCAATTCATTTGTGTATTTGCCTAGTCTGGTGTAGATTGGCACCTACACCATGATATACCTACGCCCGCATAGACTTAACTTGGAATTATACCCATTTTTAACCAACGAAGAAAACGGAAGAGGTTCACAATTCGACACGTATTGGTTAGGGTATAACCTCGAAGTTGGTCCCGTATAAATTAGGAAGAAAAAATCCTACCCTAAGGGTGGGAAAATAGGGAGAGATTTATTGTTCATTCCCAGATTTGAATGCTGAGTTGTGTATTACAAAAAAAATAAGTATGTAGTAAGTAGTTGATTTTAGCCACAAAAAAATATAAAATAAAAACTTTTTAACAAAAAAATAAACCGCCGAAAATATTAAAAAGCAAAAAATAATATACTTTTTTTATTTTACCTTAATAACAAAGTTCTTAAACTAATGTAAGTCATTTTGAGTCGGCGCCAAACAATCAATGAACAATAAATTTAAAGAAATAACCAAATGAAATTAACAATGCAACGTGAAATCTTCAGCCACAAACATTAACATTCCAAAAAATGTGCTCTCGGAACGACCACTCGCACAATGTGTGCACTCATGTATGTGCCCGCACGAGATCTCTATGTTTAGAACTTATAATGAAATGCATGATGTTTTGACACACAGTTGGGACGACCTCTCCTATATAGACACAGAAGAAGCTCTAAGATAACATTAGACATGTCATGGCAACAGTTTCGTTTCTTATTCTATCTCTCTCTATTGGGCTGTCTGTTCGGAATGGAACTGTAGAGGAGAGGGATGGATGTAAGGTTCCATGGGTATTCAACAGAAATTCCGGTGGTGGTGTGTGGTGGTGATGCCATTCCTGGCGTTCTACCTGACGGGGCTGGTACTGGAGGCCGACATGCTGTACCCAGTGAAGAGTCTGCTGCTGCTGTGCTTCTACGCGCTGCTGCACTTCCTCAGCAACCTGCTCTTCGACGAGGACCTCAAGAACATATTCCCGCTCAGTGTTTACCTCGCCACTAAGGTGAGTGTCCTATTCGTTCGAGTCAATATCATTCCAAATTCTTTTAATTCTAAATTTCTTGCAGATACGAGTTTCAACCGACTACAAAATTTTTGTATATGTATTTGTATATTTGTAGTGCACCTAGGCCTAGGTTTTAGAAGTCGGGTTTTAGTTTTTTGTTAAAAATATTTTTTTTTGTTTATTTACTATTCATAAGTCCCTACATTGGTTCACATGAATAAAAAAATCAGATTCTGATTCATCAGGCACACTCTGCCTGCAATCCTCAATACAAAAAAGGATTGCGTGTGGGCCAGTAGGGGTCTGCAGTCGGCGGACTATACCCGGCGCTCATATACCGCGGTGTGGTCGGCAGATATGGTTCTACATAACGTGGGCGGTGTTCCTGCTGCCGGTGGTGGGCGTGGGCGCGTCGCTGATGTTCTGCGCGTGCTCGGGCGCGCTGTGGTACAGCTTCCTGCGCGCGTGGCGCAGCGACCCCGGCGTCATCACGGCCAGCCGCCAGGACAAGTTCCAGGTCAGTGCCGCCCCGCCATGCTCGCCCCGCGCCGCGCGTGCGCAGACTCTCATGTGTGTGCGTGTGCGTAGACAATAATCGAGTTGTCGGAGTCGTCGCGCGGCGGGTTCGAGCCGGCGCGGTTCTGCTCGGCGTGCCTGGTGCGGCGCCCGCTGCGCTCCAAGCACTGCTCCGTCTGCAACCGCTGCGTCGCCAGGTTCGACCACCACTGCCCCTGGGTCGGCAACTGCATCGGTACGCACCGCTGTAGCTCACTATTTCTTTGCCCACCGACTGCGATTGGACTGAATTCGATACCATTATAAATATTGCCGTCTCACTCGTACGTTACCACCCAGAGAAGAGTACTGCAGTAGTGTATGAGGTCTCAAAAAATGTTGCACAGTATAGAAGGAGTTCTCGTGTGATTCGGTCAGGTGCTAAGAACCACCACTACTTCATCGGGTTCCTGGCGAGCCTGGTGATGATGTGCGTGTGGATGGTGTGGGGCGGCGCGCAGTACTTCCTGGCGGAGTGCGCGACGAGCCCCGGCGCGGCGGACGTGGCGTGGCAGTGGGCGCAGTGCAACGCGTGGCTCGCCTGGGTCATGCTCAACGCCGCCTTCCATCTCTTCTGGGTCACCGTGCTCACCTGCTGCCAGCTCTACCTGGTCCGTGCATCTCCACTTTATTATGTTGTTTGTACACATCGTCACTTACGGCACCGTTTCACTAACGGAACGTAAAGTTTTCAACGGGACCCAAATCGATTCACATAAAGTTACTCAGTCCTAAAATATAATATCGTCGTTCTTAACTATAACGAATCCAGCATTAATAATTTTACGTAGCGTCGTAATGATAAGGCGTTTGCTAATATGTATGCGTTGAATGTTGTGTTATGTGGTCGGTGTCAGATGGTGTGCCTGGGCATGACGACCAACGAGCAGCTGAACCGCGGCCGCTACCGGCACTTCGTGTCGCGCGGCGGGCGCTCGCCCTTCTCGCGCGGCCCGCTCAACAACTGCGCCGACCTGTTCCAGTGCCGGCTGGGCGGCCTGCTGCAGCCGCGCCCGCCCGACTGCCCCGCGCACTCGCTGCACACGGACGCGGTACGCCTCACTCTCACTCTCTCTCTCTCTCTCTCTCACGTGTGTGTGGTGTGTCACGAGTGTGGTTATTGGTCGGCAGATGGACGGCGACACGGAGCCGATGCTGCCGCGGCCCGACCACGAGTACGTATGAGTGCGGGCGCGCGCTAGTGACGAGGACTTCGTGTAGAGCGCCGCGCGCCACCTCGCCCGCCGCCCCGCCACCAGCCCGCCACCAGCCCGCCAGCCTCCCCGATCGCAGACTACCGTTTCTTATTTACGGACATACTATACGGGTCTGCAATTGCAATTCATTTAGTTTTGCCGAGTGCGACGTGAGCATGGCTGTGGATATGAAACGTGTCGTTCTGCGCGGAGTGAGAGGCGCACGGTAGGTGCGGAGGCGGCGCGTCACTAGTGCAGTGTTGTGCGGCCGTCGGTGCAAAGTGACCGCTCCGTGTCTTGAACTTCATCACGTGTCACGGCTCTGCCCCCGACTCGACGCATTGTGAAGCATCCGTGCGTCGATTACACGTATTGAAATTTAAAATTACACCGTATGCGATAATATATATAACCCCCGACTCCGTTAACTCGTGTGATTGTGTTCGTATGAAATTAATTTATTATAGTACAAATGTATACAAGCCTGCGGTGATTTTATTTATAGAATATTTGCAGCGAAATCGTTTTACTTTATTCGTTATATCGTTAGTTAAGTTGATTAATAAATGTCTGTGTCGAGTATTGCATGTGAACGTTTGCTGCATTCCTTCAATGTTAACATTTGCACGCTCGCCGCTCGCCGACACGACATTGCACGGAAATGGAAGCTTTATCATGTCTTTTGTAGGGTTTAAAATTACCAATAAAATCTTTATTTCTATTGAGAGGCTAGAACTAGATAACATCTTCGGAACACGCTTCGCACCAATCACCGGTCGATCGGAGCCGATGCTCTCGGTAGAGACATACACTCGCGCGGACGTGCGCCGCCGCCCGCCGCCCGCCGCTCGCCGGCCACGCTCGTGAAGGAGCCTCTGGGGCTCGAACTCATACCATTACACATAATAGACAAATAGTTTATCCTCAATGTGATATTACTAAGTTTCAGGTCTTTATTTTATGACCTACACAAAACATATATGGCCTGAACTACGGCAGTGTGTGACAGGCGCTTTAGCTATGTTGATTAAAACAAATATAAAGTCACAAATGTAATAATTTAATTTTAAACTAATGTTCTGTGGTAAATTTAATTGTAGTTTGTAAAGTATAATTTAGATTTGACCCGAGGATTGTGTGCCGAGCCGCTGTGATGTGGGCTTTCATCGATATAGAATACTATTTTGAATAATGTAATTCAGGAAACTTGGTTAATACTATTTATTTTAATGGAATTCTCGCTTACACAATCGTCGAGTAGTTCAGTTTTGTAATTATTACAAAACCAAATGTATTTCGTGTAGAGCCGTTTGCCGCAGATGATGTTGTTGTCGTAAGCCAGCCGGATATTTTTATACATATTTATAATGTTATTTAACAGCAATTTTAGCGAAAATACGTTTCACTGTGTCGTTATTTCTCGGTAAACAATATTTGTTGTATTGTATTTTAGGTAGCTACTGTGATGAATGAAAACCGCATTTTTATTCGATTTATTTATTTTATTTGAACAGCACCTGGGCAAGGACATTGTAAGGCTCGCCCCATAGCCGCGGACACGCAAGACCCAATTGTACTTTTTCATTCATCTCATCACACATTCATAATGAGTAAATTCTCGTTTCGTGTAAAAGTATGTTGGCGGCGTTGCTAGATATGTATCAATGTAGCAGCAGCCGCTACAGACAGCATTTGATACTTGAGTTTATGTTTACAATATTGACGAACAATGAGACGGGTAAATAGTGTTAGGATTACCGACTAGAATAATGTAGGACTAGTTTAAAGACATTACCATTAAGGATATACTTCCTCGAGGTGCGCGTCCATATCTCTAATATTTTCTACTCGTTTACGCCTACCTGTCTATACCTCAATGTTGTCTACCGCTGTTTAATCTTGTTATTATATTTATTGATTAGTGGTGCCGATTCTGTTGGCGCCATACTACGATGGCACTAAATGTTGTCAGCGTTACATATATTGGTGTCTCCCTCGTACATTGGGCTGGAAATACACTCAAGATGAGAGTAGTTTGGTGGCAGCACAATTAGCATCATTGTGTATACCTAATGTAATAGTGTGTACGACACGAGAGCTGGCGGCCGCCACACTGAACCCGTACAGGCAGTCGACGACAGGAGAATATGAATAAAGCCAATAAACTGTGTGTAAAATTATGACACAAATCAATATAATAATATTGTTAACAGTTTGGACTAGTCATTTGAGTATAAACTGTTTGGCATAGCACTGTATAGTTGCAGGTTCGATTCCCGGGGTAAACGGCCTTTTGTATTGATATCGATTCTGTTGTACAAACTATAATTAAACATTATTTGATGGCACTAAAAATATCTTGCCGTCTTCTTGGAAGGAAGGCAATACGCTTAGTTTAATTTGGGTCCAACAGAATTGACACCATTAGTTCATTATGTCCGTTGTATTTTTGATACAAGCTTATTTCGGGTCATGATATGATGGCCAACCCTCTCGCGCCAAGCTAAACTACTCACGCCACTCGCGTTGCTTCCGAGACTTAAGATAATACCTATTGATAATAAACCAATTATAATGATAACATAGTGATTAACTCAAACATATCTACTTCACTATCTCATCACACATAGTAATAGTACCCAACACACGATACATTGTCATAAATAATTTATTTTGTACTTCGCCTACCTACCTATAGATACAATATGAACTAGTTCATTACTAAGTGGTACACAATTGCGCGCTTTTTGTAACGTATTTGTACTATTAATATATTAGATAATAGTAGATATAGTTCAGCCTTGTTATAAATATCGATGTATTAAAGTATAATACTTAAACGATAGTGTACAATGTTGCTACAAATAACAAAGTCAATTCATTTATACAATAATATATTAGTAGTATCGATGTTAAACCCTATACTGACACCCGCACCCTTAGCATGGCCGCGTAGACGTACGTTTAACTATCTCTTTTAACTGTCAGATGCGTCGATAAAATGACGTCACACCGAAGTACAAAAAGCTGGAAGTGACGTCATTTTCTCGACAAATCTGATAGTTGAAAGAGATGTAACTTATGTGTACACGGTCATGGTACAGGGCCTGGTGCTACAACGATCAAAGGAAAAGAGGCCGGCAGCCAACTGACCGTGTCTCACTTTACTGTATGTCTTTATCTGCTTGTAACATACGTTGAAGGCGCATTCTGTATTACCAATTCGGATCACTTACTATACGCCCCCTAGCCACGATCACTGTTCACAACAGTTTCCACAAAATATAAGGCTATAATGTATGGAGATGATGACTACCTAAATCGTGTAACTTATCTTAGCAACTGTCATTTCCGTCTACTTTTCGGCGCAACCATTTGTAGAAACGCTCGTAGACATACCACTTACAATATATTCCGTCATCGGGACTACTTATGATATAGTAGATCACCCGATGCGTTCTCGCTTATTTATTTTATCGTACCAAAGTGTCTGTTCAGATATATTGCATCTCATGGACGGTTCTGCCGGCCCTTTTCCTCATTCATTTTGATGTTAGGGCCGACATCCGGTTGCTATCTGCATTCAGATCATTGAAAAATAATATGTCATAATAGAGCCTCCGAAGCACGGAGGTCAGATGTTAGAATACCGTGCGTGCCGTTTATAACAGTCCGACTACAGTAACGTCCCCTCATGATCCGCCAGTAGGTGGCAGTGCATCTCAACATATAGGTACTGCGGGGTGATTCTCGCATCAATGATACTATTTCTAATTCGACATATGTCCAAACCAAACGTCAAATTGGTTGACTTTTTTCGTTTTGTTTCGACATAATGTTGAATTAGAGATAATGTCGACCTTGCGAGAATTGGGCCCCTGGTCGGATGCGTGTGTTTGTAGTATACCAAGTGTGGGTATACTATGGCGATGATGTTTATAATAATTTCAGAATTTGTAAGTCGCTTCTACAATTATCTAATCGTGAACTTTTGCATTGTGTACATAATTTTCAGTTGAAATGGTCGCTATGTTGTGTGGGGATGTAAATATCGTGTACAGTAGGTAGGGTCCTGCGCGCACGGCCCGGGTCCTGGCCGGCGGCCGGCGGTCGGCGGCCAGCGGCCGGCGGCCGGCGCGGGCGACGACCAAGACTCGAGTGCTTTTTGTTTAGATACGGAACCTATTGTATTATATTAATAAAATAATCCAAAATGCATTTAATTCAATAAAATGCTATTTAAACTTAATTTTGTATTGTTTCTTATTTATTAAATTCTATAGTAGGTACTTCCCTAGATATGTAGGTACCTATATTAATATTACTTATTAGGTACGTGGTTAGCATCATACGAACAGACATTTCAAGAACAAAGGCCAAATTAAACCTCATCCGAGTCGCCAGGGATGTTTCAAAACGAAGCAAGTCATGTGAGTTGTACAATGGACACAGTTATAATTATGCAACAAAGTTATATCCCCTGTATATGTGTTATAATAAAATTGGATTCAGTTATTATTATCATCTATTAGGTTACGTTATGTAAGCGATATTGGCAGTAATGTATCCACCTAGATAGGTTCTTAGTTTTGTGCGGAGGGCTCGGGCCTTAATCATAAAATTACTTTGATGTAAACTACTCTATTAGCCGAGATTACTGGCAGTTGCAATGAGGTTTTTAATTCTTTTCTCTTTAGACTGTATCATATAACAGTTTGAGTTCAAAATGCACTATCAACTATATGCTTACCTGTAATTATTTTCTTTTGCAACTGCAGTGTTGCCAATTCAACATTTAATTAAACTTGGATAAATTAAAATAACCCTACAACCTGTTGATAATAGTCATTCTATAGGTACATATTGTACCGCTTTCCCTCGGCCAATATGTCATTGTGTTGTGAGTGGTGATGCCATAGCTAATTGGTGTTTTGTAAAGTTTCACGACAATTACGCGGGACATGGCCTGTGTTATTGTGCAACCGTAGCATTTGTTCAATCAAACCAATGAATAAATCCGATGAACCTAGCGTTTTTAAGGTAACATTTGAATTGGAACTGCCATGTCTAGTATTTGAAACGCCTTTAGAGGTACTTATTATTTAAGTAAGGGTGTCTCCGTCGACCGCTGAGCGCAGCTGTAGGCCTCTGCCGACTGCACCGAGTGGCTGCGGGTTCAATTACAGTCCGAGCAATTTTGTATGGGACCGTAATTTACCCTGTTCTAGGTGTTAGTGGCACCGCCCGCACCCCTAGTGCACGTGAAGGTATCCATCATACAAGTTTGTATGGGACCGTAATTTACCCTGTTCTAGGTGTTAGTGGCACCGCCGCACCCCTAGTGCACGTGAAGGTATCCATCGTACAAGTTTGTATGGGACCGTAATTTACCCTGTTGTAGGTGTTAGTGGCACCGCCGCACCCCTAGTGCACGTGAAGGTATCCATCGTACAAGTTTGTATGGGACCGTAATTTACCCTGTTGTAGGTGTTAGTGGCACCGCCGCACCCCTAGTGCACGTGAAGGTATCCATCGTACAAGTTTGTATGGGACGGTAATTTACCCTGTTCTAGGTGTAAGTGGCACCGCCCGCACCCCTAGTGCACGTGAAGGTATCCATCGTACAAGTTTGTATGGGACCGTAATTTACCCTGTTCTAGGTGTTAGTGGCACCGCCGCACCCCTAGTGCACGTGAAGGTATCCATCGTACAAGTTTGTATGGGACGGTAATTTACCCTGTTCTAGGTGTAAGTGGCACCGCCCGCACCCCTAGTGCACGTGAAGGTATCCATCGTACAAGTTTGTATGGGACGGTAATTTACCCTGTTCTAGGTGTAAGTGGCACCGCCCGCACCCCTAGTGCACGTGAAGGTATCCATCGTACAAGTTTGTATGGGACGGTAATTTACCCTGTTCTAGGTGTAAGTGGCACCGCCCGCACCCCTAGTGCACGTGAAGGTATCCATCGTACAAGTTTGTATGGGACCGTAATTTACCCTGTTCTAGGTGTTAGTGGCACCGCCGCACCCCTAGTGCACGTGAAGGTATCCATCGTACAAGTTTGTATGGGACCGTAATTTACCCTGTTGTAGGTGTTAGTGGCACCGCCGCACCCCTAGTGCACGTGAAGGTATCCATCGTACAAGTTTGTATGGGACCGTAATTTACCCTGTTCTAGGTGTTAGTGGCACCGCCGCACCCCTAGTGCACGTGAAGGTATCCATCGTACAAGTTTGTATGGGACCGTAATTTACCCTGTTCTAGGTGTTAGTGGCACCGCTCGCACCCCTAGTGCACGTGAAGGTATCCATCGTACAAGTTTGTCACCCCACAGTGTGGTTGGTATGTTATCCTGGCGGTAGGTATTAACGTTATTCGGTATTATTCCACGCCGTGTACTAGTTAGGGAACACGTTATCGAAGGCTGCGCTTGCGCAACCGACCGGCACCCGCTCGCCGCTGGGCTGACTTGCTAGAGGACATTATTGGGCAATCCCAAATACAGGTAAAACAGGGAAGTGGGCATTTGTGGCTACCGACTGCTACGGTACCTAGGTATCTACAACTTAAAGTTACTCACCTACTTACATGAATTAGTGCAATAAAAGCATGAAATGAAACACCTGCACGGGAGGAGGTAGACCTATCTATTATTAATAAGTGGAAATGTATCTGTCAAAGAGTAGTTTCTGAGAGTCCAATGTGTCGCCCACCCATCCCATAAAGGTAAAATAATATACCTACACTACGTCAGCAGACTTGTCCTGATGTATCTAGGTAGGTATACGTAGGAACGGAGCTGACTCAAACAAAACCAACTGTAGATTTTGTCTTATTAATTTGAAAGGGGTTTAAATTTCCAACCGTTGCGGCTTTATCGTTTCGCATGACTACTAACGACACGAAGTAAGAAATAAATATTAATAGACACATTAATTCATAGAATTTAAAGTAAGTAGGTACACTTTGTGCAGTAGATATTAATAGTATTGGAGGAAGTCAGTAATTTAATTAATATGAGGAAGGCCCCGGCGCGGGCGGCCGGTGAAAACGTGGCTCACGCACGGACACGCCGCGCGCCGACCGACAACCCGCGCTGAATGTGTTGCCGCAGGGGTAGGTAGCCGCCTGCCTCTAGTCCGAGAGCTCACTGGATCCATCTAGAAGATGTTAAGTGGAGGTATAACTAAGCATTCTTACAAAACCAAGGAACAGTAATAAATTAACAGTGAAAGTGACAAGCCCCCGGTGAACTCTCACCGGCGTCGCGTCGTCATGGTCAACTGTTCTTTAATCTTTGACCAGTGGCGTAGCGTGCCTTGGCGGGGCCCCGTATAAAACATTGTTTGAGGGCCCTTATGAGGGTAAAATTTCACACAAAAGAAAAAAAAATGTTTGCCTAAAATTAAAAGAAATATTTATTCATCATCTATCTATAACGTTTTCCAAAAAAATTACAAACAATTCAAATTAAATATACACTCTCCTTCTGTTTTTTTCAGCAAACTGATTTATCAAATCATTATAGAATTATAGCTGATGATGACTTTAGTTTTTCTAAAGTTTCTGCCTCTATGGACAATAGCGGCAGGTCTGACAGGCGTTCCCGGGGGCCCCGTATAATTGATACGGCAGATACGGCGGTAGCTAGTTTAATAGTGGTCTGTGGCGGTAGCTACGCCCCTGAGTGGTACCTATCTGGTCACTTGCCTCAGATAATTTTACAGTCACCTTCACACCTATCTTCTTATAATCTTATCGAAATTGGTGAGTCTCAGGCTTGTAATAGTCAAGCTATAACAATCCTCTTGGTAAAGAGTAACTATGACGATGCTTGCTCATTCTTTTCTGTAGACAATGTATTCCAAATGGGTGGTAGAGATCTAGATTATTATTTTTGTTTATTGACGATTCATAAGTACAAGTCTTGGTTTATACAGGGTGTATCAGAAGTTCGAAATAATATTTTGGGTACATTAGGTACTGTAGATCATACGTGAATGCTTAATGTAGACTGATTACCTATATCAAACTATCATAGTTTCTGCGTCTTATAGACCTGTGAATATTTGCCACAGGTATCGTGTTTTGGCCTTTGGGCACATCCTTAATATTTTTAACCCTGTTAACGAATATTCACAAAACAGAACAAGCAATTTAAAAAAAACTGAAAATAGTATATGGGCTAGACTATATAGGTAATAGGTAGGTAGGTAACTAGGTACTTTCCTATTTGACTTATCTTTCAATAGTTAATTTACTACTCAAGTACAACGAGTTACCCAATAGCGCCGTCCGCGCCAGCTCTCCGACCATTAGGTGTTTATTATGAAGGCATCCACCAATTATTACTATCGTCGCTTCGTGCGCTGTTTTGCTGTTGTTACGTAAGTAATTGCCACAAGTAACTGCATTGGGTGATTGTTATTCATAATTGTGTAATTTGTACTTTCCGGGTTCCAGCGATAATTTAGGTATCTACTACTACAGCCCTTTTGACGTCCCACTGCTGGGTACGGGTCTCCCCTCAATGCGAGGGGATTCGGACCATAGTCCACCACGCTGGCCCACTGCGGGTTGGCAGACTTCACACATCTATTGAAAACTAGTCAAGTTCCCACAGAAGTGCAGGTTTCCTCACGATGTTTTCCTTCACCGTTTCATAGCAAGTGATAATCTCGGATGAAAAAAATTAGATTACATTTTATAATCGTAGGTATTCCGTTGGTAGGAATAAAATTTATACCTACCTTCGTTAACATTTAACATTAACTTCCTTTGAAAAAAAGGCACACGTGCCCTCCATAGTTAGTAATGGTAGATTAATAAGATGATTATCTAGTAAATGGCATAAAATGCATTTTAAAATAGCTATCTAACTAATAGGTAGTAGGTATGAACATTCCTCCTACCTGTTAAGTAGATAAATTTCTACCATGTTTCAAATATAATCAATTAACGAATTGTGAGCTAACTGACTTTGTTTCTAACCAGGCAGCTGCCTGTACCTATAGAAACAAAGTCAGAGAGCTCGTAGCAGACGTAGCTCTCATAGCTTGGAGTGTATTTAGAGCGCGGTGCTCTCTATATTGTGCCGTGCCGTGCTGAGCTGTAGATAGCGTAGATACTGTGCGCCGCGGCGCCGCCGGTGGCGGGCACTCGGGATATTTCGTAAAGAGCTACAATTACAGCGGGCCACGTTGCGCAAACTCACGCAATATCTTACTTACTTGTAGGTGGGTAACATAACACTCGCACTTGACAATCTGTTCCGCTGCAATTCTAAGCCACCGCTTTAGGGAGTTTAATATTTGCCTGTGTGACGATACCATAGAAATTTATATTGGCGTCTTGACGCTGCTATAACAAATATAAGAAGGTTGCGTCGCGACAAAAAAAATGATAAGGGCGCCGCGACGCTTCTATAAATATTATAAGGGCGTCGCGACTCGCGACGTTGCTGTTAAAATTATGAGGGCGCCGCGACGCCTCTATAAATACTATAAGGGCGTCTTGACGCAACTTTATAAATTATAAGAAGGTTGCGTCGCTTCTATAAATATTGTACCTAAGGGCGTCGCGACGCCACCTGCAATAAAAGTTATAAAGGCGTCGCGACGATTCTGTAAATATTATAAAGGCGACGCGACGCTGATATAAAAAAAATACAAGGTTTGCGCGAACCTGTTATAAATTATAAGGGACACAATAAATGTGAGAGGTAAAAAAGAGAGGTAAAAACAGGGCGACAATAAATGTGTCGTGAGACAGCTCCCATGAGGTAAAATAAAAAGGAAAACCATTTATAATTATTAATGACTGCTGCTAGACTCTTATCATAATGACTGCTCGTGTACTTTAGCGTTCCACATGTTAATAGATGTAATTTACTCCACCCCAACACATTTGACACCTATCATAATATACGTACCAGAAAATGTGAGAGGTTTCTGATATTGGCGGGCTCTTTCTTCAGCGCGCACCCTTCCACCGGCGCGGCGGCGCGCCCGCGGCGGAGGGAGGCGACCAGCGGGCCGACGGCCGCGGCCTCAGTAGCGCCCGCTACCTGCCACCAACCAGCTGCAACCTGCCACCTGCCCAGCGGCGCTGCGATACCAAGTCCAGGGAACAGCCAGGAGACACCATGTGCGGCGAGATGGGCAAGGCGGTGCTGAGGGCGCTGACGGGCGCGCTGCTGTGCGGTCTCGTCTCCGACGCAGCTTATTTGCATGTGAGTATATTTTTTTATTATTTTGGCGTTGTCAGCTGTGCAAGGAGCTCCCTTCAATGCGTACCTAGGTTAGGCATAGGGTGGTTTCTCGTTATGCTAGAATTTATTCGAAAAACTAACATCTTACCTATCTGTACCCATGTACCACGTTGTTACAACAGTCCTAATAGTATGTTAGTAGTAAAGTCCTAGAGATAACTATCAGTGAGAGATTACGTATCAACCACCTAGCTGCGGTGCGACCAGCCAGAGGGGTGCGAGTCGCAGACTGGTACTTATTTTATTTATTTATTTCATCATAACTTACTACTATCTTTACAGGCAACCTAATACGATAGAGTAGTGACTTAAACTTAAAAGTAACATAATTGACTATTCAAGGACAATATAAAAATTTAATAATAATAAAAATAACGTATCGACCCTGTTATTTGACCTTATTAACCAAACACGTCACACACATTATAACAGCCTTTGTGAACTCGTATTAATATTGCTCAGACTCGTGAATCATTTCCCTCTGCTATAATGAGTACAATATCGTGTACTTACGCCATGAGTTCTGAAGAGACGTTGATACCTACCGACTCATGACCTGACTATTAGTTAGGTACCCAATAAAACACATCGTGTTATGTAAAAGGCCGTGGCTACACCCGTTTATATTTAATTAATACCGACAACACCGTAACATACTTGATTGGGTCATGCCTGATATGTCTTTTAGGAAAGTAGTTCATACCTGAAATCGCAGATAGACACGTGACCTTTTAAGGCCGCGGTTGAGTCGAGCTGTTGGCAGTAATATATTACTAAAAGTTATAATTACAAATAAGGCACCTACTCTTGTACACCACTCACCATGCATACATATTTAAGAAGTTATTTTTTTCCATGATATAAGCCGTAAACTTGTCGGGTACCTACGAATTAGTATAACACTTCATAACAAAACTCGTACTTCCGTCCCGGTAAATAAAAACAAATGCGGGCGTAAATATCGCTAAAGTTATAAGCAACCTTATGGTCGTAAGCCAAACAACCCTTGTAGAGCTGGTGACGGACAATGAACTGGTTGAAAGCGATCTTGGGGTGATCCCAGTAACATACACTCACCACTAATTACGAAAAGGCCGTTTCCGAAATATACATCAAGGGAATCGAACCCGCGTCGGTTGGTTCAATGAGCGCACCGTCCAAGCTACGGCTGGATCGTGATAAAGGCATACTGTCTAGATTCTGATCGTCCATTAAAGGGCCTTCTCGTAGATGTTTCGAGTGGTAGAGCGTTCGTTGCACTTTCGGAGCTACTGCGCAACGCGCCCGCAACGCATTAAGCCGGGCCGGGCGGCCGTGACAAGCGCCAGCCACCGGCCGGCGCATGCGTCTGCGCACCACTCTCACCGGCACGAGATACACACCGTCGTAATGAATGACACACACACAAACGGATAGGATTAATTATATCTAAACTAGATAATAAAATTGAAGCTATTATCGCTACAAAATGGGATAGTCGGTGGAGCGAGCGTCTTCGTCAGAGCAGGCACTCCCTCTTATGTAGCAATTTATTTTCCACACGCAGCTATAATAGAGCAGATTTCGAGTTGCATAACGCACAAATTAACAATTATAAGTATTAGTTATACTTACATAACGACAGTTATTTAAGAATCAGAATCAGAATCAGAATCAGAATTTTTTTTTATTCATGTAAACCAATACAGGCACTTATGAATCGTCAGTAAAAAATAAATAGTATTAATAATATCTCTACCACCCATTCGGAATGCAATTCCTATGGAGAAGAATGGGCAAGAAACTCCATGGTTATTATAAGTTTATCTTTAGCTGATAAACATTTAAAAAACGGTCGGCGAGTTAACTGACCACACGCTTTAACATTTAGAAAGGCTAGTGCACAGATTATTATCACACAGTAGCTATATTCAGTGTGGTACATGCATAGCAACACTCGAAAGGCAGACAGAAACAATATTTGGTTACTCAAACAGTCGTGGGTACGTTATCTTTATACATTACACTGTGCGTACGACTCTCTGGGTTTTAAGTGCGATTTCACAGTTTATTATTTTTATAATAGGAAATGTAACCAGTTACATAGTCAATCTGCCACCTGGTATGCCGACCTGTTCGTTACAGCTATAATAGCTGGCTTATGTAAGGTAGAGGCAGGCACTCGCGAGTCGTGCATGTCGAGCCGAGCGCCTGCGGCGGCCGGGGCTGTCGTCGCGTGCGAGACAAAAAACTGGATCGGTGTCAAGGCTGTAGAATGAGTGGCGCTCCTTAATTTAATCACGGGGGTCAAACCTTTAAGACTAATTTTGTTAACGTTTGAGTGTTGCAACTGTAATACCGAGTTGAATGTGTTTTCGACTAGTTAACTACCTCCTTCTCTGTAACGTCATCCTAGTGATCCTTATTAAACATAGATAATGCTTCGAGACAGAATGTCGTTCTCTACCGTGGTGGTACTAGTGTAACCACAGGTAGCAGGACATTTCACAATTGTTGTTTTTATTTAAAATGCCACTCGTTTGTTCGTGTTCGGGTACCAAGTTGCGATTCGTTCCAGCAATACGATCCGTACGAGGTGCAGTACGAGCAGGCGGTGGTGCGCAAGCCGCTGCGCGAGCACGAGAAGCCGCAGGACCTGCGCAACGTGCCCGGCGCGCCCGGCGTCGACTACCCCGTGTACCACAGCGTGCCCGACACGCACTTCTCCTGCGACCACGTGCCCGTCAGGCCCGGGATGTACGCCAACGTCGAGACGGGGTGCCAGGTATGGAACAGACGACATTCCACTGCTCCAAGTTTAAAGTTTAAATCGCATTAGATCATATAAATTTCTTCTTCCTTTCACCTATCATCCTACTGGTTTCGCGATTATCAATATTTAGCACGTAGGCGATGGTTATATCTACGAACATCATGTGAGGACGTTTAGTTCCGTTGTATGTGTGGTGTAAGTGCCGGCGCTGTCCGCAGGCGTACCACGTGTGCCACGACGGGCGCGAGGGCCAGCAGGGCGCGGCCTTCCTCTGCACCAACGGCACGCTCTTCGACCAGGCCAACTTCGCCTGCGACTGGTGGTACAACGTCGATTGCTCCAAGGCCATCGACCTTTACAAGTGAGATATTATGAGTTACACGAACTACTATTAGTTGCGACCACCTGACGTCTGTGTTCCATTCTATCATAGATATATGATATCACTGCTCGGTTCAGGTTTGATCGCAGGGTTCGCTGGGTTATGCCATATTTTGTTTTGATGGGAAGGTAATGTTGACTGAGTATGGTCTGACTCGTAAATTATTATTATCATTCCAGGCTAAATGCTGACCCGACCAAGAACCCGTATGTACCGAAGCCGAAGCCCGAGGATCAACACGAACACAGGCCCCCTCACCAACACGAGCACCAATACCAAGAGCAAGAATACCAGCCACAGTACGGGCACCAGCACGAAGCCCGCCCTCAGGGCGTGTACTACAGGAAGATATGAGCACACACTACGATTTATTTATTAGGTACACCCATTTTAATGTCATCATTCACGCCGGCCCATTTACTTAATCCCACCATTGAAACATTCGGCCAATGTTCACCTTCACCGACAACACGGTAGGAACAGCTAAGTTTAAAATATTTCTACCAAACATCGAACTTGACAATGATGGCTTGCAACTTATGGCAAATTAAATACCTTGCCTGAAACTATACAGATTTTGTTAATAGATTACGACTGTGTGCCATAGGTTAATTATATACCACTAAAAAGTTCCACTATGGATGTATCCCACTTTGGTAGAGATTTACATATAACAAATATGTTATTTACTGAATCATTAATAAACCACACTTATATTAACTTCATCATTATGTATTGTACTGAAACAATGTTGGATCTATTCTCCTATAGGGGTTAAAATTATGTCCATAATATGTAACTTACCTACTACTAAGATGGTCGGTTACATACTTACCTATAGTAGGTAGTATGTAAGTAAGTATTAATTTTAGAATAAATCTTTATACATTAAAAAGTGTTTACATACATCCTCATTTAACATCCAGATGTTAAAATTTGGAAAACTAATTATATGTAGTTGTGTTTTTTCTGTAATTTATAAATTATTACGATAAAACGCTATTCTAGATATATATCCAATAACGATCGTATTCAACAGCGTGGGGGGTCTGCCTCCTCAAGGCAGCGGTTAGCAAGATGCCGAGCATCTAAACATTTTTTTAAATAATCATTTATATTTTATATCAAATGGTCTTCAAAATGGGTCTAAAAATCCTGAGTCGCGGGATTTTATGTCGATTAACAGTGACAAATGTAATTCCCTCTGAGTTGGCGCTTTTATTCCGAAACTATGAAGCCCAAACGATGACACGCATACAGAGACGGGGAATCAAATACTTACCACAACGAATAAATAGTACTATTAATAAATGGACGGTAAAAGTAATGGCACACCAGCTAGCACTAAGTAATGGCATACCAGCCAGCACTAAGTAATGGCACACCAGCCAGCACTAAGTAATGGCATACCAGCCAGCACTAAGTAATGGCACACCAGCCAGCACTAAGTAATGGCATACCAGCCAGCACTAAGTAATGGCACACCAGCCAGCACTAAGTAATGGCACACCAGCCGGCACTAAGTAATGGCACACCAGCCAGCACTAAGTAATGGCACACCAGCCAGCACTAAGTAATGGCACACCAGCCAG
This sequence comes from Ptilodon capucinus, assembly GCA_914767695.1. NCBI lineage: Eukaryota > Metazoa > Arthropoda > Insecta > Lepidoptera > Notodontidae > Ptilodon > Ptilodon capucinus. Next base: position 137,053 of record OU611813.1, on the reverse strand, counting down.
CACTAAGTAATGGCACACCAGCCAGCACTAAGTAATGGCACACCAGCCAGCACTAAGTAATGGCACACCAGCCAGCACTAAGTAATGGCACACCAGCCAGCACTAAGTAATGGCACACCAGCCAGCACTAAGTAATGGCACACCAGCCAGCACTAAGCGCTTTTTGACATTTACTTTTATACGAATATCAGAATATAATAAGTGACTATTCAACCGCCATCTTTATCACTGTCATCATCTATTTTTATTTATAATGTGTATTTATTGAATTTGTCCTTGCTATAATTACTCGACATTGCCATAAATACCGCATATCGCAGGTGCAGGCATTCCTCATCTTATTCCATCATTTCACTCATTTCGTAAAAAAGAAGAATAAGTGACAGTCCATTGTGATTCCCCTTTTTAAAAAAGAATTAGAATGGAAGAATGGCATTTTTTATACCTAACAATACTTACATAGATATTGAATTGGTCTCACGCGCGCCGCGAGACCAATTATTTATCTATGAATACTTATTTACTTACTGGGTAACTGCATGCAGCGCACCTGAGTCAACTAAGCATTATATACTCTGCAATAGTGAAATGACTGCCATATTATACTAAATCACTATCTGCCACAGACCAGATACCTATCTACAGACATGTTAACCTAGGTAGGTACCTACTTCTAATGTAGAACACTAGACAAAAGATGTCTTTCAAGACAATTTATCGATGAATAAACAGTAGAGTTGATTTATTATTGTCATCTCTCATTAGATATTATATTGGAGACGTGGCGGACGATTAACTATGAGGCGACAAGAATGTGTCTTTTAAAATTAACTAGGCTAATTATGGTAAAAATACTTTATCAAAAACAGGTGGTGGCAAGGGGCTGGATTTGAAGTCCCTTCTTATCTTACTTTAATGAAATAACAAAATAAATAATATCTTTATGTAGGTAGTCATGTACTTAAGCTATGTTAGTGTCAATTTATTAAATACTAGCTGTGCCGGCGGTTTCACCCGCGCCTATGGTTACTGTGTCGTAGCGTGATGTTATAAAGTATATGACCTTACTCAATAAGTAGGCTAAATAGTGCAAAAAGATTTGTTGAAATCGTTCTGGTAGTTCCAGAGCTTAATGGGTTCTACCAAACAAACAAACTCTTCAGCTTTATAATACTAAGATTACATTAATTATACGATGAGATACCGCAAAAACATATAATAAAAAGTAGTTCGCAGGACATAACCGTTCCGTAGGAAGCCGACCACGCGCACGAGCCGCGCGGCGTGGTACCTCGCAGGCAGAGCTACTGGCGGCGACTGCTGGTACTTGATTAAAACTATGATATCTCCTAAGATATTCGTTGAAATCAAATGATTCCAAGGGCAATTTCGTTCCAAATAAAATACTTAAGATGAATAACGTATTTATTTGGATAAGGATTAATATCATATTTATAATAAACACCTTCGCAAATAATGTATTACGTTAGAACAAATTTGATTAGTTACCATAAATCGTTTGTTACCGTAAATGGCCATCGTTTTAACACTAGAAATAAAGATAAATTAGACCAACCACTTTCGACTGGCGAAAATTCATCTTTTATGGGGTACTGTGTCAAATTTTATAATAAAATTCCCCCTAACGTCATTAACCTAAATGAAACTAAATTTAAAACTTGCATTAGACATACACTATGCAGGCGCGCATACTACACAATAGGTGATTATTTAGAGGATAAACACGCTTGGTCAGGCGCTGGTCCGGCTCCACAGGAACTCATTTAAGGGATTTTAGCTATTTGTCCCGTTTTCCTCCTCCTTCCTACCTTTAAATCTTGTTCAACACGTAGTTTGTTTAGTGATTTAATTGTGTTTTGAGAATGTATAGCCTCATTAACTTTATATTGTATAATTGTTAATTAAGAAAAACACAAAAATGTAAATCCTTATTTGAAAAAACCAAACCATGGAGTTTCTTGCCCATTCTTCTCCATAGGAAATGCATTCCGAATGGGTGGTAGAGCTACTATTTTTACTATTTATTGACGATTCATAAGTGCCTGTATTGGTTTATATGAATAAAAAATATTCTGATTCTGATTCGATAGCTTGGGATCGCAGAATTTTCTTGTTATATTAAGTTGAACAAGTGCCACCAAAATGACGACTTTTGCTGGGACAAACCTTTGATCGAGGGTCCCGTGCTTTTAAACTAGGTTTTCTAATATGTTTTAAGTGTTTTCAGATAATGTATCTCATATTTATACTAACAACGTCATAACTTATTTTGTATGGTACCTTAAATTGTTACTTTGGTGAAGGCATATATACCAAAAAATGGAGTTGGGACAAGCCACCAAACTGGAATTTCAAGACTATTTTTTTTTTCTGATTAATTACACGTACTTATAAAAGAATAAATGTGGCCCTAATTGCATCAAGTACCGTAGGTAACTATAAAAAAAATAGAAACGTGCTAGCATTTTACACCTTGATTCTCAACGTGGACGCGTAAAATTAGCCGCTGGGATATTCACCCATCTGTAGCTTTTTAGTGCACCTAGGTTTTTGAAGTCGGTTTTTGTTTTTTGTTAAAAATAATTTTGTTTTCACGATTTTCAGTGTCAATAATCGTTGAAAATTTGCAAATATTATCACCTTATAACAGCCCTGAAAAAGTAAAAATTTACAGCCAAAAAAGAATCACAACAACAAATAAAATACATATACAAAGTTTCAAGTCGGTTAAAAAGGATAAATTGTGAGTTAACCTTAAAAGATAGACATATGCTGTTGCGGACTTTTTCTAGAACTTTTCAAGGGGAACAATTCCGTGATATGTCATTTTTGCATAACTTTAACCGTTTACGCACCGCACGCAACGGAAGCCTTCAAAGGAATATTTTTTTCCCGATTCGTAGCGTGATGTTAGATAGCATATAGCCTTCCCCGATAAATTGACTATTCAACACAAAAATATTTTTTCTATTTGAACCAGTAGTTCCTGAGATTAGTGCGTACAACCAAAAAAAACCACATTAGAAGTGTTTACTCTACCCCATAGAGCAGACCATACACCATAGACGTAGTATTATAGCATACAGTATACGTGATACAGTTCGCGCCGCTCTAGCTGTGGCGAGGCACTTTTAGTCCTAATGCTTGGTGAACGCGGGGGTCGCCAATGCGAGGTCTATAGGTATCTGGTTTGTGCTCTACCCTGATTGGGATCATATACCTACCTACCGTTACCAATAAAAAAAATGGTTAAAAATTAAAATATTTGATAAAATTAAAATATTTCGATAAAATTTTCAATATGTATGTATAATTTATTATGCTGCGTTTTAGGCAATAAGCTAACATGAGTTGACAATTAGCAGGCGGTGGTGGTAGCCGTGCCACTGGCGGTGGTGACACCTGGCTTCACGTCTACATTGGTGTTAGCTGTAGATCCCCCGCGGCCGCCCGCCGCCCCCACGCTGACGCCCGCCCCGCCGTACTGACCGGTGACCGCAGCACTACCGGAGCTGCTGGCCGAGCCACCGCCCGCCCCCGCGCCAACGCCCACCGCCGCGCCATCCCCGCCCTTCCCCACCGAACTGACGGCGGCCGCGGCGTCGTCGCTGGCGGCCGCGGCGCCCGCCCCCGCCGCCGAGCCCTCGCCGCTGGCCGCCGCCGCGCCGCTGGCCGCCGCCTGCCCGCCCGCCGACGCCACCGACACGGCGGTCACGGCGACTTTACCGGTCGCCTCGGCGTTCGCAGACCCGGCGGTCGTCGAACAATACGGTGGCGGCTGATACTGCGGCTTCGGCTTTGGCTGCAGCACCGGCTCGGGTAACGGCACCGGCTCTGGCTCCGACTCCGGCTCCACGTAGCAGTCGGGGCGCGCCTCGCACGCCCCAGCGGCGAACAACACGACGCCGAAGATCTGAACCAAATAAGAGTATAGCCTAGAGTTCGCAGTTTACCACGTCCCGAGCCCTGTCTGTATGGATTCGCATCAGAAGCCGGGTCTCGGAAGGTCTTCGAAGGAGCTAGCGGGTCACTGCGGCGTAGAATCAGAATCAGATTTATTTTATTCATGTAAAAGTACAGGCACTTATGAATCGTCAGTAAAAGAATAATACTAATAGTATCTCTACCACCCATTCGGAATAAGCAAGTAGCGAATACAAATTGGGATGAACTACTTATTTTATAGTGACCAATGGAATAGCAAGCTTTGCCGCAGGGTTCCACTGGGCCTGTCACTCGGCGCGTAAGCGTAAAATATTATTTGTTCACCCTCCTCTACAATCTATCATGATACACATAATTATATTGCGATATTTATAAAAAGTGTTTAATTAAACGACGTCGTAGTTATAGTGTATATATTTTATAAAGAACTTACCAATAATGGACTCATGTGATTATTTGATGTATACTAGTGTAGTACCTACGTGTACGAGTGAGTGGTAGACACCACTGATACCCTCTTATATAGTTAGCGGGCGGCGCGTATCAACCGTGCAGTGACAAAGCGCGTCTGAGTAAACTAAGTATACGACAATAGCGTAAAGACTGCCCTATTGTACAAAGCACATTAATAATTCTGACGCGTTCTAGACAAAAGATTGTTTTGCGAAACACAATTTATTGACGCTAGCAGGGAATGTCGAGGTACATGTATTTTCACTATTTGTCGTTATAACTAAGTAAGTATCGTTATTCATAAGTTGGTAAAATATTAAAGAACCTACGGTATGAGCTCCAAACGGTAGTACGTTCATTTTATATTTTTAATGTACGAAGTAAATAATACAGTCATGAATAAAATAAAAAAGCAACAACATTTTACTAATTAAGTATTTATTAAAGATTTTTATATGACGACTAGATAATAACATTAGGTAAACGCACATTATTGCCACGTACATTACCTAATAATTGAAAATAAAATTAAATACATAAAATTATATTTATTCAAGTGTTTGTCAGATGGTTAACATCGGTTGTGGAGAAAAGACCAATATGTCTAATAAATATATCATGGTTTTGATTCGACCTGTCCATCATTGCAATTTAGCAGATACTACTCTACTATACATACAAAGAAAGCAAAAGTCTGAAGTACAAAATATACTATGTATCCTATACAAATCTTCCAATGCGATAGTAGATAGATGTACAATAAAGGTAATTTGTATTTAAATCTAGTGATGCGATGTTGGTGGCATCACGTGATGCGCAGGCGCAGCTGGGTGAGGGCCGCGGAAGCCACCAGCAGCCACTGGCTCCACGGCGCGGGCGTCTGGTGGCCTGCAACAGACAGAACCACCGTCAAGTACCAGCGATTGATCAATATCTACATATTACCTATTATAGGCACGTATTCAATGATCACTACATTATGAGATAAAAACATGTGTCTTTTTACCGACTTCCAAAAAGAAGCAGGTTCTCGATTCGATCGTATTTTTTTCGTTTTGTGTGTGTTTATTAATTTTGTTGGTAAGAAAATATCCCAAGGGTGGTACTATGATTTCATATGATATGATTTTTTTTGGCTTTAAATATTTACGTTTTTATTTACGTAAATATTTAAAGCCAAAACTTCTTAAGAACCTACTTCTTAAGAAACCTTCTAAAGAAGCCACTTCTTAGGAAGTGATAACACTTGCATATTTTCAACGATTATTGACACTAAAAATTGTGAAAAAAAAATATTTTTTAAAAAAAAACCAAAACAATCTACGTCAGACTAGGCAGGAATTGGCACCGACTCCAAATGTACTGAATTATAGGATTATTTGTAGCTTTTTAGTGCACCTAAGTTTTTGAAGACGGATTTTGTTTTTTGTTAAAAATTATTAACCGCCTTCTTTCGTATTCAATTATTGGAGCACACTGAAGTTGCTTCCAATACCTATAAATGGAAAAGCTCTAGAAGAAGCGGTACTACGTCAAACGACCAATAATGGTCGATTGCAATTACTCAAAAAGCTTCATCATAAAGTTAACTGGATAAAATGTATTGGAACTAACTTTTCACATACTTAGTAGAAATATGCATGCTTAACTTTTCACATACTTAGTAGAAATATGCATGCTTTGATTCAAAGTGCCTTTTATAGAGATGGGATGACGTTGTAATAACAATAAAAAAACCTGAATCAGGAGCCGTCTGCAAGTTCGGTGCTTCTGATGGTGACACGGGCGGGTCTGAGGAACACAAAACAGCTATTGTACATTGATATTACCTACGTGCCTAATTGTTACACAAAAAATAACCTCAGCAGTCAGCAGTGCATTACTTTAGAAACTTAACTGCATAAGTTTAAACTTGAGCAGCAACGCATGCTTACTTCTGTAGAATATGTCCCTCTTCTTGCTGTAGTAGTTGGCGAGCGGCACCTGCAGGTCGCACAGGATCTCCACGGTGGGCGGCAGCGAGTCCACGCGCACCACCGCGCTCGCCAGGGCCGTGTAGCGCCCGCTCATCAGTTTTATTGATGTCTTCGCCGCGAGTGGTCTGTGAACAACATACCTATCTTTATTCCAGAAAAATAAATTAAGCGGAAATTTACGTAAATAGGCAAGGTTTCCTTGATGATCCATATATAAAGTCTAACCTGTTACCAGCTAGTATGGTGAGGTTAGGCTTCGGGAAGACGCCTTCCACGGAGCAAATAATATTCAAGTATTCCGCGTCCAGACGATCTTGGATCATGTCGAATTTGGTCTCTGGAACTAGAAGATCAGTTTATATTAAAGGGTGCAATGTGCATGTATTTCCTAAACGGCGAAGGTAAACGTAAAGAAACTTGCTCATCTTTCAAAAGACGGTGAAGATCGCTCCGCGCGACTCCCATCGTATGAACGGCGGCAAAGGTGCCCATGTATCAGCAATAGTAATTGCCTAAGCCATAGAGGCCCATTATGTAAAATGTGGGTGTACCTATTGTAAACATCAGGGTAGGGGGATTCTGCCGTTTACCGAATATGGTCATGGACCTAGTCCCGTGGTCCTCGGCGAGGAAGGTGGAGACCACGCAGGTGTAGTTTCCGGTGAGCTCGGGCGCGGGCGCCGGCACGCGCAGCGCGCGGTGCTGCGTGTACGGGTTGTGCGACGCACGGAACGACAGGTCCACCTGCAAGCACCAACAACACGACACTGTGTAACGGAACACGGAAAAAGTAGGTCTTTGTGATTGCATTTTTTTAATTAAGATGCTATGCTAAATACTATTTAGCAAACGTATTTATTTAGTAAATACGATTGCGAAGACCTGTACGTTTCAAAAAAGAAAATACTTTCTTTTAGAGTAGGAGACGATCGAGTCACCTTATCTCTGAGTATGCCGAGCGCCTGCGGCCTGTGCGGCGGTATCCACTGGTAGACGAGGTGCGTCCGGTCGCCGAGGAACCACTTGACCACCAGGCCCGTGACGTTGGCCGCGATGTACTCGCAGTCCAGAGTCACGGCGTCCCGCGAGCCATACTGCAGCACCTCCGGGACGCGCATGTTCACGATGCGCACCGAGTGGACACCTGGAAGAACAATCTTGAGTTATTGCCGATACGATCCCTAGCGCAGTGGCCAGAGGGTATTTTACCTTAGAACGTAAATCGTATCAATTGTATGGGATTAATTATCTTAGTGGAGAGCTCAATAAGAATGATGATCTACGAAAGGTTCATCACCATGCGCCATGGACGCATTAATTGATGACGGTGTCACTGTAGTACGATATCACGGTAGATAATATTACCGTGACGATATAGTCGTGGAGAAGCAGTTATTAGTGGAGTTAGGCACGAAACTCTACAAATATATTGGCGTTTTGATACCTCACATTGATCCACACACACCACACATCGCAATTTAAATACTTGGGGCACTGGGTCTCTGAGACACTGCATGATGATGAAGACATTGAGAGAGAGTGGAGAGCACTGTCAGTCAGATGCAACATACTGGCTTGTAGGTTTGCGCGTTGTAGCAACGATGTAAAAATAACGTTGTTTAGGGCATACTGCCAGACGTTCTACACGTGCAGCCTGTGGGTCAGCTACACGCAGACGGCTCTAAATGCTTTGCGTGTGCAATATAATAATGCGTTTAGGACTGTGCTGGGGCTGCCTCGCTTTTGTAGTGCTTCGGGAATGTTTGCCGAGGCCAGAGTGGATGGCTTTCATGCCATCCTACGCAAGAGAGCAGCCTCCATGATGTCGCGGGTGCGGGGCGGCGACAACACTCTCCTAAACCTACTGGCAGATCGGCTGGATGGCCCATTCTTTCGGCACTGGATAGGTATGCATAAATCGTACATGTCCAGTGCCAAATGAAATATAAGTTATTTTTATATGAATTAATTTTGTAAATTACTAACACTCGTTTTTAAATCATATATTGTTACTAACATTATGGATATGATTATCTAAAATAAATTAGTTATTATTATATTGAGATGATCTTCTAATAATGCATCTTATACTATTGTCGAGCCGCATTTCAGATTCCGCGTCGCGACTCCCAAAGCATCTCATAATAATAAAGTCATATTACCTAACATAGAGGTGTGGCGACGCCTCTCATTATGGTGACGTAGTACGATGCTTCTGCTATATAGTGGCGTCACGACACTTCCAGGATATAGAAGTGTCAGAACGTTTTCTCCTTCTGTGTTACGATATTCCTTAATACTATTCGGTACTTTTGTTATTCAAGTGAACTAGTTGAAGTTATCTTGTTCGTTCATATTGTCCGACTCGGCTTGTTGAGTAAATTGCGGAAAAGTGTGTGATTGAATGCAAGGTTCAGTGCAGCTATCATCCGACTTGCGAACCGTGACGCAACACGACGTCGCGGAATAATAACAGACCGATTTGTTTCAACTGTTTTGTCTAAATAATACGAAGTAATAGTTACAGTACTGCTACTGCAACTGACACTGTTATCAGTCACAGTATCAGCGACAGTATTACTATCACTGTCAGTAGCAGTGTGACTTGTGTCACAGTGTCAGTGACACAAGTCACACATATATTCCTCTTGGGACTGGTACTATCACTGGTATCGTGGCTGCTACTTTTACTGCCACTGATAGTGTTACAGTGACTGTTACTGTCAACGATGATATGTTGACGATACCCGTGATAGATACTGCAAAGTGAACGCTGTACAAGCATGCGTGGAGCGTGACGTTAGTGGGGGAGGAGTGAGGTGGCCAGCCGAGCGGTACTGCGCACGTACCGGTGGCGCGGGAGCAGCAGGGGCAACGGCCGCAGCGGTGCGATACCAGCCCGACGACTACTTCTTCGCTAAACTCCTGCAGACATGCACACAACCAAGCAACACATGCACATGCACGGCCCTACAGAGAAAGCGTTACGACGACTCATGACGTGTATAACAGACTTTTTCATTAGCATTAGTTATCCAGGCTTGGGGGAAGTATGATAACGTTGCGGCGTTTTCTGCTTATTTTCAGGATGTTACAATAGGTTTCATTATTTCGTCGCAAGGTATAATACAAGACGTTGTTTCTGCCCAATCACCAAATAAATTATGCATCCCTTCCCTTCCTTCCGGGCACGTGTTGAATTAATTTACATGTCGCAAGTAGAAAGGGACAGATAAGAAAAAAAAAATAGTCGCCTTGTGTACGCGAGTGAGCGAGAGGGCACGGAGACGTTGATATCGGAATCATCACGTGTGACGGACGAGCGGCGCGTGCGCACTATACTATTGCTGATGGTGAGGAGAGATATTGCCAAGAGTACCTACAAATTTAGATCGGTTCAGGACTAATAATTTAATGATAGCTACAATCATTAACTGTTATTTACAAAGAATGGAACTCAACAGTGGGTTCTCTGTATGAACTAATAATATCATATTATGATGGATATATTGCTCGAAGTTCATGTGAGTGTTCCGGTAATCTAAATTAACTGATAGTTGTAATTATTCTAAGCTGATAATTAATTATTATTTACCAGCGTTCGAGGCTCGTAACAGTGGCTGGCATTGTTTTGCATCTCCAACAGTAGTACAGTAATTCTGGACGCTGGGGATGCGTTGCGATCATTGAGTAGCTGTCCCCGCGTTGATCGACCCTGGCCGAGCACTCAGTGGTCCGGTCACCGGTTCCAGGTCACTCCATTTGCTAGATTTAGCCCGCAATATCAGTACATCTACTCCACAGTATTTTGATATCGTATCATTTTACTTCCTCTTAATTAGTATGCTTTAATGTATTGTTATTATATTATTACGCTTCCTTTCGCCAATAGTCCCCAACTCGTCAATTGAATACGTAATGTAAGAATACGCTCGCGCGCCGCTCGTTGTACCTACTTGGCCAGAAAGAGTGTAATGATACGTGTCTAATTAATTACATTATTTTATAAGGCCCGTCTTCGTAAAATTACACAGCAAATTTTATTATAAATTATAAAGAATAGGTTCAAACGGGAGCACCACATGGTTGCAATATTTTACGACGGAAACCTTACATCGTCTGCTTTCCGGGGACTGGATATAATGAGATACAGCGCTTTTGGTTTTATTGTAAACAAACAATGCGTAACTAAGTGTACAGCTAATAACCGTAGGGTAAAACCAGGCAGGTACAGAGCATCAGATGAATTGAGAAATATATAAAGATCGCTAAAGATAAATCTTGAAACACGACAGTTTGCATGAATTTAAACTTCATTGAAATAAAAATGCTTTTCTAGTATAGACGAAGGCATAACCCCTTTGCATATTTCATTACTTTGTGCATCGTGCGCGTATGTACCTACATAAAAACTGAAGGTGTATGGCACGCGCGCGACCGAGATGTGTTCATGGTTCGATGATTTTCTTAAGGACGAGGTGCCTTATAAAAACGCAGGAATCGCGCTCGCATGCCCGCATACGGCAGGCGGTTTAACTTTACGGCCGGTCTGATATTTGCCAACAACAGCCGCTGATGCGTTCGTGTTGCTCAAGCAATAAGGATAGGGGTTTTCTAAGTTACATGACTCTGACATTCATCCATGAAGAGATTTATGCATCAGGCGGCTGAGTATACTTTAACATCGCTGAAGCGGCGAATTCTGTATTTGAGTTTATATTTTTTCCCGAATCGATATTGGGTTAGTTTAGGTAAAACATAGAGATGCTGTAAATTGTTGGAATTATTCATCAATCATTTGAATCATCATCATGATTGAAGAGCGGCGAGATAGCGGCACGCGTCGCGCGCTTCGGCCGCCCTGCGCCCGACCGACCCGTGCGAACGAAGCAGCTCATCGATTAGCCGCGCCTGTTACCGCCCGTAGCCCTGGCGCCGGCGGCGGCGCGGGCGCTTCGTCCGGCCAGCTACTATTAGTTTGACTACTTTATTTACTAGATTGCACAAGTATTTTGCTCAATTGTTACATATTTTTTGTGTAAGACAAATGTTCAAAATTCCTCCAAATTGTTATCATAAAACTCATAGCTATTCACAATATGAGATACAAAATAATTCAACGATAGGGATCTGGGTTCGTCGAGTTTACCCCGACTATCACAAGGTACCTCACCAGTAGGTGTACTCGGTAATAGCTTATATGCGATGTATTTAATTTACTCTTTGCATTGAAGGCAATGCCGTGACGCGGAATAATTAGTAGTATCTTATCTGGTTCTAACAAAGAAGTTGAACGAATAACAGACAATGGACGTGAAATAACTTTAGAAACGGCTCCTGTATTAACTGCACGACTGAATTTTGACAAAATAATCGAGGCTCAGGAAGGTGGCGTGGGCCGCCGCCACGAGCCCGGCGCGGCGAGGGCGGGGGTACACATTTGCACTGAAACATTACGTGTAGACTTTCCTTTAATTTGCAAAGTATGATATTTTCAAGAATATCTCATTTCAATCAGGAGGTACATAATAATATCCTGTACCTAGAGGTAGGAAAATGATGCAAACGAATCGACGGCTTCAGAAAACTTAGTTGCGAATAAGAATCGTGTAAATACTTACATTGTAAAACTATTGATATTTTCAGGAGCCACCACATCCTTTCGCAATCCTTCAGCACTATCACTAAACTGAGTCTTGCTTTATTTATTTGTATTATCTATCAGAGTAGACGTCGGTCAGTTTCTTGTTCCTTTAATATTAAAACACTTCCAACTTTACACCCTACGTAAATCCAGTTCCGTGTTCAAGCCCGGTGCTCGGTTCGGTGGCAACGTGTGTGGGGTTCGAACCCGGCCCGGGAACTAACCGCCGAAGCCAACTGGCGTCCGGTAGCTACCGGAGCATATCGGAAGCACTCGCTATTGTGTACTTACTCATTGGCTAATTTATTCTATTACTTACGTACGGTGCGATACCAAGTGGCTTTTTAACTTCAACTAATTCTTAATTTTTCAAAATCGATTGACTTTGCTTACGGCACATCTACCTAGGTAAGAACTTCATCTTGCTCCATTAAACTCTTATCGAAGAGAAAAAGAGAATCGTGGTATTTTATAAAAGGGAGTAGATAATTAGGCATTAATAGTTGGCCAGCCTGCGAGGACCACCTTCCGGCGATATCGGTCGTCACTGGCCTCATTTACATTCATCGACATATTAGGTGGAGTACCTGTATCAAGTTGTAAGGGTATTGTATTTGACACTAGCTCATAACTGGTATCAGTTAATTCTTTGGTATCAGTCAGATAAGTATCGACGCAAGCAGAAGTACCTGGTAGTTAGTACCTAATTACCATTAGTAGGTACGCTCTAAAGAGAGCTTTAAAATCAGGTTAAAATTATTGGTCTAACGAGCTCAAAGCTCTTCATTAGTAAATTAAGATCATGGTATAGGCGGCCCCCGCCCCCCTCACTATCTAGATGATTTCTGTAAGTTTCAAATTTAATATTTTGTAATTAAACGAATTTCGCAGAGATCAGACAAACCGGTATTATTAAGTATCAATGGTTCCCATAATTTTAGGATAATTGCCGTGAGGCAATCACTTACAATTGTCTTAGTAATCGTGTTACAAACGATTACGATAATGGAACTTAGCGTACTTTAATTATTAGAAGATAGCATCTACTTACTATGCGATTCAAATTAGAATAGGATCGTCTTTGCGCCATATTGTGACGTCATAGATGTCAATTCTAACCAGTTAGGTAGGGTGAGCGAAACAAGATATTTTTTAAATATATACATCATCATCATCATCATCACGCCTGTATTCCCCGAAGGGGTAGGCAGAGGTGCACTGTAGTGCGCCCATACTTCGCCGATGTATTTTGGTCCCAATGTAATAGGGGGCGAGCCTATTGCCATTATACCGGGCACATTCCCCCTCAATACGAGGGAGATTTAGGCCATAGTCCACCACGCTGGCCCAATGCGGGTTGGTGAACTTCACACGCTATAGAAAGCTATAGATATGCAGGTTTCCTCACGATGTTTACCTTCACCGTTCAGCAAGTGGTAATCATTGTTGAAAATGACATTCGCACGTGAAAATTATCTCAGAGGTGCGGGCCTGGGATTTGAACTTGCACCCCTTACGTTAAGGCGGGCGTTCTTGCCCACGAGGCTACCACTGCTTCACTTTTTTAATAAAATTTATTTGCAAAGGTTGAGTGAAAAAATTCACTCAGTCGCACGACGAAGCACACTAACAACGACAAAGTGGCGACTGGCGTCCTTATTTTCTTTCCTTTGATAATTTTGGCATGGACTCTGGGCCTTTGCGCCAAAAATGAAAATAAAAAAGGTTATGGTATGGTTTCAGAAAACGAATTATGACTTTAAATAATTAAATATTATATTATGACAATTTACTACTAGGCAAATTAACAATTTTTTTTTATTTGGTTTCCAAATAAGTCTTTTTACAAACCATACTTTTCAAGTGACATTTGACAGATAGAGGTTATTGATATTCCTATTCTTATTTGGATCGCATAGTACAGATTGATACCTTGGTGTGTTTGTTTGAAATGGGCCGGCCACAATGCGGCGGTGCCGGTGGCGTGACATCATCTTGTAAGTTAACAGAGTTCAAGAACCAAAGGGAACTGAAGGATGCCGGTATAGTTAATAATGATTTGATCCAATACCTACAGGGTACCGACCCTAGCGCGCCGCGCGACAGGGACCCCATGAACATTTATTATTATAACATCCCGTACGCTATGGGCAGGGTAATGGAGGAGACATCTTAGGTATAACATTCATACTGTCTGAATGAATCTACCAACATGATAAATAAGATTATTCTTGCTCTCATCTAGTACGTCTCTGGAGGTGTTATACATATCAGCATGAAACTGGGTAGGTAGATACCTACTTAGTTAATTCCTATCAATGTCTCAGCATACAGTCTTAGAGCTAATAATTCTTTGCATACAGCTATAATACAGCAATAATTAATTACCATGCGTGATAACGGTGTTAGTTAAGGGACTACAGTCGCTTCACTGATTGTTGCCAGTATATTCGCCAGAGCCGACCTGGGGATAGGTGGATACTTACCTAATAAGCGCGTAAACCATATTGCTCTCCCTACACCCACGTAAACCATATCGCTCTCCCTACTCCCACGCAGCCAGCCATGACATCATCGTCACGAGTTCCCATGGGCCAAGCTCGCATGGAAATGCTGCAGTATACTTTAGGTAGGTAAGTAAGTAATCACAATCTGATCGTCGTTAAACAACAACAAATTATTGTTGTTGTTTAGATTGTCAGAGCAATTAACTTTTCCCAATGTTTATCAAGTTGAAAAACGTGAACCAAATTCAAATTAACAGACAGAATTAAACTTCTATATACGAACGACCACAGGGAACCAAGCCCATTTTGATTTGAGATCACTTACCACTTACCACACACACTACACACACAGAAATCATCTATTGTAAAAGTTCAGAGCTTAGGTTCAAAGCTTAGTTATTGTATCATTAAGCACAGGTCCTCGCAGTGGGTGACGGACGACGCGCCGGAAGCGAGGTGTGCGCCGTACTTCCGGCAACCGCGCGCGCCGGAACCGCCGCCGGCGCCGGCCGCACACTGTTCCAATGAGGACGTATTGGCTGTTGAATATCTCACAGGATCATGTGTAACGGATCAGACCAGCGGACACAGACGCCCTTTGCAATCGGTTGTATTATTATAAGAATTATATATTATCAATGTACGTAGCCGCTTCATGATGGTGCAATTAGTTATTTTATTTAGGACAGCATACAATTGTTTTAGTACATCATCACGCCTGTATTCCCCGAAGGGGTAGGCAGAGGTGCACTGTAGTGCGCCCACACTTCGCCGATGTATTTTGGTCCCAATGTAATAGGGGGCGAGCCTATTGCCATTATACCGGGCACATTCCCCCTCAATACGAGGGAGATTTGGGCCATAGTCCACCACGCTGGCCCAGTGCGGGTTGGTGAACTTCACACGCCTTTCTATAGACGTGCAGGTTTCCTCACGATGTTTTCCTTTTTGGTTTTAGTTTTTAATTTGTATGCTTAATAACACGACCAACACCGTCATCCACGAAAAGTAAATTGTTTTTTAGAATAACTTTTTAGAGTGCTTCTATCAAATAAAAATGCGTGTACACCACGCGCATGACGCGCGGGTTGCACACACTGCGCCAGCGCACGCACTCACAGACATATTAACGGTTCGTAACATAATAAATAAGTATGCACCGGCCGCGCCTGAACGTATTTCAATAGCAAACAATTTGAATGTATGCTTGTATTATTTGTTGGATAATGAATTATTGATATGTAGATATTATTGATAGATACTTAGGTACTATAAGCCTACTCTGGACCAGTATGGCAAACCTTATTTCCCTCTCGTATAGGAAACTGCGCAGGTTAGGGCTAACACAAGAGGGGCCAAATACTATCGGCAAAATGTGGGTGCACAATTAGCCCCCAAATCAATATTTTTTATTCCATTTACTAACTATTGTATTGTTTGTTACACAAGTGTTCTACAAATACATTGTAAATACAGTTGTGGTCTATAATTAAGAACGACTTGAAGTTATAGATTTTTTTTTAACTGAGTCATGTCATGTGTAGTTATTGTTCCTTTTTAGAAGTAACTAGTTATGTTATGAAATAGCCACAAGAATAGAGCAAACGTGATTAGGACTACAGAATAAAATCGCTCACTATTTTTGTAATAAACTTTATTTATTCTCAAAAGTAACAATTTCAAAAAAGTAATGGAACTGGACAATTAAGAAGGATTTATTAAACTGCCCGAGAGTTGCTTTATATGAAACTCAGATTCAATTAAATCGCATTAATATGAAGTGCGTTAATAAAATAAGCAGTTTAATACATTTTAAACTAAAACTAATAGTTAGTAGCATGTCCACGGCTTTTAATAACTGCTTTACACCGTCGAGGCATTGACTCTATCAATTTTTGACATTTCGCAAGAGAGATAGAGTTCCATTCTTCTAAGAAAACGCCATACAGCTCTCTTAAACTACCACACTGTCGATTTGAAACCTTCTTCTTGACTTCGCACCAAAGATGTTCTATAGGGATAAGATCTGGGCTGTTAGCTGGCCAATCTAAGACAGAAACTGATTGCGATGTGAGAAATTCCTTAACGGTGCGTGCAGTATGCTTTGGATCATTATCGTGTTGGAATGTCCAAATAACCGGAAGCACGTCTTCAGCATAAGGTAACAATGTTTCTTCCAGTATATTTTTGTATTGAAATTTATCCATGTTTCCTTCTATCAGCTTAACAGGTCCAATACCACACCCAGAAAAGCACCCCCAAATTTTCACATTTACCCCACCATGCTTTAATGTCACTTTTGTGTACTTAGGGTCAAATGCTTTATTCGGAGGGCTTCGTACATATCTTTTTCCATCAGAACATACCCTGTTTATTTTTGTCTCGTCAGAAAAAAGAACCTTTTTCCACTGTTTAACTGTCCCGTTTTCATACCTTCTTGCAAACGCAAGCCGGGCCTGCCTATGTCATCGTTTTAACATGGGCACCTTCCTTGCTATCCTTTTTTCTACCAAACGCCTTCGAATAGTGCGTGCCGAGATTGCTGAAGGGTTGTTTTCACCAAAATATTCCTTTCTGCGCTCATTAGACCCTTTAAAAGGATATTGTTTTGCCAAACGAACGATATTTCGATCATCTCGACGAGATGACTTTCTCTATTTAGGTACACGCGGAACATTTATGGTAGTTTGATGCGTGGCAAAATGCTTCACAGCATGGAAAACCATCGTTTTAGAGCATTGCAGGTGGTCCGCTATCTTTTTATACGACCAATTCTTCTCGCGAAGTTTTATTATTACTTCCCTTGTAGATTTATCACAACTTTTATTTTTCCCCCATTATTTTCTATGAAGCAATCACCTGCACCAAATGACACCAAAATTATACTCATTTATAGTGAACTACAACCTCATAGCCACAGAGAGTTCTCTATTTAAATTTGAATAAATAAAAAACTATTCAGCGTTCTTAATTATGTGACCAGCCAGTAAGTAGTAATACTAGGTTTAGATCTAATGTAATAATTTTACCTATTATTTTTTTAGTAAATCATGTGTATCAATGAATGTACGGCTAGTATGGTAAAGTTTTGCAATACCGAGTGAAATACAAACAGTTACTTATTTGTTAATTTGATAAAATCTTGTCTATAAATAAGCGTTCTTAATTATATGGCCACCACTGTAGATCATAACTTCGTATACTTTTTTTGGGGGATAGGTATTCATAAGGTAAACCTAAACGGCTTCGCAAAGCAATCAGCGCGTGAAACTTGATGCGAGATATCTGTCGCGTGCCTTTAATTTCCGCAAAGTATCTATTTACGGATTTACCTGCTACAATATACTTACTTAAATCATGTTTGTAATCGCCCAGGCCGCCACCGCGCCGCCAGCAAATCCATGGTTGAATATTTTGCATTTTGCAATGTGCAATCATCTGTTAGACTTACCAACTCATTGTGCGCGGCGCGGCCCACCGTATCCGACACCATAATACTTACCAAGAAAAAAATGCATCAACAAACAGCTTATGAAATGAATGCATTCACCGCCCCACCGCCACCATGCTGCTACGGCTCGCTCTCTATTCGACCATCATTACCATCATCATTTTAAACTACAACAGAACGAGCTCGTACAAGTCGCTGGCGGACCTGAAGAAGCAGTACAGGAAGGTGGAGATGGAGGAGTTCAGCACGTCGGACGTGCTGGTGGGCAAGGCGATGGACTTCATCTACTCGAATAGGACCATCATGAGCCTCATCGCCAGGGAGCTATGGGACGTCGGCTCCAGGGCCATCGACAAAATAGTAGATATCAAGAATAAGAAAACGTAAGTGACGCGGTGCCGTAGCATTCACCTAGTTAATCCAATTTTATAGAGTTATAAGACCCTTGCACGAAAACTATAATAAAATGATTAGATTTTTTCTACATTGAAAAATGTGATGAATGATGATGGACGTTGGAAATAATTTGCCACCCACTTATTTATTGGTCGCCAGTAAGCTTACCACATAATAACTTCAATATTGCTTTCAATGTTTGCAGAACCGTGACTCGTCGATAAGTCCCACCAACCAGCTGAGATATGAATACTGAGAGCGGTGTTCGCTTAAATAAGTCTCATTATGCAAGTGGGATGCGCTGTTAAAACGGCTTCAAAACTTACATTTATGTTCATAGTGTGCAACTCATTTTGTTGTGTTATTTTAAAATATAAATTAAATCTTGAAATATCGTGTTTACAAGGTATCCCTTTATTCATCTGAATCGCTTTAGTATGTTATTTAAAATTACAAAATTTTCTTAACAGGATTAAAGAAATAGTTCAAAACTCACAAGTCGTAAATGAGGGCGTTCCTACTAGCAGCATCTTTTAAATTGCACATCCTACTAGCACGCCGTGGTCCTATGATTTATAAAAGAAACAAGCCTACTTGTTGTTTCAACATGATCGTGTCGTCCACTTGCTTGTTTCCGTCAACATGCACGACACGCTGAAACAATGGCATCGCCAGAGTCCGCGGACCACTTATTTCGGCGATAGTTTTGCTACCAAAACAGTGCTCGTTATGATGTTGGGCACCGAGCATCGGGTAGTGATGTGTCTCCTGGTGCTGGTGCTGGAGGGGGGCTCGATCCGGCCGCGGATTAGGGAGGACGCGGTGAAGGAGAGGAGGGATTACAGGCCCACCAAGTGGGTCGCGAACAGCGCCATGGACGTCTGGTACGGCAATAAGAGCATGATCGACATCATCGCCCGAGAGTTCTCCGACATCATGTACAAATACACGTCGCGCTCGGGTGAGAGACACTTACGGTAATGTACGACTCAACCAAAGCATAATGAAGGTCTGATAATTATGTACCGTGTTTAGTCGGCCACCGGGTGTTCGCTCAGTCGCCAAATCTCGGTAAATATATTTCCGTAAGTGGCACTGCGATCGCCCCGAGTGTTGTCATATAATTCAAGTCTTGTTACTTGGTTTGGGACTACAACCGAATGGTACGTGTTGGCTGACGATAATTATTTCACAAAATCTATTAAAGGTGGCCGTTTTTTACAGTACGGGCCACTTCGCGGGACACGATCAAGAGTGCAGAAGTGGGAGCAGACGGCCGCAGCGCGCACGCAGCCGCCCGCACAGACGTACCCGCCCTCCAGATCAACCTTATCAACGAAACAGTCCAGAGTGTTAACATTTTACCAAGCTACCTACTTCCTCGGTCGAATAAGACAATGCATTGATTATAACTACCTGCTTTTTAAATTATTTATAAATACTTATATAAATAACTGTTAGTAAAGTGCATATAGTAGGTGAAGTCGAGAGAGTACACAGAGTATACATTTTTATTGTGATGACGACTTGGTCGAGTGGTTCGATCCCAGTCAACGGAATGTTTGGGATAGGGCGAGGAGTAAGTAGGTCGTGATGTCTGGCGATATAAATATTGTCATTATTAATCTCGACGCGCGGTAGAGCGTCAAGCCAAAAAAAAAAGCGTGGCTTGCTGCACCGTGTGTAACATTACACGAACCATTTGGAGCGACTTTTGACCCCCTCATAACTCAAAAACTATTTAACATAACCATGTCAAATTTGGCTCATCTATTGAGACTTGCGAGATACATATGTGCTCCAAATTTCATAAACACCACTCAAACGGTTCTTTAGATATTATCGTCCAAAAATCGGCATTTTTACACTGACTGACCTATAGATCAAAAGTCATAGCCTCTCCTAGATGACCTAGAAAGTTCAAATTTGGCATGCAGATAGGTAATTGGGTAAATACAAAGGAAAAAATCTGAAACTAGTAAAATTTTATCATTTTATGATATTTTTTCAATTAATTGGTTTTATTAGGAACACTTACTTACAGTGCCTGTGTTATAACCTCTTTTAGTAACAGGCGGTATAAAGCCATTTAATTGATGAAGTTTAAAATTAAAAACTGATGTCAAAGTGAAACATCTGTCAAGAAAAATAACTCAAGTCAATTAATAAAATGAATATAATGAATTAATAAAATTCATTATCGGTGATAACATGGAGTCATTTTGTAAAGTACAGTTTAATCTGAATTCGACGATAAATATTTGCGCACATTTATTTCAAGACATCGCCGAAGGAGAGAATCACAATTTCTTATTTGGAAACCAGACTGGAAAGTTTAGTGGCGAAATGGTCAGCGTTTATTGAAACACATAAGAAGATTGTTATGGTAGCAACGTTATATGAGCACGAAAGGTTAGAATACAATACAACTAATCTATATGAAGTTACTGAAGAGTTATACACGGATTATAAAATAACTATTACCTATGTAAAATATAATTAATTAATAAAACTATTCAGACTCGCTTGAGTGAACTTCTTATTTCAGGCGTAACATAAGAAGTATAGATAGACAGGCGTCTACGACAGCGGTATCTGTGAGGTCATGGCGACACTTATCAGCGCGACGGAGGCCCCGTCGCGTCTACTATTATATTGATTATTTTAAATGGTACCCAGTCGCGTGGATAGGTGTCGCTATTACATATAATATAACACAGTGGTAGCCAAGTGGTCTAAGGCACGCTTTGCAATCAAAGTGTGCAGGATCTAACCCTGACTCGCACCTATGGGTTTATGTGCGAATCTGATTTTCATCCGAGATTACCACTTGCTATGAAACGGTGAAGGAAAAACATCGTGAGGAAACCTGCACGTCTAAAGAAAGGTGTGTGAAGTTCACCAACCTGCACTGAGCAAGCATGGTGGTTTATAGCCCAAATAATCTCCCTCGTATTGAGGAGAAGGTGCTCAGTATAATGGCAATAGACTCGTCCCTATTACATTGGAGACCAATATAAACCAGCGAAGTGAGGGAGCACTGAAGTGCAACTCTGCCTACCCCTCCGGGGAATACAGGCGTGATGATGTTTTTTTTTATATTTAACACAAAACAAACGATTCTTTAGATATTAACGTCCAAAAATCGACAATTCTTTTAAGTAAACCATAGCCGTTTAGGCAATAGTTTAAATTAAAAGTATTAATTTTAATATGAATAAGTACCTACTAATAATGTCTGTACAAAAAGTAATGATATCCCATCAAAAACATAAATGTAAATGATAGCCAAATTTCAATATTATGATATATGCCTTGGTTGTTGACTTCAACCACAAAAGAAGTGAGATCTAAATAGGCGCCAAAATTCAGTGGTCAGTCCATAAATGTATTTAAATCATCATAAAATATTTCATAACAACTTATAATATCATTTCTTCTAATAACTTAGGATAATATATTGAAGACTAAGGTCTGACTTGGCTATAGTTCTAATATATGAATTGGTATTAAATATCTAGTACTAAAACAGTTCTGGAAGAGCCCTATGTTCAAAGGCTAGTTTCTACCAGCAAGCCAAATTTTCGAAAGTATAAAATAAGAAATTACAGCTTTAGACATAGCGAAGGCTATAATTCGTATATTAGAACTAGCCAAGCCAGACCTTAGGCTTCAATATATTATCCTAAGTTATTAGAAGAAATGATATTATAAGTTGTTATGAAATATTTTATGATGATTTAAATACATTTATGGACTGACCACTGAATTTTGGCGCCTATTTAGATCTCACTTCTTTTGTGGTTGAAGTCAACAACCAAGGCATATATCATAATATTGAAATTTGGCTATCATTTACATTTATGTTTTTGATGGGATATCATTACTTTTTGTACAGACATTATTAGTAGGTTCTTATTCATATTAAAATTAATACTTTTAACTTTTAATTTAAACTATTGCCGAAACGGCTATGGTTTACTTAAAAGAATTGTCGATTTTTGGACGTTAATATCTAAAGAATCGTTTGTTTTGTGTTAAATATAAAAAAAAACATCATCACGCCTGTATTCCCCGGAGGGGTAGGCAGAGTTGCACTTCAGTGCTCCCTCACTTCGCTGATTTATATTGGTCTCCAATGTAATAGGGACGAGTCTATTGCCATTATACTGGGCACCTTCTCCTCAATACGAGGGAGATTATTTGGGCTATAAACCACCATGCTTGCTCAGTGCAGGTTGGTGAACTTCACACACCTTTCTTTAGACGTGCAGGTTCCCTCACGATGTTTTTCCTTCACCGTTTCATAGCAAGTGGTAATCTCGGATGAAAATCAGATTCGCACATAAACCCATAGGTGCGAGTCAGGGTTTGATCCTGCACACTTTGATTGCAAAGCGTGCCTTAGACCACTAGGCTACCACTGTGTTATATTATATGTAATAGCGACACCTATCCACGCGACTGGGTACCATTTAAAAATAATCAATACAATAGTAGACGCGACGGGGCCTCCGTCGCGCTGATAAGTGTCGCCATGACCTCACAGATACCGCTGTCGTGGACGCCTGTCTATCTATACTTCTTATGTTACGCCTGAAATAAGAAGTTCACTCAAGCGAGTCTGAATAGGTTTATTAATTAATTATATTTTACATAGGTAATAGTTATTTTATAATCCGTGTATAACTCTTCAGTAACTTCATATAGATTAGTTGTATTGTATTCTAACCTTTCGTGCTCATATAACGTTGCTACCATAACAATCTTCTTATGTGTTTCAATAAACGCTGACCATTTCGCCACTAAACTTTCCAGTCTGGTTTCCAAATAAGAAATTGTGATTCTCTCCTTCGGCGATGTCTTGAAATAAATGTGCGCAAATATTTATCGTCGAATTCAGATTAAACTGTACTTTACAAAATGACTCCATGTTATCACCGATAATGAATTTTATTAATTCATTATATTCATTTTATTAATTGACTTGAGTTATTTTTCTTGACAGATGTTTCACTTTGACATCAGTTTTTAATTTTAAACTTCATCAATTAAATGGCTTTATACCGCCTGTTACTAAAAGAGGTTATAACACAGGCACTGTAAGTAAGTGTTCCTAATAAAACCAATTAATTGAAAAAATATCATAAAATGATAAAATTTTACTAGTTTCAGATTTTTTCCTTTGTATTTACCCAATTACCTATCTGCATGCCAAATTTGAACTTTCTAGGTCATCTAGGAGAGGCTATGACTTTTGATCTATAGGTCAGTCAGTGTAAAAATGCCGATTTTTGGACGATAATATCTAAAGAACCGTTTGAGGTGTGTTTATGAAATTTGGAGCACATATGTATCTCGCAAGTCTCAATAGATGAGCCAAATTTGACATGGTTATGTTAAATAGTTTTTGAGTTATGAGGGGGTCAAAAGTCGCTCCAAATGGTTCGTGTAATATTACACACGGTGCAGCAAGCCACCCTTTTTTTTTTGGCTTGACGCCCTACCGCGCGTCGAGATACACTGACCGGTAATATCAGTGCTCGATGGCGTGCGACCCCTCAAACAGTTATGTAGAGAGAGGAATAAATATCTCTATTTCTAATGTCTGGCTCTCGTCTATTTGTAGATAATAATAATAATATAAAATTGTAAATAATGAATAGCTTTTCATTGTAATTATTCATCACAAAGGCGATTGAATTTGTTTAATCGACTTTATTACCTATGTGTAGACCTGTCTGTGTTCATTCTAGAATATAAACTGAAGTGTATGTCGTGAACATTCCATAGTTAGTCTGAATATGAAACAGATCCATACATCTTAAGTAAACATCGTCGTCGCAAGAAGCGCAAATAACTTTAATTAATACCAATTTCTGTCAGTTTATATGAACCACCTGAATCAACAGAACGCGTCACTATTCACCAAATTGATGCGATAATTGTTGTGTGAAGAATTCAGTAGTTATTGTAGCACGAAGGTTGCGCGTGTGGCTCGCAGTGGGAACTCAACATGAGGGGGTTATTCACGGCCGTCCTCCTTATTGTGGTCAGTAATACGCGCGGCGGTGCCCACACACCTACACACCCCACTCTTGGAAACATTGGCAATGGGTCTCATGAGTAGACACTATGCCCATGTGTTCAGTAAGCTTGCGGAGTTACGCGTGATAACTAAAAATACATAATGTAATGATTGTACTTTGTTCACAATGCCTATAAAGGTTTACCCTAAGTATCATAATCACCTGAAGTTTCTTTTGGAATTTGTCAGTCTTGATTTATTATTATGTGTGTGTCGTAACCTTGTTTAAATAAGTGCTTATAAAATTACAGGTGAACGTATGCGATTCGCTTGAAAACAACATAGGTAAGCTTTTACATAATAAGAAATGTAGTTTTGCTTATCTCATTGCGTAACTCAAAAGCTATTCTTAACTTTCAGAGTTTAAAATTGGCGAGCGGAAAATCAAAGTACCACTGGCCCGCCCCATTCAGGTGGCGAATACGAAACGCGCACATTTGGCAGATTTAAAGTTCTCGCTTTCCAAGTTAATAGATTTGCTCCCATATCTTGGCGAGGAAGTGCAACAAACTCAGCCCGAACGTGCCCCGAACACACGCCCACCTGGTGGTACATTTCCCAATCGGTTTAAACATGAAGATCAATTGCCAGACTTGATTCCGCCTATAAAGTCTGTCACCGCCTTTCCCAATCCGAATAAAAGTTCTGGTACGTATGATGCACCTTTATTAAACGTCGCTACAAATGAAGCTCAATATTCGGATCCGCGGACCATTGAAAAGGCAAACCGGAAGCCTCAACTTGTACATAAAAAGAGACTACAGGAGTCACTCGCAATACCATATTTGCCCGGGAAGCCACCTACTATGTCTCATATGATACCACAACGAGGTAGCAACTCTATTCAACCTATGAGGTCAACTGAGACGATAACTGAGATTGTTAATTCTAAAGCTATCCTAACGGATCCACACGAACCTTTTATAACGCCACTGCCAGTTGTTCAAATACCAGTGGTTAAAGACGACAAAGCTGAACAAAGACCAATTTTAAAAACCAAACTGTATTCACCCCCACATAAAACTATAGAAAAACCAATCTTATTGCATTCGTTTGAGGCACAACCACCAGTTTTAAAAATTAATTCTACACCTATTGCGACTTTGCGCCCTATCTCGAGACCACACCTGTATCAGTTGGTAAAGTCACCGCCACTTGCGAGTCTATCACTGTTCCCGAATTGGAGACTACATGCATCTCTAATGACAACACTTCCAAATACGACTCCAGTGCCAATCACCACTACTCGGCTGGATACGCCACTGATGTCAGACACTTCGCTACTGGGAGTAACATCACCGGAACTCGATATGAAATCAAATACAGTCACCGCATTAACATCGGTGACATCAACGGAGCCAGAAACGTCAATTGCGTCAGACACAATACACATTTCAGTAACAATGCCAGAACTGGACATGGCACTCTCGCCAGTGACTACAACAGAAACTGACCTTACATCAGTAGATACAACTAGAGTGCCCGTGACACCAGACACAGGTCAACTGGTAAAGTCACTATCAATTACGGGTCGTCCACTGTTTCCAGCGACAACAACCCTATACCATGTGACAACGCCACAGCGAAAGTCAGTTACGCCGCCAGTATCAGTGCCATTTCTGGAGCCAGACATGACCCTCGAATCAGCACCAGTATCCGTGCCAGTTACAGCATCATCGGTGCCTTTTGTTGTTACAAGTATTAGGTCTCCACTTTTAAACTCACTGCTACCGAGATCTAAAGCAATTACAAAAACCAAACTACGTCCTCGTGTGATTTCCCCTCTGATTGCGAATATTCCACTCTTTCCACAATGGATACTACATAGATCTAAAGTCCCTGACGCGACTCCAGTTTTCGACATAGAGTCCGTTTCAGAGTCCTTTACAGTGAGTGAGCACACACCAAATTTAGTCACCAAGCCAGAACTACTGACATCAAGAGGGGCACATACGGACTCGATATTGGACACGTCAATATTAGTGACATCAATAAAGACGGAAACATCAACAGAGTCAAGCATATCTTCAGAAACAGTAACATTACCGGAAGAAGACGCAATGTCAGTGTCAGGGATATTAATTGAATCGGACTCAACACTTGTAGCAGACATGACTCTAGTGCCAGTGACATTATCAGAATCAATGTTAAGCAGAACGCCAGTGCCAGACACATCAGCAGAGACAAACCCGGCGCCAGTGTTAGACAGAACTCCAATGGCAGTTACACCTCCAGAGCCAGACCCGATACCAGTGTCAGTACAAGTACCAAGCGTTGTTACAAATATCGCATCACCAGTTTCAACCACATCGCACAAACGTGTTATTTCACCATTGTTAGCACATATTCCCCTCTTTCCAGAATGGAGACTTAATAAATTTAGGTATGATGGGTCAAACGCGTCTCCAGTGTTAGAAACAGTGCCTGATTCAGATAGCTTTACAGAGAGTGATCAGACACTAGAATCAGAGACAATGACTGTGTCAGTGACTCCATTAGAGCCAGAAACGATACCAGTTCCAGTAAAATCATTAAAACCAGACACAATGCCAGTGTCTGATATACCGCCAGTGTCAGTAGCACCATTAAAGCTACATTCCATAACACTGACAGCCACGGCACCGTTTTCAACAACTTCACAAACGCAAAGCACAAAACAGTCAACAGCGTATTTGATGGAGGAGTTGACATCGTATTCCAATGCAGAACCTGATGTAATGACTTCTTCACACGTAGATACGACATTTATATCAGAAAAAGATACAACGACAGAAAGCAACACGACTCCTTTGTCACGGAAACATGTTATAGTACCCACATTTTTGTCAGTGGTAGCCCTAACAAAAGAATCAACAAAAATGTCGGAATCAGTAACATCAAAAGAGACAAAATTAGTGCCGCCGGTGACATTACCTGCAACTGGTATGAAATCAATGTTTCTTAACGAAGCTAAATACGAATACCAAATAATGACATCACCAGCAGACACAACATACGAGGCACCTGCTACAGATGAGCGTAATATAATTTTAGGGTCTGACATAAATTCAATTATAGGGACAGATGCAGCAACAGTATCAAAAGCGAATCGCGCACAGCCATCACCAGAGCCAGAACCACTGCTGCCAGAGCTAAACACACCACTAGTGCCGAATACAACAGTGAAACGATTGACGTCATCTTTACTATTCGAAACAGCAGTAGCATCCATGACGCCATATTTAATAAGGAACCAAAAGATACCAGACTCGTCATCTGCAGAGTTAGAGACGACAGTATCGACATCAACGACTACCAGTACGACGGATCCCTCAACAACAAATTCAGTAACTAGTAAATATCTATTGCGGGTTTTGCTTGATTGTTCATTACTTGTTACAATAAATATAACACGTGTCCTGTTTATGTTTTCTTAGATGACGCTCGGTCCGTGGACAAGGGCTCATCCCTCGCAGGTCTCAAGGTCTCAACTCAGATCAGGCCTACCAAAGCACCTTGTGAGTACAACCTAAATTGTGTTTCATTTTGAGAACAACCATGGAGTTTCTTGCCCATTCGCCTCCATAATAAATGCATTACGAATGGTCGTAGAAATACTCTATTTTATGTGTATTGACGATTCATAAGTATCTGTAATGGTTTATATGAATAAAAAATATTCTGATTCTGATTTGGAGAGAGCTAAGGACATGATTGATTTTTCAAATATGACGCAGTAAGTGGTTTCGACTCGACGCTGGGAGAATTTTTTTGCCGACATGCATAAGTGTAGGTACTTACTAATGTTTTATATACAAATCTTATATTTTCAGGTGTAAAAAGAAGATCGTCAAAGAAGAAAGGGAGATTGGGTAAGTACTGCTTAAACCGGTCGGTGTGCCCTGCGCCTGCGCAACTTGGCGTTACGCATACAATACAAAGCGGAACACAAGCGCGGCACCAGACGCATTTATTCATTTATTTATTTTCACAAGCACATCTTTTACAGAGCGTAACTCCAATACAGCAGTGCTGCCGATGACCACTTAAACAATTTTAAATTATAAATATGTCCTACTACACATATACATACATGTGTTACTACCAATAACATATGACCACACCAGCAATTCACTCAACGTACAGTGGAAAACATCTAATTCCGTATTGATTTGGTTAGGGGTGCGGATAGCGCGGGTCCTTGACGCTTCTTTCAGTAGGTTAGAGCGAGCCGATGGCACCACCAGTAACTGCGGTCGCCGGCGCCGCCACACATACCTACCTGTCCGGGACAGCTATCCCCATATGGCCTAATACGACGCCGTTTTCTATGTTGCCTCTCAAAATTTTAAATATATATGAGACGAGAGCGAGTTCCCTCCTAACCCGTAACTCATCGTACCCGACCATACCCAAAATGAATAAAGTCGGATACATTTATGGGTAATACGGGTATACACCATACTGTCTCATATATATATGCCTGACAAATTTATTTTGCACCCTTTCGAGCATTAGGCTATATTTGGTTTCGTGCGGTGTCCACACCACTGCGTTACACTCGAGATAACTTCTTACACGTGCATTGTATAAAGCTGTAATCGCCTTTATGTTCGTAAAATCCCGGGACATACGAAGCAGAAATCCTAGGTTTCTAAAAGCTTTTTTGCATATTTTAGTAATATGATCGCGAAATGTAAGCTCTGTGTTAAGATATACCCCCAAATCCTTAAAACCAGTGACTCTCGTAATCGCTTTGCTTTGCCATCATCTGTGTATTTCCATGGAATTGGTGACCGCGACCGAGTGAAACTGATAGCTAAGCACTCTGAGGTATTGAATCCTAAGCGATTAAGTGGGTTTCAGACTACGCTATACTATTATGCTATATAGTATAGCAAAGAAGGATGCTATATAGTATAACATAGCGTGGCGTTCACATTACGCGATAATATCGCAAGCATTTATAGTATATAGCAAGCTCAGTTGACGGGACGGCCGGGGGTGATAGTCTAAGGCCCAGATAAATAGTCGTTGCTAAGCATTGGTCTAAAGTACGACTTGGCGAAGCATTACTTTGACGTGTCTAAGCCAAGCACCTGTTATGTACTAAAATAGACGTAACTATAAACATTGCTTAGCCAAGCACGAGCTAAGTCTAAGATACGGTCTAAGAAATATATATAATATATAGGCGCAATTTAACAAGGCTTTGAAAACCTTTGGCAGATCGTTTTTGGATTGAATATACATGATAGTAATCCTTATCCAAACAAAAACCGTATTCAAAAACCTAGGTGCACTAAAAATTTACAAATAAATAACTCATTCATTACATTTGGAGTAGGTGCCAATCTACGTCAGACTAGGCAAATACACACATGAATTGGCACCGACGCGACGCGGCGACGGTTTTAGTTTTTTGTTAATTTCAGGTAAACGGTGTCGAAAGTCTCGCAGTGAGGCTCGCCTGATCCCGCGCCGGTCGGAGCCCCGCCGAGTTGCGGCGGTGGCGGCGGCGCCATGACTCGCTCCTCTGAACCACCGTCTGCCTCACTACCCTCACATACTTTTTGCCTAAATAAAAGACTGTTACATTCCTCCCTGCGTTTATGTTCAAGGTTGAAACCCTAATTATCTATACAAATAAATAAAATTGGAGTGTCTGTTCTGTTTGTAATATCAAAATAACACCTTTTTACGAATTGCATATGAAAGTATAAACGATACCTATAACGCAAATTCAATTTTTTAAATTTTTGTCTGTCTGTCTGTTTGTCTGTTTGTTCCGGGTAAACTTCCGAACGGTTGAACAGAGACTTTCACTAGCAGATAGCTAATCTTCCAAGGCGTAACTTTAATTTTTGAAAAAGCATTAGGGTTCCGCGGAATAAACACAAAACCCATTTTTCTGGACGATCTTCCAAACGGCTGAACAGATAACGACGGGACTTTCACTGGGAGATAGCTAATATTCCAAGGCGTAACTTAGGTTACTTTATTTTTTGAAAAAGCATTAGGTTTCCGTGGAATAAACACAAACCCATTTTTCCGGACCATCTTCCAAACGGCTGAACAGATTTCGACGGTACTTTCACTGGCAGATAGCTAATACTCCAAGACGTAACTTAGGCTACTTTAATTTTTGAAAAAGCATTGGGGTTCCACGAAATGAACATAAAACCCATTTTTCCGGGTGATCTTCCAAACGGCTGAACCGAATTCGACAGGACTTTCACTGGCAGATAGCTAATGTTCCAAGGCGTAACTTAGGCTACTTTATGTTTTGAAAAACATTTAGAGTTCCGCGGAAAGAACATAAATCCCATTTATTCGAATGATCTCCCAAACGGCTGAACCTATTTTGACAAGACTTAGACTGACAGATAGCTGATGTTACAAGTAGTTACTGAGGGTATTTTCATTTTAGAAAAAGCATCAGTGTTCTACGGAAAGATCATAACTCTCATTTATTCCGAGTGTTCTCCAAAATGGCTGTACCTATTTTGATGAGAGTTTCACTGGCAGATAGCTAATATCACAAGGCGTAACTTGGCGTACTATATTTTTTAAAAAAGCATTACAATTCCGCGGGAAGAATATAAATCCAATTTATTCCAAGTTTTCTCCAAAACGGCTCTACCTATTTTGACGAGTCTTTCAATGGCAAATAGCTAAAATCAGAAGGTGCAACTTGGCGTACTATAATTTTTAAAAAGCATTACGGTTCCGCGGGAAGAAAATAACTTCCATTTATTCTGAGTGATCTTCCAAACAGCTGTATCTATTTTGACAAGTCTTTCACTGGAAGATAGCTGATGTTACAAGTAGTTACTGAGGGTATTTTCATTTTAATAAAAGTATTAGGGATCTGCGGAAAGACCATAACTCTCATTTATCCTGAGTGTTCTACAAAATGGCTGTACCTATTTTGATGAGACTTTCACTGGCAGATAGCTAATGTTACAAGGAGATTCTTAGGGTACTTTCATTTTTAAAAAAACATTACGGTTCCGCGGGAAGAACATAAATTCCATTTATTCTGAGTGTTCCCCAAAACGGCTGTACCTATTTTGACGTTACTTTCACTGGCAGATAGCTAATGTTAAAAGGTGTAACTTGGCGTAATATCATTTTGTTAAAAGCATTACGGTTCCGCCAGAAGAACATAACTACAATTAATTCTGAGTGATTTTCCAAACAGCTGCACCTATTTTGTCGGGACTTTCACTGGCAGATAGCTGATGTTACAAGAAGTAACTAAGGCTACCTACTTAGAAAAAATAATTGGGGTTGTTTAATTCCGCGCGTACGAAGTCGCGGGTACAGCTAGTTTTATAATAAAGTTATCAAGTCAACAGTGCCCATGGTAGAAAGCCGGAGTATGATTTATAAAAACTCAAGAAAGAGGGAAGTTCTCCTTGTTTAATTTTGTAGAAAAAATATATTCTAATAAAAAATAATATGGTTCAGGTGTCGGTACAATCGTAAATAACTACGAGTATAATTACTTGCTGAGACATTGGTATGTATACTCGTAATTTAATTGCGTAATAACTATGATTGTATCGCAAACTGCTGAGTCCATTGGGATTTCCCGAAGTAGTATTACATACCTATGTAATGGAGTATGTCGATACGATCCAGCGTTATATGACCTCAGTGTTATACTTGATTAACTTCTTAGTGCGCATTTAACGCAAACTCGGGGACCGCTTACATGGCGCCGACCGACACACGAACGACGACCAATGTCACGTCTACATCGCGACAACTAGGAAAAGGCCGCACTTAGTTACCTATTATCTCACTTGCTTCGAGAAATGATAGTCGGTAGGTAATTTAGTTAAGTTATGGAAAAAAAGGTTTTTAGACACAGAGATGTATCTACTAATAATAAGTGTTTACATTTTAAGTTTAGGAGTTACTTAATTAAGTAAATGCGTTCTACATACTGCTCCTCTACCTCTACGAATAGTGGCTTGCGAACACACAAGGTTACACTGATATATTGTCCAAATGAAACTTGTTAGTTGTATCATAATCTCGGCATGTAAACTTGTCTAATTATAATTATCACATCGGCGAAGTGAGCTTTGACCTCGGCCGCCGAGCGAGACCCAGTTCGCGACCCCGCTCCGCCGGTGCCGCACGCCGCCGACCACACCATGCGCCGCCCGCTGCTGCTGTGCGCGCTCATCGCCGCCGTCACCTGCAAGAGTGTGTTCGTGGGACAAGTGTACCAGCAGAACGGCATCAACAAAGTGTACGAAACTACGATAGAAGCGAACTCCATTCCGCTGTTTAAGCGCGAAAAATATGTCAACTTCGAGTCGCCCACCGGGGAAGTGAAGATCAAGGGCATCGCGATCAATGACCTGCAGAACGGGCTGGCGGAACCCTCCATCATCAAGGGCGGCCTCGGCTTCAGCTTCGCCGAGATCAAGCTCAAGAGCGAGAGGGGCTCCGGGTTCACGTTCCACATAGAAATCTATGCGTAGCGTCACCTAGTTGAGCGAAGCTAGTCCCTATTGTGATGAGGCTCATTACCTGGCGACCCACTGGTACAAAAATATTGTAACTGCTTCAATGTATTTTAAAGACCCGGTTATGTTGTTGTATCGTTTTGGCTATAAATTATAATAACCTGCATCTAAAATATTGTTTTGCATCTTTCTTACATTCCTATTGCATCCGGCTTAAAAATTGGTCTGTCATAGAACTAAGCTAGATAGCTGCTGGCTCCTACGGTAATAAATACACTGCAATCCTTGAACACGACAAAACGTCGCCGCTTTCTCCTTACATATCTCATAACCGCTTTCGATATATTGGACCACAAATACAATCAGTTTATGGTAAAGACTTTGTTACCTTTGAAATGTAACGTTGGGCGAGAGCGCCCGGTGGACTAGTCTGAGTACTAGTGACCGAACGAAAACTAGTTGCGAGCTGTGGAAATGTTCCGGCCGTAAAAAAAATTTCTAGATCAAAATCTGTGCTAAGTAGGTATTTAAAGTTTCTAATTGACAATTGTCAATTTAGCCGTAAGCTTTACGATACATTAAAAATAACTTATTGTCTACTCAAAAACAAAAGTGGTAGGTACCTACATAAGCACTAACCGGGAATGGCGTAATGGTTAAATTGATGAGTAATTTGATAATTGTTGTTTTTAATCTACTTATTACTGCTGATGTATTTTTCTGTTAATTACCTATTCGGGATAACTTACCTACACAAACGTACATTAGAGTTGTTATGAGGTGATAATACTTGCATAATTTCAACGATTATTGACACTAAAAATCGTAGAAAAAAATATTTTTAACAAAAAAAGAAATCGACTTCAAAAACTTAGCATAAAAAGCTAAAAATAACCTTATAATTCATATCATTTGGAGTCGGTGCCAATTCATCTGCGTATTCCCCTAGTCGAATTA
Organism: Ptilodon capucinus; assembly: GCA_914767695.1. NCBI lineage: Eukaryota > Metazoa > Arthropoda > Insecta > Lepidoptera > Notodontidae > Ptilodon > Ptilodon capucinus. The sequence continues at coordinate 103,150 of OU611813.1, read as the reverse complement.
CCTAAGATTGGCACCTACTCCAAATGAAATGAATTATAAGGTTATTTTTAGCTTTTTAGTGCACCTAGGTTTTTGAAGTCGGATTTTTATACGTTTTTTTTGACAAAAAAGTTGGCAGCCCTAGTTGTCAGTTACCACCCATTTGACCCGAGCTTAAGTATCTGTCCAGCTACAATCAGACACGCAGTGTTATCGAATAATTTAGTAATGTTTGTCATAAAACGAGCATCGTTCATGGAATTTTCCGTAACAAAATAATGCAAGTGGGCACTAATTTAATTACCATTTGTTTTGATTAAGATAAGTAGGTACCTACCTACCTACCTACCTACAGAGTGTTACACGTGACATCTATAATTGATAACAGATAATATGGCGCGTGCACTTCCTGTCTTGTCCTTATTTTGTTTACCCACATACGGTCTGTGCGTACCTACATACAAGGCAAAACTGGTAACCGCATAGTACCTAAACGCAAGCAAGCCGCAATGCCAGCCCACCAGAGACCTCTGACCTTCTGCTTACATGACGCGTGCACCACGCTCGGACCCCTCCGCCGCCGCGCCGCGCTCGCTGGGACCTACTCTTTCTCGGTGCGTATTGCGAAATACTTTGTGACGCGACCAATACTACCAATATGCTCAGGCTTCCGAGTCTGCCGGGTGCTGGCTGTGACGGTGTACACGGCGACCGTGGACGTCCCGCTGTTCAGGGTGAGCAGTCGACGTACGTACGAGCCGTGGACTGGCGTCAGAGATCGCAAGATAAAAGAGCTTAGCTATAAGAACAGCGAGGCGCCAGGAGGCGGCGGGCACCGTGCTCACCTCAGCTTCGGCTTCGTCAAGACCCAGCTCGAGAGCGAGAGAGGGTCCTCGCTGAATATGTGATACAATACAAGTATTCGCGCAGTGTTCATTTGAATGGTTACCCTATAAAGCCCCCCGCACACTGGCGCGTTGAATATTTTGCCAATAACAAAATGAACTGTATAAAACATTAACAGTGCGAGCGTGGAGGCGTGGCGCGTGGCTTTTACACAGAAATTCAATCTTTATATCACGGTAATATTACCGTGTTTATATGTACATATTTACACAGAGTTCGTTATGGTATTGGTAAAAATGTTGACGTGCGGCTTTTGACGCCCCAGTGTGCCAGGAGCTTTATGTACGGGTTATTTTATGAGTACTACCTATAGACTGGTACTATCTGTGTAAGTAATGTGCATAACATAGATAGATTACTTAGTAATGTTCTGGAAAGGAAGTCGTTGTGCAAATAACTCCGGCTGTAGAAAAATCACAATGCCCATCGCTCGTTCGTAGCACTAAACGTACACACCATTCAGATCACGAATATAACTACCAGGAGATGCCTTCTTACCATTATAGCTAAATATACAGCTGCAGTAGAACACATGTTTAGGCATCACGTCGAACCCTCTCCTAGTGCTACTTGTAAAGGACCTATTTACAATTTTCATGTCAATTGGATTGGAATAAAATTAGACTCGATTATGATTCGACTGTAGAGACGTTAAATCTGTTTATTTCAAATTCTTTGCGTCTTATTTAGCGGTTGGAGTATTATTATAATATGGAGGTCTGAGCCCCTAGTTGGTCCCGCTCACGAATAAAGGATGCAGCAATCACACGCGGTGGCGACCTGTTAGACGGGTCTCGAGAACGAACCCATGATTGACAAACATTGTACAAATCAATAGACTAAGAATCATGTATAAATAAAAAGCCCATCAAATAGTCCGGTCAATTTCGACCAAAAAATAGGTGTGAGGTTACATTAATTCGCAGCCAGCTGAAAATTGGTAGGATTGTTCAAAACACCATTATAAATAAAATGTCAAAAGTCCCCATCGATCCGAGACCTGGAAAAAAGTTACCCGGGGTCAAAGGTCACAAAAACGGGTATTTCGCGATTTTCAGCAAAACGGTAAGTTTTATCATAAAATTAGCTAGACAAAAATTGTAGATCAGATAATTATCTTTAATAAATGTCTATGTTTATTTTTCCTAAGTGCCACCGTTTTTGAGATATAACGTTTCAAAAAAGTTGTTCTCGTCATAATATCACACGTTTCCACGCCACCTTTGAGGTAGTGTACTAAGGGCGTTTTTTTTAGCGTGGTTTCTCTGGCCCTGCTAGGCCTATTCTACGGATCTTTTGTGATTCTGTTTAATTGGAAACTATTGAATAATTGAAGATATTGCCAAGGGTTGAAAATGATAAAAGTGAAAAAATCGGTGTAAATAAAAAACTTTTTAACAAAAAACTAAACCGCCGAAAATATTAAAAAGCAAAAAATAATATACCTTTTTTATTTTACCTTAATAACAAAGTTCTTAAACTAATGTAAGTATACCTAAGTCATTTTGAGTCGGCGCCAAACTAGCAAATTAATTAATAAGTAAAGCTAAAGTGTGATGCACGGCGGCGCGGCGCGACACGCCCCTACGTCGGAAAATGCCGAGCGTTTACGAAGTTAATGTCAGCGAGACAGCAACTCGTGCGGGCACATACATGAGTGCACACATTGTGCGAGTGGTCGTTCCGAGAGCACATTTTTTGGAATGTTAATGTTTGTGGCTGAAGATTTCACGTTGCATTGTTAATTTCATTTGGTTATTTCTTTAAATTTATTGTTCATTGATTGTTTGGCGCCGACTCAAAACGACTTAGGTATACTTACATTAGTTTAAGAACTTTGTTATTAAGGTAAAATAAAAAAAGTATATTATTTTTTGCTTTTTAATATTTTCGGCGGTTTATTTTTTTGTTAAAAAGTTTTTATTTTATATTTTTTTGTGGCTAAAATCAACTACTTACTACATACTTATTTTTTTTGTAATACACAACTCAGCATTCAAATCTGGGAATGAACAATAAATCTCTCCCTATTTTCCCACCCTTAGGGTAGGATTTTTTCTTCCTAATTTATACGGGACCAACTTCGAGGTTATACCCTAACCAATACGTGTCGAATTGTGAACCTCTTCCGTTTTCTTCGTTGGTTAAAAATGGGTATAATTCCAAGTTAAGTCTATGCGGGCGTAGGTATATCATGGTGTAGGTGCCAATCTACACCAGACTAGGCAAATACACAAATGAATTGGCACCGACTACAAATGTAATGAATTATAAGCTTATTTGTAACTTTTTAGTGTACCTAGGTTTTTGAAGGCGAATTTAGTATATATTTTGTGATTAGCACCTCATAAGAGCCCAAAAAAGGAATTCACCCCTCACCACCCTTTCCATCCCATCGTTTCGATATTTGTTAACTATCCGTATTAAACAAAAAAAGATTTTTCGAAATCGGCTCACTAACGCCAAAGATATACTATAGTCCAGAATGCAAACTTTATCACCCCAATTCACTCCCTACATATTTTTTTTTTCAAATTTCCTAAAACATGTGTTTCTTTATTTTGTATGCATAATATATATACAAATTTTCAGGTTGATCAAAAAATATTTTTTAAATTGTGTGACCTTCTACCCCCCATTTCACCCCCAAGGAGGTTGATTTCTGATAATGTTTTAAAAATGGGACCACCCTCGAAGAATTCTCTAGCAAAGGTCATAAAAATTAACGAAATCGGTCTACTGACGCCGGAGATATGCGTGATCATACATAAAAAAGAATGCAAACTTTATCACCCCATTTCACAACCTATTCATTTTTTTTTTCAAAATTCCTAAAACACGTGTTTCTTGATTTTATATGTAAAATACATATACAAAGTTTCAAGTCGATCAAAAAATAATTTTCAAATTGTGTGACCTTCAACCCCTCATTTCACCCCCAAGGGGGTTAATTTCTGATAATATTTTGAAAATGGGACCACCCTCGAAGAATTCCTTAGCAAACGTCATAAAAAAATTCGAAATCGGTTTAGTGACGCCGGAGATATGCGTGATCATACATAAAAAAAAATAAAAAAAATAAAATATACGCGTCGAATTGAGAACCTCCTCCTTTTTTTTTTTCGTCGGTTAAAAAGAAAATAGGGATATTTATTCATCTGATTCGTAATTCTCTATTACCTCTGTTTCCTCTTCTCCTTGTTCTTCTTCTTTATCCTGGGTGCAAGTAAATTGCCCCAATAATGAGACATCGCATGTCTCCTCGTTTATATCAAATGAATCCTCAATTGTTTGTGAATCAACATTGGAGCACGATCGGTTGCGTTCCATTACACATGAACAGTACTTATACATAATATGACGATTACAATTCTTTCAACTTTTTCAATCGTTATATCTCAAAAACTGTGGCTCTTAGAAAATAATGTTTAGTCATTTTTTATAGATAATTATCTGATCTACAATTTTGGCATACATAATTTTATGATAAAACTTACCGTTTTGCTGAAAATCGCGAAAAACCCGTTTTTGTGACCTTTGACCCCGGGTAACTTTTTTTCCAGGACTCGGATCGATGGGGACTTTTGACATTTTATTTATAATGGTGTTTTGAACAATGCTACCAATGTTCAGCTGGCTGCGAATTAATGTAACCTTGGATGTCTAAATTGACCGGACTAAGAATCCTGTTGGCGCGTCGACGTGACCGCACCGCCCGCGCCGCTGTGTCCGTCGGTAACAAGCAAAATAATACAAAACCGTAAGCTGAAACGTGCTAAATCCTTAAAATTGTATAACGACGACTAAGTAAGTGGTGATGGTGCCCACCATCTGCAACAAACAGATAGGTAGTATGAGGAACTCAACGCAACTATGTAACTCATTAGAGCTCAGAGTAATAGATAGATAAAGACCTCAAGTATGTAAGTTTTCCGTTCGTTATTACCGTTGCGATTATTCCCCTGTTGAGCGTGTACATCTTCATAGGGGCGTAGGCCACCTGGCCTAGCGAGACCTGGCGGTAGAACAGCTCCAGCTCGGCCACCAGCTCCGCGTCTCTCGGCGCCGCGCTCTGCATCATCTGGCTCACCAGCGTCTTGGTGCGCCCCATCTGAACATGGACTACCTATGGAACTATGGACTTACAATTCTCGCAAGATCGACATAATTTGTTATTCGGCATATGTCAAAACAAAACGTCAAATTGGTCCTATTTTTTTGTTTTTTTCCGACATATTATGTCGAATACAGGTGATGTCGATCGACGATCATGCGAGAATTGGGCTCCTGTCCACCAACTACTCTTCATTAATATTGTAATGAAGAAACTGTGTAAGATTCGTCGTTCAGAAACAATTATGTTTATATGTATTTAGATTTTTAATTGAGAGACTATCCTTTAATCATCAAAACGTCCTATTGTAACAAAAACAACCATGGAGTTTCTTGCCCATTCTTCTCCATAGGAAATGCATTCCGAATGGGTGGTAGAGATACTATTAATATTATTTATTTTTACTGACGATTCATAAGTGCCTGTATTGGTTTACATGAATAAAAAAAATTCTGATTCTCCCGAATAAAATATGGCATAGGTAAGGGACATTTCACGTGAAGCGGACAAAAAAAGTAAGGTTCATTTTGAACAGGTTTGTACTACTAGGGGATATGAACATTGAAAATGTTGTAACGAACTCGTCCAGCCTACCCTATACATAGGTAGGTAGTTTGAAAACTCGTGTTATTTACCTACTTTTTTAAAGATTATTTTGGCTCGTGAATATATTTTGATTTCTGTTAACAATCCATATTAAACAAAAAAGCTAGGCTAAGTGCGAGCTGGACTCGCGCACCGAGACTTCCGTACCTAAGCTGTGACAGTCCCGAGCATTACTCTAACGAAAAGATAAACTGGATAGAGGGAAAAACTTAACTTTGCAGTTGGTATATTGGTGTGCCCATACAAAGTAACTACAAAATAAGTTTGTAATCGCGAAAAAAAATATTTTCTAACAAAAAAATTACAGTTTTCGGATTTTTTCCTTTACTTGTGCTATAAGACCTTCTTGCCAAATTTCATTTTCATTGCATTAACCTAGAAGTTATATATCAAAATAATATATTTTTACAAAATACATATGAGAGTATAACGAAAATGGAGTACATGTATTTTAAAAAATCATTAGGGTTCCGTGGGAAGAACACAAATCTCATCTATTACAAGTGATCTCCAAAACGGCTGTACCTATTTTGACGAGACTTTCACTGACAGATAGCTGATGTTACAAGTAGTAATTTATTCTACGTTCATTTTAGAAAAAATAAATAGGGTTGTTTGAATACACGCGTACGAAGTCGCTTTATTATGAAAAAGTAATTAAATATCCGCGCTATGTACGTACATACAGCGACATCCTTAACTTATCTATACAAAAAATAAAATTGGGGGATCTGTTTGTAATATCGACATGACACCTTTTTACTAAATGCATATGAAAGTTGGTCTGGGAACAACTTTTAAATACGGCAACTAGCCTTTCAGAGCGTGCTCGCCTTCTTGCCATCGGTGAATGGGAATCTGAACTGTGGCTACAGGCCCTCAGGTCCTGCCATCATCCAATATTGGTACTTTGATGGATTCCACCTCTTTCAGGCTGGCAGTAAGCCTACGTTTAGGTTCGTCAAGCTTTGTGCCACACCGCTGTCGTTGTGGTGAGTCTGTCGACCAGTTCGGGCACCACGGTCTATCCTGTCTCCGCAGCGCGTGAAGATTCTCCCGGCACTCCAGCCTTAACGACATCATCCGTCGGGCTTCGGAGCCTAATGGCCTTTCACGTAGTGATGGTAAGAGACCCGACGGCATGACGCTTATCCCATGGAAGATGGGACGGCCTCTGGTTTGGGACTTCGCGTGTGACCTTAGCTCCGTCCCATCTTAGTGAGTCCAGCGCTGTGGCAGGTAGTGTCGCAGCCTCGATCAGGGCTATATATTTGAGCCGTTTGAGGTCCCAAAGTCTCTAGACTTTGGGACCGTGGGGTCCAGGTGTTCATCGCATCTTAAAAGATGTGGCATACAAGCTGGTGTAAATATTTTTTAAATAAAGCGACATTTTGGTAACTTTCATATAAAAAAATATTTGAAATATTCACTTCCGGTTCAACACTAGAAAAAAAATCAAATTTGGAATCTTATTTAAAAATTAAAAAGAACAGTAAATTTTCCATACAAAACACTAAAATATATGATCAAACGAACTTCGCAAGTGAAGTTCGATCATTATTATATTTCTTAGCTCCATTCGAAGATATAGGTTTACCAGGTAGTTCCCCAAACCTACAAGGTAGCGTCGCACTTTGTTTAGATTTAATCGACTAAATCGATTTACAACACTTTTCAATACCCACCTCCCTACACGCGCTCTCGGACAACCTCATTCCTTTTAGAGTTTATCCAAAAACTTGCTAAGGGATTGTGGTGGGTGGGTTCCTATATCTTCGAATGGAGCTACTCATATAATAATGATCGAACTTCACTTGCGAAGTTCGTTTGATCATATATTATATTTCTTAGCTCCATTCTTCGATATAGGTTTACCAGGTAGATGTTCAGAGCTTAGCTGTATTTGCTAAAGTTTTTGGTATTCAATAATGACAAGGCATATCAATCTGAGCGTGTTTATTGAATAATAATCACATCAACCAAATATACAATGTTGTGTTAAGTAATAATCTAATTAATTAAACAATAATCAATAAGGTAAGTATCTAGATTAAATAATATCGGATCTAGATTCAATAATGGACCTAGTAAAATTATCCACAATAATCGGACGATTATAATGTTTAGCGAAACATTGTGAATTTTGCGTCCAGCCGGCTGTTTTACGGATGGTCTCCACGGAAACACCGGCAGCGCGCGCGTTCGATGTGGCAGCGTGTCGCGTGCTGTGCGCACTGAACGTTGTGACATCGATGCCGCTCAATTTTAAGACATCCTTTATCCAACGACTGATAGTTTGCGGCGTCGTAGCCGGCCGGTACGGCTGTTTATGTGTTATTAAAAGGCTTCCTTAGTCGCATGACGACCGAATGCTTTCTGTAGCCAATAAATAATCTTTTAAACATTTAGCGGGGCAAATGTTAGGCTTATTAGTGAAATAAGGTAATAGTAAGGTCGGTTGTTCGCGGTCTACCCCCGATGTTTTAATGATATCTGTAATGTTGATTATGATTTGATTTTGCATTAGACTTATATTGTCTACTTTAATGACAGAAAGTGTCTGTACACGATGCGCGGTACATAACGCGAGAAGAGTGGCTAGCTTTTTCGTCAACTTGTCTAGAGGTAAAGTCTTATTAGGATACCAAGCTGATATAAAATTAAGAACAATCTCTGGGTCTCATATATAGTTATATTTAGGTACACTCGGCCTTTGTCTAAAAGCTCCCTTTAACAAACGCGAAATCTGTTCATCTGAGCCAACTTTGTTGCCTAACAGTAATGACAACGCAGAACGGTGGCTATTGAGAGAACCGTACGAGGCTCCGTTTTGGAATTGTTCAGTTAAAAATAAGATGACCGATGTGGTCGTACATTCTAAATAATTGAGCCCTGCTCTTAAACAGTGAGACCACCACAACTTATAGGTGGTATTATATTGTTTTAAGGTGCCCGCCGAAAGAGATGAAATCATGAGGTCAGTAGATACTTCTGTGATTCCACGTGTACTGAACGCCTGCCTGAGACAATCGCGGCCCCCAGGGTAATGTTGGGGGGCAGATGCGCACTGAAATGATATTGCATGGCGTTATTAAGAAAAATAATTTTAGATTTTAACAAGCTGTTCAAAAGAGGATACCATGCTTGCGAAGGCCAGTAAGGAAACAGAATAATTCCGGTAGCCTGGTCGTTAATAATTTTGCGTAAACATTTTAGAATCACCGAAAACGGTGGAAATCAGTAAAAGTAATAAAAGTGCCAAGAAAATGTGAAGGCGTCAACAGCAATTGCATCAGGGTCTGGCCTCCACGAAGCATATGTAACGCATTTGGCATTGGTGCGGGATGCGAATAAATCTATATTAGGTTCACCAAAATGACCAACGATCATCTGATAGGCTTCTGAACTGATTTCTAGTTCAGTGTCAGGATTTATCTTTCTAGACGCCTCATCAGCTATATTATCTTTCGTATTTATGTACGAAGCAAACAACCAAATCGCCCGCTGCTCGCACCATTGCCAAATTGATCTTGCTAATGCATTTAAATGGGGAAACTGTAAGCCACCCATTCTATTAATGTAGCTTATGGCTGTCGTATTATCGATCCGCATCAATATAGCGCAATTAGATCGGTCTCGACTAAACGATTTAAGACCAAGGAACGCAGCTAAAAGTTCCAAATAATTTATGTGGAATTTGAGCTCGTTTTCCTTCCAACTCCCATTAGCGCGTATATTATTACACACGGCACCCCAGCCTAACCGTGATGCATCTGTAAAAATTTCAAGTGCATAGGGTGAAGAAACTAAAGATTTTTCTGTCGTGAGAATATTTTCTTTCCAGCAGTACAAATCGGCCGCAATTCTAATTGACGGTCTGAACTTTGCATCATACTCGGCATTGTTTTGGAGTGCAATATATTTTTCTCGCTCCAAAATCTTTGTATACAGCCAGCCGTACTTTACAGCTGGACAAGCTGCTGTCAATGTACCTATAAACTGGGAAAATTCTCGAATGGTATACTGCGGAAACTTAAGATACTTTTCTGTTGTTTGTAATATGTTAATACGTTTCTTTTCTGGTAACGATATTAACATATCTACAGAGTTGAAAATAAAGCCTAGAAACTTACAGATTTGTTTAGGCTCTAAAATACTTTTTTCGTAATTTATAACAAATCCTAGACATTCGAGCATCTTCACAGTTTCTTTGACATTACGCACACACTCCTCGTAAGTATTTCGGTATATATATTCGGTATCGTCCAAGTAAGATACTGAAGTAAGCCCGCGGCCTCTCAAATATGTAATTACTTGTTTCATTATTTTTGTAAATGTTCTAGGGGCTGTAGAAAGACCATAAGGCATGGCATTAAATTCGTATGTTATAGTTTTACCCCCCTTATCTCTGAATTGAAATCTGAGAATTTCTTTTGTTCAGGATGTATGGGTACTACTAAGTATGACTCTTTTAAGTCAATAGTGGCCATAAAACCGTTTTTTGGTATTAAGTTACAAGCGGTTCTATAATCCTCCATTTTGAAGTGCTCCTTACGTACGAATTTATTAAAGGATTTTAAATTTAGAATAAATCTAAAAGTACCGTTAGACTTGGGTGCTAGAAAAATAGAAGACAGATATTGAGGTTCTTGATCTTCACATACCGATATAGCACCTAAATGTAATAAATTGTTTATACTGATTTGCATATTGGTCTGTTCAGTTTCTGAAAAACTGTGGACGGTAGGTATGTGTTGCTGACTCACGCAGTCAGTTAATGGAATGCGATAGCCATTAAATATACAGTCTAAAACAAATTTATTTTTCGTTATTGCTAACCAACAGCCATAAAAGTAGTTTAACCTGCCGGCATGCACCTGCACTAATGTCGTGTTGCAGCACGCTGCAGTCTGGTTGATTGTCTGGTCTGTGGCGGTACCGGTGGAGGCGGTGGCGCTTGAAGTCTCCTGTAGCTCGTACTTGCTTGCCTGTTGCCAGTGTACATCCCTCCCCGCCCCCCCCCCCCCCTTTTTACCGACGAAGGGTAACGAGGAGGGTTCAACCAGTTTCCCGGCTGTCGATGGTTAGATGCAGCCTGTTGAGGCTGTTGAGGTTTTGTCAAAACGGGTAAATTTCGTTTAATTTGTAAACCCTGTTTTTCTATTGTCTTAGCCGCTTTTATTTTTTCTGATAACTTGTTGCCAAAAAGAGTTTCGTCCCGTTGTTCGTCTTGAATAATATTATAAAAGACTTTATCCAAACACGGAGTTATCAACTTGGTGCGTGCTTGAGTCTCCATGAAATGGAGATCGGTCAAAATTCTGCATCCTTCTGAGAGCAATTTAATGACATCAATCTTATTACCATCACTGATTAATAGTGAAATGCCCCTGGATATAGCCGTAATCCCTAAACCCAATTGACCTTGCTTAATTTATATTTTCTTGTCCCTGGCCCGAACCACGTCAGCCACTGCTGCTGCTATTTCTGGATTCAAACTTGGAGCCTTTAGAAGCCTGCAATTGTCTGGGATATTATGTTTATTAAGTAATGATTCCCTGACTTCTTTCGTGAGACCCTTTCGAAGTATGGGTAGCCAACGTTGCGCTATATCAGAAAGAATATTATCGCCATATGTTGGCAGGTCCTCGGCATGGTCTCCTAAGGTCAGCCGTATATCTGGGTCTAGTACTGAATGAGGGATGTCATCCGGCATAATGGAGTTTACAGTGTCTGGCAGAATATCGTCTTGTGATGACATATTCTGCGGTTGTTCGTTAGACATCGTACATTCTGTATTCAAATTTTCATCAGGAGTCCGTTCTATGTTCAATGTTTCGATTTCTGTAAATAAAAATACAGAAATCGTTTATTAATTAGCCTTTTTTTTTTTAGGGTAGTTTTTCTTTTATATGTAAAAATACCCGCTTGTAATTTATAATTTTAAATAACCTTCGTGTATAACCCGCAGTTATACCTCCAGGTTTTTACCGCATCATGTCTTGCCTTCGTGTAGAACCCGCAGTTAAACCTCCAGGCAGACTTAGAGATGCTTTCATGCATAATTTACAGTGAAATATGTGCACGTGATAATTATAAATCACAAGGTGTACAAACCTTTATCTGTTTCGAAATCAGACGAGTCAGAATATACAATCACACGGCGACGACGACATTCTTCTTGCTGTTTTTTGTGTTCTAATTGCTTGATCTTAGCTTTGTAACACTTTCAATTTCAATTTCAATTTATTCAATAAATAACTTATGTAATACAATACAATATATGCCGGGTAACTATTATAGGAATAAATAAATAAATATCGCCAGACAACCAAATACTTATCGTATTATCCCAAACTAAGCAAAGCTTGTACTATGGACACCATACAATGATTTGGGGCTGACGTCACAAATATGTTATAATAAATACCTTAGAGACTAGCATACACAATTATAGTTACACGGGATTATTTAACACGTAGAGTCGGTGACGTGTCGCTCGTGGTGCTCGGTAGCCGGCCTCTGTATCGCCGGAACACCACACCCTTCCAAAACTCTTCTTTCATGAAGGCCGACAGTTGTTCGGTCGGCACTCTCACCACAAAGGAATTAAAATTCACCCTGTGACGGGACTCCAACCGTTCGGCCCTCAGAGTGAGGTTGGTCTTCTCTCGCACGTACTCTACGATCCCCTCGACCTTTGTAGTGTAGTGCAGGCGGGACACATACAGCAACGTCGTCGGCACGGCCGAACGCAGCGGTTGATGCGGTCCCGTCGGTGCTGTGCCGCACTTGTTACGGCTGGCGGGCTTCTTCTTTCTTCCTACCACCTCGATGAAGCCCTCCTTGTCGCACTGGCCCTTCTGAGGGCCCGGTTTCGCAGTCCTACGGATGTTGTCGTGAGGATTCTGCTTCCCCTGTGTTTGCCGTTTCGGTTGCGGCGGGTTGGTGAGGGCGGCGACGTAACCACCTCGCGGAGTCAAAGTGGTCGCGCGTGACGTCTCCGGTGGAGCGGAGGGAGCGGCGGCGGGGCGCGGTGCATCGCGCGCTGGGGCAGCAACGGGTGACGCATCGAAATTCGCCGACTCGAAACTGCCGACGGATGCATTTTGCGCTCCGCGTCTCGTGTTCACATTAGAGACCGCGAGTGACCCACTTTTAGAACTGGCGCCACGTAATAAAATTACCTCAGCGCGCAGCTCATGAATAGTGGCTTCTGAAGCCTCCAATCTATACTGTACTTCGGCCAGACTTGACTTCAGGGATGTTATGTCCTTCAGCAGTCTGGCAAAGTCGACGTGGTCGAGAGTGACGGGGGGCAGCTTATGCAGCTGCTTCGCCACAAAAACGGGCACGTCGTCTGCATCGGTCTCCTTTAATATTGACAGGATGTCTTGGAGGCTCCTCTCACCCTTCTCATCCCTCCTACGGGACGGCATCCGGTCGGTCTTGCCGAGCAACTGGTACAGCAGCACCTTGGCGCTACGGATCTCCTCTTCGGTGAAGTTGGATGCAAATGTGCAAATGTGCACAATGCTAACTTCATCCATGCTTGTTATAGCGTTCTGGATAAACGCCAACAGCCTGTTAACTATGAGTTTGTCAGAACTCATAGTGGTGACGTGCAGCGGCTGACGCCGCGCAATTCGCGAATTATTAATTCTGACTAATGCAGTGCGGCGCGTCCGTCTTCCAGCGCACGCAGCACTACACTTTATTTACACAGCACTTTATAAGTCGATCTTCAATTTTTCTTTTGGACATGACTGATGGCGGTAGGTAGGTAAGAAAATAAATATGCGATGCGTGCGTCCGCTACCTCGCACGAAAAAGGAATGAGGTTGTCCGAGAGCGTGTGTAGGGAGGTGGGTATTGAAAAGTGTTGTTAATCGATTTAGTCGATTAAATCTAAACAAAGTGCGACGCTACCTTGTAGGTTTGGGGAACTACCTGGTAAACCTATATCGAAGAATGGAGCTAAGAAATATAATTATTAATCTTTATATTATATAATTCGACTGTACGTGTGTATGTCATTGAACTCCTCCTAAACGGCTGGACCGATTTGAATGATTTTTTTGTATGTGTTTGGGTGGCACCCTGGATGGTTTAGATTCGCAATTGGTCCCGATAGGTGGCGCTGCTTTCGTATGTCACTCATTCTAAGGCGGTACGAAGTTCGCCCGGTCAGCTAGTTTATTTTATAAATAACTTTAATATGAAAATAAAATTTAAAAAAAACCCCCTCCATCAATTAGGTTAATATTTAGAACCCCATATTTTAAATAATAAACGTCAAATAAAAAAAATATTTTGTAAACATGTTTATATGGATATCCCCTAGAAGTACAAACATGTCCAATATGAACAAATTTCAGAACCTCACTTTTTTATGTCCGCTTCACGTGAAATGCCCCATAAGTCATCCGTGTGATACGTAACCTACCTCCAGCTGCGTCTGATGAGCCGGCTCAAGGACGATGAGGAAGCTGCCCACGTTGATGACGGCCCACAGCGCCTGCATGCTAGGGTCGTATTGCATGGGCTGCGAGTGGAACACCGTCACTGTATCGACACCGGCATTGTTTACCAATTATAATAATAACCTATCAAAAACAAAACTTATAAAAAAGTACAAGTCTCGCAACTCAGTTCTTCTACCGTAAAAAGTTGTGAGATCCATGTAATACCAAGTTGGTTACTTTATTAAGTCGCTACTTTAAGGGAGCTTCTGTCTTAAGTTATTACTTAATGAGCTAACCTAACAACATCTTATGGTGACCATAAATATTAAAAATCTTTTATGTTTTAAATAAAATAGATTGACTTGGCAATCGAACTTAACAATGTTATTTAATTTAAAATGTATAATAAGTAAGAGTATTACTTGTGAGACACATTGTGATTTCATGCGATGGCCAATACCGCTCATACCGAATACTCAATATATACTCAATACTCAATAAGCTCATACCGAAAGAACGGACCAAGCAGTAGGCGGTGATGAGCAGGTTTATGAGAAAGGAGACCATCAAGGCGAGCAGCACGAGCCCGAGGCTGCGGTCCAGCCGGCGCATGGCCCCGCTCGCGGCCGCGTGCGCGCGCGCCAGCCGCCGCACCGCCGCCGCGGGCTGCGACCGCGACCGCGCTGTCTCTGAATACAACCACTAACAACTCTGAACACAGCACGAGCCCGAGGCTGCGGTCCAGCCGGCAAATCGGTATCTTGTGGAGACCCACGTTAGTGAGCCACGGTAATATTATCTACCAGTATTCTATCTTCATATTCGGTCGGAACACGAATTATACCTACGCGCCTCGATCTCGGTATGCACTCGGTACCCACCCGTCCGTCCGTCCGTCCGTCCGTCTGTCTGTCTGTCTGTCATAGCACAAGTAAAGGAAAACATCCAAAAACTGTACATTGATTACTGGAAAATGATTTTGTTGCGATTACAAACTTATTTTGTAGTTACTTTGTATGGGGACACCAATATATACCTATACGGCAAAGTTAAGTTTGTCTCTCAATCCTTTATCTTGTCGTTAGAGTAAAGCTCGGTGCTTTCACAGCTTAGGTACGGAAGCATCGGTGCGCGAGTCCAGCTCGCACTTGGGTGGTATTTTTTTTAATAGATATAGGTTAGGTTACCCTGTTTTTACAAAATAACGAAGATTTGACTTTATTATGTTATCATAAGTGTTATGATTAATCATTCTATCACCGTTTCAAAATGCTGGCGATATTAATCCGGTCGCATCCTCATAGCGCATCTGTCTTGCGTATAGTGGATACTTACTTATGTCAACAGGTGCCTAGTCATACCTATATAGTAACCCTTATAGTATTCCAAGTCTTACCCATTTTTATTTTTTCCATATTTGCCAAGGAATCGATTATGCCGTTTATCGTTTTCACAGAGACTTTGAATTTTTCCAAGTTCAACGGATTGCGAGATGTGTTCGACGCGAGATCCTCGGCCGACGATGCTGCAATAGCAAGAGCGAAACGAATTCAAATGATAATAAATGCACATTGAAATTGTTACATGAATACCGACCCTCGGAACGTATCTGATCGAGTAGATCCTTCAAGCGGTCGTTGAGCATCCTGAGAGTCCCGAGCAGGGTGAGCGCGACCAGCGAGAACTGGGTCCGGGTCACCAGTTGCGTCGCGTACATTAAGTTGGTGAATATGAATATGCTCGATATCAGAGCTGCACCTAATCAAACGCAACATAAGTATCGTGTACATTACCGAGAAGACATTGTATTTCATCATACACACTTCTGCCGTATTCCACATCGAGGTTTTTCATAAATATCCCGAAGTCTAGCGTCATTGTGAAGAGTCCCCACGCGAGCGGCAGCGTTAGGACCAGCCATTTGCTCCGCTCACTACTCCAGCTTCGCTCATATACGTTCAGGTCACAGTTGATCTGAAAGCGACCAAATATAGCCCAATGTGAGCTCAGACCAAGTGAGTGACCATTGCTTATAACTATATATGTACTTATGAAATGTGATGACAGAAAGACCTGAAAGGCAAGTTTGGATGTTCCATTTACGTAACTACAATTTATCTGTAAGCACTCGAGTTCGTGCCGAGTAAGAACGTCACCTTATTGAATTGGGAGATAAACATAAAAAATACGTACACATACCGTTTGCAAACGAGCGATGCAGTCTAGGAGGCAAGCCATGCGCCGCGCACCGGTGAAGCTGGCGGCCAGCACGACGGCCACCATCACCGTGATTTTGGTGAAGTACACGATCATGCTGCTCACGTTGTTCGAAACCAGCGACAGCTCCGGCTCCACGTACAGGTCCATGAACAGGCTGGCCGCCGACAGGAGGCCTGCCGAAGTGCCAATCGTGTATGCATAATCAAGCGGTCGCCCGGACGGTGTCTGTCGGTGTCTGTCACACGAAACACGGGGCGAGACGGGTCGACGTCCCACTTATTAATATGTATACTCCATTTGTTATAGCATTAGAAAGATGTTAAAAAAGTTCTTTTTAATGTACACTTTGTAACAAAAGTACCAATTAACATATTACAGTTACGATTGACGCCCAATTTATTAGAATATATTTTTAAACCAGCAGTCTCACTGTAACTAATCATTTTCACTATTTATCTTATTATATTAAGTGGCTTTCATTTAGATATATATATTTTTCCAACTTAAAATAACAGTGTCGATACATAAAACCTAATAAGCAGGGATGAATAATACTGGGAACGTTTTTCGTTTCAATATAATCCTACCAAATCTAAAATGTTACCTAATCCCTTCATCCGTTGTGACCACAGGATCTTTCTTATTAACCGACTTCAAAAAGGAGGAGGTTCTCAATTCGAGCCGTATGTTTTTTTTTATGTATGTTACCGCATATCTCCGGCGTCTGTCAACCGATTTCAATTTTTTTTTTGAGGTTTGCTAGGGAATTCTTCAAGGTTGGTCCCATTTCCAAAATATTATCAGAAATCTAACCCCATATCACATAATTTCAAAAAGATTTTTTGATCGACTTGAAACTTTGTATATGTATTTTACATACAAAATAAAGAAACACGTCGTTCAGGAATTTTGAAAAAATATATATTTAGGGGGTGAAATGGGGGTCCAATCCGGACTACAGCATATCTCCGGCGTTAGTGAACCGATTTCGAAAAATATTTTTTTGTTTAATACGGATTGTTAACAAAAATCGAAACCCACCCCTAAAGGGGTAGAAAGGGGGGGGGGGGGTTTTGCTGAATTTTTTTTCTTTTTTTTGGCTGTTATAAGGTGATAATATTTGCAAATTTTCAACGATTATTGACACTAAAAATCGTGAGAGAAAATTATTTTTAACAAAAAACAAAAACCGACTTTAAAAACATTCATTACATGAATTGGCACCGACTCTTTGGAGTCCACGCGGGCGAAGTCGCGGGCACAGCTAGTACATAAATAAATTAAATACATTATAAGGAACATAATAGGGCTATAAGTAATAATAAATAAATAAATACAAAACAGCGGCACGGCTGAACACGCACCGCCAATCAATTGCTAGACGGCTAGACTGCCATTTTTCTCCTGTGTCTCTTTATATTAATGGAATCGGACAAAACAAAGTTCATGTTTTTGCTGTTATCACCGTAATTATTCGAACTGAAGGAGTTTGTTTAGAACTTGATGTGTATGTTGTCAGGGATTGCGATTTTCATTATAATTTTCTTATAGGTAAAAATGTTGTTAAGTACCCAGATATAGAGATTGTTACCGATTCATTAGGAAGTCGTTTAATTAGAAAGATAATTGAAACCAAGGCAGAAGTAAATATATTTTCTTTAACATCAGCGTTAATGCGTTTATGCTGGCAGTCCAATTGACGTAAACAATGTTCTGTGATTGTCATTCACATGTGAATACTTCTGAATGCTACGCCTCGTTTGTTGTTATTACCGAATTTTAGTAATTTTGTTGTTATTTGTTACGGTTTTTCCATTGATATTGTTTTGTTTTTAAAATAAAATGTTTTGCACTCCTGCTTCTGCGAGCCTCTTATTTCTAATGTTATAACAAATGGAGTATAGGTACTCGTAAGTTATTCTAATATTTTAATATGTACCTAAATATTAAACTGAAACAAGCGAGAATTATAATGAAGAATTGGTTAATGCACCAATCGTATAATGAGACTGAAAATTTAATATTTTATAAATAAAATAAAATTAATAAATTAAAAATTTATTAAAAATAGTTCATAAACTATGCTAACAATTACTTAACAAACGTTTCAAACACATTAACGCACACACCCTCACTTTCACACATGCAATACATGCATACACTCTTCATATTTAATCTAATAGGTAGGTACTAGCGGCCCGTCCCGGCTTCGCACGGGTTTCTAATATAGCCTATGTTACTCAATGATAATGTAGCTTTCTAACGGTAAAAGAGTTTTTGAAATCGGTCCAGTATCTACTTATTGAGTTTACTCGTTAAATACAAAAATACAAATCGAAAAGATTTGTATTTTTGTATTATTTTTTTTGTATTTCTTTATAATTTTTTTTTATACTAGCCCTTACATGTCCCACTCCTGGGCAAAAGCCTCCCCTTTACTTCTCCACACATCTCGGTCTTGGGCTATTTCCTGCCTGAGCAATGGAGCGCAGCATTCTCAATGTCAAACGAACCGACAGAGTTAAAAATACCATCTTGCGCTCCATAACTCAAATAACAGATGTAGGAGAAAAGACTGCGAGGCTGAAGAGGGCGTGAGCCGGCCATGTAGCCCGCATGAGCCCGCAAAGGTGGGCAAACATCGCTACCAATTGGATACCTGTTGACGGTCGCCGAAGAAGAGGTCGACCGAGAAAGGGGTGGCGAGATGATTTGAACACCTTTGCGGGGACATCGTGGCAGGAAATATTATTATTATATTATATATAATATATATAAGTATAGATTTCATTAATTTCTTTCATATTTTACATTTATTTAATTCACTTTTCATATAATTTCAACACAGGAACCCAAAATACAGGCAACGCCTAGCTTGGGTTCCACAGTAACTCGTTGTGTAACAATTTTGGTGAATAATACATTTTATTTATTTATTCACTTACACAATGTGACCGTTATAATTTTGCCATAGAGATCGAACGCTGGCGAGAATCGAATGTACCAGCCGCGGCCGTCACGCGGCGCGCTGAACCGCAGCGGTGCCACGCCGGCCAGCCGCGACACCAGCAGCGCCCAGCCCAGCGGCCCGCTCACCCGGCACTCGGCAGCACCGGCGGCACCGGCTGCATCGGCGACGGCGCGGCTGCGGCCCGCGCGCTCCATTGCAGTCGCACGCTGGCTCCGCTCACCGGCTGATGATCAACACACTATTGCTGTCACCTGTGTGTTTGTGCAATTGTCTCTCAACACTTGAATTGCCTTCCGGTAAGTACCTGTCTGGGTAGTACCCACTCTCCCCACCTTTACATCACTGACCAAAAAATATTATATCTTACTAAGTGAGCCTATATTCTGTGTTATACAGAAATAATAGTTTAAATGCACAATGCAATTCATATTCGTGAACATTCAAGACATAACCATAGTTAGGTACGGAAAGGTAGCGTTAAGTAGTTTACCCAGGTAGGTACGAACATGAAATACTCGCATTCAAATCACTTAAATAACTAAATAAACACAAGCCGGGGTCGGGTATCAGAGGTACCGATCAAAACTCAAACATATTTGCTATCCTTGGAACGAGGGACGAGGATTCGTGGTGCTGATGTTCACTGGATGTGACTATATCGAGTAAGTTAGTACCTTCTGCTGACCTAGTTGCTTACTAACCTACATGCATAGATGTCACTGCGCCGGATAAACACACGCATTGTGATAATATTGTAGTATGAAACATTAAAACGCGTATAGCAAAAATTTTAATTTATATAAAATAGCAAAGCGTTAGTTGAAAGTGCATAGTTGGCATGTTGCGAGACGAGTAGGTACCTAATAAAATTGTAACACAATTATTAGTATAGGTACAAGTGACCGACGACGTGAGTGTTAGAGCTAGTCTAGATAGAGGTATTGTTAAGATAGCCATGAGATGGTACCGATACTGATCGGGAATAGTGATTCTATAAACAGTTGTGTAACCAAACCTGACTTGAACTAGGTATGCACAACCCGCCCACGAAACCCCCTCTCGCATGGCGAACGGGACGAAATGGAACCGACGACGCGACATGCCGATGAGTTGAGTGTGACGACAAACTGCGCTCGCCACACACAAGTTCACACAACCCTTTTGCCAATATGCCTTATACTAAATACGTATTCAGAACTACTCGCGGGATCTCTAATGACCACTCCGAGCGATTCATGTTCAGTTACCTTGCATGTTATTATTCTCAACTAGGTTTACAACTTACAGATAAGTGATAGATTAAATAGATACTACATTAATTTATCTACTGCTTCCTTGAGCAATATTAAAAAAGTTGAGTTTTACGACATATTTCTTCTAAGAAACATTGTAGCTGATCGTTGAATTAACTTATCCAGGTTTATAATATTGTTCAGTGTAAAAGATTGTATCTATTACATAATTACCTCCCGCGACGAGAGCTTATATATTTACTCCTACACGTCGTGCCCACCGAGCACCGAGCACCAACACGCACGCCCGCGCCGTACCACACTACCAATAAATTAATAACTGTTCAAATAAGACTCCAACCCTAACAAACATAAATTGATCATAATCTTACTGAAAACAGTCAATTTACTGACAAAATGTAATCAGTGAAGTAGGTAGGCTATACCTATCACGGACGAAATAAATAACTAAGTAGGTTATATAGCAGAACTACATTGTCATTTTTTATAGAGGAAGTATACTTACATCTACCTAACGCGAAGATAAAATAAGTAGATAGTAAGTGCTTATTACACTTCACTGAATTTACTCGTCTTAATTCAATCGTTACTGAATTAAGACGACTAAATTCAGTGAAGTGTAATAACCACTGTAGCGCCTGGCATTCATATGGGCGCATGACGCTCAAAATAAGACTATGCTGTCTATGATTTTTTATAAAGGGCGGTGCCCTGAAGCTGCTCAAAGCGTAGGTAGTAACTGCGTAGTATCTTTACAATGCGAAGTTAGTTACTCTACTTACATAATTTTTAGACAATGATCCTTGGCACCAAACTAAGATACGTGAAAGTACTCGTAAGTAGGTATATCGACTTGACGTCCTTGACACGGTCGTTATGTACAACGGATATGGCAATATTTTTTGTGCCGTCCAATTTAGATTGGTAGTAGTTTTGTGCCAACCAACAGAATCAGCACATCCCGCCCGCCCACCGGGTGCATGTGCAGGTGCAGGTGCGGTGGACGGACGCTCTTCCAGCCCGAGCTGAGGCAGACGGTGCCCGGTTAGGGACCGGGTGAGTACAACGAAGCGGACAGGACAGGCACTCGGCTCCTAAAGCCCTGCGCACACGGGTGCATGTGCAGGTGCAGGTGCGGTGGACGGACGCTCTTCCAGCCCGAGCTGAGGCAGGCGGTGCCCGGTTAGGGACCGGGTGAGTACAACGAAGCGGACAGGACAGGCACTCTGCTCCTACAGCCCTGCGCATACGGGTGCATGTGCAGGTGCAGGTGCGGTGGACGGACGCTCTTCCAGCCCGAGCTGAGGCAGGCGGTGCCCGGTTAGGGACCGGGTGAGTACAACGAAGCGGACAGGACAGGCACTCGGCTCCTACAGCCCTGCGCACACGGGTGCATGTGCAGGTGCAGGTGCGGTGGACGGACGCTCTTCCAGTCCGAGCTGAGGCAGGCGGTGCCCAGTTAGGGACCGGGTGAGTACAACGAAGCGGACAGGACAGGCACTCGGCTCCTACAGCCCTGCGCACACGGGTGCATGTGCAGGTGCAGGTGCGGTGGACGGACGCTCTTCCAGCCCGAGCTGAGGCAGGCGGTGCCCGGTTAGGGACCGGGTGAGTACAACGAAGCGGACAGGACAGGCACTCGGCTCCTACAGCCCTGCGCACACGGGTGCATGTGCAGGTGCAGGTGCGGTGGACGGACGCTCTTCCAGTCCGAGCTGAGGCAGGCGGTGCCCAGTTAGGGACCGGGTGAGTACAACGAAGCGGACAGGACAGGCACTCGGCTCCTACAGCCCTGCGCACACGGGTGCGTCGAAACGCGCGCGTCCTATTCTTTGCCAATACCAAAGCTAAATGGATACACTCATAGGAAAAGAGAAGCATATTTTTAACAAAACGTCATCGATGACGTGATAGCATGGCTTTTCCCACAGACCTTTTTTAAAAGTAAGACAGCGAGTAAACAAAAAAAAAAACTTGAGAGGTGTCAAGGGACACCCGGATGGAACGAAGTTCCTTTTGAAATAAAAAAAGCAAAAAATTGTACATATACATACACACACACATCGAAATCGCAATCGCAGTCGCAATTTTTATTGTATACATAAATTTATACAATAAAAATCACACACACACATATGTAAAAGTGTCGTTACATTTTTTCGTCTTAATATTTTCCGTCCAGCCCTCTTTCGCAACGCGCGATAAGGAACTACGTTCCAAAAATGTCGAGTTAATTCCCTCACCTCGGTGGTGGGTGGGCGCAAGGCACGGTGATTCCCTAAATATCTGTGTCGATTATAATTAAATGTTGTTTCGATCCTTGTATTTTTTCGGATTTGTCGCTAGGTATGCCTAGCGATGATAAAACTCAATGTTATTGGAAAACCCAAGATTACACTTACCGATTAACTCTCCATGTCCAATTAATTATCTTTATAATCATATTTGATTATTTACCTGTAAATTCCCATTTAATGTTTTCGAATCAGACCTTTTGTTTAGAAGTTACAAGAAGATTATTAATGAAAAAAAATTGAAATATCCGCGCTATGTGCACACAGCCATACCATTATAACTTTATTTGTTTCTTTTTAAATGTTTAAGTCTCACGTCGGTGAAAGTTGTACACACCTGTCATTGGTGTACCTATCAGACCAGTTTTTATTTAATATTTTATTTACCCCATTGTTAATAGGTATACTGTTGGTGCGTTCTTAAATAAATAAATAAATAAAATAAATAAGCGATAACACGCCGATAACTATAACGAAAATACTATTTTTAAATTTTTTGTCTGTTTGTCCCGGGGAAACTCTCAAACGGCGGAATAGATTTTTTAGTTTTTTTTCGACGGGACTTTCACTGGCAGATAGCTGGTGTTCCAAGGAGTAACTGACCATTATCTATAAAAACGGTAAAAAAATGATTTGTTGTATGGGAGCTCTCTTAAATATTAGGTCCTTACATATGAAATTGGCGTTTTGTACGGGAGGAATATAAAGTAAATTTTTTAGGGTTCCGTACCCAAAGGGTAAAACGGGAACCCTATTACTAAGACTTCGCTGTCTGTCCGTCCGTCCGTCCATCTGTCACCAGGCTGTATCACTTGAACCGTGATAGTTAGACAGTTGAAATTTTCATAGATGATGTATTTCTGTTGCCGCTATAACAACAAATACTAAAAATCAGAATAAAATAAATATTTAAGGGGGCTCCCATACAACAAACGTGATTTTTATGCCATTTTTATAGATAATAGTACGGAACCCTTCGTGCGCGAGTCCGATTCGCACTTGGCCGGTTTTTTTTTTTAAATATATCTAATTAAACAAAGTATGCACCGTTGTTATCTATGCACTTTTGCCAGCTCATTGATCCCTTTACTGAAAAAACCATGGGGCGAGAATCAATAAACTCTTTGAAGGCGGTTTGGACTGCCGCATCGGAGTTGAATTTTATTCCTTGTAAGAAGTTGTTCAAATTCCGGAAAAAATGGTAATCTGTTGGAGCAAGGTCCGGGGAGTACGGTGGATGTCGCAGACATTCCATTTGGAGCTCATCTAACTTAGTGGTTGTTTGTTGTGCAGTGTGTGGTCTTGCGTTGTCGTGAAGCAGCAGTGGCCTAAAGCGATTGACCAATCTCGGTTGTTTAGCAGCTAGTTCTTCCTTCATGGTTTGCAGTTTCTGACAATAGATATATGCCGTAATAGTTTGGCCAGATTTTAGAAAGCTGTAGTGAACGACACTGGCGCGGCGCTAGTCCACCAAACACTCACAAGTAACTTTTTCTGAGTCAATTTTCGTATAGGGCAGGATTTGGCTGGGTCTCCAGGGTTCAGCCATTGCGACGAGCGCTTCCGATTATCGTACAGTATCGACTTTTTAACCGACTTCAAAAAGGAGTAGGTTCTCAATTTGACTGGTATGTTTTTTTTTTCATCACAAGTTTGATTTAAAATCCCTTCATTATTGTGTCGGTTAAGCAAAGTAACACAGCAGACGACGCGTGTTTGCAAGTTCGATTCATTCAATTCGTGAGGTACCCATCGTTCAAGTTTTTTTAATTTCCTGATTTGCTTCAAGTGGATTAATACAGTTTTATCACTTACCCCGAAGCCTGCAGCTATCTCTGAAGTGCTTTGTGATGGATCCGCCTCCACAATAGCCTTTAATTCTTCATTTTCCACTTTGGTCTCCGGCCGTCCACGGGGTTGGTTCTGAAGGTCGAAATTTCCAGAACGAAAACGTTGAAACCAAAAACGTACCGTGCTTTCTTTTGCTACACATTATTAATCCTTTGAGCTGTTTCTGCAGCACTGGTGCCACGGTAGAACTCGTACACGTAAATATACCGATATTTCATGTTTTCCATTGTGCGGTAATAAGCGACGCCAAAGAAAAAACTAATGAGGAAAAAACAAATGAATGACTGTGTTCAAAACTCAAATGTACTAGCTAATTGAATTTTTAAATTTGAATTTGGAATTCTTAACCAAAGAAGAGATATTTCAGACCAAAGTGGTCAGTACGACAAAACGCTAATTTCATATCTATGGAACTAATATTTATTTCAGTTTTTTTAATATTTGTTGTTAGAGCCGTCAAAAAATATATCATCTGTGAAAATTTCAACTGTCTATCACGGTTCATGAGATACAGCCTGGTGACAGACGGACGGACGGACAGACGGACAGCGAAGTCTTAGTAATAGGTTTCCCGTTTTACCCTTTGGGTACGGAACCCTAAAAAATCTTAGGGTTCCACGGAATGAACTTAACATAAAACCATTTTTTTCCAGGTAATGTCCAAACGTCTGAACCGATATGGACGGGACTTTCACTTTATAGGTAGGTATGGCCTATTTATTGAGGAAGGTTTGATAGACTTTTAAACATCACGCTACGAGACAGAAACCATAAATGCGGGTGAAACTGCTAAGCCAATGAAATCATTTAGATTAAATCGGGATGTATATGCAGGAACACCTTTGTTACGGATCGTAAGAAACTATAATCCCATCAAAAACATAAATGTAAACGGGGAGCCAAGTTCAATATTATGATATATGCCTTGATTGTCGACTTCAACAACAAAAGATGTGAGATATAAACGGGCGCCAAGTTCTCCTTACTATTTCAAATTTCGAACTCTACGTCCCTATGAGGCCGCATCCTAAAAGTGCATTTAACCTTTACAAATAAGGTACCTACTAATATAGTACGGTGACTTTCGAAACATTCTAATTTTAAAGAGTATTTGCTTATTTGGTTCAACCTTTTTTGAATAAAAAACTTTTTAACAAAAAATTAAACCGCCCAAAATTTTAAAAAGCAAAAAATAATATACCTTTTTTATATAACCTTAATAACAAAGTTCTTAAACTAATGTAAGTATACCTAAGTCATTTTGAGTCTAAGGGGAGGAAATCTTCAGAAAGATTCCCAGTCTTCTGTGTGGGAGAAGACTGGGATATGTGGGATTCTTACCCACTAAAACCTCCCCGGTGGCCGTCTTCGACACGTTAGAGGGACTCCGGGGTCTCCTAACGGAACGCACCGGTGTCCCTCTGTGCCTCGCTCCCGAGCTTAAGTGCCCAGGAGCTCGTCTCGGGGGGAGCAGATGTTCGCTCCCCCTGCACCCTCGCAGTGCATACGGCGGCGAGAGCCACCCCTCGCCGCCATCCTCCTCAGGGTCGTCGTCTACTTAAGAGCGTCCGGGGCCCACACCCCAGACGCTCACGACCCCAAGGGTAGCCCGTTGTTTTGGGCCCCGGGCATCAGGGCCGGGGGGCCTCGACGAGGCGCAACTCGGCGCCTTCGTCGGCGAGCGGGATCGGCTCTCTCGCGATCCCGCTCGCATGACTCCTTCTGGGACATAACTGTCTCACAGAAGGAAGCCACGGCCACCCACGCCTCATCCCCGGAAAGCATAGCCGATACTACACTTCCCAGGGAGAGATCCGAACCGATCCGGTGGATCAGGACTCGACGCTCCGCGTCCCACGCAGGGCACGCTTCCAGCGTGTGCTGGGCGGAGTCCTGGCCCCCACAGTGGTGGCAATCAGCCGTCGTCTCGCGTCCGATCTTACACAGTTAATCACTGAAACATCCGTGTCCAGTGATTATCTGTGTAAGTCTATAGGTGACTCGCCCCGTTTCCCTCAATACGAGGGAGATTATTTGGGCTATAAACCACCACACTGGCCCAGTGCGGGTTGGTGAACTTCACACGCCTTTCTATAGACGTGCAGGTTTCCTCACGATGTTTTGCCTTCACCGTTTCATAGCAAGTGGTAATCTCGGATGAAATAGAGATAAACCCAGAGGTGCGAGTCGGGGTTTGAACCTGCACATTTTGATTGCAAAGCGTGCGTTCGACCACTCGGCTACCTCTGTGTTATATTATATAGAATAGCGGCACCTATCCACGCGACTGGGTACCATTTCAATAATCAATATAATAGTAGACGCGACGGGGCCTCGGTCGTGCTGATAAGTGTCGCCATGACCTCACAGATATCGCTGACGTAGATAGGCTTTTACGCCTGAAATAAAAAGTTCACTCGAGTCTGAATAATTTTATTAATTAATTATATATTACATAATAGTTATTTTATAACCCGTGTATTACCCTTCAGTAACTTCATATAGATTAGTTGTATTGTATTCTGACCGTTGCAACGTTGCTACCATAACAATCTTCTCATGTGTTTCAATAAACGCTGACCATTTCGCCTCTAAACTTTCCAGTATGGTTTCCAAATAAGAAATTGTGATTCTCTCCTTCGGCGATTTCTTGAAATTAATGTGCGCTTTATTTATAGTCGAATTCAAATTAAACTATACTTTACTAAATGAGTCCATGTTTGCTCCGACAATGAAATTTATTCATTCATTATGCCTAGTCCGCACTGCGATATTTCACCGCGCGATATTTATTCTCGCGACTTACATTCCGTGCTCGAAATTACGCCTAGTATGCACCGCGAGTAAAATTTCGCGCGATTTTTGGCAGTTCGATGCTGTTCCCGGCTGAGACGAACGTGTCTCCTAATATCTAAACTAGTCTATGCGAACGTGTAATCAAATTTGCCCCACAGGAGAGGTCTCCTGTGCATCAGAGTGATTAATATTGTGTATGTTCTATTTCAATGTCGTCATTTCCTGCTAACTCCTGCTCGCCTGCCGATCGGGCGGGAAACGAAGCACGCGACATCTTGTCAATACCGTTGTCAGTGCACGACTGAGAGAAACGCGTGATTTTTTTCCGCCGTGCGGCCACAGTCATACTATTTACTATTGCACTAAACATTCACGTGGGTATAATCGCGTTCAATTTGCATCAAATCATAGATTCTTTATCTGCGCGAATTATATGACGTCAGTGCGGCTAGTCCTATAGTATTGAACGTGTTACAGAATTACGAGAAAAAAATCGCGCGGTGAAATATCGCAGTGCAGACTAGGCCTTAACATGACTTTAGTTTTTTTTCTTGACAGATTTTTCATTTTGACGTCAGTTCTTAATTTTAAACTCTCATCAATTAAATGGCCTTATACCGCCTGTTACCAAAAGAGGTTTTAACACAGGCACTGTAAATAAGTGTTCCTAATAAAATCAATTAATTGAAAAAATATTATAAAATGATAAAATTTTACTAGTTCCACATTTTTCCTTTGTATTTACCCAATTACCTATCTGGATGCCAAATTTGAACTTTCTAGGTCATCTGGGAGAGGCTATGATTTTTGATCTATAGGTCAGTCAGCGTAAAAATGCCGATTTTTGGACGATAATATCTAAAGAACCATTTGAGGTGTGTTTATGAAATTTGAAGCACATATGTATCTCGCAAGTCTCAATAGACGAGCCAAATTTGACATGGTTATGTTAAATAGTTTCTGAGTTATGAGGGGGTCAAAAGTCGCTCCAAATGGTTCGTGTAATATTACACACGGTGCTGCAGCCAGCTTTACTTGATAATAATAGTTTCTTACGATCCGTGTAACAAATGATTCTGAGCGTGAACTCAAGCTCAGAATCCATACCACTAAGATATGCATAAGACAACAATTCCTAGAAATTTTGGGTAACAACGAACGTAGGTACTTATCTCCTAACCTGCGTAGATTTCGTAAATAAAACAGAAATATCTAAGTATATCTCTAACCTGTTTGATTGGGTTATAATCGAGGGTATAGTGTTAAAACACAATTAGTGGCAAAAAATCTAAAATCGTTTTATTGGTCCCTAGCACTATAGCCTCGAATTAGTTTTATATCGAGGGATTTAAGGCTATCTGACTTAAGCGACACTTTTGGGCGATATTGACTTATATATGACGGAGTAGGATCTTCATTAGTGTTTTTAAAGAGTATAACGTCAGCCCCGCTGACGTCACCATCATTGGATTCCTGATGATGACTCATGTTTGGGTTTTTGAAAGGCAATATCATAAAATAAGCTTATAGTCGACAGGCAGCGTAACGACGTCCCACGGAGGTCCGCACTGCACGACAGCTCGAGCACGAATGCCCTTGCGCCGACAGTGCGACCGTATTTATAAGGCTCGGCGCACGTGCACGTGTTCTCAAGTTTTTAGGTTATGTTAGAATTACCATAAGTAAAATAATGGCATGCTGTTTAAGGTTAAGGTTAATGTTAAATTTCACATCTTAACAAACTCAAATTAATCGATTCACGATTTTAGAATAATCAGATTATCAAACTTAATTATTCTTGTTTTTATAACAGGACAATTGTTGTATTCACGCCGACATATACATATTTGGAATCAGCAAATTTTCTACGTCGAATGAGTATGCTCTCCTGTAAAGATTTCGCTTAAGATAAATAGCCTTTCGTCCCTCTTCAAAATGTTTTCCATCCAAATTACATGAAACTAACAAAATGGTCTACTCCGGGGCAAGTAAAGAAGCACACATGTATCCAATTAAGCAATTGCACAATGAAGTATGAGAGTTAAAATCCAATGATAATTAATGTTTTTAATCCGTCGCATCGTGATAAGATTGTGGCAGGGTTTAGGCCGCGGTGTGTCACTATAAAAGCACGCTTGTGAGTGTACGGGAACAATCATCACCTATCCCTCAACGATGAAGACCACCCTGTTGCTGATCGCGCTGTCCGCGCTTGCCCTTGCCGAGGAGCCCATCCAGCTCAACTACCACGGCGAGGTGGGCATCCCCGAGG
Source organism: Ptilodon capucinus (assembly GCA_914767695.1). Classification (NCBI taxonomy): domain Eukaryota; kingdom Metazoa; phylum Arthropoda; class Insecta; order Lepidoptera; family Notodontidae; genus Ptilodon; species Ptilodon capucinus. The sequence continues at coordinate 73,423 of OU611813.1, read as the reverse complement.
CGGCGCGCATCAAGCAGCTGGAGCAGGCCGTCGACTTTGACGGCGCGAGGATCGTCGGAGGGTCCACAGCCGCGGCCGGTGCCCATCCTTTCCTGGTCAGTCTGTATTTCACACTTTCCATCACCTTTACCACACGAATCAGTCGACTTTGCTACACATCAGCCATGGTCGCATGAAGGTCACTTTAATATTGCTATTTATTTGGCACAGGCCGGGCTAGTGATCACTCTAACCACGGGCGCCACGTCCGTGTGCGGCTCTTCCATGCTGAGCAATACGCGCGCCGTCACCGCCGCCCACTGCTGGTGGACGCCGCAGCTCCAGGCGCGTCAGTTCACGATGGTGTTTGGATCCGCCTTACTGTTCTCCGGCGGCGTGCGCGTTAACACCAACCAAGTCGCCATGCACGCCAACTACAACGCCAACACTCTGAACAACGACATCGCCATCATCACTTTCAGCTGGACCGGCTACACCAGTTAGTGTCGAGTAGTTTCTTACGGTTATTGTAATTCTTTGGCTGACGTGAAATCCGCCCTCACCCGACCACTTGTTTTTTATTGCAGACACCATCCAGAGAATCAACATGCCCACTGGCACACTCCTGAACAACAACTTCTCCGGCACCTGGGCGCACGCCGCCGGGTACGGCAGGAACAGCGACGGTAAGTTATTATTACTATCACCTGTACCAAACTACTTTCTATGGACAATAATAACTAAAGGATGACCACTGAACATCTGATCTAATGAACCGTGTATACAATTTAATGGCTGATAACGAGTAACAAAATGTTAAAACGGTCTCGAAAACAATTGTTTATTCAAAATAATTGTATATTTGCAGGCGCCGGCATCTCCAACAATCAGGCCAAACACCAAGTGTGGCTGCAGGTGATCACCAACGCCGTGTGCCAGCAGACCTTCGGGACGTCGACTGTGATCGCGTCCACTCTGTGCACTAGCGGCGCCGGCGGCATCGGCACCTGTGGCGGGGACTCCGGCGGCCCCCTCTCCATGACCAGCGGCGGACAGCGAGTGCTGGTCAGTATTATTATTCGCATTCACTTCCCGCATGTTGCCCGCAAACATTCGGTAGATTACTTTTATGGTGAGTGTGGACTGGAGCATAACAAAATTTGCAAACATTTTTATTTAAAACGTCTGTTTACACAAAAACATTATGTAAATGTTTGAAAATTGGTTATTTCGTTCACTGTCGTTACGGTGTGCCGGGTGCGCTTCGCTAGCCAGCAGGTGGACTATTAAAGCTATTTAAATGAAGTTACCATCTAAGGTAGCAAGGTCTCTGATGGCTTTACCGTGTATGTCCTCAGATCGGCATCACCTCGTTCGGCTCTCTTCGCGGCTGCCAGGTTGGTCTGCCCGCCGGCTTCGCCAGGGTCACATCCTTCGCTGCTTGGATCAACGCCAGGATCTAAGCACTTATATTAATAAACTTGTTATACGTCTCATTTATTTTTTACTTTACCCTTATTATAAGAAAACAAACAGTAAGTACAGTAGTTGCCTAGCTAAAAATAAATTGGGTAAATTTTTGGTGGTAATTAATTGGGCTAGAGAAGTTATTTTTCTATAGGTGCATGTTAAGTTCGACTATTGACCTATTCAGTTTTATTGGATTAATAAACTACGTAGTTAGTTATTATTAGCTTCTGGCAAGGGCCACTCCTGTTTCTTGCTTGACCCTCTTCGCACTTCCGGATCTAGTAGTGATACTTCTTGGGGTCAATATCCCTCCAACCCTTAGGAAATCTGCAGCTTCTTTTGTCCACGACCTCTCGGACTCACGATCGCAGCAGCAGCAGCACCGGCACGTAGAGACGTGCTCGGAAGATGTGACAGCGCGGCGCCAGGGTATAATACATAGTCCTCTGTTTTCTCGGGTTCACGGGGTCTGATCCCTCAAGTGGCCTCCGAACTATATTCAACTCCTATTTTCTCGCTAAATATTTTAACCACGTACGACCCCTTCCTCCCCCCACGTCTCGCTGTACGCCATAGACGAATAGGTATCTACTAACGGCGGAAACCTATATTCTGTCTAACCCGTGGACGTTTACCTTAGTAGGGATAAAATTGGCTATCATCTCTATAGTTGTGTCCCAAATTTTTTGTCAGTCTGATTTTTCCACGGTAAAGCAGTGTGAGAGAGTAATCGTTCCAAGATTATGTTGCTGTCAACTGTCAACTGACATTTTGGTTATCCATAAATACTTGTAACTTATACTAGCGATTCGCTAACTATCGCTTATCTCTATCGAAGAAAAATATTGGTTTTGGCCCTAAATATATAGTTACTGAAAGCTCACCATGACCGCGTATACAAAAGTTTATGTCTTCCTGTCATTTTATTGAGCAAATGTTCAAACTTTGCTCAAGCAAATGCCGTCATCACCAAGCTTTGTCTAGTTGGAAGTGACGCGACGTCGTCGTGACTAGGACTTCCAAAATTACGGATTTGTCAATTACGTAATTGGTTACGCACTTTTATGCATCAATCACGTAATTACGGAACCATTTTGACTTCTTTAGCCGCGGTATTTTCTTAGTCTTTTAAGTACCTTTTTCTGTTAGGAAGTAATTTAAGTGAAAATTCAGAGCTTCAAATAATATAATTCATTAAATAAAAAATAAAAAGAAAAATAAAAAACTTATTGTTTTCGTATATTTACGCGAATACTATACATTGAAATTAAACTATTTTACGGATTTTATCGCGTTTATTTACTATTTCATTTTCCCGACGTTTCGGCTGCTTTACAGCAACCATGGTCACGGGGGGACTGAGGTGTTAGACGTCCTGATGTCATAGTTAATAACTGGGTACCCTCATATTTAGTTGTTGTTTGCGGTCCGATCCACGCAGAAAGTGCTTACGGTGTCCTGAGGTCTTGCAATGGTACACTTGGTTTTGGATTTAATCATATTAATTACTGGATCCCAAGTTGGTGGTAGCACCCAGCCATCTTCCCTATTGAAATTAGGATGTTTTTTAATTTCAATTGCCTCACGTATCATCCTTGGTCGGAGTCGGTGTTCTTTTGCGAGGATATGCGGTTTATCAAATCTGATATAACGGCGGGTGCGGTCCTGTAAGTGGCGGCGACTCAAAATGACTTAGGTATACTTACATAGTTTAAGAAAATAGTTATTAAGGTTAAATAAAAAAGGTTTATTATTTTATGCTTTGTAGTTTTTCGGCGGTTTATTTTTTTTGTTAAAAAGTTTTTATTTTATATTTTTTTGTGGCTATAATCTACTAATTACTACATACTGAATTATTTATTATATAATTGGACAACTATTTACAAAATATTTACAATGCAAAATAAAATAAGTTAAAACTAATAAGAAAATATTATATTTATAAAATATGTAAAAAATTTGGCCCATGCGGAAGCGTACCCAAGACGCTGGCTGCATTCCCTCGCTGAATGGCTAGAGCCACTCGTTGAGCGAGAAAATGGCCTGCTCTTGGGTAATACATACTTAATTTGTGATTACTTTTAAAATAGCTACCTAGCACCTACCTTACGGTATTTATTGACTGTTATATAATCCTACTTTAACTATTATTTGTCTGTCCGTCTGGATAAGGAAAATTTTAAAACCAAAAAAAAATCCCCCCATAAACCCCCCTTTTCTACCCCATCGTTTAATTTTTTGTTAACAACCCGTATAAACAAAAAGATTTTTCGAAATCGGCTCACTAACGGCGGAGATGTAGTCCAGAATGCAAACTTTATCACCCCATTTCACAACCTATACATTTTTTTTTCAAAATTCCTAAAACACGTATTTCTTTATTTTATATGTAAAATACATATACAAAGTTTCAAGTCGATCAAAAAATAATTTTTAAATTGTGTGACCTTCAACCCCTCATTTCAACCCCAAGGGGGTTAATTTCTGATAATATTTTGTAAATAGGACCACCCTCGAAGAATTCCTTAGCAAACGTCATAAAAAAATTCGAAATCGGTTTAGTGACGCCGGAGATATGCGTGATCATACATAAAAAAAATATATATATACGCGTCGAATTGAGAACCTCCTCCTTTTTTTTTCGTCGGTTAAAAATAATAATCATAACTAGAAAATCTGACAAAACAATCTAAAGTAATCGAATTTTAACAAACTTTACAATAATGAAGAAAATTCGCTATCAGTTATGAGATCAAACAGGAATATTTGTATTGGAAGTTGGAAGTGAATAATGACACATTTTTTTATTTGCTGAATCTCTGTTCCTGATAATATGTTCTCAAAAATGGCAAAGACTGCAATGTTTTGTCATTTCAGGAGCTTCTCAGTTTATTGCATTAATAGCCGGCAGAAGAAAAAGCTCGTTCAGCTTCAACACTAGTAGCTGTTATCGAAAGTAAATAATTGTAGGCTGCTGTTAGGAAGACTTCACGCCCGCCACCAGTGCTGTCGTATCCCACCAAGCAATAAGTGTGTTTATCTGGCGATGATGAAAAGTCTTCACGTCACGAATACAAAAAAAAACAGAAGAAGTCGGTTAAAAAATTGCCCATTAGGTACGCACGCCACGCAACGACTGACTATCGAGCAATGGGAAAATAAATATAATTTCACTCAATTCACAAAAGTAAAGACTTACTTTGGGAATTCCCTCCGGTTGCTTAGTTAACATTATTAAACTCTATTTGCTATGTAATAGAAATAGTTCTGTTCTTGCATAATTATATTAAAATTTACTTCACTATCCACCACCAAATTGGGATTCCCTTCGATTCCCGATTTCTCAATAATGAACTCTATTCTTAACGATTTAAAACAAAATAACCTTGTAAGCCCCTACATACTTATAGAAAGTTATACAATAAACCAAGGGAATACCCAATAGTACAGTTTTGGTGTTGTATATTTAGTAAGCTTACAAAACATTCTATTGGGAAATGGGCGGGAGGGTGATCATATCTTCGAATGAAGCGACTCATATAATAATGATCGAACTTCACTTCAGGGAAGTTCGTTTGATCACATATTATATTTCTTCGCTTCATTCTTCAGATGTTTTGTTTTTTCAGAAGTTCTGAAATCCAAAACCAACCATATTTTATAATCATATGTCTGTAATACATACTTAAGTATGTATAACATTAATCAGTCTTAATAATGATCATGAATTTAGTGACGGTATGCAAACGGAGCGGCAATATTACCCTGCTGAATAATGGCCCTATTATAGAACCGAGCTAATGAATCAGACGAGCTAGTCCAGTCGGCGGTCTTTCGAATTATCTCGATATTGACACCGGCGGCGCTCGCCGCTGAGGTAGACGCGTGACGCGTACTGTGTGCGCTGAACACGCTGGTGTTGATACCGCTCTCGAACGAGACTTGTTTTAACCATCTACTGATGGACTGGGCAGTGGCTGCCTTATATAATAATAATTAATAATAAAACCTAGACAACTAAACAATTTCAGTGTTTCGTTAACGTTCTTAGCGCACTGTTCGCGAGTTTCGGCTATGCAGAGTACCTCATCCAGATAGTAAACTGACTTAAAGCCGTGACATCTAAGGTAGGTCATCGCTTCCCTCATTACTTTAGTAAAAATGCAAGTCAAATTTTCGGGTTGAAACTGAAACCTTGAATATTTACGATCAGAAGGCCTAACGGGTATCAAGAAATTATATTTCATCGCTTCATTCTTCAGATATAATATAACCAGGTAGTCCTTTTAGCCTACAAGGTAGCTTGCAATTTTAGAGATTTATGAAAAACGATACGAATATCGATTTTTTATTTCAAATCGATTCACCAACGAATAGTGGCCCCACCACTAGGCGGGCGAGGACGTCATTCTGTTTCGTGCAAGGTAGCAAGCACAAGTGCGCTCCGTAATTGTGAAATAAGTTTTTTAAAAAAATGCCGAAAAAACGTGCACGCGTATCGTCACAAGATAATATGGAATATTATCTGCGGAAAATCAAGATGCTGGAGGATGCACAGAGGCGTAAACGCCGAAGAATTATTGTAGAATCTTCATCTGATTCTGGTATGTGAAACTACCCTCAATAAATTTATTGATATTTTATTTTAGATATTTTATGTTTGTGCACTAATAATTGTGCCTTTAGAGCTATTTTTGCCCGGCGGTTAACCGAGAGTTGACACGAAGGCCATTCATGTAATCTTAGCAAAGATTACAACCATATGTAAAATGTTCTCATTGTGATATGAGAACTTGTCGCCTAGCGGTTAACCGAGAGTTAACACGATGGCCGTGCAATTATTTTATACATTTATCTCAATATATCCCTACAAACAAACAAAAAATTCTGGCGGTTAACCGTGAGTTAACACGATGAAAAAAAAAAAAATGTTTTATAATGTTTCGTATCACGCTTTTCAGACGATAATGAATCGTTACTATCTCCTCCCGCGCCGAACATTGAGGACATGGTTACAGTGACAGTTCACCAAACTGACGAAATCCACGACGAGACTCTTTTACCTTCTACAGCGGAAGCATCAAATCCTAACGAAGAGGATGGTACGGGCCCAGAGCTTGACCCAGAGTTGCTCGTAGCTCTCGGGGAGGAAACGGGAAACGCTCCAAAATTTGGGGAAAAGATTCATCACACCTTATCTCAACGCTGGGAGCCCATCCTTAAGAAGGGATTATCGAAAGAGGCAAAAGATAAATTACTCAAACAATATCTTGTGCCCGAAAATTGTACTCTTCTTCAAGCGCCTAAGCTTAATAGCGAAGTTTCGGCGGCTATTTCAGAAGCGGCTCGCCATAGAGATAAAAGAAAAGAGACCGAACAGCAACAGTTAGGCGTGGGACTATCAGTCATCAATAAAGCATTGACAATATTGCTTACGAGTGATAATAAAATCGAAGCAATAAGGATAATAAGCGACGGATGCCGTATACTGGCTGATTTACATAATCAGGAAACGCAATCGCGAATTAGCGTCATCAATTACTCGTTAGCTAAACCTTTTCTAAATATCGTTCAGGATTGTGAAAGGGACGAAACACTTTATGGAAATAAATTAGGAGAGAAAATAAAAGCATCCAAGACAATTGAGAAACAAGGATTGTCAATCAAGAAGCTGTTAAAAACTCAAAAAAGCACCTCAACGACGGAACCAGCGGCACCCGCGGCTTCTCGTCCCCAGTATCAATATCGACAACTAGGCGCCTACCAGGGAAACTGGCAAGGCCCCTCGCGTTTCCAACAGAACAGGGGGGGGGGCGGAGAGTCATGGGCCGGTCGAACACGGTCACAAGTCGCCGACCGCCACCTCAAAATCAACAAACATCGGGTGCGACCACCTCGAACAAGTCGAGGTCATCTGCAATGCGCCAATAGCTCAGGTACACCATGCGGGAAGAATTTCTCATTTCTATGAGTGCTGGCTCAATATTACATCTAATCCGGTAGTCTTAGATTGGATACGTAGTGGGTTTCCTATACCGTTCGATTCGAGCGTGACACAAACACATGTACCATATGTTTCGAGGTCAGCATCGGAAAAATCGGACATGTCATTATCTATACAAAAACTGTTATGTTTGGGTGCAATCAGCCCTTGCACACCAACTAATGATCAGTTTATTTCAAAAACGTTTTTAGCCTTAAAGCCCAACGGTGATAAACGGTTTATCCTGAACTTAAAAAACCTAAACCATTTTGTTTCTAAATTACATTTTAAAATGGAAGACTACCGAACGGCATCCAAGTTATTACCAGGTAATGGCTTTATGGCCACTATAGATTTAAAAGAAGCATATTTTCTTATACCAATTCGTAAATCTGATCGCAAATTTTTAAGATTCCAATTTGAAAATGAAAATCTAGACGTAATAACCTATGAGTTTAATTGTATGCCCTATGGCCTTTCGGTAGCTCCTAGAACCTTCACAAAGGTTATGAAAGAAGTTGTTTCTCATCTACGCTATCAAGGCTTCAAAAACGTAGCTTATCTAGATGACATTCTTTGTATAGGAGACGATTATGAGGAATGCTTCAAAAATGTAAATGCTACATTAAAACTTTTAGAATGCCTAGGGTTTGTTGTCAACTATGATAAGAGCTGTATTGCACCAAAACAGATCTGTAAATTTCTGGGCTTTATGTATGATTGTGTTTATCAATTACTGTTTTTGCCGGCTGATAAAATACAAAAAATTATAAGTATCGTTGAAAAATTCACAAATTTGCCCAAGTGCTCAGTTAGGGAATTCTCTCAATTAATTGGGATTTTGGTAGCCGCCTGTCCTGCGGTTAAATACGGTTGGCTGTATACCAAAATTTTAGAAAGGCAAAAATTTTTAGCTTTACAAAAGAATCCTAGTTTTGATGCACAGCTAAAACTCCACCCCATAATTCTAGATGATTTAAATTGGTGGCATTCTAATGTGTTAAATTCTAAAAATACCTTGAAATCAGCTAACTTCGAATTAGAGATATTTACAGACGCCTCGCGTACTGGTTGGGGAGCTGTGTGTAATAGCGAACGAGCTCGTGGAGCTTGGAAAAATATCGAACTCAAATCACACATTAACTATTTAGAACTGTTAGCTGTTTTCTTGGCCCTGAAGTTTTTTGCAAGTAAAAAACGCGATTGTTCTATTTTTCTGCGAGTTGATAATACTACAGCCATCAGCTACGTCAATCGTATGGGGGGAATCCGTTTCCCTCATTTGAATGATCTTTCCAGACAAATTTGGCAATGGTCCGAAGAAAGGAATCTCTGGTTATTTGCCTCTTACATCAATACCAAGGCAAATTATGAAGCTGACGAAGAATCTCGAAAGCAAAATACTGACACAGAATGTGAATTATCGGATTTAGCCTTTAGACAAATATAAGAACGTCTCGGGCAACCCGAAATTGATTTATTTGCTTCTCGGGCCAATGCCAAATGTCAAAATTACATTTCATGGAGAAAAGATCCCGACGCAGTTTCTATAGATGCCTTCACAGTAAACTGGAACAATAAGTTCTTTTACGCTTTTCCTCCTTTTCCACTTATTCTTAAGTGTCTCCAAAAAATCATACAAGAAAAGGCCACCGGTATATTAGTCTTTCCGTTTTGGCCATCTCAAGCCTGGTACCCACAGTTAATGAATTTAATAGTCTCCAATATTGTTTGGTTGTACCCTAACCGACGTTCCACTCTATCATGTTACAGAAATCCCCTTACCCTGGGAGCCGCGATGCTCTCAGGCAAGCGTTTTCACTGCGTGGCGTCCCCGAATCAGCCATGGATCTGATGCTGGCATCTTTATCAAAGAACACGATGCAGCAATACAATGTATCCTTGAAATTATGGTGGCAATATTGTGAAAACAACGATTATCATTTCTTTGATGGCTCAGTTTCGATAGTGTTAGGATTCTTGAGTGAACAGTTTAACAAGGGAAGTTCGTACGGATCTCTAAATAGTCATAGATCTGCGCTATCTCTCTTATTAGGTAATTATATAGGATCTGATGACCGTATTAAACGACTGTTAAAAGGAGTGTTTAAATTAAAGCCAAGCTTTCCTAAGTACAACACTACATGGGATCCTCAAATTGTTTTGAATTTTGTATCCAATTGGTATCCCAATAGAAACCTAAATAGGGAAAAGATTACCAATAAAGTTGTAATCTTGTTAGCATTAAGTACTGGTCATCGCGTCCAGACCTTGTCACTAATAAACACAAAAAATATAACTATCGGCCTTATGGTATTAACATAGCCATCAAAGATATTATAAAGACATCCGCGGCGGGTCGTGAACAACCAACATTGTTTCTGCCATACTTTCAGGAAAACACTCTTATCTGTCCTGCGACGGCGCTTGAAGATTACCTCAACGTCACAGACGCAGACCGACCTGCTAATGTGCCCAATCTCTTAATAACTGTGAAGCGCCCCTACAAGGGTGCGACAGCACAGTCAATAAGCAGATGGATAAAGCAGGTATTGGCAGAAAGTAGCGTGGACGTGGCGGTGTTTAGCGCGCACAGCACGCGTCACGCCGCCACGTCCGCGGCCGCCGCCGCAGGGGTCTCTGTCGACACTATTAGGAAAGCCGCGGGATGGACGAATACTTCAAAAGCTTTTGCCCAATTTTATCATCGCCCGATTATAGATGAAAACAATTTTGCACAAGCGATCTTACACAATAATACTTAATTATTATTATGCAGACATTGAGACAGCTGTATAAGTGATTTAAGCTATAATTTAATAAATAATTACCGATGATTACATACGTGAATAGCACAATGTTGTTTATTTAATTATTTTTCTAATAAAACACACATTATTTACATAAACTGTGTTTTAATCGAACCAAACACAAAACTTTTTTCTAAACATCTACCTGGTTATATTATATCTGAAGAATGAAGAGATGAAATATAATATGTGATCAAACGAACTTCTCAAGCGAAGTTCGATCAATATTATATGAGTCGCTTCATTCGAAGATATAAGTTCCGACCCAACCCAATCCCGCAGATAAAGTTTTGCATTTGCCTAAGTACTTACTCAACTTAATCTCTAAAAAGAATGACGTCCTCGCCCGCCTAGTGGTGGGGCCACTATTCGTTGGTGAATCGATTTGAAATAAAAAATCGATATTCGTATCGTTTTTCATAAATCTCTAAAATTGCAAGCTACCTTGTAGGCTAAAAGGACTACCTGGTTATATTATATCTTCGAATGAAGCGACTCATATAATATTGATCGAACTTCGCTTGAGAAGTTCGTTTGATCACATATTATCGATGGTAGCTAGGTATCCATCACTTAACTTGCATGCTGTTTGGTAATCCTCCATCTTGAAATGATTGATGATGTCGTGACTACGAATCAATTTATTTAGGAATTTTATGTTTAATATAAAACTTAGGCCACCGTTAGGCTTCGGGGTGAGGAATATCTTTGATATAAATTGTCCTTTAGTAACCTTGCATTCAGAAACATGCGTTGCATTTAGGTCCTATTTAGGATTTCCTTTAATTAATTAATAGTTTTTTTCAGAAGTGGAAAACCTATTTTGGGGTTCGCAAAACTGACTGAACGGTATGGTATAACCGTCTTTAATCCATTCGAGAACTACCTTATTTATGGGTTTATTTTTTTATTTAACAGTTATAGAAGTGGGTAAGTCTACCAATATTGGCTGTGCGGTCGACGCTGTATACGTTCGTCGGAGACTTCCTGTAACCTCCTCCCCCCCCCCCCCCCCCCCCCCCTGTTCGCCGGGTACCGGGGAGGCGCTGCCCAGCTTCCCTAGAAAGACGTAGGGTGAGCGGTGGGTTGTAAAGCCTTGGTTCTCTGGGGTTTAGGCACTGGTCTCTTGACCTGGACCCCGCTTCTCCATGGCTTTTGCGGCTTTAATGTTTCCTGATAACGATGAACCGAATAATGTTTCGTCTCTTTCGAATTCGTTTATCATATTAAGAAAGGTCTTATCTAAGCTAGGTCTGATTAGTTTTATTATTTTTTAGTCATTAAATTATGCGGATCACAAAGTAAACGACAGCCGTTGCTGAGGTTTACTTGCTTTACGCTGAGTGAATGAGAATTCACTCAGCGTCAAGATTTTTCCCTTAATTAATAAGGGGAGCCATAATTTTAATAAATTTTCATGAATTTTATCTCCATAGTCGGGAGTATCAGACAAAGACTGGCCCAGGGCCGATAAAAGTTCAGGGTCCAACTCCGGGTCTGTACTGGCTATAGGTTCGTCCTGAAGAACAGGTCCTGGCTGTTCCGCGACCTGGCTTGTCCCCTCAACAGACCCTGGCGTCTTGTCGTAATTAATTTATGTTACGACCGGGGCTGGCTCAGGAATCGTGGGTTCACTGTTGCCCATGGCACTTCTTGAATCCGCGTTTCGTAAAATTACGAAAGTAATTTCGGGCTTCATTTTTTTTTTTGAGGGTAGTTTGAAATGTATACCAAAAAAACCTTGCCTGGTTTTAAGGTTTGATTTTTGCAGAGAAAAGATACATCTATTTTAGATTGTGTCTTGTTCTGCTAAATGACATCGTTGAAGACTCGCAGTCAACCCCAAAGCAAAATAAAAATGTAGGCCAAAAAAACCTTGCCTGGTTTTAAGGTTTGATTTTTGCAGAGAAACGATACATCTATTTTAGATTGTGTCTTGTTCTGCTAAATGACATCGTTGAAGACTCGCAGTCAACCCCGAAGCAAAATAAAAATGTATACCAAAAAACCTTGCCTGGTTTTAAGGTTTGATTTTTGCAGAGAAACGATACATCTATTTTGGATTGTGTCTTGTTCTGCTAAATGACATCGTTGAAGACTCGCAGTCAACCCCGAAGCAAAATAAAAATGTATACCAAAAAAACCTTGCCTGGTTTTAAGGTTTGATTTTTGCAGAGGAACGATACATCTATTTTAGATTGTGTCTTGTTCTGCTAAATGTCATCGTTGAAGACTCGTTGAACACTCCCAATGCATATCAAAACTTTTTATGACCTATGTAGGTGGTTATAACACTTTTGCAAACATAACAACAATCTTGCTTATCTTTATCGTCTGAAGAAATGAGAGGAGATACACTTTCTCCGCGTTTCACGTAGAACTCACATAGAACAAATTACCTATTTCTTCTTTCGTATCGTTTAATTTGCGATTGCGCCATCTTTTTTGTCATGATGATCAAAAATAGAGGGCGCGTGCGACGGCTGCCGCGCACAAAAGAGGAATGAGCTCAGCCAATATGGCGGACTAGTGTTGGGGTGTGCCGGTGTTACATTCGTATCAATTTAAAAAAAAAAAATCTATAAAATATGTGCGATGGTTGCCGAGCAACTATAGGTACTACCTGGTAAATATCTGAAGAATGAAGCGAAAAATTATAATCTACAGCACGTCACATGATTATTATTAACACGTCTTGATTCAGGATTATTGAAATGCAATAGCAATACGTGCTGTTTATGATGTACGTAGAGTTCTTAATACCTGCTCGACTGTGGTTCAAGTGAGAGAACAAAACAAGGTAGTTAACTAGTTATTACTTGCTCAATTTTTCTATTTATTTATTTGTTGATTGCAAAAAAATTTGGTAATTGTACCAATCTTAAAGAAATCATTATTTGCCAAGAACGTTTTTTTTTATCGGTTATCTTATTTCGGAGATAAAGGTAGCTCTAAAAATAAACATTTACCACCCCATTTCACCCGCGTTGTTTATTACACGGATGTATCATTATTGGTTAATGTTGAGGAACTGGTTCTTTCCACTCTAGAAAAGATTCTTTTTTGCAATCCTCTGTTTCCTCAAATGGGGATTATAATATTTTTGTTATACAAAGTTACTAGTCGGCTGCACGTTATCTTAATACTTACTTATTGACTGAGGATAAGGATGATTAATTGAACGATTACCGGTCTGCACCCAGTGCTGCTAGCCAATTAACATGCCGTTTTGAAAATGTACTCTTAATATTGAATTTGTATGGAAAAAGCCACGCGAGCACGCCTCAACATTCGCTCGCGGTATCGTTGGCATTCCTTGGCAAAATGTTCTTCTTCAATGAGTCAATACAGTACAGTTGGCAAAACTATGGTCCCGCAGGTTTACACGCGTCTTTTTGGCAAATTTAGGTAAAGTACATTTTTATTGTTATAATACATCATCACGCTTATATCCCCGAAGGGGTAGGCATAGATGCACTGCAGTGCGCCCACACTTCGCCGATGTATTTTTGGTTCCAATGTAATATAGGGAGCGAGTTTTTATTGTTATTGCTATAAAATAAAAGAGTTCGTTTTGGTATTGGCTAAAACAAAGTCGCGCCCGTCTCGACCACAGGTCACTACTATACTGTCTCGACCACAGGTCACTACTATACTGTCTCGACCACAGGTCACTACTATACTGTCTCGACGCTCCATTTGTTTTTTTTCCAAATTGCAACCATTTTGTTACTTACTGGAATAATAAAGATATTTCCAAATATAATGAGTTATAAGGTTATTATTTGTAACATTTTTAGTGCACCTAGGTTTTTGAAGTCGGTTTTTGTTTTTTGTTAAAAACAATTTTTTCACGCTTTTTAGTGTCAATAATCGTTGAAAATATGCAATTAACCTCATAACAACCTTAAAAAGTAAATATTTCCACTCCTTTGGGGGTAAGTTTAGATTTTTGTTAACAATCCGTATTAAACCAAAACTAATAATCAACCTAAATGAAAACTCCTTAAAAATCCGTATACAACTACATCATCTACGTAAATAATGATCATAAAAAACATAAAAATGTTCATAAAATGAAAACTGCTTGGCCGTACAATTTTAAATTTTTATGGAACCAAATGGTAACTATTTCGCATCAAACTAAAGAAGAATCACGTAAATCGGGTCATAAATCTCAGCGTTATAGGTGTACATACAAAAAAAAAAACAATCGAATTGAGAACCTCCTCCTTTTTCAAGTTGGTTAACAATTGACTTGTCGCAATTGGAAATAAATTATTAAATGTTCATTTTTTGCATTTAATGAAAATAAATTATTATTAAATAAACAGTCATACTATTCAGGGAAAAATTAGTAATATTTTATATTTTCATTAAGCCATATTTAGTTCCTGTCGTAATCTGTTCTTTTATGCATATTACTTGTACAAAATAATTTCGATGTTTCACATCCACCAAGCGTCCCGTGACGGCTCACATTTTTTTCGCCCGCAGACTTGAGTTACTTAATTTGATTTGACTTAATTTGATACCTCTCCTCGTTCCCGAGAAAAGGGATCTTGACGTCTAGTCAAGACCCCTTTTCTCGGGGTCGGCCGGGGTCGGTGTCCAGACAGACCAGACAGACAGAAAGACAAATGAACAACAAAGTGATCCTATAACGGTTCCTTTTTAGGGTTCCGTACCAAAAAAGGTAAAATCAACACACGCATTAATCGCCAAACCTCACCTCATCACATTAACTCGTATTATCAACTAAGATAAGATATTTGTATAAAAGGCTCAGTAACCGGAGTGTCGGCCTACAAGCATCACCGATCCTTCGACGATGAAGACCGCCCTGTTGCTGATCGCGCTGTCCGCGCTGGCTCTCGCCGAGGAGCCCATCCAGCTCAACTACCACGGCGAGGTGGGCATCCCCGAGGCGGCGCGCATCAAGCAGCTGGAGCAGGCCGTCGACTTCGACGGCGCGAGGATCGTTGGAGGGTCCACAGCCGCGGCCGGTGCCCATCCCTTCCTGGTCAGTCTGCATTTCACACTTTCCATCACCTTTACCACACGAATCAGCCGACTTTGCTACACATCAGCCATGCTCGCATGAAGATCACTTTAATATTGCTATTTATTTGGCACAGGCCGGGCTAGTGATCACTCTAACCACGGGCGCCACGTCCGTGTGCGGCTCTTCCATGCTGAGCAATACGCGCGCCGTCACCGCCGCCCACTGCTGGTGGACGCCGCAGCTCCAGGCGCGTCAGTTCACGATGGTGTTTGGATCCGCCTTACTGTTCTCCGGCGGCGTGCGCGTTAACACCAACCAAGTCGCCATGCACGCCAACTACAACGCCAACAACGCGAACAACGACATCGCCATTATCACCTTCAGTTGGGTCGGCTACACCAGTTAGTGTCGAGTAGATACGGTTGTTGTAATTCTTTGGCTGACATTCACCCTCACCCGAACACTTATTTCTTTTTACAGACACCATCCAGAGAATTAACATGCCTACTGGCACCCTCCTGAACAACAACTTCGCCGGCACCTGGGCGCACGCCGCCGGGTACGGCAGGAACAGCGACAGTGAGTTATTATTACTATCACCCGTACCAAACTACTATTTAAGGACAATAATAACCAAAGGAACATCTGATCTAAGGAAACGGACAGGATACGTAAATAAGGAAATACAGAAATAAGGAAAGGACAGAATAAGGAAACGGATAGGAACAACATTTTAAAACGGACTCGAAAACAATTGTTTATTCAAAATAATTGTATATTCGCAGGCGCCGGCATCTCCAACAACCAGGCCAAACACCACGTGTGGCTGCAGGTGATCACCAACGCCGTGTGCCAGCAGACCTTCGGGACGTCGTCTGTGATCGCGTCCACGCTGTGCACCAGCGGCGCCGGCGGCACCAGCACCTGCGGCGGGGACTCCGGCGGCCCCCTCTCCATCACCAGCGGCGGACAGCGCGTGCTGGTGAGTACTCTACACTCAGTTCACACACACAAACATATTATATTCTTACGTATCATTTATGCAATAAATGTACAACAAATATTACATTCCATAACACTCAACCGGCACTCCGTCTCTCTGACTAAGAGCCACCTGTGTACATTACAACATTTACAGTGAATCTATTAAATAGTACCTATCTTACCTGACGTGCTTGACCGGCCGTCACTTAATTAGCACTCTTTAATTGGTGATCGAGCGGAACGAGAACCACCTTGTCTTTCGAGAACTACTTACAGCCATTTACTAAGTATATTAACTGTCTCCCTCAGATGTGCATTTCCCCCTAATGTTTTTCCTTCGACCAACACATACAAGCAATGACGGGACGACGGAATGAAATTTGCACATGAAATCTAAAAATTCCTGAGGTGCGAGTCAGGGTTAGAGCACCTACCTATCGCTGCAATTAAAGAAGAAGACATGAACTAGCCGTTATTTACTAAATAATTATTCGTATAAACAAACTGTACAGTTTAAAAGTTCTTTAGCTAATAGCATAAATCTTGTCGTTTCCACAGATCGGTATCACCTCGTTCGGCTCTAGCCGCGGCTGCCAGGTGGGTCTGCCCGCCGCTTTTGCTAGGGTCACCTCCTTCGCCGCATGGATAAACGCCAGGATTTAAACACCAGCTCGCCGCTCCTCGCTGCACTGCTGACCTTCCCTTACTTTCAATATACCAGATTACAAAACTTATTTACCAACTAATTTATTTTTTTCTCTGCATCGCCGATAATCGCTCTTAGGCGGGAGATTGTCGGCGATGGCAAATAGTCCGACACAGGGGCGTTGAGAATGCTGCTCCCGGTGCTCTCTTTTGGAGAGTACCGGGACCAGCATTAGCAAAGCATGGGAGGGGGTAATGCGTGATGTATGATTGTGTGTGTGTGTGTGTGTTTAGCCCGAGATGATTGGTACGGCCGGCTCTTCCTAAACGCAGAAGGTTTTTTCATCTGTGGCAACACTATAGCTAACAGCTGATTTTAGTTTGTCCCTTGTATTTTATTTAAATTAATCGTTTGTTAGCCTTAATTAAACCAAATTATGTTTTGTCATTAAGTATAAGGGGTTATTAAAAAGTGTAATAATTATTATTTTGTGCATATTTTTACAAAAATAAAGACAAAGTGCTAGTGACAGCTGGACTCGTTACCGGCTTTTGTGTTAAAAGTTTTATAAAAGTTGAAATAAAACTATTTTACGGATTCTATCGCGTTTATTTACTATTTGATTTTCCCGACGTTTCGGCTGCTTTACAGCAACCATGGTCACGGGGGGACTGAGGTATTAGACGTCCTGATGTCATAGTTAATAACTGGGTACCCTCATATTTAGTTGTTGTTTGCGGTCCGATCCACGACACTGACACTCAAGACACTGTGAGCACTTTCTGCGTGGATCGGACCGCAAACAACAACAAATTTTTATTTTTATTTTTTTTATGAGATAGGGTGACAAACGAGCAGACGTTTCACCTGATGGTAAGTGAACAACGCCGCCCATGGACACCTGCAACACCAGGGGCATCGCAAGTGCGTTGACGGCCTTTAAGGAATGAGTATGCTCGTTTCTTGAAGATACCTTTGTCGCATCGGTCCGGGAACACCGCTGCAGGAAGTTCATTCCACAATTTAGTGGTGCGAGGGAGAAAATTCCTGGTAAATCGCACTGTACTTTTTTTTCTTTTATGGGACTAAGCCCGCCACACATTCCCACCACTGTTACTCCTGTAAGCCAGGATCGACAGCGGTGTCCATTGAAAACACCGAGGTTTGACCCTCGGTGAGTCCCGGGGAAAAGCTAAATTGTCTTGGAACCCGCACGAATTTAATCGAAAAAGGTGTAGGAGGAGTTGGAAGAAAAATGTATCCACTTCCCTCCATTGCAAAGCGGGAGACAAAAATAACTGTATTGGCTGAATTACCACAGAAATAAAGAAGGCACCACGGATATTATTTGACATTAGTTGGACCTAACAATGTGAGCTGCATTATACTTAATTCCAGTAATAGGTATGGCAGAACCGTTTGAACGCACGGAAATTTTCTTTGGTCTCAACAAGGTCTGTGTAATACACCACTCCCGATGTTACATGCAAACTGTTTAACATATTGTTACGTTCGTTTAGCCAGAGGCTGCACTCCCATAGGATGTGATGAGCAGATTGTTCGAATTCGACATACGGTGACGAACATTGGCACAGCGGCGAGGGCACTAAAGTGAAGAAAAATAATTTGCTCCTGAAGTAACCATGTCCCGTTAGAAATTGAGCCACACAGTGGTCCACCTCCAGCCATGTCCTCTCTAAACGCTTGCGAACACTTGGGAAGAATTGGCGCCCCTTACTTGTTGAGTCCCATCTAGATTGCCATTCGGTTAAAGATCTTCATAAACAATAGGTTGCGGATTAAATAATCTAGCGATTCTAGAGCGGTCACGTGGTTTAAGGAACTCGGTGTTCATGTTCTCGCGAGTGGAGTAGTACATGGCCGCGCGTCTTTGGATTTCAAGGTCCACTGGGACAACGCCCGCGAGGACCGGCAGGGCCTCGGTACTGACCGTGCGGTATGCCTTACATAAGAAAATCAAAGCCAAGCGTTGACTTTGAAGCAATTTACGTCGTGCCGCCCCTATCGTGGCCCTGTCAGCCCACACAGGAGCGCCGTAGCATATACAGCCTAGGTACGTCGCACCGTAAATGATTTTAAGAGTGGTAAATGAAAGACCCCACGTTGAGGTGGATATTCTTGTCAATGCATAGAAATTACGTTTTTATTTTTCTCCGACAGTTTTTATATGCTCGGTAAACGGGAAATTTCTTTCTAGCACTAATCCGAGATAGCATACCGCCTCTTTTCTCTATACCGTAGCGTTGTTAAACTTGAAACGAGGAGACGCTTTTAATTGTCCTTTTAATAGGAGTTGGTAAGTTTTTTGGGGTGCAAACGTAAGACGATTTCGTTCGCCCCACTCAGAGATTAGACGCAGACAGGTATCCGCCAGGTTCTCAAGTCCGGCACGAGTGTTAGATTCTATAAGCAGAAGACCGTCATCCGCATAACCGGTTAATGTACATCCGCGCGGGAGAGGCAACTCGAGAAAATCGTCAAAACCTAAATTCCAAAGGTATGGACTTAAAACGGACCCTTGAGGGCAACCCAACGTCAGCGCCTTTGACACAGCATGATGACCGAGTCTAAGAGTAGTAGACCCATGAGCAAAGTACGTGTAAATAAGTGAGTAGATGTTACTGAAACACCCACGTGTCTTTAGTTTTAGAAGTAGCATCGGCCACCATGCGTTGTCAAAAGCACCCGAGATATCAAGAAAAATTCCTAATACGTAATCAAATCCCGACGTGTTTACTGTTTTTCTAACTGATATTGCCGCGTCAACTGTCGATCTACCACGAGTGAAACCGAATTGTCTTTGATTGAATTTAGGTCCGCCGGGAAGCAACCGCGGTACGATTAATCGTTCTAATAGCTTACCTAAAGATGGTAGTAGAGTTATTGGGCGATAAGACTTAGTGTCGTCAGGGGGTTTATCCCCACTTTTCGGGATAATACGTATAAAACCACGACGCCAAATTCGCGGAAAAATACCTTCGGCTATGCAACGTTTCAAAACAATTAGTATTGAGTCACCGGCAGATTTACAAGCTTCTTTGATCATTTTATTTGATATTTTGTCCTCACCGGAGGCTTTATTTGTAGGCAGAGCTCGTACGACATTTTCAAATTCGTCCCGGGACGGAAGATCTGACGCAAGCGTGTGAGGGAGCTCCGCGGCCCACGCTCTTATTTGGCGGTGGTGTTCGTTATCAGTTGCGGTATTATCGTCAGGAATTAGAGTATTTAATAAAACCTCCGTAGTTTACGCTATACCAGTAGTGTATTGATCATTAATTTTGATGTTACGAATATATGCAAGATCTATTGATCTATTTGCCTTAAACTCATGGTATAGGGGGGACCACGGTCCTTCGGAATCTAGTTTTTCTATTATTTTGTTTAATAACGCGCCTTTTGATCGTTCGACTGCGGCGTTGTAGCGGGACCTGGCAACACTAAGGGCACATTGGGCCTCCTCAAAAGGAGCTCCTGTAACGCGAGATTTCCTAAGTTTATTTAGTTTTCTACGTGCTCTGCGAAAACACTTACGATGTTCTACTAGTTTATTGCCCCATCAGTCGCATCTTCTGAAGTTAGTAACCGAACCTCGACCAATGGCCACGTCGGCACAGTATGTCAAAGTGTCCGACATAATTTCGGCGCTTTCTTCAACGGAAAGTCCATCGCGAGTGAAGTCTTTGGCACACGACGCAAAGAGCGAGCTGAAAAAGTTCCAGTTGGCGCCCTTGGATTTGTATCTAAAATTGCAACTACTTACAGAGGGACCTTGTGAAGACCACTGAGCAAATTCGTACACGATCAAGCGATGATCACTACATGACGCGTCAGGGAGGACGCGCCACCTATCCAAGCGGACGTCTGCACTAGAAAGTGTGACATCAATAGAAGATTCGCCCATTGGGCTGCAAAAAGTAGGTGGTGCATCGGGTGTGTTGTGAATTGTCAAATTCATCACAGCGATGAAATCTTCAACCGCGCACCGGCGTTCGGCGTCGGTGTACCTAACCTTGCCATACCAAAGAGAAGACGACGCGTCTACGTCAGCGCCGATGATAATTTTACATCCTGCGAGTGAGTGCAAAACATGACGGAGGTGGTATAAGTGAGGTGTGACAGAGTCGGAGTATTGAAAGTAGCAGCTCACAACGAATAGCCTACAGGACGGGGATGACACTTCCGCGACGGCGCAGTGTGATGTCATTAAGTTGTGTAGTGAGGTGACTGTATAGTTGGAACGCGACACATAGATTCCGGCTCGTGATTTGTTATCCAGTTGTACTACCTTATTGCGTAATCGGGCGTTTTGATATTGCTCTTGAATAAGGACTATGTATAAATTATATTTCATTACCAGGCAGTCTAACTCGGACGTCGCCACCCTATCGTTAAGTAGGTTTAACTGACCTATACTGACTTTATCCATTTTAAAAATAAAAAATAATTATTTATTATATAATTGGACAACTATTTACAAAATATTTACAATGCAAAATAAAATAAAAAAGTTAAAACTAATAAGAAAAAAAAAAAAAAAGCAAAAAAATCGCACTGTACTGGAACGCCATTCATTCAGATGGTGAGGATGGTAATGCAGTCTGTGGCGAGCCGTGCGATGGTGGAATTCAGCGGCAGGTATAATACCGAACAATTCCTCGGAACATTCTCCATGATATCAAAAACGGGTCTTTAGGTTAGAGTTACCGTCGATAAAGTCTAGTTTTGCCAAAAAGTTCGAATTTTACGCGCATCCTTTTATCTTCTATATCTATACATCTATCTTATCTTATCATAATTATATCTTACATATCTTATCTTATCTTACAAATAAATAAAATTGGAGTGTCTGTTTGTAATATCAAAATAACACCTTTTTTTTTTTTTTTTTTTTTTTTTTTTTTTTTTTTTTTTTTTTTTTTTTTTTTTTTTTTTTTTTTTTTTTTTTTTTTTTTTTTTTTTTTTTTTTTTTTTTTTTTTTTTTTTTTTTTTTTTTTTTTTGTCTGTCTGTCTGTTTGTTCCGGGTAAACTTCCGAACGGCTGAACAGATTTCGATGGGACTTTCACTAGCAGATAGCTAATACTCCAAGACGTAACTTAGGCTACTTTATTTTAAAAAAAAGCCTTTGGGTTCCGTGGAATAAACACAAACCCATTTTTCCGGACCATCTTCCAAACGGCTGAACCTATTTTGACAAGACTTACACTGACAGATAGCTAATATCACAAGGTGTAACTTGGCGATTTTTTTTTTTTTTTTTTTTTTTTCCTCCAACTACTTTACTCACAGATTCTTTGAAGACCTAATTTAAGAACTCGCACTACGATTCAAATAAGTAACTAGATACATAAATAAATAACTCACTCGCTCACTCACTCATCCACTCATTAAATCGCAAATATAACTAGATTTAATATGATGCTTACTCAATATTTCCTGCAATAGGTTAAAAAGGTTGCATTAGGTTGAATAGGTTGAATATCGTTTGGTTAGGTTAGGTTAGGTTGGGGTGCCAGGTCGGACAACCTCCTCGAGTGCTCGCACCCATTGCCACATCCGTTTATGGTGTGACAATGGGTGCGGGACGGTGCACCCTGGGCATCGTCGACAATCATTCTCCTTTGCGGGGGTTTGATTGTTGGCGATGGCGAATGGTCCGACACGGGTTGGGGGGGTAATGGGGTTCTGGGGGGTAAGGGGTTGGGGGTAGGTGGGTTTAGTTTGTAAGGTCTTGCCAAAGGTGATGGATGAACCGCGAATGCGTGAAAGGTATGAAAGGAAGCCGCCGAGAGGAGGCAGTGTGATTCGTGCGGTGTGTCTGCCAGGCGCACGCGGCTTGCCGCCACCGGGCGATCCCGTTATTCTCTGTAGGTGTCGTGGACATGTCTCGCGGCCTACAGTAGAACCGGGGGTCCTGCCTTAACCGGCAGGGCTGCGAGGAGTAAACCTCAATAAAAATCCGAGGAGCCCGGCGTTGCGGTTCGTGACGTCGGGGGCTTGAAAGAGCGGCTGGATCGTTAAACCAGCCCACAGCGACCAAACCCTGGGTACCTTCCGACCCCCAGGCGTATATAGGATTACCGGGGGAGGGAGACCCGGTGGACCACTGTACCCAAATTACTCGTGGGATCAAGTATGGAAAAGATTTTACAAATACAACTGACGGATATGCATTACTCGAATGACAATGGCAATAACAATGGACGGAATTCTCTTAACGATTTGGATAAGATGACTGGATCACGTCGCGGAGACCTCTTTAGGTCCGCGTCGGTGGAAAGTATGACGGAGCGGCGTGCCGCTAGCATGGACAGGTCAAGGGACCTGGAGGTGGAGGAGATGTCGGACTCCGAAAGCTTCTCTGCACCCAAGAGACCAGACGACCGGGCGGTTTACGGGGGGAACTCAAAGTTCTATGGTAAACGCCCGCGACACGGATCAGATCCTGGCGCGGGGTCGGGCGGCTCCTCGGGCGACGAAGAGGCCCCGGCGCTTAAAGTGCCGACCGGGAAGTGTGGGCGGGGTCGTTCCTCCCCTGCATCAGCTCGGGATAAGTTAGGGCGGTTCCTCAAACGGACAGAGGAGCCGGAGACGACGGCTAGATCGAGGTCGAGATCTGGTGACCGAGATAAGGAGAGAGAGACTACCCCGGGATCCGGCGGTGCTCCCCGAGGGAGAGGTAGGCCACCCACTACGGGGGAATACGTTGGTTTGGCAAAGGCGAAGGCCGACCTAATCGCTAAGGAGCGCGAGGAGTTAGAGCTTCAGGCGGAAAAGGAAGTGGCAGAGGCGTCGCGAAAAAATTATCTGCTAAGACCTACTCGCCTGTCGGAGTCCTCATTAGACGAGGGCCCCTATGCAGAGGAGCTAAAGGATCGAGTGCTCCACCATGTGAGCCAGATCAGTAAAGTAGCCGCAAAGTCGAACAACCTGAAGGGTACCTTTGTCAAAGCCTTGAAGGATGCGGCCGCAGTGATTAAAGATGCTGTTGAAGCATTGAGCAAGACATCGGTCTCAGCGGAGACACGGAAATTATCTACGGATAATGACCGACTAAGGGAGGATCTAGCCGACGTACGCCGAGAGGTGGCCACACTGCGGGCCGAATTACGGCGTGCCCAAGATTTGAATGCGACAGAGGCTCCGCCTGCACCGAAAGCTGCTAACGAGTTGGAGGCGCTCCAGCGTTCTATAATTGATGCAGTGGGTAACATCATCAATGCTCGATTTGAGGGCATTGAAAGTAGACTGCTGCCGGAGAAGCGCTTGCGCCCTCCACTGGCCTCCGACTCTCGTGCTAAGCCCAACTTGGGCTCCGGAGTGGAGCATAGGTCTTCCTCAGGGGTTTCTTTGCAGGCAGTAGATGAAATGGAAGTGCACACGGTGGAATCACCTGCTGCACTCGCTCAACACAATTCTGAGCCTCAGTCTGGACCTTCCTCTTCCAGCGTGCCTCGGGAAGTAAAGAAAGGGGGCAAGGGGAGAAATAAGAAGAAGAAGCAGAAGCAGAAGCCGGTTACGCCGGCTGCGGTCACTCAGGAACAGAACAGAGCTTTACCCGGGTCTGTGGGGACGCCTGCGACTGATGAATGGACGTTGGTGACCAAACGTAAGGCCAAGCCGGGCGCGCGCACTGCACCATCTACCCAACCTGCTGCACAAAAGCAGCAAAAGAAGAAGGCCAAAAAGCGGAAGCTGCGTGCTCCTCGCTCATCGGTGGTAGTGTTAAAGTTGCAGCCGGATGCAACAGAGCGAGGAGTTACATATGCCGGCATCTTAACGGAGGCGAGGAAGTCGGTGAATCTTGCGGGCCTGGGTATTGAGAACCTCAAATTTAAGAAAGCAGCGACGGGTGCCCGTATCCTGGAGCTGCCGGGGACCACTACTGGCGACAAAGCCAATCTACTGGCGGAGAAGCTAAGAGAGGTCCTCAAGGAGAGCGACGTTCTAATCTCCAGGCCGGAGAAGTGCGCGGACTTGCGTATCTCCGGCCTTGATGACTCGGTCGAGAAGACAGAGGTTACTGAGGTAATTGCTCGAATTGGCGGATGTCCAGTAACCTCAGTTAGGACGGGAGTAATCCGCCGTGACCAGGATGGACTTGGCACGGTGCTGGTAAATTGCCCTGTTGCGGCAGCCAAGAAGGTTGTGGAGACGGACAAGCTCCTCATTGGTTGGTCTTCTGTCAGCAAGAGGCTACTAGAGCAGCGGCCACTTCGGTGCTATAGGTGCCTGGAAGTGGGTCACGTAAGAGAGCAGTGCACTTTGGAAGTGGACCGTGGTAGTGCCTGCTTCCGCTGTGGGCAGCTGGGCCATAAATCTGCCGGATGCTCCGCTGCGCCATATTGTTTAATTTGCGCGGCGTCGAATAAGCCTTCTGGGCACAAGATTGGCAGTAATGCCTGTGGCTCGATGAAGCCGGGGAAAAAGAGAAGTCGGAAGGATGTAGCTGCTGGGGCCACGGCCCAGGTGCAGCCATCCTGCCCTGCGGCCGCTGGCACTGGGCATGAGGAAATACCGATGGCCACTTAGTGATCAATGGCCACCCTAAAAATACTGCAGGCGAACATCAACCACTGCGCCAGAGCTCAGAACCTCTTGTCTCAGAGCATGGCGCAGTGGATGATTCAAGTAGCGGTAGTTTCGGAGCCCTACTTCGTTCCCCCCAGTAATAATTGGGCTGGGGACCAGACAGGCACAGTCGCCATGATCTGCCGGACGGCTGTAGGCTCCCCTCCTTTTACCAACGTAAGGAGCGGTCCTGGGTATGTGGCGGCCCAGCTGGGGGAGATTGTGGTTGTCGGGGTTTACTTTTCCCCGAACAGATCCCTGGCGGACTTTGAGGGTTACTTGGACCAACTAGGACCGGTAATCCGACAATCGCATCCTCATCCTGTGCTGGTTGCTGGGGACCTCAACGCAAAGTCGTCGGCGTGGGGTTCACGAGTGACGGACGCACGGGGCGGGGTTCTGGAGGAATGGCTCCTCGAACTTGGACTTGTCGTTCTTAATCAGGGGTCGGTCGACACATGCGTGCGAATGCAGGGTGGATCCATAGTCGACGTATCGTTTGCCAGTCCTGCGTTGGCCCGGCGTGTCCGCGGCTGGAAGGTGATTGAGGGCGAGGAAACATTATCGGATCATCGATACATTCGATACGATGTCCTCACCCTCCCAGACGCTCCACGCGGCCCAAGTCGAGCTGCAAGAAATGATGCCCCACGGTGGCAGCTAAGAACCCTGGACACGGAGCTGCTCAGGGAGGCTGCGATCGTCCAGTCGTGGAGGGTTGCTTCCCAAAGTCCTGTGGTTGAGGAAGAGGCCGAATGGTTCGGAGATGTGATGTCGCATATCTGTGATGCATCTATGTCCCGTTCCAGGTCTCTTCCTCCTAAACGTCAAGTGTACTGGTGGTCCGCTGAGCTCGCGCGAATGCGCAGAGCGTGCGTTGCAGCGAGGCGCCAGTACACCCGATACAGAAGGAGGAGACGCAGAAACGACGCCCGGGAGGCTGATCTGTACGCCTCCTATAGGCAAACGAAGGTGAGACTGCAAGTGGAGATCGCCAAATCTATCACCCAAGCTAGGGAAGAATTTGTGGCGACACTGGATAGCGATCCGTGGGGGCGACCATATCGGATGGTGCTTAACAAGCTGCGCACCTGGGCCCCCCCACTTACAGAGAGTCTTCAGCCTCAATTGGTGTCCTCCATCGTGACGGCACTATTCCCGAGGAGGGAGGAATACTCACCACCTGTGATGGTTCCACCTCACGCGGAAGACGTTGCGCAAATCCGTGACGTACCGGACGTAACTCAGGGTGAGCTCGGAGCGGCTGTATCAAGGCTAAAAGCTAAGAATACCGCCCCGGGCCCCGATGGCATACCTGGTCGTGCCCTATCCCTGGCCCTGACTGTGGATGCCCTTGAATTACGGGTGAGGAGGATGTTTACTGCCTGTCTGGTTCAAGCCACAATTCCGCAAAGGTGGAAGACAGGCAGACTCGTCCTCCTACGGAAGGAAGGACGACCCGTGGACTCTCCGTCTGCTTATCGCCCGATCGTCCTGCTCGACGATGTGGGCAAACTTTTTGAGAGAGTGGTCGCTGGTCGCATCGTCGAGCATCTCGAAGGCGTTGGGCCAAATTTAGCGGACAGTCAATTCGGCTTTCGAAGGGGCAGATCGACGATTCACGCAGTGGGGCGAGTTAAGTCCCTAGCGCTGGAGGCAGTTTCCCAGGGTGAGGTCGTTTTGGCGGTGTCTCTTGACATCGCCAATGCATTCAACACCCTGCCCTGGGCATGCATTAGGGAGGCGCTCCGGTTCCATGGAGTGCCGACCTACTTACGCCGTATAATAGGGGCCTACTTGTCCCATCGTAGTATAACGTACCCTTGCCAAAGTGGGCAGGGAGTATTGGAAATGACGTGCGGTGTTCCACAGGGGTCGGTCTTAGGACCTCTCCTGTGGAACATCGGATACGATTGGGTCTTGCGTGGTGCAAACCTCCGGGGTGTCGAGGTGACTTGTTACGCGGATGACACCCTGGTGACCGCCCGCGGGCCTAATTTCCGTCGAGCTGCGATTCTCGCCACTGCGGGTGTGGCTCATGTTGTGGGACGAATTCGTCGTCTTGGGTTAGAGGTTGCAATTAACAAGACCGAGGCTCTCTGTTTCTATGGGCCCCGGAACGCGCCGCCATCTGACGCCCACATCGTAATAAGTGGGGTCCGCGTCGATGTTCAGCCGACGATGCGATACCTTGGCCTGGTCCTGGACAGGCGCTGGGACTTTTGCGCTCACTTTGAGCACTTAATACCCAGACTGACTAAAACTGCAGCCGCCCTGGGGAGATTACTCCCAAATATCGGTGGTCCTAAAGACGCCTGCCGTCGTTTGTACTCCGGGGTCGTTCGCTCCATGGCCCTATACGGAGCCCCCGTGTGGGCCGACACCCTCAATCGCCGGAGTATGGCGCTTTTGCGTAGACCGCAAAGGGTGTTGGCCATACGGGCCATACGGGGCTATAGAACAATCTCCGGCGAAGCAGCGTGCTTGATGGCGTGCTATATGCCTTGGGACCTGGACGCCAGAATCCTCGCGTCTCTGCACACCTGGCGTGAGGAGGCGAGATCCCGGGGTCATGTGCCAGACCCTATAGAACTGGGCAGGAAGAGAACCGAGTTGCGCCAAAGCGCACTCGAAGAGTGGGAAGGTAGGCTGCAGCATCCTAGCGCGGGCCTAAAAACGGTGGAGGCTATCCGTCCGGTAATGCGGGGATGGCTCGAAAGGCGACACGGCGTCCTTACCTACCGCGCGACACAGGTCCTCTCGGGACACGGCTGTTTCGGGAAATATCTGTGGCGTGTGGCGGGGAAGGAACCAACGGCAGTTTGCCACCACTGCGACGGATGCGCAGAGGAGACGGCCCAGCACGCGCTGGAGGAGTGCCCAGCATGGGCAGTGCAGCGTCGCGAGCTGCAAGTTATTGTGGGGCGCGATCTTTCGCTACCGGCCGTGGCCCGCGCCATAGTGAACAGCGAGGAGTCGTGGGGTGCGTTCGTCGCGTTCTGCGAGGATATCGTAACCCGGAAGGAGGCGGCGGAGCGGGACAGGGAAGCCACTGCAACCCTGGAGATCCGCCGCCGAAGACCAGGGCGCAGAAGGACGGCGTTCGCGCAAAACCTTCCCCCCTAACAGGAGTCCTGGCGGTAGGCACGGGGGTGTCTATCGCCCTACACAGGACCCGTGAGGCGGTGCTGTGCTGAAGTGTTCCAGCACAGCACCATATGGCCGGATGGGGGTGACTCTTTACATCACCCCCCCTGAGAGGAGGCTTACCAAAAGCCGCCGTCGCGCTGGGGTTCGCGGAAGATTGCGATGCCGCGTTCCCGTGTCCCCAGCACATGCGACTGTGTCGAACACCGTGGGTTTTTAGTGGGTATACCGGCACGCTGCCGGGGAGTCCCACATACCCTCGTCGACTCCCCCGAGTCGGCGGGGGATGCGTAATGCATTTTCCCACGATAAAAAAAAAAAAAAAAAAAAAAAAAAAAAAAAGGTTAGGTTAGGTTGGGGTGCCAGGTCGGACAACCTCCTCGAGTGCTCGCGCCCATTGCCACATCCGGGATACGTCCCTGGTGTGACAATGGGTGGGAGACGGTGCACCCTGGGCATCGTCGACAATCGTTCTCCTTTGCGGAGGTGATTGTCGGCGATGGCGAATGGTCCGACACGTGGGGGGCGCGAGCGTTGCTCCGGCTGTTGCTGGGGCGGCGTGGCGGCGCAGTGTGGGCGAGAGCTGCCCCCGGTCTCTTTCGTGGAGGTGCCGGGGGCGGCTGCGAGCCTTAGGGTGGCTGGCTGCCTGGCTGACTGGTGGTGGTGGTTCGACCGGACCGCCCGCCATGGTAGGCCGGGTGGCATATCAGCCGCCCATTGTGGGGGTCTCCGGTTGGCAGGCTGGGCCGCTGGCTGGGAGGTGGAGAGGTGGAGCCCCAGAGGGGGGCCGCGAAGCCTTTCCTGCCCGGCTGGCTGGCTCAACTGGCTGGCTGATCGGCGACGGGTCGGCTGTTCGGCTGCAAGGCCGGACAGCTGGCTGAGGAGAGGTCGCGATGGCCTTTTCAGGCCGACGCGACCCTGTGGAGGGGGCTTCATTGTCCTCTCCCTACTCGAGGGCTGCTGGCGTGTCCGTCGTATGGCTGGCCGACCTGCTGGCTGGGTTGAGGTCGGCTGGAGCCCCAATGGGGGGCTGGCTAGTTGGCTGGCCGACGGACTGCCGGTGGCGCTGGCTGACCTGCCGGTTGGCTGGCTGGCTGTTCTGGGTTGGGTCGAACCTCGCGAGGTAGAGGATCCCCTTCCTGGTTCGGCTGGCTGGCTCGCTGGTGGGAAGGCTGGCGTGAGGGGCTGGGTCGAGACGTAAGTCTCCCCGGCGGGCCCTGAGCGGCGGGCGCGGGGGTGCCTGCCACTCAAAAAGGGGCCAGTGGCGGGGCGCTGTGTCTGGTGCGCCGACACAGCGCCATTTTAGAGGAAGCCTGCATAAGGCTGCTGTTGCGTCGGGGCCGTGGAAGATTGCGTTTCGCGTTCCCATAGCCCCGACTCCTTGTGACTCGTGGAGGTGCAACGTTGGTTTTTAGTGGGTATGCGGTCTCGTGCTGTGAGTCCCACATACTCCCTACTATCCCCCCCGAGGATAGTAGGGAGATGCATAAAGCATTTTCCAACGATAAAAAAAAAAAAAAAAAAAAAAAAAAAAAAAAAAAAAAAAAAAAAAAAAAAAAAAAAAAAAAAAAAAAAAAAAAAAAAAAAAAAAAAAAAAAAGTTAGGTTAGGTTGGGGTGCCAGGTCGGACAACCTCCTCGAGTGCTCGCGCCTATTGCCACATCCGGGATACGTCCCTGGTGTGACAATGGGTGGGAGACGGTGCACCCTGGGCATCGTCGACAATCGTTCTCCTTTGCGGGGGTTTGATTGTCGGCGATGGCGAATGGTCCGACACGGGGTGGGGGGGTAAGGGGTTGGGATAAGGGGTTTGGGGGATAAGGGGTTTAGGGGATAAGGGGTTGGGGGTAGGTGGGGTTTAATCTTAAGGTCTTTGGCAAAGGTGATGGATGAACCGCGAATGCGTGATGTATGAATGGAAGCCGCCGAGAGGAGGCAGTGTGATTCGCGCGGTGTGTCTGCCAGGCGCACGCGGCTTGCCGCCACCGGGCGATCCCGTAAGACTGCTGTAGGTGTCGTGGACATGTCTCGCGGCCTACAGGAGAACCGGGGGTCCTGCCTTAACCGGCAGGGCTGCGAGGAGTAAACCTCAATAAAAATCCGTGGAGATCTGGCGTTGCGGTTCGCGACGTCAGGGGCTCGAAAGAGCGGCTGGGCCGACAAACCAGCCTTTAGTGGCCAAACCCTGGATACCACCCGACCTCCAGGCGTAAATAGGGTTACCGGGGAAGGGAGACCCGGTGGACAGTACGCACCCAAAATACTCGTGGGAACAAATATGGATAAGAATCTTACATTAAAAATAAAGACGGACCGGCGTAAAACGACTGACCTTGGCGCGAAAAAAGGAATCGATTTTCAAAAGCATTTGGAGGAGCTTAAAAGCTTCAGCAGGGACCTGGATATATCCAAGGCCCGGCTTGTAAAGAAGGAGCGGCAAGCCGCTGGGACGGAGAGAAGGAGACAGGTGGAGTTGGAGCCGCTGTTGCTCAGCGACGACGACGACATGGACGACCAGTTGCCTAGTCGGGCGACAAGGGAGGAGAGCCGTAAGGTGGACAAGGGTGGCCGGAAGCGCACTCGTTACTCTGACGTTGACTCTAGTCTGGAGCGACAGTCGAGTGAAGACGAACATCCGGCCCCCAAAGTAAAGGTTAAGGGGAAGAGAAAGCAGTCTTCCTCGGAGAGGGATGAGTTCGGCCGCTATCTGAAGCAGCCAACTCCAACAAAAGGATCTCCAACGGTCGCTGGGGTAAGGGATGAAGCAAGGGTGCCCTCTCCCACTAACCCCATCGACTGTAAAGAGCCCCGCGGAAGAGGAAGGCCGCCGACGACTGGGGAGTACGTCGGCCTGGCCAAGGCGAAGGCTGACCTAATCGCCAAAGAGAGGGAGGAGATGGAACTCCAAGCGGAGCGAGAGTTGGCCGAGGAGGCACGAAGGGTGCGTAACCTGAGGCCGGACCGACTCTCCAATGTCAAAGATGGAGATCCCCCGGCAGCTGACTTAAAAGAGGAAGCGCTCCGCCATGTGAGCCTGATTAATCACGTGGCCGCCAAGTCGTCGAACCTTAAGGGCACCTTCGTAAGGACCCTTAAGGACGCGGCCACGGCAATCGAATTAGCTGTCGAGGGCCTTAGCAGAACCTCGTGTTCTGCTGAGACTAAAAAGCTGGCGGCGGATAATGCCCGCCTCAAGACGGAAGTTGCCGAACTCCGCGGCGAGTTGGCCGCATTACGGGCGGACTTGCTGCGGAGCAAGGTCACCCCCCCGGACGTGACAAGTACCCCACCGCCTCCAAGCGCTCCGTTTGAGCCCGAGTCGCTGAAGCGCTCGATAATTGAGGCGGTGGGGACAATGGTGAACGCCAGGCTCGAGGCGCTGGAGGGCAGACTCCTGCCAGAACAGCGCATCCGTCCACCCCTGGCCATGGACTACGCCTGTGTTGCCTCTGCTTCCCGGCCTGTGCCGCAAGTGGCCACAAAGGTTGCACCAGCGGCCCCTCTCGTGCAGGAGGTTCCGCCGGCTGAGCTGGATGTACCTGTCCTTCCACTGTCTTCGGTTCCCCGTGGGGGTAAGAAGGCGAAGAACAAGGACAAAAAAAAGAAGAAGTCGCGAGCTGCTAGAACCGGCCCCGCGCAAGAGGGAGGGAATGGTGCACCACCGTCATCTGGTGCGCCAGGCGGTGAGGAGTGGACGGTCGTGTCCAGGCGCAAGGCGAAGCCTTCCTCGGCCCCCACTACGGCTCTAACCGCCAAGCCGAGAAAAAGGAAAACGAGGTTACGTGCACCCCGATCGTCTGCTGTGGTGTTGAAGCTGCAGCCGGACGCTTCGACCAAGGGGGTCACATACGCCGATCTGTTGTTGAAGGCCAGAGAGTCTATAGACCTGGCCAGCCTGGGCATTCAGTCTTTGGGTTTTAAAAAGGCGATGACGGGAGCCCGAATCTTAGAGGTTCCCGGGGCCGAGAGCAGAGAGCAAGCCAATTCCTTGGCGGCGAAGTTGCGCGAGGTCCTCGGAGGGGCAGACGTAGTAGTGTCAAGGCCAGAAAAATGTGCAGACTTGCGCATTTCTGGCCTGGAGGACTCCGTCACACAAAAAGAGGTGATCGCTGCGATCGCGCGAGTAGGTGAGTGCCCTGAGGCCTCAATAAAGGTTGGGGAGATCCGCCGTGAGAAATCCGGTGGTGGGACAACATTTGTCAGTTGTCCAGTAGCGGCGGCTAATGGGGTGGTCAAGGCTGATCGCTTCCGTATAGGGTGGTCCGAAGTCAGGGCCAAATTGATGGCGCCGCGCCTGCTGCGGTGCTACCGGTGCCTTGAGGTTGGGCATGTCCGGGAGCAGTGCAAGGCTGAGGTGGACCGAGGGAGCGCCTGTTTTAGGTGCGGTCAAATCGGACACAAGTCCAGAGGATGCTCTGCGCCACCATTCTGTCTGGTGTGCGCTGCGACGAGCAAACCCACTGGACACAAAATGGGGAGTAAGGTGTGCGTCGGATCCAAGCCGACGAAAACACAAAAAGGGAAGCTAAAGACTGCGGCCAAAGCCCAGTCACAGCCGGTTCAACCTGTGGCGGCGGGCTCCGCCGAGGTAGAGATGGCCACCTAACACCGTGGCCATCATAAGACTAGGGTCGAAGGAGGAAAGCCATTAAGGCGATGCCTCCTCCCCGCAACAGAAGTCCTGAGTCGGCAGGCACGGGGGTGCCTGTCGTTCTCCAAGGGACTTGTGAGGTGTTGCTGTGCCCACTATACCGGCACAGCACCAAACGGCCGGATCGGGTGCGCCCTCTTCAACATGGCGCCCCAAACGCGGAGGCCTGAAAAGGCCGCAGTCGTGTCGGGGTTACGGAAGATTGCTCAAGCGTTCCCGCGACCCCGACACTACGCGACTTGCGCGGTAAAGAGTGGGTTTTTAGTGGGTATACGGCACTCTGCCGGGAGTCCCACATACCCCCGTCGACTACCCCGAGTCGGCGGGGGATGCGTAATTGCATTTTCCCACTATAAAAAAAAAAAAAAAAAAAAAAAAAAGGTTAGGTTAGGTTAGGTTAGGTTAGGTTAGGTTAGGTTAGGTTAGGTTAGGTTAGGTTAGGTTAGGTTAGGTTAGGTTAGGTTAGGTTAGGTTGGGGTGCCAGGTCGGACAACCTCCTCGAGTGCTCGCGCCCATTGCCACATCCGGGATACGTCCCTGGTGTGACAATGGGTGGGGGACGGTGCACCCTGGGCATCGTCGACAATCGTTCTCCTTTGCGGAGGTGATTGTCGGCGATGGCGAATGGTCCGACACGTGGGGGGCGCGAGCGTTGCTCCGGCTGTTGCTGGGGCGGCGTGGCGGCGCACAGTGGGCGAGAGCTGCCCCCGGTCTCTTTCGTGGAGGTGCTGGGGGCGGCTGCGAGCCTTAGGGTGGCTGGCTGCCTGGCTGACTGGTGGTGGTGGTTCGACCGGACCGCCCGCCATGGTAGGCCGGGTGCCATATCAGCCGCCCATTGTGGGGGTCTCCGGTTGGCAGGCTGGGCCGCTGGCTGGGAGGTGGAGAGGTGGAGCCCCAGAGGGGGGCCGCGAAGCCTTTCCTGCCCGGCTGGCTGGCTCAACTGGCTGGCTGATCGGCGACGGGTCGGCTGTTCGGCTGCAAGGCTGGACAGCTGGCTGAGGAGAGGTCGCGATGGCCTTCTCAGGCCGACGCGACCCTGTGGAGGGGGCTTCACTGTCCTCTCCCTACTCGAGGGCTGCTGGCGTGTCCGTCATTAGGCTGGCCGACCTGCTGGCTGGGTTAAGGTCGGCTGGAGCCCCAATGGGGGGCTGGCTAGTTGGCTGGCCGACGGACTGCCGGTGGTGCTGGCTGACCTGCCGGTTGGCTGGCTGGCTGTTCTGGGTTGGGTCGAACCTCGCGAGGTAGAGGATCCCCTTCCTGGTTCGGCTGGCTGGCTCGCTGGTGGGAAGGCTGGCGTGAGGGGCTGGGTCGAGACGTAAGTCTCCCCGGCGGGCCCTGAGCGGCGGGCGCGGGGGTGCCTGCCACTCAAAAAGGGGCCAGTGGCGGGGCGCTGTGTCTGGTGCGCCGACACAGCGCCATTTTAGAGGAAGCCTGCATAAGGCTGCTGTTGCGTCGGGGCCGTGGAAGATTGCGTTTCGCGTTCCCATAGCCCCGACTCCTTGTGACTCGTGGAGGTGCAACGTTGGTTTTTAGTGGGTATGCGGTCTCGTGCTGTGAGTCCCACATACTCCCTACTATCCCCCCCGAGGATAGTAGGGAGATGCATAAAGCATTTTCCAACGATAAAAAAAAAAAAAAAAAAAGGTTAGGTTAGGTTAGGTTAGGTTAGGTTAGGTTAGGTTAGGTTAGGTTAGGTTAGGTTAGGTTAGGTTAGGTTAGGTTAGGTTAGGTTAGGTTAGGTTAGGTTAGGTTAGGTTAGGTTAGGTTAGGTTAGGTTAGGTTAGGTTAGGTTAGGTTAGGTTAGGTTAGGTTAGGTTAGGTTAGGTTAGGTTAGGTTAGGTTAGGTTAGGTTAGGTTAGGTTAGGTTAGGTTAGGTTAGGTTAGGTTAGGTTAGGTTAGGTTAGGTTAGGTTAGGTTAGGTTAGGTTAGGTTAGGTTAGGTTAGGTTAGGTTAGGTTAGGTTAGGTTAGGTTAGGTTAGGTTAGGTTAGGTTAGGTTAGGTTAGGTTAGGTTAGGTTAGGTTAGGTTAGGTTAGGTTAGGTTAGGTTAGGTTAGGTTAGGTTAGGTTAGGTTAGGTTAGGTTAGGTTAGGTTAGGTTAGGTTAGGTTAGGTTAGGTTAGGTTAGGTTAGGTTAGGTTAGGTTAGGTTAGGTTAGGTTAGGTTAGGTTAGGTTAGGTTAGGTTAGGTTAGGTTAGGTTAGGTTAGGTTAGGTTAGGTTAGGTTAGGTTAGGTTAGGTTAGGTTAGGTTAGGTTAGGTTAGGTTAGGTTAGGTTAGGTTAGGTTAGGTTAGGTTAGGTTAGGTTAGGTTAGGTTAGGTTAGGTTAGGTTAGGTTAGGTTAGGTTAGGTTAGGTTAGGTTAGGTTAGGTTAGGTTAGGTTAGGTTAGGTTAGGTTAGGTTAGGTTAGGTTAGGTTAGGTTAGGTTAGGTTAGGTTAGGTTAGGTTAGGTTAGGTTAGGTTAGGTTAGGTTAGGTTAGGTTAGGTTAGGTTAGGTTAGGTTAGGTTAGGTTAGGTTAGGTTAGGTTAGGTTAGGTTAGGTTAGGTTAGGTTAGGTTAGGTTAGGTTAGGTTAGGTTAGGTTAGGTTAGGTTAGGTTAGGTTAGGTTAGGTTAGGTTAGGTTAGGTTAGGTTAGGTTAGGTTAGGTTAGGTTAGGTTAGGTTAGGTTAGGTTAGGTTAGGTTAGGTTAGGTTTTTTTTTTTTTTTTTTTTTTTTTTTCCTGTCCGGGCGCTTTGATGGCCCGGCCCGCGAGCTAAACCTCTAACATGGTGGTCAGAGTACTTATATTCTATGGGTTGGGATGCGTGCCAGGATTTTATCTTTATTGCTACTCTAGGATTGGGAGGGTTACCTACTTCTTTATTAGTTCTAGGGGTATACTAAATTTTCCTTATTTCCTATTCTTAACTTCTACTTTTTATTTTTGTTCACAATTTTCTGTTTTTATAGTTACGTTACATTTAGCCTATTTTTTAGTCATCTAGGGTTTATTGGTAGAAAGGGTATACAATTTTTATTTGTCTGTTTACTTACTTGTTATTTACATTGTTTACTTATTTTATGTCTTAATTATTATTACATTTATGTCTTATTTCTATTTTGTTTTTTATACAGTTTATTTATCGATATCGTTTTTTACATTTTGCTTATGATATGATTGTATATTAACATAATATATAAATATCATAATTTCTTACTCTATTCATTTATTTCTACTTATTACCTTTTTTGCTATTTCATTACAAAAATCTAAAAATATATTTCTCAAGTTTTTATTGCTAATAATTTTTGCTATGTTTTCTTTAGTTATTCTGGTATTGAGCGTATGTTCTGCCTCCTGCCTTTTGAGGAGGTATACGGGGCATTCACATATAATATGGGGGACGGTCTCTGGTGTGCCGGGCTCACAGATGCATGATGGGTCCTCCTTGCACTTGAACCGGTGCAGGTACTCGGAGAACCCACCATGCCCTGTCATTATCTGAGTGACTATCCCTGTGGGCCTGATTTTCCTTATTATTCTATAAGACTCTAGGACATCGGGGAAGAACAATTTGGTGGTGGAGGCAGTGGTTTCCGTGACGTACCTGTGATTCCATTCGTCAAGCGACTCCTTGCGGATCTGTCGCTTGACGAATGAGACCGGGCATTTGTCGTATTTCGGCCTAGTTTTAATGTGTAGTGCTGCGTGCTTTGCCAACTCATCGGCTCTCTCATTTCCGGACAATCCTGCATGCGCTTTAATCCAATACAAGGAAATAACCTTGTTTTGGAGTCGGCTCTTGGCTATGTTCTTTTGTGCCTCGGTTGCCAGGGGATGATTGGATGCGGTGCTGGTCAGTGTTTCCAGTGCTGATCTCGAGTCGCTTAAAATGGCGAAACTGGAGTTCCTGCTATCTATCACATGGCGTGTTGCTTGACATATAGCTAGGAGTTCCGCCTGATACACCGTGCAGTGGGACGACAGTTTCAGTTTGATGGACTTGGTCTCGGCTGCGCCATCCCATATGGATAACGCAGCTCCGACTTTGTCCTCAATCCTGCTGCCGTCCGTGTAGATCTTGACTGCTTCTTGTACATGATTTTGTACATCCTGTTGGTCCATCAGGTTTCGGAACTCCAGGCTTATATGTTCTGCCGGATGTGGCCTGCTTGTGAACTCCAATCTGCTTTCTATTTCTAAGTCAGCCATGTCGGACCGAGATACGCCCCTCTTAGCCTCGTAAAGTGAGGCTGCTTCCCGGACTCGGATGTCGAGAGGGAGTATCCCGGTCAAAGCCATGGTTGCATTGAGAGACACTGTTTTGTATGCCTTGCACATTTTTTGCAGAAAGCCTCTTTGCACTACGTTGAGTTGCTTTCGAACGCATATTTTGTTTGTTGACGACGACCAGGCGCTGGCTGCATACATTATGATGGGCTCTATAGTGGCGGTGTAGATTACCCGGATAACTTCAGGGTGGAGGCCCCAGCTGGTCTTGGCTGCTTTAGACAGTTGCTTAAAGACGTTTAGCGCTTTCCTGCAGACGTTTGCGCTGTGGGTGTTAAAAGTCAGTTTACTGTCTATAGTGAGACCAAGGATTTTAATTTCATTTGACATGCCAATGCTGGTCCCTCCCATGGTCAGGTGTGGGGTATCGTAAACAAGCTTCCGGGTCACCACCATAGCGTTGGTTTTCTGAGGTGCGAATTTCAGCTTGTTTTTGATGCCCCACCCCCGGACATAGGCGAGAGCGGCGTTGGCACGTCTTTGAATCTCGAGCGCCGTGTCGCCGTCGAAGACAAGTACTACGTCGTCAGCAAAGGCTTGCACGTAGTCCCCCCCATTCTCCAGCCCTTTAAGCAGCGGGTCGAGGAGAAGGTTCCAGAGGATTGGTCCGCCAATAGAACCCTGCACGCATCCTTTTTGAGTGCCCTTTCTGTATTCCTCTCCGGCGTATCTGACTCGTACCTCTCGGTCCTGGAGGTAACTGTCTATGATTCGCCGGAGGTTTACCGGGCACTCTTCTTCCGCCAGTCTTACCCGTATGGCCGGCCACCAGGCGCTGTCGAAGGCTCCCTCTATGTCCAAGGATACTACGGTCACGATTTTGCGTTGTTGTATTTTGCCGCGTATGTGCTGTATCAGGTCATAGAGGGAGTCTTCGGTGCTCCTTTGCGGCATGAAGCCATACTGGCGTCGACTGATCCTGGGGACCAGATGCCACTTGATTCTATTGACTACCATTTTCTCTAGGATCTTCCCCATGACCGGCAGCAGTCCAATAGGTCTGTAGGACTTTGGGCTTGTGTATGTGTCTTTCCCGGGCTTGCGCAATACCACCACCACCGCCTCCTTCCACTGTTTGGGGAACAGGCTCAGTTCTAGGCTCTTGTTCATTATGGCCAGGTAGAGTTCTGGGTCTTTTTTGATTACCTGGCAGCAGATATCTGCGGTAAATCCGTCCCCGCCGGGTGCCTTTTTGTGACTGAAGCTCTCCGCCGCGACTTGGAGTTCTACCGCTGTAAATGGCGGGTCATGGGTTTCATCATCGATCCGGTCGTTTACGCGGCTTGCCAGTACTCTAGTCTGCTGGTGGTCTGAGTTGTCTTCCTCGTCAAGGTCACCGGGGTAAAAAGTGTCCGCTAGCAGTTTGGCTGATTCTAGTTGCCCCAATTGTTCTCCGTTCCTTACCAGTGGTAGGTCTTCTTGTCTCTTGGTTGTATTTTTTATTACTCTGTATATCCCTTCCCATACTCCCTCCTTGTCCTGCTTTTCACAAAATCCTTTCCAACTTTTAATTTGTGCCTTTTTTGCTTCTTCTTCATATTTTTGTTTTGCTTCCAGGTACTGCTCTACAACCGCGGGTCTTCGGATTGGCGCTGCACATCGGATTCTTCTCTTCCTGGTGGCGACTTCGTGCTTCATCTTCTCCAGATCTTCGGTCCACCACGGCATGGTAAGTTTTTGTTTCATTTTATTTTTAGGTAGTGTTTGTGTGCATGTTTCTGTGGTTATTTGCGTTAGGCTTTCTATTTGTTTTTCTAGCTCTTCTTTGCTTTTGATTTCCTGTATTTTTGTTTTATTTATGTTATTTACGGTTTTTAACTGTTCCAATTTCGCATGAAATTGGGACCAGTTAGCCTTTCTTGTATTGTATTTTCTTGTTGTTCTGCTTATATTAATGCCATTTGGGTTAGGTTAGGTTAGGTTAGGTTAGGTTAGGTTAGGTTAGGTTAGGTTAGGTTAGGTTAGGTTAGGTTAGGTTAGGTTAGGTTAGGTTAGGTTAGGTTAGGTTAGGTTAGGTTAGGTTAGGTTAGGTTAGGTTAGGTTAGGTTAGGTTAGGTTAGGTTAGGTTAGGTTAGGTTAGGTTAGGTTAGGTTAGGTTAGGTTAGGTTAGGTTAGGTTAGGTTAGGTTAGGTTAGGTTAGGTTAGGTTAGGTTAGGTTAGGTTAGGTTAGGTTAGGTTAGGTTAGGTTAGGTTAGGTTAGGTTAGGTTAGGTTAGGTTAGGTTAGGTTAGGTTAGGTTAGGTTAGGTTAGGTTAGGTTAGGTTAGGTTAGGTTAGGTTAGGTTAGGTTAGGTTAGGTTAGGTTAGGTTAGGTTAGGTTAGGTTAGGTTAGGTTAGGTTAGGTTAGGTTAGGTTAGGTTAGGTTAGGTTAGGTTAGGTTAGGTTAGGTTAGGTTAGGTTAGGTTAGGTTAGGTTAGGTTAGGTTAGGTTAGGTTAGGTTAGGTTAGGTTAGGTTAGGTTAGGTTAGGTTAGGTTAGGTTAGGTTAGGTTAGGTTAGGTTAGGTTAGGTTAGGTTAGGTTAGGTTAGGTTAGGTTAGGTTAGGTTAGGTTAGGTTAGGTTAGGTTAGGTTAGGTTAGGTTAGGTTAGGTTAGGTTAGGTTAGGTTAGGTTAGGTTAGGTTAGGTTAGGTTAGGTTAGGTTAGGTTAGGTTAGGTTAGGTTAGGTTAGGTTAGGTTAGGTTAGGTTAGGTTAGGTTAGGTTAGGTTAGGTTAGGTTAGGTTAGGTTAGGTTAGGTTAGGTTAGGTTAGGTTAGGTTAGGTTAGGTTAGGTTAGGTTAGGTTAGGTTAGGTTAGGTTAGGTTAGGTTAGGTTAGGTTAGGTTAGGTTAGGTTAGGTTAGGTTAGGTTAGGTTAGGTTAGGTTAGGTTAGGTTAGGTTAGGTTAGGTTAGGTTAGGTTAGGTTAGGTTAGGTTAGGTTAGGTTAGGTTAGGTTAGGTTAGGTTAGGTTAGGTTAGGTTAGGTTAGGTTAGGTTAGGTTAGGTTAGGTTAGGTTAGGTTAGGTTAGGTTAGGTTAGGTTAGGTTAGGTTAGGTTAGGTTAGGTTAGGTTAGGTTAGGTTAGGTTAGGTTAGGTTAGGTTAGGTTAGGTTAGGTTAGGTTAGGTTAGGTTAGGTTAACCATAGGTGCCATTCGCCCGGTCCTGGAGAGGTGGATGAGGAGGAAGCTGGGCTCCCTCACATATAGGCTGGTGCAGGTGCTAACCGGGCATGGCTGCTTTGGCTGGTACCTGCACCGCATAGCCAGAAGGGAGTCAACGGCCGCCTGCCATGAGTGCGGCGCAGCCGAGGACTCAGCGCAGCACACCCTCGAAGATTGTCCTGCGTGGGGGAGACAGCGCCGCACTCTAATGGCGGCTGTGGGATACGACCTGTCGCTGCCGAGCGTGATACAATCCATGCTCGACAGTGACAGGGCGTGGGAGGCAATGGTCTCCTTCTGTGAGGACGTGATGTCGCAGAAGGAGGCCGCGGAGCGGGCCAGGGAGGACGATCCCCTGGCGGACCCGCTTCGGCGCAGACGTGTGGGGAGGCGGAGACGGCGCTACGCGCAAATTCTCCCTCCCCACTAGCTGAAACCAGGGTGGCGGGTCGGGGGACCCACCATCCATTGCACGGTTTCAGCAGTCTGGGGGACAGCTGGGGTCGTACCAGGCCGTCCCTCTTTAGCGCAGGGGCCCAGCGAACAGCTGGGCCGGGCCCGGCAACTCAGCCGGGCCGGCCGCTGGGGTGTCGCGGTTGCATGCCTCGGCGATCCCGTGACACCCCTCCTAAAGCGGCAGATGGTACACCGTGGGTTTTTAGTGGGTATACCGGCACGCTGCCGGGGAGTCCCACATACCCTCGTCGACTCCCCCGAGTCGGCGGGGGATGCGTAATGCATTTTCCCACGATAAAAAAAAAAAAAAAAAAAAAAAAAAAAAAAAAAAAAAAAAAAAAAAAAAAAAAAAAAAAAAAAAAAGGTTAGGTTAGGTTAGGTTAGGTTAGGTTAGGTTAGGTTAGGTTAGGTTAGGTTAGGTTAGGTTAGGTTAGGTTAGGTTAGGTTAGGTTAGGTTAGGTTAGGTTAGGTTAGGTTAGGTTAGGTTAGGTTAGGTTAGGTTAGGTTAGGTTAGGTTAGGTTAGGTTAGGTTAGGTTAGGTTAGGTTAGGTTAGGTTAGGTTAGGTTAGGTTAGGTTAGGTTAGGTTAGGTTAGGTTAGGTTAGGTTAGGTTAGGTTAGGTTTTTTTTTTTTTTTTTTTTTTTTCCTGTCCGGGCGCTTTGATGGCCCGGCCCGCGAGCTAAACCTCTGACGTGATCAGAGTCCTTATGTAACTAGTTTTGGGATAGGCAGGGGTCTATTTCTTTATTTGTGTCCCTACGTGGTACTTTATTTCTTATTTCAAGTTTACATTTATTTTACTTATTCTATTTAGATCTATATTTTGACATGTGGCTATATATCTATTTTATAACTAGGGTATTTGTTTATCTTAGCTTATTATACTTAGTTTATACATACAATTTTTCTTCATTTCTTGTTACACTTTATATCTTATTCTCTATGTTTTGTTATCTTTTTATGTTATGCTTTTCTTTATATATGCAATATATAAGTAAAGCATTCAATTTTTTATCATTTATTTCTTTTAATTGCTATACTAGCTAGTGTTTTGCAGTAATTAATGAATTTTTCTCGTTTCTCTGCATTTGCCATGATTGACTCGATACTTTCGGCCTTAATGTCTTTATCAATTTCGTTGCTTATATTGTATCTTGCTTTAATATGCATAGGGCAATTTGAAATTAAATGTATTATTGACTCTTTTTCTCCTGACTGGCAGGGACACAGCGGACTCTCCTTACACTTGAAGCGATGCAAGTATTCGGAGAACCCGCCGTGTCCTGTCAGTACCTGGGTGAGCACACTGTCGCTAATTAGTTTCCTAACGATAGGGTAGGCTTTAGTGGCATTTGGGAGGAATATTTTTGTAGTCGCCGCAGTTGCACCTAATTGGTATCTCCGATTCCATTCGTCAAGCGAGTCCTTTCGGATTTCTCGCTTGACGAATGAAATTGGGACGCCGTCGTAGTGTGGTCTCCTTTTACTATTTAGTGCGGCTTCTTTGGCGAGTTTGTCCGCTCTCTCATTGCCCGCTATTCCGACATGAGCCTTAATCCAGAATAAGGATATCTTTTTATTCTGTAATTTAGCGCTGTTGATATTGGCGCGACTTTCGACAGCCAGTGGGTGGACAGACGCATTGTTTGTTACAGTTTCGAGGGCGGACCTGGAGTCGCTAATAACTGCATAGCTTGATTCCTTTCCTGCCCTTGCCGCTTCTGTGGCTCTACATATGGCGAGAAGTTCAGCCTGGTAAACAGTGCAGTGGGGAGACAGCTTCAGTTTGACTGATTTGGTTTCCGCTTCTCTATTCCAGAAGGATAGAGAGGCTCCAACTTTTCCTTCTATCTTACTGCCGTCTGTAAAGATCCTCACTGCACTGTCCACCCGGTTTATCACGTCCTCCTGGCTGGTGATACTCAGGAACTCCAAGCACATATGTTTTGCTGGGTGCGGCAGGGTGGTGTAAGCTTGCTGCATCTCAATCTCCCTATCGCCTAGCGCTGGCTGGGGTACCCCCTTCTTGGCTTCGTAGAGAGACGCAGCTTCTCTAATTCGAATGTCAAGTGGTAGTATCCCAGCCAGCACCAGAGCGGCATGCAGCGAAACCGTTCTGTATGCCTTACAAATTTTCTGTGCAAAAGCTCTCTGAACAGTGTTCAGGTGCTTTTGCACAGAAACTTTCTTGGTGGCAGGTGCCCACACGCTGGCTGCATACGTCATAATTGGCTCTATTGTGGCGGTGTATATGGTTCTGATGACCTCCGGGTGAAGGCCCCAGCTGACTCTGGCGGCTCTCGATAGCTGCTTGTAGACGTTCAATGCCTTCCTGCAAGTGTTTGCAGTATGGGCATTGAACGTCAACCCGCTGTCTATCGTGAGCCCCAGGATCTTGATTTCCTTAGACATTGCAATGTCGACCCCGCCCATGGTCAGGATTGGTGTGTCATACTTAAGCTTTCTGGTGACTACCATTGCACAAGTTTTGTGTGGTGCAAACTTTAACTTATTTATGACACCCCAACCCCGAACATGTTCGAGAGCGGCATTGCCTTGTCTTTGGATTTCAAGAGCCGTTTCC
Organism: Ptilodon capucinus; assembly: GCA_914767695.1. Taxonomy (NCBI): domain Eukaryota; kingdom Metazoa; phylum Arthropoda; class Insecta; order Lepidoptera; family Notodontidae; genus Ptilodon; species Ptilodon capucinus. The sequence goes on along the minus strand of OU611813.1, from coordinate 29,721 downwards.
CCGGAGAACACCAGCACCACATCGTCGGCGAAGGCTTGGCAATAGTCTCCTCTTTTAGTGAGACTGGTAAGAAGCGGGTCTAGAAGGAGATTCCATAATATGGGGCCGCCTATAGAACCCTGGACGCATCCCTTGTTTGTGCCTTTAGTGAACTCGTGGCCAGCATACCTGACTCTGACCCTGCGGTCGCTTAGGTAGCTGGCTATCACTTCTTGGAGTCGCTTTGGGCATTGTTCCTCCGCCAGTCTGATCTTAATGGCTGGCCACCAAGCGTTATCGAAGGCTCCCTCTATGTCCAGTGACACTATTGTGATGAGCTTCCTCTCTAGGAGTTTGCTCTTCACATGTGCCACTAGGTCATAGAGGGAGTCTTCTGTGCTTCGCTGTGGCGTAAAGCCGTACTGGCGGGGGCTCAGTCGGGGTGTCAGGTGCCACTGCAGTCTTCTGACCACCATTTTTTCCAATATTTTTCCCATAACGGGAAGCAGTCCGATGGGTCTATAGGATTTGGCGGTGGTGTAGTCGTCCTTTCCAGGTTTCCGCAGTACTACCACGATCGCCTCCTTCCACATCACGGGGAAATGTGCGAGCTTCCAGCATTGGTTGTAAATCGCCAGATGTAGTTCTATGTCATGTTTTATGACTTGCTGGCAGATGTCGGCTGTAAAGCCGTCCACTCCAGGTGCTTTTTTGGGGTTAAAGCTCTCCGTCGCGGATCTGAGCTCCTCCGTAGTGAACGCTGGGTCATGCGTTCCAACATGGCTCCAGTCGTTCGTCCGGTCTGCAAGATCTCTTATCCGTCGATGGTCTGGGCTATCATCTTCTCCCGTGTCGTCTGGGTAGAAGGCTTCTGCCAACACTCTCGCGGATTCCTCCTGTCCCACCTCCCTTCCATTCTTTGTCAGCGGTAAATCCTCCTGTCTCTTCGTTGTGTTTTTAATTACCCTGTATATCCCTTCCCACACCCCTTCCTTATTCTGCTTTTGGCAGAATTTCTTCCAGCTATCTATTTGGCTTTCTTTGGCTTTTGTTTCATAGCTTTCTTTTTGTTGCAGGTACAGCGCGACGACACCTTCTCTACGGGACGGCGCAGCACATCGGATTCTTCTCTTCCTGGTGGCGACTTCGCGCTTCATCGCTTCGAGTTCTTCGGACCACCATGGCAAGGTAAGTTTTTGAGTATGCTTCTTTTTGGGTATTTCATCTTCACACGCTTTTGTTATTATTCCTATGTACTTTTCTATGGTTTTGTCTAAATTAACTTTATTATTTATTTTATCTATTTCTATTTTGTTTATTTTGTTATCTATTTTTAATTGGTTCAATTTACTATGAAATTGTTCCCAATTAGCCTTTTTGGTGTTAAATATTCTAGTGGTTCTTTGTATGTGCATACCTTTTCCTTTTTGTAGTTTGATTTTAACTATTATGCCATTGTGGTCCGAACTCGTCAGGTCTTCAGCAACGGTCCAGTCCTCCACCAGGTCAAGTAAGTCCTCCGTGCATAGTGTCACATCCACGTGGCTGGTTAATCTTCGTCCTCCTCTGATGGTGTCGAAGGTGGGCCTGTTTCCGCTGTTCAGGATTTGCAGCCCCAGCTCGTCGATCATTCCCAGCATCTCCTCTCCTCTGTCGTCAATGGCGATACTGCCCCACCAAGAGCTCTTTGCATTTGCGTCTCCTCCTATTATGGCTCTTCTAGGTTGGATCTCGTTTAGCACTGCTGTTAGATGGTCCAGGTATGGCCCTATGGGCTGGTCGGGCTCAAAGTAATACGAGATGGCAAGCATCTCCCAAACGCTTGTTCGCAGCTTCACCACGACGATGTTGTTGGTGGTGAATTTTGGGCACTGTATGACGTCGACATCATGATCAAACACGATTATCGCCGCCTTCACAGTGCCATCTCCGCGGTTCGCGTTTTGGAAGATTCTTGCCCCCCCGTATGACTTCATCGCCTTTATGCCGCCCACGTATGGTTCCTGGACTAGTGCTAGAGCAATTTTGCGCTTTGTGGCTTCCAGCATGAGCTCGTTGGTGGCCAGTTCCTTCCGCTGGAGGTTGGTCTGTGCTAGGATATATGCTGGGGCTGTTGTCGTCTGTGAGACGCCTGTGACCACCTTAGCAATACACTATTGCGGATCGTGCCAGTGCGTCCCACTTCCTACGTACTGGGCAGTCTTGGCTATGGACCATATGACTTGTGTCGTCGCGCTTTTCCCTCACACAGTTCTTACATGTGGGCTTATCGCCGACTGCATATCTTGGGCACTCGGCTTTAAGGTGGGGCCCCCCACAGTAGTTGCACAGGTCCTCAGTCTCCGTGCACAACTTCTTACCGTGACCATATGCAAGGCATCTGGAGCACTGGATGAGCGGCGTTTGGTCTTGAACCCTCACATACTGGACATCGATAAAGATTTTGCCGGCCGACGTAAGCCTCTGCCACAGTTTCGGTGAGACCTCTAAGACCACGTGTTCCTCGTGAGGATTACGTGCCTTTCTCCGGTACTTCACGGTGGCAGTTGCATCGTCAGCCGACAAATCCCCCAGCAGCCGAGGGTTCTGGGTTTTTAAAGAGGTCAGTATGTCCTTGTCGGTGTTGTAGGACAGGAGATCCTTGATTATGACAAGAGGGTTTCTGTTTTTCGCCTCTTCCACTTTTAAGCTGCTGTTTCTTTTGAGCTGGGCTGTTGTTTTTGCCATCTCCTCTTTATTGGTGCAGCTCAGAATGACCCTCTTGTCTTTGATCTTCCTTACCCTCTCTATCTGGATGCCACTATTTCTTGCGTCCAGTGCCTGCCTTACTTTATTTATCACCTCAGCGCTTGTGTCCATGGTGATATCGGACGACACGATGACAGAGTGCTTCGGTTTCTCCGTCCAGGTTTTTTGGGGTACCGACAGTGCCTCCGCATATGTTGGAGTTTCCTCCCTCATTGCGGAGACCTGCTTTCCCATCTCCTGGGTGGTCTCCCTAAGCACTTGGATCTCCTTGAGGATTTCCTTGTCGCCGTGTCGTTCGCTATCACGCGCTGCCTGTTCATTCCTGGCTTCTTTATGATCCGCTTGCAGTTGTTGGAGCATTACATTCCCTTCTTTTACAAGTCGGGTCTGTTCCGCTATTGCAGTGCGTAGCCAGGCAGTTTGGTCCGGTTCGGTTCCTATTTCCCCTTTTTTCCCTATTCCTTCCATTTTGCCCGTTTCATACTTTCGGTCCTTGTCCTCCATCCCTTTTTTACCCTGGTCGGCCTCCTTCACCAACTGGTAAAGTCTTTCAACGGCCGACGTGACTCCAGCTTTTATTTCGGCCTTAAGATTTCGCGAGCTCTCAAGGTGGTGCTTGGCTTTGCTCAAGCATGCCTTAGCTTCCGCTGTTAGGGTCGGGTATGTTGGTGGGGGGGGAGGAGGGCTCCCCGTAGCGTCATTTGGCGGCTTCCCGGTCAAAGGTCTGCTCTCCTGAGAGAGCGCTGTCTTAGTGAATTTTTTGGAAATTGCCGCGATTGATACTGCGCTAGGAGGTGTCCTTTTTATTTGGGATACAGTTTTCCCCGACTCCCACTCTATACTTCTCCTGGCTGTGGAGGCCGTGGCCGGCCCGGTTTTTTCCTCCTTATCCGGGGAGTTGGGATTGGTGGCCCTTTTCATGGGGGTGCGCTGAGCGGCATACATTTTAATTTTAAGGGGAGAGAGAGGTGCTCGCGGTGTTAAATAACGTAAAGACCGTAAATCGTGTTTTAATTTATTTGATTTAGTTGTAATTTATAAATGTGTTAAAAGTGTAAAAAGTGTAAAAAGTGTAAAAAGTGTAAAAAGTGTAAAAAGTGTAAAAAGTGTAAAAATTGTAAAAATTGTAAATAATATAATCTAGTACAAGCTATAGCCGAGTTATAAAGATTGAAAGTTGATCTTAAAACTGGGCGTTAATAACCTATTTTCCTTTTTTCTTTCAGGTACCGTCGGCGGGCAGAAGAAGCGGAGGGCTGAGCGGGATGGCAGGTATGTATTCGGTAAGTATCTCGAAAAACTTTTTCGAAAAATATTTTCGTCTCTACCAACTCTACTTCTTATGTTTCAAGTTCGCGGTAACGGGATTGGAAATTAGCGTGTCACCCAGGTAAGTCAGGAAGGTTATTTATTTTAGGCTCTATATAGAGTAAAGTCGCTATTTGCTGCGGCCAATAGGGCCGGAGTTATAATAAATTATAAATCTAGGCACTGCCTAGGGTCACTATTATAATTTTCTAAAATTAGTTGGCAAGAAACCCTAATGGGTATCTTAAGTTAAAACAAAATAAGAACGAACACAGAACTAAAAACAATAAGTAGTCTAAGGTGTGGCTCTATTTGCACAATGTGTCCAAGTACTAGCAAAGTATAGCAATTACAGCAATAAACTGATAATTTGTCTTAATTGTTCTACAGGTGCTGCCACCTGTGTCATGTGACTTAAATAGTCTACTTGTATAATATAATATTGTTTTCCACGTGAAACCACCTATGTCAAAAGCAGGACTTAAAATAATCGTACACGTGGTGCCATCTGTGTCCAAGAGTGGGAATTTATAACAAAACTATGCTTGGAGCTAACCGTGTCAAAAACTATGTTTAAAATTTTATTCAAAATTAATCATACAGGCAGCGCCACTAGTGTCGTAAAACGGAACTATTACAATTTAATAAATGCTATCGTACAGGTAGTGTCACCTGTGGCGGTTTTTGGAACTATTTGGACAGGTGGTACCCGGTTTCCTCGGTTATTCACCTGACCAAGCAGTCTCGCCACTCGCCACCAATAGTTCGTCCAGCGCCCGCTGGGTGGCGTACACTTTTGGTTGGTTACCAAGTTATATCGAACCTTCTGGATTCTATGGTGGTGACACCCGTGCCCGATAGCCTAACTAATATTAAATGAAAATATTGTGATGTCACCCGCGCTGAGTGCCTCGATATCTGATGGTATATTATTATATAAATTGCTATTGTATAATGGTATTATATTATTATGCAAAATAAAGTAAAATAAAATAAAATTGAATAAAATAAATAAAACAAATTAAATAAATTTGAGTAAACAAAGTAGAGTAGAATAAGATAAAGTAAAATAAATAAATTAAGATATAATGAATTAAATTAAAATAGAATAAATAAATAAAAGTAAAATAAAATAAATAGAATGGAATAAAATAAAATAAAATTAAAGTAAATAAGATAGAGTAAATTAAAATCAATAAATAAATTAAGTAATATAAATAAAATAAATTAAATTGAGTAAATTTACTTTGAATTTACTTTAGTAAATAGGATAAAGTAGAATAGATAAAGCAAATTAAAATCAATAAATAAATTAAAGTAATATAAATAAAATAAATTAAATTGAGTAAATTTGCTTTAAATTTACTTTAGTAAATAAGATAAAGAAGAATAGATAAAGCAAATTAAAATCAATAATAAATTAATAATATAAATAAAATAAAATAAAATAGAGTAAATTTAATTTAAATAAAATCAAAGTGAAAGATGAAGTAGAATAGATAAAGTAAATAAAATCAATAAATAAATTAATAATATAAATAAATAAAATAAAATAAAATAGAGTAAATTTAATTTAAATAAAATTAAAGTAAATATGATAAAGTAGAATAGATAAAGTAATTAAAATCAATAAATAAATTAAAATAATATAAATAAATAAAATAAAATAGAGTAAATTTAATTTAAATAAAATTAAAGTAAATAAGATAAAGTAGAATAGATAAGTAAATAAAATCAATAAATAAATTTAAAAAATATAAATAAATAAATTAAAATAAAATAGAGTAAATTTAATTTAAATAAAATCAATAAATAAATTAATTATATAAATAAAATAAAATAAAATAGAGTAAATTTAATTTAAATAAAATCAAAGTAAATAAGATGAAGTAGAATAGATAAAGTAAATAAAATCAATAAATAAATTAAAATAATATAAATAAATAAAATAGAGTAAATTTAATTAAAATAAAATCAAAGTAAATAAGATGAAGTAGAATAAATAAAGAAAATAAAATCAATAAATAAATTAAAATAATATAAATAAATAAAATAAAATAAAATAGAGTAAATTTAATTTAAATAAAATTAAAGTAAATAAGATAAAGTAGAATAGATAAGGTAAGTAAGTCAATAAAGTAATCAATAATAATAAAATAAATAAGACAATTTAAATAATATCAAGTAAATAAAATGAAGTAAATAAATAAAATAATAAATATGATTTAATTAATTAAATAATTAAAAACAATTACGTGCAACAACACGAGGAGTATCGCAACACCCAATAAATATAATATAATATAATACCCCCGACCACTAACAATAAGCGCGGGAAACAACCACGACCCACAATACACAATATACAATAACTTATATTTAACTTAATTGCCTACTGATTCTGCTTACCCTTTCGGGCAATACCGGCGTGATGATGCGCGATGAATTTTTGAAGTCGGTTTGAAGGACAAGACAGAGGAAGTGCGGCAAAGTTACCGTGTCTATTTATAGTTTGATGAGAACACCTCTTTTTTTGAGGTCGGTTAAATTACTTCCAGAGACACGGGAAATAGTGATATCACACAGTTTAATCGCAGTCTAAAAATAGATTGCGCTCTGCTTATCGCTTCGGCTGGTACAGGCGTGATGACGCGCGGCTGTTGGTGGCTTGGTTAGTAACAATCTAAAAATAGATTACGCTCTGCGCTCTGCTTACCCCTTCGGTCGGTACAGGCGTGGTGGCGCGCGATGATCTAAAAATAGATTGCTTGCCGCGGCTGTTGGTGACTTTGTTTTAAAAGTCCTATATCTCCTTAGTTTTAAGAGTTAGAACACTTTTGAAAGCACTTTTAGGTTTTTTAAAGGGTCCTCTTTATGTCCCACACACACACTTTTTTCTTAAGGTCCATACAAAAAAGTCAATTTCGAAATGTTTTTTACGATAATTTTTAAAAGTATGTCAAATCACAATTCTTTTTCCGGTTTTAAATAGACTATAGCTATGGTATATAAAATATAATTTGGAAAAAAGGGGGGGACACTTGTAAATGGGAGAATTTTGAGGAAAGATGCGAAATTTTGAAAACTTTGAAATTCGATATATAAAAAACTACTGGGCCGAAAATGACAAAATTTGGTATGAATATGGGGGGCTGAGAGCTCTATCCAAAAGTGATTTTTAATTTAGGTGTTGCCGATCTAAAAAATGAGATATTAATTTTTAAAAGAATTGAAATTTTAACACTTGATTATCTTCAAAACCACTTAACTTTCAGTCTTTTTAAAAACGTCCCTGAGGTCCTGGTGGCTGCCTGCAGCTGGGTATGGTGTTAGTTTTCTCGATTTTTGCTGTTTTGTCGGATTTTGGCCGCACCCAAAAGTTGTTTTTTTGGCTTTTTCTCAGCCGCGGGGGGTCCAAAAAATCCGACCGAGGTGTCGGAAGAAAGGTCTCGGCGAGAGCTTTCCAGCCGTATAAAAAACGGGGTGGGTCGCCGATCTGGTTTCGGCAGCGTTCACGTTTGAAGTTTAAAAATCCAGTTTTTAGCACTTTGTACTTCAGGTGTTACACTTTTAAAAACGAGTTTGGTATCAACGGAAGCGTCTTTTCACGGCGCTTCTTTTGGTGTGCAACACTTGTACTTTCGCGCGAAAAAACCACCGTTTTTGATTTTTTGAACGTAAAACAGGCTGTTTGGCTCTGCGGAGCTCGAATTTAACTCTCGGGACGTGCGCGCTCGTCACGGAGGGTCAAAGGCAACTCTGGGTTAGGTTAGGTTAGGTTAGGTTAGGTTAGGTTAGGTTAGGTTAGGTTAGGTTAGGTTAGGTTAGGTTAGGTTAGGTTAGGTTAGGTTAGGTTAGGTTAGGTTAGGTTAGGTTAGGTTAGGTTAGGTTAGGTTAGGTTAGGTTAGGTTAGGTTAGGTTAGGTTAGGTTAGGTTAGGTTAGGTTAGGTTAGGTTAGGTTAGGTTAGGTTAGGTTAGGTTAGGTTAGGTTAGGTTAGGTTAGGTTAGGTTAGGTTAGGTTAGGTTAGGTTAGGTTAGGTTAGGTTAGGTTAGGTTAGGTTAGGTTAGGTTAGGTTAGGTTAGGTTAGGTTAGGTTAGGTTAGGTTAGGTTAGGTTAGGTTAGGTTAGGTTAGGTTAGGTTAGGTTAGGTTAGGTTAGGTTAGGTTAGGTTAGGTTAGGTTAGGTTAGGTTAGGTTAGGTTAGGTTAGGTTAGGTTAGATTAGGTTAGGTTAGGTTAGGTTAGGTTAGGTTAGGTTAGGTTAGGTTAGGTTAGGTTAGGTTAGGTTAGGTTAGGTTAGGTTAGGTTAGGTTAGGTTAGGTTAGGTTAGGTTAGGTTAGGTTAGGTTAGGTTAGGTTAGGTTAGGTTAGGTTAGGTTAGGTTAGGTTAGGTTAGGTTAGGTTAGGTTAGGTTAGGTTAGGTTAGGTTAGGTTAGGTTAGGTTAGGTTAGGTTAGGTTAGGTTAGGTTAGGTTAGGTTAGGTTAGGTTAGGTTAGGTTAGGTTAGGTTAGGTTAGGTTAGGTTAGGTTAGGTTAGGTTAGGTTAGGTTAGGTTAGGTTAGGTTAGGTTAGGTTAGGTTAGGTTAGGTTAGGTTAGGTTAGGTTAGGTTAGGTTTATGCACGAATAGCGTAGCCGGTAAGACTGTGAGGTCGCACCGCGGGACGCGAGTTCTAATCCTCGCTCAATGTGTGTCTTTTTAAAGGAGGATGCAATAAATAAGGCATGGGGGGCTAAAGCTTTCCGCAAAGGTGCTGCGTCTCCGGTGTTGGATCCGCTGGAGACGGGTATTCGGGAGAGCGTGGATACTGGAGTACTCTCGGCGGAGGAGTTGCGGGCTCTGGCCGGTCAGAATACGGCGGCAATTCTGGAGGTGGCGAAGAAGTCAGGGCACCTTCAGGGCCCCTTCGTGAAGCGCCTGAAGGATGCGGCTGCTAGCCTTCAGGAGGTTGTGGACGTTCTGGTGGCGAGACCGGAAGAGGACGAGACCCGCCGTCTTAGAAGGGATAATGGGCTCTTACGCAGGGAAGTGGACTCCCTGAAGGCGGAGTTGGGGGCTCATCGCCGAGAGTTTGAGGTGATGAGAACTTCGATGGCTGCTGTTAAAGCGGGGCCACCTCCTCCACCAGCTCCATCAGCAGGGCTTAATGAGGAGATAATTGAGGAGCTTAAGCGCCACTTAGTGACCTCAATTGGTGAAATGGTCAATGCCAGATTTGAAGGCATTGAGGAGCGCCTGTTGCCTGCGGTGATACATCGCCCCCCGTTGGCGGCAGATAAGAGGCCGCAGCCAGTTTCTGGTTTGTCGGAGGTGGAGGAGCCTGTAAGGGCCAGGCCGGGGCCGTCGGGTGTTCAGGCCAAGCCGAAAGGGAAGACAACTGCTCCCAAGGGGCTGTCTCTGTCTTTGCCCGTGCATGATGGCAAGGGAGTTGTGGCATCGGTGGCTGCCCCTTCAGACCTGGAAGGTGATTTCACAATCGTCAGGTCCAGGAAGAACAAAAAGAAGGAAACTTCAGCGGTGACCGTACCTGCGGCAGCAGCTCACACTTCTGCTTCCAGGGCCAATACTAAGGTGCCGGCAGCTCTGCCCAAGCCGAGACTAACCCCCCCAAGTAGTGCGGCGGTGGTGATTACGTTGTTGGAGGAAGCTGCTTCAAAGGGGGTTACTTATGGTCAGGTGTTGGCAAGGGCGGAGGAAAGGGTGAATCTGGGGGAGATGGGAATTGCCTCGCTAAAGTTTCGGCAGTCGGCCACCGGAGCCAGGGTTTTGGAGCTGCCAAAGGGGGAACCGGGGGAAAAAGCGGATCAGTTGGCTGACAGGCTTCGTACAGCTTTAGAGGGAGTGGCCAGAGTCGTCCGGCCCACTAAGTGTGTTGAGATACGGGTCTCGGGACTGGACGACTCTGCCACTAAGGACAAAGTGGTTGCTGCTGTGGCACGGGCGGGGGGTTGTCTTCCGGATTTAGTTAAAACTAGGGAGGTGCGCTCTGGTTCGGGGGGTATGGGCACGGTTGTGGTTCAGTGCCCGGTAACAGCGGCCAAAGTATTGGTGGATGCTGGCAGAATTCTGGTTGGTTGGAGCTCGGCCAGGGTAGAGGCCTTGCTTCAGCGACCCATGCGTTGTTTTAAATGTATGGGTATAGGGCACACCAGGGCAATGTGCACCTCAAGCGTTGACCGTGGAAACTTATGTTTCCGTTGTGGTGGCGCTGGTCATAAGGCGCGGGGCTGTTTAAGAGAGGTGCACTGCGTAGTGTGCTCTGATGCTGGCAAACCTGCTGGGCACCAAATGGGGGGTACTTTGTGCAACCCCCCCCAGGCAAGAGGAGGGATTGCTGCGCGATCTATGCCAGTTGTGGAGGTTAGGCGTGAGCAGGCGCGTGAGGAAGCTAACATGTCGGAATAATGCCAGCACAAGTTAGCTTCCTACAGGCGAATTTAAACCACTCTGCCGGAGCACAGGATTTGTTCCTTCAATCTGTGGCAGAGTGGGGGGTGAGTGTGGCGGTGGCTTGTGAGCCGTATTATGTCCCATCATACACACACTGGGTGGGTGATATAAACGGCTTGGTGGCAATTACGGTGGGCACGGGGTCAAATGCGTCCCTTGCGCTACTGGAGAGGGGAGATGGTTTTGTGGTGGCAAGGTGGGGGGAGTTTGTGATTGTGGGAGGTTACTTCTCTCCTAATCGTAGACTGGCTGAGTTCGAGGTTTACCTCGACTCTGTCAGGGCTGCGATATGCAGGTGGTCGTCGAGTCCCATAATAGTGCTCGGCGACCTTAACGCTAAAGCCAGGGAGTGGGGTAATGCCATCACTGATGCTCGAGGAAGAGCTGTACAGGGTTGGGCTCTGCTTTGCGGTCTGTCCCTCCTCAATAGGGGCAGTACCCATACATGTGTACGAGATGGGGGAGGATCAGTGGTAGACCTCACTTTTGTGAATTCGGTGGTTGCTCGCAAGGTCATCGATTGGAGAGTGGAGGAGGAAGTGGAGACTTTATCGGATCATCGTTACATCCGATTTGGAGTCTCCACTTCCTCGGACCGGGTGGACGCCCAGAGAGAGCCCAGCCGGCTTCCCAGATGGGCTTTTAGTCGTCTGGATAGAGAGCTCGCCAGAGAAGCGGCTCTTGTGCAGAGGTGGGTTTTGACTGGAGGTACGGCAGCAATTGGGGTCGATGAGTTGGCTGGTCGCATGCGGGGGACTCTGACGGTGGTGTGCAATGCTGCTATGCCACGGGTCCGCCGACGGTTGGGGCGTCGGAGGGTGTACTGGTGGTCGGCAGAAGTATCGGATCTCAGGGTGGCGTGCGGTGCGGCACGCAGGGAATATGTGCGTTGTCGAAGACATAATGGCCGCGACCCTGAGCTTGAGAGTCGACTTAAGGAGGTGCTCCGAAAGGCTAAGGAGGAGCTTCAATTGGCCATCTGCCGGGCTAAGGAGCAAGCGGATGAGGAGGTGCTTGCTGACCTCGATCGGGATCCCTGGGGGCGACCCTTTCGGGCTGCTCGGAAAAAGCTTCGTGGTCAAGGAGTCCCAGTTACGGAGACTATGCCAGGGGCTTTACTAGAGAGGGTAATGGGTGAACTTTTTCCGGGCTCCCTGGAGGGTTTTACGCCTCCAGTGATGACCCCTCCCAGTCGCTCGTTTGAGGAGATTGATCCAGAACAGCCTCTCATTAGGAATGAGGAAATGGGCTGTGCCTTGGATCGGCTCCGCACTCGGAAGAGGGCACCCGGACCTGATGGCATTCCAGGTTTGGTGGTATTCCTAGCGGCTGAGTTTCTGGAGAGTCAGCTTCGGGAGCTGTTTAATCGGTGCCTGTGCTCTGGGCAATTCCCTAAGCCATGGAAAGAGGGCAGGGTATGCCTTATTCCAAAGGAGGGGCGACCTCCAGAATTGCCGTCTGCATACAGGCCAATAGTGCTCCTGGATGAGGTGGGGAAGCTCTTTGAGAGGATTCTTGTTTCCCGCCTCATCCAGCATATGGAAGGGGCAGGGCCAAATCTATCTGAGGCGCAATGGGGATTCAGGGCTGGTCGCTCGACGATAGATGCTCTGGGTCATCTTAGGAGCATCTCTAGGGACGCTGTGGAAAGGGGTAATGTGGCGCTGGCGATCTCGCTTGACGTTCGCAATGCCTTTAACAGCCTACCGTTTGAGACTCTGGGGGAGGCGCTTCGGTTTCA